>OY720161.1:9309813-11809813 GCA_963082805.1 Hemicrepidius hirtus
TCTCCAACGATTTCCCCCGTTCGCGTTTTAAAAACTTTGGGGTTGTATGTACAGGGCCGTTCTACCTAGTTTCTGGTTGGTCATCCTATCGTTCATCTCTGGTAGTAATTTAAGGTCATTCGGCTGTTGCGTTCCAATGTTACGACATTTTGAATTATCTCCAACGATTTCCCCCGTTCGCGTTTTAAAAACTTTGGGGTTGTATGTACAGGGCCGTTCTACCTAGTTTCTGGTTGGTCATCCTATCGTTCATCTCTGGTAGTAATTTAAGGTCATTCGGCTGTTGCGTTCCAATGTTACGATATTTTGAATTATCTCCAACGATTTCCCCCGTTCGCGTTTTAAAAACTTTGGGGTTGTATGTACAGGGCCGTTCTACCTAGTTTCTGGTTGGTCATCCTATCGTTCATCTCTGGTAGTAATTTAAGGTCATTCGGCTGTTGCGTTCCAATGTTACGACATTTTGAATTATCTCCAACGATTTCCCCCGTTCGCGTTTTAAAAACTTTGGGGTTGTATGTACAGGGCCGTTCTACCTAGTTTCTGGTTGGTCATCCTATCGTTCATCTCTGGTAGTAATTTAAGGTCATTCGGCTGTTGCGTTCCAATGTTACGATATTTTGAATTATCTCCAACGATTTCCCCCGTTCGCGTTTTAAAAACTTTGGGGTTGTATGTACAGGGCCGTTCTACCTAGTTTCTGGTTGGTCATCCTATCGTTCATCTCTGGTAGTAATTTAAGGTCATTCGGCTGTTGCGTTCCAATGTTACGACATTTTGAATTATCTCCAACGATTTCCCTCGTTCGCGTTTTAAGAACTTTTGGGTTGTATGTACAGGGCCGTTCTAACCAGTTTCTGGTTGGTCATCCTATCGTTCATCTCTGGTAGTAATTTAAGGTCATTCGGCTGTTGCGTTCCAATGTTACGACATTTTGAATTATCTCCAACGATTTCCCCCGTTCGCGTTTTAAAAACTTTGGGGTTGTATGTACAGGGCCGTTCTACCTAGTTTCTGGTTGGTCATCCTATCGTTCATCTCTGGTAGTAATTTAAGGTCATTCGGCTGTTGCGTTCCAATGTTACGACATTTTGAATTATCTCCAACGATTTCCCCCGTTCGCGTTTTAAAAACTTTGGGGTTGTATGTACAGGGCCGTTCTACCTAGTTTCTGGTTGGTCATCCTATCGTTCATCTCTGGTAGTAATTTAAGGTCATTCGGCTGTTGCGTTCCAATGTTACGACATTTTGAATTATCTCCAACGATTTCCCCCGTTCGCGTTTTAAAAACTTTGGGGTTGTATGTACAGGGCCGTTCTACCTAGTTTCTGGTTGGTCATCCTATCGTTCATCTCTGGTAGTAATTTAAGGTCATTCGGCTGTTGCGTTCCAATGTTACGACATTTTGAATTATCTCCAACGATTTCCCTCGTTCGCGTTTTAAGAACTTTTGGGTTGTATGTACAGGGCCGTTCTAACCAGTTTCTGGTTGGTCATCCTATCGTTCATCTCTGGTAGTAATTTAAGGTCATTCGGCTGTTGCGTTCCAATGTTACGACATTTTGAATTATCTCCAACGATTTCCCTCGTTCGCGTTTTAAGAACTTTTGGGTTGTATGTACAGGGCCGTTCTAACCAGTTTCTGGTTGGTCATCCTATCGTTCATCTCTGGTAGTAATTTAAGGTCATTCGGCTGTTGCGTTCCAATGTTACGACATTTTGAATTATCTCCGACGATTTCCCCCGTTCGCGTTTTAAAAACTTTGGGGTTGTATGTACAGGGCCGTTCTACCTAGTTTCTGGTTGGTCATCCTATCGTTCATCTCTGGTAGTAATTTAAGGTCATTCGGCTGTTGCGTTCCAATGTTACGACATTTTGAATTATCTCCAACGATTTCCCTCGTTCGCGTTTTAAGAACTTTTGGGTTGTATGTACAGGGCCGTTCTAACCAGTTTCTGGTTGGTCATCCTATCGTTCATCTCTGGTAGTAATTTAAGGTCATTCGGCTGTTGCGTTCCAATGTTACGACATTTTGAATTATCTCCAACGATTTCCCCCGTTCGCGTTTTAAAAACTTTGGGGTTGTATGTACAGGGCCGTTCTACCTAGTTTCTGGTTGGTCATCCTATCGTTCATCTCTGGTAGTAATTTAAGGTCATTCGGCTGTTGCGTTCCAATGTTACGACATTTTGAATTATCTCCAACGATTTCCCCCGTTCGCGTTTTAAAAACTTTGGGGTTGTATGTACAGGGCCGTTCTACCTAGTTTCTGGTTGGTCATCCTATCGTTCATCTCTGGTAGTAATTTAAGGTCATTCGGCTGTTGCGTTCCAATGTTACGATATTTTGAATTATCTCCAACGATTTCCCCCGTTCGCGTTTTAAAAACTTTGGGGTTGTATGTACAGGGCCGTTCTACCTAGTTTCTGGTTGGTCATCCTATCGTTCATCTCTGGTAGTAATTTAAGGTCATTCGGCTGTTGCGTTCCAATGTTACGACATTTTGAATTATCTCCAACGATTTCCCCCGTTCGCGTTTTAAAAACTTTGGGGTTGTATGTACAGGGCCGTTCTACCTAGTTTCTGGTTGGTCATCCTATCGTTCATCTCTGGTAGTAATTTAAGGTCATTCGGCTGTTGCGTTCCAATGTTACGACATTTTGAATTATCTCCAACGATTTCCCCCGTTCGCGTTTTAAAAACTTTGGGGTTGTATGTACAGGGCCGTTCTACCTAGTTTCTGGTTGGTCATCCTATCGTTCATCTCTGGTAGTAATTTAAGGTCATTCGGCTGTTGCGTTCCAATGTTACGACATTTTGAATTATCTCCAACGATTTCCCCCGTTCGCGTTTTAAAAACTTTGGGGTTGTATGTACAGGGCCGTTCTACCTAGTTTCTGGTTGGTCATCCTATCGTTCATCTCTGGTAGTAATTTAAGGTCATTCGGCTGTTGCGTTCCAATGTTACGACATTTTGAATTATCTCCAACGATTTCCCCCGTTCGCGTTTTAAAAACTTTGGGGTTGTATGTACAGGGCCGTTCTACCTAGTTTCTGGTTGGTCATCCTATCGTTCATCTCTGGTAGTAATTTAAGGTCATTCGGCTGTTGCGTTCCAATGTTACGACATTTTGAATTATCTCCAACGATTTCCCTCGTTCGCGTTTTAAGAACTTTTGGGTTGTATGTACAGGGCCGTTCTAACCAGTTTCTGGTTGGTCATCCTATCGTTCATCTCTGGTAGTAATTTAAGGTCATTCGGCTGTTGCGTTCCAATGTTACGACATTTTGAATTATCTCCAACGATTTCCCCCGTTCGCGTTTTAAAAACTTTGG
Source organism: Hemicrepidius hirtus (assembly GCA_963082805.1). Lineage (NCBI taxonomy): Eukaryota > Metazoa > Arthropoda > Insecta > Coleoptera > Elateridae > Hemicrepidius > Hemicrepidius hirtus. Next base: position 9,313,151 of record OY720161.1, read on the forward strand.
GGTTGTATGTACAGGGCCGTTCTACCTAGTTTCTGGTTGGTCATCCTATCGTTCATCTCTGGTAGTAATTTAAGGTCATTCGGCTGTTGCGTTCCAATGTTACGACATTTTGAATTATCTCCGACGATTTCCCCCGTTCGCGTTTTAAAAACTTTGGGGTTGTATGTACAGGGCCGTTCTACCTAGTTTCTGGTTGGTCATCCTATCGTTCATCTCTGGTAGTAATTTAAGGTCATTCGGCTGTTGCGTTCCAATGTTACGATATTTTGAATTATCTCCAACGATTTCCCCCGTTCGCGTTTTAAAAACTTTGGGGTTGTATGTACAGGGCCGTTCTACCTAGTTTCTGGTTGGTCATCCTATCGTTCATCTCTGGTAGTAATTTAAGGTCATTCGGCTGTTGCGTTCCAATGTTACGACATTTTGAATTATCTCCAACGATTTCCCCCGTTCGCGTTTTAAAAACTTTGGGGTTGTATGTACAGGGCCGTTCTACCTAGTTTCTGGTTGGTCATCCTATCGTTCATCTCTGGTAGTAATTTAAGGTCATTCGGCTGTTGCGTTCCAATGTTACGACATTTTGAATTATCTCCAACGATTTCCCCCGTTCGCGTTTTAAAAACTTTGGGGTTGTATGTACAGGGCCGTTCTACCTAGTTTCTGGTTGGTCATCCTATCGTTCATCTCTGGTAGTAATTTAAGGTCATTCGGCTGTTGCGTTCCAATGTTACGACATTTTGAATTATCTCCAACGATTTCCCCCGTTCGCGTTTTAAAAACTTTGGGGTTGTATGTACAGGGCCGTTCTACCTAGTTTCTGGTTGGTCATCCTATCGTTCATCTCTGGTAGTAATTTAAGGTCATTCGGCTGTTGCGTTCCAATGTTACGACATTTTGAATTATCTCCAACGATTTCCCCCGTTCGCGTTTTAAAAACTTTGGGGTTGTATGTACAGGGCCGTTCTACCTAGTTTCTGGTTGGTCATCCTATCGTTCATCTCTGGTAGTAATTTAAGGTCATTCGGCTGTTGCGTTCCAATGTTACGACATTTTGAATTATCTCCAACGATTTCCCTCGTTCGCGTTTTAAGAACTTTTGGGTTGTATGTACAGGGCCGTTCTAACCAGTTTCTGGTTGGTCATCCTATCGTTCATCTCTGGTAGTAATTTAAGGTCATTCGGCTGTTGCGTTCCAATGTTACGACATTTTGAATTATCTCCAACGATTTCCCCCGTTCGCGTTTTAAAAACTTTGGGGTTGTATGTACAGGGCCGTTCTACCTAGTTTCTGGTTGGTCATCCTATCGTTCATCTCTGGTAGTAATTTAAGGTCATTCGGCTGTTGCGTTCCAATGTTACGACATTTTGAATTATCTCCGACGATTTCCCCCGTTCGCGTTTTAAAAACTTTGGGGTTGTATGTACAGGGCCGTTCTACCTAGTTTCTGGTTGGTCATCCTATCGTTCATCTCTGGTAGTAATTTAAGGTCATTCGGCTGTTGCGTTCCAATGTTACGACATTTTGAATTATCTCCAACGATTTCCCTCGTTCGCGTTTTAAGAACTTTTGGGTTGTATGTACAGGGCCGTTCTAACCAGTTTCTGGTTGGTCATCCTATCGTTCATCTCTGGTAGTAATTTAAGGTCATTCGGCTGTTGCGTTCCAATGTTACGACATTTTGAATTATCTCCAACGATTTCCCCCGTTCGCGTTTTAAAAACTTTGGGGTTGTATGTACAGGGCCGTTCTACCTAGTTTCTGGTTGGTCATCCTATCGTTCATCTCTGGTAGTAATTTAAGGTCATTCGGCTGTTGCGTTCCAATGTTACGACATTTTGAATTATCTCCAACGATTTCCCCCGTTCGCGTTTTAAAAACTTTGGGGTTGTATGTACAGGGCCGTTCTACCTAGTTTCTGGTTGGTCATCCTATCGTTCATCTCTGGTAGTAATTTAAGGTCATTCGGCTGTTGCGTTCCAATGTTACGATATTTTGAATTATCTCCAACGATTTCCCCCGTTCGCGTTTTAAAAACTTTGGGGTTGTATGTACAGGGCCGTTCTACCTAGTTTCTGGTTGGTCATCCTATCGTTCATCTCTGGTAGTAATTTAAGGTCATTCGGCTGTTGCGTTCCAATGTTACGACATTTTGAATTATCTCCAACGATTTCCCCCGTTCGCGTTTTAAAAACTTTGGGGTTGTATGTACAGGGCCGTTCTACCTAGTTTCTGGTTGGTCATCCTATCGTTCATCTCTGGTAGTAATTTAAGGTCATTCGGCTGTTGCGTTCCAATGTTACGACATTTTGAATTATCTCCAACGATTTCCCCCGTTCGCGTTTTAAAAACTTTGGGGTTGTATGTACAGGGCCGTTCTACCTAGTTTCTGGTTGGTCATCCTATCGTTCATCTCTGGTAGTAATTTAAGGTCATTCGGCTGTTGCGTTCCAATGTTACGACATTTTGAATTATCTCCAACGATTTCCCCCGTTCGCGTTTTAAAAACTTTGGGGTTGTATGTACAGGGCCGTTCTACCTAGTTTCTGGTTGGTCATCCTATCGTTCATCTCTGGTAGTAATTTAAGGTCATTCGGCTGTTGCGTTCCAATGTTACGACATTTTGAATTATCTCCAACGATTTCCCCCGTTCGCGTTTTAAAAACTTTGGGGTTGTATGTACAGGGCCGTTCTACCTAGTTTCTGGTTGGTCATCCTATCGTTCATCTCTGGTAGTAATTTAAGGTCATTCGGCTGTTGCGTTCCAATGTTACGACATTTTGAATTATCTCCAACGATTTCCCTCGTTCGCGTTTTAAGAACTTTTGGGTTGTATGTACAGGGCCGTTCTAACCAGTTTCTGGTTGGTCATCCTATCGTTCATCTCTGGTAGTAATTTAAGGTCATTCGGCTGTTGCGTTCCAATGTTACGACATTTTGAATTATCTCCAACGATTTCCCCCGTTCGCGTTTTAAAAACTTTGGGGTTGTATGTACAGGGCCGTTCTACCTAGTTTCTGGTTGGTCATCCTATCGTTCATCTCTGGTAGTAATTTAAGGTCATTCGGCTGTTGCGTTCCAATGTTACGACATTTTGAATTATCTCCAACGATTTCCCCCGTTCGCGTTTTAAAAACTTTGGGGTTGTATGTACAGGGCCGTTCTACCTAGTTTCTGGTTGGTCATCCTATCGTTCATCTCTGGTAGTAATTTAAGGTCATTCGGCTGTTGCGTTCCAATGTTACGACATTTTGAATTATCTCCAACGATTTCCCCCGTTCGCGTTTTAAAAACTTTGGGGTTGTATGTACAGGGCCGTTCTACCTAGTTTCTGGTTGGTCATCCTATCGTTCATCTCTGGTAGTAATTTAAGGTCATTCGGCTGTTGCGTTCCAATGTTACGACATTTTGAATTATCTCCAACGATTTCCCCCGTTCGCGTTTTAAAAACTTTGGGGTTGTATGTACAGGGCCGTTCTACCTAGTTTCTGGTTGGTCATCCTATCGTTCATCTCTGGTAGTAATTTAAGGTCATTCGGCTGTTGCGTTCCAATGTTACGACATTTTGAATTATCTCCAACGATTTCCCTCGTTCGCGTTTTAAGAACTTTTGGGTTGTATGTACAGGGCCGTTCTAACCAGTTTCTGGTTGGTCATCCTATCGTTCATCTCTGGTAGTAATTTAAGGTCATTCGGCTGTTGCGTTCCAATGTTACGACATTTTGAATTATCTCCAACGATTTCCCTCGTTCGCGTTTTAAGAACTTTTGGGTTGTATGTACAGGGCCGTTCTAAATACTAGCCTATTTTAGTTACAGGCATCTAAAGTTTACAAAAATATTCGCGAGCCGCAATCGCTGAGCGCATTGTCCGGAAATTCTTTTGGTGTGTTTCGCGTAATTCAAGACATAAGAAAAATAAAACGTTTTTACCCATTCCGCGGCCGGATTTGAACCACCAACGTTGGTTAGTCGCAGTCACAGAACAGTACCTACATTGCAGTTTAAAAATAAGGATAGACTGATGAGATATTGCGACAAATATCGCGCGAGTTGCTTGGTGTTTAGTTATATCCTATATTCCTCTATGGTTATATCAAAGGTTATATGAGAAATTACGCGAACAATTTAGTTTTAGTCAATCAAGGTTTTCTCCTGTCGCAAAAACATCCGCGAACTTTCAAAAATGAGTTGCTAGGCAACACAATAGCATTTCACAAGAGTTTACTCGCCAGTCTGTCACCTCCCTCTCGACTCAACCTCTGCGTTACGCATGTTCCTTCTAATAATTGCTGATGGTTTGTGTAAATTTGGGTTAGGATAGGTGCAAGTTTCTCAACAATATTTTGTTATCTTGAATAATTATAAAGTCCCATATCAAATACTTGGCAGTGTTGGCACCAAATTTTGATACTTTTTATGGAAAGTAAATAAAACAAAAGTTATAAAAAACAATATATTCACGAAAAAAAAATATATTGAACATTAAAATCACAGTTTTATCATATACTTTAAGTTAAACCTACATTTAAAAAAATACGAAATTCTTTAGATATACAAATAAAAATTGAAATGTACAATCAATGCATTAAGACTCCTTTATTTATAAATATAATTTCCATTTTGAAATTGAATTTTAATGTAAAAAAATTATGAATTTGTATTTATGAATTCACAACTATAAAACCTTAACAATAATAATAATAAAAAAATAACTGAACTAATAATAGTACAGCAATATTTAGCAAAACTTTAATCTTAAGAAAAATAGAACCACAGATATTTAAATTTAAAATGAATTTACAATCAAGATTATCAAAATTACTTTTTACTAAATATTCCTGTTTTTCACAACTACACCACTAGTACAATTTTTGTTAAAATCAAAACTAACATTCGAAGAAAGATCACACTTACATGGCAAGTGTTACCTGAATTATATAAACTAAATGGTACATTTTCTATTACTACTATTTAACAAAAGCTTCAGCTGGAATAGTTCCTTGCTTCTGTAATTCGGTAAATACAAATGCTGCTCGGTTAAAGTCCCAGTTAGTCTCTTCTAGGCATCTACAACAGAACCAAAGAATTAACTACGCCCAAGTGGTCGGCGTCGAATCGAACCGCGGCGAATCGGAGGGGGAGGAAACGGTCTGTGACTAACTGAACCACAGCAAAACGATTAACGGCGAATAAAATCGTGGCGAGATGGACAAATCAAATCGCGGCGAACTGAACCGTGGCGAATCGGAGCGCGGGGAAACGGTCTGTCAATAACTGAACCACAGCAAAACGATTAACGGCGAATAAAATCGCGGCGAGCTGGACCGTAGGGAAACAGTCTTTGGCTAACTGGACCATGCCAAGACGGTCGACGGCAAATCGAATCGCGGCGAACCGGACTACGGCGAACCAGACCACGGGGAAAAGGTCTTTGACCAATTGGACCGCGGCAAAGCGATCGACGGCGAATGAAAATGTCGCGAAAAGTCTCGCGATCACCCATACTAAGCCTGCTACTTACTTTTGTGACCACTCTAAATTCATTCCTGATTGCTGCGACATTGTCTGAATCATCTGTTGTTTGGTATTGGCATCAACTTCTTGAGCAACAGGAATAGGAACTGGAACAGCAGTAGAAGGGCCCACTACTGTTGCAGGAGGAGGAGTTGTTTCAAGAATCGGTGTTTTAAAAGCAACCTATTAAAAAAAATGTTAAATACTTTACTCTAGATTTCCAATTTTATTTAATACCTTCGCTAAGTCGTCTGTAGCATTAGATACATGTAGTTGTTCGTTGGCTATACAGAAACCAGTACCAGCTGGAACTATTACTAATGTCCTGCAGAAATAACGAATAGGAGCTGATTTATGACCACTTCTTAATTCCTTAAACATTCCTGTTACTGTTAAAAGTAACATTTGGGGCTAAAATTATACAACAGAGTAAATAAAATTTTTTTCGTAACAAATAACCACTTACTGTAAACAAAGTTAAATCTGCAGTAAAACTATGGATGTCATGCTTGGTTCCTGGCATTTCAGAAAGAAACGAAACAACAGCAAGTTGTCCTTGACGTAACAATTTATGCCTCCTTTCACGATCTTGTACACGCATTAAATTCCTGTTATCTGTACCATACCAATTCAACCAACTTGAATTCTTTGGATTCTGACCATATGGGTAACCCATAGTCATGGAAAACATAGCATGTTCATGATAAGCTTGCAATAAAGGTTGTCTCGAATCGCTATCAAAAATTTGAAAGTATTGCTCCAAAAATTGACGCACAATTCCTTGAGCATCCCCACTGCACAAGAATGTTTGTTGGGAATGGGGTAATGTAACTGCTTCCGAGATATCAAATCCTATTGGTGGAGGTAGATCGATCCCATCCTATAAAAGGAACTTATAATGGAAAAAAATATTACAAAAAAATGCAGGACTTACCAGTTTGATGACCTTTGGAAATCTTTTCCTGACCTCACTGTAGGCAAAGAGGAGGGAGCGGGCGAGCACGAGGCCCACACGCCTAATTAGATACTGCGTTGCCTGCGAACACTCTCGCAACAACAGCAAAGACAATACAATAATGACCTATAGTTTAGTTAAGAACCTAGTTTGGAACTGTTATATAAAAAATAAAAGCATGAGCTTGACGGTGAGAATGATATTTTATATGAACCCCCCCCCCCCCGCCCCAATATGATGTTAAACTTCATGTTTGGAGTATGATTAAGTACATACCCTAAACATGGATTGCACTAAGGTCAAATATTAAATTTTTGTTATAATGCTTGTGTTTATGGTGTAATGTTTATCAAACCTTCAAATGTAATACAAATCTTTGAACTTGCACTGCTCCTTTATGGAAGGAGCATACTGCTTTGAAATTGGCTCAAAGAGAATTGACGAGGTCAGACATAATAATAGGAACTAGTATTTTCTGCGCATGCGCGCGGTGATTGCCACGCCCACAATTGTTTGATTTTACGCATGCGCACTATGCATTTAGTTCCTTTTATCTGTTTATCTTTGTTGCACTTTCTAACAATTGTATTGTCATTTCTGTCAATCTTCTTTGAGTACACCATAAGGATATGCTCTTTCCAGTTAAAGAGCAACGTATGTTCGCAGTACAAATCCTGATTTTGCGTATTAGTTCCATAATGTAAACTAGATTCCCTTGATTTTTACTTCAAAAAGGTTTGTGGATACTAAACAATGCTTTAATAATCTTCCATGGAATTAAATTCTGCCGACAACAATAACATCATAAAAGGAATCGCAGTTGAGTATCCACCCTTCATCCTTCAAAGATAAATGGAAGAAGTTTATGAAAGGAAACCATATGCAAAAAGAGAAGTTGATAGAAACCAATGATTGTTATAAAGAAAATTGAAGATGTAACCACAAACACTGCTAATACAAATCGAAAAGACTTGCAAGACTCGATTAAATATTTATTGGATAATGATATAGTAAACGTTTCTAAAAGTTACTTTTTATGCACTACAATCACTCAATAATAAAAAAAAATTGATTTACGCCTCATTCATATAGGCGCGATTTTTTTTTTTCATTTGGCGGCAAATTCAAATTTAAGAAAATTTCGTAAAACAAAATCCTGCCTATATGAAGTATGTATAAATAAAAAATCAACTCTCTTTTTTGTCTGTTCTCTCTTTTTCTTTTGCTATTAAGAAAATTCTAAAAAGCAGGATTTATTGAATATTTTTTTAAATAACTTTTTCAAAATTACGGCAACTTTTTTTTTTTGGGGTATTAGGAAAAGAAGAGTTGTAGTATTACAATTAATCTACATAGAGACTAATTGAGAATACCTCAGAAGATCAAACTTCAAAATCGTTAAATGAGGCTAATCTTCTTTGCTTTACAGCTTTGCCAACAACATTAATGTTATCGCTGGTTAAGAATGTTGTTTACCAGCCATTCATATTGTGACAATCACATGTAGAGCAGCCAATGGGTTAGTGAAGGGCAAAATCTTGCAATGCCTTTTCACATTATTATTTAAGTTGGTGTTACCACCTAAGAGGGGATTTTAAGGAGAGGATTTGGAAGCCGTAATTATTTTTTTAATGTGATTTTTCTAAAATCCTGCAATTTAAAATAATCTCGTTTTTTTGCTTTATTTTTTGTATTTTCAAGACGCTTTGTATGATTTCTTATTTATATCCAACACCTTTAGTATGAAATTTATTGTATAATGTATGAAAAAATAACTTTTAGAAATTGTAAAACACATAAATCATGATTTTTAAGAGCTTACATATCTTTTAATTTAATTAACAGTGTGAAGGAATGTTCTAGATTATATATTTTTGGAAAAAATCGAAAGGTCAATATTGTATTGTACAAATAGCAAGCTTAGAATTATTATTTAAAAAAATCAGGGGTTCATGGCTCTATACAGAAGTGATCTGAGAATTTATTCATTTCTGTATGTTGCAAGAAACTTACACAAGCAAATCCAATAAAACACAGGTTGTTGATCAAATATAGAACAAACTGTGTTAAGAAATAATTAAATCCAGGAATTTGCTAAATTGCAGCTTGCAAATAAATTTAAACATTCTAGCATAACAGATTTATTATTCACCCATAAGAAATTTGTTCTTTTCCCACGCTAGCTTAATAAAATTATAATTTTACTGTGACTCAAGAGTCTTGTTTTAAAATGTTCTATAGTGTTTTTTTTTGACAAATTTTGAATAAACATTAATGCACTTCAACCTTTGTGCAGTTACAGAAAAGCAACAAATATCTTATTTTGTCATACTCCTCTATAAACAAATCTCCACCATGGGAGTCATCATTTATTTCTCTCACCCATTATAGCTTCATTGATTCATGATGTAAAGATTGCTTTACCTGACATAAACATTCTGATCTCGGAACTTATCACAAAGAGGATTTCCATCCAATACTAAATCAACAATTGACAGTCCCATGAGCGAATCCAACATTGTTATATCACGAATCTAAAACAGGAACAATGATTAAATTGGAGCTTAAACAATATTAATGCTTTCAATAATTATCAATATTTACCTTATTATTACCCACATGCAATACTTTAATATTTGGTAATTTCTTATCCAATTTTCTCAGATGGCTTAATACTTGAATTCTATTTTCATGAAGATTAAGAGCTTCTAATTCAGGTATATTTTCTGATATAATATCTATTACAGCTAAAAGTACAATTGGTTTAAACAAAGCACAAAACAGATCTTGCAAGTCAGGATCGGCATGAAAACGAGTCAAATCTAGTGCTTTGTTTGCTGCATTATAACGCTTTGCCATTGTTAGTTTCATTTTCTCTTTCATATGTGCATTAACATCAACATTCGGTGAACCACTATGGACACGAATTATCATTTTAAAACCATCAGGACACTGTATTTGTCTGTCTAATCCGTGTAGTTTGTCGGCTAATTTGTAATCGTCTATATAAAACGTTGCTACTGTACCACAGACAGTCCACTAAAAGGATTAAAACAAAACATTCAAACATGACATACATTATAAATTACTCGGAATTTCTTACCGATATTGGACGAAAAGGTATAGGCGTTACCCGTTCCAATAATGTTCTCAGTATATAATCCTTATCGTATTTATTACCAAATGGCAACTAAAATTAAAATCATCATTAATATACAAACAACACTTTCATTAATTCAAGGTCACTTACAGTCACACGAAACCAATTAGTTGGACTTTCAAGTAATTTCCTTTTTCCAATTTTATGTGGTGCAGGTGATCCTGGTCGACCTCCTTTTTTAAAGTTGTTGAAGTGGCCTTTCTTGTGGCCACCAAAACTGGTAGCTCCCATATCAACATCTTCATCTTCGAGATGAGCTCTAACGGAATTACTCCAATCTTTTTGTGGACCTTTTTTACCAAATCTGCTGTGTTTAAAGGTGACTCTACGTGTATTCCCTCCATTTTCAACTCTCACATCATGTTCTAAAATTAATAAAATAGGCACAATAAGCATGCACTGCTGTAGATTTACTCCTATTACCATTGTATTGCTTCTTCCACTGTGGATTATTATTGTATCTTCCTGGTTTTGGCATATTGTGCTAATTATGTCACCACGTGTTTTGTATGTTTGGCTAATTGCACAAGAGTTGCACTATTAATTAGTAATGATATTCTACGCACAACTCGTGATTAAAGATGATAATTACACAAAATGGTGGTTGCTGTGACGTTCACTTCACTTTGGAGGACACGCAACATGCACGCAACCTCGTGACACTTTTGCACATGCGTCTGTGATTAAAATTTTAACCACAAATTTTTATTATAAGTAATTATTAATTTAGAACATAATAAATTTGAAATTGTAATGAGTCCACGTACTTTTGTTACACATTTCTAATGAACTGAAAACAATTACAATTTGTTTTGTATTAAAAATACAAATGTATATAAAATGTCTTGTATAGAAACTGTCCGCTTAACATTTTAGGCAAAATCTAGAAAAACTGTTAACTTTGGTACGGTGATAAACTAAATAAAGTACAGCATAATTTTAAAAGGCCCAAACTATTAATGTAGATTGTAAACAAATGTTTTTCCAGAGTTTCTTGTAGGAAATTTTCTTTTACTACAACTTTAGTAATACGTTATTTTCACTTATCTTGAGCGGTTTTTGTACAAAATCTTAATAACCCCTGACAACAGTAGCATCATAAAGTAGCATCTATGATTTAGAACAAATTCCAAAGAATTTGATTTCGTTATGTGCTAATCACATCTGCTGTGGTTTGGGTTCTTGTTAAAAATCGCCTGAAACTGTAAACGTCAAACCATTTTTATTATCATACGTGACGTTTGTCATACTGACTTAATTCAGTTTAATTTAGATGACGAAAAGATGTCGTGGATTGCGGATAGTTCGTTAACGTGGTTTCAAAAATTTTGTATAAACGTTTTAAAATGTGGGCCAATACCTCATCACCTTGCATTTATAATGGATGGAAATCGAAGATTTGCAGAGAAAATACAAGCTGAAAGAATAGATGGACATACCAAAGGATTTGATAAACTAGCCGAAACATTACAGTGGTGTCTAGAACTCGGAATTCAAGAGGTAACCGTGTATGCATTTAGTATAGAAAATTTTAAGAGGAGTTCGGATGAAGTGGATACATTGATGAACCTTGCAAGAGAAAAATACAAGCGTCTTATGGAAGAGAAAGAAAAAATTATGGCTGAAGGTGTTCGAATACGTGTTATTGGAAATTTGGAATTATTACCAGAAGATGTTAGAAAATTAGTTGCAGAAGCTATGATTATGACCAAAGATAATAGTAAAGTATTTTTAAACATTGCATTTGCTTACACGTCTAGAGAAGAGATAACAAATGCAATAAAAACTGTAGCTAATGGTGTTCGTTCTGGTGCTTTAAAAATTGATGATGTTGATGAACAACTCTTATCAAATTGTATGTATACGAACCATAGTAAAAACCCTGATTTGCTAATTAGAACTTCTGGGGAAACACGTCTAAGTGATTTTCTTCTTTGGCAAATTCAAAATACGCAAATTTATTTCGCTGATGTTTTATGGCCAGAATTTTGTATTTGGCATTTGCTTTATATAGTTTTTAAGTATCAGATGTCTTATAAAGAACTGAAGAGTACTACCATTCCAGAATTCCATAATGATAAACAAAATGTAAGAGTACAAGAATTTTTGAAAAATTTAGATATTACGAGAATGACTGTGTTACAAAAATATCAGGCCGTAAAATTATAGTAAGGTCTAAGTTAGTAGATAAATTTAATTGATGGCTTTTAATAAAGCTACAGTTGGGCCAGAATAAGGTTGTTGGTGGCAAAGTGGATGGAGTCGGCCAGGAGCTCAAGTCGTAATGTGGAGTTAGGTACTGCATCTCTGTTCTAACTCCTTATTCCTACATTCCCACCAGCAACCTTATCCTGTAACTGTAAATGTTGAACAGAGTTAAGACAGAAGATACTTATTTGTATCATTATTATTGTTGTTAATTTATAGTATTGTCATTCATCATACCTTGTTAATTATTGGCGTACAATTTTTGTAATTTATACAAATAAAGTTCCTGTTTTGTTAGAAATCTTAAGTAAATTACAGCAGACCAAAAGGATTGAACTTTTCCTAAACTTAAGTGCAACAAAAGTGATAATAAAATATGGGATTAAATTTTATCTTTGTTTCAATTCCTTCTAATAAATAAAAGTATTATATTGAGATAAGTACCAGAAAGGCATGAGATCCAGAAAGGTTAAAAGTGCAGTTCCAAAGGGTACTCGTATTGGATTTTGAAAACTCGTTAGATTTGAAACTGTGCAAGTGTATAACACATAAAGTGAACCATTTTTCTGTACAAAAAAATTATTTTAAGTTTCTATGTTTTATGGAATAAAAAATATCAAAATATAATCAGTTTCAAATTAATCAAGTGTGTATAAATAATAATTGGACGCATTCAGCCAGCTCAACGTTGGCTCAACAGTTGAGACCGTGGTGCATTCCATTGGATGCCTTGTTGATTCCAGTGCTCTTATTGGCCAATCAATTTCGTGATATCTGAAGGTTGAGTTGACTGAATATCCCCATTGTTACCCACTCTGTTACAAAGATACTTAACTGCCGATTATGTTTTGCAATTTTTTTATAACTTGCCGCGCGAAACCGGCTAGAAAAATGTACCCGTGTGACATCATAAATGCATCTGAAATGCAGCGAAAACCACGCCAGATAGGGTAAAGTACCTACTATAGGACCAAAGTTGTAGAAAATTTTATTTTCTACGGAACTCCTGAAAAGCGTATGGCTAACTTTAATAATTTGGGCCTGAGAACCATTTGACGTTTGTATAAATCGGTGCTTCTGGTTTAAAATTGAAATGCAGCGAAAACCACGCTAGATATGATAAAGTACTATAGGACCAAAGTTGTAGAAAATAAAATTTCCAACTAGAAACTCCTTGAAAGTGTATGTCTAACTTCAATAATTTGGGCCTGAGAACCGTTTGAAGTTTGTATAAACCGCTGCTTCTAGTTTAAAATTGAAATGCACCTAAAACCACGCTAGATAGGAAAAAGTACTATAGGACCAAAGTTGTAGAAAATAAAATTTCCTACAAGAAACTCTGGGAAAGTGTATGTCTAACTTCAATAATTTGAGCCTGAGAACCGTTTGAAGTTTGTATAAATCGGTGCTTCTGGTTTAAAATTGAAATGCAGCGAAAACCACGCTAGATAATGTAAAGTGCTATAGGACCAAAGTTGTAGAAAATAAAATTTCCTACTAGAATCTCTGGGAAAGTGTATGTCTAACTTCAATAATTTGGGCCTGAGAACCGTTTGAAGTTTCTATAAATCGGTGCTTCTAGTTTAAAATTGAAATGCAGCTAAAACCGCGCTAGATAGGGTAAAGTACTATAGGACCAAAGTTGTAGAAAATAAAATTTCCTACTAGAAACATCAGGAAAGCGTATGTCTAACTTCAATAATTTGGGCCTGAGAACCGTTTGAAGTTGTATAAATCGGTGCTTCTAGTTTAAAATTGAAATGCACCTAAAACCATGCTAGATATGATAAACTACCATAGGACCAAAGTTGTAGAAAATAAAATTTCCTACTAGAAACATCAGCAAAGCGTATGTCTAACTTCAATAATTTGGGCCTGAGAACCGTTTGAAGTTGGTATAAATCTGTGCTTCTGGTTTAAAATTGAAATGCAGCTAAAACCGCGCTAGATAGGGTAAAGTACTATAGGACCAAAGTTGTAGAAAATAAAATTTCCTACTAGAAACATCAGGAAAGCGTATGTCTAACTTCAATAATTTGGGCCTGAGAACCGTTTGAAGTTGTATAAATCGGTGCTTCTAGTTTAAAATTGAAATGCACCTAAAACCATGCTAGATATGATAAACTACCATAGGACCAAAGTTGTAGAAAATAAAATTTCCTACTAGAAACATCAGCAAAGCGTATGTCTAACTTCAATAATTTGGGCCTGAGAACCGTTTGAAGTTTGTATAAATCGGTGCTTCTAGTTTAAAATTGAAATGCACCTAAAACCACGCTAGATATGATACACTACCATAGGACCAAAGTTGTAGAAAATAAAATTTCCTACTAGAAACATCAGGAAAGCGTATGTCTAACTTCAATAATTTGGGCCTGAGAACCGTTTGAAGTTTGTATAAATCGGTGCTTCTGGTTTAAAATTGAAATGCAGCGAAAACCACGCTAGATATGATAAAGTACTATAGGACCAAAGTTGTAGAAAATAAAATTTCCAACTAGAAACTTCTTGAAAGTGTATGTCTAACTTCAATAATTTGGGCCTGAGAACCGTTTGAAGTTAGTGTGAACCAGCTTTTAATTGAAGAGTTCAGAAAGTAATCAATTTTAAATATTCAAAAGTGTTTACAAATCAGATAATTAGCAAACAATAAACCATTAATAGTAGGAAGCATACAATTGATATCTTTATTGTCATTTTACAATAGCATTGTGTTGTAACCCGGGACAATGAATTTTTAAATTTATTGTTTTTGTAAATCTAACTCCAGAAGTAAATTATCATTTGTATGTGGGTATACAATTGCATCATCTTTATTCTTCTTTTAATTGCTTGCACATTCCTCAATATACCCGCCCCCCTCATTAAAAATTCTATTTTATTTTAAATTACAGCATTGTGGAATTTGCGGTACCTAATGACACTGTAGTAGGTATTATACATAAAACGACGCAAAGCAACCAAGCTTGAAGTTTGAACGTGAACCATTTAAGGGCTAGAACATACTACCGTGGGCTAGAATCCTAGAATAACACACTTTGCGCCGCCTAAATATGCGGGCGGTAATACTTATTTTACGCCCGGTTGTCGATAAAAATTGTTACACCTTTATAAATTATAACAACCCTGAATCTTACTTCTTACTCCAGATCTACAAAATTTACTATTTTCACAACGAATACCTACAAACACTTTACCAAATTATATTAAATCACAAAAATATTCAGCACATATTTAACTAAAATACATTTTGTTTTTTTTAATTATCATTCGATGTGCTTGAGGGTTCCTCCATAGCATTTGGTGGTCTTGCAGTTGAGGTATGAACCGTATTTGTTGCTGATCTAGAGTCCCTCGTCACTGACATTCTATGTCTATAAGGCTCGTGAGATTTATAATAATGTAAAGGACGAGGTATAAACATTTGTGAACGAGGAACAAAATAAGATGGTCCTCCTAACATAGGCATATTAGGTGGTGGTACAATATTTCTAGGAATAAATTGTGGTCCAGGTATCCATAACCCTTCAGGCTGAAAACAGTTATTTTTTTTAAATTATGAAGACATATTAAAAATTTTCTTATACCTACCCCATGATATCCATAGGTATAAGCTGGCATTCCATATTGATTTGTATAGATTGACGAAGATTTATTCCTTCTTTCTTCATGATGTGAACCTTTCCGTCCTTCGTCATGTGAAGATAAATTATTTCTTCGTTTGTCTCTATTTTCAAAATGTTTTGTTGGAAGTGAAGATCTTCTACTTTGCGGTGAATAACTCCTTTTTCTAGAATAAGGAGATCGACTTTTTCTTTCTCTTGTATAATCTCGGCTAGAATAAGTTGACTTTTCCCGAGATGGAGTTCTTGCACGTCTTTGTGTTTCCGTTTTCCTTTCCCTGTTTTCTCTAAACTGAGAAGATTGATTCCGGTGTTTGGAATCTAATATTTGACTACAACTACATTGCCTATCATTACATGAAGTTTTGTAGTATTTTCTTGGAGTTCTACTAGGAGATCTACAAAGTGGAGAAAGTATGATAAGATAAATAAATAAATTGAGTAAGAAAACTTTCTCATTTAATATGCTCGCTTTTACGTTGTTATGTTATATAACACTTGCAGATTGAATTTTTCTATTATGTACCTACTCTATGTCAATATTTTCCGATAAAATGTATTATTGTAGAAAGTGTAAGTTACAATTATTTATTAAAACTACAATAGCTATCAGAAACCACCAACGGTATATTTAGTTACTTTCATGCCGCAAAACGGAAAGTTAATACCTTTTCTGATTAAAAAAACTATTTTAGTAGCAATGTGATGCAATACATTATTTATTATGTACACACAGACTATCTAACCTATTTATCAAAATTTATCTTGCAACATATTAGTGAGTACCGCCTGTAGAGATGATATTATGTACCTAGTAGTTGGTTTACTTGTGGTTTAGTTGTGAATAATAACTAAATATTTGCATATTTGTTAGAGTATAGAGTCATACTGCCAGTCAAGCCAATCTTAGGATGTAATCGTAAATAATATAAAAATATTTAGCACACTAGTTTAATTTATTTACACGATTCCTTATTTACGTATGTGATTATGATATGATATAGGCTTCATATTTAATTTCAAATGGCCCTGTGCAACACCATAAAGCGGTTAAAACGCTTTATGTGTGTTGGACATGGCCATTGGTTAAATTTAAATTTGCCGCCAAATTTAACCAATAACCGTGCCCAACGCACATAAAGCGCTTTATGGCGTTGAACACGGCCATTAGTTAAATTTAAATTTGCCGCCAAATTTATATACTTATGGATGGCCGGTCTCAAAGGTGTAATTTGATAATTAGTTGGCATAAATTAGTGGATTTCTGTAAATGACAACTCTTAAGGCTTGTTCGTTTGTCTGCTATAAACTGCTTGGAACAGGAAACAAACGACATGCTATCTCTTTTTAATGCACCAACGCCGTATGTAGCCATCTTTTTCTGTTTCCTGTTCGGTGCAGTTTAGAGCAGACAAACGAACAAACCTTTAATTTAACAAATTTTTGACAAATGCTGTAAAATTTGAAAATCATGGCACATCATATTTAAAAACCGCAAAATTCTAAATCGGTATTTTAAAATAAATATAGCACATGTAATTTTATTATTAGCGCCATTTGAAGCGCAATCATTTTACCGTTCAATTAATACCATTACCATACGATGTTAGATCCCTATGTACACCTTCGAGACCAGCCACCCGGTATACTGTTATAAGGGAACTTATTATTTCTTTGAGAATATTTTTAAAACTTACCTATCATATTTTTCTTCAGTAGATCTTCTACGTTTAAGCTTTGCTTGTTGTTCTTTATCCCTACCCTCTCTAGATGTTGGTGGCTTTACACTTCCTTCTTTCTCACGAATCAGATCATGTTCATCTACATTTCCTTTAAATTTGCAGACTTCCTTTTGATCTTTGATAATATATTTTATCGTTCTATCTTCCTTTGAATTAGTGAAATGGTCCCTTTTATATTCTCCATCTTTTACTACGGTTTCATGGAACGTCAATTCTATTCTTTCTTCTATATTGTCTTCATTATTAACATCAATATCGGTTCGATTAAATATGGGATATTGACCTAAAATGTGTTTTGTTATTAAAATTAATCAAGACTTAACTGGTAGCATGGCCGCCTTTGATCCATAGTTAAAAACACAAAGTTAAATATCTTGAAAAGTTGGTAACTTACAAAAAATTTGATTAGAGATTTGAACCCTGTATACAGGTGTTATCAATTTATATCCCTCCCCATGAAGACAAAATGCAACAGTCCTGTATTTCACAAATATTTTATTTTGAATTCTAATAATTTGGCCAAACCACCTGACTCACAATCCTTACAACGTTATCAGATTGCGTATACTAATAATTATTAATAATTGATATAAATACCATCTGCAGGTACAGCTAATTGATTTGGATTTTCTAAGCGTCTCTTCAAAGTAACTAGAGCAGCATCAATAGAAGGAATGGAATGGCTAGAAGGTTTATTGACGAGCAACACCCTTACTTTCCGCAAAGTTTCTACAGTTACGTTAGCCAACAAATTTCCATCGTGTTTATTATTAAGCGTGTGGTTCCTATCGTCTTTGGTCCTGAAAAAGAAAGAGATGGTTATATAACTTTCACAAAAAATTAAGAAAAGTTGTGATTGAACAATAATTATTATGAATTATTTTAAAAATGCACGGAGGGTGTGACACTCGTGTTGACGCACTCGTTTTTTTAAATATATTGTGCCCTCCTGCTTTACCTAGCAACACTGTTTCGAGAACTATTACTGAAATTTTCCGGCACTCCATGGCACTCTGCGTAAAAACGGATAACTCAAAATTGTAGGTAAAAACACAAGCTAAAGTATTATGTGTCATACATAGTTGAAATCAGAAAAAAAAGTTACATTCAAAAATGCAAAAATCCAATATGGCGTCCATAAGAAAAACAAAAGTTGACAGTCGATTTTTGGCTATTTTAAACGATATGAGAAAAACAATCGCATATTTAGATTCCCCGTAAAAAAGTGTCTTAAAAATGTCTGAATTAAAAATTCGTAGTTTCACTTGTTTTCATTTTATCAGCGAAAAACAAAAATCGGGAATTTTGATTTTTCTTAGATATTTTCTAAACTAAACGTCGTAGGTCAAATTTTTTTCAGATTATTGATCAGCATTAAAATACGCAACTTTGCCTCCATTTAACCGACTTCGTATCTCTTAAGTTAACCGAGATCCCCATGCATAGCTTCGAAAGACGGACACCCTGTATATGTATGTATAATATACTTTCTCCTAGAACTCACAGGGAAAGTGCCCTTTGACATACTAATTTGAGATTGCAAAGTAAATAGTTGTGCTTTGTTTTACGGTGGGCGTTTCCATTGTTGTTGCCCATAGCAACGCGCGGTAAAACTTTTGCCGCACGTTTATTTCCTTACCATTTTGTTATAAGATCGGATTTAGGTTTTTTTGCAGGAAATTCATAATAATTTTTGTGTTTTTAATGTTAGAATAATTTGACTTGTTGGAAAAATGTTGTGTGCACCTCGTGCACATCAACCCTGTTGGCATACACAAGACTAGAAGTTTGTTTGAGTCCACTAGCAAAAAATTTTAGAAGCTGGAAATGTCAAAAATGTTGCTGTAAATAAATAAATATGTCTAATAAAGATACTTGTAATTTATAAATAAATTTCTTAGATATTGTCCTACATTTTCCGAGCGATAAGCATTGTATTACCCTAAGTACATAATTATGTCATGTGCGGAAAACAGGAAATGTAGCTAACTCATAGAATAACTATGTAAGCCAAAATTCTTGCTAAACTTGATTTCCAAAATTCTTGACAAGTATTCCTCATTAACTGAAACCAGTTTTCGGATAAATATAAAATCACCCTTCTGGGACACAGAACAAGTTATTTTGGAGAAAACTACCTGATGACGTATTAAAACGACGGTGTTATAGCTAAATTTTCAGCATGGAACTGATTTGATTTACACATAAAAGAGCGTATTTTATGGAGCCAATATTTAATTTTAAGAGCACAGATAAATCGATTACTCTACTTTAAAAATAATTAACCCTTGAATATTCAAATATGTATATTTGAAATTTAAATTAGAGACTGTAGAAGTCTGAAAAAACATATTTACTGGAAACTTCGCTAAAATATTGCCAACATTTTATATCTAATATTAAAGGAGGTATCACTTACTTTTCCTTCATAGTCACCACAACAATTTTGTAAATGAAAACCAATTGAGAAATATTTGGAAAACCGATTGGCACAAGACCAGTACCACAATAAACTTACCACAGCTCTTCAGATATAACAATACGGGTGGGAATGCGCGAAAGTGAAAAAAGCGGTAGCGGGTGCAATGTGGACGACTGCGCAAATTCACTTCATCCAAGTAATTAGTGGTATTTGGTATCTACTAATTAGCCGCTGAATAGACTTTAAGCAAAACTATCTTTAATCATAATTGATTGTGAAAGTAGGGGTGCTCAAAAGTAGTACTTTCGAATGGTAGATATAAAAGAATTTTTACCATTAGACTCATTAGTACATTTATTCTAAAAAAATAATTCTGTAAATATATGCAATTCTGTGGCAAAATATCCAACACCTACTTGAAAAATTAGCGTTTTTATTATAAAATCACCTGTTATAGATTTTCCACGTGATCATAAATTAGTGATGCAACCGATGCAAGAACAAATTGTTGGCATTGGTCATGCAATACTTCCGATAACATTAAACTTACGTGTTGGTGATGGAATACACTTGGAACTTGTCGGCATGGATAGTCCAAGGGTTAGCGCGTCTACTTTTGGATTCGATGGGGATGAGTTCAAACCCGACTCATGTGAGCAAGCTTTTTTGGATCGATCCTATGGGATCCTCTAGGATAGGAAGTAATGCTGTAGGCCCCCCAATACGATGTTTGATAAAGATCCCTCCTGGTGGACGGAATTCCTCCAGATAGGAAAATTCTCAGTTAGGGTGTGCAGCAATGAGGTGCCAGGGATTTGGATACCGAGACCACGACATATTCCACAATTGGAAAAAACACGCCTTGAAATTCTGTTTTATTACTTTCATTAAAAATTTAATGTAGGTAGTCAATTAATAATTATACTAAATAAGGCTTCCATAAAAATCAAAACAAGTTATGACTTTATATCACAGCATTGATTCAAATATTGTTCCCCATACCTAATCGCAGGTGGATAAAACTACATACTAATGTTAAGATGACTAGGTATTACTTATTTTTTGTTTTCAAAAATCGGGACCCGAGATACCTATTAGTTGCTGCAAAGACGGACGGGCGCGGCGCAGCGTACTAGTTCATATCAATTTAATTTCTGATCCAGCACAGCCGTGAATTTATAGCACGAGTCGTTACTGAGTTAGAAGAAAAAAAATGAACTGTTTCATTTAGAAAAAAATGGAAGACAGTAACCGTGCTCAACAACAATTTTGTTGCGATATACAGAATCTATCTTTGAAACAGTTTTAGTGGGAGAGTAATTTTTAATAGCGAGTAATTATTATTTCAACTAAAATTTAAATAAATATTATAAGTCTCAGTTAAGCCGCAGAAAGTTTAAATGCAATGAGGTGCCTGAAATCTGCAGGCTGAGAGCTCGACCCAACATTCATTTACGATCATACTGTATTTAATGAAATATTGATTTTTCACAATGTTGATTGAATTTGACTTACCTATCCCTACATGCTTTCACACTGAAAAACTCACGGATAAATGAAATAACTGTACAAAGAAGTGGTTATACGGTTATACCCGCAGGTTATCCCACGCGGGACTGGGGCTTTAAATTTTCCCTCATAAGCGTTTTTCTACCAATTTCAAAACTGAACAATTGTTTTTTATTTTCAATGTTTTAAATAAACTCCACTCGAGAAAGGGTAGCATTAATCGAAGAACGTTGTAAATTTTTTTACCGGAGGCTGTTGGGATTATATATACGGTTATACCCGCAGGTTACTCCACGCGGCACTGGGGCTTTAAATTTTCCGTCATAAGCGTTTTTCTACAAATTACAAAACTGAGGGATTGTTTCTTTGTCCCCAATGTTAAATAAACTGCAGCTAAATAGTGCTATGCGTTAATTAATGAGCGTTGTAATTTTTTTTTGTACAGGGGGTGAGGGGTAGGTATGTACAATGTTTCAAATGTTCAACTAAAATATAATAGCTACGGAAGATTTTGTTCAAAATTAAGTTACTTTTAAGTTTTAATGTTTAGATTTACATCCTTATAAGAAATCAGGAACTTATCAACTAACCCTCGTATACGAATATGTAGGTACATGGTGTGTATTAAAAAACAAGTCGTTTATTGGTTGTGCCTCCATTTAACTTATATACAACCACAGAGATATTTTTTTTAATACCTGTACTTATTGTTTTAGTTTTTCCAGACTGTTTTCTTAAGAAAATTTCAAATGAATGGAAATTTTTAATTTTTTCTTTACTTACTTAAAAGAATTTGTTGAATCTTGTGTAATTTCGTTATTCTTGGGGTATAAAAGATAAATAAAAGAATATTTTTCCAAATTACTTATCAAATTAAAAAGTATGCGAACCACTTGACCGGTAAATACTTCAAACATTTTCAAAATATCGCTGGTGTGTTGTACGCATCTGCAAACTATGGAACTGTCTGGTCAAAGATTACTACAGATACTACTGGCGTCAGTATGTTTAAGGATGAACTAAAGTATATTCACTGTGTAGAGGTAGTACGGCGACGTCAAAATAAATATCTACCCCTAGTGGCCCTGGCCAGTTCATGATCGCGGCATACAGATTACAACATGCTTGTTCATTGGCTCTCTTTGGTTTAAGTTTGAACAAGCAAGCCGATGTTACACGGTAGTACATTTACGTAAACGTATATTCTGCAATAACGAGGGAATAATTACTTAAACAAAAATACGTATGCATTATTAGACGAATTAAGGGAACAGAACTATAGAATTGATTTCACGTATAAAGCCTGATTCATACGCGATTTGTTTTGAGATGTTTTCTTTTTGATTTCATTGATCAAATTTGAATTTCCCGCCAAATTTAATCAACGAAAACAAAAAGTAAACCACCCCTGACTATAAACAACGGTGAAACATCGTTCGAACACCGACAATCGTTGGTGAAAGAGAATAATAAATAGCACCCCTATTCTGTAAAAAGTTGTTCATAAACGACTCGTTAACTAACGGCAACCGTTAGCGAGCCTCTCGTTCACAATTTAAGCGAGTTAAGTTACCTAGTAAACGAGGGTCGTTGAGAAAATCGTTTTCGTCTTGGGAAGCACCGCATCGCCGTATTTTCATTATTAACACCCCTATTTTGTAAGCCGCAACGACTCGTTCACTAACAATTGTCAGTATTTGAACGATTTTTCGCGAGCTATTATGCTAGTTATACGAGAGTCGCCAACGATTGCCGTTAGCTAACGAGTCGTTTGTGAGCAACTTTTAACAGAATAAGGGTGTGACTGTGAGACCTGGTATTACAATCTCAGTTTAACTGCAGAGTCCCGGTTAAATTTCCGATTTCTTTTTGTATTCTGAAGTTTAATTGGGACGTTGCGGCTTAAACTGAGATTGTAATTCTAGGTCTTACACCAACTATTCTGTAAAAACTCGTTCACGAACGACAATCGTTGGCGACTCTCATATAACTCTCAGAATAACTTTAGAGCGAAATTTTGTTCAAACACCAACGACCGTTGGTTAACGAGTCGTTAAAAAGTCGTACGGCATACAGAATATAGGGATGCCGGATTAGTATTCCTTTGTTTCTAGAGTATATAGTTACAGCTCCAGTACCAAACTTCGCTGTGTAGCTTTTTCTAATTTTCTTTTCTAATATTTTTTATTTAAACAATAATATAAATTATGCCATAAAAATGCAAAAACGCAATAGGTAGGTACCTATGTTATATGAAGTAAAATGCTATAGGCATCTAATCACATTTGCATTATATCCTAGCTAGTAATTAACCCGTAATTAACGTAATATTCGCATTTATGTGAACCTGCTAGTCTGTACAGTTTCACCAAAACTTGTTTTGTTTGGCACGCTTAGGTACACGATTCGGTGAATGTACTATAGAAACAAGTGAATCATAATGATTAAGGGAACCTTGGAATAGGGATTAGGGTACCTTCAAACACAATGTTTCCCTAAACCCGAGGTTCTTAAACTTTTTTACAGACATATTTTCGTTCCCTCACGCCCTGTGAGGCGCAAGTCTTACAAATTGGTTGTCAAAAATTTTTGCTTGACCGTATAACTACTTAAGCAGAAAA
The DNA here is from genome assembly GCA_963082805.1 of Hemicrepidius hirtus. Classification (NCBI taxonomy): domain Eukaryota; kingdom Metazoa; phylum Arthropoda; class Insecta; order Coleoptera; family Elateridae; genus Hemicrepidius; species Hemicrepidius hirtus. The sequence goes on from OY720161.1 coordinate 9,336,905, forward strand.
CATGACTATTTTGTATTTTGAAAATATGATAATATTTAATAATTGTATTAGTGTTTAATAATTAAATTGGCTATAATAATAGTTTTTTAGTTTGCTTACATTGAGAGTAAACTTTCGATAATCCGCCGGGTTATTTAATAAATACGTAGGTAGTCCTATAAAACAAAATTCTTTAAAACACAATAATTAATATTATAGTTGGAAAATTTTGTAATGCTAAGGAAAATAAATTGAAACCCCTTTAACTTAAAAACTAAACTATGAAGAGTTATTATTAATTTATAGTAATCGGATATTCGGATTATATTTTCTACGACTCTCGACTACAATTTTTAGTCGGCGCACATTTTCAGAACCACTGCCTTAAACAATAGAGAAGAAGGCACCTACCACCCTGAAAAAGGTTCGCCGCCATATTGCTTTACGTTGAAAATTTCTGATTCACAAATGTACAGTTCTAAACATAAAACTCTCTTTCAAACTTACAATAGATTGTAACCGACGTAATTTGAAGTTCTGTAAATAATATTTAGATTTTTTTTAATTTCCGTTGTTTATACTTAGGAGCTACCTACACTTATTTATATAAAAAAAATAACACAGAGTTTTCAGGAAATTACCACCTACTAGTTACCTACTACACAGATTATTCAACATTATTTGTCTACTCCCCATAATTTAATTGATGTATCTATACCTATTAGATATTTACTACTTTAGTAGGTACCTACCTGTACTTTAATGATATTTATTAGGATACAAGTTTATATACAATACTTGGTCAATATCAAATATTGCCACGCGCAGAATAGGTAGGCGTGGTCTCGCGGTTCGACCAATGTTCGTGACCATATTCCAGTGCGCAATACCAAATGGCAAATATTACCATGACCATATCATTAAATGCTCATTGCATAACATATTATTACATGACAACTTTTCGTGTTTATTGGAATGCGGAATTCCACCCCTGAGGTATAAACAAAATTCTCATTGTCATGAGGTGCCGGGTTGCATGCCGAGACCTCGGCTCATTGCAATTAATGTCCTATTTTAGGAGTTCCAGTCAAACCGGAAGTAGTATTAGTACTATACGCAACATCACAACCAAAATAAACAAAATATAATTTTAATTTTTTTGTCTCAGTTTGATGCGAATAAAAAAAATAAATAGTAGAATGAATTCCTTAGGAAATTACCTTTCAAACGATGTGCCACACATGGTATGGTGCCATTTGAAATTTTAGACGGGGTGGTTGTGATGACTAAGGGGTTGATGACAGACATCCGGATTTTACCTAATAAGATGCCCCCTTTGTTGTTTTTTTGAAGTCCATTTATTGTGCAATATAGCTATAGGCATATTGCAAGTTAAATGGACCGGCCACTTTATCATTGGAACATAGGCAACCCATCATACACTGCTAGCACTCTTGCCCCTGTTTACTGACTATAATTATCGTTTGTCACCTGTTAAATTCGTTTTTTTTAATATTCAATACAGAATAAGATTGAAAACTACCAATTTATTGAAAACATCATTTATACTGACCAAGAAAAAATACATCAATTATTTTTTCATGTTGTGTCAAATTTTTTAGATGATCTTGATATTATAGACACATTAAGGACTGGTTTGTTAGGATATTTTACACTAAAATAATCCCTAAGATTACCTATTGATAATTCGATAATCCAGAGTGATATAGTACCTATACACATTTCTATTTTTTTTCGTCTGTGCAGATCATGTTTCCAATAATATCGACCCTTTTAAATCTTGTTCTTTATTAAAAACTGAAAAAAACACTGTGTAATTTGACAAACAATAATCAAAATCAGAAAGCAGGGGCAAGAGTGGACTTGTGAATCATACACTCAGCTGCTGAGTCCCTGTAGGCGTAAGTGCTATCCGCTTGTCGCTTTAGCCGTCCTGCTGTATATTCAACATTTACCAAGGCACTAAATGCAATCAACCTTCACCAAACTCCAAAGGGTAGTGGGTAAATATAAGTACTGTTAGAATTTACGCCAAACCATGCTCGTCCTTTTACACCCACCACCAAAACAGTCACGTCCAAAAATACTAAACCAGAACAGGACAAACACAAAACAAAAACAATTAAAATTATCTATTTATTTAGATATTAAATTAAAATAACCACACATGAAAAAATATCTTTCCTTATAACTATGGCTTATCTTGCACAGTAGATTCTACATTCTCGGATTCCGATACAGGTTCTTCAATAATAGGATTTGAAGAAGTGCTAGTTGATGCAGTAGAAACAGCAACAGTTGATGTAGAAGTAGGTTTTACTACTGTGCTAGTCGTTACTGTGTTAGTACTACTGCTTGTAGTTACCGTTGGTGCAGTTAATCTAGGCCGATATGGTCGATTGTACGCAACCGGAAATCTAGTTCTAAATTGGTGTAAAGGGTGAGGTGGCATAGGCATGTATGGCCTTGGAATGATATATGATGGACCTGGGCGAATCATAGGACGTGGTATAGCCATTGGCGGTAATACCCCTCTTGGCATGAACCCTGGTCTTGGTAGTGGTGCTGGTATCCAAAATCCCTCGGCCTGTAGAAGTTTATACACATTTGGATGTTTGCTTTAAAATAAAAAGTTTAACAATACATACCCCATAATAATCAAAATCAGGTGGCAATCCTCTATATTCATTTTTATCAACTGCTTCATAGCTTCTTTCTTCAGATTCGGAACGCTTAGCACTTTTACGACCAGGAGATCTACTTCGTCCCCTATGATAACTATCCGAGTCTCTTCGGGATGGAGATCGACTACGTTTCCTATATTTATAACCAGAATCCGTCCTATGTGGTGACCGACTATGCTTTCTAGAATATGGAGATCGACTACGTCTTTTAGGATATGGAGGTCGATTATGTCCAGGATGGTGGCCACTACTACTAGGATAATCACGATCCCTTTCATATGGTGAAGAGCTGCGCCTCCTTGTTTTACTTCCACTAGCAGAAGAATCTCTCATACCTCGTACTTCTCTTGGTGGTGTCCTTTTAAAATGCGGTGAGCGACTATGTCTCTTGGAATGTGGAGATGGACTATGTCTACGGGAATGTGGAGATCGACTTCTTCTTCTGCTATGTGGAGATACACTGTATCGTTTTGTAGGAGCACTAGGAGGTGGTGACCGTGGCCTGTAAATTAAGATTCTCAATAGCATCAGTATTTGACAAAATTTTATTGAAGGTATGGTCAAGTTTTGAAAGATTTCTCCAGAAGTCTCCAGTCGTATAACATAAGAGTGGTTACTCCTACGTGAAAAATACATAGAACCTTTTCTATAGAGAATAATTTAGTCTACAACTTTCATAATAACCTAAATTATTGTATGACCAATAGGAAGGGAGATATTGGCAAAAGACTAATTTTCGTGACGTATCACCCCGAAGAACTTCTGATGCCAACACGATATCAATGGGGATTTTTTACATGTTACTTACAAAAATTTAAAAAGGGTTATTATAGCTACCTGGTATATTTTTCTTTATCAGTATGTTTGTAATTCAATTTCTTGGGAGAACGAGGAGATTGGCTACGATTGTTATCATATCGTTTAGGACTTGCATCTCTATAATCTATCCTTTTCGGACTTCCTTTATATTTATCTTTTCTAAACCCTTCATTATCTCTTCTTTCTTTTGGGCTTCGTTCCCTTTCTCTACTATTTTTAGAAGGTCCAGGTTTAGGGCTTCTTTCTCTATGATAATATCTCTCTTTTGGAGAGCTTCTAGATTCATAATTATCGATGTCAGTTCTTTTATAATTTGGGCTAACACTTCGATTACTCCTCTTTGTTGAACTACTCGCTTCTGTATGTCTTTTATATTCTTCCTTCCCCCCACTTGATTTTGACTTAATTCTACTTGGACTCACTTTTGGAACCCTTCCATATTCCTTAGAATGTCCCGGCTTTGTTTTAGAATCTTTCCTTGGAGAGGGAGTTCTACTGTAACGTCGTCGATTTCTTGGACTTTGTGATCTATAACTTTCTGGAGATGGTGTTCTATCACTGTATGTTTTAGAATGGGATCTTTTAGAGTTTGCATCTTCACGAATTGGTGATTTTAGAACTATTCTTTCTTCCAAATGTTTTTCTACGTTGACAACAATACCTCTTCTATCAAATATCGGATGTTGTCCTTCACCTTCTAAAATTAGTAGGAATTATTTAGATTGACCCACAAAATAAGTGTTCAAAATGGATGTATCATGCAAATAGTAGTTTGTTTGCTATAATTGTATATTAACACAATAAGTCTTGATATTATTATAGATTCTACTTAATCCATCTTAATTTATTGTTATTAACAGTACGGTCTATATACGGTCAAGTTTATACAATTTTAAAGAAAAATAACTGAAGGTTCTATTAAGTGAAGGACAGTATTGCTATTTTTTCCAAACGTTTGGAATCCATTTTCTAATTATGTATTGCCAAAATAATTTATGGTATGTAGTAAATAATGAAATCAGATATGATCTCAGCAACAACCTTTAAAATTCATTAATAATTTTCAAAATAGTCCGTTAAGTAAACTTTCATTTAATAAAATGATGCCGAGATCAACCTGAATTCTATTCCTCGATTCAAACTTACAATATTTACATTTCATGAAATTATATCTTTTTTTTTATTAAAGAATAATACTTTTATAAATCTTTCCACTAGTTAATATATGGCAATTACTACTTATACAGGGCGTATAAAAACTGCACCCGCTTTAAAATAAAATTTTATTTAAAATCTCAACGAGTTTGAAATTCATCTTCCAATATGATTCTAAATATTCTTCCGTGATACTTAATGTCATTGCTAATATGAATAATAAAACAAGATAGTTTAAAAAAATATCTGTAGGGACAAGGTTTTAGTTACTGGTGTAATAATTACCATATAAATTATACAAAATAAGAAAATATATTATAATTAATATGCATTTGGCAAATAAGAAGGTTTACTAAAGTTTTCTTGCTGGGATTGATACAAGTGTGATAGAAATAAAAAAAAAATACAAAAATGACCATATAGATTGAAAAACAAAATTAAACAGAAATTCCTCACATGGATGAACTCTCAACTGTATTTGGATATTTTTAAATTCCTTACTACATAATGAAGACAACAATGAGAATATAAAATAGAAAGTGAGACAAGGAGAAACATTTCATCAATTTAAATCCTTAAGTAAAGTTTATAAAACAATAATTAAAAAAAATTTAAATAACAGAGGGTTTACTATACTTTATGCAGCCAACAGATATAGCTAAGCTCCTCCCCACAAAACGCGCAATATTTGAATTTAAATGTTTCTATTGGTTGTGGTTCAAAACCCATAAAACACTTGACTTTATTTTCTGTATTTTTTCTTTGATTCACCATAAATTCTATGGGAGGAGCTTAACTGTATCTGTTGGGTGCGCATAATATAATAAAGTATATTGCCAATAGTACCTATTTGATCATGTAATGTTTTCCTGGGGGGGGGGGGCAGTACAAACAATGTGATGTCTAGTCATATCACATAGACCTTGTTGAGACAAAATACAAACAAAACAGGCCAATTACCGCCCTCCACGAAGATCACATGATAAAACTGTGACGTACTTTGTTTGTGCTGCTTTCCAGGAAGGTCAAGTGACCAAATGTCTATGTCATTATTGGAATGCCTCATAAATTTAAGTGAAATGGGGTCCTATTTTTACAAATCTTAAAGATAAAAAAATATAAATCTGTTGATAAGAATACCCTGTTGTACAAAATCCTTACAAAACCAATAAAAAAGATATTTGAATAAAGTAAGAATAACATGTACTGGAGGTAAAATTAAAAAAATAATAATAAAGTTTATTTAAGTGGCAGTTCAGATATTATTAACCATGTGAAGAATTAATGCTAAACAAGAAATAACATGCAATATTTCTTCAAAAAGTTTAAAAATTTGTAGGTACTCCATTTCTTTCTAGTTTACAAAAATACAATTTGTGGCAATAATTTATAAAAATTAACAAATTTTACTCTTCTTGTGTTTTCTTCTTGTTTCTTCCTTCTTCTGTAATTCTTGCAAAAAAAATAATTTTAAGCCTAAAGGGCAAATTTTTTAATAAATTTTTTAATTTTTCTTCATTATAGCTAAAGTATTTTTGAAAAAATTAAGTCTGATAGGACAAATAATTATTGACAAAAAAAAACATTATTTTGAGTTTGAAAGACTTCTTCATATAGTCCTTAAAAAAATCATTAAAAAAAATAATTACATTCAAATTTTTTAGCCTGATTGGTAAAATTTGTAATGAATATTGAATCTTCTTTTGTCCTCTTCCATGTCTTCGTCGTTTTGAAAAAAGTAAACCTGATGGGATAAATTTTTTTAATGAAAATTAATTATTGGGCTAAGTAATTTAAAAAAAAATTATCAGTCAAATTTGAAACTTGATTGAAAAAAATGTTTGACTCTGATTATTATTAATTCAAAATAAATTTTAATTGTAAACAAAACCAAAAACTATGTAATTTCTTTAAAGCATAAGCTCCTCGTTTTTCATTCTTCCTTCTTCAATTTCCGACACAAATTTGTTAGATGTTTCAGATCTTCTGTTGGGTGTTCTTTCTTCCTGAATAAGCCTTCCTTTTTCAGAATATCATAAAATGTACTCTTAACATAAAAAATAAAACTTTTGCAATTAAATGAGGTTTGAAAAACTATATTTTTGATTGTAGAAACAGAAAAAAAGGGTTTTTTTTAAATTAAAAAATAATAAATTAAAAAAATGACTGTAGTTTTACTAAACAATATTCATCTTGCTGGATTCTTCTCTTTCTTCCTTTTTCCGTTCTTTACTATTTTCATTTTCCAAACAAACTATTTTTTTGAATGTAAATACATTTTAATAAAAAAATTGACAAAAATGGAAACTATAATTTATTTTTGAGTTTTGAAACACACATTTTTTTTTAAATAAAAATATTGAACCAAAAATATTACTAAAGTTTAGAAAATGGGATGTTAAAGTAAATCTCTTCTGTTCTTCTTTCTTCCTTCTTCAGATGTCTTCTACTAACTATTTTGCATGAATTATTTAAAAATTTAAAACATTTTGCAAACAAACTGCTTTGTTATGAATGTTGGTAAATAGATCAATGTACTTAACTAAAGACTTTACTTTACTTATTTAAATGTGAAGTCGTTTTTAGCAACTTTATAAAATAAAAAAAATTGTACTTACAAAAACTGTCATTCTTCTGCAGCTATAATTTACTCCAGCTTTAAATATTTCTTGTTACATACAGATGCTTTTTTTTGTAATCTTCATATTCTTGAATCTTGAAATGATGAGATGCATGTGCAGCTTGTAGTTCCAAATTCTTCAATAAATATTAGGCAAAATTATTTAATGATATTATGCTGTTACCTTCCTATTACCTCTTTACATAAAATCTAATAAAAGATTTGACAAAAAATAAATTTTTGTCAAATCTCGAACAAATGCAAAAAACATACTGAACTACTCAGTGAGCAGTAATACCTTGAACACCTGTAAAACAGTAACTAAAATAAACGTTTAGTTGTATTTGCACAAAAATATGAATAGGTACTATTGCAATATTTTTCTGGAAAATGAATATGAAACATATTTTAGGGGTTCAAAAATAAATATTTATAAATAATTAATTATCAATAATGTAAATTAATTATAAGAAAAAAATTGTTTTCCAAAATTAAATACAAACATGACTAAACGTTTATTGCAAAACAAAGTATTACCAAATGGTGGTAAAAATACTGCACCATTCTTTAATGGTTTATTAAAACAACTTTTCTTGATAATCAATTCAAAAAAACTGCAATGTAGTAGACCACAATCTTGAAATATTATTAGTATGGGACTTGATCTTAAATCTTTAAAGAAATAATTAAACTGCGAACATTAAAAGATTAAATATTAAAATGATGAAAATCTTCAAAGCTAATGCACTTGTAGACCTCCGTGACATAATAGTTATTCCAAACTGAATTTTATTTTTAATAATTTGAAAGAATATTCCAGTCAAGCTATCATTTACTTCTTTTGTCAAAAACTATTTTTTAGTTTCCCCAAAAACCCACCCTTTTACCTCAACCCTACTAGTTTACTTTCTTGTAACAGAACTTCTTCACATATTTCTCTACAGTAACTGTTTGACCATAGAGTTTGCAACTCTATGGTCAGCTATTTGTATTTCTTCCAGCACAATTCATTGAAGATATACTAGAACGTAAAAATAGGTTACCAGGAGTGTATCCCCAACAGCAAAATCACTTCTTCCTTACGCTGTGTATCTTCGGAGGGGTAAATCACGTGAGATATTTGCTGTACATAGTCCGGGTAGTTTCAGGAAGTCCCTGGAAAGTCTATGGGTATTCTTTAGTGTGGCTTCATCCCTCGCAAATCTGAGTTATAGTCTCTGGGAAGTCTGGGTATTCTTTGGGAATCTTTCACATTGGGTAGTTTACTGTACACAATTTTTTACCATGGCTTTACCCCTTCATCTACTTCCACATCTTCATTGATACCCATTTCCATGAAATTATATGTGCTCACCAGATTTGGTACTATCAGCCCTTTTTGGTATAGAAATTGAAGAAGTTATTCTTGCAGATTTTGAAAAGATGAAAAATAATTCAAATTGATCACCTCTTAGTTGGGTACTACTTCACAGCGAACGTTCTTCTTCTTTACATGTGTAAAACTGGTTATAAACTGTTTCAATGTCTGTATAGTACAAACAATTACAGCTTATCAATTAGGAACTTTCACCAATAATTACAATGAATCATGCCCCCCCAATTTCCCTTCAAGGTTGCTTACTGGACATAAGATTAGGGCTTATCCATCATGAACTTTCACCTAACCTTAACTATATGTATCTCTCTTACTCTCCATACTTCCTTTATTTTCCTTCTCCACATTACAAAAGTTTGGAGTGAAAGTAATCTCTAATGAAAGTTTTTGACTAATTACAAACAGTTTTGAAGTCTACAAGGGCACATACTATGAGTGAAAGTCCAAACTTTTTTGAAGTAAGTAATTATATTTTTAATAAAATGTGAGCAAAACAAAATAGCTTTATGTAAGAAAGTAAAATTGCATCCCAATGGAAAACCCGAATTGATTTGATCTCAACTCAGATATTATTTAGGTACTAATATGCATGTATCCGAGGTGGTCTACTATACTGGATAATGTACTAATTATACTTTTTATTCAAAATTTTTAAATTACTATGTTGAGCTTTAAAAATTTCGAAAAAGATATTTATTTAATATAATATTTTAATATAATAATCCAAATACCCCGCCTGTGTATAACCAATTCCTTGGGGTCTTCCAAAGCTCTTTGCACAACAGCTGGAGTGGTTGGTTCAGGTACATTGTGTCTACAGATTGCTACTTTTATGCTTTTCAAGTGTTGGGAACTCAACCTGGACAACAAACTACGTGTTCCGGCGACTTCATCACTACGTTCACTGGATTCTTTGAACCTATTAATCAAAATGCAAATATAAAAAAAAGAGAAATAATAGATGGAAGTAAATTCGATGCGATAAGAGATAGACCTCGGTGGCATAGTGGCTCAGGGAGACATTTGATCATTTGTAACATCCAAATCGGAAGAGTTTGAAACTTTACAGCAACGATAGTTATGAAGTTTGTGGATGTTAGAAGGGGGAGGTTATATGGCATGCTGCAGTAAATACATGTAATTATGAAAATTAAAAACTTTGGGTGAACATGTAGGTATAATGTTTGGTTATGTTATTTCACAGAATAGAATAAAAACTCTTTAATAATATAATGTGATTACCTTTTACTCATAACATACACTTGGAAATATTTATATTAACTTATTTTTTATTAATTAATTATAAAATATTGTAAAACGATTCACTTGACATGTGACATTTGCAATTTATATCGCGCGGATATATTTTATACTGAACTATTTTTTCGAATAGAACATTTATTACACACGACCTTTATTTTAAATTACAAACATTTTCGCATTTATGGACACGTTTCCCTTGCAACTTATTTTAAATGGAGCATTTGGAAAATTACTGATATAAAAATTTTAAATATAATTATGTTATAATATTCCATTAGTCATTATACATAAAGCCTGCTTGACGTTAATATGTCAGAATGTGTATAAAAAATATCCTATAGGAGAATAAGTTTGGAAAAGCCGATTAATGTGTCATAGCTTGAATCCATTGAATTTTATGATTCATGATTAAAACTTCAAAATTATCCGGTTTTATCAAATAATAACTCTTAATTCCACTTGTGAAGGTGAATAAACAAGTACAACTTTAAATTAAATTACTGCAGAATGTCAGGATCTAAAGAAGACGTAGTCAAAGAAACGTTGGAAGCTGCAATAGGTACTTATATTCCCATATTATAGTTAATTTATCCAAGTTTAAGTTAATTTTGTGTTTACACAACTGAAAACTAATATTTCCACACCCATTTATTAGAATATTGTGTTCAAACAAATCTAACACATCTAAACGAACATTAATTCCGTAGAGCAAATTGAGGAAGCAGCGGGGAATGAAGAGAACAGTGGTAGCAGTAATGATAAATTAACAGTTAACGATATAATGGTTGTCGATCCAGAAACCCTTGAACTTGATCTTAATCATGGTCGTATAGGAAAATTGCAAAACTTGGAACCGTTAACTTGTATTGAGCGATTATATCTCCGTTGGAATTTAATAACAAAGATTGAAAACTTGAACTCGCTTGTTACACTTCTAGAACTAGAGTTATATGATAACCAAATCACTAAAATTGAAAATTTGGATGCACTTGTTAATCTCGAGTAAGTAATTTTTCGCTACATATAATATAATTATTATCTTATTATTTGTTTATTTAAGGATATTGGATTTATCATTTAACAGAATTAAAGAAATTGAAGGATTAGAGAATTTAAAAAGTCTACAAAAGCTATTTTTGTCATCTAATAAGATAAGCAAAATTGAAAATCTTAATCATTTAAAAAATCTAACGCTTTTAGAACTTGGCGATAATAAAATACGAGTAAGTAAAATAACATATAATATTAAATAATGGAATTAAATTATAATTTAGGATCCACCCTTTACTGCTAAAGATTTTACTAAAGATTTGTTGAAATTGGGTGATTATAAATTTATTTGTTCACATTGTAATTCAGTCTATATAGGTCAAACAATATTTATAAATTTATAATAATTATATTATATTAATCAATTATTGATTTACTTTTAGGAAATTAAAAATTTGGAGGGCTTATCGAACTTACAATATTTATATTTGGGAAAAAACAAGATTGCAACAATTAGCAATCTTGATAAACTAACAAACGTAACCTGTTTGAGTCTTCAGAGTAATCGGCTCACTGCAATAAATAATCTTGACAATCTAACAGAATTAGATGAGTTATACTTGTCAGAAAATGGAATTACAAAAATTGAAAATTTAGATGGAAATCTAAAATTGCAGACATTAGATTTAGCTCAGAATCAAATCAAAGTTATTGAGAATGTAGCTCACATAACTACACTTCAAGAATTTTGGGTAAGCAAATCTTTAATCCTGATTATAAATAAATTTTATTAATTTTTTATAATTGCTAGTTAAACGACAACAAAGTAACAGATTGGAATTCTGTGGAAATATTAAAGGAAAACAAACAGTTATGTACTGTTTATTTAGAACGGAATCCTGTAGCTAAGGACCCTGCGTATCGCCGGAAACTGAAAATGATTGTTCCATGGTTAACTCAGATTGACGCTACATTATGTCGTTGAGTTAATTAAATAATATTTCAACAATTAACGTAATAATTAATAAGCATTACATGTTTTTATTTTTATAAATTATGTTTCACGACTTGAATGTGTGTAATTTAGAAAATATTTAATGTTGGTAATAATTAACTTTACAAATACATTTTATTAATAGTGGGTAAATTTGTATCCAAAAATAAATCTAAGGGAATATGTTACAAGAATATTAATTATTTTGATTAAAATGTACATGGGTACAAAAGTTTTCTTAAAAAACAAAATATGCAGCTGCAATCGTAGAAAATTGGGTAGTAATACATACATACTTTTATATTTTTATTACAATGGGTAATTAAATTAGAATTTCAAGATCCAGTGCGATTTACTAGTCTTTGGTTCCAAAGCTAAGTCATAATGGTAGAATTATTGTGTCCAGTATAAAATGTAAATTTTCTAAATAAGTCCATGTTATGTGCATGTTTTTTAATGGGGGGGGCATATACAACCTGGGTAATTGAGTATCCCCTGTGTAGGCAAAAATAAACCGAATTTTATTACCGATACAAATCAGATTTACTTTGACATGTTTTTCCTTCTAACACAATTTCTGGAATTCTTTAAATAATTTCTTGCATAGATAAAGTTGAAAGCGTGCTAATATCCTAATATTACACAAATCTCTATTTCCTATCGTTTATGAGATCCCATGCATGCACTCTTTATCTTGGACACCCTGTATAACCCTATATTACCTAACTCTCAAATGAGCCAAGTTATAGAATAGAAAATTCTGGAAAAGTCTGGCAAAAAATTGATTTTTTATAAAGTAATATTAAAGCTAAGAGTAGGTACCTACAAAATTTTCTAATAAATACTAGTAGGGAGGTAGATTATGCATCGAGTTGCAGTTAATTATTGTGTTCACTTATATCTGAACAAAATTATTTTTTACACAATTAAATGTACTAAGCAACATATTTATAGGTAAGCAAAATCCTTGGCACTTATTTATTTTCCAGTTCTGTTATATAAATAGACAAAGCTGGATAATTGTAGACAGTGGTTTCCCAGGCAGTTTATAAATTTTTGTTATCAGTGAATTTATTTTGTTAAATGGAGGATCAACAATTTATTTTGCGTTGGCATTATCACGAAACGACATTGCTTCGAAATCTACCACAGTTACTCGAGTCTGAGATTTTAACAGACATTACTTTATCTGCCGATAATCAAGTTATTAAAGCACACAGGATAGTGCTAGCAACCTGTAGTTCATATTTTTTACAGCTATTTCAGGTATGCAAGTTTGTTAAATTTTATTTGTTTCAATTTCATTTACTGTGTCAGTTTATAAATAGATACTCAAATGTGGCTCACCTATTTTTAACTCCAAAAAGCAATCCCTTTTTAATGACTGATTTTAATACCATCTAAAAATATATAAATATTTACTATTTCGTGATGTAATATAAAGTTTTTTGATTTTGAACTAACTCTAATAATAGAGTATCCTACTACCAACTAAAAGTGTATTTTTTGCTGCTCTAAAAATTTGGATATACAGGGATTTTCAATGAAGAGTAGCCATCCTCTGTATCTCTCAACATTATTATTTGTTTGAAAATCGCCAAGACATGTCACCAAAGACAGCAAGGGGGCATCTTTTTATGTAAAATCCGAACGTCTAACATCAACCCCTTAGCCATCACAGCCACCCCTTCTAAAATTTTAAATGGTACCATACCATGTGTGGCACGTCGTTGGAAAGGTAATTTCATAACGAATTTATTCTACTATTTATTTTTTTATTCCCTTCAAATTGAGACATACAAAAATTAAAAAAATTTAGAGTGGTGTGGGTAAGATACTGGGATCGCAACTTTTCGTTGAAAATCCCTATATACTGCAAATGTAGAAGATACCTAACAAAATAATCTAAAAACATTCTGCTTTTAGGTAAAAAAAAAGAATCGGGTGCAGCAGTAGGTATAACTATACCTCTTAGGTACCTACCTACAAGTTTGTTTTTTTAAATTCCTGTATACCTAATCACACATTTTTTGAATAAATAAAATAATTTTTGTTTAGAACATGGGTTCCCTGCAGCATCCGGTAATAATTCTCCACAATACCAGTTATGAGGATTTAAGATGTTTGATTTCATTCGTATACAGAGGACAATGTCTTATAACAAAAAAACAATTGCCTAGTCTTCTATCCTTAGCTAAACTTCTTCAGATACAAGGTTTATGTGATATGAAAGTAAGTTACATAGAGAGTTACCCATAGGGTGTAGCATTCGATTACGTGCCATGGGGATTTTAATGCAAAAAAAATTATGTTTTATTTTCTCCCTTAATTATTTTAGAGCTAAACTGTTCGGAAGTTTTTTGTAGAGAAATAAATACTGAATCAAAATGTTCTACTGATTTTGTGTTTTAGTTTTACAAAAAGAAAAAAATTGAGTCTGAATTTGAAAATCGCTAGGGTGCGTAATCCAATTCTACACCCTGTTTATTAAAAGTGATATAAATTAAAACTATGAGGTCTATAGTCACTATATTGTTACACAGATTTTTTTCTTGATATTTTTGTGACTGCAAACACATGTTCCTGGTTAAAACTTTACGCGAAACGTGACCTCACCAACCATGCATTTATATCCGTGTTTTGAAAATAAAATTATGGCAAATTCTGAGGTATGTAGAATTTCAAGCGGGCGGACTGCACTAGAGTCAAGTGCGAGCTAATCTGGTTTTAAATGCGCTAAACAGAACGCACCACATATTTATAATCCGCGGGTTCCCAGGCCCAAACTATTCATGCTAGATATATGCTTACCGAGTTTCTTGTAGGAAATTTTATTTTCTACAACATTGGCCTTATGCTATTTTCTCGTATCTTGCGCGGTTTTCGTTACGTTTCCATTTAAAACTGATATTCTACGCGTCTTGTATGGTTGATGACGTCACGCGCCACTAGCCTCACACCGGGTACGTTTTTCTAGCCCCATTTCCGCGACGAGTTTTCAAGGTGCTTATTGCTATAAAAAAAATTATAAATGAAGACTGGAAAACATATTTTACAGTCGAGTGTCAAATCCTTATAATTATTCTAATCACTGCAGTAAAATATTTAATTCCTAAAAATATTTTAAAAAAATACAAATACATATTATATCGTTTCTATAAATGTTAGCTGCCACAAGAAACTGCCTCAAACAGCAGTATCTTGCCACCAGGTTCCTCAAACTCAAAAGATCCATTAGGAAACATCAACGAAGAATTTATGAAAATACATGAAAATTTTCAAAAAAGCTATGCAAGTGAATTATTGGATCATTATAAAAAAAGCACATTTAATAAAGAGTCAAAGGATTACGGTAAGTGTTTATCCATAAAGTATAAGATTCAAAAAATATTATTTTAGAAGCGGAATATCCGAAGCCTGAAGCTGATATTATTACCCCAGATACTTCATCATCAAGAAAAGCAGCTAAAGATTTATTGTATAAATGTTTTCTATGTGGAAAATATCTTAGTAATCAATATAACTTACGCGTCCATATGGAAACTCATGAAGAAGGCTGTTATGTTTGTCAATCGTGCCCTCATGTGTCTCGTAGTCGTGATGCTCTTAGAAAACATGTATCATACAGACATCAAGAACAGTATAGTGTTAAAAAACGAAAAAAATTCGAAAATGTTAGTTAATATTGAATGAAATTAATAAATTTCTTTAGTTAAGTAGTTAATTCGAAATAACGATGTGGTACAAAAATTCTTCCTAATCAACATATAAAAATAAATTATAAAGAATTAAGTTGTTTAGGAGGATGTTAAATAAATGTACAAATTTCTAAACAATAAAACTATTCTTGTCCCAAACAATTTTAAATACTACCTGTTGTTATTATAAAAGCTGAAGGATATTTACAAATAAAACATTAGCAACAGTAACGTCTTTTAATTGAAGTAATTTATTCAAATGAAGTTTTTAAGTACTTCATAGATATCAAAAGCTGTACTTTAGTAGTGACATAAAATGTACATTTAAAACATTCCATATACAAATTAAATTAACACACCGTTAATCTTTTATTGATACCAACACTGGTTAAAATTTAAACAAAACCATATCTTAAATTGGCATTATTTTGGCAAGGATTTTTGTTAAAACATTCTATGGTGGGTATATTTTTATGTACAAAATGGAATCTACTAGCACAACAAAACTAGAAACTAATTTGAATAAATTAAAATCGTAACTAAAAAATAAATATAAATTCCTGACAAATGCACCTCTTTTTGTAATAAATCACATTTTTTCACTGAACTAAATAATTATTATCTTATATACGTTTTAGGCTTCATTTACATTTGGTTCAATGCACAAATGTGATATACAGGGTGATTTATAACAGGTCTAAAAAATTGGAGGGTAGGTTCTCCACCAAAAATTAACTCATAGGTATTTTTTGTTTTTCCCAATTTCAATTTTTAAGGGATAAGAAAATTGATGGCTTAAAAAAAACAAAAGCGAAAAATTTAATACCTTCAGCTGCTAGAGAATAAAAAGTTGTCCTAAGAATGTATTTACAGTTTTCCAATTTCTTTTCTACTAACAAATCTATAAATTAAAAAAGAAAATATTTTTTTTTAGATTTTCCTCCATAAACTAGAAAAGGATGCAGTTGGTTAAATTTCTTTGCGCAAAAGTGCCGAATTTAAACCTACCCTATAACTCTTATAAAAATCGAGATCCCTATGGTTGCCCTCTAATTTGAAACACCCTGTATACAGGTACATACAATTGATTTGGGTATTGCGCAAAGCAAATATTATTGAAATCTATCGCGGGTTTCTAATAAAAAAAACATTCTTAAAGACCCTTGTCCCTTGAAAATGGGAAAAACAAAAAAATACATATACCCTAATTTTTGGTGGAGAATGTACCTTCAAAGTTTTTTTACACCTGTTATAAATCACTCTGTACACATACTAAATAATAAGCTTAAAAAAAGTTAAAATGCAATAATTAAATGTTTACAATACTGGAGCAAATAAGTAACCAGAGTTGAGATCGTTTTTGATAAAGTACCTATTAACAATTATTTTTAATTAAATTCCAAATACTATCCTATCAAATAAAAACTAGTGTGGCATACTTTCTTATTAATTCCATAGTTAACGTTTAGAGCAACATGTTACTGCCTCCACTAAGGACCCCTAAAAGAATAAGCAGGAGACTCAAGGTTGTATATGACCCACACTTATTCTTTTATGGCTGGCCATTCTTTCAATTCGGATTTAACTCCCAGCTAGCTAACAGTCAGGATACCATTGTTAAAAGATTTGTTTACATGAGAATCGACAGTTAAACCCGAATTGAAAGACCAGTCCCTAGTAAAAAAAAACAGTAATATAGACTTTATTTCAGTTTCATTATTTTATGAAAAATATTTTTAATTTTATTTTTCTTTAGATATCAATAAAGATATATAGAAAATACCTTTTCTTATTCAGTTTTCAATGTAAATGCACTTATTTTAAGCTGGGTTTGCTGTACCTGTATTAACCTCACCCCCTCCCATACCACAGCCACAATAAACTGAAGGTGGCTGTGCCCATCCTGTAATTTTATATTATGTATCATTCACGACTGTAAAATATGACCTTCATTTGAATTACAGAAGGGCTTTAATAATAAATGTGGTGTATAAATCTCCCACTAAAATATTTAAATCCAGCTTTAATTTTTTTTTAATACATTACAAGAAACTTTATGTTATTTTGTAATGTTTTCTTTAAATAATTAAAAAAAAAAGTGGTAATGCTTATAATAAATTTAACAAAAAAATCGTTGTATAGAAAAGCTCAGTAATAAACTAAAAATAAAAGAAAATATAAACAAATCTTTGTTATAGATATTGTTCAAAAATAAAAGGCACATATACCTATTAGAACGGCCTAGGACATTAAGGTACCCGAATGTCCTTGCACCCGAAAGTCTTTGTGCCGAAGTGTTTCACGTCTGAATGTTGCCTGTGCCCTAATCCAAGTCCGATAGAACCATCATTTAGGTACTTTATCTTATCCAACCCCAACATTGGTATGTATTGTTATTGTTAGGTGAACACTTCGAAGAAAAACTTAAAATAGCAAACTAAAATGGTGTTATGTTCCATAACTTTGTATTGCAGTCCTGTCCTACAGACACAAGTGTTG
The DNA here is from genome assembly GCA_963082805.1 of Hemicrepidius hirtus. Classification (NCBI taxonomy): domain Eukaryota; kingdom Metazoa; phylum Arthropoda; class Insecta; order Coleoptera; family Elateridae; genus Hemicrepidius; species Hemicrepidius hirtus. The sequence goes on from OY720161.1 coordinate 9,355,002, forward strand.
TGTTGTCCAGCCAAGCGAGTCGTGTCACTTGACTTTGAGCATGGGCATCTAAAACAAACAATACATTAATTATTCTTTCAAATCTACTTATTATTTTAAAAAACATACTTTTAATGATAATGTGTTTGTTTGACTTTACCACAGACCATATTATTATACTTGTATCTAAACTACCACTGGCTACTAGTAAAGAATCTGGAGACCACGCTACACAATTAACTTTTGCATTATGGAAACCCCATTCCTGTGTATTTATCACCTATAAAATAATTCCTTTTAATGTAACTCCCCAAACTATTAATTAACAAACCTTGTATTCTTCAGTGTCGTACAATATCACTTTTCTATTAGCATCCGATGCAACAAGATACTTGTTGTCTGGTGAATAAGCAACATCAGTGACAGGACCTAGATGATCCAATTCTAATTTAGGATTAAGAGTAGTACCATCCAAATCAAAAAGATGCACTTTATTATCGCCAGCACCAGCGATTGCCACAACGCCTTCAGGGGAAATGCTAACACTCGAAGGTTCATATTTAACTTTGGTAACATTAGCTATTCTGTTATCTTGTACAACTGTAATTTCATTTACACTAGCTATTATCACAACATTTTTATCCTTTGAAACATCCATTCCACGGGGTTGAGAGCCAAGTTTTAAATCTTGGGCAGTGTAAGTATTTCCTATAAAAAAAACGTAAAATTTTTATTTTGACGCTTCTCAAGTTAATTTACCCTCAATATCAATCTGTTTCAAAGAATCATCTATTCCGCATGTGTAAAGGGTATTTTCTAAACCCTTAATACCATTAATTTGGTTTCCATGACCAGCACCATCAATTCTTTTGTTTTCACCATTCTCAGCATTCCAATTGGTAACATATCCATCATGTGAACCGGTAAAGATGGTACCTCGATCCTCACTAAGAGCCAAGACAGTTATTGGTTTGTTATGGCCTTTAACTATACGTAGCGGCTTAGATGGATCATTAACATCCAAGTAATTAATAAAACCACTTAAAGAGACTGTTAGTAACCATTGGTTTTGCCATAAACAGGAAACCTACATAAAAATATTGAAAATAAAGCGGGTGTTCATTGGATTAAAAAATAAGCTTACCTGTTGATCTTCCACAGTATTACCCAAAACAAATTCAGTGACCATTTGACGTGTTTCAACATCCCACAGACGTGCTGTTTTATCACCACTTGCAGTTAGCAATTGTTTGTTATCGGGACTCCAGCTTACTCCATAAACACCACCACTATGTGCAGGACTTCCTACTTCACCAACTAAATCAGAAGAAGTACCATCATAAATATGAACCTTGCCATCAAATCCAGCAGAAGCAAAAAAATTTCCATTTGGTGAATAACGTACTGCTTGAACAAAGCGAGTATGTTCCTAAAATTAAATTAATACATTAAAATTATTTTATTATAAAAAAAAAATGGTTTATATTAACCTGCTTAGTCATTTTGAATTTGAATGGTGGTCCTTCGAAAACAGCAATAGTATTATCTTCAGAACCCGTAACAATACGGAACGGACGAGCAGGGCGAAAATCACAAGAATTAATAGGTTTGGATTGACCTGAAATTTCTCCTACGGAAGTTCCAGTTTCTGACATGAAAACATGACCAAATCTTTCTCTGCCTTCACCAACCACCACCATGCGTTGGTTATCAGGAGACCATGCAATGTCTTTGATGGGACCACCGATTGGATGAAATTCATTTTTCAAAATATGTTCTTTGTTCACAGTATCCCAAATACGGACTTTTCCAGATTGATCTAAAAAAATCACAAAAACTTTTGTACACTAACTACCCAATGTGAAAGTTTACAGTCTTCCCAGGGACTCCCAATGACTACCCTAACATCCCAGAGACTTCTTTAAACTTCCTAGAGACTACCCAGACTCTAAAGGTACTTCTTTAAGCTTCCGTTGACTTTCCAGGGATTATCCAGACTTCCCAGAGACTACCCAGGGATTACCCAGACTTCCCGGATTTTCCAAGGATTATCCAAACTTCCTAGGAACTACCCAAACTTTCCAGGGATTACCCACACTTCTCAGAGACTACTCAGGGACTTCTTTGCACTTCCCACAGACTACCCAGACTTTCCCAGACCTCCTAGGGATTTCTTTAAACTGCCCAGACTATCCACACTTTCCAGGGATTATCCAGACTCTGCAGAGAGTACCCAGTTTTCCTAGGAACTACCCAGACTTTCCAGGGATACCCACATATCCCAGAGACTAATCACACTTTCCAGGGACTTCTTAAAACTTTCCAGAGATTACCCTGACTGTACAGGGACTTCTTTAAGCTTCTCCTGGCTTTCCAGAGATTATCCAGACTTCCCAGAGACTACCCAGGGATTACCCCGACTTCCCAGATTTTCCAAGGATTATTCAAACTTCCTAGGAACTACCCAAACTTTTCAGGGATTACCCACACTTCCCAGAGACTACTCGGACTTTCCAGGGACTTCTTAAAACTTTCCAGAGACTACCCAGACTTTCCACTTCCCAAAAATATTATCGCAAAATAAAGGAGGAAATAAAATTAGGAGAAGAGAAAGGAAAGGATAATCAAGAAGAAACACAACTAAAAAAATTAAGAACTTGAAGGTTTGCAAATAATAAAAAAAATAATGAGATCCTGAGAAATTAATAAAATTTAGGATCCACGAGATCCACTGTTTCTGTATCTCAGCCCTAACTAGTATTATAAAAGAGGATTATACCTAAATGAACAGAACAGAGTTACTGAAGACCGCGATTATTCAGGTTTAACAAGATTTAACAAAAGTATTGAAAACTTACCTCCAGATGCGATGTAAAATCCACTTGGAGAATATTTAGCTACATTCACAGGCACAGAATGTTCAGTATATATTTCTGCAATGGCAGGATTCTGTAAAAGAGAATATATTTCCATTAGTTTTCATTATATTCCAACTTAAAAATGTTTATAATTGTAATAATGATAGCATAACGAATACTGATTAGAAAATAAAGTATACCTCGATATTTCTTATGATAACAGAGTTACCATTGGTGTACAAAAAATTCTTGCCTTTAGGATCTCCACCTAGCACAAGTGGTTGCCCTCTTTGGGTTCGAGGTAAAGTAGCATAGACACCCTCTAAAATAAAGATAAAGTTCAGTACAAGGGGTAAACCACATGGAAAGTTTAGTGTACATAGTCCAAGTAGTCCCTGGGAAAGTCTGGGTACTTTGTGGGTAGTTCTGGACAGTCACTGGAAAGACTGGGTAGTCTGGGAAGTTTCTGAGTAGTCTTTGGGAAGTCTGGGTAGTCCTGGGCAGTCACTGGAAATACTTGGTAGTCTCTAGGAAGGCTGGGTATAGTTTCTGTGTAATCTTTGTGAGGTTTGGGTAGTTTGTGGGTAGTCTTGTTAGTTCTGGGAAGTCACTGGAAAGACTGTGTAGTCTTTGGGAAGTCTGGGTAGTCCTGGGGAGGACTTTAGTGATTATAAACATGACGTAAGTACATCCATTATATGAGAATGAGAATAATGTATGATAGGTATTGATTTTTTACAATTTTCTCCAAAATGCCACAACTTTGTAATCTTTCCAAATCCTTTTTAAAAAAGGAATTCTACTCCAAGTCATTAGATTCAAACAAATTGATTTATTTTACAAAATACGTTTCAATATTTTACCACTAAATTATGGAATATAGATACAACTTGGCAATTGGCAGAAACCAGTGATAGATGCCAAATAAATGGATCACTTGTGGGTGTGCATGTTTAAACATTCTTAAATTAAACCAAAGATCATTGCTTTTAAAAAGAATGTGATTTTATATTTAGACTAAAAAATGAAAGAAAACGTGTAGGTGGCTCTTAACCACAATGATTTTTTAATTCCCTAAAATCTATCTTTGTCAACATTAGTTAATTGCTTGATGTAATAATAGTTAATACAAGTGATGAGCTGTTTAAAAGATTACTTCATAAGTGAGTCGTTAATTGTTTGACCTGTACATTTTAATCTTATCTTTAATATCTTTAATAAAATATATTGAATCAACACAAATACCTAAATATTACAAAATTCTGATGTAGTAGCAAACAGTTTTAATTTAATATTGCCTTTATTCTATTACAAGCAAAATATTTTTTGCAATCCTAAAGAAGAATCATAAACTAGGACTTATTTATATCTATCTTCAGATAGAGGGTTTACTTCAAATTAAGATAAAACAGAATACCAAACACTTATGTTATATCAAAGTTATTTTAAGTTTCTGCAGCTGAAGATTATTATTGTGTCAAAAATGTGCAAGATCCTGTAAATAGCCACATACATTTCAAAACACCTGTTTATGTGGCCAAGTTATTGCCACATCCTGCATCTTAAATTGATTTTAATTAAAAAAAAACTTCATATCCTGAATCAAATGAATTAAATATTAAACTGAAAATGGGTTATTAACATTGATATAAAATTAATTTTAAATGTAGATACTTACTAATTGCATATGACATCTTTGCTGTTCTTAAATATAATTAACCTGATGAACTAATTTGAAGAATTAACCTCCTTTATGGATCTTCACACTTTAATTTTAAAATTTTCGATTCTACATACACCAGCAACCACCTAGAAAACAGGACCGGTAACTGAATTTGGTCAACGCCTTTTACAGAGATTAACCGGATGGCAATTACCTTATTTGGTAAACGTATTCCGGTCGGTGTAATCTCAAATTTGTGATGGTCTAGGGTGGTATAATCAGTTTTAGTTACCAACTACTTTGGGTTTGGAAGTTACTAAACGTCAGTAAACGTCATATAATCAGGAGCATTATTTATACTTTTTGAACATTTTATATACTGATCATTATATTTCAGGAAATTTATTTTCATACAAATGTCAAGAGCAGGAGAGCAATTTTACAGAAACGTTTTGCAATTTGCACGCGTGAGTACCTTATAGTAGAACTGTGTAGCTCCGAGTACCTCAGAGGTACTTGGAGTAACAGTGCTACTCCCGTGTGCAATTGGAAAACGCCTCAGGAACTGCTAAGGAAGATCATGATACCAAATGTTATCCTAACTTGTGTAAAACTGTCTTTATATTTGTACAAAATTGTGCAATTCTATGACAGTGTATAATGACTTCAGTGTTGTACTCCATGTTTGGAAATTATGGCCGAAATTCCAAAACAAAGTAAATCAAAAAACGTGCAAAAATCAAGACAGTTTGTAAACTCTAACAATCATAACGTGCAGAAACGAGCAGCCCCTAAATTCGACCACCGTGATTCTGTTATATATGTTAGCACAAAATCAAATATAAGGGTATAAATCTGTTTACTTTTTTTTAGGTTAAACATAATTTCCTTCATTTAATTTACAGAACTTATTGGATAAATGCGACAAATTAATTAAAAATGATGAACAAGAAATCATGATATATTGCATGGGAGCTGCTGTACAGAGAGGAATACTACTAGCCTTGCAACTTTGCGAAAAACACATCGCATATCAAATATCTACGAACACTTCTACAGTTGAATTAGTTGGTGAGATTAATATAAACCAAAAATTTTCAGAGTCCTAAATCTTCTAATTTTTAGATGATTTAGAACCGATCACCGATGAAGCAGACTATGAAATATTAAGACGTAACAATTCTGCTCTTCAAATTAAAGTTTTCAGGCCGATCGTACAAGCACAGTAAACAAAAGAAAATGTTTTTTACAGTTCAAGAAATTGTGCGTTGGTTGGGACTTACTGTCTTTGAAATTTGGACGAACTTAATTTCTATGTTACTGTTTACAATTTTACTAGCGCTTAAGTTTGATGTGAACACTGAAGTGCATAGTTATAGTTGGTGGACAGTTTTCTTTCCTTTATTTGCATGTGATGCTTTAAATGCGTATTTTTGTATCATTATTTTTATTCGAATGGAATTGGAAAGTTCTTTAAAAGCTGCTTTGTTACGAATGAGTTGGTCTGCAACGTTTTTATTTATGATATTTTTGTTCAAGTTTTTGTTATGTAAGAAACTTATGGGACAAGTGACTTTAGATTATTCAGAAATATTTGCGCCCTTGTATATATTATTACAGCTTATTGCTGTTAGAGCTTGTCAGCAAACGTAGAAATAGTGATTTTTAATATTTTCTAAATAAATGTGATATTAAAGAAATGGCTTGTAATTATTTGAGTACAAATTTTGTTTTGTAGTTAAGTTGAACATAAGCAAGGGTAATTATTTGTGAAATTACTATATATTTAATAAAACATAAAGTAATGTCCTCAAATAAAAAATTAGATAGGCAACCCAATATACATCTCTTCAAATAAATGCCTACACTCAGGTGCGATTTAATTTTGCGGCTGGTTTCTAGTTTTACTTCTCACTTTCTAACCTCCACCACAGCCTCCACGTTCTTATAGTATGCTGTTGGAGCGACCGCATACGCTATTGTTTATGAAATTCACAGTGGTTGCCTAGGAAACGAAAACGGATAGTAGTTTGTACCACCGTTTGTACCATTTTTCGGTAAAAACTCCTAAATGTCATTCCCTGAGACCGCGACTAGCATATAAACTAGCATATAACGTGTAACATGTAAGTTTCTTTAAATTTCAATCTTATACCTATAAAGTTTTCTACGCTCATCAGGCATACGTGTCTTATATTATAGCATGTAACATGTTAAAACCTTCGCTGCCTGGCTCCTCTGGCTTTAACCATGTCGCAGGATAAAAACGCCCAGTTTACACCCTTGATACGTAAATAACTATTATTCAGGAAAACATAGCGAACATTATTCATTATTTTTGTAAAGTATGTAAAAAATGGAAATTGCTTAAATTTTGTTGTAATTTTGCAGTTTGGGTTCACCAAACTCAACGTCAATGGATATCAGCTGACTAACAATAAGACAGTGTTTATTACATAATGATTGAATCTAATTATAAATTGAAAAAAAAATTTATCATAACATATGCAAATTAAACCCTTTTGTAGCACTAAAATATAATGTTTGTCTGCTATTAGCGTAAACTTAGCAATCAGTTAAATTTGTATGACTAACAGTATATTTTAAATTGCTCCTAAATAATTGTGTACGGTTTTCTTGTACTTAACATGCTAAATAGCTGTTTGTTTTAAGTTGTTTATCTACCTATTGTAGTACATGTAATTGGCTATGCTACATTTGGTAATAAATTGACTGTGGCGGTTGTGTTTCAGAAATAGAACCACGATTGAATTAAACATTTTTTTTCTCCATGAACGCAATAAATGTAACTTTCGTTTTAAAGTAAACGTCATAACAAATTCATTCGAAATAAACGTACAAAGTGAAGGGTGGAGTCGGGAGTGTACAATCACAAGGGTTTGTTAAATATAACTCTGAATGGGCTGAGGCCTCCCTCCTTCAGTATACAGTGTGATCATTTGAAAATGATCCACCCTTAATATCTCGCGAACCATACCAAATATTAAAAAAAAGGAAAAATACGTTTTTATAGAAAATGGGGGACACTCGATAGCGTAATCCGCGTCCCGCTAATACTTACCCCGCCGCCCACATCTAACCAACCTTGAAAAGTTCAAATGGTACTATGCCGTTTGTGATACCTCAAATTAAAGGTCCTTTAAAATGCCATCTTTTTACGCTTCTAATTGTCTTGTAATAAAAGTAAAAATAAATCGTAATGTTTAGTGACCTACCTCCTTCCATTTGAAATATTAACTTCCTGGATTGAACAAATATAGTTACTTATCTTTCAAAAAGTTTACACCACAAACTTTCTACAGATCTAGAGGGTATGGTAAGTATAGATGGTTCATGGGCAGAATGTCGTGGCGAAAATATCGCAGGACAGAATGTCGTGACCACAACCCCACATGTCTAAAATGTCAGCTGAACAGTGTGTCCACGAATACACGCGACATTATGAACATGTGACCCCATACTCAAGCGACATTTTGGGCATGCGGGGTTGTGGCCGCGACATTTTGTCCTGCGATATTCTCGCCGTGACTATCTGTCCTGACCCTGGTATGGTTAGGTACATTATACAGAAGAATACTTAACTATGTGATTGTAGATTGTAGAGGTATAAAAAGAAATTATATAAAGAGTGGTGCAACAACCTTAGGCAACAAGACGTGCAAAAGAGAAAATACATATCCGCAATTAGGTAATTTTGATTATTGCAGACAAATGATGAAGATATAGCCTACATAAATAAAAAAACGTATTAAATGGAGCCGCTCCGCTCATACAACAAAGGTTGACGTCAACCACTCCGTGTTCATGAGAAGCAATTAAGTGAACATTATTACGGTTTTCCAACAAAAACAAAATCTAAACAACTCCACAAAGTTCTATTTCTACGGACATCATTCTGTTCAAGTTCTACTTTTGTTTTCATTCCTTAGGCCTTCCTTGCATTGTTTCTTACGAAGTAGTCCCTGGGAGAAAATATAGCGATTGCCGTTACAACCGTTACGATCTAGGGTACCTACTCCTAAAACTATTGCCTGCGAGTCGGCTTGAATTTCTTCCTCCGCGTTCCCCCGACCTAACGCCGTTAGATATCTTCTCGAGCCTATTACAGATCATAACAACAATATCATTCCCATTTTTTTTACTTTTAAATAACTTCCTCAACCGTAAGAGGTACAGCAACAAAATTTTCAAATAAAAAACAGTTCTTTTTAAAAGCCCTATCCAACGATACCAAACACGACCTACGTTTCCATTTGAAATTTCAAAGTTGCTTCTGGTTTTCAGTACTTCCGGTTTTGCCTTGGAAAATTCTAGCAGTGCCAATAAATTCGTTGCATAAGTGCTTTGGTAAATTTTTTCAACCTCATAAGTCTTCGTGTTTAAAAAATAAAGGGGGGGGGGGCTGAAACAATTGCGCATACTATTCAGGAATGCCTCTTTTGAAATCGTTGGAAAATAATTTAAAAAAAGACTATACTACCTACTGTATTAATAATTCCAACTAATTAGTTGAAGGTAATTAGCGAAATTATACGACAGATGAAGTGCGATAAAGCCCAATTATGGGTGTAGGTGATGTTTTTTCATCCCAAAAGAAATGCGGTTTATCTACCAATTAGGTACCTACATTTTAATTAATTTTTTTTATAGTTTATGACTTTATGTAAATCTATTGTTTTCCGTAATATATTCCATCTAAAATCCACTTAAATAATCATTCTTTAATCTATTATCATTAAAACTTTAGGAAAAAACTTTACAGACCACGTAATAGGTTGAAAATTTATAGCATCTGCGTCTTTTATTTGCTAACGTTTTGCAACCTGTTTTTACGTCTACCCACAAATCGTCTACCCATGGATATACTATACAGTGTGTGTGTACTCTGATTCTCGTTTGTTATGAGAGATACAGATTTGGGCAAATGGAATGAAATACTTCTTAGGTAAAGTTGTACCCAACCCCATAAATCAATGTCAATCATATGTCAATATTTAACGTACTAGTTCTGGAACTGTGGCAAAAAAGGTGAAGTTTTGACTTTATTATTTTTTTCTATAATTTCATTTATTTTTAAAGGAAGTCGAATTTAAATATCGAAAGTATATTTATGTGGTTTGATACAACTTTACCTAAGGAGTATTTCATTCCATTTAACCAAATCTGTATCTCTCATAATAAGCGAGATCCCCGTATGTTGAGAATAAGTTTGTGGATACACTGTATATGCGTCTATCTGGTTACAATAAATTTGGAAAAAACAAGTTTTTTGCGTATGGTTTATTTTCTGCCAAGAAATACGTTCATGTCAAAACTTTACACCATTGACGTATGTTCGGTTGTTACGCTACGGTACTTGGTAGAACCCGAAATCACGCGATATGAACGACTATCGTTAAATAAACGATTATGATACGTCAATTAAAAGTAGGCTTCGGAAATTATATTCCATTCTAATTTATTTTTATTATGAATTTGTTTGATATCTACTTATATAAAAATATGTTTAATCCCTCCACTATACAGGGTGTCCCGAAAATGGCACAAAATATTTATGGGGCGTTGTAGGTGACTGACAAGGGAGTAAGGGAAAAATACAAAAAAATTCTACCTGTCGTGTTTTTGCAGTTATTAACCGAAAAAGATGTGCACAATCTGGCACATCCACATTTTATAACTTGTTAGGAGGCTATTTATTTTGATTGTTACCTGCTCATTATTACCTAGGCAACCATATGACTGGTTTTGGAACAGAGCACAATGTTGCCAGAATCATTTTCGCGCTATCTCGATGTAAAAATGTCTTCAGTAATTATTTAATAATTTGGAATTACGTGCTTTTTTGCAATTTTTTAAATTTGGAAACAATAAAAGACATTATTTTCTACAAATAGAGTACCCTTAGTCAGTTTCATTTCCAATTTTTAAAGTTACAAGTGTTAACTTTACATCTTCATATCTTACAAATTTGAGCGAAAGTATTTTTTTTAACATTTTTCTCACACTTGTTTAGCGGTACTGAACAGCGTACCATATATATTTTGCACCATTTTCTGGACCCCCTGTATAAGATCCACAACGTAAACTTTAATAAATAATCTTGGAAAAAAACATAGATTTCCAAGAAAACAGTATACCAACATTAAAAAAAATGCAAAAAATTAAAAGGATTATGTAAAAATAAGTTATAAATCAACATTATCTTGCTAAAAGTAATCATAGACGTAACTAGATGAAGGTAGGTAGGTAGGTAGGTACCTAGTAGGTATATTATGTCCCTAACTTAATTCTTTCAAAATTTTAGTTATTAGAAATAGTCTGTGCTGATTATTAGGTTTCAGAATTATTTTAAAATTTAAATGTTTTACAAAATCAGGCTTTTATTTATCATACACGGTTACGCCAATGATGTGGAACCATTTGTTGAATTAAGAGACAAAGTTATAAAAATATTCTACACATAATGTTGACGTCTATTCTCATGTGATCTTATCTAAACAAGGTTTACTTCGGATTTTTCTCATCTTTATCAACGTTCAAGGGGCAAAACTACTTGCGTTGATTATTTTTACAAGCCACCAGTCTATGACCGCGTTGGCATGCAATGCAGTCGAACAAAACGCATTCCTGCCAATTCTAAAGCTTCGCGTCTGAGGAGCGTGTAGTGTTGCCGATAGTGGTTTTTGAGAGAAAGATAAGTTAACTTTACTTAAGTAACAGCTGCGCGTTGTTTTACTATTGGCCACGTGGTAAGTGATACCGATTTAAAAGTGAAGGAAAGATATACTCATTAAAAAAAAGGTGAGCAAGAACAAAAAGATTTATTTAACAATAACCTCGTGAAGGCATTCCTTTAAAATTCTTTTCGGTCTGTTAGAATTTGCTTTGGTTGTTGGGAGGTTAAATCCACAAACCCTTAAGAGGGATGTTTTGTTATAATGACGCTTTCTAAATGAAGATTTGAGTGGTTTTAGGACTTGTCTAATCTTCTTAACCGATTAAAGCAGTTAAAATTAATATTCAGTTGTTTTGTATCTGATGACTTAGAATATTTTTGATTTTGGTTCAGGGTTCATGATTTATAAAAAAAATATCGAATCTGTTAAAGAGTATTTTTTTAAAAATAACAGGATTCGCAGCATTCTTACAGGTGAGCCAGTTAGTGCACCTTTGTTGCTTTGTGCAACTTTGCACCGAGGTGCATGACATGAGATGTGCATCTAGAAACAAAACATTCACCCTTTTTTGAGAATGCATAAGCACACAAGAATTTTAAAATCATACCTAGTTTTATTTATTTTTTATTATTAAAGTAATCGATATCAAATATTCTGAAGGACATGAACATGACATTTTCAGTTTTAACAGAAAATTGTTAATAGGATATTTTTAGACTTGCGTTATTGAGTTTTCTACAAACATTTTCCGTGCAGAGCAGATATCTAAAATAGTTGAAAATGATGTACCATAAATTTTAAAGCAAATAATATTTCCAGTAGTGTTCGTGTTGAAAAATTCCTCAACTTCGAGGATTAATCCTACTTCTTCATTTTGCTAAAAATACTTTTAAAAATCTTTTACTACTCCAGCGATTTTGGCAACGTCCCAAAAATATTTTAGCTTCTATTGTTGTTGAAATATACCTCTAGGGGAGACCGACAATAAGCAGATTTCTCTCTGTACATTCAAACAGTGAAACATGTTTTTGCTGTTAAAGTAACTGTTAATGGATTTGGCGGGATTTGGTAAAGTAATGCTAAAAGTTGGGGTATAGGTTGGCCGCTAAGATCTGAGAAAAACCGCGCAGCTTCAATCGCGTCCTGTCGGTAGAATTTCAATACAGAGGCTGGAGGACATTGTACACCCAGTAGAATTTTCTTATTTTCTTGTATTACCTATACTGGATTTTTTTTCAAAATTTGACTTTTACTGCGAGACTCAAATAAAACTCGCGCGTGTTCAGTTGCTATTTAAGCAAAGCATTCTTGAAAACTCTTCCTTGCACGGTGCGGGAATTGGTCATTTCTCGCACTCAATTTTGGTGTGGGATTGTTGAATTCGTAAACGATTGTAGGAAATAGCTATTTTCCTAACAAGTGCAGAAAAATAGGTTTCTGCACGTGTTAGGAACAATAGTTTTTCTACTAGCGTGCGGAAAAAAACATTTTCCGCACTGTTTTAGTGTTTTAGTGCGGAAAAGTGGATTTTCCGCACCGTGCGGAAAAGTGGATTTTCCGCACTAAAACATGTGCGGAAAATGCGTTTTTCCGCACGCTAGTAGAAAAAATTACTTACCTATCTGTATAAGTCCAAGGTTGCGGGTACCCCTTTCATTTATCTGTCTCTAAGTAACTGCCTAGGTTATCTGGTTTATAAAAATAATATAATGATAAATATTATGAGTAACAATATAATATTAATATTATGCGTTACATATCAAATTAAAATCTTAAGCAATTCAAAATAAAGTAGTTATAATTATACAAAATAAAAACAAGCAGTTTTTAAATTTTTTGTGAGTTGCTAGCCTAATTAAAAAAATTCAAGAAAATTCCCCTTGTTTTATATTATGCTGTACTACTTTTTTTATAAGTAGTACAGATTAAGTGTTATCATAAATTTTAATATTAGGAGGCTTTTAATTGTAAGATAAAAGAGTTTAAATGTTACACTCAAATACGGTGTAATTTTGCGGCTCATCCGAACCACTGCGCACGTTTCTAGTTCTTTCTAACTTTCGAGTTAGAGCGAGCACAAAATTTTGACGTTTATGAAATTCACAGCGGTTGCCTAGGAAACAAAAACAGATGATATTTTATACCCGCAGAATTAAAGGGAATTGTAGTATAGTTGCCAAGAGTAATTATTATTGGATGATGCTTTGAGAAGTTCTGCAACTTTTGCCACTCTCGTGTACCTATGCTGTCGAGCCTTATGTCATATTATTTTATAACCAACCGATAAAGTGCTATTCCATAATGATTTTTGCAGAATAAAGTATCAGTACTATCTTAAAGGGTTTAGGGACGTTCTGCTTTCGTTGATTAATATTAAGTTAGACATTTGAGCAAAAAAATAATTTAATACAATGTTAGATTAGGGGAGAAGTCGTCGAAGTCGAACAATAGATCGTAACTTCCAACTGAAAGATCATGGAAAGTATACAGGGTGTTTCAACGAAAAGTAGCTATAGCTTAACAGAAATAAACAAAATATAGTTTTTAATTTTTTTTGTCTCAATTTGAAGGGAATAAAAAAAATAAATAGTGAATGAATTCTTTATGAAATTATCTTTTTAACGATGTCCCATACATGGTATGGTGCCATTTGAAATTTTAGAGGGGGTCAGAGGTGACTGTGACGGTTCAGGGTTGATGACAGACGTCCGGATGTTACGTAAAAAGGTTGCTATTTTTTTTTTTGGCGATTTTCAAGCAAACAATAATTTTGAAAGATACTTAAGGGTGGTTACTTTTCGTTGAAAAAACCCTACTCATAAAAAAATTAGGTTTAGCAGATACATCTCTACACCCTTATTCTGTAAGCCGCAACGACTTGTTAGCGACTCGTTCGACGTTCATCAACGATTGTTGGTGTTTGAACAATTTTTCGTTATTATTCGTGTTATACGATAGTCGCCAACAAAAAATTTGCTAAAGTTATCTATCCTTGATGAGTTACGTGAATTAAAATTTAAAATCTATTATTATAAGGAAAAAAGTCTTAAAAAAATGATTAAAAAAACTGAGAAATAATAGTAGGTGAATTAAAATAAAGCATTTTTTTCTGGGCGTTTCTTTTCGCCAACACAGATTTATAATTAGTTCGATTTTTTTTCTTATGTTTCTTGATATTCTATTGCTAACAAGGACAATCAAATCAGTTACTACTTCAAGGTTAATATTAGATAATCTTAAATGTTTTAACATTGTATTGTTTGATGCTTGACGTACTAATACAATTTTCCTTTAACCTTACACAGAGTAGTAGTACCTACTAGTAATCTGAAATAAACTTGTTGAAGTTAGTTAGCAGCTGTGGTTCCATTTAACTTAACATTGAATTACAGCCAACTTTATTTTAGATCACTCTGTAGTAGCTTCAATAATAGTAACGATAAAAGTAATAAAGACATCTAATCCATACAGTGATAAAAATTCCGTTGATATCGGTTCTTCCCCCAAATATGCAAATATATAACGGCCATTTGTTAGAACACCTTGTATTGGATTGTTATGCTGGTGAGTAGCGTATTTTTCGTGAAAATTTAGTTCTTGTTCCTCTAATTAGAACCTTTAGGTTTAGGCCCTTTAATGTATTGAGAATAAATTAATGTGCATGTTATAAGAAAAAAAGCAATTTCATTACCACCTGAACGCTGTTCCTGATTAGTACAATTTGATTGTCAGTTTATATTTAATTGTGTTTTATGAACATGACGAACAAGTGTTGCTGGGCATGAAAGAAAAATAACGATCAAGGTTAACAATAATTTCCATTGCTGCAATCACACGTGATAACATTGTGAATTTAATACAAATTTTTGGTACCTATTGCTTCAATGTTCAATCACGATATTTTTATTTCGAAATAGTTTTTGATTATAAATCAATAAGAATAGTTTTGGGTTTAGAATTTTAAATTTTTGATTTCAAATTATATGGTAACAAAAGAAAGAACAGATTTAGGATTTTTAATTGTTACTTGCTAAAGAGATAACCAAGGTTTCGGGGAAATGCCTTGCACTTTGTTTGTGCATCAGAATAATATTATAAACAACTGATTAGTAATACATGCTTTTGTAAACGATAATTTGTGAGTGCTTTAGTTAATAGATAATATTGCATTTCTTATTGTTTTGAATCATAGATATAAGGATATAACTCACATTTAAATTACGGTGTCATTCAGGTACTTAAACTAAATACATAAATCGGAATAGCGTTCAAAGTCAAAAAGTTGCTACTCAAATTTTCAAACAAAGCAATCAATATTAGCTATTATACAAAAAAAATTGTAAAACACTCGGTGCATCCTGTACATCAATCTTACTGGATTGGAAAGTATTTTTTCTACATCAGTCATTTTAAATTGGTATCGAAATTTTAACTGTGAAATATAAATTATTAAAAGGGAGTTTAAAATTCAAGTCCTTTCTCTAAAGGGTAGATTTCTGTGCCTTAAACCTAGTACAGGTAGGAAAACATTCATTGTGTCCACAAGCAAGGTCCCCTGATTTAAATCATTAAATGCACTAATGAGACATGTTGATGAAAACAATTATGGGTAACAGAAATTTAGAATGTTTAAATATTTTTGAGTTTCTAAGACAGATACGTCACCGGCCACCGCACTATCCAGACTGTAATCTATACGATTATACTGATTATTTGCAATTGTGAAAATCAAGCGTAACTTTTTAAGGATTTTTGGATATATGTTCATGTTTCTTTGCAGTTTTGTCCATACATCACGTTGGTAAAGTGTGACCAAGCAATTCAGATACACCCTGTATATTTCTGGGGCCCCATCCCAATATGGAAAATAGTTTCTCCCACGTTCATGGGAACCATAAATCTTTTAATGAATTTCCCGTATACTTCACCCCTCTTACACCCTTACGCCCCTACACCTCTATTCTGTAAGCCGTAACGACTCGTTAGCGACTTGTTCATCAACAATTGTCGGTGTTTGAACGATTTTTCATTGAAAATTATGCGAGTTATACGAGAATCGCCATTGATTGTTCTTAGCTAGCAGTTGTTCATGAACAACCTTTTAACAGGATGGGTGTTAGATTCATTATCCGTTTCCACATTTCCTTATACACAGGGTTTTCGATAAAGAGTTAAAATTCATTGTACATTTATAAAATGCTAGATGTTCTGGTACAAAGGGTCAAATTTAATTTAACAATAATTTCAAAAAGTCCCAAGAAGTTACCAGTATGTGAAGAGCCCCACTTTTCATCAAGTCCTCCTTCTAGCATACCTACCCTTTTCTCTTAAAAATTTAATTCCAGCCGCATCCCTATCTAAGACTAAAAAAGGCATGAATGAATTTTAATAAATCAGGAAGCCCCTGAAAACTGGGGGCCCCAAACTTCATTATAGTTTCGCTTTCTATCTATATATATTTGCTCCTGATTACTGTAAATTATTTCTAACTTCAATAGAAAATTTCTTAATTAGATTAGATTAGATTTTATGTTTTAAGTCCATTGTACTTTTTGACTTATGATTTGTAATAATTTCTGGAATGCAATTAACAGGAATATCCTGTTAAGTTTCACAATGAGATACTTTCTTACCTACCATATGTTCAAATCCACATTAAAATGGAATAACTTCCTTCACTTTGATGTAATAGATTTTATTGAATGTAGATGAAAGCGACAGGTTTTGAATTCTCAGTTTTAATTAAAGAATACTAAAATCCTATTTATATACGTATCATGACTAATTTAAAGTTACACACGCTAAAACAAACATCAAGGCCTTTTTCAAGCCACGTGAATGTTTGTTCATTTGATTCAGTGATATCATGGCATTTATAGTAGTCAAACAAAAGGACCTACACGTGTTTTTTAAATGTGTTGGCGAATTGATTCGCAAATTAATTCATTTAAGCATTGATCACTTACTGGGTACGACTTAACAGTAAAATTATAACTGTAGTGTCAAACGTGAAATAAAAAAGACTATTTTGTGTTTGCATAATACATATTATTGTGCTCATTAGTTACCAGGAATTAGAAGATTGGTGCCAGGTATTTACTGATTTATTTATAATATGATTATGATTGATGTAATTACTAAGCATTGTGTGATCGCTTTTCAAGTTGTCACCATTAATTCGATAATAAAGACAAAATTCATTGTTGTGACTAGACCGCTAGTCCCGAAATCTGCTTTTTCTATTCACACTTAACCAAAATTAAAAAAGTGGAGGTGCCCACCTCCCCTGGACTTTCCCATACTAAAAATAAACATTTCGTTTTTGGTATTCAACAGTATAGTTCGAACAGTTGAATGCGTAGAGAGGTTCGATTGTATCAAAAATCTGGTTTGAAATTACAGCTGGCGAAACCGGACGAGCATTACCGACCAATGATCGTTTCTGTCAAAGTCCAGCCTAAAACTTGAAAATTTACAAAACGCGGTTAAAATTTACGAAATTCTCATCAACGGTACATTTTAGCTAAATGACTACCTTATCCTATGTGATAGACAATTAAATTATGCATTCAATTATGTAATAATATACAGGGTGTTTAATTTAAAATAACAAAGTTGCTTATTGTACTGTGAAAAGTAAACGCCCTGTATACGTGAATTACATTTAGGAAAATGCAGAATTATATACTGAATAACTTTTATATTTAAGCTTCTTTGGTATTTTGACTAATAAAGGCGCTATATGAACATCAATTTCCGATTTTCAAAACCTCATAGAGGGCTTGCTTGTTGTCTTCATACGACGAAACCAAGGTTGTAGGCGAATAATATGTTGATGTGCAATATCTCCTCTTTGTTCTTCATTTAAGATACTTAATAGGCCATTACCGTGCAAACACGTTCCTAAAATCTGGATATAGTTGTCCCGATCTATGAAAAAAAACAAACTGCTGTTAATTCTACGTTGGTCCTTTACCTTACTGAGTTGATCTATTTTTTGTTTTGCAATTGTTTATCTACTTAGGAACAGAAGTGTTATTTAGCTTACATTTTCAGAATGTTACCTTCTTATCGTTGAAATTTTTTTTATATACAATACAATAAGAACGTGTGTATTGAATACCTACATTCGTATTGTTGCATTTTAGTAGCTTTCTAATCAAGAATTGATTCCAAGAACAAAAGCAAACAACAAAAATATACTGGGATATGTTTGAATTGAAATTTAGTTTCAATGTAGCGAAATCCGGAACAATGATCGAATTGAAAAGCTTATAAAATAATGTAATATTATTATCATAATTTAATCATAGATGAGTAGAAAGCGGCAGATTATTATCACTGCTTGAAACTGATGATAAAAAGATTGGGGTTTTCATGAGATAATTACACAATTGCAGCATTTATTTATTGGTATCATTAAATTTTTGTGTTAGTATTGTTTCTGAACTAGAGAGCGTAATTGTTTCGTAATAGTTTAGTTGACGCTAATTCCTAGCTGTGTAGTATATTTAGATGAGGTACGTCACAGTATAAATTATACGTAATAAATAATCAATGTTTTTTAGTTATAGGTTAAATTTTTATCATTTCTTTTTTGCTGTTTTACTGCAGCAATTTTTGCAAATTAATTATTTCTTTTAGAAACCGTTTTGCAAAATTGAGTATAACATAGGGACTTTTCTCCACGGCAAGTAAATAATGTATACCTATCCATTTCCGGAAATTATTATTATTCACTAGTGAATGATGAAGTAGATACGCGATTTAAACGTCAAAATGAATACATAACACAAAGATATCCTATTTGTTTTTGATAGGTATACCACCCACTATTTGAAATATGCATAATATTTTAGGACTTTATAAAGTTAGTAAAAGTAAAGTATCGCGGAACAAATAGCACAGCACAACTTTCTTCTGTATTAAGGTAACATTAGCGATTAGACTTTTTTTTGTAGCAAATTCTTTGCATTTTGTGTTGATTATCAGGCGTGAAGGTATCTGAATATTGCTCATGAAATAATAATGTGCTTGGTTCTACATTTTTAAAAGTTAGCAAGCGGTGACATAGCTATAATAGTATGAGTATAATAATTATACAGGGTATCCCAGACTGGACTCCCCAGGTCAGGAATATCGTTGCCTTTATGCGGGTGCAGATTTTGTAAAATTTCTTTCGTTATCCTATCGGAAGTTTACACCCATTTATGAATGAACATATTCAATATAGTCGAATAATCCGAACTTTATAAAACAAGTGTTCCTGGACACATTTTTAATTTCATATACAGGCTGTATCTAACAACGTCTGAAGCCATAACTTCGTTATTTTAAATTTTGGACCCCACAAACTGTATATAATTTTAAATGGTAATCTTTTGACACCACCTTTTCGTAAATATCTATCAACTGTTTTACGCTACGATGTTCAACTTTTTTATTTTAAACGGAACGCCCTGTATATTTTTACATATTTGGATTCAGGGTAAAATTCTTCATACAGTACTGTGTTTCATTGGATTTTTTGATACGCAGATTTTTTTAAAATAATTATTTTATGTTGTATCTAGACATCCGTGCACTACCATAAAACTAAACGGTATCAGTTGTGTTATATAGTTTGTGGAGTTCAAAAGTTAAAATAACGAAGTTATGGCTTGAGGTTTTTTTTAAAGTAACAGCCTGTATTTATATCGGCGAACCTCCTCTTTCTCATAAAATAATAATGTCTCTCATGATACTACATACCATAAAAAATTAGATAGTTACTTTATGAATTATACTGTAATTAGCAGTCAGAAGTAGGATAAAAATAACTTTTAAAATAAGTTGTCACTTGATTTAGCTTCAGTATTTAGTAACACTACTCCGCAATATAGCGGTTTAGAAAAAGCAGATGTAGAATGAAAACAGTTTTGGGCGGTTACTTTCAGTTTCAATATAATGCATGGGTAGCGTCGCGGCGCCTCATTATACTTCAGAAATAGTGTCTGTTGCTTCAGATTTTTAAAATTATGTCATAGCTGTACTCTAATCAATTTATCTGCATGATGAAAATGAAAATAATAAAACTGTATGTTTAAAAAAGATGTTTCGGATAGTTTTATCTTCAATGTTGATTTTTACAGTAAGTGGCTTGGGATTAAATGGTTTGTTATCAAATACTCCATATTAAAATTGCAATGTACTAATTCAAAAGGATTTTAAAGATTAGCTTATGAATAAGCAGTTTTACTGAATAGTCGTTTGATTGATTGATTAATATTGAATAGTACGTTATTCCCCATGTTGTATCTATCTATAGTATATTGACATTCAGACTTTGTCCGAATACATCTTGAACTCTTAGAGGACCAAGTCCCTTTTAAATCTTATATAAGTTTCATTTGTTTGTACTATTCATGTTTGAATACTACACATCTTTCTCGAGTAAATATAAATTAATGATTTCTCTTTCATTTTTCGGTCCGCTGTGTCCAAAACTTATTGTGCAGCTCATCAAAGTCTGATGCGTTTGTAGATTCGCGTGGAATACGTTACACACACCAAAATGTTCATATAATAATACGAGTGCTATAAGTTTTGCCGATTATATCATTCATATATTATAGACCAATAGGATTTAAGATTTTTTTAAAAATGAACCAACCACGGCGACAATTCTCGGATATACCTTCTTGGTCTATCGGTATATTCGATTTGGTGCTTCGGATTCCTATTGGCTGGTATACGATGGTATCTGTAGCAACCGTACATAACAATAATTGATTTTTTGATTAAATTAATTTTTTCAAAAGTCAGACTGACATTTTGAGCAAATTGAACTTAAAAATTCGTGATATAATCGCGAATCGTGACAAATATCATTCGATCACTTCCGTATATTCTAAATACTTTTACCTTTTTCTATTCTCAATTGATGTTACCATTAGGAAATATCCCTCGAGCACAGCGCTCGGGAAATTTCCATGGCAACATCAATTTCGAATAGAAATCGCGAAATGAATGAATGACAAATATTGAAGAAAAACTCTGAATAAGAGTTGTATTCGGTTGCCAATTCAATGAAACAACAATTTTTAAAATAATAATAATGTTTTGACATTTGTTTGACGTTTATCTGACATAAATATTGTCAATGGAACATAATGACGTTTGAAGGAATATTACTAAAATTATTTAAAATTAATTGTAATGTCCTGTAGATCGCATTAACTAATTTAAAGCATTTGTTCTCCTATTACTTATTATGCAAATAAATTATGATTAGGCACAGTTAACTAGAACTGTGAAAATTCCACTGAATTAATTTAAATTGTAACCGTAAACACCCACATTACAAATACCGTTAACTATCAAAGTTTATTAAGTTATTATTAAATTATTTGTTTATTTACAGATGTTGAGGGTGGAAAGTAACACGGATATGAAGGGATTTACCGAATACGAAGAGGACATCCTTTTTGACGAGGACGACCCTGATTTTGATGCTAATATACCAATACCCTTCGCGTGTAGAGGTTAGTGTTGTATTAGTTATTTGTCAAACTAGAGAGGAAAGCGCTCCTTTTTTCCACTCGAACTCGCAAGTTGCCTTACCAGCGTAGCGAGTGAGGCATTGGAGTGAGAGTGGAAAAAAGTGCTTTCCTCTAGTGTTAGACACAAAATTTTTATTTATAAACAAGAAAAGTTGGGTTATTATTGCGACTTGAGACCCAGTCGGTAATGCAGGGAGCGCGCGTCAGCACAACACTGTTACATTTTCCTCACTAGAGAGGGTAAACTAATTTTCCTCACTATTTTGCGAGAGGGTAGTTGGGTCGTGGAAAAAATTATTTATTTTATACTGAACCCTATGATTAAACCAAAAAGCATTCTCTGTTAGTAAATTGCATAATGGAATATGTATAAAAGAAAGTGTAGGAACTTAAAACGTATTCAGATTAAGAATTGCGTTTTGCAGAGGACAAATCGGTATTTTTTATGCAAACTAGTTGCAAATCTAAAATTGAACGAAAAACAAAGGATGAAATGTACTTATGTGCATCGTGTATGGACATAAGAGATGGTGTTCCTATTAAGTGCTTGAAAACATCTGACTTTTCTGTTTACGTTTGCCGACTTTAATGGCAATGCAGACACAAATAGCAGATTGTCTGGAGTTAAAATAGAGACTGTTGAGTAGAGTACGTTAACCACACATCATTTTATATGAACACAAGCATTAATTGTTTTACGTTACAGTTGGTAGTTATTGTAAATTATTTCCGTTGAAATGCATCAACGGGTACATTGGGAAACCCAAGAGCCTTCTACACTATAATTATCTCTATTAAAATATTATTTTTTGTAAACAACCATAATAACAATTTTATTTTAAATTTTAACTCTACATCCATAAGCAAAGTATTTGAAAGACAACTGTTCGATTTTATGATTCTAGATAAGGAAAAGTTGATTATCGCGTCTCTGAAAACGGTTGGCTTAGAAAATTTTAATTTCCGGAGTTGTATTCTTCGTGTCCCCTTATGTACGAATTGCGTAATCTTAATAATACAAAACTTATTCGGGATTTTCGAAAAAGACATTAGGTACAGTTTTTCAGGATGTTTTTGAAGTGTTTTCAGATATCTTGAAACTCGCTACATTTTCGATGGGGTATTATTTGCACAACTTTCTCTAACTTAACCGAATTGTAGGTCCCCATGTACTTAGTACACTTTAGCGATTATAAAAAAATATTTTCTATAAAAACCAATAATAAGTTGTATTGGTACATTATTATTGATATCTAAAAGGGGAAAAGGGAATTATTATTTTAAACATACATTTTAGAAATGTTACCTACTTGCACATAATAGTTATTCTTATTAAAGTTATCTCTATTTATTTTAAGAAATAACGAGCTGCTGATGAATAGCTAATTTAATAATTTAACTACCTATTGTTATTTTTCAGTTTTAAATTTAAAAATCTTAAAATAACTAATTCGACCTTCACTTTGTTACCATGCTATTCACCTTGTCTAATTGGCAATTGATTCGCAATTTAGATGTGAACTTCCAGTTGATTTTTTCGATTAGAACATATTTTAGATTAAATTAATTTAGCAATATTGGTAATATATTTTGTGTATGGAAACTAATTAAATGGCAATGACTGTATTTTTATTTAAAATAAACAAAATCTGATAGGTAATTGATTCAATAATTAGTTAATTAGGTGTTCCGTAAATAACGGTTGCGGAAATTTTCTTGAATTGAAAATTAAACAACAATTGTATGTAAATCTTATTGTGCTTAATTAATATTACCACCTTATTATTTAATTAAAAATTATTATCATACGTACTACCTAAATACGTTACAATTCAATGACGATTTTGGTATAGATTTACAACGGATCAACGCAGACGACGAGATTTATTTAAATGGGGTTTTATGACGTTGAAAGAGTTTTAGTTGCGTTTGTATGTAATTGATTGCGTATATTTTACTAAAGCATTTTTACTTAAAGTTACGTCGTACAATAAACAATGTTCGACATGCAGTTGCAGATAAACGTCCTAAGTTGCGTCAAGACAAGTGTTGTCAAATCGAATCCATAAAGAAAGTGATACGTCAAACCTCAATATGAATATTCAGAACACGAAGTTTAAGCAAGAATGAAGACCTAAATGTATAACTAACTTGTGATAGATAAAAACATACAATGATGAGCACAGCAACCGAGTTATCTGGGTACATGGGGAAACAAGGAAGGGGCCAAATTGTGGCACCAACATTAAAACAAGAATGGCTAGAGAAGGATTTATAGCGAGTCTGTACAAAACACCATCACCACATATTCCTAACATCAAAATAGATAGATATTAAATAACAAAAATTTAGGATGTGAATCCGTATTGGAAAAAGTTGTTCCTGGACTCCCGTTGTTTGTCCATGGGACATGGGTGTACATAAATGGTCAAAAATTGCTTATGCACACGTAAGGAATTGCATATTTTTTAATGGTTTGCCCAACACCTATAAGGGGTGGTTTATCAACTTCTTGTTAAGTTAACCAACGGTCAATTGTCCTAGATACGAATTGTTACAAGAATCGTATCCTTCACAGTTAACCGTTGACCAGCTTAATAGGGAGTTAACTATGGATTGATCAACTGGCCCTTAAACAAATAAACAGATATTATTATTTCAAACATTGTTAATCTCTTGTTAGATGTTGCTATCTGCCATAGTTTGGGCATAAAAATAATTTTGATTCACACCGTGTACTGCAGCGATAATGTTTCTTGGCGTTCAAAAAAAGTTACTCGTTTTATGCTACCTCTTCTTTGGACGACGCTGTTTTTTCCAGTCTTTCTATGTGCCCATACCATAGCAGGTGGACTATATGTCATGGTCTATTTGACCTATCTCTCTAAACCGTGTCCTACTGCCCTAAGTTGTTTTTTAATTTTTCTGTTATCTGCCAAACGTTTGCGTTTAAGATAAGCGTGTTTTTCTAAACAAGTAGACAAGGAAATGGAAACGATTGTATTAATATTAAATTGATGAAATATTTACCATGAAATTTTAAATTTAGGAGGTACTATAGCAAAATTACCCGTTGGAATGCCCAATCCAGCTTCCAACAACGAGAGCAGACGTCTCTAACAACAGTAACAGTATTGACAAAACAACCTGCAGTATAGAAAGTTTACATACATCGTGTATGTACTACATGTAGTACAGGTGTTGCACACTTTGTAGATCTCCATACATTTATTGTTTATCTTGGACAGCCTGTATAACTTGAATACTTTGAGAGTTCACTCTAATATTGATTGAGACAAGAAAGTTAATGAATTGGAAAAGAAGTCTTTTCGCGGAAGCAAAAAAACTGTTAGGTCTTGACGTTATGGTTATAAAATAAAACCTGTTTATAATATTATTCGCATAATTTTTTATCCAAGCATGATTTAATGGCAATAAAAAAAACCGTGCACTTATAAATAACCCCAAAATACGTAGTATTTCTAATTTTTTAAGGGGTTTCCCAGAAATTGCCAAAGGTTGATATATGCATATAAATTAATAATAATTAATATTTTGTTATAAAACGATCAAGAAGGTTATATAATGTGTTACTTTATATTAACTATAGCGTGACTATTGTTGGCATTCTTGACAGAAATATTTGTGGTTTGTTCTTACTTACATTATACTCTGTGCCATTTACTTTTCACCGTTCCCCTTCAACGATTTATGCATCGACAAGGACAACAGTACTTTTATTTACTGTATGTATCTTGATTGCACTTCATACGGTTCAATTATTTTCTTCTAGTTGCAAAACACTTGCAAATGATTTTTTTATAAAAAGTTGTTGAGTAAAGGTTTCATAATTTTTACAAGAAGAAGAAGTATGGGTCATTCTTGATTGGCTACTGCATCGATAAATTTTATTACTTACATTTATTTTGATAATAAATTATCAGTGCATTCCAATTTGAATACAAACGTTCAATGTTACCAGGTTATTACAAAACCAAATTTGTCTCCTTGAATTAAAAATTTAAACTATGGATCTGCAACAATAGTCATTTTAATCGAATAAGTAGACGGCTTATGCCACCTACTTTAAATTTTAGGTTCATTATTGTGAAAATTTCTGTCAAAAAGAATTTAAGAATCAAAATTAATATTTATAATGTATACTTTGTATACAATGAAATAATTAAAACACATAATTTTTATGAAGTGCACGACATGTTTCCTTTACTTTCAGTCCTCACTACAATAAAGGAATATAACCCTTTCAGCGAGAAGGTTTGCAAATTAAATCGTTATTGGGTACGTCAAGCAGTACCAGACTTACTTGAAGATGCTGATAAACTATTTACAGAAGAAAAATATCTGGAAGTATATGAATTATTAAACCGATTAAAATTTGATAGTAACGTGGAAGTTCAGTGGCGTGTTGTTAGGACTTTGTTTAAAATGTCTTGTGACAAATCGCTATCTTCTACTGTTCATAGTGAAATGATTGAAGAAGCTTATGACGTGATTTCTAAAAGTGTTGTCTTGGGTAATAAAGCAATTGTAGTTACAATCCTGGATGGTATTAAGTCTTATTTCCAGATGAAAATAATGCAAATGCCCATAAATGGATGGCAATAATAACTGACGCTAAACGTGGTTTAGAAGGTACCGTTGCACGAGTAAAATCTTTCAATGCAGTAAAATATCACTTGATCAGGGCTGCCGAATTAAATCCTTGCGACATAACAGTTTTATACATGTTAGGAAAATGGTGTTTTGATATGAGCCACTTTACATGGTTACAACGACAAATCACCTCAATTTTCTTTACTTCACTTCCAACATCTACTTACGAAGAAGCTTATAATTATTTTTTAAGAGCTGAAGAGCTCAAGCCACGTTTTTATCTTCCAAATTTGTATATGTTAGGTCGTACAAGTTTTTATATGAAACAATATTTTAGAGCTAGATATTATTTACATATTGCTGCCCATATACCTCCTCGAACTGATTTTGAAAAACGATGCGCTTGTCATGCTCAAATTTTATCAAAGCAGCTTCAGAATTTTGATGTGTCTAAAAACGCATTGTTTTTTGGAATTGATAGTGAAAATTCAAACTTCGAGTAAACAAAAATCCAGATAGTAATTATTAGGTAGTACATCACAATTTTATTTTTTTTTAATTTTTAGTTCTATCCATCTACTCACTCTTGTATTTTTATTTATATATTTAAGATCTGTGTTTTGCAGTGACTTTATGAAATTGGTTATAGACCTTTAGGGAAATTTAATAAATGTCCTATTTTTACTTACATGAATTTTTTACATCAAGCAATCATATTCTTGGTCGAATTTTTCGGTTTCCTGTTTTGTGATTTTATAATCGATCCCAGTCCTTTTCAGATTATTACTTCACGTATGATATACATTATATTGTCTCTTATTACTTTTATTATTATTAAGCTATAGTTTTGTAATAGCACCCATTGGTTTTGATATCTTATTTTTATTATTACAGTACAGTATTGTACTACCTCCAGCCACTACTGGATAAAAGAACATTGAACAGCTTAAGCGATATTAAAGTAACATTTTCTGTCAGCTGCTGTTAGATGATCATCGTTATAAATCAATACGTCATTTGGAATCCATGGGTATAATGAATCTCAGTCCTACTTTCTTTTATCTAGTGACTTCTTTATATCTCCACCGATTAAAGTAGCACACAAGCCATCTTTGGAACTTGGAAGGTAGCCTATTTGGTGAAGGTTTCTTGGTGTAGCATGGCGTTTGATATCCATTAATTGTTTATCAAAAAAATTCTATATCTACAAAGATCTCCAAATTATCTTATTATTATTGGTTTTATCATAATTCTCTGTGGGTATTGTATATTCGTTGCATGAAAGATTTTAGCTTACGTGTTCTTGTGATGATCTTATTCCAATTCCGTAAAGTTCAGGATACTATATTTCGATCCTTCTGCGAGTGTAGCAAGAAGTATCCTTTGCTTATATCCTAAATATGTATTGATCTTTTATATTCAGTCTTCTGCTAATGTAAAGTTGGAATCTTCCCACAGGGATCTTCTGCTGTTCCCATTAAAACTGTGGTGTGGTGGTTCTTGACCCCACAGGGACCTGTAATTAGCCTCAGTTGTCGTCTAGTTAATTGCAGTACTTCCAGTTCTGAACATCAGCATCCGAACTATATCTGTACAGTAGATGTAGTGTTGCGTACATAGTACATACATAGTTGGTCCTTTTGCGGTCTGGTAGGATATTTAGGACATTTTGGACCTAGGTAAAGAAAATTCTAGCAATTGGACCTGTTTTTAACTTCCCTCAATTGCTTGGTACCTTACAAGTACCCACCCCAGAATAACTTGGTGTTAACTAACTATTGCTAGTGTCAGCACTAGTACTATACTACTCCGTAGCCGTTGATTTTCATTCTGTATCCCGGTAGAAAAAATGCGTTTCCACCACTACATATAATGAAGACAGGTCTAGTTGCGTTTGCATTAATCTAGTGAACGAAAAGAGTGGATCCCCATTCTTCTAAAACGGACTAGACGCTACAACTCGAATCGTTTTTCGATTTTGACGAACTCCATTGTTGGATTTATCCCCGAGAGTAGCAGGCCTCTTTTTCGTGTTAAGGCTATAGACCTTATGCATATAGCTGCGACGTTTTTTTTGCGATTTTTTCTTTTTGTTTCCATTGATTGCATTTGACGGCAAATTTAAAAAAGAAAAGATCGCGCTGGTATGCACTGGCCTTATCGCACACAGGCTTGCGCCGCAGTGGCGGCGCTAGCGGGGGGACCGGGGGGGCCGAGGCCCCCCTAGATATTAACACGGCCCCCTGTTGGCCCCCCTAGTTTTTTCTTCAACAAAAATTGTCTGTCAACTGCTTATTGCTCAGTGTACCTTTATTGTCCTTTTACCTAGATAATAAAATCCTGTCCTGGCATACTGATAGCTACAGGCATTTTGTTCTCGAAATTTCCGTTATAAACATACATTTTTACCATATACCTAGTACTTTCTATACTGCTGACATGCGATCTTCACAATATGAGGCCTGCACTGATTGAGTTATGGTTGCCCCCTCACAATAAATGTGGGCCCCTCAGTGAACCCCCCAATTTAAAATGCTAGCGCCGCCACTGTTGCGCCGGTTTACCTTCTTTTGTGCTTTCTTTCTTTCTTTTTAGAGCATGTTGTATCATATTTGATACTACACCCTCATTTACCGGTTTGCAGAATGGTTACCCTCAGCGATGTTATTCTCTTTTTGTTTAGCAAGAGGTTTTTCCTGATTGACAACTATATTGATGTCAATACTAAGAAAAACCCGTTAAAACATTTCTAACGGTCTACTTTTACTGTCTGGGTCTTTTCGTAGAAATATTCAATTTATTACAAATATGAAATAATTTTATGGCGATGTTGCTGCACTATAGATCCAGAACTCCTATTTACGTTAAACAGGTTGGCACTTTTTTTTAAGATTTGAAAGTATCCTTAGTTATTATGGTGTGTCGTGAACCCCATGCCAAAATCCATTAATTCCGACCATGAAAGTCTAGAACACATATAAATAACAACGCAATATTAAACAAACCAGCCAAATGTGAATGACCAATACTCCATGCATAATACACATTGGTCTAATCGCATAATTATGACGCCGATCCGACTGGTTAAATCCTGAATAAAATTAAATACTAGATAGTAAATTATTATTCATCTATAGAAGGGTTTGGATTTTATTCGGGAAAGAATGAGATCGTGGTATCAGCGGTGTTGTCAATATGCAAATTACTTGGAAGAAAAGAATGTGCTAACGAGAAGGTTACACCTGCCACACTTCCAAAGATCTACAAATCACCTCAGAAGAACCAGTGGTATCCAGATATGTATAGAAACCGTAGGGAAAGGTTACGGGAGGACAATCTGAGGTCAAGGAGGCGAGTCCGAAAACCAAGATCGACTCAGAAGTGAACGCTATCGTGAACTAGTCAGTTCTATAGCTAGATACCTTTGGAGGAGGGTGGCGTAGGCTGGTATCGTTCATTTTAACACACACTGGTACACATCTCATTGCTGTAAGTGGACGAATGAATGCAGCCTGATACATATTTACAAACTATGTGGTAGCTACTGCAATCTGTATAAACCCTGGATTTATGTGCCAGCAAGACAATTCCCGACCAGAGCACATCAGCTCAGATAACACAGTTCCAGGAAGAACCCCAAATTTCCGCTTGATGGACTGTCCTGCTCGTAGATCAGACCTTAATCCAATCGAGCACTTACGGGACGAGTTGGATCGGAAGATCTGGAACCGCCCTATAGCTTCAGAAAGCCTTCAACACCCATGGTAATTTTTTTGGAAGAATGGACCAACATACTTCAAGAAGACATACGCAGATAGATAGAAAATATTCCAGAAGGTACCAGGACGTCATCGAAGATTATGGAATTTACATTTTTTTCATAAATGCCTTGACCTTGTTACTTTCCTAATGAACCAGCGGTTACTCTATAAGCATTTATTTTAACCGCGAATAATAAGTAGAGCAGGGAATCGATTTAATTTAATTAAAAGACATTTTCACCCTCGCGGATTTGAACCGTGACCGAACGGTATTAACTTGCAACTTTCTTAAGACTGAAATACCATTCCTTTGAAGATCTCTTCCTTTTCACTAACCACCATTCGCACTTTGTTAAATGTGTAAATATGCTAATCGTTTTTAGCGTTAAATGCTATAATAAGACACATTATCGCTTTCGCTTGCTCGACCTATGGAAAATTACTCAGAGTAAAGAAATGAAACAAAAATCTGAATAATTAATGCGGTGGGGAATTTACACACAAAACGTAAATGTTGGAACTTGACTCCATAGCCAGCTTTGTTATTACACATTACGTACTCTGAATCGTTACCGGCAAATGTCAGCGTGTGGCGTAACCTGAAATAAGAGCTGTTGGTAGGCCTTTTAGACACATAGCTTTGAAATAACCTTTCACTTCTTTCTATCTGTCACTTGTTGCCGCCGGTTTACTTTACTGCATGAAGTCATCTTTTCTTTGGGCGTCCTCTTCTCCTAGTCCTTTCTGCTTCGGCTTGTAACACCCTTTTTGTTGCTCTCTTCCTTGGCCGTCGCATTATATGACCCACCCATCGTATTATATTTGCCTTGATCCGCAGGTACATTTCTGTACCTCCTCATTTGTTTTGCTTCTCCGTTGATCTTCCTCTTTTATGTCCATATGGCGGTTATGGAGTAATATGAAATATGCAAGTGATATCATTTTTGATACTGGGTTGGGCGTCCTGTGGGTCCGGGGCTTCGTGTGGTCTAATAGAGGAAGGGTTTGTTTTTTCCCGGAACTCAATATTCTTCATACTTCAGGCTTGATCTTCTGCCCGGATTTTTGGCGTTGCGTTGGTTGATTGGGGTTAGGAAAAATAAAATCTTATGTAGTATTCAAGTATGGGCCAGAGCATCACTAGGAGCAAGGTACTTAAACATAGTTAGGTATGCTACTTCGGCGGTTTCCCATAAGCGCTCTGTTAATGTTACCGTGACGTCACAAGTAGAAGCGGCGGTCACCGCTGCAATGGATGTAGTGGTATATTGCCACTATAATTTTTATAAACTCATAAAGTAATGCTTCTATCATCCTATATCTTGCTCTAAACGAAATCATGGCCTATGTATTATATGTTTCAGTACCTACATTGTTTTCATACATATTTTTATGTAGAAAATAAACAATAAATTTGCGAAAATCACCAATTAGGTATACAATATTTGTAATGTATTATTTTGTGTAAAAGAAATATTTCTGTAGAGTAGGTACATAAGTTTCCTGTGAGTAATTACATTAATGTAAAAAACAACAACAAATTTTGGATATGCGTAAATATATTGACACAAGAAGCAAAGAAAATTAGTACCTATTAAGAATATGGGTGGCGGTAAAAAAAGCCCGGGAAAAAAGCCCCTGAAATATAAGCCCGGTAAAAAAAGCTTCTGGAAGAAAAACCCCTACGTCTCAACTTTGATATCGAGGGGGAAGTTTAAAACCACCATGAAGTAATTTTATAATTCACACGATTCTAAACCAACATTTATTTATTTTACTATATCATACATACCTATTTACTTATATAAATTTATTCAAAATAAAAATCGGTGCATTAAATAAAACAATATTAATAAAATTACCGAAAAATTACAGGTAGGTAAATAAATATCTATTGTTCACGAAACCTTATGTTATGCCCCAATAGTTTTAACAAACTTTCAAAAAAATTTTCAGGGGGCTTTTTCTTCCAGGGTTTTTTTCCTAGGGTTTTTTCTTCCGGTGCTTTTTTTCCTAGGGCTTTTTATTCGGGGATTTTTTTTTCGGGGCTTTTTTCCCGGGGCTTTTTTTCCCCGGCCTTTTTTTACCTAGATTCATTCGCCAAAGAATAAAAAGAAGTCCTAGGAAAAAAAGCACCGGAAGAAAAAGCCCTACAAAAAAAACCTCCCATTTTCGTTTGTATAATTGGCGCTTTTCTTCTTCCCTTTTACTATTCAAAAAGTTTATTCGTATAAATATTCTTTGGCGAATATACACTGCTATAATATCCTCATGAATCGCTGTTTTATTTTTAAACTTTTTCAATAGTTTACTGTTAATTCCTTTGCGATGGTTTACTCTTTTACCAAAATACTTGTTAAAGAATTCTTCCAATATCCAGTGACATAAAAATACGAACATCCGTTCATCATACTTTGCAAGGCGTTAAATATAATATGGTAAAATATGTAAACTATAATAAAATGCTTATAATAAATATAAAAAACTTTAAACTATACGATATACGGAATAGCAGTCAAACGCGTACTTTCGCTGTAAGAGCCGTCTGACACGAGACTAATTCAGTACTGAATTTATTACAATTTCTGCGCGCGCAGATTCAGTAAGCTCGGATGCAAGAAAATAGAACAGGTTCTAAATTTCAACATGAAACTGACTGAATCGACGCGTTGCTGTGTGATCATATCATAACTGTCAGATTATCACGTGGTATTGTTGTTTAGGTCGAGTTTCATCTGATTGTTATTATTATTTATAAAAAAGTGTGAAATGTCGTGGCCACAAGTACAAGTTCAGTTCCTAATTGATTTGTATAAAGCATACCCCAAATTCGAGCTTTTTTTGGGCCCTTTTTTGCCTTCTTTTTTTTTGTTAATATGCATCATCATTATTGTTATTATATTTGTGGCTGCTTCTAGAGCATTCACCCGTGACGATCCAAATCTGCTTTTATTTCACGTACAACTACGTTTCTATTGACAGTTCAGCATGATCATCTTACTTCATATTTAAATTTAGAGGCTAAAATAAGCAGCTATAGCGCATGCGCACGTACTGATTTTGGTACTTACGTGTCAGACAGCAATTTTGTAGTCACGAACTAATTTTTAACTGAATCTGCGCGCGCAAAAATTGTATTAAATTCAGTACTGAAATTAGTCTCGTGTCAGACGGCTCTAAGCCTGTTAGCTTGTCTACTTGTGACGTGCTACACCCTCTCCCGCGAGGGGCATCTAGGAACTGAATTGTGCGTTAGGAGCATACCTAACTATGTTTAAGTACCTTGACTAGGAGGGTGTTCTTGACTAAATTGAGGAGATTTGCGGAAAGGTCGGGATAGCGGAACGATAGCAAGGCAGTTGGGAGATATTTAAACATTCTCTTGAAATAGAGTTCTAGTTTTGGGTTTGTGGTGGGATATAAAATCGGATCCATTTACTTAACCCTTTAACTGGGAATATAAAAAATAGTATATTATATTATTAGGAGTAGAAAGAGATCTTTTTGTGTTGAGCTCATATTGCGGCGGAGGCGCACGCGCCGAGGCTGTGCAAGTGAGCGAAACACAAATAAGACGTTCTACTCCAAATAATATATACTATTTTTTCTTCAAGTGTAAAAATATTCTGTTGCTGTAAATAAATATTTCCTAAAAAGTCATTTCGATAGGACAACGCTCTCCCCTCTACCAACCTTGGGGGCGGAGCTATGTGCAAAATACTGCCGTTGCCATGGATACGTAAACACATTATTGTACTAGTAACATTATTTTCATTTTTTGACTATTAACAAAATGACTTCCTTCTACATAGCCAGTTCTGTACAACAATACGGATATTATGATACGCTTGAAGAAAAAATATTTTATAAGACGAGTGACATTCTACTCATGGTTGTTACAGTTACAGCTTGCCGCCAAGAGGACCTGTTTTATTTCTTCTCCGTTATTGAGGATTTTTTCTGTATGTTTGAGCAACAGGATTATTATTCTAGCCCCAAACAAATGTTGCTTCAAATATAGGTACTCTTTATTTTCCAAACAATATCTAATTTCCATCTATGTGCCTCAATTTCTTCTTAAGAATACTTACTGGTCTCTCGGGCATTGTTCTTTTTTTTCAGCAAAAGTTATGCCTTAGGATTTTATTTATTGTTCATTTCTTTGACGGCTCTAAAATAGTCTAAATCTTAAATCTATCAGTGTATCTTTTTTGACTTTTATAAAATGTGAATGTAAAATGTTAACATTATCTTTCTGACACGATCTGGCTATACTTATTCCGATTTTTTTTAAGTTAGTGACGTATTTTCAATCCGGTTTCATCCAGTTAAATCCTAATTAAAAATTTGTGCGTGAGATCTGTCAATGATTGAAATGTAGCCGGATAATTCAAACTAACGGTGCTAGTACACCTTTTATTTTTAAGAATTTAAAATCGGATTTTTTGCTACCATTTCTCAAAGGCTGTGTGCGTATTATACAACTAAATATAAGAAAATATTTCGTAGGCTTATCTCTCAGTATACCTACACAAAACAAGTTTAAATTTAATTAATTATTGTTTTATACAATTCATAAATTCTGCAAGGTTTTGATGATTTATTATTTCGAAGTGAACCTGAATTAGTATAAGAAATATTGCGATTATCAAATTCTGAAAATAGACTGCTGGCTTATTTTAAAACCAGAAATATTACAGAATTGTTTATTTCATGGGGCTTGAAGATTAATTAAAAACAAAAATGTATGCCATTGATAATAAAATGTGCTGTTGCTATTTGTAATTTTGTTATCAAAAACGTTGTTTTTATCATATTCCGTTCACGGGGGGTCTTTATGTGTTTGACGCAATAAGTTCCATTAACTCCTGGTCATTTAGATAAAAAGAGCTTATATGGTTTAAATAAAAAATATAAATAGTACCTAATAATAATTACTTGCGAAAAAAAAATAGAATTACGATAAAGATAAAACCTACCATAAATACCTGTAAATTATTTTTAATTGTCAAAGGGGCCATGCTTATTTGTCTATAAAACGATGGAAAAGTATATTATTATTTTAACTCATATCAAAGTAATGTTGAAACTATTAAAGGTCATCATCCTTTCATCATGCAATATGTTTTCAAGCAAATGCTTCTTAATTTTTCATAAATGTGTAAAATATTCAAGAAATAAAACTTTAATTTTTGTTACAATACTGCATTTACAAAATGGAAAATTACACTTACGTTAATCTAAGTTACCCATGTATTTGCATGGTACGTTGTTATGTTTTTTTAATCACAAAATGCGCAAAACCTTTGCATAACTGCTGGTGTTATTTTGTCATTGTATTGTTTACTAATCATCTGAAATTATTATAAATATAAGACAGCAAAAATAGGCTGACGTTAAATGAATGTGAAGTAAATAAATTGTGGGTGGGCGTAGCGCAGCGGTGGATTCCAGAGACTCTTAAACTAGGATGTAAAAAATTATGCCTTACCTTATACTGGCATTAAAAGAGGTTGAATAATTATTATAAATTATAATCCTCGTTTTGATTATTTTGTAAGGGAATTAGTAATAAAGGAAGGAATTAAGATTAACTCCGAAGCTACGATTAGGGGTCCTGAACTAATACTTCGATGAACAGTTTTGGTTTAAGGATTACGGGGTTCATGTGCAGCATAATACGAAAGAATCGATCTAACATGAGACTCGTTTGTTAAATAATGATGGTCAATAAAATAAACATTAATCTATAATCACAACAACGTATCTAATTTTCTCCTTATTAGAATCCTGGTTTTTTCGTCCATACTGATTCAAATCATGTGTCTGTACTTAATCTAATCTAACCCAATTTAAGATGTTATACATTATGAAGAACAGGTTCAAAAAATACTATTTATTTAAGTAGTATCATAGTATGAGTCAATCGTAAAAGTTGGCAAATGTCCATTTTGGACCCCACAATGGAACTCGCCAAGCCAGACATACAAAGTTCATTTGCTAAATTTCCTAGTCGGCGTAAATTGACGTTAAACTTCTATTGAGTGGATATTAATGCTAATGATTAGATTACGTACGATACTTATCATAAATAATGGATACTAATATAGGTGTGCATGAAGACATAATAATAATAAACACAAAAGTGTGACCTATGGGTCGGGTTATATGAACGTCGTACTACAACGAGTTTTCGAAATCTAAAATTAACATTTTTGCACATTTATAATTCTTCCTGTTTTTATTTCTGGTCTTTGTTTCCAAATTTAGTTCGCTACCCATTGAAAAAATTTATTTTAAGATGCCACTTTACAATAGGCATTGTTATAATAATTTTTAAAAAAATATTTTTATCTTTATTTTTACCAAATTAGTTTATTGTTGGTTTGTAGAAGAAGGTAATGCTATGGACTTAAATTAAATTAGGATACACGCCAAAAGTCATTGTCCTTAGGAGCAGGTTTTATTGAATATTTCATATCGGTCAGGTTGTTTTCTGTTTGCCGAACAGATTTAGTAGATGCTTATCCCATAAATTAATACGCCCAAGTTTGAATCGAGAATTGCTGTTGGTAAACCAAGCAGTTGCAACTGCAAACACCAATGTATCCATTGACAAATATTTTGCTCATCTGAGAAGATTTCGACAGTTTCATTCTCTTTTTGGGATCCAATAGCTTGTAAAAGGGGAACATCCTTGGGAACATCAACGACTCCCTAATCTCCCTAATCTCCCTAACCTAATTTCCTGCCTCCGGTATGTTACTTAGACCTCAAAATAATCTTGCGTAAGAACTCTTCTAAAGCTGACGTAAAAAAAAAAGACAAACAAGACTCATGTTTTAATTTGCTTGTCGATAACACCTCCCCTCATAGCCACAACATCAGTACCACATAACATAGCACAAGTCTGATTAGCGTAGTCCTCCACAGTTGCCTAAAGTGGGGGATACTGCAGTCCTGCCACGTGGTTGCACCTCAACTGTTTCTCTCAATCGGCAATTTATGGCTTTACGTTTTTAATATACAAATAGCTATGTTGGTGAACAAGTTGCTAATGAGTCGTTAGCGTTACTGCTTACATAATAGGGATGTTCGAGATGGGGGGATATATGAAATAGTTGCCGCTCTCCGTAGTGGATGTGAAGGAAAAAAACATTTTTTACGAAACGAAAAATAGTCTTGCAATAACGTCGATAAGAACCTTTTAAATTAATTTAAATAATTACAATTAATTATTATGATAATAATTTATTATTACATGTGTAGGTATGTGTAATCGAAATAGTTTATTACTAAACGAGGATTCCTGTGTTAGTTGTTAGCCTACTTGTTTTTCTAATTTAGAATGTTGGCTATTCGATGAACAAAAATGTAAGTTGATTGCATCATCAAACTCGTTGTTGTTCCAAAAATGAATTAGAAATCAAAGTGTGCTATTTAGAACAGTTTGTGGTTCAAGGGTGAAAACTCATGCATTGTATTCTGGTAGACTTTTGACGTAAATTTAAATTATGTTTTTATTATTGCTCTATCTCTCTACAACAATAACAAAAATAGACAAAATTTGAATCAAAATACCCGTTTACGAAAAATCAGTAGGGAACCACGTGATAAGTTTAATAACAAGAGAAAGAATTCAAAGAATGCAATAATTATTTTTGGGTTGGAATTCCCAAGTGAACTATAGCTTCTAACAACAAAGCCATAAGCGAATAGGTAAAAAAAAGATTTTTAAACAGATGTTTAAATCAATAATCAAAGCAAAACTTTGCATAGTGTTATTTAGGTGTCTGCCAATAATATGTTGTTCATTGTATCGATGGAAATACCACGTACCTATATCTAAAACAGGTGGAAATGCTAGATTTTGGAACGGTCCTATCCAAATTGACATGCACTGTGGATTTTTTAATTTAATTATCAGTTGCAAAAGTTTTAAGAAAAATATGCGTGATAGGTACTAATAGATCTTAGTGCTAAATAGATAAGTTGGCATTGATTAATCTCTGAGATTAATACAGAAATGGTTTACTTTACTAATTTACGTTGAGGAAGTGAGTCAGGTACTCACGGCGGTAAATGGTACTTTACGGTACTGTAATCATTTTACCGGACAAAAAAACAAATGTGTCGGGTAAACTTTTACATTAACTTGTTTCAAAATTCTTGACTCGGCTCCTTCGCCGCCTCGTCCAAAAACATCTTAGCACGTAGCTTCTGGAACTCGACTTCTGTCTGAAACTTTTATGACGCCACCCTTCCATTTTGTTTTTGCTCGCCCTACATTTTCTTTTTTTGTTCTTGGTCTCCTTAGTTTAATAATAATAACAGTAACCCACTATTTCGTGCTATGATATCCAAAGTTATAATTACCATGAGGATAGCTCACCACCACTGGAACTGTGGAAGAAATGTGTATACCTACTGGGGTAACAAAAAGAAAACCTTTAGGTTGTTGTTAACTGGAGTGCTGACAAAATGTGTTTGTGATATTGTCATTGCAGATAAATATCAAATATAGTCTGTTTTCTTAAATTAACTTGTCAGTGACGTTATTGCTCAAAATGATAACATAAAACATATTATGTAGGTTACAATATGCCAACCAATTTTTTTTATATTAATATACTTTTTGATAAAATTTGCGGAAATCAACCGCTGGATTGTTTTTATTAATTCTGCTATCGTCATTTAAATCAATACAGAGGCAGATAAAAAAATGTATTAACTGTAAATAAAGGATTATTGGCACAATCGGAAACAAGAGAATGTTTAAAACGTAAAACATTCCTTTTTTTAACCAAGCCGTTTATCAGAATTTTGCAACACTTAGTGGGTAGACAGAATTATCTAATGGCGGCGGAATTCAACAGAGATAACTCAATAGATATAGGTAGTATCTATTTTTCTAAAGTATGGACAATGAATACTTCCCAAATACCGCTGTAAATTCTTTGTAACATTTTATGAAACATAAAATTGCAATGTAAGTACCTTGTCTGGATTATATTTTTCAGATAAAGGTACCTAAGATTGTATATTTTTGTTCCTGTTATTTTAAGGTGTTTTTTTGTGTTTTCAATATTCTAATTAATTTTTTTTATTATTCCAGGAAACCGGAATATGCTTTTCCAACAATCCAGGTTTACTCTTTCAACTCCTGGTAAGTAATTACATTTGTATTTACAATCTGCGTTTAAAGTTAAATAAAAATCTTCAAGGTTTGATTAACACCTCCAACATCGGTTAGTAAATACAATTTTCTAACAATATTTACAATTTTTTTTTAATCATTGCGGATTAGATGAAGTGTTGGGCATATCTCTGATTTAATTTCTGCATATACAAGGTAGACTTTTACAGATTAAACAGATTATGATTTTTTTAAAGTACTAATATGAGTATGTAAGGTTTCTTGAAGCTGGAAAAAATGACTTTGTTATAGTAGTACCTATATCTGAAGCACATTCTTAATGGAGAACTAGATCTCCATATACAATCGGCAGTGGTAGAGTTCAGAAAGTGGATGGTTGTCATGTCCAGGTCCAGATAGCGTAGTTTAACAAAATTTCATAAAATGGAGGAATACATCTTCCATAGGTGCGACATATACAAAATTAATTTAAAACAAAATAACTGACCTGTATTGTACTGTGCGAGTAACGGAAATCACAATCATAACAAAAGATCCATCCAAATTTATAGTATGACTAACTAATTTCCATTTAGTTTATGAGAAACATAAATATTTTCAGTTTTTTTTGTTCTTGGAAATTTTATGTCTACAATGTAGTACACAAGAACTTTCCGTGAATGAAAACTGAAAATATTTACATTTCTAAACTGGTACACATGCTTGTTTGTAAGATATTATTTCTCTCGACATACATTCAGAGGAAACTGGAAAAGTCAACACACACTTAGTTTTTTCTCTTTACTATTACCCTACTTTGACCAAATCGCAAAAAAACGTGTTTGTTGCATTTTCTCTCGCTTATTGACCTCTAGTACAAATGAGTCTGTAATAATGTTTTAGTTTCTAAATCAAGCACACGATATTTTTTTATTATTTTATTACCCATTATAAAAAAAATAATGCAAACATTGACTCATTTATGTAAGAAAAACCAGTAAATAATAAAACGTTTAAAATTAACTCTGTCCTCTAAAAATGTTCCACTACTTCGAAAGAAATCTATGTTTAACAATATTTCTACTGTATAATTGGATTGTTTTAGGGGGTACCCTTTATATCTCCCCCAGAAATTGAAACGATTGAGAAACCGGAAATATTTACTGTACATAATGTATTTTCATTTAAAGTTCAATGACTTAGGTATTTATTAAAGACATCCAGTTATCAATATTGATAGTTATTGCGTTCCATTATTGTCAGAATTCGTTCGATTAAATTCGATAATAATCAAGGAAAATAAATAAAAAATAATTCTGTTGAAAATATTTACAATCAAAGCAAAATAACAACACATTAGGTATTTGTTAGTATGTAATTATTGTATTATTAACGCCTATAAAAAAAATTATTTATAATATTACATTTATTACTATACACAGTATGTTATTATTTATATATTTTTTAATAACTTTCTAATATAAATTGCTATTAATTGAAACAAAACGAGAAATAAAAAAATGAAGATATTAATAAAATGATTTGCGTAATAACATAATCCACTCCACTTATTTGTTTATTTAATAATAATTAACTGAAGCAACATAAATAGTTTATAAATAACTGGAATGTAATTTCTCAATAAATAGGCCAGCTCTAATACAAGTTTCGCTTTCATTTAACTTTTAATGATACCTAATGAATGTTTAATTTATGTTAGATAGTATAATGGAGAATTATAATTTTTAAAATTGTTCAATAATGACTTGTTCATTTGATAAAACGTCTTAGTTCTTGTTCCTTGAATAATACGTTTCCGTTTTTAATTTTTTCATAATAGTATCCAGTTTATGTACTATCATACATATTACATGGATAAAGCAAAGCATATTCAAGTGTGTAAGAAGCCTAAGTAAGAATTTGTTTCTCTATCTCTATCTATCACAAACAAATCGTATCTACCCATCTTGCTTTTACCATGGATATTTAAATTTGTCGCCACATTTTTGCATTTTGTTTTTCGAAAAACGACATACGAACTATTAACGATCGCGCGTACGCAACGTAGAGGGTACAAAAAGGACAGCATAATTGGGGGTACCAGATATGTAGAAAGAGATAACAGAGCGAACGTTCGGAAAGTTAGTCCAGTGCCGTAGTAATACAGCATTGTTCGAATTTTAAAACAGTACCTATACTGGTACACGCGAAGCAGCACTACTACGCCACTGGCTGCATCTTGAACTTGCTGTGTCTATGGCTACTCTTACTACAAATAAATATGAAGGATTGCGCAGCGGGTCCCGAAGACTTCTACAACGTGTCAACTGTAAATAGAAAACATAGTAGTACCTACATGTGGGTTTAGGACGTTTTGGTGCAGAGACGGTTTGACGTAGGGACGGTTTGGCGCAGGGACAGTTTGGCGCATGGGACAGTTTGACGCATGGACTGTTTGTTGCGTGGACGGCTTAGCGCAAGGATGTTTTGGCGCGACCAAAATTTGCTCCAAACCGTCCCTGAGAATAATTAATTTGTCTTTTCCTATGTGTAATTAAAAATACTATTAAACTTTTAACTAACCTGAGCCCCATGTACACAGACCTTCGTACCATGTACACAGACAGCGTCAATCAACATAAATATATACCGGGTACTCCTGGATCCTGGGCCAAACCGTCCCTGCCGTAAAATGGCCACGCCAAAACGTCTGATCCCCCCTATGCAACATGTTTACCTCAGAGACGTAGCTATTTTAATATAGAGTCCCTTTATCCATAAGGGTATTACATCAATTTGAAATCTGGCATGATTATAAATAGGGATTGCATATATTTGGATAGCGGTTCGTTTTAAGAACGCACGCATCTCATAGCACCCAAGGTACCTAAGAAATAGGTGTCGAGGATCACTGGTTAATAGCTATTTTCTAACCTGGTCGAGCCCGCCGACTATTTATACC
This sequence comes from Hemicrepidius hirtus, assembly GCA_963082805.1. NCBI lineage: Eukaryota > Metazoa > Arthropoda > Insecta > Coleoptera > Elateridae > Hemicrepidius > Hemicrepidius hirtus. The sequence goes on from OY720161.1 coordinate 9,397,214, forward strand.
CCAAGCACACAATAGTTGTCTCGCGGAAGAACATCACAGAAATTTAACAAAATTATCAAACAACAAGAATCAACAGATTTTCTACATGAAAAGAAAATCTAAATAATTCAGTACTATCAGTTAGTTTAGTTAGTTTTTTTCCTTAACGTGTTTAACTGAAATCTAAAGTAGGTACTTGAAAAAATAATCAAATTCCTGGTAATAATACCAATAGACTATTATCATCGACTGCATTTTTCCTGTAAACTGCAACAGTAGTACAATGGCTATTATATTTTAAGGTCATTTTCCAGCTGTTCTCTTTATTTAACACACTTAGATTGATTTAAAAGCATTGTTAATGCATTATTACGATTATAATGACTTATTTGCAGTTACGATAAGCGTGGGAATTCGTTCAAGTCCAAAGGGTTAAATTGGAAGGTTAAAACGACATTAAACACGCATGGATTCAATCCTCATGGAAAATTGTGACTTGCATTAAGCACGTGTGATTTACGTAAGGAAACGAACCAAATTTTGTCAACATATTATTGAGTAATTTCAAACAATACTTGTAAAAGTAGAACAGGGTCAGAGAAAATTTCCTTTAATAAACCGCTAAAGAAATTTAATGTCTAGAAAATATTATATAACAATTATTGCAACAACGCATTTCATGAAACTATCTTCTTCCATACCTACTAGAGTTTTTTCTAGGATAATGACTTTCGGGAAGTTCCAGGGGATTTTTTAAATTATAATACCTGGGATTGGTGACATTTTTAGCATAAGTACCTGATTTGCAATCGTAATTTAAAAACTTGTTTGGGATTATTTAACATTAAGACTAAAATAGACTACCAAGAATTCAATGTAAATGTTTGCTGTCTCTATAGTGCGTCTACCGGAAAATTACCTGTACCAGACATATACAACAAATTCTTGGTAAACTGTCGAAGCGTACTTGTCGCTACTCCACAAGATAAAAAAAGAACTTATTTTTCCTTCATATCGAAGATAAAAAAAACATAACATTAATAATGTTTTAGAATATCAGACAGACAGTATTACAGAAATTCACTTTGAAAATGAAATTCTTTAGGAAAAATACCTCAAACGACAATCTCGTGTAATTTAGAGATGTTTGTTTTCTTTTTATGTTGTTATCGATTATTTTAGATCGAAGCGCAATATTGGTTATGACGCATTTTTACCTCAAGAAAACATTTGTTATGGTTTTACTTTTATTTACAAGTAATCGAAATTAGAAAGTTTGATAAGTAAATTTGTATTCATTGTTGCAACTTCCCGACCAATATGAAAATCCGGTCTTCTATGAAATATTTATTTATCGGTTTTCCTAGTATTACAGCGGTGGTGTGTTCTTTTATTTTATTTTCAATTTTTTTCTTAAAACTTTAAAATAGTATATTATATTATTAGGAGTAGAAAGAGTTCTTTTTGTGATGAGCTCATATTACGGCCGAGGCGCACGCGCCGTGGCTGTGCAAGTGAGCGAAACACAAATAAGACGTTCTACTCCGAATAATATATACTATTTTTTCTTCAAGTGTAAAAATATTCTGTTGCTGTAAATAAATATTTCCTAAAAAGTAATTTCGACAGGACAACGCTCTCCCTTCTACCAACCTTGGGGGCGGAGCTATGGGCAAAATACTGCCGTTGCCATGGATACGTAAACACATTATTGTACTAGTAACATTATTTTCATTTTTTGACTACTAACAAAATGACTTCCTTCTACATAGCCAGTTCTGTACAACAATACGGATATTATGATACGCTTGAAGAAAAATAAATTTGTACTGTACCCTTTTGTGTGGCGGAAGTTTTGCCCATTTTTGTTTTCAAAATTGAATATTGTATTCACAATCTGCTACAATTGAAAAATAAAATCGGTTAACAATAGCATAAGCAATAATTGCTTATGGAAGCAGTCAGTCAACTGCCCATTGACGTCTTTCCTTTACCAATTTTAATATTCGAGTTGCTTTGGTCGTATATCTACCCTATCGCATATGCCGTAGTTGATTATTTTATTACCTATTGTGTAAATACGCACTTTCATGGTCATGTAACTGTTGCGTGATATCAAATCCTTCAGACATATGCGATAATTCATTTTTCCGTTTCGCTTATATAACATGAAACTAAAGCGATTTTTCCACTTGACGATATTTTAAGTAACCAGAATAAACCAAAAATAAAAAAGTTGATCACAATATTTTATTTTGTGCTAATTGTCAAAATAATCTGTACATAAATTCAGATGTAAGGGTTGAAGTAGACACGTCTACAATATTCGAAAGAGCAACGGGCAAAATGGAAATTTGTCTTCCTGGGTGCTAGGTTATTATAATCTCCATTTTCTTAAATAATTGCTGGTCTACTTTCATAGATCTTATATAAAATCTATGTCTACTTTGATATAATATGATACACAGCCTCCTACTACTTGAGTCCTCTGTGAAAGCACGATCGTTTTTCCAAGCAAACTCTTTTGTCTGCTGCACATAAAATACATAAAGCAAGCGTTTGTTGAACTCTATCGATTTCTACACCATTTACATCTAAATTGTGAATATCCCATTAGTCGTGCTTTTTAACTGTTTTATTTCATTTATATTAATATTTAGTATTCGATAATCTAATGCCTTTATGCTAAAGTGCAAAAAAGAATCATTGACCTGGTAATGGTAAGGTACGGTCTTTCCTACCTCTATTTTCTTGTTGTGAACTAATATTATTTCCTTATTTTTATTGTTCTTTATTATTTCCCGCCAATTCATATTCTGAAATAATAATATACTGTATGTGCAAAAACATGGGTACTACGTGAATATTTAAGCCCTGTAGAAGTCAAGCTTCTGTTGATGGCCAAACTTCACGAAGTTCAGTCAATATGGTTGTGGGTTCGAGTCTCAGACTGGAACAATTTATCTGAAAATCTTGGTCGTAGGTTTTCGTGATTTCTTCTCGTATTCGCCCTCAGTAGATCTACATATCTAGTAATAAAAAAAATGGACAGGATATTCATGTTTTAATTTTCTTTCCTTTTTCATGATAATGTTATCAACAGCACTCTTTGTTCTTTTCAGACTGTATCACATGTCCTAGCCATCTTATCAAATATGTTATTTTATATCATTTTATATTCTGATTATTTCTTCATTTCTGATCTAATCTCTGTAATCCTGCACCGCTGCTTACATTACGTGAAGTTTAGACATATACAGGTCAATGATATGCTTTATAATAGGTTGGTTACTCCTTATGCTTGATAATTATCTACCATTAATCGTCTTTATGGTGCTTTTTTATTCTGAAAGGAATTGATTCTTATTATAGAGGTCTAACCAGTATAAACTTTGTGATTCCTTTCCTTGAAGACTACTATTATCTAATCGCATTTATTGGTATGCTATTTCTTTTGTTTAAACATTTTTTCAGTCAGTTTCCAAATATTTTTCACTATTAAAAGATTTCATGCTTTCTTAACGACATTTTTCTAATATTAGATTGGAATACTAAATTTAAATATTCCGCATTTAAAACAGAAACACAATAATAGTTATTTGAATAAAATCTTGTTTTGCAAGAAACTATGTTCTAGTTTTTACCAGTTTACACGAAAATAAACAAATTTTTTCAAGTATAATTATTTATAGCAGACATAATAATATTTGAATGCATAATTAAGCCTTATACTACCTACCCGTACAACAATTAAGTTATAAACCAATAAAATGCAAATTAAAAGTAATGACTTTTGTAATTTAATTAATTTACTTCCTTTCTAAAAAAAACAACTTCCTTTACAATAACGTTACACGACTAGTATCTACTATTAAAAGTCAAAAACGAATTCAGAAAGCTTGATTGTGTTATTAAAAATGACAAAAAAAATTGTCTTGTCATACGACTATTAACTTTCACAAAGCTTCTAAAAGAACTATTATTTGCATATTTTACCAACTCATGCAAACGTGGGAACGATAAATGATTGCAATCATTTTGTCTTTGAAAGTGCATTGATAAATTGTTGCTGGGTGTAGTACCTCTCTTTTTGGAAAGTGCAATTCTATGTAAGAGATTTTATTTCTGCAAGTAATTGCAATGTGTTTGCACTATAGGGGGTTTAAAAAGTGAGAGAAATTTTATTGAAATACAGGGTGTCCCATGAGTCCTCAGACAAGCTTCTGTTTCTTAATTTAAAATGTGAAAAATATTGTTAAGTGCTGGAATGTTAGGAAAGATAATGAAAACCAAAATATTCCATGGAGAAGTAGTAGAATATTGGGTAATTTTTAACGAGGAATGTTACCAAACTAGGATTATTTAATATCTGAACTTTTCCAAATATTAGTTTAATGAGCATACGTACGGGGTCGATGAACACTTTATACAACATTGGCATATTTCCACTGGTAGCTTTAACATCGCCTCCAGGAAATGAACTTGAAAAGTTAATCAAACTACCTACCTTCAACAGGGCAGTACTGAATCTTAATTGTACGTTACACTTGATATGCAGTTTTTATATCTCTGCATCGTATGCAGTTTACTGAACGCTATACTGTCTCGTTCATTCTGACTTTTTATGGAAACTTTCCACGACTGGTCACGTTTAAACAGGGCACATCTTTGTACACAATCCCATAATTATGCTAAAGCCTCATACATCCTATGTATTTTTATTTTTTACATATTTCGATTCAGGGTGAAATGTTGCATATAGTATGTGTGTGTTTCATTTATTTTTGTGATACTCAGGCCCAATTGCACCACTTCCCCTTAAATAATAAGTGTCACTTAAAAAATTAATTCCCATGGATATAATTGTTAGCAAGAGTTGTATCTATGGCAATTAAACTTTTAAGGGACACTTATTACTTAAGTGTAACTGGTGCAATCGGGCCTAAGAAATTTTTAAATTTATTGTATGCAGGTAGTCGTACGCTACCATAAAATTTTCAAGTGTCACATGGAATGTTGAAATTTTATTGAAAAAATATCGCTTTTCAAGCTTCAAGGTATGGCTCAAATTTACCGGCACCTGGTTGATATAACAAACGTTTAGTTTTATGGTAGCGCACGGCTGTCTAGATGCAACATAACCATTATTTAAAAAATGCTTATCAAAAAAAACAAATGAAACACACTACTGTATGCAGAATTTGACCCTGAATCCAAATGTATAAAAATATGTAGGGCGTTACGTTTAAAATAAAAAAGTTGAACATCGTAGCTTAAAACAGTTGATAGATATTTACGAAAGGCTGATGTCCAGAGATAACTTTTGGCTTATCATTAAAAATTATACATAGTTTGTGGGGTCCAAAATCTAAAATAAGGAAGTTATGGCTCCAGACGTTTTTTAGGTAACAGCCTGTATATATGTTTGTTGTTTTATATACTTTACTGGTTATAAATAAGAGATAGCGTTATGGTTAATTCAACTTACAAGCGAAATTATCAAGAAACTTGGAATTTGTGTTTTTTGTTCGTAACATACGTATTAACGTCCAGTTTATAGTTTTATATGCATGTTGTTGTGTTGAAGTTAATGCGAACAACGGTTCTAAAAAAGCAGGACGTCATAGCTTATCACAGACTGATACAGTCAATGGAAATATAAATTATGAATAAAGTACTCAATATGAATAATTCTTTTAGTTACATTTGTTTTTTTATTTCTCTATATATTTTTGGATTTACTAAATTAATTTTTCTTCATGGTATGTACCGCCCAAGGGCTTTCAAACAAGTTGTTGCTGAACCTGAGATCTGATAACTGGTTTTTGAGTTGTGGGGCGTTAAAGTCAAAATTTTGAAAAATTCATAGCGGCCACCATTTTGAAGTTACAGAGTCCGGCAAAATACTGTTTTCCTTAAATTATGGTATTCCTTCATATCAGCTACTCGATTTGCAAAATTCTGCTTCTGAAAAAAAATGCTACCAAAAGGACATCTTTAACTTCCGGTTCTGGATTTTTTTGAAAAACTTATTTTATCGATGAATTTTCAATATACCCACCCCTTCATTTCAAATTGCATTAAAATCACTAGTTTTGGCGTTAGAGGCGCTACAAACACACACGGACATCTCAATTTCGAAAATATTCATGATACCAATACTTTCCATATACCTGTGGCGGCATGGGAAAGTAAAAAAACCAAGGATTTCTTACCAAATAAATATTTACTTTTAAGTAGTTCCCAATTTTTGTGTAGAGCTTGGAAAAGCATACCACGTTATTATGTAACCATGCAATTAACATTGTCTGGGTTAAACAATTAGCAAGTGTACGCAGTTCAAAGGTTGACCTATTTAATATTTTATCTTCCACTTTAATTAACGTTTACTGTATGGGCATTTATCGTCGTGACATTAATAAAATCGACATGTCCACAGTAATAGAGATATTTATATATTATGTACATTTTACTATGACAAAACTATCTAAAACAATTTACATTATATTTGGATACTTATTCACCGATTTGGCATTCTGTATTCATTATATGCTACAAAAATGAAATTAGAGACGTTAATACTTGAAAATGACAAATAAAATGTTGAAGGAAAACGAAATTGGATTTAGAGTTCTTAGGGTGCCTTGATATAGACGCGATTTTTTCTTACGAATTTTCCTCTTCATTTTCATTGGTTAAATTTAAATTTGCCGCCACATTTAATCAGTAATGAAAATAAAAAGAAAAATTCTCAAGAAAATAGTCGCATCTATATGAAAAACATCTGACCACTGAAACGCATACTCCATTGGAGGAGACCTTACAATGCAGAAACGTCACATTTCACGTAGAAAGATCATCGATGAGACCGGTCGACGACCTGAAAATTACGGGAAGAGTTAGCTGGACCCCATTGAAGAGGAGTATTTCCAAAAATGGACATAACAGCGAAGAGGAGTGATAACCATGTCTATAAGAAAACTTTGCCAATAAACTTTCCACATAAAGATAGGGTCAAGATGTTTTAGAAAGAGGATTGTTGACAGAACATAATAAAGATATTCTAGAGAGAAGTTTTTTTACCTATATGCTATGCACCACCTTGAAAATACGTAAAATCCCATTTCATACAATAATCTATGGAAAATTTATTTATTTATTGTTTTTATTTCCGCGGAAGCCCGATGGCAGAGCCACACTAATGGGTATAGCCACAAAATATTAACCGCAGACTTTTATGTAAACCAAATTTTAAATAATTTGCATTAAGAATGCTAAATACCTACTTGTTGATAAATTGTGAATATTTTCGACACTACACTGTGCCAGCTCATAATAGAATTATTTGCTAGTTTTATGACAATCCAGAACTTACAAATAACTTGTGTGCTCCCAGATTTCCGGATTTAACTGCTTTCGATTATTTTTGTTTGCTCATTGAGAAAATAATAAAATAATATGGAATATTCGAATTAAATGCAAAACAGGTCGGAAAATTTAGGATAACCTTTTCAGATTTTCTGACTATAGCCAATTTTTCGTATATTTTCTTGACACATATTTTTCTTGAAAACTTTAATAACGCTTCCTCCATATAGGGATTGAGATTTTGTCTAAAATTAGCATTAGGTGGGGTTCGTATGACCTTGTGGTGTAATAAAAAGAAATTTATATACTTACTTGTTTTCTATTTAGTTTAATAAAAAATTAAGAAAGAACTTTACTAACAAAAACGTTTGACGTAAATCCGTATCTGGGCATTGAACCGATGATTTAGCTTGTTCTGGCTAGAGGATGATATGGAATTCGTATACATTTTAATCTGACAAGCAAGGAAACTGATAAAAAATCGCATTATTATGTTCGTATTAATTTAGAAGAGCTATTATTAACAAGTTGTAGGGTTCACTCAAATTCAGGTATTGTCTTGGGTGTTTATGCTCGTCCTTGTATAAAATGGCAATAACGATAGTAGTTGGTAATTACGTCAACAAAATAAAATGTTTATTGACTAATTTTAATTAGTTGAGTAAACGAAAAGTAACGTCTTTTGTTCTCATAATGACGAAGTTAAGTTCGACAGAATATTCATTAACTTTTTACCATCGTATTTTAGATCCTGAAACGGGCGCTATCCAAGATTAGTCGGTCATATCCCTTACCATATTATTAGTAAACAAATAAAACAGAAGAAATCATATCACACTTGCGTCACTCACGTCATATTATTGGTTTATTATCTGTTTTGATCATAAAACGCCGTGGTTTACCATTTTTTCCTACAAAAATATTGTATCGAATCAATTTTGGTATGACTAATCTCAAGATGAACATTTCGTGAATGATTCAGTTGTACTACTTAGTGCTCTGGATTCTGGATTTGAGAAGGGGGTGGGAAATATCTCACACGCACTTAGGCCTCAATAGGTATGTTTATTGTACTATCCCTAGGCAGCAGCTGCCTGGTTGAGGTATCGCATAAGCCATCCAATTCTTTGGACAAACTTGAGAACATCCGCAATTAGGGTGTTGTTGATGCTGGCCATATCGGGCTAAAAGTCCTCCAATATGGATCCTCTTTATTCTTGTGAGAGCAACGCAATGGCACAGCACATGCTCTGCTGTTTCGTCATCAGTGCTCCATCCGCAACAGTTGGGGCTGTTAACAACCCCATCCTGTGCATGTCCTTCTTGAGAGTGCAGTGTCCCGCTTTAAGGTTGACAATTGCACACAATGCTTGGTGGTCCTGGCGAGGGTACTACTATAGCAGCTCTTGCTTGAAACTAGCCCATCTTCTGAGGTGGAAACTTGCTGCCCCAATTTAGACCCTAGCGATGTTTACCCGTTTGGCCCACTTCCTTCCCCTATCGGAGGTTGGCTATCATATTCTGTTGACAGCCGTTCGGAATAATTCGTCTCACAGGTTCTTCAACCAACAAATCTTTCACCTGCTCATTAAAAAGTATCATTGTGGGTGGTAACTTTTCGTCAATGACGATGAGGTTGACATTCAAATCGACTGATATATTTCAATGTTACTAAAAATTATGCAAAGAAGATTACTAAATTGATAGTACCAGCATCACTTTGAATACTTTTAGTAAACCATTCACTCCTATTGCCAGCACCTTGCGAAAGAAAATGTACGCCCGGGACAAATCGTGAATTTGGCGCCCCCTCCTTATACAGAATCCATAAAATTGATAATGGGTCCTTTTTGTTAGTATGAGGGGCGCAGAACGGAATTGGGTAGGGAACGAAATAGTATTAACAACGCCACTTTGTCTAAAAACCAATTTAATAGTTTTTATTTTAATTTTGGGGCCCCATGACTGTGGCGCCCGCCCGGGGCGAGCGCCTTTGCCCAACCCTGATTATTGCGCATCTGAACCACAGAATCGTTTATTTAACGTCAAAAATTAAGTTTATGTTAAAATTGGTTCGTATCGCTTTTTTTTCGTACTCTTTAGCGAAGATTCACGCCAACGATCGGTGCTTCTTTATTGTCTTTTTTAATTTATTAATCGTTCCGATATTACTAACACACTATTGTTTGGATTAAATATTTAAATTGTATTCCCTAAAAGTTAACTTTTCAATCTAATTTAAATTGTTTATCTTTAGTAGTCAGAAAAAAAACGTGCATTGATATTTAGATCGATTGTATGCTTTTTAGGAATATTTGATGGAGATTTTCTCTAACATTGGAGCAGGAAATAGGTGCTACAAATGACTATCATATTTCCCATTTTCTACACCGTCTGTTACATACATATAATTCTAATTTTGCAGTAGACTGATTTGAATACAACAAATGTATGTAACACCATTGAATAACGGGTTATAAACGTTGATTGACAGTGTCCACTGTCGTTGTAATTTTGCAGGGCATTGACTTCTTCCTTCTTCTATTGTTTAACACTCAAAATATACATCTCAAATATTTGTATACATACATTATAAATCAATTTATTATTCATAGTTTTCTCGTATATACAGGATGTTTTATTTAAAGCAATTTTGAATATTGAATTACATAATGTTGATTTTTTTAATTTCGAATTCTTTTTACCTTGACATAAATTAATTTGAAGGGCGGGGTATAACAAAAATTGATTTATGTATCTAACAGTTAAATTTTATTTGCTATCTCTAACATTGAATTTAAATTACAGACAGTTTGGTGGGCAGAATTAAAATTTGCAGTACACATATTTATGTTGTATAAAGAAAATTGAATTTGCAAAATTATAATTTCAGTTTGTTTTATGAAAATGGGACAGGTTTATTACGAATTCCATTAATTTTTATTGAATTAGTTAATACACAGCTGCTATAGCAAAATTTCGTGAAAAATCGTCACAAAAAAATTCTAATCATAAATAATTACCATATAGGTGTGTGTACGTCATGACATGCTACAAATTTGCACACAAAATATGATTAGTTAATAGAAATGATAATACGAGTCTGAAAAGACGCAATTAATGATCCTCTAACTTTAACCAAGTGTCCATACAATAAGATCAAACGATAACTGTCTCTCTGTTTTGACCTTACATTTTTTTTATTGCAGACGAATAGACGTGATTTCAAGGTTTAATAATTTATGAAACAAGTAATGTTCATAGTTCATACGCGTGTAGCATGGTCAGTGAATTTTATGTAGCTACATGCAGATTTTTTTTCGCTAACGTGATAGATAACTAACCCAATTTATATTTTTACTTTCCCGTACCACCACTGTGGTGCTAAATGGAAAATTGGGAAGTATTGATATCATGATTGAGATTTTCGCAGGAAACTTCCAGGAACCCAAAAAAAAAGGTTTAGAAAAATGTCTGGCTGTGGGTGGATGTAACGCATCTAACGCTAAAACTAGTGAAGCGATTTTGATGAAATTTGACATGCAGGAGGGTATATTGCAAAATTCATTGACAAAATAAGCTTTGCAAAAAAATCCGAAACCGGAAGCGGAAGTTAGACATGTTTTTTTGGTAGCATTTTTTTCAGAAGCAGAATTTTGCAAATCCGAGTAGCGGATATGAAAGAAGACCATAATTCAAGGGAAACAGTTTTTTAACGGACTCTCTAACTTCAAAATGGTGGCCGCTATGAATTTTTCAAAATTTTTACTTTAACGCCCCACAACTCAAAAACCAGTTATCTGATCAGGTTCAGCGACGACTTGTTTGAAAGCCCTTCGACGGTACTATACCCTGAAGAAAAATTTATTTAGTAAATCCAAAAACGGTCCCAACGGCGCTCTTCCAAAAAATTTAAAATTTTTGAAAAATTATTACAAAGAAACTGGCCACACGATTTTGTTTAAATTTTCTACACTTGAATGTGGGGGTGTAAAAACCTGTAAATTGTAATACTGCATAGCGTTAGTAATGAATTAAAGCGCATTTTCCTTTTGTTATTATTTTATCAATTTCAGTTTGTTAATCAGCCTGATATCGTGGTTTTGCGCATTTGTCTGAGTTATTGTAAAGTAATTTAAATTTATTGCGCTATACTTGATTACTTCAAGTATGTTGACTCATTTTTATGTTGAGGAGGGGTCCATGACACACTGTCCCAAAATTGGGGAGATCCGTTACAGAATTTTGTATGAATAAGCCTCGATTCTGCAACTGTAGCTTGTCACCTAATTTAAGAATCATATTCCAATTGTTTCCCTGAAGTGGGTAGGGTAAATAGGGGAAGATTACTGAAATATTGATAAATCTCGGCGTCTATTGCATATCAAAATTGTGTATTTAACGACACTCCTTGAAAATTGGTTACATTTGGCCGCAAATTCAAATTTAATGAAAACGAAATGAAACAATCGCCCCTACATGTATATGAAAGGGGATTTACGAAGAATTCTTAAAACATATACGTCATTTGAAAACGATAACGATTATCGTTAAATAAACGATTATGATACCCAGTAGACCCGAACCAAAACAAAATCTGATGAAACTGTTACATGATAATAATTTTAAAATAATAATTCCAATGGACTTTCGATATATTTCATTGATTCAAAGTTCAAATACGTTACATTACAGCATGTCTCGTTCTCATTCTGTGAATTTTTTTAACTGCCAAATTTTCAGTTAACATTGGGTATTAAAAATATAACGCCAGCTTACTGTAATTAATTTTTTAAAAGTAGAAATGCGAATATTTTTGTTGTATTCTTTACAGCTCTGGATTCCTGACTGGTTCGTTACAATTCTTTTTTTGTGTCTGGCACAACGCACAAAGTGCAACGTAGTTAATTTTAGAACTGCTGAAGAGAAGCGGGAGCAGCAAATTCTTTATGCATTTAAGTGACAAATTTTTATTATATCGAATATGGAAAACCTCATTCAAATCCAGACAACCTTTGTAGACTTATTGACCCACTTTCAAATATCCAAAAATAATAATCCCCATCCTACTAAACTTGGGTTTAATATCAAGTCGAATTTCTTCCCCTTATCAAACTTCCTTTATTTGAAAAACTGGAAATTAATCTACCGAAAACTCATAATACGATACCGCCTCCAACGAATTTTCCTGAGTTTCCGCTATCGTTCCCCCCGCTCTTACAACGTTCTCCCTCACTTTATCCACGCCAACTCGTGACGTAACGGAATATCCAATGTTATATACGGATTGAGCCGTAAATTATGTTTAGTTCTATTCGAGATCTGTTTCGTGCAACCGTGAAAATATAAGATTGCTATTTCTTCAATTTTCCTGTGGTATTTGTCACAAAAGTTCGTTAGAACCTCATCAGCGAATCCCTCTCGTGATACATTTTAAATAAAAACGTACATAAGGACGTGCTAATTTATTTGCTGGAAGGATTTTTTTAACATGTAAGTGTTAAGTTAATAATTAGTGTTACTTTTTAATTTACAATGAAATTTAATTGATTAAGGAAACAAAAGAAATAGAAACATTATTTTAGTATTTTATTTCTTAAACTTGGGTGGTATTTGAATTATTTCCCATCCCACCCTGCTAGATCTTATGTTTTTCTGAACATACTATACAAATGAAGGCAAATATTTTTGTGAAAATGACAAAAACAGCTTGAATTGTTTATTCAAAATTTAGTTTTTGAAATTATGTAATGTTTTTGTTTGTTAAGTTAATCTGAAAATTTAACAAAAAATGCCAAATGTTTTCCTATATCGATTGATTTGATTTTTCAAAATTTCTTTCACAATTTCCAAAACGTGTTTCCCATAAAGAAATTGCATGTTTTCTCTTTCATAGTATGTGTCTATACATACAGTGTGTTATTTTGTAATATTACGTGGAATACTTTCTACATTACATTCCAATTGACTTGTATAATATTTTATTAAATAAAGGTGTGTCTGAATTGCAATAAGATATAATTTTTAACTGGAAACCGAACTTTGGTTGAATGGTTGAGTAAATAAAATTAATTTCTTGAAAGTCTTCATCATTATAAAATAACCTTGCTAATGTAACATTACTTTATCTGTAGAAAGCGTCTCGTTAAAAAGATTTAATTACCGACACCATAGCCTGCTTTACCTAAAGCAAAAAAATCCATCAAGGATGATTTTTTTATGTCAACATTCCCTCATGATGTAATACTCGATTTGTTTGTTTTGTATAGAATGTTAAATGAGGTTGAACCGCCTTTTACAGGTGAAGTTTTTTGACAAAATAACCATTTTAGATTTTACCACCACAAGTTTTATTTGTTGTATATTATCGTCATGATAAAAAAAATTTGTGAAGATAAAACAGCCACAAGGTTTATTTTCGGTTCCAAATACTAGTTTACATCGGAAATGGTGGAATATCTTCAAAGTTCTTTGAACTGGAAACGGACAACCGAAACGTAAATTCCTCTGGTATCTTTGTAAATATATTTGGAAGTGTCATATAGTTTCGTCTATTTTTTATTCACGTCATTTGTGTGTACATTTGGGTATATGTGACGTTGACCTTAAAGATAGTCAGACAACAATAACATAAAAGTAATTACCAGAGGCGCCACAGGTAGGGGATCAATGGGGCAACCACCCCACAACGCCCCTGTCTGGCGTCGTTTACATTCGTGATATCAAACAGTAATGAATATATTCTCGTACTCTGTCCCCATACGATTTAATATTTCGTTTATTAAATTCCAGAAAGTTGTTATCGAGTCTAGAAACGCACGGAAATGAATCGTTAAAAACATTTTTAATGTGTTTAACATGGAACGGAACGTAAACGCCAAAAATGCGTCATTATTTAGGGTTGGGGGGATTGATTACGAATAGCCACGTGAAATTATTATTGGCACACTCTCGAAAGCGTCAAATGCTTTGGAAAGCTTTGGTGTTTGTTTTGTAGGCCTGCAATGATAAAAGGAAAAACAACGCGGGTGTTTATTTTTTTAAATTTTTAGGTCTAAAATAGCTATAAAAGTACCCACGTGTTTACGACGTTTATTTTAATATTGACGCATTAATCCTAAAATTAATACAAAACCAATGTTTGTACTACATATAAAGAAATATCCGTTTATTTAATCAGAATTTTCTTCAGGGAAAATCCATGTTCGTGCATCGAATCTTTTTTTCAATTGCTTATCGTTGTTCTGATTTGTGGGGCGGCTTACCCACCCGACTGCGATCAATAACTCCGTGCTCCCTTTCGACCTCGTAGGGATGGATCCCTCGTCTGCTGCGGGACAGGGGTTGATGTAATGACGTCAGCAAACAAGGGTGAGGTTGGAATTTCGGGTTTTCAAGTTTGAGCCGTCTGGGTCGTCACTTATTACGTCATCAGTCAGGGTTCATTGACGTGGCAATTTAAAGTCTGTTTTGAGAGGATCGATACAAATTCCAAAATACCATAAAGATATGGTTCTTTCGAAGTATAGTGCTATTATCTTGGTAAATATTCAGAAGCAGGTAATTTAAAGATATTGCAAAATAATTCTAATTGTGGGCCGTGGTGATAGTACTTCACCCAGCCAATTCTGAAAGCAGCAGTTTGTCCTTTTATGACCATCCTAGATGAAAATAAATTTTGATGATCATATTTTATGTAGTCTCTTCACCACATCTGCAAACTGTATCCACCAATACAACATCCTTGACTTCTTCCTAGACAATTTAACTTTACCAAAATCTTCCTCTTGGCATATTTGCCAAAAACTATGACGCCACCGAACCATATAAGAACTACGTATTGTATAGAATATCGCACGCTACAAGACGCACATGAACTAAGTTGTGGTTGGCATTGACGTTTACCTATTTTGCTAGTTTCTGTTATTTTATCTTGAACAATCAAAAATCATTTAAATCTCAGTATAAACAAACCATTGGTTTCACCGCTGGAATTTCCTTGACGTGCGTATTTTTGTCCTTGATTGCCACCTACATAATAATACAGATGTCCACGAATTTAATAATTAAATGAATTCGAGGCCAATTTTAAGCACTAGACTATAAAAATGTTTTTCAATTTAGAAATCAAAACGTATTGTGTGAGACGAGGTTTTAAAGGAAGCGTAGGAAATTGGAGATTGCTAAGAAAAGCTTTTTAATGTACCATCCAGGAGAAAATTTTAACTCGAGAATAGAATTATTTTTAGATAAATTATTTTCAAAAAATTTAAATGTTTGTTTGGTATAAAAAAATTTTACCATTCATCAGCCCAATCGATAAAATTCAGGATAATTACTGTTGCTCTTGTTATTTTTATCGTATCATAGTACATCATTAACTATCACACTGCCTAAATAAACATTCTATTATTAGAATATAGTAGGTAAACGCAGCTGTTATCCTTACCCCCTGAAAACGCAGTTCAATAATTAAATCCTTGGCCTGTGTTCTAGGGGGTGTGTTTAGAGGCGGTTACTCTGACGTTTTTCCAAGGATTCAAATATCAAAATAAACGACCTTTTTATATTGGATGAGACATCCACGTGTGAAGTTCATGTAATATATTTAGTAGTTGTAATCTATTGATGTACTAAGAAAAAATATTAAGAGAAAGGGAATTTCTGAAAAAAAGGGGGAAAAAAATTGCTACATGAAATAGAGAGTCTAATGATAGCTTGCCATGAAGACACTGCATGGAGAAAATAGAAAAAAACAATAATAATAAATAAAAACCTTTTAGAAAACCCAAAAATTGGAATTACTCGATTATTACATTTTTTTTTCTTGTAACTTGGTTCCTATCTATTTCTAGATATGTTTGGATAGTATTTTCCCAATGATCACTACCTGTTTACATGTTAATGCCCTCAGCCTTTTATCATTTGGGTCATTTTGGACTTTGAATATCTAACACGTTTTAAAAGTCTTCTTACATACGTAATCTCGTGATATTTAAATATTCCTTCAGGGCTTGCGATCGTTATTAATGACAACCTTGGGTGTTTCTAGATAGGTTAATAGGTATTACCCCCTATCACTAAGCTGGTTTTTGTTAAAATTTTGACGCATGAGTTTTTTGATTTATAATACAAAGTTTTGCTTTAACGTACTATAATCGCGAGTAGTTCGTTAAAATCCTATTTGGAACGTTTTCTTTGTGTCGATTACCTGAAGATATCAATTTTAGCATACAAAAGTAATTATTACTATGTCCCTTTGCGTATGTTGAGCAGATTTTTTTAATGTAAATGCTAATTTTTGTATTATCAGCGCGACAAGTGCGTCAACCATGACCTTGTCAATTTCCAGTTTTAGTCTATTATTGATTACTATTGCCGCTATTCCTGAATATAATCAATAATACTTAATTAGGTAACTGGTTATTAAGCACTAGTAATAATTCAGACA
This sequence comes from Hemicrepidius hirtus, assembly GCA_963082805.1. Lineage (NCBI taxonomy): Eukaryota > Metazoa > Arthropoda > Insecta > Coleoptera > Elateridae > Hemicrepidius > Hemicrepidius hirtus. The sequence goes on from OY720161.1 coordinate 9,414,012, forward strand.
TTTAATTTATATCGTACAAACAAACGACTATTGTTACATAATTTTAATTGACTCTACTAATGTCAAACGGATTATCCACATGTGCAAGAAAGAGATGCAATATAAGGATACGTCTTTAGGTAATTGCAGTTGTTATAGTGCATCTCTTTCCTACACATGGAAATTGGCATGTTTTACTACTTCTACCACATCTTCTCATTCCTGCTATATATACAGTGTGTCTTAGGAACTATCAGATATAGGAAAAGTTAAAATATTAGAAAATTATATAAGGATCAATTACTATTACTGTGTGGGTACTGGTAATGTTATTATTATTTTTTTAATCTTATTCATAGATAATTTATACAGTGCTTCCCGAAAGTAACGGATAAATTCAATAAAATCGTTGAGAAAAATATTTCAAATAAATGCTCGGACACTTCGATTTTTATTTTTAAATTATGATTTACAGATGTAATCTTCAACCCCCCACCACCCAACCCCTAAGCGCTGCCAACTCCAACTTTAAAAATTTAAATAGCAAGGAATCCTTTCTGATACTTCATCTGATAGCTTTTTTTATGCTGAATACAATAAAAAAAAGTTTTTCAAGATCGGTTGATAAACAACGGAGATATTTACCAAAATGTATTCAAATTAAAGTGCCAATATTCGAGCAGGCGTTGGTATTGGGTGGTAAAAAACAATTGCAACTTGTTTGCAATTGAATGTAAACAAAATGTATTGACATTACTTAGTGGAGTGTGTGTTACTTATTATTAACGATTTGAAAAATAAGATAGCAAATATGAGATTTACTGAAGCCGAAAGAATCGAAGTTTTAATGATGGTTGGGGTTGGAGATAGATAGATACATTTTGTTTACATTCAATTACAAACAACTTGCAATTGTTTTTTACCACCCATTGTAGAGCCGTACCAACGCCTGCTCGAATATTGGCACTTTCATTTGAATACATTTTGGTAAATATCTCGGTTATTTATCAACCGATTTTGAAAAACTTTTTTTTATTGTATTGAGCATAAAAAAAGCTATCAGATGAGGTATCAGAAAGGGTTCTTTGCTATTTGAATTTTTAAAGTTGGAGTTGGCAGCGCTTAGGGGTTGGGTGGTGGGGGGTTGAAAATTACATCTCTAAATCATAATTTAAAAATAAAAATCGACGTGTCCGAGCATTTATTTGAAATATTTTTCTCAACGATTTTATTGAATTTATCCGTTACTTTCGGGAAGCACTGTATATAATTTAAAATAATGAAGTTATGGTTTGAGACGTTTTTTAGTTAACAACCTGTATATAAATGCTACATTTGTTTGAAACGTATTTTATATAAGTACAAGTACATAATATTACAATTGGATCTTACTGGTTGTATTCAGATTGTATCAATTTTAACGCCAGTTGTGTTGTCGTACGTTAAAATTCAGTATCAATGTCTAAATTAACGGTTAGATGTCGTCATTGGACACTATTATTTATAGTCGAGTTAATAGAGTTGCTTTGCAATACATTAATAAGTTTCATTAAAGTGAGAGAAGATGTACATTAAAGCCATAAATGTCGCAGTTTTATAAATTCCACAGTTAACAAATATATTTACGTCTTTAATTAGAAAACCTCTAAAATTGTATTACGATAATGACTTAGCATTGCCCTGGTTACATAAATCATGGTCCAGGGTTTAGGTTCACCAAAGATATAGCCCCTAGCAATTTTTATTAACCTTAACCATAATAATTTTTTGCCAAATCCTATTATGGTTTTTGTTTGCACTTCAGTTTGAACAGAAAACCTTACTCTAGTTAAAAGTGTTGTTTTAATTTCTCCTTTGTATTTATAAGTAAAAAACAATGGAAATTTTCTTCCCACTTTCCCCATGTGACGACATGTTTATTCTGGAATGTGTAAATAAATATATTCAGCATTGTGTGCAAATTTAAGTGTCATTTAATTTTTTTAACCATTGTCAAAAGGCACGGAAGGCCTTTGCTACGATGAAAGGTTAACGTTTGATAATGAAAAACTCGTTAGAATGCGGTTGTAAAACCAAGAGGCAATTTATGGTTGAGAGTTAATTATATCCTTCATATAACGACAATAAAACCACCATCGCATATGAGTCTCAATAACCGTCTTTTAATTTAAAATTATTTAGCCGCGAGCAGAGAAAACTGATGTGTAGGTACATGATAGCCTTTGATAGACTTTAAGAAAAAATTATTAACATCACAAGTCCATTAAATATTTTTCCATGTAAAAAGCGTAATTTATTTAACTAATTAATTGAAATATAGATTTTTAAATTACGTCACTAAATTACATAAAAAACCTAAACAAACAAATTGGATCGACTCGTTTACGCAAATCTGTTGAACCTCGTACTCTAGCAGAAGGGGTTATGCAAATATTGCTTAAATTTTAGTATTATTTGGAATTTGCAGGAGGCAGGACAATTAAACAAAAGTTGCTGTAATAATTTAAATTTTGAACTAATCCAGCAACGCTGAAGTTGTCGGTTTTTCTATCTGCTGCATATAATTTTATAATTTCATCAGCTTAGTGTTCACGTGTGAGTTGTGTGATCAGTTTTTACTACTTCTGGTTAGTCTTAATGTTTGTTAATCAACGTTTAAACATTCTCCGCTTAGAATTCATAATTATTAATAATTATAGTACTCTTAAAAATAATCATAAACTAATAATATTATTGACAATTTTGAAATATTAATTTTTTCGTAAACATGGGGAAACGTATGTAATTTTTTACAAACCCACTTATTTGCGATTGCTGTCAAAATAATGATTTCAAACCTTTATTTCGTTAGATCGACTAAATACAGGGAACTGCAATGATTTCAGCCTCGTAGTCAAAAGATCGCAGGGTCGATTCCCGGCTCGGATAAACTTCTTTTTAAATTTTATTAAATTTAGTTTTTATTTTGCTAATACAAAAATAATATTTTTGCAATCAGATTAATAAAAAAATACTGTTACAATCAATATTTATAAAAATAAATTAAAAAAAAAGTTTAACCGAGCAGGGAATCGACCTTGCGATTTTCCGACTACGAGGTTGAAATTTTTTCCACTAGTCTATGGAGCCAACTGTTTTTGGGAGGTATTTGCAGTTTGCTAAATTATAGAACACTTTTGACTGTAGTACTTCTTGCAGGTCCCTAAATTTTAAAACCGCTTATTTTGTAAAAAAAAAATTCCATGCGTTTCTCTATGTTCCAGAGGCGGATTTTGATATTTTAGGGTTCCCACACTAACAACTGCGGTACTTTCTCAGTTTATATGGGAAATAATTTCCCACGTTCATGAGGAACATAAATCTTTTAATCAATTCCCGATATACTGCCCTCCTCTTATACCCCTACACGTCTATTCTGTAAGCCGTAACGACTCGTTCGATCGAATTTTAGCTCGAAGTTATTATGCGACGAAGTTACCAGAAGGAAAAGCTTTCCATCATGTTCTCGTAGGTACTTAGCAAAGCATATAGGTATCTACCACTTTCTCGTAAAAAAATAATTACAGCCACATCCCTTTCAATACTAATATTTAACGTTGTTAGATAAGAAGACGATTTTGTTTATAAACTATCTAAAGATAATTTTTATAAATGTCCAAACGGGGGTCCCTGAAAACTGGGCCCCCCAAACTTCAGTTTGATTAATTTCTATGTATATCCACCCCTGCTATGTTCACCAATAAAATTCTTTTGGTCTGTAATAAAAGATAATTTGTGATTAATTTCAAGTAGGTACTACAAGCTTTCGTAATTAAATTTACTACTTGCCTCTTACTACCCACATTTTATAATAGGTAACTGAAATCGTTTCGAAAGTATTTTTGGTAATATTGTACCATAATTTCCGCCCATACTCCTAAAATAACTCATCCTCCTCACTTTGGTTTCCTAATCTAGTTAAAAATAGAAGCCATTGTAGTACTGGCAATTATTCCTTGCATAATAAATTTCAGAAAACTTTCCGGTTAGTTTATGAAATATTTTTACTTTATGAAATCCTTTTTTATTGGATTTAATTGATGGAAGATAATAATATAGGAAAACAAAATTAACCTTTTTCCTCGACAATATCATCTAAATTTTTAATGTTTATATTTAGTTGGCCTTCAGAAAATTGGGTATAATGGAACTCGTCAGATTTGGGGAAGTACGTAGGTTAAATTTCATAATGACATTTCAGTGCTTGCGTATTATGTTCATGAACAATTACCTTTATCGTAAATAACCCACATACCTACATACTTCAGGAATATAGTGGGTTAGAACAAATATTACACAAATATAAATTTCCACGAGGCTAATCAACCACCCAAAACTATGTGAGATAGCAAGCCCAAGGTGAATGGGTAGACCTAATTTTGTATTTTTTTTTTGATAACATTGAAACCCGATTTATTTTAATTATGCTAAAACATGGTACCTACTGCTAAAGCAAAAACATTCCATTCTAACTTTTATCAAATAAGTAAATATTTACCAAAGTTTCTAATAATAACTTCCAGTTAAAAATAATATCATGCCATATGTAGATATGTTTATTTTGGTTTTTCCTGACAATTGTTTCCTGTGACGTCGTAACCAGTATAGTATTAAGGAAATTGTAATCTAAAAATCCCCTTTAAAATTTGTCTAGTCAGGGTCTAATCAATCACCCCCATTTAGTATCTTCAAGTAATTGAGATAAGTAATTGGAGGACACTCCAAAAATATTGAAAGTGACTTTCAATATTTCGTGGTTTCATCATGCACAAGATAATCTCCTTGAAGGAGTATCGTGCCAATGAACGACTTTGGAGTCTAAAGTTAATTTGTCGCGTGCAATAATGCAAAGTACATAAAAGAACGGCAATCATTTTTTGGAGAATGTTTCCGTTATAAGATAATATACTTGCCTTAAACCAACATGACTTGCTAAGCTTAGCGGTCATGTTACTGCGTATAAATACGACCTACTTTCGCCGAAAGAAAGTTTGTCTGTTTCATGTCTAGCGTTTATAAGGTTTTACATTTTACAATTGTTGGAGTAGAAATCGTTGATTTAATAGAATTCTCCTTGTGGTACGAATATTCAAGGAAATTTCCTCATAACTGTACTAATTCAGATTTCCATTGTAATCAGAACCCTAACAATGAACGCTGTATGTATGACATTATGACTTAAGATCAATTATGAATGTTTTAACTACACAATACATCAATAAAAGACATGATTATATAGTAGAAATCAATAATAATAATGTTATACCTGTTTGCTTATACAGGGTGTAGAATTGCATTTAGCACCATAGCGGTTTCGATGTAAATAAATGAACATAAACATTTTTGTATTGAAATCCCTATCGTGTGCAATCCAATTCTACACCCTGTATGCTTTACCATAATAATATAGCTCTTTGCAACAAGAATGTAATTCAATAAAAAATTTAACTGCTACCGAAATAAAAGTGTACACAACACTTACTTATCTCGGTTGTTAGGAAATGCAGAAAACAACATTTTGTCATCGCCTTGGACAAAACTAGGTGTGCGATTACATTATACAGTTTTTTTGCAATTTCTTTTGTTCCTAGAGATAATAACGGTGTAACCTGTTAGATTATACTCCTTTCCTGTAACTCGATGGAGTAATTAAAATTCGGATGTAATATGAACCGTTATCATTATTTGAATGATTTATCTACCATACCATTGAATATACAAGTAATCCCACCATATGTTTAAAGTTATTATTATATTCGTATTGTTTTAAATCCTAGTGTAGGAAAGTTAATTAAAACATTTATAATTGAAAAAATAATTAATTAGTTATTAATAAAATTAGAGGAGCACGTTTAATTTTTTGTGACCTTCTATCGAGAGCTCTTTGATTAGACTAACATCATTTGGTTGGGATAAAACTGTATAGAACATTGAGCTCTTATATTTATTGTAACGCCACACGAGTTGATTGCAGATATTAAAATAAAAATAATTTCTCATTTCCTTATTACCCATTGTTTCTGCGAAAACAAGATGACTGACGTGTGTAACCTGTATATAACACCATATACCACAGATTTATTATTTTAAACAGTTACTTAACAATAGACTAGTGGTATTGCTACTTACAGAAGTGGGTTTACTAAATATCCTTCCTTTGTTACAGTGTCCAACATGTCACTAGTAGGAGTTCATCCAAGGGATCTTCATCCCAACCATGGGTAAGGAATTATTGACAATACCTATATTTACTTTTTAGAAAATTTATCTTTGTAATAACAAAATATTTTTTCTTCTTCCAGTTCTTTATCATCTTTAAGCTACAGCTTAGATGACATTACTGGATGCTGCAGCCCCCAATTTAACTCTGAGCATGTGATGACAATTGAAGAATTGCGCTTGCAGATGACCAGCTGTTTCACTTGTGGTGTGTCTTGGACTGAAGATCATGTATCCCTTGACTGTTCTGAATGTGGTGGATACGCTCTTGAAAGGCCATGCCCCACATGTGATGGTTCCTGTGGAGCTATTTGGAAACGTGACCTTAATAAGGTATGCTGAATTCGGAACTTGTTCAGCTCTTTTGGTATTACACCAGGTTTATTTGGTGTTAATATTTGGGTTTGTATTACAGTCCCATGGCTGCAGTAAAGCTCATTGGGAAGGCGAATGCAAGCGCTCGAGTAATCAACCAGCCAAAAATTTTACCACCTCCAATACGTCATCTCAAGAACTGTGTTCTAAACTTGAGAAGTTATCCCATTCTTGACGCCATTCTAGTGTATAAATAGTTTTAAGTTAAATAAGCAGTTAACAAGGTTTACTGAATTATTTCTATGTAGGTAACTTATATTGTATTTAATTTTTACGACAAATTTAATATTTTGTAAAAGAATAATTATTTTCAGTAACCCTTGTCTCATGGTTAGAGTTTTTACTTAACACAATGAAGTTCCTTTTGATATAAAACAAATGCTATAAACGTAAGTTAAGTACTAAAAAGTAATATAATGTGGAATATTGTTTATCTACAGAAAATTACTTTTAATTGTAAATATTTCTTTATATTTTAAATTAAAATATGAAGCAAGTTCTTTGCTTTTTTTGTAGTTTCAAAAACTTAGTAAGTATCCAATAATTAATATGGGTATTCTATATCTGTGTTTCTTTTATTACTACAGGTTTCACTGCAATTCTTAATATAAAAGTGACCAAACTAGATGTAGAAAAATCTTCTTATTATGCTTTAGCCTAATTTTGTACTTCAAAGTGAACTTCATGTGTATTTAATCTCAAAAGGCTGTACCAACAAAATTTTTGCTGTTGTGTCTTGCATGCCCCATTTCAGACCCTGAACTGTATGTGATAAAATTTAAATGTGTAAATGAATGACTGTTATGTAAATTATTCTTACCTAGTAGTTGCAACTTACTTTCCTGAAAACAGTTTGATACAACAAAATTTTTTGAAATAAATAGGAAATCTGGTTTTAGTAATAGTAATTTATATAAATATTACATTGTTTTAATTTTGTAATATTAAATAAATAGTCCTTTTATTTAAAAAGTTTATTGTTTAATTTTTATGATCCATTATGGAGTGATAAATGCTTTCCAACCCACTTGAATTTCGATACTATTTCGCACTTCTTCCAATTTTTTTTTAATTAGAAGCAATGTTTCAAAATTATGAGATCGTGTTCATGTTATTTGTAATTTTTTTCTTATTAATAACCATACTATCTTATACCCTAATTTTAATTTATTAATTTTTTTTATATAACGCTGTCAGAGTAGCGAACTACTGTCTGATGATTCAATTTCAGTAAAGCATACTCCTAATTCCACTTGAGCTTTTTCACATTTGTCAGACTTCCTAACTTTTTTCTCTTTAGTTTTTAATGAGTTTGATTTATCAGTAGAATTCAATTGTTTTTGAGTTATCGACAGTTCACTAATGCGCAAGAAAAATAATTATTAGTAAGTATCTATTTTTAATTTAATAATTTATTTCATATTTCTAAACCTTTACCTGTTAATGTCATTATGTAATGATGCCAGGCGGCTATTTACCATCTTCTTATAAACAGCATCTGTTGGGTATTGATAATTGGGCTTTGCGTTTGGTTGATTGTTTATACACTGTTTTAGTAAATTTTTTAGTTTTTCCAGTGAATCGGCAACATCATCAGTAAAAATCTAAAATTGTTTATTAACAAAAATTGTAATAGTTATTTATGTTCGAGGACGTAAATTAGATGCTTTTTGCCCGTGCAATGATTAGAGCCAGAGGAGCGAAACGGCGAGGGCTTTAACATGCCGAGGGCTTTAACATGCCGAGGGCTAAAGACGCCGGTTATACCTGAGGTGTATATAAAAAACACGCAAAATATTATGAATTTCCTGCAAAAAATTCTTACTGCGTACTTGCGGCAAAAGTTTTACCGCACGCTGCTATGGGTAACAACAATGGAAACGCCCATAGTAAAACAAAACATAACTTTCCAGTATAAAATTTAGTACGCCAAAGGCTCCTTCCCTGTGATTTGTGAGTTGGCTCCCAAAAACCTGCGGTTCCATTGAATAAGATGCTTAGTTTCGTCCAAACGAGTACTACCCTGAGAACAATTTTAGTTGGACGCTACCTACTTACCACTTCAGTAAATAAACCAGGGTTAGCATAGTGTACATCCAAGTAACCATCACGAGATGTAATTATTTCATCCACAGCAATTTTAAGTGCTTCAGTTTGAATGTCCCATACAACAGGATATATTTCCGCTGTAACAATATTTTACTTCCAAATACCTAGCCTATTTCGTTACTTAACAAATATTTTACTAAACAATACGAAATTGCTTCTAAAACGTTCATGACACTTCGCCCAATATAAAACGAGTTTGGTCGAAGTAAACACCACGGTTAAAAGTAAATATCGTTGGGCGTTGTATCCTTGTATCCGTATTACAATGTTGAGCGTTGTGGTCACATTTAGAATTGGGCGAAATGGTTGTGTTACAGGTGTTGTGACACACTCACATTTTTGGGTATTATGGGCAAGGAAACGGCGTTAGGCGTTGTGGACATTGGACGAAGTGTTTCTATTTTATATATTCACTTACCACTATCCCTTTTTGGTCGGCTTATAACACTTAAATTAATAAGAGAATCAGGTCCCTGATTACGAACAATAGTTCCACTGACACTGTATGGATTAAATTCTTCACTGGCAGATCTTTCTACATCAAAAGTAACACTACGGTATGTCTGTAAAGGTACCTACAAATGAAACTATTAGCATGAGATGTATTTTCATTTTTAATAAAAATGCTCAATACACCTGAGATGGAGAACTTTCTGGAGTAACATTCTGGAAAGTCACACTAGTTCGAACGTGAGATTCTGCCGTTTTCTTTCGATGAGCATGAGGATGAGTTTTTAAAATTCCAGAAGATCGTGAACTATTAATATATAATTAATTAGGTATACTTATTTATTTGATATAAAAAAGGGCATATTATTTATATACAGGATGGTTTATATTAGCACAAATGATTGCGATAGGGTTTCATGCAAATATAAAACACGCTGTATAGCCTTTTTTTGTATTCTTAAAAAAATATAAAATATTTCACCCTGTAGAAAACACGTTTACAAAATCCAAACTATTTTCCCTACTGCTAATCTCAGTATTGTTACTTTCATTATAATGCCGTTCATTTATTCCATCAACTGTTTCCATAGCGTCAAATATCATTTCAGTGACGATATCTTCAGCCATGGAAGATATTTCCAACTTGCATTTCTTATCACATTCACCTACAAACTGCTGAGCTTTTATTGGACAATTTTCCACTTCCACAACACCCGCAAACCTGAAAAAAGGACACAAAAAACATCGTTATAAATAATGTCATGAATTATAGATTTTACCTTTCAGTTTCATGCCAGTTATAATACTTTTCAAGTAACCATTGTCTATGTATATCAGCATTACTGGTCATAGCCAATACAAGCTGACATCGTAACCCTCTGGTTCTTAGTGTTAATGCGCCGCTGAGATTTGTATGAAATATTAATGTACTCGACTCATTAACAGTTTTGCCTATTTCAGATTGTGCTGAAATAGTAAATGTATGAGTTTGGACGTTTGAACGTATGGGTTCGTTACTGAGGAGACTAAATACCTAAACCAAAGTAGTGTCCCAAAGTTTGAGATACCGTGATAAATTCCCCATTTAGCATCATTGTACGAAATGTTAAATAATCAACAAAATAGTATGATACTCCTTCAATTTCGTCCTCATTTCTTTTACGAGTTGTGTGGCTCACTCCTAATATAGTGAATCTAACAATATACGTACAAAGGGGATGAATGCTCTGCCATAGTGGCAAGAAGAGCTTACCTTTCATGTTGTTTATAAAATAATTGAATTAATTTTCCTTTATTTGAACCTGGTGGCCCAACTAATACAATAATAGGCGGTGGAGGTTGATCAACAGGAACAATTGCAGGTCCTAAGAAAGGATCATTTATTTGCTGTAGAAGAAATATTTTGGAAGATTTTCTAAGAGCTTGCATATAAGGTGAAGGGTTGCAAGTATTTTCCACTAAAACCTATAAATTATTGGTTAGTAACTAAACCACCCCATCATTAAAAATCTACCTTCTTTGATGCATCAACAATTTCTCCATCCAAAAGATACAAATATTTAATATTGTGTACACAAACTTCCAGATAAAATTTCATTTTAACAATTGGGTTACCTCTAAAATCAACTTCGGTCAAAAAATTTAAACCCTTTAGATGGGTTACTTCCATTAGATTGTCTATAGAATTTTCAACAAAATTTATTGATTGTATTCCCGTAATTCCTTCAAATAATTTAAGAGTTTTCAAGTGATTATAACCGAGATCTATTCGTAAAATATCAATTAGTGTTTTAAAACCAACATTATCCCCTTCTTCGTATGATATTATATTATTATGGCGCAGAAGCAATGTTAATAATTTCATATTGTTTAAATTTTCTATGGATTCAATGATATTGTGAGATAAATCCAAATGGCGTAAATATCTGGAAACGTATTTGTGTTAAAATTAAAATATATCTATTTTCGGATAATTTACTTTAGTTCTTGTAGACCGTCTATATTTCTAATATGGTTATATGATAAATCAAGATGCACTATAGACCAGAAATTTGTTAGATCGTCTATTTTGTGTATAGCATTGTGGGAATAATTAACAAATGTTAAATTATATGGTGCTTTAAAATTGAGAATTCTTGTTAAAGAGTTATGCGATACATCCAGGTACATTAAGAATGGTAACTGTCCTAAAGCTTCTACATCTCTAAGATTATTTCTTGACAAGTCAAGATGCTGAAGATAATGATGAAATGAGATAATTCTAATGTCTGTTAGATTCTGAAATAAAATGTTTTAGAAGATATAGGGTATTCTATACTTAAGTTTGCATTAAATAATTTTTCAACTCCTATGCTTTAATTGATGTTTACTACCTGTACTTTAATTTTTCATTAAAATACAAGTTTATAGCCAATACTCGAGCAATATCAAATATTGCCACTCCCAGAATAGGCGGGGTCTCGTCGCTGGACCAGTACTTGCGCTGGTCTCCAATCACGTGACCCTGTTTGAGTGTGGCGCAATATCAAATATTGTCTTATGGTATTTCCATTTGTTACATTTTTTTAACCACATTATTATATTAAGTCATTATTTTATTATGCATTTCACCTTGTTAGAAAGATTCACTTTACATAAAACATATTTTTCGGTTTCTGGGCTTCTATCCAAATAAGATGAGCATGCAGCGATAATACGATCTGTTAAAACACCTTCACTTTCAACTTCATCAAGTTCTAAATCGTCATACTTTCTGAACTTAGTGTAAGGTTTCTTTTTATTTTCCCATGGATGTTCTTCCAAGGACTGTGTACCCCACGTGCCTAAAATTCATCATTAAAATATAAATTAAACTTCTAGTCTAGAATCGAGTAAATAGAAGAAAAGAAAAAAGACTTTGGGAGAAGCTGTGGGTGTGTACTAGCGGTCTAAAATCCAAAATGAGTCCGAACATTGCTAAGAAAGTTAAACCTGGTGTGAAAGGGGAAAAAAGCGATGGGCCTACAAGGCCTGTAAAACCTTATTGGTATGTAAACTACACAAATGGTTTTAAAAAAGTCTTCCTACCAGGGATAACTAAGTCTGGCCATGGTGAATCTGAACCCCAGTCAATCAAATCATCCAATTCCTCTTCAACTGATTCTTTGGTGCAAGGTTTAATATCCTCGTCTTCCGTTTCTTCTGTAATTTCTTCATGCAGAGAGTGGGTAGAAAATCCAATAGTTGGAGAAGAACCAGGACATACATTAATTCTAGAATCCCAAAAGTGGCCCTCCCATTCTTGGGATTGAACCGTCACTGAATGTTCCTTATGTGTATGGTATGCAGCAATAGATGGAGAAGAACCTGGATATAAATTAATTGTAGATTCCAAAATTCGACTCTCACATTCTTTAGATTCGACATTTACTGTAGGCTCCATGTCTGTATGACATGCAGGATATAATAAACAAATTTTTAATTCCATAGCACATTATTTTAAAATAATAGAACAATAGTTGCGTTCAATGGGCTTCGCAATTGTTATTGAACGCTCAGCGAGTTAGTACCAGTAATTCCCCATTTGCTGAGTTCTACTAAAAGTAGCTAATTTCCCCTACATTTTTACGTTGGAAGATGACTTCCGGTTTGAATCATAGAATGACGTTCAACGTACATCAGCATTTGCTGGTAATTTTGTGACGAGTTGGCGAGTCAATTGAACTCGGCTGTAGTTTAGTGTATATTGGATTCTGGATTTGAAAAGGTGGGCGAGAAATATCCCACGCGCACTTAGGTAACAATGTGGGTCCATTTTACTACCCCCAGGCAGCAGCTCCCCGATTCAGGTATCACTCAAGCCACCCGCAGTCTTTTGGACGAACTTGAGGACATCCGCAATTGGAGTGTAGCTGATGCTGACCATATCGGGCTAGAAGTCCCCCAACATTGATCCTCATATTTTTTATTAGTTTTTATTTTACAATAATTATTACAAACTATATTTCAAAAACAAATTCAATGATTTATTAAATTATTTGTTAAAAGTATGGCTCCAAATTGCTTTTCGTTTTTCAACAAAACTCTTAATTCCTTCTTGTCCATCTTTTAGATTGAGATTGCTAACCATTTGGTCTCCTCCTAATTTATATGCATTTCTAATGTCTTCCTGAATTTGTTTATAATAAAATCTTTTTCCCAATTCAATTACAGATCGACTTTTAGATATTATAGCTTTACAAATTACATCCAGTTCATCATCTAATGTATTTTCAGAACAAACTTTAGAAGCAAGGCCACTTTCTTTAGCTTCTGTACCTGATATTGGTAACCCTGTAAGCAGCATATGGAGTGCAGTCATTTTTGGAACACATCTTGCTAATGCTACACCAGGAGTTGAACAAAATATACCAAAATTCGCACTGAAAGTAAATCATTAAGAAAAAAAATTAAAAGGTCTAAAGTTTTTTACCCAGGAGTCATAAATTTGCTTGTGTCTGAACATATTGCCATATCACATTGTGCAACCAATTGGCAGCCTGCAGCGGCTGCAATTCCATTCACCCTCGCAATTACTGGTACAGGTGCATCAATTATAGACATCATTAAATCAGATGCCAGTTTAAATACCTTTTCATGTTGCTGTTGACCACTTTCAGGAGTCTAATAGAAAAAAGAAGTAAAGTAGATTTTGTTTTTTTTTTTAAATTATAAATAGTGGGGCACGTTCATAAGGGCATTGAGGCATCTTGCCCATCAGATCAGGGATCATATAGAAACTTTAATGTTTAGTATTGAACATTAAAAATTCTTTAAAATATTATGTAACTACTCCAACTACAAACTCGGCACTCTACTGGTGCGCAATGGTATACCGCCCCCTTTGAACTGCCATAAACTGTGTATTAGAATGAGATGGCTATATGTAATTTGATATACAGATGTCGGCTAATAGTGCAGTTTTGCTGCATTTCAAATTAAAATGTTTTGATGTTGGTATTTTGCCTTTGCCATATGGTATAAGGTTCTGTATAGAAAGAGGAGCATAACAGTACAGTATAGTATCTATAGGAGTCTTAATATGGTAGATGACGTCTGTGCCACTATTTTCCGACTGGGTACGTTTTTCTAGCCTCTTTCGCGCGGCAAAGTTTGGAAGACATTTATTGCTAACATTTTATCTGAATTTTGTAATAAATTATTAGATATACATATACACCACTGTGTAATAAATATTGTATTTTGTATATATCTAACAATTTTTCATTTAATTTACCAGTTCTTTTAAATTGTGCCCCGCTGAAAAGACTGGACCCTCAGCTGTAATAACAATAATCCTCAAATCCTGATTATTCTTATCAACATTAACATTTTCTCTAAGCTCTTCCATCATCTTCAAAGATAAAGCATTTCTGTCTGAAAATAAGTGTAACTTAAGTTATTTAAGTAAAAGTAGATAGTACTTTGTGAAAGTTGAATAAATATACATGCCTGGTTTTTGGGTTGCACATTATTATCTTTTTAATTCCATTATTAAATGAAACTTTGGTTAAAGCATCTCCTGATGATATATTTCTTACAAATTGACGTGGAATCTTAAAAAAAAGTTAAGATATGAAATCGAAAGTACCTTAGTAACATCCACCATAGTAAGTAGGTACTAGCAATAGTAGATAGGTTGCTAGGTAGGTAGGTACCTTTTTATTAACACCCAACACTCTTTTAACCACATAGGTCAACATTTTTTCAAAGAGCACTAAAATATTATTTCTTCAAACTTTAACTCTAGGTATATTTTTATAAACTCTTATCTGACATAAACAACTAAAAGATAACAGAGATAATCACAATAAAACCAACTTAGAGTGACTTATCACTTCACAGCACATATGTTTCCTGTAGATATGTTAAGCTGGAATATTCCTAGTCAATGTGGAAGCCTATGTGTAAGTAAATTATTATAGCTTTGCTGTTTATAAATAGATACTACTACAAATTTGAAATCGGGTTTTAAAGAATTAGAATTTCTAAGAGTTTCGTAGCTGCTTATGAGTAAAATACCTAACATTCAATAGTACAAATATAATAAAAAGCAGCAGAAGGAGGCGTCTGGTGAGATATACATGGAAGGAAAAATATATTATTTTCTCCATTCGTAGTAGCGCAAGAAGAACAGGAATGAAAATCGTTATCTGTTAAGACCTAGTTCAACTAAAGATGAAGGAAGGGGTAGGTAATCGAAAGATGGGGTGAATAGGCAGCTAGGTACTTCGGGAAACTGACGGAAAATGAATGATACCTAATGGAATATGGATAATAAACTAAAATGGAGTCAATGCCGATAGACGAAAATGAGAGGCAGGAAAATAATGAAGGAATAATCAATGGCCTGAGGAGGGGCAGAAGACTGCAGAATGTGACGCTTTATTATCAAAAATGTTGAAGTTGTCCATATCCTGTACGATATAAGACATTTGGACAAAATGCAAAGGAAGAACTGCATATAAAATCCTTGGAGACTGTGGTTTGGAAAATAACAAAATTAAATCCACCAAAAGTTTGCGAAACCCAAACGCGTTCATCTTCAGTAGACAGTAGACTAAAATCAACATAAAAGAGGACTAGATGATATAGGTAGGTATAGGTACAATCTTTGCTTTTTTTTTTTGGATATTAGTCTCACCCTTTCCGATCTTGTTAGGAAACTCGCAAAATCTTAATTGGAGGTTAGACACATGAAAATTACATGTGAAACTTCCATCACCCCTTCCCATCTGGTTAAAAAAATTCAGAAAGTTTTCAGAAAAAATGAGAGGCGGGTTATAGTCTTCCCTCTTTTTTTTTTGAGATTTTTCTGATCCCTTCAGATTTCGTTAGGAAATTCCCAGAATCTTATTAGGAGGTGAGACATGCGAAACTTTCCCCATCCCTTCCCATCTGGTTAAAAAAAATTCAGAAAGTTTTCAGAGAAAATAGGAAGGCTTATAATACTTTTTCCTTTTTTTTTGAGAATTTTCTCACCCCTTTCAGTCTTGTTTGGAAACTCCCGTCTCTAGACACCTGAAAATTGTATGTGAAATTTTCCTCGCTCCTTTTTCGTTCTGGCTAGAAAAAAATAACCGGAAGGTGTGAGAAAAATGTCCAAAAACAAAGCGAAGAATATGACCTTTGGATTATTTCTGAAAATTTTCTAACCAGATGGAAAGGGGTAAGGGAATTTTTGGGGTTTTGTACTAACCCTTTATGACAAAATGTAAAGATATTTAGATGAAAAGGAGGGTCCGGAACTTTCACTGGGCCTCGAGCCTGGAAAGTTACTATAATCCAGCTCTGTTTTTAGTTTAAACTCGCTGCTCACTTTTTCAGTTTCAGGTATGAAACTATTTCCCGCCAAATTGGAATTTCAAGATAATCTGGCAACAGTGGTTGTTGTTTCAAACCTTTTTGCGCTCTTTGCGCTGCCGCGCCGTTACCTTGGAGACACAACAAAACAATAAAAATCATCGCCGCAGCTACAATGGAAGAAGGTATGTGACTTTAAAATCTTTAATTATAATTGAACACTAACGTGATAATTCGTACAATTATTATTAATTATAATTATTAATTTTTTTACTATAAAATATTTATAAATTATGTTGTTATAACTCGTAGTTGTTTGTATTTGACACAGAAAGTAATCATATGGGTTGTACTTTGAATTCTGTTTCGATAAGCGAATTTTTATTATAACCAGCTTAAAATAAATATTAATTGAAAGTAATTATCTTAATAGCTTACATTTTGTTGTGAATATTAGTTTAAAACCGGCAAAAATTACTTTTATTTATATGTTATTACATTGATTTCTGTCACTGTCAATTTTCCTAAATGTTTAAATTTAAAGTGTGTGGGTGGTTAGATGTTGTTGATCATTTGACATACTTTTCATGTGCTATTGGATTATATTCTATAAGATGAGACCCACCCACACTTCTAATTAGTTTTGCACAAATGGAGTCTACCAGTTTCCAAAATTGGAACTAGGTATGTGGGCAAACTGGATTTACCATGTTATTGGATTTTTTTTCTTACAATCCCATACTTTTCCAATGACAACTAAAAATTTTTGATTTTTATAATATGTACCAGTGAATAAGTGTATCAGCTGCTGAACAGAAGTGTTTGGGAATGACAAACGTTAACCATCATGTGAACCTAAATGGTTAGGAGGTATACTGTTGATGTAACATTGTCGTATAAATAATAATTAATGCAGGTATAATACTTGTTCACCTTCAAAATAAAATCACTTTAAAAGATTCTTCTCAGTATGGTTTAATTTTTTTACTAAGTGCACGGAAATCTAAACACGTAAAAGTAAGTCAATTGGAACTAATTTACTTTGCTTGGTGGTTTTTGTTTAATCACCCATTAAAACATCATGTCGAGAAAATGGCCTTGTACTTATATGTTAATTATATTCGATCCGTGTCTGAATCTACTCCAGCAGGTAGGCTATCTACTAATTCGCTGTTTAATATTCAGATAATGTATTTACGAGTTTCCTTTTGTAATTGTGTAAGACATGCTTGAAGTTTCGTAAATTATCCGAATGCATTGCTCTTGATGAATATGGAACCTTTAAGATTTAAATTTAAAAAGTATTTTTAAAATAATTCCCATATTCTACCCCCAAGTTTTCAAATTTAAGGTACTTTTCTAAAAAAATTTAAAGTAAGTAGTCAGGAAATACTGGAAGGTTCGTTTTAGTTGCCCAATACTGAATTTCCAAGACTAAAGACAAATCTAATTTTAAAATAGGTGCTTATATAAATAGATGAGTTAATTAAACCTTAAAAATAGTATGTAGTACTACACTTCGGTTACTTCTTCAGAAATAGGTGAATTGAATGAAGAACTGTATCTGTCTTAATGCACAGGTTACTTACAACTTTAAGTTTACTTTGCAATATGTGCAGCACAACAAATGAAGGTCTGTAATTTTCAAATGATTTCTAAAATCTTATAGAAAAATTTTATAATTTTAAGAAGTACCTATCTACATGACACATACGGGTATTGTTTAAAAAAATTTTTTACGGTTCAAGATTTATGTATTTGGTTATTGTAGGTGTAGTATAATGCCATTGTTTATATGTTATTTCAGTCTGCTGATGTATTATTTAAATCATTTACATGGTGTGGTTTGTGCAAATTTTTATTATTGTAAATGATGGTTTCATACTTTTTGTAGGTGGGTGTATTCAAAGAAATTTTAAACACCTTTTCTGTATTATTTTAGGACCTATTCTTATTCGTTACGTAGAAGTTAAACTTGTCATAAACTGCAACTAATTATTCTCAAACCAGTTAAATTTTAAGAATATAAACGATTGTGGTTGTACATCAATAAATAAAATGTTCTTTGCTTATTAATTAGCGGTATTCAAGGTTAGAAGATTTTGTTTATGTAATTTAGTTTCAAGAAAAACATTTTCTTTGAAATTTCCCACTTTAATCACACATGTACCTATCTATGATAATTTTTAATAATCAAATGTTTATTTAGACATCAAGGTTTCAGTTAATATTTAATCTACTTTTATTAAAGTAGCTTTAGGTGTCATGGGGTCTTTCAAAGTATTTCTTGAATTGTTATAAATGGTAACATTACCTGCCTTTCTCTATTGTACTAATGTGCCATAATTAATCAGGCGTGTTTATTCTTAGGCGTAGGCGTTAAGTCGTAGCAACGGAAAACATTAAAGTAAATATAAATAAAATCAAACTTTGTTGTTAAGGCAGGAAGGAAGCTCGAGAACTATTTAGATGAAATAAATAAAAAAGATAAATGGTGCCGCAGTAATTATAGTTTTAAAATAGAGACAGTGCAGTTCATCAGCCCCCTACACACGTAATTGTATCCAACTTCTTTTGTAACAACATCTTACAAGTAATTAAATTAATAACATGATTGCTGTACTTACTAGTGACTAATAATAAAACGGAAATACACTTACGATTTTTCAAGCAATATATCGTTTGATGGTGAGCTGATAGTTCCAGGTTCAGGGGGGTGGGGCAGGAATTGATTATACCTACAACTGTTTCATTTTTGATTTTTTATAGGTAATTTATAAAATATCAATTCAACCCTTGAATTCTATTATAATAAAGTTGGTGAGGTAAAATTTCAAGTTGGATAGATAGTAGTATGGTGATTGTTAAGGAAATAGAGCCCATAAAAGCATACCTACTAGGGGTTTTCAACGAAAAGTAGCCTGCACCCTCAGTATCTTTGAAAACTATTGTTTGCTTGAAAATCCCCAAGTCATGTCAATAAAGACTAAAAGACAGCAAGGGGGCATCTAGTATATAGTAATACAGTAATACAGAGGACTTTCAAGTTTGAAAGAGAGAACGAACATTTGCGAGAACTTGCGGTGAAACAGAAGCATCTGAGTACTGCTATACAGCAGCTTAACCGAAATAAACAAAATACCTATAGTTTTTTTTATTTTTTTATCTTCCAATTTGAAGCGAATAAAAACATAAATAGTAGAATGAATTACTTATGACATTACCTTTCCAACGATGTGGTGTGGTATGGTGCTCTTTGAAATTTTTTTAGGGGGGGTGGCTGTGACGGCTAAGGGGTTGATGACAGACGTCCGGATTTTACGTAAAAAGATGGCCCCATTAGTATGTTTGTTGACATGTCTAGGTAATTTTTAACCAAACCAAGGGTGGCTTACTTTTCGTTGAAAACCCCCATACCTAGACAATGCTAAAAGTGTTCAAATGTAACCAACGGCGAAGTGCTTTTGTGTTAAAATATTAGTGATAGCTAGGATTTGTAGAACTTAAAAATAAATCTGCATTTTACCCCAAATTGCAATTGGTTGAAATTTATTGTAGGTACACTGATACCGAACTATAACTTCCAGGTCGAATTTTTCAGGAAAAGATAGAAAATATCATTAGGTATATCTAAATTTCCTTAATGGTATTTTACGGAATGAACCTATAAGTACTTCAGTTAGCAAGAATCAAAAGATAAATCAACCAAAATACTTTACTTTTGAAACCTCAGAAATTGTTAAAATTCCAGAAAAATTAACTATTCATTAAAATATTCCAAGCTATGAAGCTACTGAAATATTCATGAAAAATTCTTAAATATGCATTTACGAGCCCAGGCTCATAATAGTTCGGCCGGCACACATTTGTGAGTAGGTGGCTCAATATAATGCGAAATCTATACAAATGGTGAAACATTTCAACAAAACTATTACAACTACAATAAAATATAGACTTTTAACTTATAAAAATTGAAAATTATATTTAAATTACATAACGGATAATTTTTGTATAACAAGGAATTTGGCTCAACTCGTGGATCATAATAGTTCGGCCGCTAATCATAATTGCCAAGAGATCCAGCCCATTAGTAAAAACAAAACACCCATTGAACAAATCAACAAGGCAGCTGTCAGTATTAGTTATTATTAATTTTTAAAGCATTATGCCTCGTGGTAAGCCTTTAAGTAACGATTTGCGCTTGTCAATCATTAATGCCCATAAAAAGAGCATTTCTGCACGTCGCATTTCAGTTTCGCACTCAGTGCCGCGTTCTACTGTTCAAGATATTATCAATTTATATAAATCAACTGATGGAGTTGACCAAAAAAAGAAAACCGGCCGACCATCTACAATTACGGAAGCAAATAGGAGAGCTTTACGTAGAATTGTAAAAACTAATAGACGGTCCAATACCAAAGAAATAACTGTTTTGTGGAGGGAAAGTATAGGCAAGGACATTTCGTTGTCTACAACAAAGAGAGCTATCAGAAAAATAGGATGCAAATTCTATAAGGTAGCTATTATTCTTTTCTTGGATGAAAATTGTTGGTGTCTTATACTATTTTTCTGACAGGGAAAAGAAAAGCCATTATTGACGACATTACAAAAACGTAATAGACGGAAATGGGCTAGGGAACACCAAAATTGGACTCAAAGACAATGGGAAAGTATAATTTGGAGTGATGAGTCCAAATTTGATGTTTGCATAGGTGATTCTCGTAAAAGAGTGTTGCGGACATCCTCTGAGGCATATCATAATGATTGTCTAGTAAGAAAATTAAAGTTCCCAGCATCAGTCATGATATGGGGTTGTATGTCGGCAAAAGGTGTAGGTAAATTACATTTTATCGATGGAACAGTTAATGCGCAGAAGTACAAAGAGATTCTGGAAGAAAGCTTTTTACCATCAATTGCACAATGTGCAACGAATGACGGTGACTTTATGTTCCAACAGGACGGTGCACCGTGCCATACGGCAAAAATTATTCGTACGTGGTTGCAGGACCATAACATTCCACTACTAAAATGGACGTCTTCTAGTCCAGACTTGTCTCCAATCGAAACACTTTGGCATAACATGAAGAAACAACTGCGGAAAAATCCAGCACGTACAGTACCTGAATTAAGAGCTACCTTGCAGAACATATGGAATAATATTTCACCAGAAGAGTGTGCAGGACTTGTAAACACAATGCCTAGCAGAATTAAGGCGGTTATTGCTAATAAAGGCGATGTAACCCATTATTAAAATCTGGCCGAACTATTATGATCCATGAGTTGAGCCACATTCCTTGTTATACAAAGATTATCCGTTATGTAATTTAAATATAATTTTCAATTTTTATAAGTTAAAAGTCTATATTTTATTGTAGTTGTAATAGTTTTGTTGAAATATTTTACCATTTGTATAGATTTCCCATTATATTAAACCACCTATCCAAAAATGTGTGCCGGCCGAACTATTATGAGCCTGGGCTCGTATATGCACTTTCAAATATTCAAATTCGGTTTATAAATGTACATGAAGCATGGACAGGACACGACAGGTCTTCCGCCGTTACTTTGCTTCGAGTTTAAATGCGCAATGATTGTCAGTCAGTAAATAGGCAGGGTTAACGTGTTATCAATGTCATTTTTGTTTGCAAAAATCTGCATAATATACACTGGCGAGATAACTTGCGTGAGTTATTATTGTTGCTAAGTAACGCATTGTCGAAGGCTCGCTTCAACAAGTTGCTTAGCAATAATAGCAACTCGCGCGAGTTTTCTCGCCAGTTTATTCGCGCCATAACGCGTCCAATCAGCTGAAAATTTTTGTTGAAGGTAGCCGAACACTGTGCAACCCGAAAAAAACCGTTTTTTTATTTCCTGATTGGAAAGCAAGATAAATTAACTATTTCTTATTATGTTTTATTTTGTAATGCTTCACTTAGAAGTCATTGCATTCATAAAGTTTTTTCCACATCTTTAAAAAATTTGAACTTCGACGCTCTTCGCAGCAGCACACATTGTTTTCTATCATCTCTTAAATCGACCACCTGAAGGTTTTCATGGTCATCATAATAATTATGGCAACTAATATAAGATGCAATGCCGTTAAGGATAAGGTCATGTAAAATCGTTATTCCTATATAACTTGCGTCTTCATGCAATTAAATTACTACCTTGAATGATTCAGTTACCACAATATGGTGTGGATGTTAAATTTCTTTGTGTATTATTATTTTTAGTTTATCATTTGCACATACTTTATTTTTGTTTCAAACCCTTAAAATATCTTGAAAATTGTATTAAGAAGGTCGTATGTTATTCCACAAGCTTGTGGGTCTTTCTAGATTTATAACTGTTGTAATTATTTTAATTAATATACAAAGTAATTATTACAAATTATTGAACGAAATGGATGGGGTTGTATATGAGACTTATAATTGATTTTACGGAAGTTAGATAAGATATAGATACCCATTTTTTATTCAAGGTTAAACAATTGAATCTGCAATAATGAGGTTGAGGTTCAGACGCAATTGTTATAAATAGTACACGGTATGAAACACGTTGCCCAATGTTTAGGAGGGTGTCCTATTTGAAATAGCAGTGCCCTATGTTCTCTCAGAAGAGAGGAATTTTCAGCATCGATTGCAACTAATGCTTTTTTAGTAATTTCCAGTAAAAATTAAGCACCATATTTTAAGAACATTCTGTATTATTTTTAAAAACTGCAAGCAATATTTGCTACCAGATAGGAATAAGGGCTCCCCCTTGAAGCTTAAAAAATCGTTATCTCAATCAGCTTATAATATGATTACATGTTGCATCTGGATTTTCTAGATAAACCTATAACGAGGCGGTATTTAAAATTCATGGCAACGTAGACAATTCTTGGAAATGCAGACACATTTCTTTATTTATTTAACTCCCATATACTATCAAATAATGATCTGAAGATAAACTTTTCAATGGAACCAATAAACATGATGTCCATTTTAAGTTTACTCTTTGTACTCATGGAAACAATGTAAATAGCATTGTTTTGTCTTTTTCCTTGCTTTTAAAAGTAGTATCTGAACTGAACAAAATTGTCATGAGTAAATAGATTTCAGTGGTGGCCTTGATCCCCCAATGTTGTACGAATATTTTCAGTATCGGTTTGTTTGACAATGTTTTAATTTTTTCACGATAGAATAAAGGAACAATACCTATATTACCATAACAATATTGTTCTGAAAGAAAAGGACATGTTTTTTTTAATCAATCAAGTCATGTAATTAACATGCAATACGAAAATGTATTGTGTGGTTCGGTGTGGTCGTTTGATCAATGCAGTAGGTAACCATATTTTGATGAAAATCGATAATTTTTTAAGTTCATTATTTTTATAAATTATTTACAGCCGTTAAAGATGAAATATTTGTACTTGTTTACGTTACAAAAAGTAATAACTTTTATACTATGTTACTATGTTTGTTTTAAAAATACTAGATAGGTTATTATTTTAATCGGACATAATATACATATTATAATACAGTGTTGTATGACAGACTTGAAAGTTTTTAAAAGTGCTATTGTGTGATCCTTTATTAAACGGTGCAATCCAGTTGCCGTAAAATTAAAAATATAAAAACAAACAAAACAGTTTTCTTTACTACGATACCCTTAAGGGACACCGTCAACTAATATACAGGGTGTCCGTCTTTCGAAGCTAAGCATGGGGATCTCGGTTAGCTTAAGAGGTACGAAGTCAGTTAAATGGAGGCAAAGTTGCGTATTTTAATGCTGATAAATAATCTGAAGATAAACTTGACCTACGACGTTTAGTTTAGAAAATATCTAAAAAAAATCAAAATTCCCGATTTTTGTTTTTCGCTGATAAAATGAAAACAAGTGAAGCTACGAATTTTTAATTCAGACATTTTTAAGACACTTTTTTACGGGGAATCTAAATATGCTATTGTTTTTCTCATATCGTTTACAATAGCCAACAGTCGACTGTTAACTTTTGTTTTTCTTGTGGACGCCATATTGGATTTTTCCATTTTTGAATGTAACTTTTTTTCTGATTTCAACTATGTAGACACATAATACTTTAGCTTGTGTTTTTACCTACAATTTCAAGTTATCCATTCTTACGCAGAGTGCCATGCGGAAACAAAAGCGACAAGTTTGTTTTAAAGAAAATTCTGATTACGAATTTAATTTTAAGTCATAAGGTTATTGCTTCGGCTAATTTTATGAAAGAAATGCGAGTTTTAAAAGAAAAATAATGGGATATAACAAAATTTATTATCAACTATTATGATTTATATTGAGACAATAGAATAAAAATTAAAAAACAGAAAATTATAGCAAATACTAAAAACTAAAACTTTAATCGAAAACACAACGGGATATATAGTAAGAAGTATTTAAGTATATTGTTTTTCTTTGAACAGAGATATGTAATCCCTTAGGTCCGGTTTTTCAGTTCGTGTTTCTGCCTGGGTTTACAAAAGGTGCCATATTCGCTTAGATTTCGATGAAGAAGCAAGAAATAACTAGGACCTGGCTGGTTTCTCTCTGGAGTTCGTTGCAGATACGTTTCGGAAGTAATTTCTACATTCCGATGTGAAGAATAATAAATTTCCAACATATCACGTTGTTCTTCATTGGAATTTTTCATTTTCTCTCAGAAAACTACGTACCTTTCTTAAAATTAGGGGAAGTACAACGTAACGACTTAAGCAATGTACTAGGAACTGTTAAAATTTTCTTTAAAACAAAATTGACGCTTTTGTTTCCATGGCACTCTGCGTAAAAACGGATAACTTGAAATTGTAGGTAAAAACACAAGCTAAAGTATTATGTGTCATACATAGTTGAAATCAGAAAAAAAAGCTACATTCAAAAATGCAAAAATCGCATATTTAGATTCCCCGTAAAAAAGTGTCTTAAAAATGTCTTAATTAAAAATTCGTAGCTTCACTTGTTTTCATTTATCAGCGAAAAACAAAAATCGGAAATTTTGATTTTTTTTAGATATTTTCTAAATTAATCTTCGTAGGTCAAATGTCTTTTGAGATTATTGATCAGCATTAAAATACGCAACTTTGCCTCCATTTAATCGACTTCGTACCTCTTAAGCTAACCGAGATCCCCATGCTTAGCTTCGAAAGACGGACACCCTGTATAGGGTACAAACATATCACATTACTATTCAGTACTAGGTACCCATACCATTGTGGTTTACTTTCAGAGACAAATGCCCAACGACGCATCAGAATAATGAGCTTTTATGTTGTCATTTACAAAAAAATCTGGTGTAAAAAAGTAAAAATTAATCACGCAAAACAGGCTTCCAATTTTCTATATCCGAAATCATTTCCGTGAAAGTGCTTTGGTTTAGCCTTTACTAACGACTCTGTATGAAGGATTCCTACATACGTAGTAGTACTCGTGCAACAATTTAAAAAAATCATTTTTAGGTTTTCCTCAGAATATTTTAAGTAGTACCTTCCTAACATTACAATTCTAACAATATGAGAAACTTATTGGAATTTTCTAGCCGTTAAAATAATCATTAAGATTGGCGTGATATACCTACTACCTTAACA
This sequence comes from Hemicrepidius hirtus, assembly GCA_963082805.1. Taxonomy (NCBI): domain Eukaryota; kingdom Metazoa; phylum Arthropoda; class Insecta; order Coleoptera; family Elateridae; genus Hemicrepidius; species Hemicrepidius hirtus. The sequence goes on from OY720161.1 coordinate 9,440,093, forward strand.
GAATCTTTTTAATCTAATCTCATCTCAATTATTTATTACAAAACAGAAAACAATTCAGAAAAACTTGTATAATTATTTCTAATCAAAGGTTATACAGACCCTTGACCAGCTAATGATAATGAATTACAAGCATATTTTATCCATCCACTGTTGCCAAATTTACTAATTAAACTCATTAACAATAGATATTTCAAATTTCTAATTGAAATTTATTTTCTATTTAGTACTAAATGTGGAAGGTGCTTTACAACCATGTGACATCTGTGGTCGCACCTTTTTACCAGCACCACTCACAAAACACATGCGAGTATGTGAACGTAATGCTACTCGCAAACGGAAGGTTTTCGATTCCTTAAAACAAAGAGTAGAGGGAACCGAACTAGCACAATTCCACCAACGAACTTATTTAAAGCGACAACAACCTGCTCCAATCATCGCTCCAGAAGTTAACAAACGGTCAAGCAAGTGGAAGGAAAAACACCTAGAACTTGTAAATACCATCAGAGCTGCTAGAGGTTCGTCATTTGTGGTTTAATTAATCCGGAAATAATTACACAATGACATTTTTAGGTTTACCATTAGAAATGCCGACTTCACCAAGACGCACGCCATCAAACTCCGCTGCTGGAAGTGAACGTTGTCCATCATGTGACAGACAATTTGGTCCAAGAGCATTCGATAGGCATGTAGAATGGTGCAAAGAGCACAGAGCTAGGGTTCACAGATCCCCAGCTGAAGTATTACTAGCTAAAGAACGTTTAGAAGCTAGGACTAAATATCGTGTTCCACCACCAAAATCTAAACGAACTCTTGTTAGGGATAAGTATTCTCCTACTTTGGGAAATAGAACTGAATCTGTAAACAGTGTTAAAAGCATAAGCTGTTCAAATTTAGAAAGAAATCCTAGTATTAGGAAGCAAAAGTCTCATATTAATTCAAGAACGGAGCGTGAACTAGTCAAACTAGACGTTCATAATGAACCTATTACAGAAATGAAATATGAAGAACATATTCCTAAACTACAGATAAAAGAAAAATATGTGCCAAAAGAACGCAAGATTCCTGTGATTGAAGGGCAAAAAAGGTAAGAAATATTTTTATATTTTAAGGGTTCTTGATCTGAACTGAGAAACCACAAAACGTACGACGGGAAAACAATCGCTACCAACTTTGTATCCCGAATGTTGGCCGATTGTATCTGAGCTGTATCCCGCCAGGCACGACACGCGACTGAATACATTTGAACGATAAGTCAAAGAAGATCGGTTGTGCCTTGCTTTCCATTTGAAATGGAAAACATCGTTCAATCTGAACGAGATCACCCGATTATTTAGTAACATTTTGCACCGTGTGGGCATTGGGCGCCGATAGTCGAGATACAAAGTTGTCAGCGCTCTTTTCCCAGTTTCGACAAGCCTTTAGGTTAGGTTCAACTAGTGAGGGATTGGAGCCCCGTGTGGCCCAAAAAATGTTTTTTACAGTTTCCGCTAAAAATATAATATATGGTACGCATCATGAAGTATCTTTATAGCATTACGAACCTTCTTGTCCCGTAAAGTAACACTTTCGTGACTTGTTACATAAATATATTTTAGCTTTCCTACTAATTATGTCTTCCAATACTCGTAGGGAGATGGGAAAGAGGTAGTATTAGCTTTTCTGAAATTTTTCTCACAAAACCATTCCCTTCTCCTTACAGTTTTCAAAATTTCATATTAATCCTAAAATACTAAATAACCCTCTTTCCTTTTTCCTCAGTTCCCACCTCCCTCGACTATTACCAAGATCAAAAATCAACACAACAGAAATCAATGAAAGTGTTGAAGGTATCACTGTATCACATATGAAAATGTGTTCAGGAGATATCAGGGAATCCATAAAAATGGTTACATGGAAAGACACTCTCTCTAGTCCAACCCTACCCAGTTTAAATTTAAGTGTACCAATAAGATCAAATGTTAATAATAGAAAAGCTAATCAAAACAGAAATGCAAAGAAAATCGTTGATGCAGGTATACAAACCGTGAATTTGAATAATAATTCAAAAACTTTAGATAGTACTAGTAGTACGAAAAATATAAATGAAACTGTTAAAATTAAAAAAAACACCCCAAAACGAAAATGTTCTAAAATCCAATTAACCATGGACGTGGATAATTGTTCCTTGGGCTCAAGTACAAATATTAACGAAACATTTGAACATGACTTGAAACATACAACTAAAAAGATCTCTTTTAAACGTTTAAATGATGTTAAGGATAATAACTTCACACAAAATGTTATTAAAACCAGTTTACCGAATTTAAAAAGTGAAATGCAACAAAATAAACAGATCGCATCCGAACTAGAAGAGGATGAATCTGAAAATGTTATGACTGCTCAGCTAAAAGTACCTTTCTCCATAGCAAAGTATCATAAATCAAAAATAGCATCTGATATAAAACTTAAAGCTATCGAGTCAAAATTCCAATTACCTTTAGATAGAAAATGTCATACAATAAACGAGTTTGATGAAGAAGAGCTTAACACTGAAAACGAGGAGATTGTTTCTGAAGCTGCAATTTCTGAAGAGTATGTATGGAAAACTCCTAGTACGATCAAAAATCAAAAAGATTTTTCAGTTGATAAGAGAATATTTCTATCTCCTATTAATACAACTAAAGAAGTTTTTAGTAATAGAAGTCAAGATAGTTTAGAGATCATTGATGAATCGCCGACTGTTACAGTTAGAGAACCTTCTATTATCTTTGATCGAATTGAAGAACAGCAAGATAATGATATCATTCCTGATAATTATTTACTGGAAAATTCAAATGAAATGAAAATGTATGATTCCTATAAATTAAAAAATTCAGATATTTTAACTACAGTACAAGACATTTGTAGCAAGGAAAAGCATTGCGCCAATACTGAATTAAACATCCCAAGAAATACAAATAACTATCTTGAAAGTGATACCAGCAAAATAGATTATGATTTCAAAGATAATCCAGGTTCGAGCAAAACTCAAAATGAATTCCTGGAGGAGAATGAGGTTGACGAACAAAGTGTTACCTCACCAATGGGTGATAACATTACCAGCAATGCTTATGAAAGTAAACCAGTGGGATTAGGTGGATTAGGACTAAGATCTGGCACACGTGTTAAAAAGGACAGGTGGGAAAGTTTACCCTTTAACACAGATATCAGCTTAGAAGAAGGTTGCAGTGGGAAAAGAAATGCAGGTTTGGGGACAAATGAAGATAAGCTTCTTCTTTGCGGTTATAACAAGAATATTAGCGAAGACACGCCAATTCAATCATATGACGATATAGTGATACCAACTATAGCTAAAGCAGTACCTTTTAGGTTAAACTTTGAAAACCAAGGTACTAATAGCAAAAATATTGATGTAGCAGATGAATCTGCAAATCGCAGTTTAAACTTTATAGACTTAAATTCTAACGCCACATCCTTGGTAAGCTCTGATAACACCAATACCCACACTGTTGATAATAATCGTATATTAATCAATGAAGATGAAGAAAATGGTAAAACAAGTTTGATTGCAAGCCCAACGTTTTCTGAATATCACCATTCAAGCACTTCTCGTACAAATAAAATTTCTGAAGCACATTACAATTTTGATTTTGATTCTCTAGAAAATATTACTGAAGCATGTAAAGATGAGAACGAGAAATTTGACAATAGTTTTCCGAAATATATCAAAAACGACACGAAAGAGAATATTTCAGAATCAGACATATCTGTTCTACATGAACCTTCTTGCGACATAGCTGAAATAGATAGTCTTGAATGTGTAGATGTTAACATATGGAATGAAGCATTAAGTATAGCTCGTATGGAACGGACTCGTAGAAAATGTTGTAGTGCTGTATGTCTAAATACACATAAATCCGAAGAACATAATTTTTCTACGTTTACTGAACTTGATCTCTCGAAATTTATGGACGATGATGACTTTATAAAAGGACGCTGTATTCATTTTCAATATCAAACAGATGATGCTATTATAGAAGGAAATCATATAGAACTACAATGTGAACAAACAAATGAATGGTCTTCAGATAAAATATTAGAAGTAGCTGGTGAGCAGTTCTTAACCTCTTTTAGAGGTGATGGAGATTGTTTGACTTCAATTAGAAGTACAGACAGTTCTCTTGAATGTATTCCCGCAAAGCGGAGGAAACTGTGTGATGATACGGGAGATTTTGTTACATCCACAAGCTCATCTTCTGATTGCAGTACTATAGGAAATACTGTAAATAATATAATTTTTAAACATAATCTAACAAAAAATTTGGAAAAAATTAAATCAATAAAAAATAAACTTGAACAAGAAGTAGGTGGAGGTGAAATTATGATACCGTATGAAGAATCTGATAACTCTGAAATACAAAATAATAGTACAAAATATTTCCAATTTGGTTCAGAAAATGAAATATATCCAAAAAGTAATGATTTAGACATTCACAACAATAAATGTTATTCAAAACAGATGGAACAGAATTTATTAAAGAATGGTCAAGAGGAACAAGCAATGAATTGTCCTGTAGGGTAAGAAACGACTAAATGAAAGTGTTATTTATAGAGGTATGTAAAATTTTTAGAACTCTTTTAAAGAGAAATAAGAACAACTATGATTTGGAAACAAATAATAAATTTGTCTTTGAGAATATCTCACCAAGATTCTTAGACCTAATAGAATCAATTATTGCTGATGATAATTCTCATGTAAAGGATTCGGATAACGACACAGAAGATATGCTTGTTGTTTCTAAAAAGCAATGCAAAATACTGTTAGAATTAGATCCACATGTGTTAGATATTTCATCTAAAATTAAATTACCGCAAATACAGTTACAACGTGTAAAAACTCCATATTGTAAACAAAAATTAATTAATGATGATGTTGAAAATACGAACTTCACTTTACCGCCAATCAAAATGAATAATGGTGGAACCAGTAAAATTCCTGTAACAAAACAGCGACGAGAAAGTGGTTCTTCACTGTGTATTAAAGAACCTGTTACGCTACCTAAATTAGTCGATCCTTCAAGGTGATATCTTTCTAGTTTACCCATAAGTTATAAACAAATACCCAATAACGAGCATTATTACAAACATTTTAATTTTTTTTTATTTATTGAGGAAAGTCAGGAGAAATAAATCAACAATTATTCTGAATGTACAGTTCAACAGAAATTGGATGGCCTCTAGTTCGTGGATGCGCAGTGGTAAAAAAGAGAGAACACAGGTACCGACTGTTTAAACCTTCAAATATACACTGCTCCTTGACTGAAAAGAACGTATCCCTATGTTGCACTGCACAGCCGATGGTTCAAAAAAGATTAGCAGAAACGACAATGCAATTGTTAGAAAGTGAACAAGAATAATCAGGAACTAAATGCATAGTGCGCATGCGTAAAAGCAAACAGCTGTGGGCGTGGCGCTATGGGGCACGCGCAGAAAATACTAGTTCCTATTACATGTCTGTCCTTGTCAATCTTCTTTGAGCCAATTTCAAAACGGTATTCTCTTTCCATCTAGGAGCACTGTATGTATTCGAATCGAAGGTTAAAACCCTTCAGTTCTCGCTTGCTCGTCCCTACGCAATTCGCGCCATCCAATGGCTGTGCTGTACTTTTGGTTTAATGTCTGTATAACTGAAATTCGTCTTTATACCCATCAATGATCCCTTTAGACTGACACTACAAAGTACCTAATAATCATACAATATCTAATTTATGCAGAAAAGTTACTTCCTTTCAATTGATCTGTTTTTAAAATGTTTCCAATTATTATTCAATCTATCCAAGATTCTGATCATGTTGAGTATATATGCACGTGTTCTCTTTATTTCTTTGGCTTTCATATTATGTAATATGTTCCAGTGATGCACAATCCGACTACAATCCATTCGTTACTGCTGAACGCCAACTTATGGAGCTCTTGGAATGTGATGATTTTAAACCATTCTTTAGAGACAAATCCTCTTCTACTCAACACTTACAACGTCCTCACACGACTACCAATACAAAATCAAAACTTACTGACATACATAAAAACAATAAAATTGTAAAATCAGCTGAAAATGCACGAAAGAGTGATAGCATTAAATTAGGTTCCAATACCAAACGGGCATCTGTTATAGATCCACCTATGGATTTCCAAGACAATCTTTTAAGTGATGATTTTGAAATGATTGAAAGACTTATTAATCAAAATTATGCAGATGGTTACGACATAAATAATGACCTTAAGATTATTAATTTTGATAGCATTACCAATAAAATCGCTAAAACTTATGTTCTCAATTCTGAGGCTAATGAAAATAATAATTCTGGTTTTACAACAAAGGAACGTAAATACAGTGATGATATGTCTTCAATTGATCCTCGATTAATTAATGAAAATGATAACTTATCAATACCAGAAAATTTAAAAATCGATGATAATTCCTCGAATTCTAGTAATGATGTCATACCTTTAATAAGTAACTTGCATAAAGAAAAATACGATTCAAAACGTGTTGTACCTAAAATTACAAGTACAGAAAAAAATAATCGTTCACTCAATAGACATAATTCAGTACTAGCAGTAAAAAAATCCAAACAAATAAATGATGATAAAAAATTTATTAAGCCAATAAAACAAACAACCAAAGGTACCTATAAATCAACTACCTCTTTAACTTCCAGTTACGGTTCTACCAGAAATAATATTAATACAGATAAAAAGAAAAATTTATCTACCTTGAAACGTTCAGTATCATTAGTGGATCCGGTTAAACCGAAAAACTTGAAAAATAAACAGGATGTAGAAAATTATTTTGATGAACAAGATAGAAAAAATGCCATCAAAGCTGAAAGGACTAGTCCCGAGCATCAACTAGTCCATAGGGCTAGTCCTGAACGACAAGTAAGTAAATGTTAGGGCTGTTTGAAATAGTGAAATTAATATTACTTTATTTTAGATAAAAAATAAAAGTGAGATTAACACCAATATATCTAATACTCCAACAGCTGAAGAACTTTTTTCAGTAGATGATGAAATGTATGAAGAGTATAAAAAATATGAAGAAATGTATCTTCGTGAGAAACAACAGCATATGCAAAGCGAGAAGAAACCAGATGATTTTGTTTCTTCAGGAACGCTTACTCCTAATGAGGGCAGTGAAATTGTTCCTTCAAATGTTAAAGTCAGTGCAGATTCGGCATATAGCAGGTAAGTTTTTAATTTCCTATCAGGAATATTTTAGGGTCCAGGAGCCTTAAGGGGGATTCTCAATTGGCGCGTCAAGCGGTAAGTCGCATCTAACCAATCATAGGTGGCATGCGGTAAATCCCATTCCGCGTCAATTGCGGATCCACCATAAGCCGGTTCGCGCCGATCTCATTCGTTCCCGTCCCCCCCAGAGGCCAGGTATTAACATTATTACACAACATTTTTTCGCGTTTAACATTATCGCCGGGGGTTTTCCGTACCTCGCGGATCATTCCCCCGCCCCCGAAAATTTCTCTAAATCCGCGATTGTTCAACTTTCCCCACAGGATATCTGTGTAGTCAAATTTTACAGTTTTTCAAAATTACCTATAATTGTAGATGGTTTATTTTTTCACCAACCAATTTTTCTATAGCCTTAACAGAAAAACGCCAAAAGTTCGTGCAAGATCAACTAAACTGGCACCATTAGACTGTCAGGCTTCTCATTCAAGTCCTGGAAGTCCCCATTCCAGTGGTTCTGAAGATGTTTCTCCAACTATTATTAAACGGTCTATTGGCAGTCAACGAATGTCCAAATTCTGCCATGAGTGCGGTAACAAGTATCCAATTAATACAGCGAAATTTTGCGTGGAATGTGGAGTTAGAAGGCTTGTATTGTGATATTTTATCCATGAAAAACCATTGGTATTTATTACAAATATGTTGCAATAATTTCGGAAACTAAGTGGAAAATGTAACAAGCGCACGTAAAAAGATTTAATGATAAAAATTAATAAATTTAAAAGAACAGCTACTAATAAACTTCATGTTTATAACAAATACCAAAGTGTTTCCTTATTTTTTTTTATTTATTTACCTTTTTCTATATAATTGTTTTACAGTAAACTATTTTTAAACTTACTTAACTGATAAGTTTTATCTTTTAAATTTGCTCTACACCTAGTTCATATAAATGCAACCAAAACCAACTTTTGTCAGTTAATAATAATTAATAAAACATTCTGCAAATGTAGTAATCTAAACTAATACCTAATGACTAAAATTGGTTTTTTATTTAAATAACATGGACGTAATCAAACAGATATGTACCTACACGTACTTTTTTATTGTTTTATAACTAGTATTAACCAATTATTGTTAATCAAGGGACTTGTTTTTTAACCACAGATGTATCCATGCCTTCCATTAAATCAGGTCTAGTTTTAAAAATAATCAGTTCAGTGTTGTATTAAAGGTGGATCCTCAATTGACGCGTCAAGCGGTAAACCGCATCTAACCAATCAGAGATCCGTCTGCGATTAGTTAGATGCGGTTTACCGCGTGACGCGCCAATTGCGGATCCACCTTTACAGTTTTTCTTCTTTCTCTTGTCCAGATTGTTATGAAATAGCACACTAGCTCGAAATCAAATTATGTACCTCACAACAACGTTGCAAATAGGTACCTACACTTGGGAAAGAACTTTTAAGGGCGTACTATTGCTGGAGTGCATCAAAATGAGGGTGTAGTCTAGCTTTCTTATTTTAATTTATTTTAAAGTGCCAATGCTGGTGATAATTTCGAGAATTAAATTTTACTTAAGTTCTTGAAATTGAGAGTGCAGACGGTGTCACCTCAAAGGAACGCGGAAGAGGGCGTGAGACATAAGGACGCGGACAAAATGGCGCGCCCCCTACTTTCCGCGTCCTTTTGTCGTGCATCCGAAATTAAGATAATCAAAAATATACCTTTAATGGTTATAAAATATAAAGCTTTACAAAATGAACTGAAGAATTATGATATTTTTAGAATTTCTTAGTAGGTAGATAATTGAAATATTGTGGAGTCTATACGTATTTGATTATATTCTAGCACAGTTTAAATTATTTGTTGTGTCATGTAATGTCTTAGTGCAATATTACTTACCTATCCATATTAGCGGTTTAATTTTGGTTTGAGTAGTTAGGTAAATGGGTGACGATATTAGTATCTATTAATATAGATGCCTCTTTAACAACTGGGTAACTTTCTTGAAAGTCTGTAATGGGTGCTGCAAATTAGTATAACTGCAATTATTATGAATTAATAGTAAAAATTTACCACTGAATATATTGCAGCATATAATATTTAAAAATAATCGCAACCTTGCATATGTGTATCTAGTGCAATCTTACATAATTTTTTTCTAAAAATCATTCTCCATATTTTTGTATGCTTAATAAATTTATCAGATTTCTTGAATGCTAAACGATACCTAGTAGCTACTTAACTGAAAAGTGCTGTAATAATGGAATCTTTAAGAACGTGGGTTAATATTAAAGGAAAATATCTCCCTATGCATTACTAGTGTTTCCTACATAGAGTATAGTCTAATAATTAGAGCAGGTACGCTTCAACAGAAATAAGATTGCGGATGACTAGACAAGCCCAGTTCAGTTCCTTGCTTACTTTTTTGCGTGATCCTCCTCTTTGTCTATCTTCTGCGTACTTGACTCGCAAAATTATTTCTATTGAACAGTACTTTTTGTTGTTTAATGCATGAAGTAAGTAGTCAAATTGCAATAATTTACAATTTTAGAAAACATGGATAGGTGTTAACAATAATTTTACATTCGAGTCCAATGATTGTTGTTATATTCTTTATCTTTATTTTTATTTTTATGTTTACAATGTTCTATGTTGTGTGTTAATGTAGGTGTATAATGTTTTGTTTTATAACAGCGCGGTGTTGACTAACTATTTATTTTTATTTTGATTCATCAGTGTTGCTGAACAAAGAGAGAAAATTAAATGCCTAATTTTGGATCACTTTTTTAAAACCCCATTAAAAAAATTTCTTATTATTCAGACCAAGATCGGGTTAAAATTTACCTCATTTTTAATGTAATTTATGAGGAATAAAAATTAAATCAGGCATTATTTGGTTTTGTCTGATGACTATTTTCTTTTTGTTATGCTTTTAATTTTCATTCCTAATTCGTAATTATTAACAAGACTGAGAAGCGTTTGTTAAAAGTTTATTTTGAAGATAAGATGTATAGGTACTATTTACAGTTTTCTAATTATTATGGAATGGACCAGACATTAAATAAATTAATTTTTGCTTGAATGTTTTGTTTTTGTGTTGGTTTTTATTGAACTTTTGAAAACGCCAAAAAATTACTTTTTTTACAGCATATTCTTATCCACAAAATTTTCAAAAAGTTGCCGATTATATATAAAATATTCTTATCTTAAAGACCCTAATGATTTTTCAGTGTCCTATGGGAGTTTGCTAGTCGATTTCAGTAACAAAGAATTTCAAGGACAGGGGGAACAAAAAATAAATATTAAAATATACAACGTCGTTTTTATAGTTTTTATAAATAAAAATATACAGATAATATTTATTCTTACTTTTCCAAGGATGCAATCTATAGTTCACTTTCAATTTTTACTTCTTTTAATAGCATTTCATCTTCTAAATGGTTTTCCCACTTCTCCAACAAGAAAAATTGCAATTTTATTGTGCCCACAATGTGGAGGGTTAAAGTCTTTATTCATCTTGGCGGGTATTACTTCCAGTTATAAGAACTGGATGTCATTATCCCTAAAAAAAATTTATTTTGGAAAATCTTAAAATTAAAAAAAAACAAAACATTCTTTTGTTTTTTAAGCTTAAAATACCATTAAATAATCGTCAATCTCTTTGTTGCATCTTCAGGTGATCCAATGGGTGTTCGATTTCGTCTCAACCCCTTCCCATTTCCAGGGCCGGCTTGATGGGGGTGCCAACGGTGCCCCTGCACCGGGCCCCGCGAACAAGATGGCCCCGCGTTTACCTGCCCTCGCATGATCACCGACCATTCTAAAATCTAGGGGGCCCCGCTTTCATATTCTGCACTGGGCCCCGCAATTTTACAAGCCGGCCCTGCCCATTTCTAATTTTAATTAGCCCCCAAAATAAAACCTACTCACTGGATTTACAAGCAAATAATGTAAGTAGTATCAGTGAAAATAATAAGAAAACGAACTGTTTCGCCCCAACCTTTTATTATCCCCTACCTAATTGTTTTGAAAGTCCCCAAAAAAAATCGCTGATGAATGGGTTTGTAAGCAAATGTAGAAACTAAAAAAAATTGTACTGAGTTTATGAATAATTTAAGCCGGCTTAACACCTACCAAAGTGATTAATTATGAAATCCTACCAGAAATAAGAACATTTTTTCTTCGGTTAATTATTAAAAATATTAAAACTTTCATCGTACAAACAAAACATATTTACTAAAGGAATGCAAATACTCAATTTGCAGTTTTGAATATTCACTTTCTGTTAGTAGTGTTAGTGTATGCATTTGCACGTTGAAAATAATTTAGACATTAGAAATTTAATCTCGAAATCTCATTTCTAATAAAATCATTTAAAAAAATCAAAATAGCGTTGTATAATGAGTATCCATTGGTATAGCCATGGTAGTCAGTGTACTGTAATGGTAGCCATTTACCAACATAAATTCAAGTATAGTACCTAACAAAATGTACCCAAATCCCTTCCCAAAATCTCCTTCAACTTCCTTCGGGAGGAAAAATTTGAATCTAAAAATCCTTGCATTTAGTTAAGCAAACACTACATTATACAAAAAAATATTACATTGCAGTAATTGTAATTTTAATTCAAGCCTCTGTTGATCCCTCCAATCCTAACGAATTCTGCAATCTTCATCACGCTTTGTCCCAGATGTTTTGGCTTCCCTCTTCTTGACTCTTCCATTTCATCTTTGGAGCTGCAGGATGCTCCCAGATGTTTTTGCCTCCCTCTTCTTGACTCTTCCATTTCATCTTAGGAGCTGCAGGATTTTTCCAGATGTTTTGGTCTCCCTCTTCTTGACTCTTCCATTTCATCTTGGGAATTGCAGGGTTGTCCTAGATGTTTTAGCCTCTTCTCGACTTTTCCACTTCATTTTTGGAGCTGCAGAATTTTTGTCTAGCGTATGACGCTGTGTGTGAGCTATAATAAATATAAGAATTTATTATAAACAACTTTATATAATGTTGAATTTAAATACCTGCTACAAATATTTCAAGTTCTTAACTAAAAAGGTTGCAGATTCCATCAAAACCAGGAGATTAGGAAATCTAAACAAGGCCATGTTCTAAAACGAATGCTGTATTGGGGAGTAAATAATATTAAGAAATAAAAGAAAATGTAGGTAGCTAATACTGAATAAAATAACAATACTTGCATTATGTTTGTTAAATGAGACACCTTGGGCACTTACACTATAAACACTTGGTCTTGTTCGGCCACGAAAAAAAGTTTGCTGCCAAGAAAAAGTGACAAAGCAACCACGAAAAAAATACCGATTGCCGAAAAGAAGACGTTGTATACCAAAAATAAGGGCATACGATTATATACCAACCTTTATCCTTTTAGGGTAGGTACAACTTACACATTTACTTTCCAATGAGTACTGGGTACTACCTAAAAAATATAAAAATAATTAATTTTTGAATAATATTGTAAACTGTAATTACCTAATACTGCACAAATACTTATCTACTATTTTTTTAAACACTATCAGGTTCCTCAACGGGCACTTAAGTAACTCGCAGTTGCGCCGCGCCGTAACCGAAAAAAAAACATTAGGCAAAGAAGCCTTGCGCAGAGAAAATATTTGATAGGTAGGTACTTAAAAGTACCAATAAGCTTTTTAAGAAAGTACCTGAAAAAAAACGTTAGGCAAAGAAGCCCTGCGCAGAGAAAATATTTGATAGGTACACTGTAAAAAAATTTGGTGTAAATTTACCCCAAATAACGGTGGCAACTTTTCTACCACCGTTATTTGAGGTAAATTTACTTAAAATTTACGTAAAAAGTACACCTATCTATAGAGTAAATTTACCCATTACCTATATCCATCTTGGTGTAAAATCACACACATATTTCAGGTAAAATTGCTGATTTGGACGATTTGGTTACATTTTACACCCGTAACATTACACTTATTTTTTACAGTGTGGGTACTTAAAAGTACCAATAAGCTTTTTAAGAAAGTACCTGAAAAAAAAGTATTAGGCAAAGAAGCCGTGCGCAGAGAAACCATTTGGTAGGTAGGTACTTAAGAGTACCATTAAGATTTTTAAGAAAGTACCTGAAAAATTTTTCAAGAATGTACATAAAAAAATATATTTCAAAGAACTCCCTCTTTGCCACCATGGAGGAAACAAAAAGTTTAAGACATTCTCATATTGTGTAACTCCATTAATCACAAGCAACAACTTTAGTACAGGATTGGCAAGGTATTCCTGATACATTTTTATCATTTTTATACCTATTTGGTATTTTTTGTTACTGGGTGTCATATAGCACTCCTAGTAATTTTCTGTCCCCGTAGGGATCTTGGAATGTCATAGCACTCCTGTTAAATTTGTATTTAGTATTGCAATTTATTTCCACCCAGGAAATTTTGCTCTTTGTTACCAGAATGTCAGAGCATTCATGGTACATTTTTAATATATTCTGTTCCTAAAGGAACTTTTTTATTTGAAACACTCTTGGTGTTTTTTCTATTCCTCGAAGGAATTTTATTCTCTGTTATTGCTTTATGATATAATATCGTTGCACCAAAATGTTTCCTCCACAGTAACAATTAGATACGTCTCGCTAGCGGAGACTTTGCATCCCACATAAACACAACATCCTAAACTGTGATGAGGGGTGTGAGATAAACATTTCCTGAAAAAAAATAACACAAGAATACTACACAAGTGAAGGACCATTTTAAATAGTCCGTAATTAATGTAATGATGATGCTGAAGTAATCGTATGTTTATTTTTATAAACAATTATTTTATTTTCAGAAGGGAATCGGAACTTTTTCAGAAAAATTTATGTACCTACCTAGGTATGACGTAACTTAATTAAAATCTATTTGAAAGCTAATCTTTAATGCCCTGTAATTAATTTAATTCATATTTTCAAAAAAAAACAAATACACTGTAGATATACAAAAAAAATGCAACGTTGGAAGATTATAATATCACAAGCACACTTATATTGAGCATTCAAGACGAAATGTGCAGTAACGAAGCCCAACCAACCCCTGACAAATAAAAAAAATGCCACAAATCCTCCCTTGCCAGTTTTTACCCTTCTGTACATTTTACATTTATACCATTATCTGTTCTGATGGTCAGAACACAAAACAAAAACTAAAGAAAAGAAATATCGCTAAATTCTTGCTGGTATTGAAAAATACCAGGTTGGAGGGGTGTAACCGTTGTTTGAAATACATCAATCAACAGAACAACAGAAGATATAAACCTACTAAGACATGGAGAAGTATCTCCAACAAAGCTTTGGACCTCAAAGGGCATAATACCTATTTACTATACTAAAAATACCTAAAATGACAAGTATCTACTACTGTAGATAACTTCGTGACGGTTTCTCTCTACGCTACGATATCACAAACACGCTTATATTGACCATTCAAGAAGAAAGCATCAGTAAGAAATACCTAAAGGCTCACGGCCAACCCCGGTAAAATGAAGAAATACTGAAATACCACCGCCCTGCCCTACCATGGCACCCTTTCCGGAACGATCCAGTTTAGGGCCCTTATGTTAAAATTAGAGTTATGCTGATGGGGGTACCAAGTTTACAAGGACAGTAAAATCGAATAAAAAAATAAATGTAACAAATGAATATCCTACTGAAGATCATATGGATCTTAAAGGTGTTGCCTACACCTTCAGGTGATTGGTTAAAAAAAATTCATAATTTTGTAATCAAATGTAGGTACCTACATATTTTTTAACCAATAAAAGATAAACCTATTATATGATAAATTTAATAGAAAATTGAACTTGAAAATTTTGAAGTTACCTAATCCTGAAAAGCTAAAGAAAAAGTTCATTTTCCAAAAAAATCTTAAAATGGTCCTGTATAAAAAATAAACACAGCATAAAGTCAGTGTTTGAATAGTTCCAAGGATGGTAAAGTACAAAATAGAACGAGAAACTCAGAAACGTATTCTGAATTTTCATCCTGCTTTGTATTTTTTTAATTTTGACAACAAAACCAAACGGTTCCTTGAAAACTATTCGATTAAAACTCGTTTGCAGCTCGTATTTCAAATTTTATATGAAATTTATTTAATATCATAAATAAATGACTGTACTCGTAGGTATAAGTATCTGCAATGTGCTCGTTCATGCTCGTAATAATTCATACAAAATGTTTCATAACATCTCAAAAATAAAACCGCAGGAAGAAACCGCATTAGTCGTTATATACAGTTCATTCGTACTCAAAAATATGAGACAATTTCGAACTGTTCCGCTTACCGACATGAAATATAAACCGCCTGTGTAAAAACACAAAACCTTTACCAAAAAATCACCGCAGGAGGAAGCCGTATTAGTCGTTATATACAGTTCATTCGTACTCAAAAATATGAGACAATTTCGAACTGTTCCGCTTACCGACATGAAATATAAACCGCCTGTGTAAAAACACAAAACCTTTAACAAAAAATCACCGCAGGAGGAAACCGTATTAGTCGTTATATACAGTTCATTCGTACTCAAAAATATGAGACAATTTCGAACTGTTCCGCTTACCGACATGAAATATAAACCCCCTGTGTAAAAACACAAAACCTTTACCAAAAAATCACCGCAGGAGGAAGCCGTATTAGTCGTTATATACAGTTCATTCGTACTCAAAAATATGAGACAATTTCGAACTGTTCCGCTTACCGACATGAAATATAAACCGCCTGTGTAAAAACACAAAACCTTTAACAAAAAATCACCGCAGGAGGAAACCGTATTAGTCGTTATATACAGTTCATTCGTACTCAAAAATATGAGACAATTTCGAACTGTTCCGCTTACCGACATGAAATATAAACCGCCTGTGTAAAAACACAAAACCTTTACCAAAAAATCACCGCAGGAGGAAGCCGTATTAGTCGTTATATACAGTTCATTCGTACTCAAAAATATGAGACAATTTCGAACTGTTCCGCTTACCGACATGAAATATAAACCGCCTGTGTAAAAACACAAAACCTTTAACAAAAAATCACCGCAGGAGGAAACCGTATTAGTCGTTATATACAGTTCATTCGTACTCAAAAATATGAGACAATTTCGAACTGTTCCGCTTACCGACATGAAATATAAACCGCCTGTGTAAAAACACAAAACCTTTACCAAAAAATCACCGCAGGAGGAAACCGTATTAGTCGTTATATACAGTTCATTCGTACTCAAAAATATGAGACAATTTCGAACTGTTCCGCTTACCGACATGAAATATAAACCGCCTGTGTAAAAACACAAAACCTTTAACAAAAAATCACCGCAGGAGGAAACCGCATTAGTCGTTATATACAGTTCATTCGTACTCAAAAATATGAGACAGTTTCGAACTGTTCCGCTTACCGACATGAAATATAAACCGCCTGTGTAAAAACACAAAACCTTTAACAAAAAATCACCGCAGAAGGAAACCGTATTAGTCGTTATATACAGTTCATTCGTACTCAAAAATATGAGACAATTTCGAACTGTTCCGCTTACCGACATGAAATATAAACCGCCTGTGTAAAAACACAAAACCTTTAACAAAAAATCACCGCAGGAGGAAACCGTATTAGTCGTTATATACAGTTCATTCGTACTCAAAAATATGAGACAATTTCGAACTGTTCCGCTTACCGACATGAAATATAAACCGCCTGTGTAAAAACACAAAACCTTTAACAAAAAATCACCGCAGGAGGAAACCGTATTAGTCGTTATATACAGTTCATTCGTACTCAAAAATATGAGACAATTTCGAACTGTTCCGCTTACCGACATGAAATATAAACCGCCTGTGTAAAAACACAAAACCTTTACCAAAAAATCACCGCAGGGGGAAGCCGTATTAGTCGTTATATACAGTTCATTCGTACTCAAAAATATGAGACAATTTCGAACTGTTCCGCTTACCGACATGAAATATAAACCGCATGTGTAAAAACACAAAACCTTTAACAAAAAATCACCGCAGGAGGAAACCGTATTAGTCGTTATATACAGTTCATTCGTACTCAAAAATATGAGACAATTTCGAACTGTTCCGCTTACCGACATGAAATATAAACCGCCTGTGTAAAAACACAAAACCTTTACCAAAAAATCACCGCAGGGGGAAGCCGTATTAGTCGTTATATACAGTTCATTCGTACTCAAAAATATGAGACAATTTCGAACTGTTCCGCTTACCGACATGAAATATAAACCGCCTGTGTAAAAATACAAAACCTTTAACAAAAAATCACCGCAGGAGGAAACCGTATTAGTCGTTATATACAGTTCATTCGTACTCAAAAATATGAGACAATTTCGAACTGTTCCGCTTACCGACATGAAATATAAACCGCCTGTGTAAAAACACAAAACCTTTACCAAAAAATCACCGCAGGGGGAAGCCGTATTAGTCGTTATATACAGTTCATTCGTACTCAAAAATATGAGACAATTTCGAACTGTTCCGCTTACCGACATGAAATATAAACCGCCTGTGTAAAAATACAAAACCTTTAACAAAAAATCACCGCAGGAGGAAACCGTATTAGTCGTTATATACAGTTCATTCGTACTCAAAAATATGAGACAATTTCGAACTGTTCCGCTTACCGACATGAAATATAAACCGCCTGTGTAAAAACACAAAACCTTTACCAAAAAATCACCGCAGGAGGAAACCGTATTAGTCGTTATATACAGTTCATTCGTACTCAAAAATATGAGACAATTTCGAACTGTTCCGCTTACCGACATGAAATATAAACCGCCTGTGTAAAAACACAAAACCTTTACCAAAAAATCACCGCAGGGGGAAGCCGTATTAGTCGTTATATACAGTTCATTCGTACTCAAAAATATGAGACAATTTCGAACTGTTCCGCTTACCGACATGAAATATAAACCGCCTGTGTAAAAATACAAAACCTTTAACAAAAAATCACCGCAGGAGGAAACCGTATTAGTCGTTATATACAGTTCATTCGTACTCAAAAATATGAGACAATTTCGAACTGTTCCGCTTACCGACATGAAATATAAACCGCCTGTGTAAAAACACAAAACCTTTACCAAAAAATCACCGCAGGGGGAAGCCGTATTAGTCGTTATATACAGTTCATTCGTACTCAAAAATATGAGACAATTTCGAACTGTTCCGCTTACCGACATGAAATATAAACCGCCTGTGTAAAAACACAAAACCTTTAACAAAAAATCACCGCAGGAGGAAACCGTATTAGTCGTTATATACAGTTCATTCGTACTCAAAAATATGAGACAATTTCGAACTGTTCCGCTTACCGACATGAAATATAAACCGCCTGTGTAAAAACACAAAACTTTTAACAAAAAATCACCGCAGGAGGAAACCGCATTAGTCGTTATATACAGTTCATTCGTACTCAAAAATATGAGACAATTTCGAACTGTTCCGCTTACCGACATGAAATATAAACCGCCTGTGTAAAAACACAAAACCTTTAACAAAAAATCACCGCAGAAGGAAACCGTATTAGTCGTTATATACAGTTCATTCGTACTCAAAAATATGAGACAATTTCGAACTGTTCCGCTTACCGACATGAAATATAAACCGCCTGTGTAAAAACACAAAACCTTTAACAAAAAATCACCGCAGGACGAAACCGTATTAGTCGTTATATACAGTTCATTCGTACTCAAAAATATGAGACAATTTCGAACTGTTCCGCTTACCGACATGAAATATAAACCGCCTGTGTAAAAACACAAAACCTTTACCAAAAAATCACCGCAGGGGGAAGCCGTATTAGTCGTCATATACAGTTCATTCGTACTCAAAAATATGAGACAATTTCGAACTGTTCCGCTTACCGACATGAAATATAAACCGCCTGTGTAAAAACACAAAACCTTTAACAAAAAATCACCGCAGGAGGAAACCGTATTAGTCGTTATATACAGTTCATTCGTACTCAAAAATATGAGACAATTTCGAACTGTTCCGCTTACCGACATGAAATATAAACCGCCTGTGTAAAAACACAAAACCTTTACCAAAAAATCACCGCAGGGGGAAGCCGTATTAGTCGTTATATACAGTTCATTCGTACTCAAAAATATGAGACAATTTCGAACTGTTCCGCTTACCGACATGAAATATAAACCGCCTGTGTAAAAACACAAAACCTTTAACAAAAAATCACCGCAGGAGGAAACCGTATTAGTCGTTATATACAGTTCATTCGTACTCAAAAATATGAGACAATTTCGAACTGTTCCGCTTACTGACATGAAATATAAACCGCCTGTGTAAAAACACAAAACCTTTAACAAAAAATCACCGCAGGAGGAAACCGCATTAGTCGTTATATACAGTTCATTCGTACTCAAAAATATGAGACAATTTCGAACTGTTCCGCTTACCGACATGAAATATAAACCGCCTGTGTAAAAACACAAAACCTTTAACAAAAAATCACCGCAGGAGGAAACCGTATTAGTCGTTATATACAGTTCATTCGTACTCAAAAATATGAGACAATTTCGAACTGTTCCGCTTACCGACATGAAATATAAACCGCCTGTGTAAAAACACAAAACCTTTACCAAAAAATCACCGCAGGGGGAAGCCGTATTAGTCGTTATATACAGTTCATTCGTACTCAAAAATATGAGACAATTTCGAACTGTTCCGCTTACCGACATGAAATATAAACCGCCTGTGTAAAAACACAAAACCTTTAACAAAAAATCACCGCAGGAGGAAACCGTATTAGTCGTTATATACAGTTCATTCGTACTCAAAAATATGAGACAATTTGGAACTGTTCCGCTTACCGACATGAAATATAAACCGCCTGTGTAAAAACACAAAACCTTTACCAAAAAATCACCGCAGGGGGAAGCCGTATTAGTCGTTATATACAGTTCATTCGTACTCAAAAATATGAGACAATTTCGAACTGTTCCGCTTACCGACATGAAATATAAACCGCCTGTGTAAAAACACAAAACCTTTAACAAAAAATCACCGCAGGAGGAAACCGTATTAGTCGTTATATACAGTTCATTCGTACTCAAAAATATGAGACAATTTCGAACTGTTCCGCTTACCGACATGAAATATAAACCGCCTGTGTAAAAACACAAAACCTTTACCAAAAAATCACCGCAGGGGGAAGCCGTATTAGTCGTTATATACAGTTCATTCGTACTCAAAAATATGAGACAATTTCGAACTGTTCCGCTTACCGACATGAAATATAAACCGCCTGTGTAAAAACACAAAACCTTTAACAAAAAATCACCGCAGGAGGAAACCGCATTAGTCGTTATATACAGTTCATTCGTACTCAAAAATATGAGACAATTTCGAACTGTTCCGCTTACCGACATGAAATATAAACCGCCTGTGTAAAAACACAAAACCTTTAACAAAAAATCACCGCAGGAGGAAACCGCATTAGTCGTTATATACAGTTCATTCGTACTCAAAAATATGAGACAATTTCGAACTGTTCCGCTTACCGACATGAAATATAAACCGCCTGTGTAAAAACACAAAACCTTTAACAAAAAATCACCGCAGGAGGAAACCGTATTAGTCGTTATATACAGTTCATTCGTACTCAAAAATATGAGACAATTTCGAACTGTTCCGCTTACCGACATGACATATAAACCGCCTGTGTAAAAACACAAAACCTTTAACAAAAAATCACCGCAGGAGGAAACCGTATTAGTCGTTATATACAGTTCATTCGTACTCAAAAATATGAGACAATTTCGAACTGTTCCGCTTACCGACATGAAATATAAACCGCCTGTGTAAAAACACAAAACCTTTAACAAAAAATCACCGCAGGGGGAAGCCGTATTAGTCGTTATATACAGTTCATTCGTACTCAAAAATATGAGACAATTTCGAACTGTTCCGCTTACCGACATGAAATATAAACCGCCTGTGTAAAAACACAAAACCTTTAACAAAAAATCACCGCAGGAGGAAACCGTATTAGTCGTTATACACAGTTCATTCGTACTCAAAAATATGAGACAATTTCGAACTGTTCCGCTTACCGACATGAAATATAAACCGCCTGTGTAAAAACACAAAACCTTTACCAAAAAATCACCGCAGGGGGAAGCCGTATTAGTCGTTATATACAGTTCATTCGTACTCAAAAATATGAGACAATTTCGAACTGTTCCGCTTACCGACATGAAATATAAACCGCCTGTGTAAAAACACAAAACCTTTAACAAAAAATCACCGCAGGAGGAAACCGTATTAGTCGTTATATACAGTTCATTCGTACTCAAAAATATGAGACAATTTCGAACTGTTCCGCTTACCGACATGAAATATAAACCGCCTGTGTAAAAACACAAAACCTTTAACAAAAAATCACCGCAGGAGGAAACCGCATTAGTCGTTATATACAGTTCATTCGTACTCAAAAATATGAGACAATTTCGAACTGTTCCGCTTACCGACATGAAATATAAACCGCCTGTGTAAAAACACAAAACCTTTAACAAAAAATCACCGCAGAAGGAAACCGTATTAGTCGTTATATACAGTTCATTCGTACTCAAAAATATGAGACAATTTCGAACTGTTCCGCTTACCGACATGAAATATAAACCGCCTGTGTAAAAACACAAAACCTTTAACAAAAAATCACCGCAGGAGGAAACCGTATTAGTCGTTATATACAGTTCATTCGTACTCAAAAATATGAGACAATTTCGAACTGTTCCGCTTACCGACATGAAATATAAACCGCCTGTGTAAAAACACAAAACCTTTAACAAAAAATCACCGCAGGAGGAAACCGCATTAGTCGTTATATACAGTTCATTCGTACTCAAAAATATGAGACAATTTCGAACTGTTCCGCTTACCGACATGAAATATAAACCGCCTGTGTAAAAACACAAAACCTTTAACAAAAAATCACCGCAGAAGGAAACCGTATTAGTCGTTATATACAGTTCATTCGTACTCAAAAATATGAGACAATTTCGAACTGTTCCGCTTACCGACATGAAATATAAACCGCCTGTGTAAAAACACAAAACCTTTAACAAAAAATCACCGCAGAGGAAACCGTATTAGTCGTTATATACAGTTCATTCGTACTCAAAAATATGAGACAATTTCGAACTGTTCCGCTTACCGACATGAAATATAAACCGCCTGTGTAAAAACACAAAACCTTTAACAAAAAATCACCGCAGGAGGAAACCGTATTAGTCGTTATATACAGTTCATTCGTACTCAAAAATATGAGACAATTTCGAACTGTTCCGCTTACCGACATGAAATATAAACCGCCTGTGTAAAAACACAAAACCTTTAACAAAAAATCACCGCAGGAGGAAACCGTATTAGTCGTTATACACAGTTCATTCGTACTCAAAAATATGAGACAATTTCGAACTGTTCCGCTTACCGACATGAAATATAAACCGCCTGTGTAAAAACACAAAACCTTTACCAAAAAATCACCGCAGGGGGAAGCCGT
Source organism: Hemicrepidius hirtus (assembly GCA_963082805.1). Taxonomy (NCBI): domain Eukaryota; kingdom Metazoa; phylum Arthropoda; class Insecta; order Coleoptera; family Elateridae; genus Hemicrepidius; species Hemicrepidius hirtus. The sequence continues at coordinate 9,462,874 of OY720161.1, forward strand.
ATTAGTCGTTATATACAGTTCATTCGTACTCAAAAATATGAGACAATTTCGAACTGTTCCGCTTACCGACATGAAATATAAACCGCCTGTGTAAAAACACAAAACCTTTAACAAAAAATCACCGCAGGAGGAAACCGCATTAGTCGTTATATACAGTTCATTCGTACTCAAAAATATGAGACAATTTCGAACTGTTCCGCTTACCGACATGAAATATAAACCGCCTGTGTAAAAACACAAAACCTTTAACAAAAAATCACCGCAGGAGGAAACCGCATTAGTCGTTATATACAGTTCATTCGTACTCAAAAATATGAGACAATTTCGAACTGTTCCGCTTACCGACATGAAATATAAACCGCCTGTGTAAAAACACAAAACCTTTAACAAAAAATCACCGCAGAAGGAAACCGTATTAGTCGTTATATACAGTTCATTCGTACTCAAAAATATGAGACAATTTCGAACTGTTCCGCTTACCGACATGAAATATAAACCGCCTGTGTAAAAACACAAAACCTTTAACAAAAAATCACCGCAGGAGGAAACCGTATTAGTCGTTATATACAGTTCATTCGTACTCAAAAATATGAGACAATTTCGAACTGTTCCGCTTACCGACATGAAATATAAACCGCCTGTGTAAAAACACAAAACCTTTAACAAAAAATCACCGCAGGAGGAAACCGTATTAGTCGTTATATACAGTTCATTCGTACTCAAAAATATGAGACAATTTCGAACTGTTCCGCTTACCGACATGAAATATAAACCGCCTGTGTAAAAACAAAAAACCTTTAACAAAAAATCACCGCAGGAGGAAACCGCATTAGTCGTTATATACAGTTCATTCGTACTCAAAAATATGAGACAATTTCGAACTGTTCCGCTTACCGACATGAAATATAAACCGCCTGTGTAAAAACACAAAACCTTTACCAAAAAATCACCGCAGGAGGAAACCGTATTAGTCGTTATATACAGTTCATTCGTACTCAAAAATATGAGACAATTTCGAACTGTTCCGCTTACCGACATGAAATATAAACCGCCTGTGTAAAAACACAAAACCTTTAACAAAAAATCACCGCAGGAGGAAACCGTATTAGTCGTTATATACAGTTCATTCGTACTCAAAAATATGAGACAATTTCGAACTGTTCCGCTTACCGACATGAAATATAAACCGCCTGTGTAAAAACACAAAACCTTTAACAAAAAATCACCGCAGGAGGAAACCGTATTAGTCGTTATATACAGTTCATTCGTACTCAAAAATATGAGACAATTTCGAACTGTTCCGCTTACCGACATGAAATATAAACCGCCTGTGTAAAAACAAAAAACCTTTAACAAAAAATCACCGCAGGAGGAAACCGCATTAGTCGTTATATACAGTTCATTCGTACTCAAAAATATGAGACAATTTCGAACTGTTCCGCTTACCGACATGAAATATAAACCGCCTGTGTAAAAACACAAAACCTTTACCAAAAAATCACCGCAGGAGGAAACCGTATTAGTCGTTATATACAGTTCATTCGTACTCAAAAATATGAGACAATTTCGAACTGTTCCGCTTACCGACATGAAATATAAACCGCCTGTGTAAAAACACAAAACCTTTAACAAAAAATCACCGCAGGAGGAAACCGTATTAGTCGTTATATACAGTTCATTCGTACTCAAAAATATGAGACAATTTCGAACTGTTCCGCTTACCGACATGAAATATAAACCGCCTGTGTAAAAACACAAAACCTTTAACAAAAAATCACCGCAGGAGGAAACCGCATTAGTCGTTATATACAGTTCATTCGTACTCAAAAATATGAGACAATTTCGAACTGTTCCGCTTACCGACATGAAATATAAACCGCCTGTGTAAAAACACAAAACCTTTAACAAAAAATCACCGCAGGAGGAAATCGTATTAGTCGTTATATACAGTTCATTCGTACTCAAAAATATGAGACAATTTCGAACTGTTCCGCTTACCGACATGAAATATAAACCGCCTGTGTAAAAACACAAAACCTTTACCAAAAAATCACCGCAGGAGGAAACCGTATTAGTCGTTATATACAGTTCATTCGTACTCAAAAATATGAGACAATTTCGAACTGTTCCGCTTACCGACATGAAATATAAACCGCCTGTGTAAAAACACAAAACCTTTAACAAAAAATCACCGCAGGGGGAAGCCGTATTAGTCGTTATATACAGTTCATTCGTACTCAAAAATATGAGACAATTTCGAACTGTTCCGCTTACCGACATGAAATATAAACCGCCTGTGTAAAAACACAAAACCTTTAACAAAAAATCACCGCAGGAGGAAACCGTATTAGTCGTTATACACAGTTCATTCGTACTCAAAAATATGAGACAATTTCGAACTGTTCCGCTTACCGACATGAAATATAAACCGCCTGTGTAAAAACACAAAACCTTTACCAAAAAATCACCGCAGGGGGAAGCCGTATTAGTCGTTATATACAGTTCATTCGTACTCAAAAATATGAGACAATTTCGAACTGTTCCGCTTACCGACATGAAATATAAACCGCCTGTGTAAAAACACAAAACCTTTAACAAAAAATCACCGCAGGAGGAAACCGTATTAGTCGTTATATACAGTTCATTCGTACTCAAAAATATGAGACAATTTCGAACTGTTCCGCTTACCGACATGAAATATAAACCGCCTGTGTAAAAACACAAAACCTTTAACAAAAAATCACCGCAGGAGGAAACCGCATTAGTCGTTATATACAGTTCATTCGTACTCAAAAATATGAGACAATTTCGAACTGTTCCGCTTACCGACATGAAATATAAACCGCCTGTGTAAAAACACAAAACCTTTAACAAAAAATCACCGCAGAAGGAAACCGTATTAGTCGTTATATACAGTTCATTCGTACTCAAAAATATGAGACAATTTCGAACTGTTCCGCTTACCGACATGAAATATAAACCGCCTGTGTAAAAACACAAAACCTTTAACAAAAAATCACCGCAGGAGGAAACCGTATTAGTCGTTATATACAGTTCATTCGTACTCAAAAATATGAGACAATTTCGAACTGTTCCGCTTACCGACATGAAATATAAACCGCCTGTGTAAAAACACAAAACCTTTAACAAAAAATCACCGCAGGAGGAAACCGCATTAGTCGTTATATACAGTTCATTCGTACTCAAAAATATGAGACAATTTCGAACTGTTCCGCTTACCGACATGAAATATAAACCGCCTGTGTAAAAACACAAAACCTTTAACAAAAAATCACCGCAGAAGGAAACCGTATTAGTCGTTATATACAGTTCATTCGTACTCAAAAATATGAGACAATTTCGAACTGTTCCGCTTACCGACATGAAATATAAACCGCCTGTGTAAAAACACAAAACCTTTAACAAAAAATCACCGCAGGAGGAAACCGTATTAGTCGTTATATACAGTTCATTCGTACTCAAAAATATGAGACAATTTCGAACTGTTCCGCTTACCGACATGAAATATAAACCGCCTGTGTAAAAACACAAAACCTTTAACAAAAAATCACCGCAGGAGGAAACCGTATTAGTCGTTATATACAGTTCATTCGTACTCAAAAATATGAGACAATTTCGAACTGTTCCGCTTACCGACATGAAATATAAACCGCCTGTGTAAAAACACAAAACCTTTAACAAAAAATCACCGCAGGAGGAAACCGTATTAGTCGTTATACACAGTTCATTCGTACTCAAAAATATGAGACAATTTCGAACTGTTCCGCTTACCGACATGAAATATAAACCGCCTGTGTAAAAACACAAAACCTTTACCAAAAAATCACCGCAGGGGGAAGCCGTATTAGTCGTTATATACAGTTCATTCGTACTCAAAAATATGAGACAATTTCGAACTGTTCCGCTTACCGACATGAAATATAAACCGCCTGTGTAAAAACACAAAACCTTTAACAAAAAATCACCGCAGGAGGAAACCGCATTAGTCGTTATATACAGTTCATTCGTACTCAAAAATATGAGACAATTTCGAACTGTTCCGCTTACCGACATGAAATATAAACCGCCTGTGTAAAAACACAAAACCTTTAACAAAAAATCACCGCAGGAGGAAACCGCATTAGTCGTTATATACAGTTCATTCGTACTCAAAAATATGAGACAATTTCGAACTGTTCCGCTTACCGACATGAAATATAAACCGCCTGTGTAAAAACACAAAACCTTTAACAAAAAATCACCGCAGAAGGAAACCGTATTAGTCGTTATATACAGTTCATTCGTACTCAAAAATATGAGACAATTTCGAACTGTTCCGCTTACCGACATGAAATATAAACCGCCTGTGTAAAAACACAAAACCTTTAACAAAAAATCACCGCAGGAGGAAACCGTATTAGTCGTTATATACAGTTCATTCGTACTCAAAAATATGAGACAATTTCGAACTGTTCCGCTTACCGACATGAAATATAAACCGCCTGTGTAAAAACACAAAACCTTTAACAAAAAATCACCGCAGGAGGAAACCGTATTAGTCGTTATATACAGTTCATTCGTACTCAAAAATATGAGACAATTTCGAACTGTTCCGCTTACCGACATGAAATATAAACCGCCTGTGTAAAAACAAAAAACCTTTAACAAAAAATCACCGCAGGAGGAAACCGCATTAGTCGTTATATACAGTTCATTCGTACTCAAAAATATGAGACAATTTCGAACTGTTCCGCTTACCGACATGAAATATAAACCGCCTGTGTAAAAACACAAAACCTTTACCAAAAAATCACCGCAGGAGGAAACCGTATTAGTCGTTATATACAGTTCATTCGTACTCAAAAATATGAGACAATTTCGAACTGTTCCGCTTACCGACATGAAATATAAACCGCCTGTGTAAAAACACAAAACCTTTAACAAAAAATCACCGCAGGAGGAAACCGTATTAGTCGTTATATACAGTTCATTCGTACTCAAAAATATGAGACAATTTCGAACTGTTCCGCTTACCGACATGAAATATAAACCGCCTGTGTAAAAACACAAAACCTTTAACAAAAAATCACCGCAGGAGGAAACCGTATTAGTCGTTATATACAGTTCATTCGTACTCAAAAATATGAGACAATTTCGAACTGTTCCGCTTACCGACATGAAATATAAACCGCCTGTGTAAAAACAAAAAACCTTTAACAAAAAATCACCGCAGGAGGAAACCGCATTAGTCGTTATATACAGTTCATTCGTACTCAAAAATATGAGACAATTTCGAACTGTTCCGCTTACCGACATGAAATATAAACCGCCTGTGTAAAAACACAAAACCTTTACCAAAAAATCACCGCAGGAGGAAACCGTATTAGTCGTTATATACAGTTCATTCGTACTCAAAAATATGAGACAATTTCGAACTGTTCCGCTTACCGACATGAAATATAAACCGCCTGTGTAAAAACACAAAACCTTTAACAAAAAATCACCGCAGGAGGAAACCGTATTAGTCGTTATATACAGTTCATTCGTACTCAAAAATATGAGACAATTTCGAACTGTTCCGCTTACCGACATGAAATATAAACCGCCTGTGTAAAAACACAAAACCTTTAACAAAAAATCACCGCAGGAGGAAACCGCATTAGTCGTTATATACAGTTCATTCGTACTCAAAAATATGAGACAATTTCGAACTGTTCCGCTTACCGACATGAAATATAAACCGCCTGTGTAAAAACACAAAACCTTTAACAAAAAATCACCGCAGGAGGAAATCGTATTAGTCGTTATATACAGTTCATTCGTACTCAAAAATATGAGACAATTTCGAACTGTTCCGCTTACCGACATGAAATATAAACCGCCTGTGTAAAAACACAAAACCTTTACCAAAAAATCACCGCAGGAGGAAACCGTATTAGTCGTTATATACAGTTCATTCGTACTCAAAAATATGAGACAATTTCGAACTGTTCCGCTTACCGACATGAAATATAAACCGCCTGTGTAAAAACACAAAACCTTTAACAAAAAATCACCGCAGGAGGAAACCGTATTAGTCGTTATATACAGTTCATTCGTACTCAAAAATATGAGACAATTTCGAACTGTTCCGCTTACCGACATGAAATATAAACCGCCTGTGTAAAAACACAAAACCTTTAACAAAAAATCACCGCAGGAGGAAACCGCATTAGGTAGTCGTTATATACAGTTCATTCGTACTCAAAAATATGAGACAATTTCGAACTGTTCCGCTTACCGACATGAAATATAAACCGCCTGTGTAAAAACAGAAAACCTTTAACAAAAAATCACCGCAGGAGGAAACCGCATTATTCGTTATACAGAGTGATGATAATGGATGATAAAGTCTCGCACAAAAATCATATTCTGGTTATTTAATGTTTTTTCGGAAAATCCTGAGACCCGTCGATTTTTGTTTTTAAATTGCCATTCAGACATATAATTTTCAAACCACCACCCCTCAACCCCTAACTGGTAGCAACCCCAACTTTAAAAATTTAAAAGGAAAGATACCCTTTGTGATACCTCTTTTTATAGGTCTTTTTATTCTTAATATAACAAAAAAAAGTTTTTCCAAAATCGGTTGATAATAAATAACAGAGATACTTAACAGAATGTAATCAATGTAAAAAATGGGGTTGACAATTAAAAAAAATTATGACGTCACAGCGTAGAAATAATGGCCGATCAAAACCACACTTTTAGGTCAGGAAGTGCCCTTTTTAATGTCTACCATTTACGGCGTGTTTGAGCCGTTTCTTGTCGAATATTGATATTTTCATTTGATTACATTTTGTTAAATATCCCCGTTATTTATCAACCGATTGTGAAAAACTTTTTTTGGTTATATTAAGAATAAAAAGACCTATCAAGAGAGGTATCACAAAGGGCACCTTTCTATTTAAATTTTTAAAGTTGGGATTACTAGCAGTTAGGGGTTGAGGGGTGGGGGGTTGAAAATTATATGTCTGAATGCCAATTAAAAAACAAAAATCGACGGGTCTCAGGATTTTCCGCAAAAACATTAAATAACCAGAATATGATTTTTGTGCGATACTTTATCATCACTCTGTATACAGTTCATTCGTACTCAAAAATATGAGACAATTTCGAACTGTTCCGCTTACCGACACGAAATATAAACCGCCTGTGTGAAAACACAAAACCTTTACAGGGTTCAGACTTTTGGTGTAGGACGTTTCGGCGCCGCCAGTTCGGCGCCGCCGTTTCGGCGCCGCCATTTCGGCGACGGCCATTTCGGCGCCAGGTCGTTTCGGCGCCAGGACGTTTCGGCGCAGGCCATTTCGGCGCCGGCCGTTTCGGCGCCGTTTTACTAAAATTATCAAATATTTTGTTGTTATATTATAGACAATATTTTGCGCAAACTAACCTAACTTCGCCCAATCTAACCTAAGCCAAGCTAATGCAAAGTTTCTGTATGATATTACGTATTAATTAAATAAAATTTTGGTAGAACAAATTTTTTTATTTAAAAAACAAATGTATAGTATTTATATTAATACTTCCTAGATTTTTATTTTTAATCAAATTAAAACTTTCCACGGAAATATTTTCCATTTAAAACATAATATGATCATACGGATTTTATTGCATTTTATTAATTATATTTTTATTACTAATTAAATTAATACTCTTCGCAAAACAATATTTTTATGTTTAAAAATTAACCAAAATCAGTTTATATACAAATTTCATTATTACTTTGTCTTTATATTTTTACTATACAGTCAAACTGTTCAAAAAATCCCCACAAAGCATCACTATATTATACTTCAAAAATTAAAGAAGACATTTAAAGTACATAATAAAAATTATTTAATGTAAAATATTGAAAAAAGATTTATTTTATTATTTATTGGCAGTTGTACTTTGTTGAAATTCATGTTAATATTATTTATATATACAGGATGTAACACAACTTAGCGGAAATTTTTTTTAGTTGCATAAAACAAATTGTATGAAACTCACATTTTAAGGTACATAGTTATAATCCTCTCAAACCTTTTCTGTATTATACTGTATTAAGTACTTTGGCAAAATGTTGTTAGAAAAACATGATTATATTTAAACGCAATTTAGCCCGAAGGTCAAAATCCTAATGAAATCAACATTAAATATGAGTTCACTGCATGGGAAGTGCAACTGTATAATAGTTTTAGAAAACACGGCGCCGAAATGTCCTTGCGCCGAATCGGCGGCGCCGAAACGTCCTGGCGCCGAAACGTCCTGGCGCCGAAATGGCGGCGCCGAACTGGCTGCGCCGAAACGACCCATACCGTCAGACTTTAGGATCAGAAAATATTCCAAGAGTTTTCCAGGTTTTCCAGAGGCTAAATAAGTATAAATAATTAAACATTTAAATATAAAACATTTTCAAACGACAGTTTGGTTAAATTCAATTTATAGTAGGTATACCACAAACTGATTTAAAAAAAATTTTAATTTTAATTTAACGACGTTGCATGATATTACGAGCAGGAACGAATATGGCAACTGATCAAATAAAAATCTGCTACGAAATGTGTAGCAGTTTTCATTTTTGATAAATTGCCTTGGAGTTTTAACCACTGACTACAATGCTGTGGAAAACGAAAAATACATAAGACCTTCTCCAGTAGTCGGCTTCGTGGTTGGTCAGTGACAATTTGTCACTAAAATCCTACCTTTGCCAACGCTTTTTTTGTAGATCCTCCTGGTTGTTTGCGATGTGTTGGCCCAAACCTTGGTGTTGACCAATGATGGTTTTCACTTTCACTTCACAAACACTTTTTATGGAAACTGCAAAAAATAAAAACACAAAATTACTTATAAAATATAAAATTTTCGTCGGCTAAATTCTACATAAGGATCAAACTATAAAAAACTTAATTTTTTTTAATATACCTGTTGATAAAAAGCCAGAGTTTACAACAATTTTGAATTACAACACCTTTATACAAGTAAACTCATTAAAAAAGAGACTCATAATAATTACCAATTGATAAAAGGGGCCATCGCAATTGCAGTTTAATAATTTAATTCAAAATTAAATGCAGTACCACTAGCTCCACTTTAATTATAAATTAATTTTACATGGATTCACTTCATTTACATTCACAAAATAGTAAAACGTTTACGAACGTTTGAACAAAACTAATAAAAAGAGACATGAATGGTAAAAATCACGCTTCTTTACGCCCCTCCTAGTTGAAAATTGATAAGCAGGTATTTGGAACCGATTTACCAAGAAACAAACAATTCAGACAATGCATTTGATAAAAAGAGATAGCAATAACATATGAAATTGTGCAGATGTTTGAATGTCTTCGCTTACTGCGATAACAGGTTGAAGCTTGCTTGTTAAGAAAATACACATTTTACATACAAAATAAAATTACGTAATAAAATATAAAATTTTCGTCGGCTTAATTCTATACAGGGTGTTTCAAAATATGTGTCGGAAAATAAAGGTATCATAGAAATTAGGGGCAAAAAAACCTCACAACCCTAAAATCTCCGTCAATGGTACATGAAAAAATTGAATACGCACTTAAAAAGTAGTTAATATTAATGATAAGATGTGTACAAAAGCTGAGTATTGTATCTCAAACGATTCCTGAGATATAGTCTAAAACCAAAAAAAATATTTTTTTACACCCTGTATCTCGAAAAAGGAGCGTTTGTAGAACCATAGAACTTTTTTTCTTATAATTAGGCAAGAAATCCCACCCTTTATTTTCCAACACATGTTTTGAAACACCCTGTATAAGGATCAAACTACAAAACACTTTTTTAATATACCTGTTGTTAAAAAGCACGAATTTACAACAATTTTGAATTTGAAAAAGGCTGAGGGCTTCACACAAACAACTATTCAAATCTCTGAAAGTATGGCAAACTTCGAAAAGTAGGTCAAATTTTAGGTGCAAACTTTGACGGTAACCAAGGGTTACCAGATGAAGTGTTATGGACGAGTCCATTATTATTTGAAATGGAGGGGAGGCCGCCTTAAAATTATTCATCTCTTACCTTTGACAAAGGCTTTGAAGACAAAAAATCCCTTTTTTTCCCCATGGAATTGATGAAAACTATGGGAAAATCGTTGTCTTCCCTCTAGGAACTTCCAGGAATACTGCAAATACACATTTTTATTAGTAAAAATTGTTAACTATGAAAAAAGCCGAAAAACAATTTACCATAAAGGTTTCGACTGCGGTTTTTGATCACAGTAGTAGATTATATCTTGTTTATTATACACCGTCGAAACGCAAATTAATAGTAACAAAACTAATTATTAGCAACAATTAAAACCAACGCTACAGAAATTACAATTTCAAACGTCACTTTGTTGAAACATTCGAATATCGCACCAGCGAGCAGCAACTGTGCGTATGTGTCAGCCTTCCGCAGAGATGGCGCTGGCACAAAATTGTACACATGCACTCGAATTTCAAGTCTTGATAAAATTTTAAAAAAACAAGTCAGCCTAATGTAATTATCCCAAATCATTCCCCACACATTTAACTTTACTTTTAATTTACCTTTAGATCCCTCACAAGAAACTACAACAACTTATTTTAACTTTTAACTGCGAGCGCTGCAACAGCTGAGTACCATGCCGGTAAAACAGAGCGAATTTTAAAATACCGATATTTATTTAAGAAAAATGATTTGACCAATTCTAATTGCCCTAAAACATCCCCTGCAATTAATACTTAAAGTTTAACATACCTTTGAGGCCCCAACAAAAGATTTTAACACTTTTTTCGACGGTTAAACATCACCAACAACCACTTTGCTTTGGAACAACAGCCAAACGAATCATTGACCAATCAGAAACCAGTATTATATTATTACTATATGGCGGCTAAATTTAAATTTATTTTGAATTATTTAAATGTTTTTATTAAAGGGTTTAAACGATAGGGTGTTAGAAAAACACGGAAAGACGGATTTTTTCTTAAAATATATAAAAGTGTGTTAGATATTACACCCCCACCTCTCAACATCCTTTAGAAAAGGATCATATTTAGGGTTGTTTGCGAACTTAACCCTTTATATTTTTTAATACATCCAACTTAATTATATGTAAATGGTTCAAGTTCATGTTTGCACCCTAAATTTTAACGCAATCTATCTACCTACGCAAAATAGTTCGGAAAATGCGATAACCCATTGACGTATATGTGGAAAGTAACAATAATTGAGGGCCAAATTTAGCAACCCTTCAGAAATGCATGGTTTTACTTTATTTTATGCGAAAGATATTTACATAATGTTTCACGTTTCTCCCTTGCTATATGACTTTTATTTTTTTTATACATAAATTGATTCGAATATAACACGAATGTTTAGTTTATCTTGTTGTATAATTTCCAGAAATGTATGTAATTATGACGTCATAAAACTCTATATAAAGAGAAAAATATTAATTAAGGCAACTAAATTAAGTTTGGCATGAAATTTTTGATAAGGGGTGGATTGACCTTGCAGGAAAAATCCTAAAGTAGTCCCTTAAGGTGTTAAGGGGGCTTCATACAGGCGCGAATTTTTCTTTTTGATTTTATTGGTTAATAAAAACAAAAAGAATACATCGCAAGAAATAAACCACGCTTATATGAATGAGGCGTAAGTCAACACAGGTTCGCACCGCCTGGTGTGTTTAAATTTCGGAAATATTTTATACTTGGCTCTTTTTATGGTCTCCAAAGTAAGGAAATTTAAAAAAAATTAAGCTTCTAGTATCTCATAAACAATTTTAAACCGTTTCCGTAAGGGCCGTTTTCATAATCAACTAAAACTAGAAAGCTATGCTTGATTTTGTTTTTATATAAAAATAGAGGTGATAGAAAATAATTCTCAAATCTGCCAAAAATTGAATAATTTTTAGAGTATGCGGTTAACAAAAATGCAGTCATTTTTGAAAAATAGATTGTTAAGGGTATGTTATTTCCATTTAGTTCATACAATTAAAAGTTGTCAATTTCTGTTAATTCCTAATTTACCAGATTGAATTAAAACAAATAATTTCATGGCGTGATTTACATAAAAACGTAAATCGGGGTAATGCCAAATGCAGTAGTACTCCTACAAGTACATATGCTGTTGTGGACCACAAATTTGATGTGGTTGTTGTTGGTTCTGGAGGTGCAGGCTTAAGAGCTGCTTTTGGTCTTGTGGAACAAGGTTTTAAAACTGCTGTTGTTACAAAATTGTTTCCTACCCGATCACATACTATTGCAGCTCAAGGTGGTATTAATGCTGCAATGGGTAAGTTACTTAAACGAATTTTGATGACACCATATCATTTTTTTTTTATTCAAATATATGCGACTCCATCATTTCAGCAAGTATGGAAGAAGATGCTTGGCAATGGCATATGTACGACACTGTAAAAGGATCTGATTGGTTAGGAGATCAGGATGCAATACACTACATGACTCGAGAAGCACCGGAAGCCGTTACAGAATTAGAAAATTATGGCATGCCCTTCTCACGTACAAAAGAAGGTAAAATCTATCAACGAGCATTTGGCGGACAGTCTTTGCAGTTTGGAAAAGGGGGTCAAGCACACAGATGTTGTGCTGTAGCTGATAGAACTGGTCACAGTTTATTACATACATTGTATGGGGAATCATTAAAATATGATTGTAATTATTTTGTGGAATATTATGCTCTCGGTTTACTTATGGACGATGGAGAATGCAGAGGAGTTGTAGCTCTCTGTATGGAAGATGGCACCATTCACAGATTTCGAGCTAATCACACTGTAATTTAATTTTTTATTCGTTATTATAAAAATATTCAACTTTAAAAATTAATTCCATTTAAACCTTAATTGTTATGCTTCAAATTACGCATGTTGCAGATACTAGCATGTGGTGGTTGGGGAAGAGTATTTTTTTCATGCACTTCAGCACATGCTTGCACAGGGGATGGTACTGCGATGGTTACAAAGGTAGGCTTACCATTACAAGATATGGAGTTTATTCAATTTCACCCCACTGGTGTTTATGGTGTCGGTTGTCTTATAACCGAAGGTAGTAGAGGTGAAGGTGGATATCTAGTTAATGCAAAAGGAGAACGATTTATGGAAAAATATGCTCCTAATGCCAAAGATTTAGCTTCCAGGGATGTAGTATCAAGAGCTATGACTATTGAAATTTTAGAAGGTTTAGAAGAATTAAATTTTGTATGTAAATATTTTTAAAATATGAAAGTTTTTCAGGGAGGGGAGTTGGCAATCTAAAAGACCACATTTACCTACAACTACATCATCTACCAGCGGAAATTGTACATTCACGACTACCAGGAATATCTGAAACAGCTAAGATATTTGCAGGTGTCGATGTAACGAAAGAACCTATTCCTGTGATACCAACAGTGCACTATAATATGGGTGGTATTCCTACAAATTATAAAACACAGGTCTATTTAATCTTTTTACCTAGAATTAAAAACATCCTCCTCGTATCACACTAAGTATATCCCAAGCGAACCTTGTCCTCCTCCATTCTCCTCTTCCAGTTTCCTCTGATGTCTATGGTCTCTGGATTTGAGAAGGGGGGTGAGAAATATTCCACACGCACTTAGGCCACAATAAGTGGGTCCATTGTACTACCTCCAGGCAACAGATTTCCGTTTCAGGTATCACTCAAGCCTTCCAATTTTTGTACTTGAGGCTGATGTTGGCCATATCGGGCTAGTCCTCCAACATAGATCCCCAGGGCTATGGCACAGCATATGCTCTGCTGTCTCGTCATCAGTGCTGCATCCGCGACAGTTGGTACTGTTCACCAGTCCCATCCTGTGCATTTGCTTCTTGAGAGTGCAGTGTCCCGTTAAGATTATCACCACTTGTCGCAGGTTCTTTCGTGACAACTGCACACAGTATTTAGCTCGTTCCGGGCTAGGGTGCTGTTATAACAGTTTTTGGTGATTACAGCTCCGAGTGTGTTAACAGATTCTGATCTTCTGGTAAAGTTTCTAGGATTTCTTGGTATATAACATAGAGCTTAACGTGTTTAGCGACACAAGAATTACGGGTTCTGACCCCCAAGATAGTTATTCAGAGGCCAGTATTGCAGCAGCATCTGGTAGCAAGGCATAATATACTTTGTTGTCCATAGTGATTCATAGTATAGCACTAGTACTTACCTAATAATGGTTTATTTCAGGTACTCAATACAATAGATGGTAAAGATTGCGTTATTGGTGGTTTATATGCTTGTGGTGAAACTAGTAGTAGCAGTGTTCATGGTGCTAATCGTCTTGGAGCAAATTCTCTTCTCGACATTGTTGTTTTTGGACGTGCTTGCGCCAAAGTCATTGCAAAAATAAGTGAACCAGGAGAACCAACTAAAAGAATCAGACCAGTAAGTAAATAATTTTTCTAATTTTACTTGTGTGCAGTACAATGTTCGTAGAATGCAGGAGAAGAAGTAATCGCGAATTTAGATAAAGTACGATATGCAAATGGATCCATTCCTACAGCAAAATTTCGTCTTGAAATGCAAAACACTATGCAAGTTCATGCTGCTGTATTTAGAGAAGAAAAAAGGCTCAAAAAAGGAGTTGAATTAATTTGTGCATTGTATTCACAATTAAATGATGTTAAAGTTACTGATCGTAGTCTTATATGGAATACAGATTTAATAGAAACACTAGAACTTCAAAATTTGATGATTAATGCAGTTCAAATTGCTATCTCTGCTGAAAATCGAAAAGAATCACGGGGTTCCCATGCTAGGGAAGATTATAAACAGAGAATTGACGAATATGATTACTCAAAACCTACTAAATCTCAAAAAATGCGGCCAATGAATAAACATTGGAGAAAGCATACCCTCACTTGGATGGATACCGAAACTGGCGAAGTTATTCTTAATTATCGTCCAGTCATTGATGATACTCTTGATGATGAGGCTAATACGGTACCTCCTGCTATTAGAACTTATTAAATGTGATATAAAAAAAACTTTTAAGTTTGTTATATTCTTAAGGTGTTATTCTTATTAGTTATTTATTAGTTGTTATTTGTTTCAATATAATTATCTAATGTTGGTGTAGATATCATGTACCTAATAAAGTCATACCTACCTGTATTTAAATGTAAATTCGTAAATGCTTACCTTATTTATTACATAATCCTACTATACCTAAGCAGCAGATTATTTTTTTTACATGTACTTATTGGTATTAATTATAAGCAATTTGCTCTCTTGAAAAATTTAGGTCTGCAGCTTAGAAACTTATAAGTTACTTACAATAAAGAGGATGTCTTCAAAAGGTCTACATAGAACGCTACCACATATTCCTGAGAGCAAAATAGCAAACTAGCAATCACAAAGCGAGTCTTGACTTTGGAAAAGGGGTCTTTTTGGTCTTCACTTTTTTAGTTGTGTGTGGCAAAAGTTGATCAGGTGGTTATAGGTATTGTTGTGATATTGACTCGGGACTTGTACGATTACTTAGTCTAAATTAAATAAAGGTTGATAGCTACCTTAAGCTTACGTTTAATAAATTTGTCAAATATTATTTTAAATTTCTTTTTATAATTCGGTTGTTCATAATTTTTATTTCGGTTTCTGAAGGCTCTTATCTCAGGATATTTGGTTCTTTGAGTGCATTGTCTTGGTATCAGCTGTGGTTCGTTTCTATCTTTCAAAATTTGGGCCATATTTGGTTCCGATATGCTTTCATTTGGTCGACTAAAAGTAAATGTTTATTAATGTTATGTAAGATTATGTAAAAATTGGTTTAGTATTTAAGATAATTCTTTGTCTGAATGAATTTAGCTATTTGTGAAAGGCTATGTTTTTATTTTAAGTTTTTTTTATTTAGATAATTTTGATATCGAAGCATTTTATCATACTCGGATAAACGGTGGTTTGTTCAATAGGTTGTCCCAGTATTGGTGATGTGGGTTGTAGCTATCTCTTTAGTTGGAAACGGTTTATCTTCATGTTTCTTTTATATGGAAAAAGATTTTCTTCAAAAATCAATTCTAAAATCTGTAAAGTTGAGGTTATGTTTACCAAAATTTGTAAAATATTAATTTTGGACTTTGGTGAAGATTATTGGTGAAAAACAAGAACTTAAAATGTGTAGAAAATGGTGAGGAATCTGAAAATTGATATGAGTTGAGTGAAAAAGTTTTCCTTAATAAGGAAAATTAACAAATTTGAAGGGTTTTGCAGATGGTATTAAAAACATAGCAAATAGGATATTATTTAAAAGGGAAAATTATGAGGAATCTAAAAATGTGTATAGTTTTGAGGAATCTTGCAGAATAGAGGCCAGAAAGGCATTTAAAATTTATAAAATTATAAAACAATTGATGTTACCTTAAAATTTTTTTCTGTTACCATGGAGAAAAACAAACTTGTTGACAGAGGTTATAAATAAGGCCTCAAAACAAAAAGAAGACTCACTCTGTTAATATTCCTTGAAAGAGCGTGTCGTTTCCGCGAATCCAAAAGATTACAAATTTGGAGTTTATCGAATTTTAATTTGTGTTTGCAACTGGAGAATCAGCCATTTTGCAGTGTTCTTGTTGGTGATCAATATTATTGAATACGAGATTGGATTTGTTCGTACGAGATTGGATTTGTTCGTTGAATATCGGAAAATTGAAAGAAGCGCGGGAAAGTTGAATACGGCATACATAAGAGTCCGAACCAATTATAAGATAAGTTTTCTTTTAGTATTTAAATTTAATTTTGAGCCTAGGGATGATAGGATATTTATTGATTACTTTAATTTAATTTGTGTTCATTTCTTGTGTAAATAAATTTCAATTTTGTTGTGTTGCTTAAAATTTTGTCATTTTTTTTTATTGTTTGTTTGTTGTATGAAAGTTTTTTTTTGTGTATGCTAAATAGTGGACCCACAGAAGATACTTGTCAGAGCAGGACAAGGTATCGAAAGCCCCGAGATAAGAGTTCTTTTTGTTCTTTGTTTTATTTTTTTTTTATTAGCACCGCAAAGAGCAGCTTGGGTTTATCAACAATTTATTAACGCAGCAACAGGGGTGTACAGGTATTACAACATTTATTGTCGCTAACCAACGTGGGGCCCGATTTAGCTAGCTAATTAATAGGTGGAATTAGGAAACAGGGGAAAATGGCAGATAGAAAGGATAAGCGTTTAACCAGGCAAACAAGTAAAGAAAGGGTAGCTGAGAAAGACAGCTTAGAATTAGAGAAGGAAAGTGAGGAAGCAGAACAGGAAGTAATAGGGTTTACAGCAGAAGGTGAAAGTGTAGTAGGAGAAAGAATGGATAGAGCAGGAATAAGTGGGGAAAGTATGGACGAAGGAGAAGGTGGGAAGGAGAAAGAAAAGACAGGATTTGATATGAGATACTTAGTTGAGATCATGAATAAGATGAGTGAGAAAATAGAGAATAAATTTGATGAACAGAAAGGGGAGATTAAAAAAATGAAGGGGGAAATGAATAATAGATTTGAAGAGTTAGGGAGACAATATTATCAATTGGAGGATAAAGTGGAGTTAAAAGTTGAGGAGATGAATAAAAAATTAAAAGAGTGCCTAGAGGTGAAAATAGATAAACAACAGGTTAGATTAGCGGGATTAGAAAAGAAGGTTGAAGAGAATAAAGTAGAGTTACAGGAAGATGTAGAGACAAAGATTAGTCAAGTTAAAAAGGGGCAAGAAGAATTGGAAAATAAAATTGATCTAATGGAGGTAGAGATGGAAGTAATAGAGAGAAAATTTGGTAGTCAGCTGGAAAAGAATGTAGAGGTTGAAGGCAAAATTAAAGATAATAAAAATGAAATCCAGGAAATGGGGAAGGAAATAGAAGTACGTTTAGGGGGGATTGAGAAAGAGATAAGGAAGGTAGAATATCAAGTAGAAAAGAGTGGTCCTAGTAGGATAGTTATTCCGTGGCAGGGAAATAACGAGAGTAACAATCTTCCTAAGTTCTTTGGGAATAACAATTATGGGAATAACCCAAAATTGTTCATTAAAAATTTACAACCAGTTATAGAAACGTTGAGGAATCAAATGGGAGGTCAAGTAGATAGAAACGTGGAAATAAATTTAATTAAAGGGACAATGAAAGGGGTGGCAGAAAAGTGGTTTAGTATTAATGAGGAGAAGTTTTCAAATTACGAAACATTTAAAGAGTTGTTCATTAAGCAATTCTGGAGCATGCAGGTGCAGTATAGGATGGAAGCGGAGATAAAAGATGGGAAGTTTGAAAAGGGGAAAGATCAGAGTAGGGAAACTTATGCCATTGAAAAATACTTGTTATTTCAACAATTAGAACCACCACTTGAGGAAACATCTATAATTTTTAACCTAGCAAAGCAGTTTGGGAAAGAAATCATAGGAAAGGTCACAGAAAATGGGATAAAAGATTTTCAGAGTCTATTGAATGTTCTCAAAAATTATGACTGGGCAGATCAAGATAGGGAAAGTGTGGAAAATGAGGATAAGAAAAGGGTCAATAGGGGACAAAGTAGTGGAAATCAGTACAGGAGTCAGAGTAATGGGGGATATTATAATAATAACTTATGGAGTGGTAATAATATGAATAGTAGTGGGGGAGTACGAGCTAGTCCATATCAGAGTAATAATAGGTACATGGGTAATGTAGGGAGAGATTATGGGAATATTATAAACACTCAAAATCGTAATTGGGGGCCCAGGAATTTTAGTGGAAACAATAATTATGGTGCCAATTATAATAGGGGTGTCAATACAAATAATAACAGAATGGGGGAGAATAATGATAGAGACAATCAGCAGGTGAAAAGTGTAAGGTTTCAAGAGGGACGGAATGTAGGAAGTTTTCAGGGAAATCAGAATAGGGGGTACAATGAATGGAGAGCGAAAATGTCTGAAGGGGAGAATCAGAATGAAAGGAGAGAAGGGTACAAGATAAATGCTACTATGGCTGAAGTAAGGGAAGATTTAGACAGGATAGAGGTGGTGGCGGATGTACACAACCAAAATTTTTAAATAGGAGTATCATTACAGGGCATCATTACATGCACCCTAGAGAGTACATTGATGGGCCAAGTAATGATACGTACATAAAAAGAAATAAAATTATTCAAAATTTGCCGTTCATAAAAATTTATATTAATAATATTACAGTTAATGCTTTAGTTGATACAGGTGCAGAGTTTTCATTGATAAATGAATGTTTGGTAAATGAACATTTGTCAAGTTTTAAAAATAATATTATCCCAATAAAATCAATTAATTTAATAGCTGCTAATAATAAAAAGTTTACAACAATTAGGAAACAATTAAGTCAGGGGTTAATGATAGGGGAAAAAATGATTAAAAAGAGTAAACAAGTTGTAGATAAGGAAAAATTTTAAAATAGAATTAAATTGTTAGATTATAAGGAAGATTTGGGAACCAGAAGTTCTAGATAAAAAAAGGAATAAAGGGGGAAAATTTAGGTTAAATAGGAAAGAGGAGTATGGTGGATGGTAATAAGGTTGGATTATAAATGGAAAGGATAGATTTGCAAGTCGTGGAATAAAAAGAAATAGGTAGAGTTCTGTCAAGGGAGAATTTTGAATTTTTGAGGTTTCAAGGTGGTAGTATTTTCAGTTGAAGGTAGAAATTGTTTCAAGAAAAATTAAAGGTCAAGGGTTTGACATGTAATTTTTATTGTCAACAATTTGGGGGGAAAATGTTGTGATATTGACTCGGGACTTGTACGATTACTTAGTCTAAATTAAATAAAGGTTGATAGCTACCTTAAGCTTACGTTTAATAAATTTGTCAAATATTATTTTAAATTTCTTTTTATAATTCGGTTGTTCATAATTTTTATTTCGGTTTCTGAAGGCTCTTATCTCAGGATATTTGGTTCTTTGAGTGCATTGTCTTGGTATCAGCTGTGGTTCGTTTCTATCTTTCAAAATTTGGGCCATATTTGGTTCCGATATGCTTTCATTTGGTCGACTAAAAGTAAATGTTTATTAATGTTATGTAAGATTATGTAAAAATTGGTTTAGTATTTAAGATAATTCTTTGTCTGAATGAATTTAGCTATTTGTGAAAGGCTATGTTTTTATTTTAAGTTTTTTTTATTTAGATAATTTTGATATCGAAGCATTTTATCATACTCGGATAAACGGTGGTTTGTTCAATAGGTTGTCCCAGTATTGGTGATGTGGGTTGTAGCTATCTCTTTAGTTGGAAACGGTTTATCTTCATGTTTCTTTTATATGGAAAAAGATTTTCTTCAAAAATCAATTCTAAAATCTGTAAAGTTGAGGTTATGTTTACCAAAATTTGTAAAATATTAATTTTGGACTTTGGTGAAGATTATTGGTGAAAAACAAGAACTTAAAATGTGTAGAAAATGGTGAGGAATCTGAAAATTGATATGAGTTGAGTGAAAAAGTTTTCCTTAATAAGGAAAATTAACAAATTTGAAGGGTTTTGCAGATGGTATTAAAAACATAGCAAATAGGATATTATTTAAAAGGGAAAATTATGAGGAATCTAAAAATGTGTATAGTTTTGAGGAATCTTGCAGAATAGAGGCCAGAAAGGCATTTAAAATTTATAAAATTATAAAACAATTGATGTTACCTTAAAATTTTTTTCTGTTACCATGGAGAAAAACAAACTTGTTGACAGAGGTTATAAATAAGGCCTCAAAACAAAAAGAAGACTCACTCTGTTAATATTCCTTGAAAGAGCGTGTCGTTTCCGCGAATCCAAAAGATTACAAATTTGGAGTTTATCGAATTTTAATTTGTGTTTGCAACTGGAGAATCAGCCATTTTGCAGTGTTCTTGTTGGTGATCAATATTATTGAATACGAGATTGGATTTGTTCGTACGAGATTGGATTTGTTCGTTGAATATCGGAAAATTGAAAGAAGCGCGGGAAAGTTGAATACGGCATACATAAGAGTCCGAACCAATTATAAGATAAGTTTTCTTTTAGTATTTAAATTTAATTTTGAGCCTAGGGATGATAGGATATTTATTGATTACTTTAATTTAATTTGTGTTCATTTCTTGTGTAAATAAATTTCAATTTTGTTGTGTTGCTTAAAATTTTGTCATTTTTTTTTATTGTTTGTTTGTTGTATGAAAGTTTTTTTTTGTGTATGCTAAATAGTGGACCCACAGAAGATACTTGTCAGAGCAGGACAAGGTATCGAAAGCCCCGAGATAAGAGTTCTTTTTGTTCTTTGTTTTATTTTTTTTTTATTAGCACCGCAAAGAGCAGCTTGGGTTTATCAACAATTTATTAACGCAGCAACAGGGGTGTACAGGTATTACAACAGTATCTACGACGAGATATTTTCGATATCTATATTTTTTAAAATCCTAAATAAAAATTCTACGATCAAATAATGTTGTAGGTTTTTTTAATACAGACAAATTAGTTTTTTTTAAATTACAAAACGTGTAGTAAACCGTACCTGAATATAATAAAAGAAATCAGGACTCTGGAAAAAACGAATAAGTAACCCCTCGTTGGTATTCCTTTATTAATTATTAATTTACGTTTTACTCACAGCCAAATTGATAGGAAATGAAAGTTAGCACACAGCTTTTATGTGTTTAATGGTGGGGATAAGAATTGAATTTCTATTGGTTGAAGGTCAGTCCCGATTTTGCTGCGGTGGTTTGCAGAACTGCTTATTGTGTGTAGCTTTTCATTAATTCAAAATATGAGTGGCCTTTTAAAAATACATTCGGTTTTAGCAAAACGTATCTTAACGCAGGTATGTACTGTTTTAATAAAAAAAAATTAGCTTTATAATAATATATCTTCTATTATTTACAATTCTCTTGTTACATAACATGCGGTTGTCTTTTATCCTTTTTTTTTGGTTAGCAAATACATATAATTATCATCATTATGTTATTAGCAGTCACGAAGTACAATTACTTAAAAAATAATGATACTTTAATTCTGACCTAGATTGAACGTTCTCAACCCGTTTTAAGCCATGGCCTTCACGTTGCAGCTAATCGAAAAGATACCAAAGTAAGCAGCGATGTATCGAAAGTATATCCCATAGTTGACCACACTTATGATGCTGTTGTTGTCGGAGCAGGAGGTGCTGGCCTACGAGCTGCTTTCGGACTTGTTGCCGAAGGCTTTAAAACAGCTGTTATAACCAAATTGTTTCCTACACGATCTCACACTGTAGCTGCACAAGGAGGAATCAATGCAGCTTTAGGTAAGACTATTTTAAATTCCTAAATATGGTTGTCTAAGTTAATAGCATCATGGCATTTATTTAATTACGTAGAGGTACCTAGTAAGAATACTTAGGAGGTAGACTTGTGATCAAGCAAGAAGTACCTACCTAATTTAAGTCTCATTGTCTTAATAAATATAAAATTTCAATTCGAGAATTGCTTAATAAAACCATGCTTACTTAATGCTTGAATGATGAGAATAGGTCGAGGTATGCCAGGTCACTGGCACCTGTACACTGTATGTGCAATTTTTATTAAACCTGGAAGAATTCCAATGCCCAGGACTTTAGCCTGCCTTATGATTAAACAATAATAAAATAATTTCCATTAAGTTAATTGAAGTTCTAAAGTCTGAAAAGCTGCCAATTAGTTCTCTGTAAATACTTTGATTTATCTGTACTAGCCGAGTACTAGCTGATTAGTAGTTAACAGGTAAAACAATTGTATTTAACAATGGTATTTCTATTTTATTACTCATTCAAGCTTGAATGCAATACCTATATTAAAAATTTATAAACAGAATTTTTTATAAACCAACTACAAACGTCATTCAGCAATAGAGATAAAATTGAGTGGGATATTTATGTACAACCTACAGCTGTTACGAATTTTTTTAAAATTAGTATTACCTACCATTATGGAAATATCCAAACTTTATATTAACTTTAAGACTAAAACAAGGAATGGATATAATCCATTAATAATATTTTTAACTGCAAGTACTTTTTATATGCATTTCTTAATGGAGATTCCGCTCTTTGACCCCAGGAGAATCTTTTCATTTCAAAGTTCATTTGAGATGATAGTATTCTGAGAAACCCACATTAATCTTTTTCGTACAAGCTTTAAATTGACACAAGATTAAAAATTGCGTGAATATATCACATGTATGTCTACTGATAAGTAGTAGAATACATATATCTTCTGCACAACTTGCTATGATTAATTAAGATTGGTTTTTTAAGATACACTGTATAGTACTGCAAATTATTCAAAATGATTTATATTTTCCAAAGTATACAGGCTGTTACTTAAAATACACCCCAAACCATAACTTCGTTATTTTAAATTTTGGATCTCACAAACTAGGTATACATATATAATTTTTAATGGTAAGGCAAAAGCTATCTTTTTACATGTACATTTTTGAAATGTACAAAATTTATGCATACAGTGCTTCCCGAAAGTAACGGATAAATTCAATAAAATCGTTGAGAAGAATATTTCAAATAAATGCTCGGACACGTCGATTTTTATTTTTAAATTATCATTTAGAGATGTAATTTTCAACCCCCCACCCCCAACCCCTAAGCGCTGCCAACTCCAACTTTAAAAAATCAAATAGCAAAGAACCATTTCTGATACCTCATCTGATAGCTTTTTTTATGTTGAATACAATAAAAAAAAGTTTTTCAAAATCGGTTGATAAATAACGGAGATATTTACCAAAATGTATTCAAATGAAAGTGCCAATATTCGAGCAGGCAGTGGTAAAAAACAATTGCAACTTGTTTGTAATTGAATGTAAACAAAATGTATTGACATTACTAAGTGGAGTGTGTGTTACTTATTGTTAACGATTGAAAAATAAGCTAACAAAAATGAGATTTACTGAAGCCGAAAGAATCGAAGTTTTAATGATGATTGGGGTTGGATACATTTTGTTTACATTCAATTACAAACAAGTTGCAATTGTTTTTTACCACCCACTGCTAGAGCCGTACCAACGCCTGCTCGAATATGGCACTTTCATTTGAATACATTTTGGTAAATATCTCCGTTATTTATCAACCGATTTTGAAAAACTTTTTTTTATTGTATTCAACATAAAAAAAGCTATCAGTTGAGGTATCAGAAAGGGTTCTTTGCTATTTGAATTTTTAAAGTTGGAGTTGGCAGCGCTTAGGGATTGGGGGGTGGGGGGTTGAAAATTACATCTCTAAATGATAATTTAAAAATAAAAATCGACGTGTCCGAGCATTTATTTGAAATATTTTTCTCAACGATTTTATTGAATTTATCCGTTACTTTCGGGAAGCACTGTATATGTAAATATAAACCAGTTACAAGTACATTTACCTTACAAATTAAAAGTCGCTAATTTAATATTCTCAATGACTTATTGGTTTCTCTTATGGTTTTTAGTTTTATTAAGTACAGTACATAAGCAAGATAACAAGAAGTATATAGATAAGATAACACCAATAATAGGTTGCATGGATGCTAAGTTTTAAAGGGTCCACTTAATTTTATACATATTATCTTTATACAAGGTGGATTATGCACCATAGAGATTTCAATGCAAAATGTTCATTTATTTCAGGATTTCCTTTTTAATGTAGGTACCTACATATTTCATTTATTTTCTAAACCGTGTTAATTGAACTAAATAATTATTATTTAATACTACTTTTGTTTCTATAAACCTCTGGGTTAGGATATAATTATTATAACTGATTGTGTAATGCTTAAACTTGGTATGTTAACAAGTTGTAAATATGAACTATAAAAGGTAATTGCTTTTTATTTGTGAACAATATAAGTACTATAACCAATTTTATCAACTCAAACATGTTAACATGTTTATATTTGAATAAAGTAGTGGAAGGTTTACAGTAATAGGTACCTACCTAATTTTTTTTATTATGTCTACTAATTCGAAAATTGTTTAAGCCAAATAGTTGTTAGAGGTTAATTGGAAATCAAAAAACTGGTTCTGTAGTAAACAATTAACAAATCAAGGTTCATATATCGAAAATATAAACTTATTACTGAAATTTTTTGTTAAGGCTCTCTCTTTTATTCGTAAGTTTAAATTGAAAATATTATTTTGATTTTTTTACACAAGACAAACGCTACTGAAACCTAAAATGTTATTTTATGCACAGGTATGACTTTGCAAATCCAACTTTGGGAAATCCCTAAACAAATATGCAATGAAACCCATTTGCCTATTAGTATTTTCCATTCTAAAACAGCAACTGTTACATGATAACAAATTGCTTCCTCAAGACTATAACACAATACATGCACTACGAACCAGCAGCGTTTATGGTCGTAGTTTTTAATCTCGCGGCTCTACCGCTATGCTACGTGCGTTCACATTTTTTTTAGATATTTAAATAAGTACAAGGTGTTCAAGGTAGGGGCGCATGCAAGGGAATCTCGTAAACGGTTCAGCGCGTTGAGGACTACTTACTACTATAATCATCATTCACATTCTATTAATTTTGCAGTTTTCAGTACAGACTGAAAAATCTTAAATTTTGAGTTTCCTAATTCCTGTGTAATTAGACATGCCACCATACCAAACAGCTCTTTTTACTTTCCAATACCACCACTGGTAGGTATATGGGAAGTATTGATATCATGAAAATTTTCGAAATTGAGATTTTCGCGGAAATACGTGTTTTGGACCTCCAGCAACCCAAATAAGTGGTTTAGAAAAAATGCCTGTCTGTGTGGGTGTGTGTATGTAACGCCTCTAACGCAAGAACTAGTAAATCGATTTTGATAAAAATTGAAATGAAGGGGTATATCGAAAATTCATCGACAAAATAAGGTTTTCATAAAAATCCAAAACCGGAAGCGAAAGTTAGACATGTCTTTTTGGTAGAATTTTTTTCACAAGCAGAATTTTGAAAATCTGAGTAGCGGATATGAAAGAAGGCCATAATTCAAGGGAAACAATTTTTTGCCGAACTCTCTAACTTCAAAATGGCGGCCGCTATGAATTTTTCAAAATCTTGACTTTAACGCCCCACAACTCAAAAACCAGTTATCTGATTAGGTTCAGCAACAACTTGATTGCAAGCCTTTTGCCGGTACTATACCATGAAGAAAAATTTATTTAGTAAATTCAAAAACGGTCGCAACGGCGGCGCTCTTCCAAAAATTTTGAAATTTTTGAAAAATTATTACAAATCAACTGGCCACACGATTTGGTTTAAATTTTCTATATTTATGCAGCTTGGTATTAGCTACATTTGTGTTTTTTGATGAACGCCAGAATTTCACTGTGGCGCCCTCTACGAGGTTTTGAAAATCGGAAATTGATGCTCCTATAGCGCCTTTATTAGTCAAAATATGAAAGAAGTTTAAATATAAAAGTTATTCAGTATATAATTCTGCATTTTCCTAAATGTATATCAAGTATACAGGGTGTTTACTTTTCACACTACAATAAGTAACTTTGTTATTTTAAATGAAACACCCTGTATATTATTATATAATTGAATGCAAAATTGAATTGACTATCACATAGTATAAGGTAGTCATATAGCTAAAATGTACGGTTGATGAGAAAATCGCGAACTTCCGCTGCGTTAGTAAATTAGATGCCTGTCTCTCTTCTGTACGTATCGAACCCGTATAGTCTGGTGTTTCTCGCTACGCATTCAAGTGATTACCAATTTCCTTTTTTTTGTATTAAGTTTGAGGACCTCTCAATCTTGGCTAAATTCCAAATAAATCAAATGTACTGCTTATAATTTCATAAATTTATTTCAGGAAATATGGAAGATGATAACTGGCAATGGCATATGTACGACACAATAAAAGGTTCCGACTGGCTAGGAGATCAAGATGCCATTCATTACATGACCCAAGAAGCACCTAAAGCTGTTATTGAATTAGAAAACTATGGCATGCCCTTTTCTCGTACTACAGATGGTAAAATATATCAACGTGCATTTGGTGGGCAGTCGCTTAAGTTTGGCAAAGGTGGACAAGCACACAGATGTTGCTGTGTAGCTGATCGAACTGGCCACAGTTTACTCCACACACTTTATGGACAGTCTTTGAGATACGATTGCAACTACTTTATAGAATATTTTGCCCTTGATTTAATTATGGAGGGTGGAGAGTGCAGAGGAGTCATTGCATTATGTCTGGATGATGGCACCATTCACAGGTTCCACAGTAAAAATACTGTAAATAAATTTCTGCTTTTTGTAGCTTTAGTGCAAATTTTGCTTCATTATGTAGTGTAGCTATAACTATTATCGTATGATTTCTGCTTTCTTACTTCATCTTTTCTGTTATTTCCATGAAATGAAGAGCAACTAGTAGCTTTAATCTTTGTAATAGGTACTTGCAACTGGTGGATATGGCAGAGCATTCTTCTCATGTACTTCAGCTCATACATGTACAGGCGATGGCAATGCAATGGTTGCACGTGCTGGTTTACCATGCCAAGATCTCGAATTTGTACAATTTCATCCTACGGGTATTTATGGAGCCGGTTGTCTTATAACAGAAGGTTGCAGAGGTGAAGGTGGTTACTTGATTAATTCTGAAGGAGAACGTTTTATGGAAAGATATGCTCCCGTTGCTAAAGATTTAGCATCCAGAGATGTCGTTTCTCGGGCCATGACCATTGAAATTCGTGAAGGTTTGGTTTAAAATGTATTAAACTAAATAACTTATTAAAATATAAAATACTTTTAGGAAGAGGTGTTGGACCAGAAAAAGATCATGTCTTTCTCCAATTGCATCACCTTCCAGCAGAACAGCTAGCCGCAAGACTCCCGGGAATTTCTGAGACTGCCATGATCTTTGCAGGTGTTGACGTTACAAGACAGCCTATTCCTGTGTTACCAACTGTTCATTATAATATGGGTGGTGTTCCAACAAACTACAAAGGCCAGGTGAATATCTGTTAATTTCAGTAAAAATTGTATGGAGTCCTTTACTTTTTTAGCTTGTTCTACCAATTTATATCTGATTACAGGAGCAGCTGATATGAATATGCCAAACCTCTTTTAGAGTTATTCTCCTTGCTCCTAAATCCTTACTCCTTATAATACTCCATTGGCATACAGCAACAGAAGGAAATCCTTACGTGTCAGGTGTTGCTTTACATTATTATTATTATTATTAAATATATTAACATTTAACATACAGGGTATTTTTAAACTTTGTAGGTTACAGAATATATTCTACACATCAAGATAACAAATGCTCTTCATGTAGTGCCTGAAAATCAAAGAGAGAATCGACCCATTGTGTATTTGGATGACAATTTGATCTTATTTTACCAAAATAATATTAGAACTTATTATTTTGATGTGTAATATATTTTCTTGAGTGATGACTACCTATATAGTTTCTGAACACCTTGTATATGTATAAAAAATACTAATCACGAAGTTAGACTCTAGACTATAAGAAGGATAACATTAAATACTTTCAGGTATTGGATAATGTGAATGGCACCGATAAAATCATTCCAGGACTATATGCTTGTGGTGAAAATGCATCTTCAAGTGTACATGGTGCTAATCGACTTGGAGCTAATTCCCTCCTTGATTTAGTTGTTTTTGGACGTGCATGTGCTAAAACTATTGCTGAAGAACACAAACCAGGCGAAAAAATTGGTGCTCTTAGCGCTGTAAGCTTTTTTTTTTTAAATTTTATAGCAATAACACTTAAAGGGGGCTTCATACAGGGGCAATTTTTTCTTTTTGTTTTCATTGGTTAATTTTGAATTTTCCGCCAAATTTAACCAATGAAAACAAAAAGAAAAATCGCACCTG
This sequence comes from Hemicrepidius hirtus, assembly GCA_963082805.1. Lineage (NCBI taxonomy): Eukaryota > Metazoa > Arthropoda > Insecta > Coleoptera > Elateridae > Hemicrepidius > Hemicrepidius hirtus. The sequence continues at coordinate 9,491,675 of OY720161.1, forward strand.
TATGAAGCCCCCCTTTCTGGAGAATCACAATAATTTTTTTGAAATACAATTCCCTTGTTTTTATAGAATGCTGGAGAAGCATCAATTGCCAATCTGGATTGGGCAAGAAACGCAAATGGCCCTCTTCCCACAGCAGATTTACGTTTAGACATGCAAAAAACAATGCAGAAACATGCAGCAGTATTTAGAACAGCAGATACATTACAACAAGGAATTAAATTGATGGAAGTAGTGTATAGTAAATTAAAAGATCTTAAAGTTACTGACCGCAGTCTGATTTGGAATTCAGATTTAATTGAAACTTTAGAACTGCAAAATTTAATGCTCAACGCTATGCAGACTATTGTAGGCGCAGAAAATCGTAAAGAATCAAGAGGAGCCCATGCTAGAGAAGATTTCAAGACTAGAAGTGATGAATATGATTACAGTAAACCTATTGAAGGACAAGAAAAAGTACCAGAAACCAAGCATTGGAGAAAACATTCACTTTTGACCATCGATCCGAATACTGGCAAGGTTAGCATTAAATACCGATCCGTCATTGATAAGACACTTAGCCAAGATGTTGCCACAGTGCCTCCTGCTATTAGATCTTACTAAATAAATAAAATAATAGAACAGGTGGTCGCTGAAAGAGTTTTAATTTTAAGGTAATTGCTTGTACTTTACCAACAAAAATAAAATTTCGTAATGTTTATCTGTGCTTGTGAAACATCAAATTAGTAATTACACAATATACACAATGGGAATTGTTATAAGTGGTCAGACAAACATTTATATCTAAAAACTGAAAAAAATAGAAAAACAGGATTGTTTCTGGCTACTCCTAATTAATCTCATTGCACCTCAAGCAAACATAAAGAAGCTTCGTCATACACATCTTGTCAATATTTATACATTAGAGTGCATATGTAAATTTGTAACACAAACGAGTTAATTTAGTTTGAAATACAGGTCTGTACAAATTATTTAATAGAAGTTTCAAAACGTTATCATTAATAACTTTAATGTAGATACTATACTGGGTGTTAGGGAAGTCGTACAAAATTCAGAAGTGAATCGGTAGGCAAAATAAAGTCGATAGTTCCTATTTACAACTTACCTAACACCCTATATAGTAGCTTAAAAGGATGACTGATATGGAACAAATTACCATTAGTAGGTACCTCAATGTGCTTAATTTTTTATGTTTGTGATATAGTTATAATAACATAAGATTTTTAAAATCTTTGTATATTCAGAACCACCTGTATTAATTTATTTATTGTAGATGACTACATATTGTATTAAACAAGCTGAAGTATTGAAATATAATTTTTAACAGCAATAGTACACAAACACAAAAGTGTAAAAATGATTTAATTTCAGCACAAAACATTAATTTATTTCCAAATCGCAAAAATGAGTCTGTTAACACATGTTTATGTGTTTTTGGATGTTCATTTTTAAGTATCTACTTAAATCATTGTGTAAATTTAATTCACATTTACATGGTCCATTGTATTATGTGTTTGTATTGTTTTTTTTTTTTTTCGTTGTATAATAAAATAATAGAGTGAAGTTAAAAAATGTATGTTAATGTAAAATGTTAAAAAAATAATCATACAAAATTAAAAGCTAATAAAATTTTAATGAAAGACAATAATAAAATGATAGTTTTCACTTTCACAGTTTGTAATGATTATTCAAAAGTAAGTTGCATCAGATTCTCCTGTTATCTCGATCAGGTTCAGTAACAACTTGTTTGAAAGCCCTATACCCTGTAGAAAAATTTATTTAGTAAATCAAAAACGGTCGTAACAGCGCTCTTCCAAATACTTTGAAATTTTTGAAAAATTACAAAAAAGTTGCCTCACGATTTGGTTTAAAATGTCTACATCTGTAGCTTGGTATTAGATACATTTTGCTTTTTTGATGAATGCTAGAATTTCACTGTGGCGCCCTCTACGAAGTTTTGAAAATTGGATTATTGATGCTCCTATAGCTTCTTTATTAGTTATAGTTAATATATGAAAAAAGTTTAAATATAGAAGTTTTTCAATATATACACCTAAATTTATATTACGTATACAGTTTTTTCAGTCGTTTGTTGCGCTACGCATTCAAGTGATTTCCAGAGACTACCTCAAGGTCGAGAACTATTATGCTGTTGAATACTAAAAACGAAATGTTTATTGTTAGTATGGGAAAGTCCAGGGGAGGTGCGCAACTCCCCTTTTACTTATTTACCCTCTTGTATTACTCAGTACTGGTGATGAACCTCCTAATAGGAGATTTATACCTTGCTTTCCTATCGGTACGCGCAAAATCAACAAAAACAAACTTCCCTACGCGACGACACAGTTGTCCCTTATTTACAGTGATACCACCTGTAATGTCACCCTTCGCTTTGTCTCTTTCAGCAGAGCGTAAAATTTCACGCAAAGGCACTATGAACAATACACTTCTCAATCTCAATGCAATAACGGTTTCTAAGGCCAAACCATTAATGTTAGACATACGCTCTCAGGCAGTTTCTTGTAAGAAATATTATTTCCTACAACATTGCTCCTATAATATTTTACCCTATCTAGCGCGGTTTTCGCTGCATTTCAATTTAAAGCGTTTCGAAAATGGTATTTTAAGCTGGCCGCATAGCTTATGGTTATGACATCATGCGCCACTATTCTCCGATTGGAGACGTTTGGGTGCCTCTTTCGCGCGGCAAAGTTTACAAAATGCTATAAAAAAAATTTAAAAAAAAGAACATACAAAACATATGGCCGTAGCTCCCTTAGAAAGCATTTGCGACACCTATTCATACGAACTTTTGTTCATATTTTTTTGATGTAGAATCACCTCCCAAAGTAGCGTAACGTTGTTTCTAGACACCCTGTCCTCTACTGCAGAGTATTTACTGATCATCATCGAGATAATTTATAAATGGTTTCCAACCGTTTTATTAAAAACTGCTGGCCCAGTAATCTTTCCACGTGGTTAAACTATCAAATTCTTATTTTATGAACTATAAAAGAATAATATAAAATTATCAGTAGTACTAAGAGGTTATCAATTTTTTTGTTCAATACATTGTTTTGTTTTCATTGATATTATTTCAGAAGTAACAAAATTGCAGTAGAATAGATATACTTATTAGGTACGGTCATTTTGAATGTCTTGGATATGAGTAAATCCTTCCACAATCAAAGTGTTCTGAAGGTGTTACCAGGTTACCTGCTGATCATTTTAACAGCTTAGTGTAATAGTAGGTAGAGCCTGAGTCGACTCTGGAGATAAACTTAAAGAGGTGAACGACTAGACAAAAGGAGAATTAGTATCTAATATTTATGTTGTAGAAAGTTCTTATCAAAATGATTAATGACTTTATATAATCCTGAATTTTCAAATCCCACCGATTCAAATTGAAAGTTTTGTTATGATCCCTTAGCGGATTTATAACATGAAGATTTAAAAGATAAAATTTTCTGATAATCGATATGTTAATTGTTTATAAATTTATTTCGTAGATAGTAGTAACATTTTTATTTCAGTAGATCGCTCTACGATCTTTAGCTACGATTTCAAAGTTAATTCGTCATCTTTAAATCAGAATACTGAATACTTAGCGGCCCTAAACAAAGAGTTGCCAAATAAGCTAACTTATGTTTTTCCTAGTAGATATAGGTAGGTACATACATTTCATATTACACAATTTTAAATGTAATAATTTAGAAATGCTCAACTGATGGCAAAGAGCCTACCATAAATATAGGTAGGTTCAAACCGTAGGATAAGAGAACTTCATAGGATAAGTAGTGAGTCGTTGATTCTTTCATTTATCTCTGACTTTATTCGCAAAACCTTCAAATCCGCTACAAATAATTCTAACGACTCACTACTTATCCGGTGAAGTTCTCAGCTCCCTGGAAACACAACACCCTCACTTGAATGTTAAATAAAACCGTTAAAATTAAAATAATATCTATTATATAAGATTATTGGGAAAATGTGTATAGCCTTCAATATATTCTGGGAATTTCGGAGATCGGAAAAGGGGTGAGGACCAAAAAAATACAAGTGTATCTATAGCCTTTGAATTATTTACGAAAAGAAGGGGGAAATAATCATTTGATAAAACTCGAGAGGAGAAATAGAGTCTCGTGTCGCTTCTCAAAAGCGAGAGAAGGCGAGACAAGAAATGCGTCGTGCTCGATGGCAGCACTACAAAACTGGTATGTAAGTGGTAAAGCATGTGCTTCCCCATTCCGCGAGCACAAACACCTACATTCGTGACCTCTCTGCAAAAAAAAAGTGGTAACAACAAAGAAATTGAGTTGTTTGATTACAGATGTTTTCGTTATTCCTTATCATTTGATAATAAATAAATAGACTAGATCTTTCATTCAAAAAACGAACGTGACAAATGACATGTTATTGTAAAGGTTATTTTTTTTAGTAGCACCTATTTAAGATTTTGAAAATAAATCAACATAATGTAACAATGTTGATTATTGGACATTTCTATGTCCTGCTGATAATAATAAGTAATAATTGTCCTTTCCTGAAAATACCGAAACAGTCGAATTTTCACAATATTTCAGCAACAGGTCGACTTTGTGTAACTCTTCCAATATATTTATATTTTTTAAAATCCTAATAAAGACGCATCTAGATTAGAATTTTGAGTCGTTTTTACTATTAATACGTTTCTTGGTTAATCTTATGTGATTGTATATAAAAATATACATACCTAACAAATATTTATCATATTTAATGTTAAATTTATATTTTCATTTTATTTATAACCATATTTTGTATTTTTTTTTGCATAACAAAGTTCATGAACATTTTTTGAACATAGATCCTCAGTCACTGTCACATGATGGAAAATTTATAGAGTAGTAATAGCAGATAACATATTTTATGAAAATTTGTTAATTTTTAATTCCTTTCTTTAGTACCTCATTAACACATAAACCTTTTGTATTATGTTATAATATTGAATAGTTATACTTCTAACTATCAACAGGAAATAAGTAAATTGGGTCTAATCTAACATATTACAATATTCGATTGCAACCAACATTGCTGTTGTTGCTACTGCAGGGTGTCTGCGATAACTTTTAATCTTCGACCCTGACTTTGTTAATCAAAAGTAACTGTCCTTGTCTTCACTGTCTTATGCTTATTTACCCATTACATTTCATACAAAAATGAAATAATTAGTTATCAAAGCTTTATCAGCGAACGCTACATATGGCACGTTATTTGGATCAGTTCAATTTAGAACATTGCTCTGTACAGTGCATTCTTCTCTTGGCTTACTCTTTCTTCTTGTATTTGGGCTTCGAGTCCATGTTTGAAAAAGTGAATTTGACCTGCATGCAGTTCACATATCCTACTGTGCCAGCTGTGGACGAGTTTTCTTGGCAAAAACTTCAGGGATTTTCTCTCGTCAAACTGTTTCTAAACTTTTGCTTCAGTAAGTTGTTGCGTCATAATGATATACAGACAAACATTGACTTTGCTGTATCAAGTCATGTTACATAAAATATTAAAAATCTTCTTTACAATAAAATAACTTCAACTACGTAACTTCTGAAAATTGTCAATAATCACTCTTATCAAAATTAGTTGCCCTGAGTCAAAACAACATCACTATTAAATGGTTTTTCATTTCAAGATTAATTTTTATATTCTTATTTTATCTCATATGTTAATTAATGCATATTTTCACCATTATAGGTTGTGGCTGTGAATTGCTTCCAATGTCTGCAGTTCCTCAAGGTGCTTTCCTTGCCGCCAAAATTCGGCAAAATGAAAAGAAAAAGCCCAAAGAACAGGCCAATTTTTATGAAATGAATCGTTAGTAGTACGTATTTCTTGATTACTAAATCAATAGTAATCGTTGAAATGTTTTAGATAACATTGAGCCTAATCCACTTCAATATAACAGCAAAATGATGAATAGCATTTGGGGCTTGTACAATCGTTATTCTGTGCACAATTTGAAGAAAAATATTGACAAAAATGTCACTATTAACACAGTAAACCAGCAGATGTAAGGTTTTTATATTTTCTTTGATTAGTGCTTTAGCAGCATTGTTTATCAACTTATTTTGCAGCCAGTCTGTTGGTTCTACTGCTAGTGGTACCATGTGTACCACTTCCGCACCAGTGTTCAGCAATCCATTGGTCAAGCTATGCTCTACTTTTAGAAATGCTCATTAAACGGACTGAATGCAATTCCTTCTAATTAGAGCATTAAAATTTTGCTTGCTTAATGGGGCTTAGTTATATTATAGTATTTGGGTAAATGCATGATGATATCTAATAAAAGCCATATTTTTATTGGTAAATCAATTATTATAACCGTTTTATTTTTATATTATACATTGTTTATTAAAGGCTTTGCAAAATGAAATGCGGTTTTTTATTATTGAAGCTTCACGTAGAACTTTTCAGAAAGAATATCAAGGTATTAATCAGATTAATCAGTTCTTGGAACTCCATCTAGCGAGTAGTACTTCAAGGACAAACAAGACTTTCTCAGTCATCTCCGTGATTTCCCAGCCATCTCCAGAGACTTCTCAGTCTTTCCGCCGGTACAAATCAGACTTTCCCAACTTTCGTTATTTCCAAGACGTCTCCGGAACTTCCCCAGATTTCCCCCGGCACAAATATAACTTCTTCAAACTTCCTTGTTAATTTAAATACTTCCTCATTCGTTCTCCAAACTTCCCCATCCCTTCCCCAGACTCCCTCACTCCTTCTGCAAACTTCCGCAACCTTTCCCCATACATTCCAGTTACTTTAAAGACGTCTCTAGGACTTCCTCCAGCACAAATCTGACTTCTTCAGATTTCCCCGTTACTTTCAAGACATCTCTGGGACTTCCCCAGACTTCCATATGATTTTCCCAGACTTCCCCGTGACTACTTTAGGATTCCCCCGGACTACCCTGACTTTCTCGGGATTTAGTCACAGTTTCCCAGGGCTTCCTCGGCATTTCCCGCGGTCAAGGCATCGTCAACTAATTAGGACTCCACGTTAAGCTAAAATTTGAAATACTAATAGCGTCGACTGACAACGACCAATAGTAAGATTTAATTTAAATATCCCATGGTCTGACGCAGATGTTTCAAAACGCAATAGTATACTTACGTGTAGCATCCTTTTCCAACTCGTTTTCTTAAATAAAAGCAACTTTTTTAAAAATAACCCCACAATATTCAAGGGCTGTTTCCAAGTGAGACCGAAGTGCAACCTACCCAATTAGACTTCAACCAACCTGCACTGCAAGGGTTTCAACTGAAATTTCCTGACATTAATAAAAGTAGGTGTTTTGTCATCTAACGCTAGCTATTTAGAGGAAACTGCAAGAGCAGGTTTTGAAGGCAAGGGAATTTTATTCACTTACTACGAATATACGAATAATAAACCATCCCTGCGTTTCAGATTCGGTATGAGCAGGATTATGAATTTGCTCGATGGGTTCCCATAGTTCCTGCGTTAGCGTTTGTTCGGCCTCAAAACATGACTGACGCTTTCGATGAAGTACCTACTCGAACATAAGGATTTTCCAAAAGAGGTCAGATTACTAACAAAATTCTTCGAAGACACATATACAGACTGGACAAGGACTGTATAACCATAAAATTGTCCAATAAGAAGTACTATGCTGCAATTTCGACCAGGGTGAAGACATCGACAACCCTGGGTTCATGGATTCCATGATTTATTTCCGCCTACCAGCACAACTGTACAACTGTTAAATTTGAGAAGAGGTGCGTTATAATAAAAATTAATTACCATTTTAAAATGTTTGATATTTTTTCAATAATTAATAGTGACATAGATTCCATTTTCTTAATATGATAATATATTTCAAACCGGGGACGTGGTGATGTGGAGGGACGAAATTCCTTGGGGACGGAATGTGGAGGGCGAAGTTTCCGTATCCCAGTCCAATTCTAAATTTCAGTTTTGAAAACAATTATAAGGCATTTATTAAAGTCTAAAAGAAACATACAATATTTTAATACAAAGCATGATTATAAAAGTAGTAATTAAATGATTATTTATTAAATATATCTATAAAGTACATATTATAAGGTGTTTCAAAACTTGAGTTCATGCTGTTTGTAGAACATCAGAGTTAGGTAATGCCAAAATTGTGTCCATGAACCAAATATAATAAATTATAACATAATAACAACATTCAGTTTCATATTGCCAGTACTTTCGTTTAAGATACGTATATAGTAGGTACACTATCATGTCTTTTAAAGGTTAAAGCAGAGCATGGGCACAAGTTTTGAAATTCCACGTAATACTTAATCAATAATGGAATGGGTACTTTAAATATTTAAATTTACATTTTGTGCCATTGGAATTAGAGTTTATAATTATTAGATAAGTTTCATATAACTAGTAGGTAGGTACCTACTAATTTAGAATTCCTATAATAGCTTCATTTCTGGGGCACATTTGAAAACACGGAGGAAACATCTTTTTAACCTCTGCATTAGAATGTTTTAAGGAAAAGCTGTTGAACTGATAACCTGTCTCAGTTTTTACGCGACAATGATCATGTTCAAAACGAAATTCTATATCAAAATCCTCACATCCTATGCCGCTTAATTCCCAACTACCAACTCCCGAAACAATGCATTTGAATGTTAAAATTTTCTTTTCAAAAAGCGTAAAATAAAATTTTGTGACAGGATCGTCATATACCGATAATAATTTATCGCAATATAGTTTTATAACTATACGTTGAGGATCTGGACAGTAGGTACCATGACTTCCCAGATGTTCCATTAAATTATTCAGAGCAACATAATTCTTTTGACAAGATTTTATGGGACAGAAAAAATTTTGATATGGACAATCTTGTTCATGTTCCGCTATGTTAGCTTGGTTCCCAATAAATGTACAAGTCCTCCAACGACATGGATAAACCAACTGTGTGCGTTCTATCTGTTTAGGAGAACTTAAATTTTTTTTGCAGGTTGAACACGATAAAACTATTTTATTTCTATTATAATTGTCGAGTACAGACCCGGTGAAAATTGGTGGAATGATATAATATTTGCAATAAAAGCACCTTACATCTTCCAGTGCATTCAACGCTTCTTCAACAATCGTTTCATGTTTTTCAGTTTGATTATGTATTGCTGAAGCAACTAGTGACGCTTTAACTGTTTGCGATTCAATAACAGGTTTTATTCCATTGGCAGTACTAGAAGAATCATTATTTTGAATTGCTATCATTATATTAATAAAAATGAATGAAGGATTATCCAAAGCTGGTAAATAATTAGACATCATGAGATTGGTAGCATTCTGATCAATAATTGTCTGTGATTGATAGCAATAACAGGGTAATTCTTTAAAATGTATTATTCGATCTGCATCTGATCCACTGGTAATTTGTGTCTTGTAACACAACCTTTGGGAATTGTCATGTGAAAAATGACCAACATTCAAATATAAAATATTCTTAGGTTTATCATAATTGCACTCAATAATGACGGTAATTTTATTAACCATCATTATTAGATTGACTTGAAAATTTTCTTCGACATTGAGTTTGAATCTTCCATCTTTAGTTATTAAATCAAGATGGTTCTCATTAAAATGTTTATAAACATCAAATCCTGACAAATTTTCAGGGCACACGCCATTAGGTAATGATGGACAAAGGAACGTCTTGTAGGGGCACATATCCTCGTGTTGGGTAGTACTATTACCAAATAGCATAGTTTCTTTGCAACCTTGTGGTTTGTAACGACATGGAAATGTGAACTGACTCATTGCAGTTTCAAACAATACGTTTCGTACAACTACTTCACTGCTGGAAGATGAGCAACGGCCGCAAATACTCCTACCATCAAGTTGCATCATGATGGGACCAATTGACATGTAACAGTTACAATGTGAACAAAGTAGCTGCTCCACAATGTCAGAGGGCAATTCATACCGACTCTTATTATTGTTCATGGTATCCAATCTATGAAATATTTAAAGAAATAATGTTAGTAACTATAAAGCATTCGAAATTTGCTACAATTAACCCCTAAACCTTATTACCTACCGAAATATAGAGCTTCAAAGTAGGTACAATTTTTTTTTAAAATAGCAAAAAAATCACAGCTGTCCGTCAAGTTGTGGTACTTGATCCCTACCTGTTGATTGAATTAAAAGAATTCTCCCTATCCCTCAAAGGCTAAAGAATCCCTCCCCAAAGGTATTTCGCCTTCCATCCCGCAACACTGACAAACGGATAGCTCTTACGCCTACAGGGACCCAGCACATCTATTCACAAGGCCACTGGGTTTGAGAAAAATAATTCCATTATTTTTCACAAGCCCAGTTTCACAAACCCAGTGGACTTGTGACTACATACGCTCAACTGCTGGGTCCCTCTATACTAGGCGTAAGTCCTATCCGCTTGTGCAACACTGAGACTGGGGCACAAGGAGGGTGGGGGATCCACAGCGGCGTCCGGCAGCTGTCACCCCCTCTAGCTAACTATTCAGTATTCACCCCCGCCCCTTTATTCCACAACTCGCGAACCATAGAAGGTGGTTGTCCTTCACATTCCTTCAACAAAGAACAGCTCTGTTCATCTTCCACCCCTTATAGTATAAGGTTTAGAAAAACATGTTATAAAAGTAAATTGTAAAAAATTTTGTGCTCAACAAAAAAGTATAGAACAGTTCTTTTCGTATGATGCACTCTTAAAGAGTTATTAAGCAAAAACCAATAAAGGTGACAAAGTGCTCGTACCGACACGCGCACAGGTGTGTCAATTCGAACTTTTTAATTTAAAGTAGGGCCTCGGTACATACACCATATCTATCTAAAATCCAGAACTACATAACGCTTTATCAGGTAAAGTGTTAGCAGCTGCTGGACTATTGATAAGTAGTACATCGGCTAATTTTAAGTAATTGATGCCCGATTGCACCGTCGTCACTTAAATTTTAAGGGAGCCTTAAAATTTTAATTGCCATGGATACAATTCTTGGTGACAATTGTATCCATGGCAATTCAACTTTTAAGGCTCCCTTAAAATTTAAGTGACGACGGTGCAATCGGGCATGAGAGTTTAAAAAAAATTAGTAAGATATAACAAGATTTGTTATCGTTTATATTGGAATAAGAGAATAAAAAGAACAAAACAGAAAATTATAGGTAACAATATAATTTTCTAATCTAAAAAATAATGATTTATTGTCATCGCCGTGTCTATTTTACAAGTCCACGTTCAAGTTTTTTAATTTATTTCGGTACGCATTCAGGTGCATTTATTTTATCTTTATAGGTACTAGCAAAGCTCATTTTTCTTTTTCTAAATAATAATAAATAAAAAAGGATTATTCCACCCTTCCACCGTAATAATAATAATAGTATTAAGTAACTATAAACCTACCTGCAATGGTGCTAAATAATGAAAACTATAAAAATAAAACTTAAATTTTGGTGTGTGTGAACTCGTCGACGGTTGAGCGTCGAAAAGACTTGTTTGAATCACTACCACTAGCACGTGGCACCGAGATGCACAATGTTGCCAAATGTTTCTGTTTCTGGTAGCAAACTAGCAACAGAGCCAAATATCGCGTTTTCCTTAAAAATGAGAAACAGTTGCAAATTTTCATATGGGTCATCAAATGTGTTTAAAATAAAAATATCAGCTAAAAAATGGGCCATTAGTCAACCACGCGCAAAGAACGCCTCTCCGTGTAGTTTTGGGTACGTCATGTTTTAGAATTTTTGCAATAGTTTTTGACTTATAAGCCCTGAACCCCACGAAGTCTTAATCCTTGCCTACATAAGGAGCAGCAGTACCTACATACAAACTACAAGCACCTAATACTTACAAGTTATTTATTAAAATATAAAAGAAACATACAAAACATGAAGCATAATTATAAAAATAGAAATTAAAAGATTTGGACATGCAGGGTTGTGGTCAAGATACTCTGTCCTGCGACATTCTGTCCATGACCCACAATACTTATCATGTCTTTAACATTATTTTAGTTTCGATGTTTTGCGATTCCACATACACATAGGTATTGAATTAATAATGGAATAACAACAAACTGCTAATATTTAAGTTTATAATGTTGCATTAGAGCAAAATAGTTTATAAATGCATAAGTTCATATAACTATTCCGGTTTCATAATTTCTATAACAGCTTCGTTTCTTTTGCAGATTTTAAAACACGAAGGAAACATTTTTGTAACCTCTCCATTATAACTTTGCAAGGAAATATTATTTACCTTAGAAAGTGTCTCAGTTTTTATACGACAATGGGAATGTTCAAAATAAAAATTCATAACAAAACCCTCACAGCCTATGCTGCATAATTCCCATTTATCAATTCGTAAAAAGGTGCATTTGAAAGTCAAAATTTTATTTTCAAATAATGTAAAATATAATTTTGTATCAGGAAAAGAAAATGTTGATTCATCGCAGTACAGTTTTATAATTACACGTTTAGGATCCGGGCAGTAAGTACCATGACCACTCAAATGTTCCCTTAAATTATTAAAAGTGAAATAATTTTTTTGGCAATGTTCAACAGGACAAAAGCGATTCTGAAACAGACAATCTTGTTGGTGTCGCGATATATTAATTTCGTTCCCAATAAATGGACAAGCTATCCAACGACATGGATAAACCAACTGTTTGTACTGTATTTCTCTGGGTTTTCGTAAAAATGTCTTACAGGCTGAACATGATACAGCTATTTTGCCATTTTTACATAATCCTTCGAAAACTGGTGGAATGCTGTAATACTTGCAGACAGAACACCTTAAAAATTCCAATCCATCAAATGCTTGTTCAACAATATTTTCATGTTTGTCAGATTTTTTTTGCCTTACTGAAACAAATGCAAATGTTTGAGCTCTTGTGGGGGATTCTATAGCAGATTGTGTTTGGGTAGCATTACTGGAAGGATCTTTATTTTGAATTGTAACCAAAATATTAATGAAAATGAATAGAGGATTATCCAAAGCTGGTAAATAATTAGACATCAAGAGCGTAACCTTCTGTTCAATCATTCTCTGAGACTGATAGTAATAGCAAGGCAATTCTTTGAAATGTATGATTCGGTCTGGATCTAATCCACTAGTAATCTGGGTCTTGTAACACAACGTGCGTTCATTATCATGTGAAAAATGTCCAACATTTAAATACAGAACATTCTTAAGTGTATCATAATTACACTGAATAATTACAACAATTTCATCCACCATCATCATCAAATTGCTCTTAATATTTTGTTCCAGATTAAGTTTGAACCTTCCATCTTTAGTTATTAAATCAAGATGTTTTTCATTAAAATGCTTATAAATATCAAACACGGACAAGTTTTCAGTGCAAATGCCGGCAGGCAAAAATAGGCAAGGAAAAGTCTTATAGGGGCAAACATCCTCGTGTTCAGAAGCTTTACCAAAAAGGAAAGTTTCATTGCAGCCTTGTGGTTTGTAACGACATGGAAATGTGAATTTACACATTGCAGTTTCGAACAATACGTTTCGTGCATATACTTCACCACCGGGAGGTGAGCAACGGCCACAAATACATCTACCATCGGATAGCATCCTGACGGGACCCGTTGACAGGTAGCAGTTACAATATGAACAAAGTAGTTGTTCCACAATATCAATGGGCAAGTCGTATCTATCGCAATTGTTGTCCATGGTATCCAATCTATAAAATGTTTTAAGAGAAATAACATGATTATATTTTATATGGCGTAGAATTATCAGAATAAACAAAATAAAATAATTAATAAGGGTAAAAGGAAGATACCTATACGATGTCACATGAGGCGCATTCCTTTTGCACACGAGAGTAACTTCGAGTATCACCGAGTAGTTCGGAGCTACTCCGTTCTACTCGAAGCTACTCCAAGCTATTCGAAGTTACCCCCGCGTGAATGGACAGCACCTTGAATGTAATTGTTACGTCTGGTCAGATGCTGAGTAGCTAATTTTTTACGATGGAAGAAGCTGGCAGCGGTTTTACATGACTTCCAGTTTGGGTCAGGGATGTATCGTTCAACCACAGCCGTCTGTGGTTCAGCATACAACAGCAAAGCTGTTAGGCTATGAGCAGTTTTGTGCCGAGTTAAACGAGCCATAATTGAACGCAGCTAGTGACAATTTTGTTTAAACAATTAGCTGCGTTCAATTGACTCAGCACAAAACTGCCCGTCAACAACTGCTGCTGTACATACGTTGAACGACTCTTTATTAAACCAAACCGGAAGTCATTTAAAATCGCTGCCAGATTCTTGTTAATGTTAATTTTTGGTATGGGAAAGGCCAGGGGAGGTTTGCATCTCCACTTTTTCAGATATGACATAAACTTGCTTTTCTTTAATGCAACCCATACTACTTAAATTACATTTTATTTTAAAAATAGTTTCAGTTCCTTTGTATAAAAATTCTTGTCTTCATAAATTGATAAGAGTTAAAAGGTGAAAGTCTTTGTTCGTATTTCTAGCCGAGAAATCGCACCATCTGCATGATAAGAATCGTTACGTTAACGCATCCGACGACTGTTTGTTATCTATGAACAATTGGATTATTGCAGTTCGTGCATTCTCGAACACCGATTTTTAGTTATTCCATATTCTTAGAGAAGGTGGTGTTCTTTATGAGTGCTCCTACTTTCGTTCTTGAATTAACAAATTCGTTCAGCTTAATCAGGTATTTATCAATTTTTATTTGATCAGACTTCAGAAAGAAAATAAATACTTATTGTAATTTTAATAATAATTAATGCAATTAACTAATTCTTATTTTATTTTAGAACACAATTCAAAAGGCATGAAAATCCTTGTTTCCAATGGATCCCTTTAAATTTACAGTGAGAACAGAAATTCCTTTTACCTTACCTCTGCAGCACAGATGTTTCATTTATGGTAAGATTAATAATTTTGATTTTTTTTTATTAAGATTTGCAGCGAAGTTTTGAAAATTCTAATAAAATCTGGATTTTTTTTGTTTGATTTTTAATTCAAGAAAATCATGTTTCGACACGAAAAACTTACTTAGGTAACAAAATGAATCATCTTGCTATTAAATGGTTTTATTTTACAAATGTAAAGCCAGATGTTCTTATCTGCTATTCATTATTAAGAACTTTTACCAAATTTATTATCAAACCAGGTGCGCCATAATAAGTAAAGTAGTTTTACGTTTACCTACACAATTTTTAACCAATTTAAATTTATGAATTTTAGAATCATTTTGGAATATAATAAGTTTAATAAATTATTAGGAAATTATTAGCATTTTACTTCGGTCTCATTTTATTCCGCAGTCGTGATTCACGTGATTGTTCTCTATGCAGTCGATACTAAGTAGCATATATGGTCAGACCGAAGTCAATTTTTAGCGAAATATGACTTACAATAACTTTACATTTTCAAAACTAACTGTAAGTTTTTCAACCAAAATTTTGCTGTGGTGATTTAAAATTTCTGAAAAAAACTGTGATCTAGTCTAATGGACAAAGAAGGGTGAAATAGTATAGTAGTTAGTTAATTTAAGATTTTAATATCCGGCTCTATTTCAGATGTTCTACAAACGTATCCAAGGGCTGTATCTAATATACCAATGACTTGGACTGCTGAAGCGCATAACTGCTGATATCTATTGGACAAGACTAAGGGAGGATTATATCAGGAAGTGCAGTGCTGTGTAGTGAACTGTACTGTACTCTGAAGTGTGGTGTAGTGAACTATACTGTACTATAGTGTAGTGTGAGTGATTGACATTGTTTTGGTTTTTGGACAGTGTTTGGTTCGGGAAATGGCCGGATTTCGTCGCAAGAGGACAACGCAGTATTATTAAAGGTGGGTCCGACTACCAACGCTGGAAGGAAGA
This sequence comes from Hemicrepidius hirtus, assembly GCA_963082805.1. Lineage (NCBI taxonomy): Eukaryota > Metazoa > Arthropoda > Insecta > Coleoptera > Elateridae > Hemicrepidius > Hemicrepidius hirtus. The sequence continues at coordinate 9,507,573 of OY720161.1, forward strand.
CATTGTTATGTGAGTCGTTTTTGGTTGAGGGATTTTGATAATATCTGAAAATTATATGCACTTTGAAAGAGAAACATTTGCTGAATGTTTAATGGGTAATTTACATTACCCAAAGAAGCGTTCGCGTTTGCGTTACGTTCGTTCAAAAGTTCGTGTAACGAAATTGACATTTTTAGCTGAAATAGGTGTTTTGGGCATCTAAGAACCCAAAAAAGTGATTTAGAAAAAATGTCTGTCTGTGGGTGGATATGTAACGCCTCTAACACAAAAACTATTGAACCGATTCTGATGAAATTTGAAATGAAGGGGTATATCGAAAATTCATCGACAAAAAAATCCGAAACCGGAAGGGGAAGTTAGACACGTTTTTTTGGTAGCATATTCTTCAGAAGTAAAATTTTGAAATCTGAGTAGGGTATATGAAAGAAGACCATAATTCAAGGGAAATAGTTTTTTACTGGACTGTCTAACTTCAAAATGGCGGCCGCTATGAATTTTTCAAAATTTCGACTTTAACGCCCCATAACTCAAAAACCAGTTATCTGATCAGGTTCCGCAACAACTTGTTTGAAAGCCATTTGGCGGCACTATACCACGAAGAAAAATTTATTAAGTAAATTCAAAAACGGTCGAAACGGCGCACTTCCAAAAATTTTGAAATTTTTGAAAAATTATTACAAAAAACTGGCCACACGATGTTGGTTAAATTTTCCATACTTATGCAGCTTGGTATTTGCTATATTTTTGTTTGTTTGATGAATGCCAGAATTTCACTGTGGCGCCCTCTACGAGGTTTTGAAAATCGGAAATTGATTTCCACAGTACCATAAGCAACTTTGTTATTTTAAATGAAACACCCTATATATTATTATATAATTGAATGCAAAATTTAATTGTCTATCACATGGTATAAGTAGGTATAAGGTATATGAATAGCTCAAGTGTACGGTTGATTAGGATTTCGTAAATTTTAACAACGTTGTGTAAAAATTTTGATTTAGATTTAGGCTGGACAGAAACGGATCGTCGCGTCCGTCGGTCGGTAGCGACCATCCGGCTTCGCCCGCTGTAAATTCAAGTTGGTTACTACAGATAGATGTGTGGCTTTCTTCTGTACATATCGAACCCGTATGGCGTATGGTCTCGTTTTTCTCGCTACGCATTAAATTGATTTCCAGTGCCTGCCTCGGAACTATACAGAAACGAAATGTTTATTTCTGATTCAATAGCGCACACAACAAACTGATAAAATGACTGGTTGCGGAGTTAAAGCACTTTGACGCACTGACTTTTTGTCTTTTCCGTAACACCCTGTATATTTTTTTGATGATTGGATATATCCAATTGCTCTCTATCTAAAAGTGTTATGCGACCCTTTCAAAATTGTTAGAAATAACCGAGTTCCAGCACATTTTGTGGCATGCTCCATTCTCGGGTACCTATTCAAAGATTTCACGATTTAACTCGCCTTGAAAATTTACAGCCCGTAATATAATAATATTTGGCAGAAAACAAACAATAGCCACTGTCATCAAATAACGATTATGATACACAGACGCAGTAGACCCAAATATTTGGTGATATTTTGCTTGTCATAGGTATATAGATCTATCAATTATTTTAACTTTCTTAATACCCAATCGCCATAAAGTACAGGTAGTAAACATAACAAAAGACAACTGAAAATATCCTGAAAGATTGAATGTTAGATTGTGCTGAATACAGGTGGTCGATCTATTGATAAAATATCGATTATTGATATTATTTTCAATATATTGCCCAACCCTAATGTAGAACACTGGTACATTTACACACAAGCAGATAGCCCTCACAGTTCGGCTACAAACAGCTGAGCGTATGTATTATACACAAGTCCACTGGGTTTTTGTAAAAATTAATTCTCAAACTGCAACTAACCTAAAGCTCGAGGGGCGGCCCACTAGTCTTTGCTTTAGGTTAGTTGCAGTTTGAGAATTATTTTTCACAAAAACCCAGTGGACTTGTGTATATACATACGCTCAGCTGTTTGTAGCCGAACTGTGAGGGCTATCCGCTTGTCATTTACACTTATACAGCAACTTACATTTGAATAAACATTAAAGGGTGTGGCAGTAAAATTATAACATTACGTCTAGACTTACTTGTATCAGTTTATATTATAGGTAAACGTATTGAATGGATACAAGAACAATTAATAATATATTCAAACATAAATTTATCTCTTTCTTTTACCTGTTTTCTAAAGAAAGGTTCGCGTAGTACTCATCTACACAGATGGGGGTTTCCCCCAATAATACTAAAACTATACACTAGATAGTAAAATAAAACCTACCTGCAATGGCAATCGGTGATCAAGAATATAAACTAAATGCAAACTTTGGAATAACACTTCGACTCGGTGCAAGCTTTGGAAGTTCTGTGCTTTGGAAGCCGTTTGTTAATTGTTTATCTTTAAATCACGATTCAGCATGTTTCACAAACACGTGATAACTAGTGCGCAGTGGCTACTGGAAGATTTAACGCCAGTGGCGTAACATTCTTATTAAAGTAGGTACTGGTATGTAGCATGTTAGTATCATCAAAGCTTTGGTATCTGGAATGGGAAGGTACCATCAGTGGCGAAACTATAATTCATGGCCCCCCGCAAGATGTCTGATTGGCCCCCCTGTAAACTTAATTGTAACGCAAAACTAAGAGCACTTATTAGTACGAATTTTTTTCTGAATTAAATAGAACAAATAGGAAATTAAGTTCGAAAGTGTAGTAAGAGCACAATGCACAACCAGCACATGAAGTTTTATGTTTAGGCAGTTTGTGTCAACAGAAGCCAAGACAGAATATGTCTTTAACAGAAGGCAATAATTTGCTACCTTGCAAATTTTGCAACATGTAAACACAAAAATAAATATTTCGGTTCCAGGTCTGGTAATATTAAACAATCCCTCGGCAAAGCAGTTATACACGTTTGGGTATTGTATTATTTTATTGTTGCTGATTATTGCAAGCCGACTAGGGAGCGCCAACTAATCTCAGGGGTATGGGGTATGGTTGTAAACAGTTTGAAAAGGATAAGTGTTTATGAATCACCGGTACCTATTTATTGCGAACGACCGCATTCCAATAACTACTAAATAATCTCGATTTCGGATTTTTTTGGTATTTTTCAGAGGGACCGAGCCGGGCCCCTTAGAGCCACGGGCGCCCCCACAGTCTCGGGGGCTTGCGGGGACATAGCTACGCCACTTAGTACCATAGACATTTTCTGTGGTAGGTAGTAACGCAAAAATTAAAATTTTTTTAAATCCGAGCCTTAATAGCCGAACAACGCTACAAGGTATAAAGTACAACATGTTTTTGGGGGGTTTATCCCTCCACGGTTACCCCGCTCGTTGCGCCACTGCTAAGAGCTGCGCATGCGTGAGTAGGAAAATTTGAATTTGCTAAACAAATTAGAAAATAATGAAAATTATTTTATTTTAACAATGGTCCCTTTAGAATTAACTTTGGCAATATTGAAACCTCATGTAATAACCCATCCTCCTGCTTTAGCTTCAATTCATAATTTAATCCTAACCTCAAATTGTTCTATCTAAAAGACATAAGTTAACAAATAAACAAAAGAAGATGCTGAAACCTTTTATAGTGAACATAAACAAAAGTTTTTTACAATAGACTCGTTACATTTATGATCAGGTAATTGTTTTATACCTTCAATTATTTGAAGAGACACTGCTTCCTGGGGGGATGGTAATTTTTTCCACACCATCAAATCTGCAGCTCCTGGCGCAGCACTGCCCCTGCCTTTTTCAGAAAATTTATACTGTACACGTGGTGCAATATAAAGCAATAATTCCCATCGTGTTACGCACTACTGCCTTCGATGAAGTAATCGAACACGAGGATTTTCCAGAAGAGATCAGATTACTAAAAAAAGCGTCCAATACAACACTGTCGAAGGATGGCACAGAAGTTTTCAGGAAACGTGTGGATCGCTCTTCGCTAATGTATTGTATGTCACTTTATCAAATGTTTTCAAAAGCAACAAGGACTGCATAACTATAAAATTGTCCAACAAGAAGTATGCTGCAATTTCGACCAGGGTGAAGACATAGACAACCCTGGGTTCATGGATTCCATGAGTTCTTTCCGCATACCAGCACAGCTGTACCTAATGTTAAATTTGAGAAGAGTGCGTTATAATAAAAATTAATTACCATTTTAAAATGTCTGATAATTTCTCAATAATTAATAGTTACATAGATTCCATTTTGTTAATATGATAATATATTTCAAATCGGGGATGTAGTGATGTGGAGGCACGAAATTCCTTGGGACGGAATGTGGGGGGCGAAGTTTCCGTATCCCAATTAAAATACAAGTCCAATTCTAAATTTCAGTTTTGAAAACAATTATAAGGCATTTATTAAAGTCTAAAGGAAACATACAATATTTTAATACAAAGCATGATTATAAAAGTAATAATTAAATGATTATTTATTAAATATACCTACCTAGTACATATTATAAGGTGTTTCAAAACTTGAGTTCATGCTGTTTGTAGAACAGCAGAGTTAGGTAATTCCCTTAATTTCTGCGTAATTAATAATAAAGAGTAAATGTGCTTTGATAATGACATAGTATGTCGAAATACGTATACAGGCAAATATAATAGTGTCAGTGAACAGATTGCCACGGCGAGAATGTCGTAGAGGACAGAATATCGCGGCCACATCTCCAAGTGCATGCCCAAAATATCACCTAGACATAATGTCGCATGGCCATAATGTCGTGTGAATGCAATACCTGTCAGTTGTATTAAAATTGCATACGAAAATGATGATAACAAAAACTTTTACATATTCCACATATAAGTTGTCCTGAAGTCGAAGATTTTCGTAATTTTCCTACTGTACTTTTTAACCTCTCTCCAACTTCACCTCACTTTACTCTACCTTATGCAGGGTGTAATTATTCTCCCAAGAGGTGTGTATTACTCTGTTTTAAGTTCGTTTCTGTTTTAGAATCTTTAGAAACTTCCACATACTTGGACGGTACACACTAAGCAGCAATGAAAACGCATAGTGCCACATACGACATCGTGTTCTCGCAGTATTGTACCCACGCGACATTATATCCAGGCGACATTTTGGACAGGGTTGTGGTCACGACATTCTGCCCTACCAAATTGTGTCCATAAACCAAATATAATTATAACATAATAACAACATTCAGTTTCATATTGCCAGTATTATCGTTTAAGATATACCAGGTGCATGGCCGGTCTCAAAGGTGTACATGGGATTTAACATTGTATGATTGTATTGAACGTTTCTGCTGATTCCTGCTCGCCAATTCAACTTACAGGAATGGTAATGATATTAATTGAAATGTAAAATGATTGTGCTTCAAATGGCGCTAATAATAAAATTAAAGGTGCTATAATTATTTTAAAATGATTTAAAATTTTACGATTTTTAAATATAACGGGCCATGATTTTCAAATTCTACAGCATTTGTCAAAAATTTGTTGTCATTTACAGAAATCCACTAATTTATGCCACGACCTTCTTGATTTCCAAGACTTGACGTCTTGTCTCGAATCAAGAAGGTCGTGATTTATGCCAACTAATTATCAAATTGTTTGACAATTGCTGTAAAATTTGAAAATCATGGCACGTCATATTTAAAAATCGTAAAATTTTAAATCGTTATTTTAAAATAAATATATCACATTTAATTTTATTATTAGTGCCATTTGAGGCGCAATCATTTTACGTTTCAATTAATACCATTACCATTCCTGTAAGTTGAATTGGCGGGCAGGAAGCAGCAGAAACGTTCAATACAATGTTAAATCCCTATGTGTACACCTTTGAGACCGGCCACCTGGAATAGTAGGTACACTATCATGTCTTTTAAAGGTTAAAGCAGAGCATGGGCGCAAGTTTTGAAATTCCACGTAATACTTAATCAATAATGGAATGGGTACCTACTTTAAATATTTAAATTTACATTTTGTGCCATTGTAATTAGATATATAACGTTGAGAACTATGAGCAGCCAAATATATGTAAAATTTTACAAATAAATCAAAAACATAATGGATGAAAAGTTGTGTATATATATTTCGGCAATTTAAATTGCCTTCTTCAGTACAATATTAGTAGTAAAACAGAACAAACATGATGATATGTATTATATAGACTGATTAACAGCCATAATTAAAACACAAGTGGTGGAATTAATTACTTGTGTTGTAATTATGGCTGTTAATCAGTCTATATAATACATATCATCATGTTTGTTCTGTTTTACTACTAACATGCAGGGTTGTGGTCAAGATACTCTGTCCTGCTCCTGCGACATTCTGTCCATGACCCACAATACAATACTTATCATGTCATGTCTTTAACATTATTTTAGTTTTGATGTTTTGCGATTCCACATACACATAGGTACTAAATTAATAATGGAATAACACAAACTGCTAATATTTAAGTTTATAATGTTGCATTAGAGCAAAATAGTTTATAAATGCATAAGTTCATATAACTATTCCGGTTTCATAATTTCTATAACAGCTTCGTTTCTTTTGCAGATTTTAAAACACGAAGGAAACATTTTTCTAAACCCTTCATTATAACTTTGCAAGGAAATATTATTTACCTTAGAAAGTGTCTCAGTTTTTATACGACAATGGGAATGTTCAAAATAAAAATTAATAACAAAACCCTCACAGCCTATGCTGCGTAATTCCCATCTATCAATATGTAAAACGGTGCATTTGAAAGTCAAAATTTTATTTTCAAATAATATAAAATAGAATTTTGTATCAGGAAAAGAAAATGTCGATTCATCGCAGTACAGTTTTATAATTACACGTTTAGAATCCGGGCAGTAAGTACCATGACCACTCAAATGTTCCCTTAAATTATTAAAAGTGAAATAATTTTTTTGGCAATGTTCAACAGGACAAAAGCGATTCTGAAACAGACAATCTTGTTCGTGTTCCGATATATTAATTTCGTTCCCAATAAATGGACAAGCTCTCCAACGACATGGATAAACTAACTGTTTGTATTGTATTTCTCTAGGGTTTCGTAACAATTTCTTACAGGTTGAACATGATACAGCTTTTCTACTATTATTATAGAATTCTTCGAAAACTGGTGGAATGCTGTAATACTTGCAGACAGAACACCTTAAAAATTCCAATCTATCAAATGCTTGTTCAACAATATTTTCATGTTTGTCAGTTTTATTTTGCCTTACTGAAACAAATGCAAATGTTTGAGCTCTTGTGGGGGATTCTATAGCAGATTGTGTTTGGGTAGCATTACTGGAAGGATCCTTATTTTGAATTGTAACCAAAATATTAATGAAAATGAATAGAGGATTATCCAAAGCTGGTAAATAATTAGACATCAAGAGCGTAGCCTTCTGTTCAATCATTCTCTGAGACTGATAGTAATAGCAAGGCAATTCTTTGAAATGTATAATTCGGTCTGGATCTAATCCACTAGTAATATGTGTCTTGTAACACAACGTGCGTTCATTATCATGTGAAAAATGTCCCACATTTAAATACAGAACATTCTTAAGTGTATCATAATTACACTGAATAATTACAACAATTTCATCCACCATCATCATCAAATTGCTCTTAAAATTTTGTTCCAGATCAAGTTTGAACCTTCCATCTTTAGTTATTAAATCAAGATGCTTTTCATTAAAATGCTTATAAATATCAAACACGGACAAGTTTTCAGTGCAAATGCCGGCAGGCAAAGATAGGCAAGGAAAAGTCTTATAGGGGCAAACATCTTCGTGTTCAGCAGCTTTACCAAAAAGCGAAGTTTCATTGCAGCCTTGTGGTTTGTAACGACATGGAAATGTGAATTTACTCATTGCAGTTTCAAACAATACGTTTCGTGCATATACTTCACCACCGGAAGGTGAGCAACGGCCACAAATACATCTACCATCGGATAGCATCCTGACGGGACCCGTTGACAGGTAGCAGTTACAATATGAACAAAGTAGTCGTTCCACAATATCAATGGGCAAGTCGTATCTATCGCAATTGTTGTCCATGGTATCCAATCTATAAAATGTTTTAAGAGAAATAACATGATTATATTTTATATGGCGTAGAATTATCAGAATAAACAAATTAAAATAATTAATGAGCGTAAAAGGAAGATACCTATACGATGTCACATAAGGCACATTCCGAGGCACATTCCTTTTGCACACGAGAGTAACTTCGAGTATCACCGAGTAGTTCGGAGCTACTCCGTTCTACTCGGAGTTGAGTAACTCGGAGCTACTCCAAGCTACTCGAAGTTACCCCGCGTGCAAATGGACAGCACCTTGCATGTCATTGTTATGTCTGTTCAGATGCTGAGTAGTTAATTTTTTACGCTGGAAGAAGCTGGCAGCGGTTTTACATGACTTCCAGTTTGGGTCATGTATCGCTCAACCACAGCAGTCGTCAATTGAAGACGGTTGTGGTTCAACATACAACAGCAAATGCTGTTAGGCTATGAGCAGTTTTGTGCCGAGTTGCGGAGTCAATTGAGCCATAATTGAACGCAGCTAGTGTTTACTGGCTAAAACGACAATTGTTTAAACAATTAGCTGCGTTCAATTGACTCAGCACAAAACTGCCCGTGAACAACTGCTGCTGTACATACGTTGAACGACTCTTTATTAAACCAAACCGGAAGTCATTTAATTCAGCACAACTCAGCAAATAGGTAATTCTGGGTAACTCAACGAAAAACTACTGAGCAGTCAACAACGATTTATTACTGAACGCAACTAATCAGTTTCGAAAATAGTATGGCCTTTTACTTGCATTCCTTAATCAGCTCTATTGCACATCATAATTGTTTATTTAACGATATCGATTGTTTTATACATGAGGCCTCTAAACTTCGTTCGTCCTAACCACGGCCTGGATGTAAACAAAACCACGTGATCGTTTCTAGTGTACGTTTTGTATGAATGTATGTATGCGACGCGACGCCTCTAACGCAAAAACTAGTGAACCGATTTTGATGAAATTTTAAATGAAGAGCTATATCGAAAAATTCATCGACAAAATAAGCTTTTCAAAAAAATCCGAAACCGGAAGCAGAAGTTAGACATGTTTTTCTGGTAGCATTTTTTCCAGAAGCGGAATTTAGAAAGTCTGAGGAGGGCATATGAAAGAAGACCATAATTTAAGCCAACTGTAATTTCAACCGGTAACTACAGATAGATGAATGTCTTTCTTCTGTACATATCGAACCCGTATAGTCTCGTTTTTCTCGCTACCCATTCAAATGATTTCCAGCGTTTGCCTCGCGAACTACTGTTGAATACCAAAAACGAAATGTTAATTTTTAGTATGGGAAAGGCCAGGGGAGGTTTGCACCTCCACTTTTTTATTTCTGATACAATGGCGCACATAACAAACTGATAAAATGACTGGTTGCGGAGTTAGAGCACTTTGACGCACTGACTTTTTGTCTTTTCCGTAACACCCTGTATATTTTTTTGATGATTGGATATATTCCATTGCTCTCTATCTAAAAGTGTTATGCGACCCTTTCAAAATAGTTACAAATAACCGAGTTACAGCACATTTTGTAGCATGCTCCGCGCTCAGGTAGTACCTAAAGATTTCACGTTTTAATTCGCCTTGAAAATTTACAGCCCGTAATATAATAATATTTGGCAGAAAACAAACAATAACCACCGTCATCAAATCATAGATAAGATACATCAAATAACGATTATGATACACAGACGCAGTAGACCCAAATATTTGGTGATATTTTGCTTGTCATAGGTATATAGATCTATCAATTATTTTAACTTTCTTAATACCCAATCGCCATAAAGTACAGGTAGTAAACATAACAAAAGACAACTGAAAATATCCTGAAAGATTGAATGTTAGATTGTGCTGAATACAGGTGGTCGATCTATTGATAAAATATCGATTATTGATATTATTTTCAATATATTGCCCAACCCTAATGTAGAACACTCGTACATTTACACCTGCACAGCAACTTACATTTGAATATAGCTATTTATGCAACGAGTTGTGAGCATCTTTTTTGCATTAGATGTGAAGATTGGATTACGAGCGTAGCGCATTGTGTGCAAAAAAGCGCAATTTTGTAACGTGTTTCATACAACATTTTTTCCAATTTAGTAAGTTTGAATTAAAAAAAACACATAATATGAATTAAAATTTGGTGATGTTTAAACGGCGACTTTAATTTTTTAGAAACAGTACCTTTAACCTGGTCGTTGTTATGCAATTACACGTTGCTGTTTTGTAAACAATAACAATTAACACTAGTTATAAAATAATGTCACATATTATAACTAGTTATAAAATGAACCGCATATGACAACTAAAATAAATGTCAAAAAGTTGACTTTGCACAACTAAATTGGAAAAAACATTAAAGGGTGTGGCAGTAAAATTATAACATTACGTCTAGACTTACTTGTATCAGTTTATAGGTAAATGTATTGAATGGATACAAGAACAATTAATAATATACCTATATTCAAAGATAAATTCATCTCTTTCTTTTGCCTGTTTTTTAAAGAAAGGTTCACGTAGTACTAATCTACACAGATTGGGGTTTCCCCCAATAATGCTAAAACTATAGATAGATAGTAAAATCAAACCTACCGGCAATGGCAATTGGTGATCAAGAATATAAACTAATTTTATAGATTTTGTAAACACTTCGACTCAGTGCAAGCGGTGGAAGCCGTTTGTTAATTGTTTATCTTTAAATCACGATTCAGCATGATTCACAGACAAGTGATAAGATAACTATGATAGTGCACAGTGGCTGCTACTGGAAGATATAAACACAGTGGCGTAACATTCTTATTAAAGTACTGATATGTAGCATGTTAGTATCATCAAACTCAAAGCTTTGGTATCTGAAATGGGTAGGTACCATTACCATAAACAATAGACATTGTCTGTGGTAGGTAGTACCGCAAAAATCAAAAATCCTTAAAATCTGAGCCTTAATAACCAAACAACGTTACAAGGTATAAATTACAAGATAATAATGGTAGTGGTATTTTAGACAGTGGCGTAGCCACACGGGGGCGAAGGGGGGCGATCGCCCCCCTATCGACCGGCGCTCCTAGCGCCCCTTAGAAAAAAATGAGAACATAAAACCAATATTATTCCAATATTATGCATCAAAAATGCGCCCCTAAAGGATGTCGCCCCCCCCCCCCGCCCTTCATATCTGGCTACGCCACTGATTTTAGAAATCATTTTGCTCTGTGCACTAGCGTAGATAAGGGGGGGAGGTACTGGGGGACAGTACCCCCCCTGGAAGGATCCTCCTATTTAAGGATTTTTTCTATTTAGTGATGATTTTATCAGGATCTTGACTTTCGGGCTAAAATGCCTGTAAAAACACTCTAAATTATGATGTTTAAATTCTATTTAAAGATCTTTTTCTAGCAACAATTTACCTAAATACTTAGAAATTGACAGAGTTTTGAGCGGATTATAAAGTATGTACCATAATTTAAGTAATTTTTGTATTGTTTATTATAAGAGTGTACAGTGTGGACAGAAAGAAAACAAGTTACCGATATTGAAGTTATAGGTACTTGTCTTAATAAATACAAGTACCTGCATAGAAAGAGTGCTTGTTGGTATTGATAATATTCCTAACACACAAGTGCTTGTAATTGGCTTTCGTAAACAATAACCTGCTTTTATTCTGCCTGCAACATAACTTCTTAAATCTGTGATAGGAATAATTGGTTCAAAATTTAAATTTAAATTATTAACATCTGTGTTTTTGCATAACTTGATTTGTCTTTTGTTTATTAACAATTTGAAGTAGCTCATACATAGGCACAAATCTGGTGAAACATTCATCTATATTATAGGTAAAAAAAAACTCATTAAACAAATAAACAGACATTAAAGTAAATAATTTATAATTACAAACCCATGTCCTGCATCATAACAGCAAATTTTACATAAACTAGAATTTTCCACGAGAGGAAAGTTTTGTCGTATTATGAAACACCCTGTATCTTGTACTATTACTGCAATAATTTATAATTAGAGTGCCTTGATTGACCATCAAGGCACTCTACTTCTCATATGCTTTTAAATAATAATTGTGACTAGAATTATTAAATTCTAATTAAAAAAATGTGATTAATACATACACAATTTAAAAGATTTGAAAATATACAATTTTATTATAAATAATTAAATATAACAATAATACTAAAATTTCTATTTACATGGTGCAGTAGGTATTTAAAATACAAAATCAACATGTTTGTGGATCACGATAATAATTTCTTTAACGTATCAAAATACTGCTCAGCTTGATGTCATGCATTTATTTTAACAAATACTTTAGGTCGCTGAAATACTTTGATGCCTTCATCAATTTTTTTCAACTCTTCTTCTACGGCCATTTTTCTTTTACGCATACGTAAGGTATCATTTCTCACTGGCATAGAGTTAAGCTCTTGAATACGATCCGCATAACCTAAAGAAAATATTTTATATAAATCAATGAGATTTGAACCAAGTTACTATAAAGTGGGACTCGGAGTTAAGCCCTTATGGAAAATAAAAATAGATTCAAAAACATTTATTGGTCTATTTTGCACTTACTCTGCCTGAGAACTCTTAGTGTTTCCTTACGTTCTTCTTCTGGTAATAACACATGACCTTCAGGACAGTCTGTTTCCTTTCTTCTTCTTTACGGTCCCTCAGGTATTTGGGTAAAACCCCTTTTTGGTAATTCTGTGATTTTCCAGAATCATTCGAATCTTGTTTCAGAGCTTTCTGCTTTAAAGCCAAGATATTTTCTTTTATATAATTATGTTTCTCAGTTATATCTGTAAATCAATATTGGCATTGATTAGTATACAATTTTTATTACTTTATATTGATTTTACTTGCCTAAAGATTGCATGTTGTTACTTAATTCCTGATTATGAGGGTTTGGTACAATTATTCCACCTATGTCACCACAACCTTGTCCTAGATAGAGGACTCCGAGTATGTTGTGTGGCATTATCTCTTTTTCTTGGACTTAACACCTGATTCTTTTTCGCTGCAATAACTTTCAGTACACCAGGGCTAGGATATTTTATAATTCCATTTTCATACATTTTATTTATATCCTCTGGAGTATCTGTTTGTACAGCTCTATGTGTATGTTTTTCTGTCGTTTCGGTAGGAATGGCTATACGCAGCGCTTATACTAATTCGCCTCTTGCCTTTTCTGTGTCTGCAACCCTTTTCTTTCCGATCCTTTGTAACTTAGGAACTGGGACTGGGAGAGAACGAGACTGTGCTAATGCTTGATGCGATTTGGTGGGTTGGTTATGTTGTGATAATGTTTTTAACTTTGCTGGCCATGCTCCAAAAAGTCCCTGCATCTGTTTTATATGTTTTATATTTTCTTTGATGAAATTTCTTTATAAGCAGGTTCTAGATGACACTTGTTACCACATATTGTATTATTAGGAGCAGAAGTGGAACTTTTTGCACATAAATTACAGACTCCAATCTCAGACCCAATTGCACCAGTTACACTTAAATAATAAGTGTCACTTAAAAAAGTAACTCCCATGGATATAATTGTTAGCGAGAGTTGTTTCTATAACAATTAAAATTTTAAGGGACACTTATTAATTAAGTGTAACTGGTGCAATTGGGCCTCAAACTGTTAAATTACATTATCAGAGACGTCGGCAGCGGCATCAAACGTAATTTTTCCGTCTCCAAAGCTACTGAAAATTAAAACTTCCAACTGTTTCTATGGAGTTCTAAAATTTCCTTGATGTTTGAAGAAAAAATTAATTAATTAATTAATATTAAAAATTCTTGTTATGACCACTGCATGCCGATATTAAAATTTTACATTTTTGCGAGGTTACCAAAAAAACTTTAAAAATTGTCGTGTGCTCGATTTCCAGAGTACCAACTCGTAAACTTATGTGAAATGACGTTAGTCATATCCGACTATAATACTCGGTCGAAATTCAGAATAGCACAACTATTCTGTAAAAAGTCGTTCAGGAACGGCTCGTTACCTAACAACCATCATTGACGACTCTCCTATTGCTGTAAATGCTGTCTCGTTCACGGCCAAGAATCATTCAAACCCGGAATCCCGACAATCATTTGTGAACAAGTTCCTAAGGAGTCGTTGTGGCTTACAGAAAAGGGGAGGGGGGTCTCTAGACGCGCTCATTTTCAAAATTGTGATAAAAAATGAATATAAGTCAACCACGCGCAAAGAACGCCTCTCTGTGTAGTTGGTCATGTTTTAGAATTTTTGCGTTATTTATTAAAATATAAAAGAAACATACAAAATATAAAGCATGATTATAAAAGTAGCAATTAAAAGATTATTTATTACATATACCTAGGACCTACACCTAAGGTACGTCCCTTTCATGTTTGCACTGTAATTGCCAGTATTTCTTTTTCTTCCTTGAACCACATGACAATAAGTTTGGAATAAGGACTACAAAAAAGTGTTTACTACATTTAAGGTATACCCGTAGGATAGTCACAGCGAAAATGTTGCAGGACAGAATGTCGCGGCCACAACACCACATATCCAAAATTGTCACCTGAACATAATGTCGCATTGACACTAACCTTTCTCCCACTTTACCGTACCTGCTCTATCTTGTAGAGGCTGTAATTGTTCAGAGAATGTATACTTCCATATACTTGGATGGTACACATACACACTAAGCAATGGTGGAAATGCACAATGCCACATACGACATTGCGTAGATACCTACTCGCAGTATTGCATCCACATGAAATTAAGAACTTGCGACATTCTATTCAGACGATACTGTGGACATGCAGGGTTGTGGTCACGATACTCTGTCCTGCGACATTCTGTCCATGGCCCACAATACTTATCATTCTTTTAACATTATTTTAGTTTTGATATTTTGCGATTCCACATGTAATCGTATGAAATGTTTTAGATAACATTGAGCCTAATCCACTTCAATATAACAGCAAAATGATGAATAGCATTTGGGGTTTGTACAATCGTTATTCTGTGCACAATTTGAAGAAAAATATTGACAAAAATGTCACTATTAACACAGTAAACCAGCAGATGTAAGGTTTTTATATTTTCTTTGATTAGTGCATTAGCAGCATTGTTTACCAACTTATTTTGCAGCCAGTCTGTTGGTTCTACTGCTAGTGGTACCATGTGTACCACTTCCGCACCAGTGTTCAGCAATCCATTGGTCAAGCTATGCTCTACTTTTAGAAATGCTGCTCATTAAACGAACTGAATGCAATTCCTTCTAATTAGAGCGTTAATTTTTGCTTGCTTAATGGGGCTTAGTTATATTATAGTATTTGGGTAAATGCATGATGATATCTAATAAAAGCCATATTTTTATTAGTAAATCAATTATTATAACCGTTTTATTTTTATATTATACATTGTTTATTAAAGGCTTTGCAAAATGAAATGCGGTTTTTTGTTATTGAAGCTTCAAGTAGACCTTTAAAGAAAGAATAGTTCTTGGAACTCCCATCTAGCAAGTATTTCAAACGCCATTCTTCAATAGATGTTAAAATATGAGAAAAGTAGTAATATACAAACAAGACTATCTCAGTCTTTCCCGCGACTTCCCAGACTTCCGCCGGTACAAATCAGACTTTCCCGTTATTTTCAAGACGTCTCCGGAACTTGCCCAGATTTCCCCCGGCACAAATATGACTTCCCCAAACTTCCCTGTTAGTTTAAATACTTCCTCATTCCTTCTCCAAACTTTCCCATCCCTTCCCCAGACTCCCTCAGTCGTTTTGCAGACTTCCGAAACCTTTCCCCATACATCCCCGTTTACTTTAAAGACGTTTCTAGGATTTCCTCCAGCACAAACCTGACTTCTTCAGACTTCCCCGTTACTTTCAAGACATCTCTGAGACTTCCATTATGATTTTCCCAGACTTCCCTGTGACTACCCATACCCCCCCCCCGGGACTACTTCAGGATTCCCCCGGGCTACCCTGACTTTCTCGGGATTTCGTCAGTTTCCCAGAGCTTCCTCGGCATTTCCTGCGGTCAAGGCATCGTCAACTAATTAGCACTCCATGTTAAGCTAAAATTTGAAATACTAATAGCGTCGACTGACGACGGCCAATAGTAAGATTTAATTTAAATATCTGGCGCAGATGTTTCAAAACGCAATATACTTACGTGTAACATCCTTTTCTAATTCGTTTTCTTAAATAAAAACAACTTTTTTTTAACAGCAGCCACAAAAAAGTTGAAAAAATTAGTAAAGATAACCCCACAATATTCGGTAATGCACTGTTACCCTGAAGGTGAACTTGCGCCCATTGCCCTTGCTAATTAAACTGTACTCTCAGTGCAATATAAACCAATAATTCCCCTTGTGTTAGGCACTATTACCCAATAAAACACGTGCCAAGTACGTTAAGTTCATCCAAGGGCTGTGTCCAAGTGAGACCCAAGTGCGTTTCAGACTCGGTATGAGCAGGATTATGAATTTGCTCGATGGGTACCCATAATTCCAGCGTTAGCGTTTGTTCGGGTTCAGAACACGACTGACGCTTTCGATGAAGTATGTACTCAAACATGCGGTCAGATTACTAACAAAATTCTTCGAAGACACATACACGGACGTTCGATTCGATGGGCAGCATCGAACGAACAACACTGTTGAAGGATGGCACATAAATTTTCAGAAAACGTGTGGCTCGGCTCGCTCTTCCCTAATGTATTGTATGTCGCTTTATCAACTGCTTTCGAAAGCAACAAGGACTCTATAAACATAAAATTGTGCAACAAGAAGTATGCTGCAATTTCGACCAGGGTGAAGACATCGACAACCCTGGGTTTATGGATTCCATGATTTCTTTCCGCCTACCAGCACAGCTGTAGTGTTAAATTTGGAAAAAGGTGCGTTATAATAAAAATTAATTTCCATTTTAAAATGTCTGATATTTTCTCAATAATTAATAGTTACTGTAGGTATATAGATTCCATTTTGTTAATATGATAATATATTTCAAACCGGGGATGTAGTGATGTGGAGGAACGAAATGCCCTGGTGGCGGAATGTGGAGGGGTGAAGTTTTCGTATCCCCATTAAAATACAAGTTCAATTCTAAATTTCAGTTTTGAAAACAATTATAAAGCATTTATTAAAGTCTAAAGGAAACATTTTAATACAAAGTATGATTATAAAAGTAGTAATTAAATGATTATTTATTAAATATACCTACCTAGTACATATTATAAGGTGTTTCAAAACTTGAGTTCATGCTGTTTGTAGAACAGCAGAGTTAGGTAATTCCCTTAATTTCTGCGTAATTAATAATAAAGAGTAAATCTGCTTTGATAATGACATAGTATGTCGAAATACGTATACAGGCAAATATATAAGTATCAGTGAACAGTTTGCCACGGCGAGAATGTCGTAGGACAGAATATCGCGGCCACAACTCCGAGTGCATGCCCAAAATATCACCTAGACATAATGTCGCATGGCCATAACGTCGTGTGAATGCAATACCTGTCAGTTGTATTAAAATTGCATACGAAAATGATGATAACAAAAACTTTTACATATTCCACATATAAGTTGTCCTGAAGTCGAAAATTTTCGTAATTTTCCTACTGTACTTTTTAATCTCTCTCCAACTTCACCTCGCTTTGCTCTACCTTATGCAGGGTGTAATTATTCTCCCAAGAGGTGTGTATTACTCTGTTTTAAGTTCGTTTCTGTTTTAGAATCTTTAGAAACTTCCACATACTTGGACGGTACACACTAAGCAGCAATGAAAACGCATAGTGCCGCATACGACATCGTGTTCTCGCAGTATTGTTACCCACGCGACATTATATCCAGGCAACATTTTGGACATGCAGGGTTGTGGTCACGACATTCTGCCCTACAAAATTGTGTCCATAAACCAAATATAATTATAACATAATAACAACAATAAACAACACTCAGTTTCATATTGCCAGTATTTTCGTTTAAGATATATAGTAGGTACACTATCATGTCATTTAAAGGTTAAAGCAGAGCATGGGCACAAGTTTTGAAATTCCACGTAATACTTAATCAATAATGGAATGGGTACTTTAAATATTTAAATTTACATTTTGTTTATAATTACAATATTAGATAAGTTTCATATAACTAGTACTACCTACTGATTTAGAATTCCTAGAATAGCTTCATTTCTAGGACACATTTGAAAACACGGAGGAAACATCTTTTGAACCTCTGCATTAGAATGTTTTAAGGAAAAGCTGTTGAACTGATAACCTGTCTCAGTTTTTACGCGACAATGATCATGTTCAAAACGAAAATCTATATCAAAACCCTCGCATCCTATGCCAGTTAATTCCCAACTACCAACTCCCGAAACAATGCATTTGAATGTTAAAATTTTCTTTTCAAAAAGCGTAAAATAAAATTTTGTGACAGGATTGTCATCTGGCGATAATAATTTATCGCAATACAATTTTATAACTATACGTTGAGGATCTGGACAGTAGGTACCATGACTTCCCAAATGTTCCATTAAATTATTTAGAGCGACATAATTCTTTTTACAAGATTTTATGGGACAGAAAAAATTTTGATATTGACAATCTTGTTCGTGTTCCGCTATGTTAGCTTGGTTCCCAATAAATGTACAAGCCCTCCAACGACATGGATAAACCAACTGTTTGCATTCTATCTGTTTAGGATAGCTTACATTTCCTTTGCAGGTTGAACACGATACAACGGTTTTATTTATTTTGCCATTGACGAGTACTACAGACCCTCTGAAAATTGGTGGAATGATGTAACATTTGCAGTAAAAGCATCTTACTTCTTCCAGTGCGTTCAACGCTTCTTCAACAATCTTTTTATGTTTTTCAGTTTGATTTTGTATTGCTGAAGCAACTAATGACACTGTTTGTGATTCAATAACAGATTCTATACCATTAACAGTACTAGAAGAATCGTTATTTTGAACTGTTATCTTTAAATTAATAAAAATGAATGAAGGATTATCCAAAGCTGGTAAATAATTAGACATCATGAGATTGGTAGCATTCTGTTCAATAATTGTCTGTGATTGATAGCAATAACAGGGAAATTCTTTAAAATGTATTATTCGATCTGCATCCGATCCACTAGTAATTTGTGTCTTGTAACACAACCTTTGGGAATTGTCATGTGAAAAATGACCAACATTCAAATACAAAATATTCTTAGGTTTATCATAATTACAATGAATAATTACGATAATTTTATTAACCATCATTATTAGATTGACTTGAAAATTTTCTTCCACATTAAGTTTGAATCTTCCATCTTTAGTTATTAAATCAAGATGGTTCTCATTAAAATGTTTATAAACATCAAATCCTGACAAATTTTCAGGGCACATACCATTAGGTAATGATGGACAAAGGAACGTCTTATAGGGGCAAATATGCTCGTGTTGGGTAGTACTATTACCAAATAGCATAGTTTCTTTGCAACCTTGTGGTTTGTAACGACATGGAAATGTGAACTGACTCATTGCAGTTTCAAACAATACGTTTCGTACAACTACTTCACTGCTGGAAGATGAGCAACGGCCGCAAATACTCCTACCAGCAAGTTGCATCATGATGGAACCAGCTGACATGTAACTGTTACAATGTGAACAAAGTAGTTGCTCCACAATGTCAGAGGGCAATTCATACCGATTCTTATTATTATTCATGGTATCCGATCTATAAAATTTTAAAAGAAATAATGTTAGTAACTATACTATACTATACTTATGCAGGGTGTGTACCTATAAACTAATTGTAGCAATAGTTTTCTTACAATTATGGTTTGAAAGTCTGCATAAATAAATTGTTTCATTATATCTATAAGTACTACTTATGCAACATGAAGATCTCAGTTTTCAGTTACTTTCAGAGATACGAAGTTTGTTAAATTGGGGTAAAATTATGTATTGTATTTTAATGCTGAACAATAATCTGAAGAGAAATTTGTACCGATTTTTAGTTTTGAAAATACCACTAATATTAGTGCGTTATACGGAAAAGCGTGATCTATCCTTTTTTGAAGAGTACAAAATTTGCATGAGGAGGTGGTACTGGTACCTACCTCCATAGTGATATCACAATTAAAAGTCATAAACAATCATAGCCATGCATAGCAACGTCAAATGCTGAACTGGCTTAAATTAATAGTTAAAAAAAATTTGCTACAATTAACTCTTATAACATTTTTTTCTAAACCTTATATCTGCCGAAATATAGAGCTTCAAAGAACATTTTTTTCTTTCAAAAAAAACAAAGGTGTCCGTTAAGTTTTGGTACTTGATCCCTCCCTGTTGATTGAATTAAAAAAAATCCCCTTATCCCACAAAGGCCAACGAATCACTCCTCAAAGGGATTTTCCCTTCCATTCCGCAGCACTAAAAGCGGAACGAGGGTGGGGGGCTACAGCGGCGTCCGGCAGCTGGAATTGTAATTTAAAGTTCCATATTTCGGTAAGTATAGTATAAGGTTTGGAAAAAAATGTTATAAAAGTAAATTGTAAAAACTTTTGTGCTCAACAAAAAAGTATAGAACAGTTCTTTTCGTATGATGCACTCTTAAAAAGTTATTAAGCAAAAACTAATAAAGGTGACAAAAGTGCTCGTACCGACACGCGCGCAGGTGTGTCAATTCCGAAAACTTTTTATTTTGAAGCAGGGCCTCAGTACATTAATACAGTATATCCAAAACCCAGAACTACATGACCTTTTATCAGGTAAAGTGTAGGCTGTGTAGCTGGCCACTGGACTTGGGGACCTCGACTAATTTTAAAAAGTAAATGCGAGTGTAAAAGAAAATTAGAGAGATATAACAAAATTTGATATGGTCTATATTAGAACAAAAGCAAAAAGAACAAAACAGAAAATTATAACACCATAATTTTCCAATAAAATGAAATTTTCTAATCTAAAGAATAATGTGCGACATAGATACTAACCATCGGTCTCGCTAACTTGTCGCCTTCGGCGGGCATAAACGTCTTCATAATACCGTACCCTATTTACAAAAATAACATGCAAGTAGGTAGGTACTCAAGTCTCTTGAGGAACGAAAGATATATCGACTTTATAAAGTTACCGACAATTATCTAGGGACACGCTTCCCTAATTCTTAGAATGATATTGGACGCAACTTGCCTGTACCCTTCGCACCGCTCATTTCGAACACAGATTATAAAATAACCGTCAGACCCAACTAGTATATTATATCCCACCATGCTTAGCCTCGAAAACCCGGGACCCTTTATTAATTGTTGTATGTACTACGTGCAGTACTTATTTTATTATTTAAGTATTCTTTTTGAGGTGTTTAAAAAACATTTTGTATATTCCGAACATGTAGCAAGACGCATTTTAAATAAAGGATTATTAATCTTAAAATATATACTTATATATGGTTTCCACCCTAATAATACTAGTATAAGTAACTTTAAACCTACCTGTAATGGTGCTGAATAATGAAAACGATGAAAACTATAAAAATAAAACTTAAATTTTGCAGTAATGCGCAGCGAAGTGTCGTTGACGGTTGAGCGTCGAAGAGTTGTTTGATTCACTAACAGGTGGCAGCACAATACGCAATGTTGCCAAATGTTTCTATTTTCTGGTAGCAAACGGTAGCAAAATAGCAAAATATCGCGTTTTCTTTAAAAATGAGAAACAGTTGCAAAATTGCATATGGGCATAAAGTAATGGGCCATTAAATTTGTTTAAACCAGTTCACAAATTGCAAATTAACTGAAATATTGCCTCAGACCCACGATTGCCTCGACCCCAACCACTATGGTCAGCACAAGGTCATTGCATTCTGTTTGGTAGCATTTTGGCAAAGGGGAATTACCGTAATATTTGATTGTATGTTCCGGTGACGGTGTGCTGCCAGACATAAAGCCACAGGTTCCCGCGATATAGAAGCCTCGACATCTTTAAACGAAGATAATCCATTACTTTATTATGTTAAAGACGAGGAAAAGGTTTGGGTTAGATTTTTGGATTTCGTACCTATCTTACTGGAAAACCTTTGTCTGAGGTGGTTATACTAGTAAATTTTTCACAGAAAACACACTAAAATATTGTAGCGGCTAAAGTTACGATAATACAAGCAATGTGTCCGGCCAATAAAATTATCTTGGGGCACACATACAAGCATAGTAAAAGCTGCATCCCTGTTTTGCACATTTTCTTATTTTGGTATGTGAACTAAAATTTGCAGTTGTTTGTGCAGAGGCAGATGATATTACATAATTTTTTCTTTTTTCTACAAAAATCATACGCGTTTTTAGTAACCTCCACACAATATTGGCACTTGTTACAACATATAATGTATTGTATGTCGCTTTATCAAATGCATTTCAAAAGCAACAAGGACTGTATAACCATAAAATTGTCCAATAAGAAGTATGCTGCAATTTCGACCAGGGTGAAGACATCGACAACCCTGGGTTCATGGATTCCATGATTTATTTCCGCCTACCAGCACAACTGTACAACTGTTAAATTTGAGAAGAGGTGCGTTATAATAAAAATTAATTACCATTTTAAAATGTTTGATATTTTTTCAATAATTAATAGTGACATAGATTCCATTTTCTTAATATGATAATATATTTCAAACCGGGGACGTGGTGATGTGGAGGGACGAAATTCCTTGGGGACGGAATGTGGAGGGCGAAGTTTCCGTATCCCAGTCCAATTCTAAATTTCAGTTTTGAAAACAATTATAAGGCATTTATTAAAGTCTAAAAGAAACATACAATATTTTAATACAAAGCATGATTATAAAAGTAGTAATTAAATGATTATTTATTAAATATATCTATAAAGTACATATTATAAGGTGTTTCAAAACTTGAGTTCATGCTGTTTGTAGAACATCAGAGTTAGGTAATGCCAAAATTGTGTCCATGAACCAAATATAATAAATTATAACATAATAACAACATTCAGTTTCATATTGCCAGTACTTTCGTTTAAGATACGTATATAGTAGGTACACTATCATGTCTTTTAAAGGTTAAAGCAGAGCATGGGCACAAGTTTTGAAATTCCACGTAATACTTAATCAATAATGGAATGGGTACTTTAAATATTTAAATTTACATTTTGTGCCATTGGAATTAGAGTTTATAATTATTAGATAAGTTTCATATAACTAGTAGGTAGGTACCTACTAATTTAGAATTCCTATAATAGCTTCATTTCTGGGGCACATTTGAAAACACGGAGGAAACATCTTTTTAACCTCTGCATTAGAATGTTTTAAGGAAAAGCTGTTGAACTGATAACCTGTCTCAGTTTTTACGCGACAATGATCATGTTCAAAACGAAATTCTATATCAAAATCCTCACATCCTATGCCGCTTAATTCCCAACTACCAACTCCCGAAACAATGCATTTGAATGTTAAAATTTTATTTTCAAAAAGCGTAAAATAAAATTTTGTGACAGGATCGTCATATAGCGATAATAATTTATCGCAATATAGTTTTATAACTACACGTTGAGGATCTGGACAGTAGGTACCATGACTTCCCAGATGTTCCATTAAATTATTTAGAGCAACATAATTCTTTTGACAAGATTTTATGGGACAGAAAAAATTTTGATATGGACAATCTTGTTCATGTTCCGCTATGTTAGCTTGGTTCCCAATAAATGTACAAGCCCTCCAACGACATGGATAAACCAACTGTGTGCGTTCTATCTGTTTAGGAGAACTTAAATTTTTTTTGCAGGTTGAACACGATAAAACTATTTTATTTCTATTATAATTGTCGAGTACAGACCCGGTGAAAATTGGTGGAATGATATAATATTTGCAATAAAAGCACCTTACATCTTCCAGTGCATTCAACGCTTCTTCAACAATCGTTTCATGTTTTTCAGTTTGATTATGTATTGCTGAAGCAACTAGTGACGCTTTAACTGTTTGCGATTCAATAACAGGTTTTATTCCATTGGCAGTACTAGAAGAATCATTATTTTGAATTGCTATCATTATATTAATAAAAATGAATGAAGGATTATCCAAAGCTGGTAAATAATTAGACATCATGAGATTGGTAGCATTCTGATCAATAATTGTCTGTGATTGATAGCAATAACAGGGTAATTCTTTAAAATGTATTATTCGATCTGCATCTGATCCACTGGTAATTTGTGTCTTGTAACACAACCTTTGGGAATTGTCATGTGAAAAATGACCAACATTCAAATATAAAATATTCTTAGGTTTATCATAATTGCACTCAATAATGACGGTAATTTTATTAACCATCATTATTAGATTGACTTGAAAATTTTCTTCGACATTGAGTTTGAATCTTCCATCTTTAGTTATTAAATCAAGATGGTTCTCATTAAAATGTTTATAAACATCAAATCCTGACAAATTTTCAGGGCACACGCCATTAGGTAATGATGGACAAAGGAACGTCTTGTAGGGGCACATATCCTCGTGTTGGGTAGTACTATTACCAAATAGCATAGTTTCTTTGCAACCTTGTGGTTTGTAACGACATGGAAATGTGAACTGACTCATTGCAGTTTCAAACAATACGTTTCGTACAACTACTTCACTGCTGGAAGATGAGCAACGGCCGCAAATACTCCTACCATCAAGTTGCATCATGATGGGACCAATTGACATGTAACAGTTACAATGTGAACAAAGTAGCTGCTCCACAATGTCAGAGGGCAATTCATACCGACTCTTATTATTGTTCATGGTATCCAATCTATGAAATACTTAAAGAAATAATGTTAGTAACTATGAAGCATTCAAAATTTGCTACAATTTAACTCCTAAACCTTATTACCTACCGAAATATAGAGCTTCAAAGTAGGTACAAGTTTTTTTTTTTAAAGCAAAAAAATCACAGCTGTCCGTCAAGCTGTGGTACTTGACCCTACCTGTTGATTGAATTAAAAGAATTCTCCTTATCCCTCAAAGGCTAAAGAATCCCTCCCCAAAGGTATTTCGCCTTCCATCCCGCAACACTGACAAACGGATAGCACTACGCCTACAGGGACCCAGCACATCTATTCACAAGGCCACTGGGTTTGAGAAAAATAATTCCATTATTTTTCACAAGCCCAGTTTCACAAACCCAGTGGACTTGTGACTACATACGCTCAGCTGCTGGGTTCTTGTAGGCGTAAGTGCTATCCGCTTGTGCAACACTGAGACTGGGGCACAAGGAGGGTGGGGGATCCACAGCGGCGTCCGGCAGCTGTCACCCCCTCTAGCTAACTATTCAGTATTCACCCCCGTCCCTTTATTCCACAACTCGCGAACCATAGAAGGTGGTTGTCCTTCACATTCCTTCAACAAAGAACAGCTCTGTTCATCTTCCACCCCTTATACGGTTTATACGTTAAAGGTAGAGTTGTTCGCAACTTTTGAAAAAAGCATTGTAATTTGAAGCTCTATATTTCGATAAGTATAAGGTTTAGAAAAACATGTTATAAAAGTAAATTGTAAAAAATTTTGTGCTCAACAAAAAAGTATAGAACAGTTCTTTTCGTATGATGCACTCTTAAAGAGTTATTAAGCAAAAACCAATAAAGGTGACAAAGTGCTCGTACCGACACGCGCACAGGTGTGTCAATTCGAACTTTTTAATTTAAAATTTAAAGGGCCTCGGTACATACACCATATCTATCTAAAATCCAGAACTACATAACGCTTTATCAGGTAAAGTGTTAGCAGCTGCTGGACTATTGATAAGTAGTACATCGGCTAATTTTAAGTAATTGAGAGTTTAAAAAAAATGAGTAAGATATAACAAGATTTGTTATCGTTTATATTGGAATAAGAGAATAAAAAGAACAAAACAGAAAATTATAGGTAACAATATAATTTTCTAATCTAAAAAATAATGATTTATTGTCATCGCCGTGTCTATTTTACAAGTCCACGTTCAAGTTTTTCAATTTATTTCGGTACGCATTCAGGTGCATTTATTTTATCTTTATAGGTACTAGCAAAGCTCATTTTTCTTTTTCTAAATAATAATAAATAAAAAAGGATTATTCCACCGTAATAATAATAATAGTATTAAGTAACTATAAACCTACCTGCAATGGTGCTAAATAATGAAAACTATAAAAATAAAACTTAAATTTTGGTGTGTGTGAACTCGTTGACAGTTGAGCGTCGAAGAGAGGTGGAAGAGAGTTGTTTGAATCACTACCACTAGCACGTGGCACAGAGATGCACAATGTTGCCACATGTTTCTGTTTCTGGTAGCAAACTAGCGAAAGAGCCAAATATCGCGTTTTCCTAAAAAATGAGAAACAGTTGCAAAATTTCATATGGGCCATCAAATGTGTTTAAAAATATCAGCTAAAAAATGGGCCATTAGTCAACCACGCGCAAAGAACGCCTCTCCGTGTAGTTTTGGGTACGTCATGTTTTAGAATTTTTGCAATAGTTTTTGACTTATAAGACTTTATTTAGACTTATAAGTCCTGAACCCCACGAAGTCTTAATCCTTGCCTACATAAGGAGCAGCAGTACCTACATACAAACTACAAGTACCTAATACTTACAAGTTATTTATTAAAATATAAAAGAAACATACAAAACATAAAGCATAATTATAAAAATAGAAATTAAAAGATTTGGACATGCAGGGTTGTGGTCAAGATACTCTGTCCTGCGACATTCTGTCCATGACCCACAATACAATACTTATCATGTCTTTAACATTAATTTAGTTAAGATGTTTTGCGATTCCACATACACATAGGTACTAAATTAATAATGGAATAACACAAACTGCTAATATTTAAGTTTATAATGTTGCATTAGAGCAAAATAGTTTATAAATGCATAAGTTCATATAACTATTCCGGTTTCATAATTTCTATAACAGCTTCGTTTCTTTTGCAGATTTTAAAACACGAAGGAAACATTTTTGTAACCTCTCCATTATAACTTTGCAAGGAAATATTATTTACCTTAGAAAGTGTCTCAGTTTTTATACGACAATGGGAATGTTCAAAATAAAAATTCATAACAAAACCCTCACAGCCTATGCTGCATAATTCCCATTTATCAATTCGTAAAAAGGTGCATTTGAAAGTCACAATTTTATTTTCAAATAATGTAAAATATAATTTTGTATCAGGAAAAGAAAATGTTGATTCATCGCAGTACAGTTTTATAATTACACGTTTAGGATCCGGGCAGTAAGTACCATGACCACTCAAATGTTCCCTTAAATTATTAAAAGTGAAATAATTTTTTTGGCAATGTTCAACAGGACAAAAGCGATTCTGAAACAGACAATCTTGTTGGTGTCGCGATATATTAATTTCGTTCCCAATAAATGGACAAGCTATCCAACGACATGGATAAACCAACTGTTTGTACTGTATTTCTCTGGGTTTTCGTAAAAATGTCTTACAGGCTGAACATGATACAGCTATTTTGCCATTTTTACATAATCCTTCGAAAACTGGTGGAATGCTGTAATACTTGCAGACAGAACACCTTAAAAATTCCAATCCATCAAATGCTTGTTCAACAATATTTTCATGTTTGTCAGATTTTTTTTGCCTTACTGAAACAAATGCAAATGTTTGAGCTCTTGTGGGGGATTCTATAGCAGATTGTGTTTGGGTAGCATTACTGGAAGGATCTTTATTTTGAATTGTAACCAAAATATTAATGAAAATGAATAGAGGATTATCCAAAGCTGGTAAATAATTAGACATCAAGAGCGTAACCTTCTGTTCATTCATTCTCCGAGACTGATAGTAATAGCAAGGCAATTCTTTGAAATGTATGATTCGGTCTGGATCTAATCCACTAGTAATCTGTGTCTTGTAACACAACGTGCGTTCATTATCATGTGAAAAATGTCCAACATTTAAATACAGAACATTCTTAAGTGTATCATAATTACACTGAATAATTACAACAATTTCATCCACCATCATCATCAAATTGCTCTTAATATTTTGTTCCAGATTAAGTTTGAACCTTCCATCTTTAGTTATTAAATCAAGATGTTTTTCATTAAAATGGTTATAAATATCAAACACGGACAAGTTTTCAGTGCAAATGCCGGCAGGTAAAGATAGGCAAGGAAAAGTCTTATAGGGGCAAACATCCTCGTGTTCAGAAGCTTTACCAAAAAGGAAAGTTTCATTGCAGCCTTGTGGTTTGTAACGACATGGAAATGTGAATTTACTCATTGCAGTTTCGAACAATACGTTTCGTGCATATACTTCACCACCGGGAGGTGAGCAACGGCCACAAATACATCTACCATCGGATAGCATCCTGACGGGGCCCGTTGACAGGTAGCAGTTACAATATGAACAAAGTAGTTGTTCCACAATATCAATGGGCAAGTCGTATCTATCGCAATTGTTGTCCATGGTATCCAATCTATAAAATGTTTTAAGAGAAATAACATGATTATATTTTATATGGCGTAGAATTATCAGAATAAACAAATTAAAATAATTAAATTAATGAGGGTAAAAGCAAGATACCTATACGATGTCACATGAGGCGCATTCCTTTTGCACACGAGAGTAACTTCGAGTATCACCGAGTAGTTCGGAGCTACTCCAAGCTACTCGAAGTTACCCCCGCGAGAATGGACAGCACCTTAAATGTAATTGTTCAGATGCTGAGTAGCTAATTTTTTACGCTGGAAGAAGAGCTGGCAGCGGCTTTACATGACTTCCAGTTTGGGTCAGGGATGTATCGTTCAACCACAGCCGTCGTCAATTGAAGACTTCTGTGGTTCAGCATACAACAGCAAATGCTGTTAGGCTATGAGCAGTTTTGAGCCGAGTTAATCGAGCCATAATTGAACGCAGCTAGTGTTTACTGACAAAGACAATTGATGACAATTTTGTTTAAACAATTAGCTGCGTTCAATTGACTCAGCACAAAACTGTCCGTTGAACGACTCTTTATTGAACCAAGCCGGAAGTCACTTAAAATCGCTGCCAGCTTCTTCTAGTGTAAAAAATGTAGGGTAAGTTAACTATTCAGCACAACTCAGCAAATAGGGAATTCTGGGTAACTCAACGAAAAACTACTGAGCAATCAACAACAATTATTACTGAACGCAACTAATCAGTTTCGAAAATAGTATGGCCTTTTGCTTGCTTGCTTTCAACCAGTAACTACAGATAGATGCATGTCTTTCTTCTGTACATATCGAACCCGTATACAGTCTCGCTTTTTCGCTACCCATTCAAATGATTTCCAGCGTTTGCCTTGAATACCAAAAACGAAATGTTAATTTTTGGTATGGGAAAGGCCAGGGGAGGTTTGCACCTCCAGTTTTTGAGATATGACATAAACTTGCTTTTCTTTAATGCAACCCATACTCAAATTACATTTTGATTTAGATTTAGGCTGGACAGAAACGGATCGTCGCGTCGGTCGGTAGCGACCATCCGGCTTCGCCCGCCGTAAATTCAAGTTGGTTACTACAGATAGATGTGTGGCTTTCTTCTGTACATATCGAACCCGTATGGCGTATGATCTCGTTTTTCTCGCTACGCATTAAATTGATTTCCAGTGCCTGCCTCGGAACTATACAGAAACGAAATGTTTATTTCTGATTCAATAGCGCACACAACAAACTGATAAAATGACTGGTTGCGGAGTTAAAGCACTTTGACGCACTGACTTTTTGTCTTCTCCGTAACACCCTGTATATTTTTTTGATGATTGGATATATCCAATTGCTCTCTATCTAAAAGTGTTATGCGACCCTTTCAAAATAGTTAGAAATAACCGACTTCCAGGCTTCCAGCACATTTTGTGGCATGCTCCATTCTCGGGTACCTATTCAAAGATTTCACGATTTAACTCGCCTTGAAAATTTACAGCCCGTAATATAATAATATTTGGCAGAAAACAAACAGTAACCACTGTCATCAAATAACGATTATGATACACAGACGCAGTAGACCCAAATATTCGGTGATATTTTCTTTCTTAATACCCAATCGCCCTAAAGTACAGGTAGTAAACATAACAAAAGACAACTGAAAATATCCTGAAAGATTGAATGTTAGATTGTGCTGAATACAGGTGGTTGATCTATTGATAAAATATCGATTATTGTTATTTTTTTCAATATATTGCCCAACCCTAATGTAGAACACTGGTACATTTACACACACAACCGGATAGCCCTCACAGTTCGGCTACAAACAGCTGAGCGTATGTATATACACAAGTCCACTGGGTTTTTGTAAAAATTAATTCTCAAACTGCAACTAACCTAAAGCTCTAGGGGCGCCTAGTCTTTGCAAAGTCTTTGCTTTAGGTTAGTTGCAGTTTGAGAATTATTTTTCACAAAAACCCAGTGGACTTGTGTATATACATACGCTCAGCTGTTTGTAGCCGAACTGTGAGGGCTATCCGCTTGTCATTCACTTGAATTGAAACTTACATTTGAATAAACATTAAAGGGTGTGGCAGTAAAATTATAACATTACGTCTAGACTTACTTGTATCAGTTTATATTATAGGTAAACGTATTGAATGGATACAAGAACAATTAATAATATATTATTATATTCAAACATAAATTTCGCTTTCTTTTACCTGTTTTCTAAAGAAAGGTTCGCTCGCGTAGTACTCATCTACACAGATGGGGGTTTCCCCCAATAATGCTAAAACTATACACTAGATAGTAAAATAAAACCTACCTGCAATGGCAATCGGTGATCAAGAATATAAACTAAATGCAAACTTTGGAATAACACTTCGACTCTTCGACTCGGTGCAAGCTTTGGAAGCCGTTTGTTAATTGTTTATCTTTAAATCACGATTCAGCATGTTTCACAGACACGTGATAACTAGTGCGCAGTGGCTACTGGAAGATTTAACGCCAGTGGCGTAACATTCTTATTAAAGTAGGTACTGATATGTAGCATGTTAGTATCATCAAAGCTTTGGTATCTGGAATGGGAAGGTACCATCAGTGGCGAAACTACAATTCATGGCCCCCCGCAAGATGTCTGATTGGGCCCCCTGTAAACTTAATTGTAACGCAAAACTAAGAGCACTTATTCGTACGAATTTTTTTCTGAATTAATTAGAACAAATAGGAAATTAAGTTCGAAAGTGTAGAAGAGCACAATGCACAACCAGCACATGAAGTTTTATGTTTAGGCAGTTTGTGTCAACAGAAGCAAAGACAGAATATGTCTTTAACAGAAGGCAATAATTTGCTACCTTGCAAATTTTGCAACATATAAACACAAAAATAAATATTTCGGTTCCAGGTACTGGTAATATTAAATAATCCCTCGGCAAAGCAGTTATACACGTTTGGGTATTGTATTATTTTATTGTTGCTGATTATTGCAAGCCCACTAGGGAGCGCCTATAGGGCATTCAGTGATAAAGGATAAAAGATTAACACTTAACGGACCGCTTGAAAACCCAAGCATAGAAATGACCCTCGCGCTGTTAAAGATATGGACAGTCCTTCATTGCACCACGGTAAAAGAGTTGTTTTCTTTTGCAGTATCTGGAACAGTACATTAAAATGTACATAATTAAATGCAAATATTACTAATTTTCTATCAATTTTCCTAATAAGTTACATAAGTTACCAGGGCATACACTTTCTAGGAATAATTATGTAACAATTACCCCCCCTTCTATTACTTACAAAAATTAAGAAATATTACAGGCACTGATTTTCAGTGCGATTGATACCCTGCCGTCGATTAGTTTTCACAGTTATTGTTTTAAAGTTTGAAAAATGCCGCGTCGAATTTTAGAAGCGGACGAATTAATTCGAAATTTATATGAGTATTTCACAGCGGAAAAAAATAATTACGGGCCCATTACACCAGTGGCTCAAGTTCATAAACGTGTAGCGGAAGCATTAAAAATTAGTGAGAAAACATTGTATAGAGTTTTAAAGGGTGCCAGAACTAGCAACGAGGATAACCCAGATCTGAACGAAGAAAACCCCGAAGAAAACAATAGTGATAGTGATTTTAATGGTTTAAATTTATTTTTTTATTTGGTTACAATAAACTGTATCATAACACTTGTGCAGTTAATAAATTCAAGGTAGGTAAAATATTAGGTAACTTTGGTGGATTTAACTAGCGCTCTTACTGCGCTGATGAAAGCTTAGACTCGAGGTATGTCTCCGTCTTTCTTCGAACGAACGCTGTAAACAAAGATAAAAGTATGGATACGACTGAAACGGTACGTTGACGAAGTTTACAAGTGAAACGCGCGTGTTGAAAGAAGATAGAACGGGTGTCGATACGTCTGCTCTAACATTTTTGTTATAATCCTTTACCGGACTATGTTCACTGAATGTCCTATACTAATCTCAGGGGTATGGCGTATGGTTGTAAACAGTTTGAAAAGGATAAGTGTTTATGAATCACCAGTACCTATTTATTGCGAACGACCGCATTCCAATAACTACTAAATAATCTCGATTTCGGATTTTTTGTATTTTTCCGAGGGGCCGAGCCGGACCCCTAGAGAAACGGGCGCCCCCACAGTCGCGGGGGCTTGCGGTGACATAGCTACGCCACTGGGTACCATAGACATTTTCCGCCGGTACAAATCAGACTTTCCCGTTATTTTCAAGACGTCTGCGGAACTTCCCCAGATTTCCCTCGGCACAAATATGACTTCCTCAAATTTGCCTGTTAGTTTAAATACTTCTTCATTCCTTCTCCAAACTTTCCCATCCCTTCCCCAGACTCCCTCACTCCTTCTGCCGACTTCCGCAACCCTTCCCCAGACACCCCCGTTACTTTAAAGACGTCTCTAGGACTTCCTCCAGCACAAACCTGACTTCTTCAGATTTCCCAGTTACTTTCAAGACATCTCTGGGACTTCCCCAGACTTCCATATGATTTTCCCACACTTCCCTGCGACTACCCAGACCTCCCCGGGACGACTTCAAGATTCTCCCGAATGACCCTGACTTTCTCGGGACTTCCTCACAGTCTAAAGTTTGAAATACTACTAGCGTCGAGCCGTCGACTGACGACGACCAATAGTAAGATTTAATTTAAATATCCCATGGTCTGACGCAGATGTTTCAAAACGCAATATACTTACGTGTAGCATCCTTTTGTAACTTGTTTTCTTAAATAAAAGCAACTTTTTTTAACAGCAACTACAAAAAAAGTTGAAAAACTAGTAAAACTAACGCCACAATATTCGGTACCTAATGCACTGTTAACGTGAAGGTGAACTTACGCCCATTGCCCTTAATTGTTACTTAACTAATATTAAAGGGACGGTCACAACACTTGACAAAATATAGTAGCAAATTGCCGTTGCTAGAATCCATACCAACGTCGGCGTCTTCCTTCCGCGGAGATTCTTTGAAAAAAGGTATGAGGAATGAGGAACGTCCGAAATGCAGAGAATATGCCTGCCATTCGACGAGACGTATAAGAACTTCTCGTTCTGCTTTAATTCAAACCGGTTTAGGTACATATTGTTGAGATAACAATTTAATTTTTGTATTTCAGGAATATACAGAATATGTTATTGATGGTGGCACCCAACAGTTATTAATACACGATTCTGAAGTGACATTACTTTCTGGGTGGATGGTAATTCTTTCCACACCCTCAAATCTACAGAGCAAAATGACTTGCTGAAGGGACTTTCAGCACTGCTCCTGTTGTTTTCAGCAAATTTAAACTGTAGATACACGCAGTGTAATATAAACCAATAATTCCCTTCGTGTTAGGCACTATTACCCAATAAAACACATGCCAACTACGTTAAGTTCATCCAAGGGCTGAAACGTGTCCAAGTGAGACCCAAGTGCAACCTACCCAATTAAGACTTCAACCAACCCGCACTGTAAGACTTCCAGCTGAAATTTCCTGACATTAATAAAAGTGGGTGTTTTGTCATCCAACGCTAGCTATTTTGAGGAAACTGCAGGAGCAAGGTTTGAAGGCAAGGGAATTTTTTTCACTTACTACGAATATACGAATAATAAACCATCCCTGCGTTTCAGACTCGGTATGAGCAGGATTATGAATTTGCTCGATGGGTTCCCATAATTCCTGCGTTAGCGTTTGTTCGGCCTAAAAACATGACTGACGCTTTCGATGAAGTACCTACTCGAACATAAGAATTTTCCAAAAGAGGTCAGATTACTAACAAAATTCTTCGAAGACACATATACGGACTGGACAAGGACTGTATAACCATAAAATTGTCCAATAAGAAGTACTATGCTGCAATTTCGATCAGGGTGAAGACATCGACAACCCTGGGTTCAAGGATTCCATGATTTCTTTCCGCCTACCAGCATAGCTGTATTGTTAAATTTGGGAAAAGGTACGTTATAATAAAAATTAATTACCATTTTAAAATGTCTGATATTTTCTCAATAATTAATAGTTACTGTATATAGATTCCATTTTGTTAATATGATAATAAGATATTTCAAACCGGGGATGTAGTGATGTGGAGGGACGAAATTCCCTGGGACGGAATGTGGAGGGGCGAAGTTTTCGTATCTCCATTAAAATAAAGTCCAAACCTAAATTTCAGTTTTGAAAACCGTTATAAGGCATTTATTAAATTATAAAGGAAACATACAATATTTTAATACAAAGCATGATTATAAAAGTAGTAATTAAATGATTATTTATTAAATATACCTACCTAGTACATATTATAAGGTGTTTTAAAACTTGAATTCATGCTGTTTGTAGAACAGCAGAGTTAGGTAATGCCAAAATTGTGTCCATGAACCAAATATATTAATTATAACATAATAACAACATTCAGTTTCATATTGCCAGTATTTTCATTTAAGATATATAGTAGGTACACTATCATGTCTTTTAAAGGTTAAAGCAGAGCATGGGCACAAGTTTTGAAATTCCACGTAATACTTAATCAATAATGGAATGGGTACTTTAAATATTTAAATTTACATTTTGTTCCATTGGAATTAGAGTTTATAATTATTAGATAAGTTTCATATAACTAGTCGTCCTGCTGATTTAGAATTTCTAGAATAGCTTCATTTCTAGGACACATTTGAAAACACGGAGGAAACATCTTTTGAACCTCTGCATCAGAATGTTTTAAGGAAAAGCTGTCGGACTGATAATCTTTCTCAGTTTTTACGCGACAATGATCATGTTCAAAACAAAAACCTATATCAAAACCCTCGCATCCTATGCCGCTTAATTCCCAACTACCAACTCCCGAAACAATGCATTTGAATGTTAAAATTTTCTTTTCAAAAAGCGTAAAATAAAATTTTGTGACAGGATCATCATCTGGCGATAATAATTTATCGCAATACAGTTTTATAATTACACGTTGAGGATCTGGACAGTAGGTACCATGACTTCCCAAATGTTCCATTAAATTATTTAGAGCGACATAATTCTTTTGACAAGATTTTATGGGACAGAAAAAATTTTGATATGGACAATCTTGTTCATGTTCCGCTATGTTAGCTTGGTTCCCAATAAATGTACAAGCCCTCCAACGACATGGATAAACCGACTGTGTGCATTCTATCTGTTTAGGAGAACTTAAATTTTCTTTGCAGGTTGAACACGATAAAATTTTATCATCGTCGCCGCTGAAAATTGGTGGAATGATATAATATTTGCAGTAAAAGCACCTTACTTCTTCCAGTTCATCCAACGCTTCTTCAACAATTTTTTCATGTTTTTCAGTTTGATTCTGTATTGCTGAAGCAACTAATGACACTGTTTGCGATTCAATAACAGATTCTATACCATTAACAGTACCAGAAGAATCTTTATTTTGAATTGTTATCATTATATTAATAAAAATGAAAGAAGGATTATCCAAAGCTGGTAAATAATTAGACATCATGAGATGGGTAGCATTCTGATCAATAATTGTCTGTGATTGATAGCAATAACAGGGAAATTCTTTAAAATGTATTATTCGATCTGCATCCGATCCACTAGTAATTTGTGTCTTGTAACACAACAGTTGGGAATTGTCATATGAAAAATGGCCAACATTCAAATACAAAATATTCTTAGGTTTATCATAATGACACTCAATAATGACGGTAATTTTATTAACCATCATTAATAGATTGACTTGAAAATTTTCTTCCACATTGAGTTTGAATCTTCCATCTTTAGTTATTAAATCAAGATGGTTCTCATTAAAATGTTTATAAACATCAAATCCTGACAAATTTTCAGGGCACACGCCATTAGGTAATGATGGACAAAGGAACGTCTTGTAGGGGCACATATCCTCGTGTTGGGTAGTACTATAACCAAATAGCACAGTTTCTTTGCAACCTTGTAGTTTGTAACGACATGGAAATGTGAATTGACTCATTGCCGTTTCAAACAATACGTTTCGTACATCTACTTCACTGCTGGAAGATGAACAACGGCCGCAAATACTCCTACCATCAAGTTGCATCATGATGGGACCAATTGACATGTAACAGTTACAATGTGAACAAAGTAGCTGCTCCACAATGTCAGAGGGAAATTCATACCGATTCTTATTGTTGTTCATGGTATCCATCTATAAAATGTTTAAAGAAATAATGTTAGTAACTACGAAGAGTACAAAATTTGCTACACGTAACTCTTTCCCTAAACCTTATTATCTACCGAAATATAGAGCTTCAAAGTACAATTTTTTTTTCAAAAAGAGTAAAAAAATCACAGCCGTCCGTCAAGTTGTGGTACTTGATCCCTACCTGTAGATTGAATTAAAAGAATTCTTCTTAACTCTCAAAGGCCGAAGAATCCCTCCCTAAAGGGATTATTCTTTCCATCCCGCAACACTGACAAGCGGGCAGCAATTACGCCTACAGGGACCCAGCAGCCGAGAGTTTGTATTCACAAGTTCATTGGGTTTGTGAATCCGGGCTTGTGTAAAATAATTCACAAGCTGTAACTAACCTAAAGTCAATTGGGCGGGGCGCCCCACTGACTTTAGGTTAGTTGCAGTTTAAGAATTATTTTTTACAAACCCAGTGAACTTGTGAATGTATGTATGTGACGCCTCTAACGCAAAAACTAGTGAACCGATTATGATGAAATTTTAAATAAAGGGGTAAGATATTGATAATTCATCGACAAAATAAGCTTTTCAAAAAAATCCGTAACCGGAAGCGGAAGTTATACATGTTTTTCTGGTAGCATTTTTTCCAGAAGCGGAATTTAGAAAGTCTGAGGGCATATGAAAGAAGAGCATAATTTAAGGGCAACAGTTTTTTGCCGGACTCTCTAACTTCAAAATGGCGGTCGCTATGAATTTTTCAAAATTTCGACTTTAACGCCCCATAACTCAAAAACCAGTTATCGGATCAGATTCCGCAACAACTTGTTTGAAAGCCCTTTGGCTGTACTACACCAAGAACAAAAATTATTCACTAAATCCAAAAATGGTCGCTACGGCGCTCTTCCAAAAATTTTGAAATTTTTGAAAAATTATTACAAAAAAACTGGTCTAAGGATTTTGTTTAAATTTTCTATACTTATGCAGCTTGGTATTAGCTACATTTTTGTTTTTTGATGAACGCCAAAATTTCACTATGGCGCCCTCTACGAGGTTTTGAAAATCGGATATTGATGCTCCTATAGCGCCTTTATTAGTCAAAATAGAAAAAAAGTTTAAATATAAAAGTTATTCAGTAAATAATTCAGGATTTTTCTAAATGTATATCACGTATACAGGGCGTTTGCTTTCCACAGTACAATACGCAACTTTGTTATTTTAAATGAAACACCCTGTATATTATTATATAATTGTACGCAAAATTTAATTGTCTATCACATAGTATAAGGTATTCATATGGCTAAAATGTACGGTTGATTAGGATTTCGTAAATTTTGTAGATTTAGGCTGGACTCTGACATAAACGCATCGTCGGTCGGTACCGGTAAGTACAGATAGATGCATGTCTTTCTTCTGTACATATCGAACCCGTATAGTCTCGTTTTTCTCGCTACCTATTCAAATGATTTCCAGCGTTTGCCTCGCGAACTACTGATGTTGTATACCAAAAACGAAATGTTTATTTTTAGTATGGGAAAAGGTTTACACCTCCACTGTTTGAGATATGATATAAACTTACTTTTCTTTAATGCAACCCATACTCAAATTACATTTTATTTTAAAAATAGTTTCACTTCCTTTCTATAAAAATTCTTGTCTTCATAAATTGATAAGAGTTAAAAGGTGAAAGTCTTTGTTCGTATTTATTTCTAGCCGAGAAATCGCACCATCTGCATGATAAGAATCGTTACGTTAACGCATCCGACGACTTTTTGATATCTATGAACAATTGACAATTGAACACCGATTTAATTTTTAGTTATTCCGTATTCTTAGAGAAGGTGGTGTTCTTTATGGGTGCTCCTACTTTCGTTGTGGAATTAACAATTTCGTTCAGCTTAATCAGGTATTTATCAATTTTTATTTGATCAGACTTCAGAAAGAAAATAAATACTTATTGTAACTTTAATAATAATTAATGCAATTAACTAATTTTTATTTTATTTAAGAACACAATTTAAAAGGGATGAAAATGCTTGTTTCCAATGGATCCCCTTAAATTTACAGTGAGAACAGAAATTCCTTTTACCTTTGCAGCACAGATGTTTCATTTATGATAAGATTAATAATTATTTTTTTTTCATTAAGATTTGCAGCGAAGTTTTAAAAATTGTAATAAAATCGAATGGATTTTCTGTGTTTGATTTTTAATTTTAAAAAATCATGTTTCGACACGAAAAATTTGCTTAGGTAACAAAATGAATCATCTTGCTAGTAAATAGTTTTGTGCTACAAATGTAAAGCCAAATGTTCTTATCTGCTATTCAGTATTAAGAACTTTTACCAAATTTATTATCAAACCAGGTACGCCAGAATAAGTATAGTAGTTTTACGTTTACTTACACAATTTTTAACCAATTTGTCTTTAAATGATTATAGCAGAAAATTCCGTTTACTTCGAATGACAAAATAGCTATTTATGCAACGAGTTGCTTCACTAGATGTGAAGATTGGATTACGAGCGTAGCGCGTATCCAACACATTGTGTGCAAAAAAGCGTAATTTTGTAACGTGTTTCATACAACATTTTTTCCAATTTAGTAAGTTTGAATTAAAAAAAACACATAAAATGAATTAAAATTTGGTGATGTTTAAACGGCGACTTTAATTTTTTAGAAACAGTACCTTTAAACTGGTCGTTGCTATGCAATTACGCGTTGCCGTTTTGTAAACAATAAATATTAACACTAGTTATAAAATAATGTCACATATTATAACTAGTTATAAAATGAACCGCATATGACAACTAAGATAAATGACAAAAAGTTGACTTTTCACAACTAAATTGGAAAAATATAATTTCGCGACTTTATTTATACAGGATGTCTCCAATTGAGCGGTGTAATAATTGATTAAATGGGAAACCACGTGCATTTGTAAGGTCAACCTGCACGTCAAACTAAAATGCTAAAATTCACCAAATTTGGATTTTAAAAAAATTGTTTGTTCTCCGTACCTATCCTAAATTCTTAATTCTTTCCACGCCTTCTGCACTTAATTTTAGACGCTCTGTATAGTACATTTTAGAATTATTTTGGAATATAATAAGTTTAATAAATGATTAGGTCCTTTAGCATTTTACTTCGGTCTCAACTTTATTCCGCAGTCATGATTGCTAGTAGCATCTTTGGTCACACCGAAGTCAATTTTTACCGAAATATGGCTTGCATTAACTTTACATTTTCAAAAATAGCTTTTTAAATTTTTCAATCAAAATTTTACCGTGGTGATTTAAAATTTCTGAAAAAGACTGTGATCTAGTCTAATGGATAAAGAAGGATGAAATAGGATAGTTAGTTAATTTAAGATTTTAATATCCGGCTCTATTTCAGATATTCTTCAAGCGTATCCAAGGGCTGTTATGTGATATACTAATGACTTGGGCTGCTGAAGTGCCTAACTGTTGATATCTATTGGACACAAGACTAAGGGAGGATTATATCAGGAAGTGTAGTGCTGTGTACTGTACTCTGAAGTGTGGTGTTGTGAACTATACTGTACTAATAGTGTAGTGTGAGTGATTGACATTGTTTTGGTTTTTGGACAGTGTTTGGTTCGGGAAATGGATGGATTTCGTGAATTCGCAAGAGGACAACGCAGTATTATTAAAGGTAGGTCGGACTACCAACGCTGGAAGGAAGACATTGTTATGTGAGTCGTTTTTTGGTTGAGGGATTTTGATAATATTTGAAAATTATATATGTACTTTGAAAGAGAAACATTTGCTGAATGTTTTAATGGGTATTTTACATTATCCGAAGAAGCGTTCGCGTTTGCGTTACGTTCGTTTAAATGTTCGTGTAACTACTGCTCTTTGATAAATGATAACATAAAGAATTATGAATTACTATTACGTAAGTAGGACTTTAATAATTTATCTTAATACATTTATTTCAGAAATCTTCAATTAATTTGCTTTCATTTTTACTTTTCCATACCACCACTGCTATATTGATATTGATATCACAAAATTTTTCGAAATTGACATTTTTCGCTGAAATAGGTGTTTTGGGCATCTAGGAACCCAAAAAAGTGATTTAGAAAAAATGTCTGTCGGTGGGTGGGTGGGTGTGTATGTATGTATGTGACGCCTCTAACGCAAAAACTATTGAACCGATTCTGATGAAATTTGAAATAAAGGGGTATATCGAAAATTCATCGACAAAATAAGCTTTTCAAAAAAATCCGAAACCGGAAGGGGAAGTTAAACACGTTTTTTTGGTAGCATATTTTTCAGAAGCAGAATTTTGAAAATCTGAGTAGGATATATGAAAGAAGA
This sequence comes from Hemicrepidius hirtus, assembly GCA_963082805.1. Classification (NCBI taxonomy): domain Eukaryota; kingdom Metazoa; phylum Arthropoda; class Insecta; order Coleoptera; family Elateridae; genus Hemicrepidius; species Hemicrepidius hirtus. Next base: position 9,548,583 of record OY720161.1, read on the forward strand.
CCATAATTCAAGGAAAACAGTTTTTTACTGGACTGTCTACTTCAAAATGGCGGCCGCTATAAATTTCTCAAAATTTCGACTTTAACGCCCCATACGTCAAAAACCAGTTATCTCATCAGGTTCCGCAACAACTTGTTTGAAAGCCCTTTGGCGAGACTATAACACGAAGAAAAAATTATTTAGTAAATTTAAAAACGGTCGCAACGGCGCTCTTCCAAAAATTTTGAAATTTTTTAAAAATTATTACAAACAAACTGGCACCCTCTACGAGGTTTTGAAAATCGGAAATTGATTTCCACAGTACCAGAAGCAACTTTGATATTTTAAATTAAACACCCTATATATTATTATATATAATTGAATGCTAAATTTAATTATCTATCACATAGTATAAGTATATAAGCTATTTATATAGCTCAAATGTACGGTTGATTACTTCGGATTTAGGCTGGACAGAAACGGATCGTCGCGTCGGTCTGTAGCGATCGTCCGCCTTCGCCCGCTGTAAATTCAAGTTGGTTACTACAGATAGATGCCTGTCTTTCGTCTGTAAATATCGAACCCGCATGGTCTCGTTTTTCTCGCTACGCATTCAATTGATTTCCAGTGTCTGTCTCGGAACTATACTGTTGAATATCAGAAACGAAATGTTTATTTTTGGCATTGGAAAGTCCAGGGGAGGTTTGCACCTTTTTTTTATTTCTGATCCAATGGCGCACATAACAAAACTGATAAAATGACTAGTTACGGAGTTAGAACACTTTGACGCACTGACTTTTTGTCTTTTCCGTAACACCCTGTGTATTTTTTTGATGATTGAATATATCCAATTGCTCTCATCTAAAACTGTTATGCGACCCTTTCAAAATAGTAGTTACAAATAACCGAGTTACAGCACATTTTGTGGCATACTCCTCGCTCAGGTACCTATTCAAACATTTCACGATTTAACTCGCCTTGAAAATTTACAGCCCCAGCCCATAATATAATATTTGGCAGAAAACAAACAATAACACCGTCATCAAATAACGATTATGATACACAGACGCATTAGACCCAACCCAAATATTTGGTGATATTTTGCTTGTCATAGGTATCTAGATCTATCAATTATTCTAACTTTCTTAATACCCAATCGCCATAAAGTATAGGTAATAAACATAACAAAAGACAACTGAAAATATCCTGAAAGATTGAATGTTACATTGTGCTGAATACAGGTGGGGGTTCTATTGATAAAATATCGATATTTTTTTCAATATATTGCCCAACCCTAAAGCAGAACACTCGTACATTTACACTTGCACAACAACTTACATTTGATGATTTGAATAAACATTAAAGGGTGTGGCAGTAAAATTATAACATTACGTCTAGACTTACTTATATCCAGTTTATAGATAACCGTGTTGAATGGATACAAGAACAATTAATAATATATATTCAAACATAAAGTCATCCCTTTCTCTTTAATTCTTTTACCGTTTTCTAAAAAAGGTTCGCGTAGTACTAATCTACACAGATGGCTAATGGGGGTTTCCCCCAATATGCTAAAACTATACACTAGATAGTAAAATCAAACCTACCTGCAATGACAATCGATGATCGAGAATATAAACCAATTTTATAGATTTTGCAAACTTTGGAATAACCACTTCGACTCGGTGCAAGCTGTGGAAGCCGTTTGTTAATAAATTGTTTATCTTTAAATCACGATTCAGCATGATTCATAGACACGTGATAACTAATGCACAGTGGCTACTGGAACATATAAAGACAGTGGCGTAACATTCTTATTAAAGTACTGATATGTAGCATGTTAGTATAATATCATCAAACTCAAAGCTTTGGTATCTGGAATGGGTAGACAATAGACATAGACAATAGACATTATCTGTGGTAGGTATTACCGCAAAAATTAAAAATCCTTAAAATTTGAGCCTTAAGGGGCCTGCAGCGCTTGGAAAAATTACAATTTTGAAGTTATGCAACCCATTATACTACAACAAATGATTCAACATTATACAGGCTTCGACGTATACACTTTTACCTTTCGGGGGATTAAAGGCTCAACTCCGACTTACACTTATAATATTCTCTTATCTTCTGTATCTGCTAATAATGGACTTCAGTTTATTATGTTTGTAATACTATTGAAATGCTAAATAGTCATTTTAACCTTCCCATTCGATTTAAAATTGTTTTTTTTTCAAATTGGAAATGTCAATGATCCCAGAAAGGGGGGTTGTTGAGGTTGAGGGGGTGGAATATAACATAATGTGATTAGACGCTACAAGGTATAAAGTAGGTAGGTACAACATAATAATGGTAGTGGTATTTTAGAAATCCTTTTGCTCTGTGCTGTTCTAGACTACACCATTTAGGGATAGGACACCGAGACACCTTGTATATAAAAAATTTCATGGCCCTTACATGGCCTTAACTGGATATTATTAAGTTATTTTAATTTTATTTCATAATTCAAAACTGGGGTTCACAATCCCACATTTTTCTGTGAGTCAGTAGCCCAGGCAGAATTTTGTATTAGGGGAGTTGGGATAAAAAAATAGGAAGAGTGTTAAAAAACAAGAACATATTATTTTTTAGAACACAAAATGTAGCGTACAGAATAAAGGAATTAATTTAAAAAAATGATTATATAATAAAAAATTAAGACGGCGAGATTGGAGAGCTAAAACATCAGAAACTTCGTTTTCCAGAATAGGAATATCATGGGAATATCTTATATCTGGATGTTCATTAGCACTGTTACCAAGGATTAAGTTTTGGGGGGTTAATCCCTCCCCCGCTCGTTGCGCCACTGCTGAGAGCTGCGCATGTGTGAGTAGGAAAATTTGAAATAGCTAAACAAATTTGAAAATAATGAAAATTATTTTATTTTAACAATGGTCCCTTTAGAATTAACTTTGGCAATATTGAAACCTCACATAATATCCCATCCTCCTGCTTTAGCTACAATTCGTAATTTAATCCTAACCTCAAATTTTAAAATTGTTCGATCTAAAAGACATAAATTAACAAAAGAAGATGCTGAAACATTTTATAGTGAACATAAACAAAAGTTTTTTTATAATAGACTCGTTACATTTATGATCAGGTAATTGTTTTATACCTTCAATTATTTTTCGATTTTCTCACTATTTATAGTGGACATTCCGATATACTTATACTTGCTCATGATAATGCTATACAAGAATGGAGAAGATTGATGGGACCAACAAAAGTATATAAAACTCAATTTGACCAACCAGATTCTATTCGTGGTATGTTTGGGCTATCAGATACCAGAAATGCTACACATGGATCTGGTAGGTTTTGGTATGACAACGGTGATGTACGAGTAACTTGGTTATTGTAAGACTTACAGTCAGTTAAATATTGAAATGTTTTGCTGGTCAAATATAAAAGATCATTTTGTTTGTTTTATCTTGTATGTCTCTCTTTCATACAAAAAATTTAAATAATAAATTGATATAATACATTAATTTACACATAAACCAGAAGTTTTTGTTTTGTCTTTCATACTTGCATACATAGGTCTAACCCTAATTAGTATAATAAAAGAGTATCAGAAAATATACTTCCATATATGATTTATTTCAGATTCAATAGAATCAGTCCGAAGAGAAATTGCAATCTTTTTTCCAGAATTTAATATAAACAGTTGGTATACAAATGATGAAGAAAAATTTAGGACCAATGCTATTAAGTTTTGTAGTTCTGACTTTGTGCATAAACTAAATGTTAGCAGTTAATATTGCATTTGTTATACATTTAAGTAATTTTTGTATTGTTTATTATAAAAGTACAGCATGGACAGAAAGAAACCAAGTTATCGATATTGAAGTTGTACTTGTCTTAATAAATACAACTACCTGCATAGAAAGACTGCTTGTTGGCATTGATAATATTCCTAACCCACAAGTGCTTTAATTGGCTTTCGTAAACAATAACTTGCTTTTATTCTGTTCAGAATTTAAATCTAAATTATTAACATCTGTGTTTAGTTGCATAACTTGATTTGTCTTTATGAACAATTTGAAGTAGCTCATACATAGGCACAAATCTGATGAAACATTCATCTATATTATAGGTAAAAAAAAACTCATTAAACAAATAAACAGACATTAAAGTAAATAATGTATAATTACAAACCTATGTCCTGTATCATAACAGCAAGTTTTACATAAACTAGAATTTTCCATGGGAGGAAAGTTTTGTTGTATTATGAAACACCCTGTATCTTGTACTATTATTGCAATAATTTATAATTAGAGTGCCTTGATTGACTATCAAGGCACTCTACTTCTCATATGCTTTTCAATAATAATTGTGACTATAATAGAATTATTAAATTCTAATTAAAAAAATGTGATTAATACATACACAATTTAAAAGATTTGAAAATATACAATTTTATTATAAATAATTAAATATAACAATAATACTAAAATTTCTATTTACATGGTGCAGTATTTAAAATACAAAATCAACATGTTTGTGGATCACGATAATAATTTCTTTAACGTATCAAAATACTGCTCAGCTTGATGTCATGCATTTATTTTAACAAATACTTTAGGTCGCTGAAATACTTTGATGCCTTCATCAATTTTTTTCAACTCTTCTTCTATGGCCATTTTTCTTTTACGCATGCGTAAAGTATCATTTCTCACTGGCATAGAGTTAAGCTCTTGAATACGATCCGCATAACCTAAAGAAAATATTTTTTATAAACACAATTATCACAGTCCTGAAGAAAAAGGAAACTTTGCAATAGATTTACACGCTAAAAGCACTAATTTAGGAAAACATATCTCAGATCAATGAGATTTGAACCAAATTACTATAAAGTGGGACTAGGAGTTAAGCCCTTATGGAAAATAAAAATAGATTCAAAAACATTTATTGCTCTATCTTGCACTTACTCTGCCTGAGAACTCTTAGTGTTTCCTTACGTTCTTCTTCTGGTAATAACACATGACCTTCAGGACAGTCTGTATCGCCTTGTAGTAATTCTTTCCTTTCTTCTTCTTTACGGTCCCTCAGGTATTTGGGTAAAACCCCTTTTTGGTAATTCTGTGATTTTCCAGAATCATTCGAATCTTGTTTCAGAGCTTTCTGCTTTAAAGCCAAGATATTTTCTTTTATATAATTATGTTTCTCAGTTATATCTGTAAATCAATATTGGCATTGATTAGTATACAATTTTTATTACTTTATATTGATTTTACTTGCCTAAAGATTGCATGTTGTTACTTAATTCCTGATTATGAGGATTTGGTACGATTATTCCACCTATGTCACCACAACCTTGTCCTAGAGGACTCCGAGTATGTTGTGTGGCATTATCTCTTTTTCTTGGACTTACCGGCTGATTTTTTTTCGCTGCAATAACTTTCAGTACACCAGGGCTAGGATATTTTATAATTCCATTTTCATACATTTTATTTATATCCTCTGGAGTATCTGTTTGTACAGCTCTATGTGTATGTTTTTCTGTCGTTTCGGTAGGAATGGCTATACGCAGCGCTGATACTAATTCGCCTCTTGCCTTTTCTGTGTCTGCAACCCTTTTCTTTCCGATCCTTTGTAACTTAGGAACTGGGACTGGGAGAGAACGAGACTGTGCTAATGCTTGATGCGATTTGGTGGGTTGGTTATGTTGTGATAATGTTTTTAGCTTTGCTGGCCGTGCTTCAAAGAGTCCAGAGTTTTGTAAAAGTCCCTGCATCTGTTTTATATGTTTTACATTTTCTTTGATGAAATTTCTTTTATAAGCAGGTTCTAGATGACAGTTTTATGTTGGTTAAAGCTCTTAAATTACCAAACTATGTACTTACTTGGATCAGGAAACACTCCACGAAGAGTTGTAATATTCATTGTGTAGTAATATCTTTGCACTAACCGATTAACCTGAATTTAACATAAAAAGTACTTTGATAAGATGCTATTCCGCATGTCAACAACAATTTGAACAAATACAAACAAACATTACCAACGAAGTAAACTTAAAATTCCTAGGGTCCTAGGGACCTACTGAAGTTGAGCTTTATTTTTGCAATATTTTTCATCAAAAAGGAAGATTAAAATATCTTTAGTTTTCAATATAAAGTGGGTAATAGTTTTGAGTCTGATTATGGTTTTTAAACGTAACTACATTTTAAAATTAGGGAATTTGATGCTAATCATCGAAAACTATATTTCGGAATCTTTCGGACAGATGGCGGCATGTGTATTATTTCAGGCATATTTAGGACAGTTTTCAGGTATTTCACAAATATTCAAATTTAAACATTATTTACGTTTAGGTTAAATGTGGGTTAAATAAAGCGCCACAAGTTTAATTATTTATAGCCACAGAGTGTAAAGAGCTTAGAAAGAGAACTCGGTTAGGGTGTCCAAGATAAGGAGCCCATGCACGGAGATCTCGCAAACGGTAAGAGATAGAGATTCGGTTAAATAAGAAGAAATATTCGGCGTATTTACAATGGACCCAATACCCATCCCATCTATTGTGACCTGAGTAGGTACGTGTGGGAGATTTCTCACACCCCTTTCTCAAATCCAGAATCCAGATGGATAAGCAACCTCCGTGGAGCTACCAGTTTTACCGGGTCAGTCATTATTCCAGCTCCCAGTTGTCTGCACCTAACTGGGAAAATACAGATTCCCGTTCTGGTGGGCCCCACCCCCACCTAATTACCGACCCTCCCGCATATAAGCCGCGAATAAAATTTTGGTATCGGCGCCAGAAACCCATGCACCCTATTCTCCATCGAACAAAACCGAATGCTGGAGCTAACAACTTATGTATCATCCCTAACTTTATGTCTTGCGGACGTTTACCGTGGTTTACCCTTAGTTTTCATCTCGCTTTGTCCACTAAAGAGATTACGTGATTGTTTTGTTTCCTGCGTAACCGATTCCCGTAGATCGGTTCCAGCTTTTCCCGAGTTCTCTTTGTTGCTTCTGCGTCATACTGACAGATCAACGCAGAAACGCAGACGACCGAATTAATTATAAAAGCAAAACGTCAAATTTGACTTAATAAGATGGAAACTTATCGCAAGCGTTCTCGTGAAAACCGCAGCAGTAAACGATCTCTTCGAAGTAGTGGTGGAAGCGTAGTCGACACAAGTAAAACGGAGATAACCAGTGCAGTTATTGAGAAAAGATTGTAACTAATATAATTTAAGGTACCACTACCGTCTGCATTCTTCAAAAATTTACATTTTCAGACAACTGGTTTTGGAAGAAGAACAACAGAAACTTATAATTTATTCTGTTCGAGAAGAACTAATGCAAAGAGTAATGGACGAATGTCAAAAACGATACATGGAAAAGCAATGTGTTAACTTTACAGTTCAGTGTGCATATCGAGCTCTAGTTCAAATAGTTAATTTGGGTTTGTTCTACCATGATGCTGGGAAACCATTTTATAAAGGTCATCCATCGTGGTTGGATGATAAACCACCAGAACCTTCTCCAGCAGATTCTTGGGCTGTAAGTCAAGTTGCAATTAAACGAAAACCTATTCCAAAACCACTTACACCACCTCCGCCTGAAGACGAAGATGTGATTCCAGCTGAGGAAGAAGAGGAACTTGCAAACGTATTTACCGGAATAGAAATAGCAAAGGAAGAAAGTGTATCGGAGGTGGATGTAGAAGATGTTGGTGTTGAAGTGATATATAAAGCAGACAGTGTTGAGGAAACTGGAGAACTTGAATCTGTGTTACAATTATGTCCACCAGTTACAGAAATTACACTTGGGGGAGAAGAAGAAGAACAACGTAGTATTTCAATGGTAACTTTGTTTCCCATTTATTCCACCAGATGGATCAGATCCAGATATTAAAATTTAAAGATTTTTTTTAATCTAGGATTTGGGTCATCCTATCAGCATATTTACCCAGACAACTGAGATGCCCAGAGAATATTTACCTCATTCAATAAAATCTGAACGATCTAAACTGAAAGGTTTGGTCACTAAAGTGACAGAACATCATGTACTTAACTTGGATGAAGTTCCTTCTATTAGGTCCAAATTGAGCATTAACGTTTTCCCTCCATTAAGGTAAGCACCAAATTGTGGTTTCTTATTTATTGGGTAGGTAGGTATCTGAGTTTCTCTCAAATTCAGAATTCAGACGGTTCGGACAATCCCGATCCAACTTTTGTTATCGCAGAAGTCCCCGGAGCCCTCTCCTTATTGTGGATCCATATATCCACTTGACCATCGATGTCATCTAGAATACAGGGGAAGGGGTGTATTTAATACATAGGGAAGGGAAGGGACAAGGGAGGTATCCTCACCTCCCTTGTCTTTTGTATACCATGGCCTCCACTCCACTTGAATTAGGATCAGCTCCAACCCGACTGTGGTTCGATGGCGTCGATGATGTCTTAACTTAACCCAACGTATTACCATTAAATTTAAAAATAAATGTTATATCATCGGTGGATTAATAACTGATTGACGGGGACAACAGCCTAAGCGTAGGATACAATAATATAAAATTATAAGCGAGGTTAAAGAAATTACTATTTAACGTGCGAGAAATTATATTGCCTCTTGAAATTTTAATTTTATTGCCTGACCTAAAAAACAATGATTGCAACATGTGCAACTATCACAAAACAATGCAAAACAATATATGATTCGAAAATGGGTGGTTACAGTGGCGGATCCAGGGGGGGGCGCGGGGGGCGCGCGCCCCCCCCTGGGCATAATAACGTATCATTTTATCACATCAGATAGTTATGTAAAATTTGGGGAAATTTCAGGGATTTAGATTAGCAGTGACAGTGGCGGTTTATTTTCACTACTTTTTGAAGAGACGGCAGGTAATGAATGATGATTCATTCAGCGGTTAAAATGTAGTACTTTGTATGTACCTACTCAAAAGATTATGTAAAATTTTAAGCCTCTTTAAAGTAACAATAGCGACGTTTTCTAGAAATATTTTTGTTAAGAAGTTCGTTCAATGTTTCAGACAGTAGATATTTGAATACAGATATTTTAGTAAAACTGTCCTTTATGGTATTACCTACTATATTTAGGTAGATAATTAATCGTTACGCAACTCATAATTTACTCATACAAATCTAACAAGTGAATAGAAATGTATAGCCTAACAAAAGAATAAAGAAAACGTTTTTCTTTTTTAGAAGAATTTTTATGTAGCTTGCAAGTTGTTAAATACAGTGGCGGCTCGTGGGTAACAACAGTGGGAGAGCGATAACAAAAACAATACTCACTTTTTAAGTGATAAGTTTTAGAAACAAAATTCATTCGCCTTTGCTTTTGGCCCACAAAATGTTCCATAACTAACTCATTTAATAATTTGTATTTTGTAAGAGTTGTTTTTCGATGGAGCACATAATCTGTCACTCGTACGAGAGTCCATTATTAACAGCCATGAGAAACAAAAAAATGCGTTCGCAATATTACACCCGCACAACCACGGCGCGACTTATTCATACATTATTTTATTAAATTTCCTAACGTAAGATTTTCCCTGTTTAACGTTCGTTTGTTCAATAATTAACTCGGGTCGAGGTGGATAAATTTCCTTAATTTCTAATTTATTTTCAAATTTCAAGAAATTTCATAAAATACCCAATTTAGCGCTTTAAATTGTGAACCGTCGGTCAGTGATTTCCACCCCCCCCTCAAGAAAATTCTGGATCCGCCACTGGGTGGTTAATCAACTGATTATTGTATGGGACACCCTCAGAGATATACAAACGTGGAAGGAAAGTAGGCAGTTCGATTATTGGCGTTCCAATCCAAATTACCAGTTGTGGTAAAGTGATAACAGGAATGGAAAATTTAGTAATTTTTCTGAAATGGATATAATAGTTTGTTCATATATTCGGATAACTGTTTTGTAAACAGTAAGCGCATTGTATAATTTTGCAGTCTATTTAACTTTGAATTCAAACACCTAGGTACACTTCCGTTTTAATTGAGATAACAATTTAGTAATACTTTTAAAAATAGACTGCGAGGGTAAACCGATAATGTCTAGGGCAGTGTCGCTGGAACTATTTTTCAAATACGGGTGTAGTAAGAAAATTTGGCGCCGCAAGCAATTTTTTTTTCAAAAGTAGGCGTGGTCAATTTAAAAGCGTTTTACGAGCATACGGCTATTTTTGTAAAATTTTAAAAAATCAAAATTTCAACAATTTTACTTATGCATATTTTAAAATTGTATTGAAATACTGAAAATACCAATAACAGTAAAGGGTGCAACTGACCCGTTGCACCCGTGGTTCCGACGCCACTGGTCTAGGGTATATTATACAGTGTGTGGATAAAGTTTGAAACAAATTCAATATCTCCCAAAATATTATTTTTTCTGGAAAACGCTCGGACAGGTATAGCGATTTAAATTACAGCGCATATTTTAAGATGCTTCAAAAAATTTTTGGGTTAGTCATTTTTTTGTAGTGACGACCTTGACTTTTTTTTAAATGGAAAGATGTATATTTGATTATCACATTGGATAGACATTGTTTTTCTCTTTTTAAGCTTCTAATATTTTTATACCCTTACATAAGAAAATTTTTGAGAAAATTGCTAAAATAGTTTTACGGCTCAGTAGGCCGATCTGGAACAGCGGGTGCTGCTCCAACTCATAGCAATTGTTTATTTAAGCTTAGTACTTGAAAGTGAACAGAAACGTGAGTATAAAAGTACATAAGATTATAAAAAAGATAAATTAAATAAATTAAATTAACAAGAAATTGAAAAAAAAATGTTGATAGTTTTAAATGACACACAAAAAAATGATGAATAAATTGTTATTGTAGATGTTCAAATTGATATCCGTTTATAGCGACAGTGTCCAAGACGAAAAATAAACTCTTGTTGAACAATTAAACAATTGCTTTGAGTTGGAGCTGCACCCGCTGTTCTAGATCGGCCTACTGAGACGTAAAACCATTTTAACAATTTTCTCAAAAATGTTCTTATGTAAGGGTATAAAAATATTAGAAGGTTAAAAAGAGAAAAACAATGTCTATCCCATACGATAATTAAATATACATGTTTCTATTTAAAAAAAAAGTCGATGACGTCACTACAAAAAAATGACTAACGCAAAAAAATTTTGAAGCATCTTAAAATATACGCCGTAATGTAGATCGCTATACCTGTTCGAGCGTTTTCCAAAAAAAATAATATTTCGAGAGATATTGAATTTGTTCCAAACTTTATCCACACACCGTATATTTTTGTGATCCACCACTATTTCTTTATGAAGAGATATCGATTAGCTACCTACGTTATAAGTTTAGACAAAAATTTTATTAAACAGAATGTGGTGATTATTTAACGGAATTAAATTATGTTTGCTAAAAAGCATTATCCCTCGCTGCGTTTTATGGCACCCATATAACGATCTTGCTTAGTAGATATGTGAATTCTGTTCATACCCGTTGCACGTGTGTGATAATTATTCAACAAATCGGATACTCATAAAAGTACGTCAGAATTTCACGCAAACTAACTTTAACACCATTTTTTGAATTTTTCAATCGGTCTAAGACAAGATGGTCTAACAGGTAGGACAACTGCGCGCGGGGACAACTAGACGCGAATTTGTAACAACAAAATTATTAAATGAGTACCTACCATTCTAATGATAAAATACAGGGAAATTACAAATTACATTGCGAGACGGCTAATTTGTTTTATTTGAACAATCTCAAGAAATTAAATGCAAAGAAACAATGTTTTAGGAAAACTGCTTAACATCCCAACTAACGAAGATTGGATTTCCACATGAAATCGTTAGATGGCAGGTATAGTATTAGGCCTGTCTATATTTTCAAATTCGCTCGCTGTATTATAAATATAATATAAGCAGTGTATTGTAACATTCAAAGTGAATAACATCCATCGTGTTTTTCTTTTTTAATCTGCATTTTGTAGAATACAAAAATTTAAATTGGTTTATAGGATTACACCTTTAATGTAATTGCATTTTTAGGAGTTTATATATTTTAGTCTTCGAGTTAAATACAAGCACGTACTAACTATCAATTTCCTAAGGTGACTTATACGATTGTTACTATTAAAAAAATATATAGGTACCTATAACAAATTATTAATTTTTATGTAATATTCATATTTTAATTTTTATATGGATTGTAGTATATTTTTTATAATATACAGGGTGCGTAAAAATGGTGGTGCAAGCTTTAGGTAAAATTATTCCTTGGACAAAAATTAGGCAGAAAGTTTATTGCAAAAAAAAACAAAAATTTTCATGCACATAATTTTTGAAGCAATTTTTTTCGGACGCGGTTGCTTCTGCGGGTTTCTAACAAGAGGACCTTTTTTATGTAATTATGTCTAAATAATAGATTCCTAATTTCAAAAATTCGGAATAATTGCTAATAAAAAAATGGGAGGTGCAGGGTCGCCCTACCCCGTATTTTGGCACGTCCTTGGCAGATTTTCGTTTTGGTTGTTAGCACGTTATTGTTATAATAGAGCTTTTAACACTAACTCGCATGCCAAAGCTGATCGCAGTATCTCGAACACTTTCTGAGATATTGAAAACAAAGTTTTGGATAGTATTTTCACAGGGCCCCCCAGCTCCTTTAGGATTTAGGAAGCATTTCCGAACCCATGTTTATAGGAACTTTTTTCATATTTTTTGACGTAGAATGGGCTCCAGAAATTCATTACTGTAGTTTAAAAACGCCCTGTATAGAGCTTCAAAGTACAATTTTTTTTTCAAAAAAAAATCACAATTGTCCGTCAGGTTTTGGTATTAGATCCCTCCTTGTCGATTGAGTTAAAAACATCCCCTGATCCCTCAAAGGCTGAAGAATCTCTCCCCAAAGGGATTTTCCCTCCCATCTCGCAACATTGTGACTGAGAGTACAAGGGGGGTGGGGGGAGTCACAGCAGCGTCCGACTCTGTCACCCGCCTACCTATTCACCCCTCTTCGTTTCAACCAAGAACAAGAAGTATAATATCCTACTATATTATACTTCTTGGTTTCAACTTACTCATTTGCACTATAAACAATTATTACCAACGTGTACGAATATGTTACAAACTTGGAACATGCACATGCACTGCTGTTACAAATAACAATTTTATTTCATGTCATTATAATACAGGAAGATCAATAGACAAAACATTGCCTGAGAACATTGCTTTCCTAGGGATTATATCAATATTTAGATCCACCAGCTGTCATTATTATGAAATGAAATTATTAATTAAGACGATAATATGATCAACAGAATGTCAGAAAGAATAAAGCAATCATGTGGCTTAAGTAAAGACATACAATTTATATTTCATGGTCTGACCCAAAAATTTTGTTGATCATTTTGTATAATTTCTAAAGGTAGGCTTAAAAGAGAGAAAATAAAAAGAAAAAGAAGAAGAAGAATCACACAGAATACAATTTTGAAGGTGTTTTTTTTGGGACAAATGCTGTAGTGTTAAAATGGATAAAAGTTTATCTATGATCTGCCATCAGTTAATTTCCTTTTAAACGGTTCTACCTGGGGTGTTTTATACACTTTCCTCTTTTACTTTTTACTAAGGAAGACATTCAGTATTGTAGTAATAAAATTCGGTTTGTAATACATATATGAGTCATTAATAACCACCAACTTTTTTTAACGCATAGGCAGGTTTAATTGAATGTATACTTAGGTGTGAAGGTTTCTTGCAGGTGACTCATCATAATTAAAAAAAATGTACAGTAGATGATAACGTTAGTTTCTGCATTTCCTCCTTGACTCACCTTAGATTTGTCCATAGATACCGAAAATGATTTTAGGAAGTATAATTACAAGGTTATTTCGCATCATAATGAAAGTTGTCTAAAATGCAACTAGCGTCAAATTTATAATTAGATGCCATATCCATGCTTAATAATCAATAACAAATTAATCTTATGTACATTGCAATTTTCTAATTAATAATTTATTTTAAAAGTTTTAAACTACATACGTATAAACACCCGGAAGTAGGTATCTATATAGCTGTTAAAAGCAAATTTGTCGAATTTGAAGTAATAGCTATAAATAAAATGGCTGTTGGTTGCGGTTACATGAACTTGAATATATAAGAATAAAGAATTTTCTTTTCGGCGGTTTTTTGTGGGTTAAATGACAAATCACATAATTAACCGCAACAATTTTCAAAGAAAGGTACCGGTCATTCATTTTGTTATAAATAATTTATCATAATTTTATCTAAAGACGTTGTCGCAAAGAAAATCCCAAACCCTGATTTTTTTCAACAGTCTTTAAGAGTTTTCTCCTAAGTACTTCATTTAGATGACATTTTTTAAAAAGAAAACTACATTTAATTATTGTTACAGTAGATACCTGTCCCTTTTGTTAATATTTAGTTGATTGTTGGTTCGTTTAACAATACAGAACAACCAAAAGAATTTATTTAAATATATGAGTGTAAGTAAAGTGGTGCTTTACCATGGATATTTCGTTAGATAAAGTACAACTATATTAGTAGGGGTTTGAAAAATGTAATCTACTTCTCATTAAGACATGTGGATAAAATGGATATTATCTGCTCAGGCAAATTTTCCCTCACAGATAAAACATCGTTTTATCCGTTACAATTATTAAATCGGTTGATAGGTAAATCCTGCGTTTTGCGTCAGAATTTGACTCATCAATAAGTTAAGTTAAAGTCATTTAAGTCATCAAAGATTAAACCGTAACTATTTTACTAAAGACAGGTTTATCAATCCGTAGTTAACTCCTTGTTAGCTATTCAACGGTCAGTTGTCATGGATACGAATTGTTACAAGAATCGTATCCATGATAATTCACTATTGGGGTTAGGTTAACAAGGAGTTGACTACGGATTGATTCAAATACAGATTTACACCAAAAAATTTTTTTCACGGTTTTGGAAAACGTTTTACTTATCAGACGCAAATGACTTTGTCACTGTGCAAAAAATATAACTGTCCTTTAGGGGTGGTTTGTCAACTCCATGTTAAGTTATCCAGTGGCCAATTGTCATGGATATGAATTGTTACAAGAATCATACTATCCATGACAGTTCACCGTAGGACATTGGTTAACTTAAAAACCGTCCCGTAATATTATAACGCAGTTGTGTGCATGAAATATTTTAATGCTTTCGAATGAATATCTAACTCGGCTTGAATCGTGTCAAAAAATTGACATTCTCACGCACTGAAAATACCAATTTCGCATACCTACTTGATCCAAAAATAACTATTTTACTCTAAAGTATGCGGAACAATTGATAATTAAAGGCTTCTAGGAAGAGATCGTTCGTTCCATCTTTAACAGTTTCAAACTGAACTAAAAATTAAATTCTGAAATAGTAATTTACGTTATAAGTACGGTAAACTCAGTTTTACAGTAACGAGTCGAAATGTTTAAGGACGAGGCGACGAAGGAGCCGAGTCAGGAATTTTGAGACGAGTTACTGTAAGAGTTTACCGGACGTATGTCGTAATGCGTTTTATTTCATACTGCAGGCACTAAATCTTTGTTTAAAATTGAAAAAATTAAAAATAAAAATTTGAATTCATAATATGGACATCTATGAAATGGAAGTGTTTGTTTTTTGACTGTTTGTCTTGTCAAAACGGGAGAAAATTATAACATTTTTGACGAAGTTCTTAGTAAATCTATTGCACAATTAATGTCAATTTTAATATTTAGTTTCTTTTTAATTGTCATATTTATTAATTTTGTAGTTTTTTAGTAATAAATAGTTTGATTATCGATTTATTTCATTTGAGTCCGGTAAAAGTTTTTACCGGACCTGATACCGTAAAGTCTTATTTACCGGACTCAAATCGTTAACTTAAACATGGGTGTTACGATGCAGTATGAAATAAAAATATATTATTCAATTATCGAAAAGAGTTTTATATTTTTGTTCTCTTCAAGTGAAAAACAGAATAAAGGCTATTTCTGATAAAAATCATGGTCAGAAAGATATATAAAACTAGTCTGTGCGTACGTGTATAATCACATGTTGAAGATGAAACAAATATTTGTTACATATTTGCCTAACACTTCCTTGAGCCTATCTTGAGAAAAAAATGTTGGTAGCTTCATATGCGAGAAAATAGAAAAAAGCGTAACAACAGATGCACCCACATATGGTTTTTGACACTTTTAATTTATACTCTTGTTATTTGGAAGCATTTAAGTCCTTGACTTCATCAACATATGTGACAAACATCTTTGTGTTTGTTATCTCTATTAAAATGGAGATATAATACTTGTTTTAGACTTTACAAAATACTGTTAATGAATTGTCATTTATTATAAAGAGATTTTATATAAGGGCTTTATTATCTACAAATAATGCAATAAATATAGCCTTGGTTATATTTTTATGTCTACGAATTTTTATCTGACTTCTTGATTTAAATTTTAATTATATAGATATAAACTATAAATTGTTACAAACAATTCCAGTATTGTAACCCTCTATCATTTTATTTTGCAGATCTATATTTAAATACTGATTTGTTTTATTCATTTTAATTACCAATTGGTCAACATGTAGGTGAAAAAATTAAGTAGAAATTATTTCTGAGGCCTACAATATATAACGATATAACATATCAATTTTTCAAGGCTAGTTTGTTCCAAATTGTGAATCAATGTCATACTGAAATAACTGTAAAAATAATGATGACCAAGGATGAATTTCCACTTCAAAAAATATATGTGCCGCAAAATTAGTTTTATTGGGTATAGGGCGGGCAACCTTCGATGTAGGTTGTAATCATATAAGAATTTTTTTCATGGTTGGGGTAGAAGAAGTTTAATGTAGACCAACTGTGATGGGTTGAAAACAGATTTAGGATATTTATAGATTCGTTTTCCAGCCAATATAGAAAATATTAATAATCTCTATAAATATTTTTATAATAAAACGTTACATTCCTGCAAACATTTTTGGTATAAACTTCTGTAATGGAAAGCAGTAGTTAATACTCTTCTTGAGCAGCTCATGCATTTTTCTCATAAAATCCATTGATGTACTAGTACCAAATATCGGTGTACTCATCATTCGAAAATTACATTTTTTACAGTAATGTGGAAAACTTTGTACAACTTTGAACGCTAACACAGAGTAGTCCTCATCCTACAGTAATTCTTTACTCATTTTGAGAATCGAGAAGAGATCGAAAGGCACGTCCACATCTGACGAACGCATACGAACGAACGCGAACAAACATGAACATACATAGCCGAACGAACACAAGTGGACGCTCACGCTGTGCGAACACGAACGCACGTGAACGAACATCCTCGTAAACGGAAAAAAAGTCACGGAAAAAAGCCCCCGCAAAAAAAGGCACCCGGAAGAAAAGCCACCGGAGAAAAAGTTGCCGGAAAAAAAGTTACCCGGAAAAAAGTCACCCGGAAGAAAAGCCACCGGAAAAAAAGTCGCCCGGAAAAAGTCACCCGGAAAAAAGTCACCAGTAAAAAAGTCACCGGTAAAAAGTAACTAGAAAGTAACGTTTTAAGTTTAACTTATGATTATAATAAATTTTTTTCTTCTTTTTTTCCGGTAACTTTTTTCCGGCGGCTTTTCTTCCGGGTGACTTTTTTTCCGGGGGCTCCGGGGGCTTTTTTTCCGGTGCTCTTTCTTTTTTGAATTTCGAATCCTAACAAACACCGTTCCATTCGGTACTTTGCAAAGAAATACTCCATCTCCGGCCAAGTCAACGCTATCTCGGTATTTAACTTTAAGATGTATGTGGAAAATCAATGCCCTGATTTTTTAAACAATAATTCAGTAATTTTTAATTTCAAAACTTGGTATTTACGGGTCATCTCCTGATTCTTAATATTTAGATACAGCAAAAAGTTTTCTGGGCTTCCCCCTTGATTGTTAACTAGCGTTGGAATTTTAAAATTTTTAATGCAGATCGCCAAACCTTAATCATGTAATTAATTATGAAGTGCAAGAACAAAACAGAATTTCATAAGATGATAGATAATACCTTTAAATAAAAAACAAAATCACCATTTCTGATTAAAGTACAATGTGTAGCGAACGTTAAAGATGATATCGTGAAACCTTTGCCATTACACTGTTTGTCAAAACATCATTTATTTATAATTTATAAAATATTTCCTGACGTTTGTATGACGGACGAAAATATCAACAATTAATCAACCATGTTATAAACAATATAACGTATGTTATCTCGGGGACACGAATGATTCTCTTTACGTAAACTTAATGTACCTATAATGAAATCTGAAAACTATTTTAAATTCGAGTTGAAGAAACGGAAACGAGAAGTTACATTTATGTATCACCTTTGTTGAAGGCCTTCCGCGTGACTATCTGAAATCTGAATAAATATTTCATCGATTGCTAATATTTGAATATACAAATTATCCTTAGCTTAAAGAATTCACCGAAATCACCGTAGAACGAACTCATTTTCATTTAAAATCCCCTATTTTCAGACATTGGTTTAAATTGGTGGCACCCGGGAAATTCCTGAAGTTAATTGTATGCCACTAAAAACGTAGCTTACTTGTATGGCAATAGAAATTGCAATTAAATTCTAGGAAATGAAACAAGTAATAGGTTTAGGATTCCACTTTTTATTATACAGGAAAAACACATAATTTTGTGTTTAATAAAAAAAAGTATCAAAGCGTGGATCAAGTCACGTAGCGAGTGCGCTCTGGTTTTTATTTAATTCTAATTCTAAAAACTACTTCCGTATAAACCTTCGACTTATTTTTTAACACGAGAAGGGCACACGTGTCTGTTTATGAATATATTTTCTACAAATTTCCAGAAAATTTCATCTGGAATTATGTATAAAGTGATTTAAAAATACTCAACTTTAAGAAGAAGGTCATGATACCGTCGTATGTGATTCGATGTAAATGAAATTCGGTTTTTTCCTAATCATTTTGAAGCAGGTGAGGTCTTTGTACAACTTTACATATAACTATATAGAGTAGTGACGTCTGTAAGGGCAATATCCTCGGATGGAAGTCATGAAATTTTAAAATTTGAATCGTGAAATGTTGACGAGCTTTCAGTAAGGGCATTTAACCCACATATATTATTTATTATCATTTTACCTGGAAACGGACATTTGATAAAGTTCAATGGACTTCCAAACATGAAACAGGGCAAATAGACATTATTCACTTTTCAATGGACTATAAATTTTGTTTATAATATTCTCCAAAACCTATTACAGCTTTTGATTATTGAATTATAGGCACTCAATTTGTTGCCATTTTCCTATTCGCAAAATCTTTAAAAACAATAATAATTATAGCCGTGACCTTTGAATTTATAACCCTATACGTTACCAATCTACTCTTTGATAGTGTTTTAGAACGATAAAACGTTAATTTACTCGAATGAGGTTAGTAGTTACCTACTTCTAGACTTTTAAACAAAGTGCATTTTTACGTTTTTATTTTTGCAAGTAACAACTTACAGCAAAACAATCATGTAGTCTGTTAGTACAAAAATGATTTCGAAAGGTATAAGTGCGTCACCCTCTCACGAGTCGACATTGTAAATTGGAAACAATTATGTACTATTCTATAAACAGAAATTGCATCCAAAATATTATTAACCCTTACTTTAGAGGCATTTCAGGTTAATCTGAGTTTTGAAGGGTGTCAATAAAAAAATACACGTAGGTATAAATCCAATGTTTATATCAAACGATTATCTCTTCCATAGCGTAGTACGGAACCGATTTCGAAATAGTTATTTTCATAACAAGTGCGGGAAGATGGCGATTCCGAAATGAATACAGAGGTTATCCCTCGTTTCGGTAGGCTACACCTACATGAGTTTCGGAATAGCCGTTCCCGCAAATGTTATGAACAACGTTTTTCTTACAATCGCAATTTTTTCTCAAAATTTACGAGACTCAAGTAAAACTTGCGCGAGTTGCTGTTGTTGCTAAGCAACGCATTGTTAAAAGCTATCCCTGCACGGTGCAGGAATTGGTCATTTTCTGCACTCAATTTGCGTGCAGGAAGCTTAATTCCTAAACGATTGTAGGAAACGGAAAAGGAACGATTTAGGAATCTAGGACATTCCGACGACTCTGTCCATAACACGCACCCAAACGGGTCGGTTTGGTCATAATCTTGTTTCGGCATTTAGGTCGCAGTCGCCAAAACGTCCCATTGGAGGCTTCGGCATTTTGAACATTGTCGGCGTTTTGGTCATAATCTTGTTTCGGTATTTTGGCCGGGATCGTCATTCAGCTTTGACGCTGTCTGTGGCGTCGGCGTCGGTCGTGTAGCATTGGTCGGCATTTTGACCACGGTCGGTCAGGTACGGTATTTGGCGTTTTGGTCGTTTTCGACAAAATAATCTTTGCATAGTAGTCGGCATTATGGACCCATTCGGCGAAATGTCCAGGCCTCATTTTTAGTACTGAGATTTGGAGAACGATTTGAAGCAAACCAGGAAATGGTACTATCCTACCACTCCTACTAGGCATGGTATGGTGTTTTTCCTTTTCTTTTTATTCAAACGGAAAGACTGAAGATATTCTTAATTTGAACGAGTAGGTAGGGGTTAGGTACTATTTCAGAGACAATTTACGTGTTCTATTAATTACCTGGTGAAGTTGTGGTAGTTAATTCTAATTCCGATTTGATTCTATTTTAGGGCATATAAAAACATTTCTTTCAGAACCTGTATAGCTCTGTGCGGAAACTCCTTCCTTTCTTCTTATTCTTGCTAAAGAAATTCATGAATAAATTTTTATTGATAGAACTAAAAATAAAATTCGTAAGACAATACTGTTATGTTCATTCTAAAAAAAAAACTAAACTTTGTTTTGTTAAAATAAACAATTTTTTGATATCAATTTTATTTAATACTTCAGGACTTTCTTTCTTGCTACAATTTGCATATAAATGTGAGAGTTATTTATAAAAGTATAACTGGTTTAACGAGTGTTATCACATCTATAGCAAAAAAAATGTTATCTAAAGTTTGATGACGTTCTTTGTTTACTTCAATCATATACAGATTGATGTTGATGCATCCATTTTATCATTGATACTGTTACCATCATCACCTTCAAATTTGAACAAGAAGTTTAGGGCCCGATTCCTGATAACATTGCAGTGATGCTGGAGGGCATAATAACACTTCTAGCAACAGCGGTAACAAATATACACATATACACACCACAGATCATTAGCCCGGCTCTGAAATATCAACTGAGGTCGTCGCTCCAGTTGCACACTCGCAGATAATAACAACTTGATGAGGTCAAATCGTGAGTAGGTTCTTTCATGAACGCACCTTATTTTCATTATTAATTGTGTGCCATATTTACCAACCCGAAACAGCGTCCCTCGTTTTACGCACTCCTGATTTGTTGGGGGAGAAGTTACTAAAGTTTCTCCTGGCAGAAAAATAAATTAAAAATGTTGAAGTCTAAAATATAATTTAATTGTTATATGAAAACGTTTTTCCTAAATCCTTTAAGTTTGAAAAATATTACATTGTAACGACCGGATAATATTTAAGTTGGTTTAGAGACAAGTTGGAAGGGTAGAGCTAGCATAGATACTTTTTGTTTTCAAAGTTCTGCCTGCTGGATCAACCACTGGATAAATCCTAAAAGGTGTGAGGAATTCATTATAGATCTCGATCTATAGCCTGGGGGTTTCAGAATATCGATGGGCAAACTATAACATCGTTGGATTCGAACAATATGCTATAATTCATCTCATGGACTTAGGTCCCTATGATGTCCTGGCTGTTGATTATTTTATCTCACTTTAACGCATAAGGTGAAGAGTGGTTGAACATTCTTACAGATTTACGTTCAAAGAAATCTGTATGTGTATAGTCTAAGGGAAAATAGATTACACTAAAAACAATAAAAAAAAATGTACATTCTTTAAAATTATGTTGTTTACCTCATTTATATGTTACAACTCATAAAGTATTGTTTTCTTAACATAAAATTTCCAAATGTCTGCTTTTGTTAAAAACTTGAGTTATAACTATAGGCACTAAATTCTGGAGATTTTATGTTTATAATTCAAAACAAGAAATTCGCAAAAAGCCGAACGTGCCATTTTTAATAGTTCTTGTTAAATACCTGCGTTTTCTGACCAAACCAAATAGAATTTTACAACAATGGAAAAGTTGGGATTACGAGACCTCTCTTTAATAATTAAAACTCAAATAAGTTGTCAGCTAGGACACTTAAGCCTGAAACATATAGAGCAACATAAATTTCTGCGATTTCACAAAAATATTGCGTTCAAAGAAGTTGCGAAAATTACGGCAAAATGTCATAGGTATACAAATTTAATATAATACAACGAGTGCTCTGAGTTTTGCCGGCAATATTTGTCAATCTGAATACGAGTTGCTGCTGTGACGAAAATAATTACGAGCGGTACGCGAGTAATTATTATCCAAAAACAGCAGCAACGAGTAATGAATGAATGACAAATATTGAAGAAAAACTGAGAGAAACAGGAGCGTCGTTAGGAAATATGCTTTGGGGGGGGGCGCAACTATTATGGAATCCAAGAACTCGCCCTGTCGCAAACAGCTAAAATTACTATATAGCCTAGCCCTTGCTTCTTGTTTATGGTTGACAGCAATAAAACTCGGTCGGATCCCGATGGACAATGTGTTGGGAAATTTCCGGTTAAAATTTGATTTTAATTCAATTACTTAGCGGGGGATTGGAGGGGCGCAGAACAGCATTGGGGGGGCGCGCAACCCCCCTAAAATGGTCTAGCGACGCCACTGGAGAGAAAGAGCTGTATTCGGCTGACAATTCAATGAAACAACATTTTTTAAAATAATAATAATTTTGTTGACATTTCTTTGACGTTTATTTGACATAAATATTGTCGCTGGAAGACTCTACTGCTTTTTAGTTGTCTTAAAAATATTGTCAGTAAAATACCCTTCTGATTGGTTCAATTTTTAATAAAGGACGCTTCTCATTGGCTGACGGAATATGAATTGAATTGTCAAAAATATATAAAAATGTCTACAATCTAGATGTTTTATTGTTCCTATTGCTATTATAATTATTTATTGTACTATACAAGTTTTCGTTTGCGAAGGGACAAGTTTATCTAATGAACGCTAAAAAAATCTGACATAAGTTCATATGAACTTGTTTCATACTTAAAATCTTGCCTGAAACACCCTATACATTATTTTATAGTTTGTTAAAGTATTCGTTATAGTAGATAATTGTTGTCAGGGAACTTGCAAATATAATTAATTTCAATTTAAGCGCTAGTTTTAAGTCCTTGTAATCGTTTATAAAAACAAGTCCTCTATTCAAACACGTCTTTTCAGATCAGCAGCGAAGTATAAAGAAAAGTTACAAATTAAAGAAGATGAACAGCAAACAGATGAAGCAGCTCCTGATCCTGAAAAATAGTTTATTAAGGTAGTAATAATTATGTATTTTATATACGTGTACCTTGTTACGGTTTTTGTTTGTACAAATAATTGAAATAATTGTGTGAATAAATAATAAACAGCATTTTTCAGAATGAAAAATTGCACCTGAGTCCAGGAAATGTCAGTTTGTTAATGCAAAGAGACAAGCTTGATTTATAATGATTGTTTTTTTAAAAAAAATTATGGTAGAAATCTTTATACGTTCATATTATACATTTGTGTGTATCAAGGAAATATTTATTTAATGAGAAACGTCATGATTAGCTTTTATCATTCTTAATGAGATAGATATTTTTGTTTCTAGAATATTACAGAAATTGTTTTAAAATGTGTTGCAATTAAAAAATATCTCCTTATGATAACCTTAAAACTGGAAATTACTAGATTTTTTCTCATTCTGTGATAATGGGATGTTAAATTCTTTGGCGGGAATCTAACTCATTGTGAAGGAAATAAATCAAATACAATTGTTAAAAGAGAAAAACATAATTATCGATGTTTGATAACTGAAAATTTATTTTTATATGAGAATAGGAAGTAACTGTTAATTTTATACATAAATCTAATTTTTTATGTGTTTTCCTCTTGATTTCCAAACACGAAGTTTATTTGACATTCTGCTTCTAATCTACGAATAGGTAAGTGCATGTGTGCGTGCCTCTATGAGTGTAAATAATATCGAATGATTTGTTTTATGGTTGTAATTAAAAGAATACGTTAATTGCCTTGCCTGTATAATAAACCTGTAAACGTAGGAATTGTATATTACGACTGTCCGTCCCTAGATCTTTAACCTTGTCCTATTTGAAAAATTGAAACATGCAGTTAATGATAAATAACAGATTTTTGAAAAGTTACATGTTACACTCCCCTATAAATATTGTTTTTTTAGTAAATGAGCAGATCAGCAAACTATTCTCCAGAGTGGTGGCACCAATAAACAGAACGCGCAAAACATAAAAAAAAGTTACTGATCTGTAACCCACCAAAGTCTGTAAATGGACTACTCATATCAACCCTTGGCTTGACGCTTGAGATTGAGTTCAAATGCAGGATCTTTATCGCA
The DNA here is from genome assembly GCA_963082805.1 of Hemicrepidius hirtus. Taxonomy (NCBI): domain Eukaryota; kingdom Metazoa; phylum Arthropoda; class Insecta; order Coleoptera; family Elateridae; genus Hemicrepidius; species Hemicrepidius hirtus. The sequence goes on from OY720161.1 coordinate 9,573,152, forward strand.
AGTAAGCAGACCAGGTCCTTCGGTCATCAACATACCAACCGCCTTTCCTGATCATGACCAAAACCGCGGTGAGGGGAAGGGTTGATAACGTTTTGTTACTCACCCTGACGTAAAAGATTATTCGGCGATATAGGACTCGTAATAATAATTGTCAGGAATGTAATTTAAACAATTCAATCACAATGGAAGTGAGCCCTCCACTTTACAGGAGAAGATTCCGCCAAGTGAAACCTTAGGAGGGAGGAGAAAAGAAGTATGGGAAGACGAGAGCAACTATAGCAACAGATAGCAGCTGGGAAAAATTGGACGCCGCTTTACGCAGAACATGGAAATATGGAAACCCTGTATACCCTCTACACCCTGTATAATAAAATAAATACGAACACCATTATAATAATAATTGCTGCTATTGCACCTTTGTTTAGAAACACTTCAAGGTCCGAAGCGACATTTTGGGGTACATTTTGAGTGCTAAAGCAAAAGTAAAGGTACTTTCTCTAGAACCTTAGCCTCTTCCTGAATGTACACTTCAATGGAAAATAGCAAAATCTCCTAAAAAAAAATGAGCTAATGATAACAACGTAAAGCGGTTTTCATCTCACTTTACAGTTTAGGTTGAGATTTGACCTCTCCATTTGATTGTTTCAGTCCTTTGACCTTAATTTAAAATTTTCTATTTTATTCAACGAGAAAACAATAACGTGTCGAATCAATAATGATCACAATATTAGAGCTAGTAGAAATACAAAGTTAGATGAAATTCATCAAGAAGGTAGTACCTACACATAATTTAGTAAAGTAAAAAAAAGCCATTTACAGAATTAGAAATTAAGTGTTTTTAATACAGCATGTAATAATAGTTTTTAAAGTAGCCCCCGGATGTGAATTAGAGAATTCAAAAATAATAATTTAGGATGGCTATCAAGACATGGCTGTAGGCTATTAGTTAAGTAACTCTGGAAAGTTTAATTCTAGATCAGATGTATAGTCTCACACACTACCGTGATTAGTTGTAATAAAAACGTACATCTAAGAAAAAGAAAATATGAAACGGGTTTTTTTTATTAATAATTTAAAAAACATCTAATAGGTTAAACTGTTAAATAATTATAACCGCAAAAGGGAAGTAATTGTAAATGGAAAAAGTAAAAAAACTGATTATTTTAGAAATAAGTTTGATACCTATTTTAACTGCGACATTACTTCTTTCTGTCTGCAGCTTTTGAAGGTAGCAATAATGGGAAAGTAGATTAATTTTCTTTATGCAATTTTTTCAAACTTACGTAAATACTGGCAAGTGCATCATTATTCCTTAACATTAATATATCATCTGCTGGCTTCTAATAAAACAAGCTATATTTAAAAAAATTGGCAGTGCCGTTTACTATTGCCAACAGATGGATGTCACCGCTCAATGCGTCCTTAAGCGTTTGCGTCAATGAGATTACATTTAATTCTGTATGTTTCGATTTGTATTGTTGCACTTGGAAACAATTAGAAAATAACTTTTTTTGGGTACTACCCGAATTTTAAAAAATACACGCCGTGTGCTCCTTTTATAATTCACATTCTTTCCTCAAAGCTTTGAACGACTACATAAATGCGTGAAGTAAGATTTAAGAAGAATATCACAGATTATTAAATTGTAACGCCTACCGAAAAGTAATAAAATAAGGGAGATTGGATATCTAAGTAATAGAAAACGTACCCTAAAGAAAAGAAATGTTTTAAGACAGTTTGCAACATCCAGCTGTGAATAAAATTATAAATACCTTACAGGATCCATTCTGTTTAGATTATAAACGGATTATAAAACGATACTCACTGCTCAAGGCTCAGTAATTTGCAATGAAGAGACTATACTGTGGTTTTAGAATCAAACTGCGAAAATAGAAATCAATGAAATGTTTATAAAATGCAGGAAAAGTCGAGAGATTTTAATTCTCATTTTTCTATAGTCCTTTCTTTCCGCACTATAACGTTATCGACAAATTGTTTAAATGCGACCTTAATAGTTTTGCCGCCCCCCTTCTTCCCTTCGAGTCATGACTCAAACTGTCCATTCGTGGAAAAAAAAAGTACTACGTAGTACTTTGTACACTTTTTGCACAAACATCTATTTCTGTGTCCCGAGAACTTAAAATATGGTTCCAAACATTTTGAATAATGCTTACGCTTAGGTTAGAACAAAATGTATAAGAAACAAATATTACTTTTTATTTTAATGTAAATCTAGAAACCGCGAAATAGTCAAATGACAACAATTCCATAAAATAATAAAAAAAAATACAGAACTATTTTTATATTCTCTCGCCCATTTAGTTAATAGTAATATCGTGTAATCTAGCAGGAAAAGGATAATATTTTCAGAGGATTAAAAATTGCTGGTTGAGGCGACGGCCGAGACTAGGAATCACAGAAGTCCGGGTGTGTGCTTTTCCTACAAGTTGCACATACTATTTTTGCGCCAATCGTGTGTAATCGCTCCTGCAGAATAAAAATGGAATAAAATAACAATAAAATGAAAACCGAACTAGGTCGATAATGTTATCCCTATACAATCGTCTTTACCTAGTATAGCGCAACTACCTAGATCTGGGTGCCTTAAATGATATTGACAGATTTGTATGAGTTAGGGTGCGAACAACCATGTAGCTACTGGAATATTGAATTTTTTTGAACAAATCGTCCAACAAAAATGTCCAATAATTGTTCTAACGCTCAGCGGAACCGCTGCACATCCTCGTACTAGAATTATGTCGTTGACTTCTAATTAGTAAAGTATCACTTTCATGACATGACCCATGACTCTTATATACCTACTATTACATTATTCTCCAGTGTAGTGATTCGTGCTTATTGGAATCTCATTATTTATTAATCCTTACAAATATGAATAAGAATATCATTAATTCCTGAAAAATTAAAAGCATTTTTTTAATCGAATTTCAATCGAAAACTAATGCATTGCATAAAAACATTATCAAGGTCACACATTTCCATTAAAAAAATTAGATTAGTGTAAGTCAAGTGAAATCGCAAGATAACTAGAAAATAGATAATATGCATGGTTACATTCAGAAAAACTATACTTTATAACCAAGGTGCATTTATCAAATAATTTCTGTATACCTTATTATTTATTACCTTGATAGAACAGTAACATATAAAGAAGAGAAAAAAACAAATTAATAGCTAATTTATTCTAAACGCTCGTTCAAAGAAAAAGCAGCGTAACAAAAAAAAGGTTACCTACTTCACTCCGTGTAATTTTCTGTAATTATAAATTTCAGTAATTCACTGCGTGTTCCATATATAACTTTCAAACAGTACTGTTGCTGGTTGGTGTAGCAACAAGGAGATCTCTGTAATTGCTGTGTTATGTTATTACAGCAATTGTAGTTGGGGGTATACAAATTACATATTTTTAATGTGTATATGGTAAAGTGAGCGTAAACTGACAAAGGATTATGATTAATGGTGCGATTCGTAGCGGGAGACAGCATGTCTACTGTGTATGTATAAGTATTTATTACATACTGTCTGCCTCTATCTGGCTGTCAATTCATTTTTGCTACCACTCGCTTAACTCGGTGGAAATTTCCACTCCTCAATTACATTTTAATCTAGGAACACGCTATAGAATAAAGAATTACATAATAATATCCTCAGAAAGAATAGATTAGATGTGTTGTCATCTCTGTTTAACAATACGATTAATTCGGGCAATAAATTAACACCTTGAATCGATACAATCAATTGACCTCAACTTTATTAATTATTCATAAAAATTCTTATGGCACATGCAGTAATTACTTCTGTAATTATTGGAAATATTGTTATTAGATTAAATATTTTCTATATCAGAATCGAGAATTTTATAATCCATTACTTGATTTATTACTAACTTAATAGGCCACGTATTTATTATTTATATAAATAATTATAAATGGTTTATAGCCGTAAGGAATAAACAGGTGCAGTTTTACAAAACTTCCGTATATAGAGTTAATGTTAGCTATAAATTATTTGCTATAACAAAGAAGATTCGAAATTTAACAAAATAAATGCTCAATAATTATTGTCCTTTATTTTAATATTTATTTAATTAATTAATTTAATTGCAATATAATAAGTTTTATCAATTTTGGAAATAGATTACAGTTACTTAGTCATCGATACTTTCTTAGTCATTTTTAATCGCTCTCTGTTTCTCACGTTTAAGCTAAGTTAGTTTATTTAGCATCTCACACGAAGAGATAGATATTTGGATGAATAAACAGCTTATCTTTCATCATTACAACAGGTACGATTTATAAACGAAATCGAAGGGTGCAGGCCACAGCTGGGAGCAGACGTATTGGCGCGACGGTTTTGGCACCGGGACGTTTTGGCCAACGGACGGTTTGGCGCAGGGACGCTTGGGTGCAGAGATTAAAGTGCTTTATTTTTTAAATAATTTGATTTTACTGGAAATACACATTCTATAATACATTTTAATACACACAGAAATCGACAAAGAATTTTCATTACGTTTGATTATACTCGTGTTTGGTTTTCTTGAGATCTATTAAGTACATTATACTATACCCCGACTTTATTCTAGAGATGGCTACTGTACATAGATGAGAGTATAAGGAGTTAGAATTAACCGATATTACGATGAGAATATTTTTAAATATAATATATGACATGGCACAAAAAAAAATCATAAAAAGTAATTACTTTTTAAATTGAGGTGAACTATTTCGCCTACTATTTCAGCAACAGTAATGCTTACACCCAATTAGTTTCCAAATTGAGATATAAGAAATGTGAATAGGTTTAAACTAGTTTGTTTATAAAGGTTATCGGGCAATTTTACAATTATTTTGAAACAGTTCACACTGTGGTAAGGAAGCTAAATGTACAAATATTTAAAATTATTCAAATCAAGTCGTAATGATATAATAATAAGAAAATACATAAAATTCACAACTAATTTTTTTATTTCATATACAGGTTCCGTCTACTTAAAATTTTATTACCTGTAATACAGCGTGCACATTTTATTATGTAACCCTGTAATCCGTAGATAACAGGAACTAAATGCAATGGGCGCATGCGTGAAAGCAAACAGCTGTGGGCGTAGCACTATTGACATCATCATATAACAGCCAATTATTGAGCTCCAAAATACTGCGCGCACGCGCAGAAAGTACTAGTTCCTATTATGTGTCTGTCCTTGTCAATCTTCTTTGAGCCAATTTCAAAGCAGAATGTTCTTTCCATAAAGAACCAGTGTATGATCGAAAGAATAAATTTGCCACGAAGTGGCGTTCTGTCCTTCTTCCAAAATCTATTAGGCGCCCACCTGTTCCTTCTTCAGTTTTGGCCTATTTATGCTACTTTCAGATAATCATACCACGTCTTCCATGATCGACGTTTTAGCCATATGCAGTAGTCATTGATATCTTTGGTGCATTTTCTTTTACTCGTTAGCATCTAACCGTCGATGTTCTCTGATGTTCTCACCCCTTTCTTTAGTCTATATCTAAGAAAAATTTCAACAATTCTGTGGTCATTTTTCTTTTCAGGCTATTCCAGAAATAAACTTAATTTTGTTTTGTAGTTCAGGCTTTAACATTGTTGGTGAAAGCGGAATATTTTTCCCTATAGCGTGTTTTCTGAAAAAAACTATTGGGTGCTAGATCAAACTTCTTATCACGAAGGAGATTCTCCGGTTTCAAACACGTAATTTATTGCCTGATAATTTATAAATTAGCTGCTCAGTTAGCCCAAATTTTCAAAAGAAACATAGAAAGCCTTGAAAACTCGATCGACGTCGCGTCGCGTGCAGTATAATAAATTAATCTTTGTGTTTTTGCAATCTTGGAAAACAATCTGTCTATACTATTGTTACTTAATCCAAATACACAATGAAGTTATTATGTTTACAAAAATATTTAATTTTTTGGAGGTGGAAAATTCTCGGCGCAAGTATATCGTGTTTTTCAATAACTCACCTGTTGTCTCGTATAGAAGGTCGTATAATTTTGTTTAGTGAAGTATTGTATCCTCCCCAATCAAAGTCTATGAATAGATTATACCTTAAATAATTTATAATCAGTTTGTTGGTATCAGTTTTTATTTATAGAATTGGTCAATTGGTCGGTAATTTCCATCTGCCCTGTTTTATTTTAAATCAGCTTCTAAAGATCTATTTTATTTATTTTGGATATCATTCGAAGTGATGTAGTATATAATTTTCTACAGTTCTTATTATAAGCATTAAGTCAAATTTTGAAATTAGCGTCAAACATATTCTCTGAACTAATGCTTGTAGAACACTGCTGGCTGTTTTTCCAAGCTCGAAATATATTTATAAACCTACTTTCGTCATGTCCAATTATTCAATTTAGATAGAATGGATAGATGCACAGGCACTGACGAGAACTTTGCTGAAGGCTAATAATAATAACGATCGATGTTTCGTGTCTCTTTTCGTTAAACCTTAAACCTATATTTTATAGTAAAAACCTAATTACAACCTAGAGTTATAGTTAAAAATTGTAGAAAGTAGTCTTTAGTTCAATAACTCAAACATATTTTATCTGTTGTTTTTCTTGGCAATCTTTTAAAATGAAAAAATCTTACGCAACTTCATGAACAAGCAGAAAACTGTTCACATCTGTGCGTGAAATTTCATCATTTACTGATGAGCAATATTGACATTATTTGAGAGTAAATTATGTAGTAGTTATTGAATAAATAAAAAAAACTACACAACAAATACACCTAAAAATATTTGCACAATTATTTAACATATCTGATATTTATTTCACTATAAAAATTATTGTTGTATAATGACAATAGCACAGAAATGTTTCCCTATACATTTAAACCTAGATTCTAAATTACTTCTCAAGAGTTCGCATTCCGAATCATATTCTGGGGTAAAAAAATAGTTACCGGTTTCTGTGGAGCTTCAGCTTCCAGGTTCATCACATTTGACAAAGGTGAAAAATCTGAAATAAAATGACAATACAGAAAACCCTTCGTTTTTCAATTTGGTTTAGAAGTGGTTTATCAATTCGTACTTAACGCCTTGTTAAGTTAACTGCCATGGACACGATTCTTATCCATGACAATTGACTGTCGATTATCTTAACAGGGAGTTGATAAATCACCCCACCCCGTACTCTACAGATTATTCTTTAAGAGACGGTTTATCAACTCCCCATTAAGTTAGCCAAAGGGCAATTGTCATGGATACGAATTGTTACAAAAATCGTATCATCGTATCCATGACAGTTGACCGTTGGTTAGCTTAACAAGGAGTTAACTACGGATTGATATACCGACCCCAAATAAAATAAAAACAATTTAAAAAAAGAAATGTTTGGTGTAAAGTGTATAGCATCGACTTGCTCGTCCATTTGGTATCCATGTATGACACGGTGTTAAATTTGACACAGGTGGCAAGGGGGGGGGGATCTCCAAAATATCAAAGCAACGACCTATTCTACTCGAACAATGAAACAAAAAGAAGCTCGACAGATCAAAAGCAATGTTGAAGTGTTTGTTTTTGGAAATTGTAGGTATTATTCACACGAAAGGCTCAGATCGGCTCCGTACTAGGACTAGGAAAAAAATTTATTAATTAAATTGTTTTGTCTAATGATGATGAAAGCAAGGGAAGCCAAACTCCTTTTTTCACTTCCTATTTTAATTTCTTGAAGCCAATTAATTAAATAGAAATCTTCTACTGAAAACAGTTTTAAAACACACAAAAGACAAAGCCGATTTCTTTCTAGGGATTACCAAAACAGTAGTAGTTAGTCACTAATGGTAATTAATTAGTAATATCATGATTAGTTTATTTTTTTACATTAACATGAAAAGGTAAACAAAGCATAACATATTTGGCTCGGTATCAACCAACATAGGAGGCTTCACAACACACTTATTGACCCTGACCGCAACTACACATCGTGTTGCATCAGCGTGAGCAGAACATCGAGGTCCAGGTGCGCGATGATGGATTCGAACGTGTTGCTAGGCAGAAAATTAAACCTAAACGGATTCGCAGGACGGCTGATTCAATAGGGCTTCACTTTTACAACGCTGATAACCATTATTATATCACTGTAACTAACCATCACTCCACTTAATTTATTATTTTGTAGATGGAATAATATGAGTCTATTTCAAGCAGTAAATAAACTCTAGTTAGTGACAATTTCCTAATAGTACTGTTGATAATATTTTTAATATCTTTCTAAATAAAGAGCTCCATAGGCAAGACCAAAATGGATAATAGGATAGGATAAGAAATAAATTTTGAATTTTCATATACTGTAATACAACGAGTGCTAGTTTGGCCGACGCCGACAATATTTGTCATTTTGAATACTAGTTTCTGTTGTGACGAAAATAATTACGAGAATTATTTTCCAAAAACAGCAGCAACAAGTAATGAATGAATAACAAATTAATATTGAAGAAAAACTCAGAGTAAAGAGCTGTATTCGCATGACAGTTCAATGAAACAAGAATTTTTAAAATATTAATAATTTTTTTGACATTTATTTGACGTTTATCTGACATAAATATTGTTGCTGGAAGACTTTACTGCTTTCCAGTTGTCATAAAAATATTGTCAGTAAAATAGCCTTCTGATTGGTTCAATTTTTAAAAAAGGACGATTTCGATTGGCTAATGGCATATGAATTGAATTGTTATTGGAAAACATTTCAAACGTTTATAAAGCAACTCTTATTGATACCTAAATATATTTATTACTGCAAAATGAATGAATGAATCATAAGTACACCTTGAATACAATATAAAACACGATATGATCAAAAAAAGTATTTGGATAGTGGTTGCTGTGGAATTTAAGCCATCTATGAAATTATTTTTTGTTATTAATATTTATGACAGATTAAAATATTAAAAATGTAATAAAAATAAATTTTCAACACGATTTCTATTCCGGAAATATAATTTATTATACATTTTTTTGGTTCCTTTTGATACATATCCACAATGTACTCAGATGTCAAATAAATGACAGTGACATAAAAAATAATAGAAGTAAAGAATTTCATAGATGACGTTTATTCCACAGCAACCGGTATCCAAATCCTTTTTGATCACATGATAGTTAGATCCGTGGCGGTAACATGTTTGAATAAGGATTAAGATGAGATGCCTTCTGGATGTTAAATTTCTTTAGTTTGGCTTTGGTCTTCGTCTTCTACTATTTCGTAATAAGCTCTAAACCTTATTTATAAGTACCAGAGTCAGAGAGTCGCTGCCTTTTCTCTTTTACTGTTCGGCTTTAAATTTTGACTGTCTTCGCAATACTCTCATTCTCTTATGCAATCGTGAAACATATTTATTTATATTATTATTATTATTGTGTCGATGAATTGATATTATACCCCTTCATTTCAAATTTTCATCCAAATCGGTTCACTACTTTCGGGGTTAGAGGCGTTTTACATACACGCACAAATCCCTACACACCCATCCACAGACAGACATTTTTCCAAATCACTTTTTTGGGTTCCTAGAGGTACAAAACACGTATTTCTGCGAAAATCTCAATTTCGAAAATTTTTATTATATCAATTCCTATTATACCTGCCAGTGGCGGTATGGGAAAGTAAAAATGTGTAATAATTTAATAGTTTGGGGGTGGAAGTTTGCAGCCCGAGCGTGGCGAGGGCTATGACCACACGAAGGCTCGTGTTGGCTTGTGTCTGAGATTCTATACAAAATTCTATCCTCAATTAGAAATACTTGCCAGTAAACATAGAATTATAGTTTAATTTTTATTAAATTATTAAAATAAAAATTAAAAAGAAGAAATTAGTTATTTCTATGATAGCAATGTAAATATAGTCAGTTATTTTAAATTTATTTCCATAACAACAATGTAAAACAATTTTACTGCCCGTGGGCTAGAATGATACACTTTTCGCCCGTAATACTTATTAAACATATAAATATCTTACGAGTGTATACAAACACTACATCGAAATTAATTTTTATTTCAAACTACCTATACAGGTTTTTGGTGATTGATCGAACTTTTACGTTCATATTTCAACATCTTTTAAAAGCGCATAGTAAATAATTAAGATTGGTAATATGCTAATTAGAATAACATTTAAGTAATGACCGTGTCAAATTTCTGTTGAATGGGAATTAGTAGAAGTTTTTTTTCCTTTCGATTGGCGACCCCTTGATTGCTACATCACTTATGTTCAATTTCTTTTACAATTTGCATGGATTAGTAAAGGGAGTTTCCAGAAATTAATGTCATCAGTGGCGCACCCAGAAATATACGTTGGGGGGGGCAACCTGAAATTGAATGTTTAAATAATGGCTTTTCAAGCTCCCCGCTCTCCAGGAAATTTTTGAAAATTTTTAAGCAAAGAAAAAACATGGTCTTGGGGGGGGCAATTGCCACTTTGCCCCCCCCTTGGGTGCGCCACTGAATGTCATGCACATAACAATCAATAGCTTCAGTTACCTAGCATGTAAAATAATCTATCAGCAAGTTGACAACAAATTGCTTCTAGTATTTCATCATATTTTTTGTAAAATATTATTATCCTTAATTCGTGCGAATCACGAAAATATAAATTGCGATAGTAATATTTTATATTCCTAAAATTATTACAACCGCATTATAGTCTGGATTAACATTTATCATTGTTTCTATGCGGAAAATAATTTACTTTTTAACTGCATAATATTTGCCAAAACGAACATGTTATCTGCAATTTAAATAAGCTGCGTGTTACATTTTATTTAAAAATTAAAACAATTATGTCGCAATCCTTAATTCATTTGGCTAGCAACTAGGGAATTGTTGCAAAACGTGTAATAACTATTCACACTTTACTTTTTGTTATGACTCATTCGGTGTGTTGCTTGTTATTATTGACTTCATAAAAATAATGTTATTGATAAAGACCAATGATATGGAGTTGTACTTGAAACAATCGATATTAGTGCAGTTTTATTAATTAATTTAAAACAAATTATGATGTTTTTAAAAAAAGTCTTAATTAAAATTTTTAAAATACAGGCTGTTATCTAAAAAAACCCCTCAAGCTATAACTTTGTTATTTTAAAATTTTATTAATTTATTATTAATTTTAAAACCCCCAAATTGTATATAGTTTTTAATGGTAAGGGAAAAGCTATCTTTTGACACCACACCACGCTTTCGTAAATATCTATGAACTGTTTTAAGCTACGATATTCAACTTTTTTATTTGAAATAGAACACCCTGTATATTTTTACATATTTGGATTCAGAGTGAAATCCTGTATACAGTATTGTGTTTCATTTCTTTTTTTGGTAGGTACGGAATTTTTTTTTAAATAGTTATATTGTTTTATGTTGCATCTAGACAGCCGTGCGCATTGAACGAAATTGAAGCGCGTATTATGGCTGAAGGATTTTTATTTATGTGCTCCCGTCTCTTAATTACATAATTTGTAATTTTTTATTAAATTTGAGATAAATTTCAAAACCAAATTGTTACTCCATTTTAGGAAGAGTCCTAACTCTTCAAGGAATGCATACTGGGATATAAGTTTATACGAAAAAGTAGCTTTAATTTTTGCTCAGTATTCACCTCTTGCATTTTCTACACTTACTTGGGAAACACCCTGTATAAAAAAAGGTGCAGTAGGTATATTAAACTTCTTCAGTAAAAAAGACTTAGGTACTATAGCGACGCTGTTGCAGTATTGTAAAAATAATATAGTAACGACTGTAATTTTTAACAAATAAAATCTTCAGTTCAGTCAAGTTCAGACTGGTCTGCAAATAAAAAAGGAACGTACCTTTGATACTAAATTAATACAAAAACTACAAATAGAGTTTTTCAGAAGATTCACCTCGTCTGCTGAATAATTTAGACAGCAGAAGCCATGGTTACACCATGGCAGAAGCTATAGTTATAGTGACCTCCGTACAACCTAAATATTCGCGCAGTGTGCCTTTTTACTTTCCCATACCACTACTGGTATAGGGAAGTATTGATATCATGAAAATTTTCGAAATCGAGATTTTCACGGAAATACGTGTTTTGGGTCCCCAGGAACCCAAAAAAGTGGTCTAGAAAAAATGTCTGTCTGTGTGGATGTGTGTGTGTATGTGTGTGTGTATGTAACGCCTCTAACGCAAAAACTAGTGAACCGATTTTGATGAAATTTTAAATGAAGGGGTATATCGAAAATTCATCGACAAAATAAGCTTTTCAAAAAAATCCGAAACCGGAAGCGGAAGTTAGACATGTTTTTTTGGTATCATTTTTTTCAGAAGCGGAATTTTGAAAATCTGAGTAGGGGATATGAAAGAAGGGCATAATTCAAGGGAAACAGTTTTTTACCGGACTCTCTAACTTCAAAATGGCGGTCGCTATGAATTTTTCAAAATTTCGACTTTAACGCCCCGTAACTCAAAAACCAGTTATCTGATCAGGTTCCGTAACAACTTGTTTGAAAGCCCTTTGGCTGTACTACACCAAGAAAAAAAATTATTTACTAAATCCAAAAACGGTAGCAACGGCGCGCTTCCAAAAATTTTGAAATTTTTGAAAAATTATTACAAGAAAACTGGTCTAAGGAATTTGTTTAAATTTTCTATACTTATACAGCTTGGTATTAGCTACATTTTTGTTTTTTGATGAACGCCAGAATTCCACTGTGGCGCCCTCTACGAGATTTTGAAAATCGAAAATTGATGCTCCTATAGCGCCTTTATTAGTCAAAATATGAAAGAAGTTTAAATACAAAAGTTGTTCAGTATATAGATTTGCATTTTTCTAAATTTATATCACGTATACAGGGTGTTTGGTTTTCACAGTACAATAAGCAACTTTGTTATTTTAAATGAAACACCCTGTATATTATTATATAATTGAATGCAAAATTGAATTGTCTATCACATAGTATAAGGTGTTCATATGGCTAAAATGTACGGTTAATGAGAAATTCGTGAATTTTGAACTTTAAAACAGTGTAGGGTGAAATTTGTAAGTGCCGATATGTTCAAGTGACCATGCGCGGGACGGGAATTCCTTGTCGCCGGCTAATCCTAGCAGCCTATGAATATAAATAATCACACATGCGCAGATGAACACAATCGGCACTTGTGTTAATTTTCAATTTTAGTTTATCGGTTGTGGCGAACAATACTGTTGAATACCAAAAACGAATGTTTATTTTTAGTATGGGAAAGTCCAGGGGAGGTTTGCACCTCCACTTTTTTTACACTCTAACGGTTACATCTTTTATATCATTACCGTATTAATTTTTGTTTGACAAACTATTTACTTCATTAAATTTTTATTATAAAACTGTGCTAGAAAAAATAAGGTTTTTAATTTTTGTAAGGATACGTCGATTTTTCAGTTCTCGTTTAAACCCCGACTCAGCTAACAATTGTTGTCACAATTTGTATCCATCCAGGCTCGTGTCTGGGGGACGGGGACACTGCGTGAGAAACACACAGGCGTCTTTCATAAAAGGCGCTCAAAACACTTTACCAAACCTTTACCAAATTTTCTAAGAAACTTAAGAAAACATTCTTGAGATATTTGCATAAATTTGGGATTATTTTATGAGCTAATCCGAAACTTCCTGTTTAACCCTATTTGTTACAATACAAAGGTAACCAAGCAAGTATACAAGTTCCGCAGCACTTTAAAGATTAATACCACAATAGTTTTATGATGTAGCTTATATTTTCAATACATGGAATTAAGGGATTGTTTGTGGCTCAGTCGTGGGATAGAGACCGATGTCTATTACTTTTTCAGAACCGACCACTACCTACAGTACGAACTTATAAATTTGTTAAAATTTTTAATTTCTGAAAATATGACATCGCTATTTCCAAATTTATATAGTATTTCTTTATGAATTTTATCAACTTTTCCGGTTTCGGTTGCATCAGGGTAAAGAACATTTTCTACATTAAAAATTATTAAAAAATATTTAAGAAGCCAAGATAATGAAAACGATATTAATTTGTGATTCTTTGGATAAGTGTATCTCCAGATACGGGCCTGTATCCTTCCTTGCTTTAGCTGAAGACTGAAGAGAGGTTTAATTAAACCAGAACTGAAAAACTGACCCTAAGAGACTAATTTCGTAACATTGTTTTTAAAATTATGATGTTAACATACTCCCACAGAGATGTGGGATACCTATCATATAAAAACACCTGCAAAATTTATTTATATTTGGTTCTGGTACAAATTCGTAAAGTAATCGTAAATATTTAAATAAAGAATAAATTCCAGCAGGTTAGAGAAATAATGAATTTTAATTAATCCCATATAGTTTGGATAGTTTACAAAATATTGGTGCACCTACAAAATGTCAAAATTGATTAAATTAGTTGTGAAATTCATTGATAATGAATTAGCAACCGGTGCAGCTTTATAAACTATATGCGTTTAAATTAAGATTAAACAATGATTTGTCTACTGTGTATATTTTATTTTCTTTTTAAACCATGGGAAATAATATTTAAGAAATGTTAGTTATTTGATAATTGGATTACCAAACCACGGATTCTCTTATCTAATTGATCATTGATCCATTTATAGCGGCGGAGTCGAATAGAGTCCCGAACTTTCGAATCCCTCTTAATGATAGTTGAGTAGAGTCCCGGAGATGGTTGAGTAGAGTCCCAGCTGTATCTTATTAGATTAAGGACTAGATAAACATTTAAATTTATTTGTAACTTAGCAATCTACATAAAATACGTACAATCCCAAACAATATTTAAAAAAAAATCATGAAATACAAAAACACACATATTTTTATTTCCATTTTTATAATGTTTATTTTATACTATTTAGGCCCGGTTTATTCACCTACCAGTAAAGTCCCCAGTAACTACTTGACAATTAACTTTATAGGTTACCCGTAACAATTTTCAGTCTTTTCACTTGCTGACAAGTAATTTTATCATATAAGTACATAGCAACTTGTATGAAACCAATATTTTTAAATAGATAGTCATGTTTCATGTAAATAGAAGGAAATAGCGCTATACGTTTTGTAATGTGATAAAGTGAAAACTATCATCGACTTTTTCTTTAAATAGAAACATGTATATTTGATTGTCGCATTGGATAGACATTGGTTTTCTCTTTTTAAGCTTCTAATATTTTTATACCCTTACATAAGAAATTTTTTGAGAAAATTGCTAAAATAGTTTTACGGCTCAGTAGGCCGATCTGGAACAGAGGGTGCAGCTCCAACTCATAGCAATTGTTTATTTAAGCTTATTACTTTAAAATGAACAGAAACGTGAGTATAAAAGTACATAAGATATTAAGATTATAAAAAAAGATAAATTAAATAAATTAAATTAACAAGAAATTGAAAAAAAAATGTTGATAGTTTTAAATGAAACACAAGAAAATGATGAATAAATTGTTATTGTAGATGTTCAAATTGATATCCGTTTATAGCTCGACAATGTCTAAGACGAAAAATAAACTCTTGTTGAACAATTAAACAATTGCTTTGAGTTGGAGCTGCACCCGCTGTTCCAGATCGGCCTACTGAGACGTAAAACTATTTTAACAATTTTCTCAAACATTTTCTTATGTAAGGGTATAAAAATATTAGAAGTTTAAAAAGAGAAAAACAATGTCTATCCAATGCGAAAATCAAATATACATGTTTCTATTTTAAAAAAAAGTCGATGACGTCACTACAAAAAAATGACTAACGTAAAAAAATTTTGAAGCATCTTAAAATATACGCCGTAATACAAATCGCTGTACATGTCCGAGCGTTTTCCAGAAAAAATAATATTTCGACAGATATTGAATTTGTTCCAAACTTTATCCACACACTGTATGTAAGTTACTTACCTAAAGTTACCCATTAGCAACCCTGTATCTTAATCCTTAATGACATAATCTTTTAAGGACTTAACGACCCGGGACTCTACTCAACTATCTATATTTTTGCTTTCTCATTAAATCATCTTAATGGGACTCTACTGGTATCTGCCCATTTATAGCACTTATTATATACAAACAACATATTCGATTACTAAAACCATATACGTAAAAAGCAATTAAGTATAAACAGTGAAGGTGTGTGAAAATTAAAATTATGATCAATAAAAAATTAAACATATACTAGTATAGGTAGGATATTTAAAAAATAATTACTAACCGTTCAGCCTGCGTACAAGCAAACAAACAAGTTAACAAACACCTATTGTTGCTAATGTTAATTATATGAAGAAATATGAGTAGTAACAGATAGCAATAATAATTAATACTTAAACATTATTTAAACAAATATATTGCATGTATAGCAATTGAAATTGTGTAAACCGAGTAATACTATAATATAAAAAAATATATAACGTATATTTTTAGATTCTCTTTAGGTACATGGAATGAAACACCTGTTAAATGTATTACCCCCTATTCCTACTTCCAACTTTTCGTAGTATTACTTTATTCATATGTAATATTATTTAAGGAAAATCTTCTTTCTGGTTCGGGTATAGCGCAGCGGTAAAGTCAAATCCGGATCCGGAATGATAAAACCGTTTCGTCCATAGGTGTTTATTTTTCGTCTTAGGATAAGTGTTAGATGACGGGACATAATAATATAACCTCAACAGTTAGAAGATTCTTCTTTCTCTTTTCCATGAATATTTGGTATTCGACACTCCAATGACACTGCACATACAATAAAATCAGAATAAAATTTAAATGTGAAATACGACATTGGTTCCAATTTCAAACGACTCAGTTTTTTAAGGACTCTTTTGAAGAGCTGAGGATACAAGTAACAAAAATATTTACTAAAAGTTTCCACAAACTTGAATCAAATCATAGATGACGTCGCCAGAGATCTGCATACCGAGACATTAACCGAGACCGGCTTCAGTCATGCCGAGGAATATCTAATATCTTAGAGGAATCTTTAAGAATTAAAAATTCATATACCTATTTAGAGGAAGTTTAATTTTATGTGCTAAATAAAACGGTTACGATAGATGTGTTTGACGTGCCAGTCTAAATAAATTTCAAAATTGACGTAAATCAATCTATAACATTAAAATCTCTGGCGGAGATCCAAATCTTCACGTTTTGTCCACGTTGTCAATCGCCATATACATTTTTTAAAATAGGGCACAAGTTGATAGCGTGTTTGATTAATCGGAATTTAATTAAGTTCTTGTATTGTCTCTCTTCTTTTATGACCGATACTAATTGAGATTACTCTGTCTCTAGACAAGTACTTATTATATAAGTACCGGTATTAAGAATTGTCTTCAGGGTTGAATTAAAAAATATTAAATAATAAATTTTTAAAACGGTATGGATTAAGCATTGAATAAGGGTTGGTAATCGTAATGTTTGAGGGCACCCGGATGTTATGTAAACTATTATTTAAAAAGAAACATTGTCATGTTGATATTTTTTAAGATTTTGAACTTTGACAGTATCCTGACTTTGTCTCAATCTAATAAAAGAATCAGCTTTATCTTTGGAATTTTTGCACGTTGTTTGATGTAAATACTGATTAAAAATCTGGTTAAAAGCGCTTATCATGAGATGTTGACACTATATGTATAAAATTTGATGCAATCTCATTTGAGTGTTTAATCACAATGACAACCCTTTTTATTTCTGACAGATTGGGGTCATACGAATTGTTTAGTAAACTCATTTTCAGATAATTTTTTGCATATTCGGAAAAACTAAATATTGTTGCGCAATTCAAGATATTCCACAATAATTATTTTATAAATACGTACTAGTACAAGCATTATAATCAGTTCATTTCCCTTTACATAATCATTTATAAGTAGCCTCCCAAAGGGGGGAGGGGGAATCTTCCGATATAGTAAAATTTTCTATTAAGATTAATATTTGCATTGGTATCTACGAAATTTAATTAGAACCTATACTAGACTACTTTGGTTAAAAAAAAAGAAATTTCCATTTTTTTTGTTGCGGACACGTGCCTACCCTTACGCATCAACCGCCACTGTACTAAACACTGATACTTCTTCTGCTTTGACTTAAAATCAACTTCAATTCTTTATATAAAATTCTGTATACTTAAATTATTTTACGAAATGATCCAAATTCAGAGCAAATGAAGATTGAAAAAGTTGAAACATAAAAGTTCATTTTAGTTCAAAACTATAAATTATCAAATAATTATGTTGACCATTGCAACATGAAACAAATATCATGAGATGCATATTTAAATCTAAATATAGTATGTCCTGGCAACAACACTGAAAGGAATATTTGAAATTCAGGCCATTCGGTTAGCTAGAAGGATTTTTAAATTTTGTCAGGTGTTCAACTTCTGTTCGGACGGCCAGTGCCCTCATCATCTTTAATTAACTCGTTGCCAATTTTAAACCTCAGGACCGTTGCAATATACTAGCCCTTATGTAATAAACTAGACGATAATTAATACTTCTCTGCAACGTTTTAATTGTTTTAATTTTATAATATTTTATATTAGTCAGATGAGGTTTTTACTTTTCTTTTGTTTTAGTATAGATTGAATGCAATAATATCTGTCCATGGTGCCAATAATTATTTATACAGCACATGGAAAAAGTGGTTGTTTATTGCATACAATGGAAATATTGTCAAACAAGGCCGCAGGCCGAGCTGGATATTTGTAGTAGTAAGTAGTATGCGTTAAAAAATTTACGTTCTTTTTGGCCATATCTCCGAAACTACTGATCAGACAGAAAAATGTGTATCCACGCTTTTTGTGGATAATTTAATTTTCTTTAATTCTTGTAAGATTAATTTTTGTTCTAAACTTACGCGTAAGGGAGATATTAGCGAAAAATAAAACAAACCTTCATTTTTCCGCCATTCCTTCTAGATAGCGCCGAACACTCACATTCCCCTAAGGGGAAAACCTAAGGGACGTTGTTCAAGAAGGCAAAATACACTGATTAAAGCGATTTCCAGCGTTCTTGGAATTAATGTCTCAGCAAAATACCAGGTGACTGGCCTACTCTGTAATTAACGATAACATAGAAACATCTGATTGCTATTTCCAGCAGAGGCATTTAAATAAAGACAATGGGTTTGTTGTATGTAATATTAAACTGTTACGAATTTTTAAAGACCAATATAACCCATATTAAAAAATCCTTGCGTTAAATTCAATTTAGTAGTTAGTCTTCACGTAGTGCTGATTCATTACCATAATCAAAATTTATCATGTAATTAATTTTCGTAATTGATTTTTCAAATTTCGCTTTGCTTATTAAAGGAAGTTACATTTACTCTTCCTTCTTATAATTAAGTATGTTCTGCTTCAAAGCCAAAACACAAAACTCAGTGTGTTCTCTCTTTGCTATTTTCAAATATATTAAGTTGAGCTACTGTATAATCTGTAAATTTATAGCACACATGTTGTGCTCTTAAGTTCATTTAACACATGACAACCAGTAATTAATTTTAAGGAGACAAGTCAAAAGAAAGGCATATCATGGTTAGGGTAAAAATTAAATTATATATAATTTTTGAGCCATCAATTAAGAAGTCTAATTTCAAACCGTCTACATCTAAGCTGCTTTAGATAAAGAAGTGACACTCCATTGCATGCATCTTTTGAAGTTTAGATTGAATTTTAATTTTAATATCCAAAAAAGAAATATTTTTTAAGGCTCGTGACATGATAAAAAACAAAAAAAAACACATCACATGAATAATAATATGTAATAATATCAAGGTCATGGTTTACTAAAAATATGTTTCTACATGTCTGTTTTTTTTTTAAATATTTCTGATATCAACTTATTGCAACACGTCGCAGTCGAGTGTTGCTCAGCAGGAAAAATTCAAAACAAGATGAATATTTTCAAGCTCCGTCATGTTTTAAGATTTTTTTTATCATTTTCTGATACTAATTTTTCTGATAGTATTAAATAAATGTACAAAGGGTGTTCCAAATGTTACCAATTTTATTCCTTTTATCGAAATGGTAGGTTCATAGTAAACTTCCTCATACGGCCGCCGTGCCATTTTCATTTTTTACAGAAAATTAGAATGTTATGCAAAAATCGAATTGTGAAAAGCAAACGGATTCGATTATTTACATGAGATACTAATTTTCTGCAGAAAATGAAGATAGTACCTTATGATAAAGTTGTTGGATTTTTTTAGTATTCCAACGCAGTCTGTTTCGAAAATGCGACCACTCATGAAGTGGCAAACGTTGTGATTCTAAAATTAATCGTCTCTTCACTTATTCTGTGCAAAAAGCAGCTTGGTAGTTGTAAGGTGGTCAGGTATAACGTCGTATTTTTAAATTAACAAATGAAACTACTGGGGTTTACTATTAAGTCACTAACAAAGTACTTATGTCACTGATACTAATAAAAGGGAGGTTATTCTGTCTCTCACAAAATGTCACTTGCAGCTACAGTATTAACCTAATTATTTGTGTGGCCAAATGCCAAGGCTTAGAAACTTTGAAAAATTTTAAATGTATATACCCATCTTTATAAAAAGGGCATGTAATTGTTAAAAAAAACTTAAAGAAGTCTTTTTTATTTTTTTAATACTTTAGTGGGTTAATTGGTTTAATTCGTATTTTTTATGTTCGTATTTAATTACTGAACTATAAGTGACGATTATAATTGCCCAATAAAATGATAACATTTTAATAACACGGTTTTAAAATTTGGCTTATAGAACCCGCGTTTAATTAAACCGTGCGATTTGTTTGTATAATTACATTTTTTCAACAATGATAACACGTATATATTAATTATTCCGTAGTGACAACAATGCCGTTGATTCATACTTCTGACGTCAAAACCAATTTCGATATTACATTTCTTATCGTTGTTTCATTCATCTTTTTCAGCATGCAAGAGAAGTATGCGCTACGAATAAATGCACTGAAGCAGCCAATACATGCAGCATACAAGGTGTCTTTCAGACTATCGGACATAGTAAAATTAATATTGGGAAATTATCTAAAGATCAACTTAGGCTATAAGCTATAAACTGTACAAAATAAGTCATTTGAAAGAAATTATATAACAGATCAACTAAGGCTATGAGCTATAAACTCACAAAGCACGATTTTGAAAAACCTAAACCGTTGATCCATTATGTCACCAGTGACAGATCTGTCGCATAGTAACATTTATGTTTACTGCTAATACAGCAATAGTTGATCCTTATATAATTTTCTGATGGTAATTTTCCAGTCCCTGAGACACCTGCCTACTATATTATAAATATAATTATTCATTATACCAAACTTTAATATTTTTGTTGCTATATTAACATAACGTTTTAAAAATAATTAGAAGAAGCAAAAAGTTGCGAAAATAAAATATAAATATTAAATTGAGTAATGATTGGTTCGTTATAATAGTTCAGGGCTTTCTGTGAAATCGGTTTCATTAAAATGACATAATTTAAACATAATAGTGCCTTTTTGCATGAAAATAGTGACATATCTGAATTTACAACTTTAATTCCAACAGCAATAATTGTGTATATAAATCAGGCGTATTTAAAGTGCACATCTGTTTAAAGATTCCTCCATGACTTCAGAAGAAGTTTCCATTACACCGAACGAATGTTCTAAACACGTTGATATAACGAATGTAAAAATATGCTCAGCGTGCTGTGGTTTCTTTGTGTTTAATTTAGTCAGAACTCAGAAAATCCAATTAATGTAATAGCATGGAAAAATTTATGGGTTTAAATAATCTGTTACTAAAGAGTGCTTCCATAAGATGAAACGAAAAATGATACGATTCTCGTCTCGTCTCGAAATTGCGAGACGAGAAATAAAGCCAGTCTCGTCTCGTCTTGATTCGCATCTACATTATGTATTCTACTAAAATACAGAGCTGACTATCGGTTGTCCGTTTTCTGAAAATGTAAATGGATGAGTAGGTACGTGGAAAAACAAGCAAATTATAATTAAAAATATATTAATAAAATTAATATTTGAATTTTATACTTACTTACCTAGCTATCACACTCAGCCAAACACTTAATTCACTTCACTTACACGTTAGTAGGTATATGCAGAGCGTAATGAGTTTGAAGGCCTCCACGTTTTCGAGGAAAGTTAAAAAGAAAAATGAAAGAATCAACCACTCACTACTTATCCTGTGAAGTTCTCTTATCCTACGATGTGGAACCTACCTATTTATGGCGTGATCTCTGCACTAGTTAGCCATTTCTAAATTATTACATTAACACACAGAGAAATTTTGAAAGTTTAACTAAAACCAAATCCTTATTTTGAAAAATAAATGTAAACTTGAAAGCCTTCAAACTCGTTACAAATAATTCTAATAACGACTCACTACTTATCCGGGGAAGTTCTCAGCTCCCTGGAAACACACGACCCCACTTATATTTTCTACTCCTGCTGTCAACAGTTTTAAAAATTTAAAAGTTTAGCTTGGTAGGTAGTACATCTGTACAATATAAAATTTAGAACACAACTGAGCTCTTTCCTGCCCGGAACTATCTAACATAACTGTAGTAAGACAAAAAAAAGAGTAAAAATTAAAAAAAATAGTTGTTATGCTTCTACTTAACGTTAATGTTAAATAAAGTGTTAAACTCGCAGTTAATATTATATAAGAAGGTGATTATTGGTAAAATCGACCACTTGGAAATTATGTGCAAAACTTTCCTGCCCCTTCTGATCTGGTTTCGAATCATATCGAAAAGCGTAACGGAAGTTTCACATATTAGTTCCAAGCCTTCAAAATATTCTAAGAATTTTCTAACGAGATCGGAAGAGCTGAGGAAAATTTCGAAAAAAAAATCCATACCGTAGTTTCGAATCATATCGAAAAGCGTAACGGAAGTTTCACATATTAGTTCCAAGCCTTCAAAATATTCTAAGAATTTTCTAACGAGATCGGAAGAACTGAGGAAAATTTCGAAAAAAAAATTCATACCGTAATATAAATATCGATAAGAGTTGAAGCTGAAGGGTTTCATGAGATATAAAATTTCAACTGCATTGCATCATTGTGTAATATGATGGTAATTGATGTTTCAATATCGATTGCAGGATGTACAATAAAAATTTATTGACGTCCATTAATTGCCTACTTGCTCAAAGTCTATATTCGTAACCTACGATATATCGGACTATAACGTGTAAAGAATTGTCCTAAAATTGCTTAATACCAATGGGAATTTACAGAGAGTTACGTCTAATTGATTCGCCTTTAATATAAATGACGTTAATCAGTGCAAGATTATGATGCATATATCCAAATTAGTTATGCATAGAAATAATATATTTCGGAAACCTTTATTTCTAGCATTATTTATTTTTTAATGGTGCAATATTTTCTGAATTATTCCATATTTATGGATAAAATATTACGTAACATTATATAAAAATGAATTGCAAGGAACCTGTATCAACAAGTCTGAAATATAAATCTAATTTTACACAAAATTATTGCTTTTTAATGATAACATAATCTGTCTAGATTTTTCTGGCAATTCCGAACTTTGAACTATGACGATTTAGGGCTTCCATTCGCGTTTAGCGTTGGTTCAAAGTCTGGACCAATATAGAGGTACTACCTTATGCAATTTATTTAGTATATTCTAGAATTTTGAAGATAACACCCAGACATCAACGCTTTAATGACTATCGATATGCAGATTATAAAAACTCGTTGCTACAATTAAAAAATATTAAATTATCATGAAATAAACATTTTATTTAATTATGTCATTGATTACTAATTTTAAAATAAAAAACATCTAATCTAGTACATATGATATTAGAGAAAGGCTGTAACAGCAGGAAATGCAACCATCAACTGATATGATCCGAATACTGAATTAAATTTTAAACTGTCACTCAAACAACTATTATAACTTCATGATTTTGTTATTTGCAGTTCTTTGACACAAGCGATATAATAGGATAACTAGGGATTTGTTTCAAAAGTTTAATAGCATTAAGCGGTCGGTAGGACAGATTGTGGTTGTGTAACTTGGGATTAGTACACCTACAGAAAGTATTAGCAACAAGTTTTTTTAGCAAAAGGATTTAAAGGAACTCATATTTCTACCACAGTATTATAGTAGGTAGATCCAATATGGTTTTCGTGACAATAACTTTTAACAGATCATGACTTCTGAAAAATTAAATCATTCAGGGCACCGGAACACTAAATAATGTAAAAGTTTAGCAAAAAATTACCGAGAGAGATAAATAGTATTTACTAATCGAGGACGAATTTGCGCCCGAGCGATAACGATGACTGTCAATAGAATCCGAGACACATTCCAAAAATTCCCTAAGTAAGTACTTCTTTAATCAACCTTCTTACAAATAATGTCATACTTCCGACAGTAGGAGTACAAAAAGCTTATGTGTAGTTCATCAAGCTATAAATTTGATTTGAAATAAATTAATGGGGTGGGCTTAGCGCACAGGCAGAGTCGAGAGAATCTTAAACTAGGACACATGGGGCCGCGGAACAATAATATCTCAGAATTTATTTTAGTTTTATTTATGTTGCTGAGAGATAGATAGAACATATTATTACAAAATTACAAACGAATTACACATTTATAAAGCAGTCTATTACTTCTTATTTATAGTAACTTTTAGAAATACGAATCCACGAAATATTCTACAACATTATCTGAGAGACAATTTATTCTGTATGTTGTCTAACTTAAAATTAGATTAAAATTATGTCGCACTTAAATTATTTTCATATTTAAAAGAGACCTTCAAGAAATGTACCATACCTTACTTTTGCAATGATATTTTTGCTACTTTGCTGATCCATAAATCATAGATAGAAACCTACAACTGCAAGTAGGTAACATAAATAATTTATTTCAATATTTATAGGTAAATGCCCTTGAATTTTAACAGATTTTTTTCATGTATTGCATTCAACCAGATATATCATCGATTGTTAAACAAACATATTATATATTTTTCCAACATAATTTATTAAACTAAAATAGTAGTACTACCCTAGTATTGGTATTATTCCAGAATTTTGCGGAAATTGGATGATGTATCCCATTAGTATCCATTCGGAAATTGTTAATCAAATGAGGGGAATATACCTACTGTGAAAAATAATTTTTCCTAGTATAATTATACAAGTTTCGTCTTCCTGCCTCTTTCACCCAATTACTTTAAAACAGTCCTAGCCACCACATACATGTATAGTCTGCACGATGTTAATGTAAATGAACGGATATAGGCACGCGTAAATTTCGATTACCAGGAAGTTAGTCCCATTGTGCTACTGAAATTTAATGCCTTTTCCAAACAAAATAATGCACATTGTATGTTGCTGTTAAGGGTGTATACTCATTAGAATACGAGATTCATATTAAAACGGAATGGATAGAGTAAAAAGAATCCATCCATTTATTCATTGTATCTGCATACCTACTATGTGTTCTGGCAATGTAGATCTGATTTAAATTAAATGGTAATATTTTTTAAATACATCTTTATTTGTAATTTTTGAACATACTTGAAAGGAATTACCCATGTGATAAAGTTGATAAACTAACATACTTCTCCCTCGTTATGTAATACAAGATCGCAAATCAAAACTGTGTCTACATTTTTTTAATGCGTTAGGCGGTCTGTGACGAAGCGTGTCCCGGGGGTTATTTTAAGCACCTAAGTACTTTAGGGAGCACGGATTACAGTTGAAACTGAAAACGGGCTGTAACTCAGCAACAACACAATTTCAGACGTTTTTTTTATATTCTTGGCTCCCATTCTGAAACACCCTGTACTAAGTATATTATCTTTTAAATTCTGAATATTCCGCGAGAGCAAGATAAATTCCACAAAAAAGTATTTTAGTACTGATACAAAATAGTGTGGGCGTTGGAACTCGGGTTAGAACAAAAGAGTTTCTAGAATATTCCTGAAAATCTTGAAATATAACAACATGCTTTTAAAATTAAATGATTATCATTTAATAATTAAATAAAGTAATTATTTTAACAAGTTCATGAATAATAATTATTGTGTGTGATTTTTTTTATTTATTAATCGTGTAAATAAAAGTTTCCAAGCTTTCTGTATAATTATTCATTCCTGTTGTGTAAATTAGAACACTTTGATACACTTTTGCAAATAATTGGCAAGATGAAAAAAAAAATAAATACATGGTAGATTTAGAACTCTCTTCTCTCTGTTACTTCAAAAAATTATGACAATATGGTATAGAGATAAAATTGTTTCTTAAACTATAATTAATTATCCATCCACATAATTTCATTAAAATTCATCACAAAATTTTTTTTCCAATTAAATTAATTCGGAAGCTGATCACATTACGCAATTATAACTAATAACACCTTAACCAATGAATTAGTAAATGCAAAGAAATTTATCCTGAACCTGTTCTGTGTTCACGGAAGGTTCTAGAACATTGGCATTTGCACAGGTCATAATAATTCGTAACCTGATTCATTACGTTAATCAGTCATTGCGGTTTTCCGAGTTATTTTAATCGGTAGTTTTTATGAAAAACCGATTGTGAAATATAACGTTATAAACGGACTTGGTTAGTCTAATCTTATCAAGTGGGATGACGACAGATCGTCTGATGTGGTTTCACCTACATCAAACAACATAGGGTGTTTCCTTTAATATTCTTAGAAGCTGCATGGAGTTTTTGTTACTTATTGAAACGGAATTTCGGACCTCTGAAAGTTATGATGCAATAAAATGCAATAAAATAACGTTAGTACTTGAAAAGAATAATTGCAGCCAAGGATGCATTGGCATTCTTAAATTGCAGCAAAATTTGAAGTTTTGTGATATGCTGATGAATTTTTTTTAGAAGTATGAATAAGTACTTATTACAATAAATATTTATTCAATATTTGCTATGAATCATTCAATTATGATTCGGTAAAATGTGTTAATAAAATTATCAAATAAATGCCTATAGGTAGATATTTGACAGTAATTAGAATAGAAAAATTATTTACAACAAAATTTTAGTAATTTAAATTTTACAATTTAATTAATGGTACCTACCTAATATTTGTTTAATCATGAACATGGAGCATCACAATGCTACAATAGAATGAATCTGATACAATGTATCTAAATGTAATATTCTGTCGGATAATTGATTTTACATTTGAATTTTTAAAAAATGCAATTAGTAAATTGAAAAGCTACACGTGGGAAAATTACCATGTTTATCAGGACTGAATTTTATCACTTCGGTTATATTTATATAAGGCTGTTAAATTATTGCAACAAGTCTAGAAACAACTGGTATTGTAATAAAAATAGTACCTACAGCATCTACATACCGTTTTATTATCATTTAATTAAACAGAGTATAATACTCTAAAAAACAGAATAAAGCAAATTTTAAAAGTATTAGTCATATTTTTTTCTGTTATAATTAGCGTGAGGTGTTTACTCTTATAGATAAGAAGTATACCTATATACCCAGATAATAAACTGTCTACTTCTATAAATTGCAGGGAATAAAGTCTACTTTCTGTGTTTTTTTATTTTTTTAATGTACGTATATTTTACATTTTCTTGGAACATTTAAGGAAAAAATTAAAAACCATTCAGGAAATAGGAATTTCCAAGTGTTGGACGTAACAATAAAAAAACAACACGAAGAACTGAACGAGGCAGCAATCACTCGATTTAATCACAAGAAATTCGTGACCCATCGATACTGATTAGTGATTAACAACAAAAAAATACAATCATTCATTTTAGAGCTTCGTTTGCAAATTAATCATGAAGTGTTGTATAGAGTGATCAAAAATATCCTCGGTCTCGTTGCCTGTGATTCCATAGAGGTTAAATGGAATCACAGCCAACTTGACCAAGTTTATTTTAGATCATTCTGTAAATACAAACACTAATAGTATGCCTTGATGGTTGTGAGCAAGTTTCTGTTGCAAAGAAGTTCTGTTCTGTAGGTAGTTGTACAGTTCTACCGAAATAGGATGACTTCTGGCTCGTGAATGCGCAGTAGTAAAGAAGAGAGAGTGAACACTGGCCGTGTCATTGGCTTAAACATTTCAGTTCTCTCTTGTTTGTCTATGCAATTCGCGAACCATCCTATTTCTGTAGAACTGTAGCAACAAGCAAACATACTGTCGACGTTTTAGCCTGGAATGGACCTCCTCTGAGGTGTAATTACGTCTCCGCTCTCAACACAACATTATCTGTAGATTAGTATGGTTGTAGATTAGTTTATGGTTGATGCACATCCACACGTCTAAAGTCATTCAAAAGAATCATAGTTACCAGCATAAGTAAATGTTTTCCCGACGGTGAATATCACCAGATCTGTAATTAAGTTTCCATTTCCAATACAGGAATGTAATTAGCTGTCGCTATGAGTAAAGTTATTTCTGACGTTTTATCCGCAAAATCCTCCTCAGGGCTGAAGCTCTAGGTTTCCGTTGCTTACAGGTTATTAAAACGGTAACGAACGAGAAAAGAAAACGTTCGACATTATAAAAAAAGTACAAAACAAGCGCTGTATAGGGCTACTATTATGAGGCTTGTTCGTTTGTCTGCACTAAACTGCATGGAACAGGAAACAAACAACATGCTATCTCTTTTTAATGCACCAACGCCGTATGTAGCCATCTTTTTCTGTTTCCTGTTCGGAGCAGTTTAGTGCAGACAAACGAACAAACCTATGGATTAAAACTGTATATAATAGTTTGAAAAAATACGAGACCCTTATTTCAGGTAACAGTATGAAAGGTGTAAGAAACAAGGCCTAATTTTGTCCCCGGACATGGGCAGTAGGTGCAGCTCGTATTCGCGTCGCCGAATTAACGACGTCGCCCTTGACAAGACGTAATGCCGTGGATTTAGTGTCAAAATTATATCCACTTTAGCCGTGGAGCTAGCAACGGCCAAGAAAAAATCTTAGGTGGCGGCTAAAAATTAACATTTAAAATATGTATTTAATACTTTTTGACTTTTGTCCACGGATTGGCCTCTGCAGTCCGTAGCAGCTCTGTGGTTATACGTTTCCATTGACAAAGAAATCTTCAAAAGTAAAGGTATTTACGTTTTGTCCACGAATAAAGGTATCGAGAACTTTACTCAACAAATCGAACGCTTCTTGTATTTTCATTAATAACATTTTTTATTCTGGAGAATCATTATAGTAGGTACCTACCTTATAGAACATAATTATGTAATATTTTGTCGATTAGATAATTTTATATTTTAAAAAAGTGCAATTAGTAGATTAAAAAGTACAAGTTGAAAAATTGCCATGTTCAACAGAACATAATTTTTATCTCTTACTTTATGTGTATATTTTTCAGTTATTGCAAAGTTGATTTATTACTAAAGAAACAAGTCGAGACACTGGTATTGTAATAAAAATCAAATTTATAGCACCTGAATAGTTATATTTATTATCATTTAATAAAACAGTATCACTGTAAAAAATAGAATAAAGCTAACATGGCAAGCATTAGTCATTGCTGATATACTACCTACTGTGAGATGTTTAATCTTAGCATTATCCTAATTCTATAATTTGCAGGGAATAAAGACTACTTTATAAAAATTTTTAGAAACGTATTCATTAAAAAATTTATTTCCACTTTCCGAGAAATTAGAAACAATTAAGGAAATGGGAATTTCCAGTTGTAACAAAAAAACACAAAAATTCTTATAATTTTGAAGTCGTAGATCTTATCTTCAAGAGCAAGTACTATCACGAGATTGAACTCTATTCAATCACAAGAAATTTGTGGCTTTAGAAAAATATTTTTAATATTACAAGTTTGAGGACGGGTGGAAATCTTGAGGATTTGACCACGGGTAGATGAACGAATCCAGATGGACATTGCCAGTAAAGGCATTTCCAATTTTGCCGTTCTGATTGTTGGTGTAACTTGGGTTAATAAAAAAAAGGAACCTTAGCTTTCGACTAGAAGCAAAGTTATTTTTGACAATTTATTGACAGATGAACATCTTCAGGGTTCTGGTAAGATAGGTTCCATAGGTTACCTTGGCCTACGTTTTGTCCAAGATATCGCATAGCTGCAGGTAGCTAAAGAAATCTAGGTATTGCACATTTTACATTATAGAGTGGCATGATAGAGTGGTAATAGTATTCATAGGTTGAGTCATTTTATACTGAACTAACTCTAGTTTTTATACGTTTTAATTATAAAATATAATATGAACTTTGTATTCACTATTTAGATGTGCAAATGTTAATTAATATCCCACGCATGTTTCTAAATTTCCTAAAACAATTAATATTTCTTAATCTTAATTGTACATTAAATGATTAATCACATGCTTTTATTAATTACCGTTTTTTATATGATGTTGAGATTTAAATTAAACAAAAAAATTTTTGTTCATTTAATATCGCTGATTCGCTTTTTATAATTGTTTTTTATTTGCTTAAATAACCTTGTTTCGTAGTTGAAGTTGTCCAAGTTTAAATCAAGGTGATTCAGTTTGAACAATGTGTTCCACAGCAAGTGAAATGAACAAGCGTCGATGTATCATTAAATGGTTACATCACTAACGAGAGTAAACTTTTTGCTATTTATCTTGATGCAAATTTCTTCAAGACCTTCGAAGTACTTTTACATAACGACAGGTTCAAGATTTCCTTCAGTTATAATTATTTACAGCTGCAGAAGTTGTAGGAAAGGACAAGAATTATAATTATTTTATTTTTTCTTCATTTCGTTGCAAAAACCATTTCTGACTGTCACATATAACGAGATAAATGTATAATGACAACAGAGCAGATGGGAATAAACCATTTCAGCTTGTTCGAGGAAAATTAATGATGTTTAGTTCATTTCTGCTTCCTGCATGTCTTGTTAAAATAACGTCTTGTGGGTGAGAACACCTAAAGGCAAACAATAAGAATTATTTTACATTTTTTCATTATTTTTGCTTTTCATCATCATATTTTATATTTGAAAATATTTTTAAATGATCTAGAAGTATCTTTCCCATTCGAAATGAAAATTTAGTTATGCTGATATTTGAAATTTCGAAAGCAAGTGAGTTTGAACTGATGGGTTTCGTGCATTTTTTTTCCTCTCGACATATTAATCTGTAACTGAAAAGACATTATTTAGACATAAAGAATACAACCTCTGAAAAGTGTAGGACGTAAAATTTAGCAATAAATATAATTAATTAATTATCCAAAAAAAAACAATTCTGGACTCCCTAATATTCCCTAATGCCTTTAGAGTTTAGATTTAATAACTTTTTTTAAAGTCGCACCTTCAATTTCAGATAGTTGTGCATTAAAAACCACTTCCCTGATTTCACTATATTTTCTGATAACAAAAGTCTGATAACGATAAAAGTTGCGTAGTCAAGGTCGGGCACAACTATGACTAACACAAGTAGCCGACTTGTCTCAATACGATACTTCCACGTTCACCTGACCTTGGTCTTGTATTTTAAAGCAGATCTTACATCATCCTGTAACATCAAAGTTGTATTATTGGCACTCGAGCTCGTCGCTAGAAATAATTTTGAAAACACTAACCTTCAATTTCCTTTATTTACTTAATATTTTGATTATGCACAAATTTTAAAGAAGGCCTAACGTAATTTTCAGACCGTAAGGATTTGTTAGCTAGATAAAAAATAATTTTTTATTGGAAAAAAGACTGGGTCAAGTGTCATCTCGATTAAGCTAAAATAAATTACGCAAGTTTGCAGGAGAATTACAATTTCTCGGTTGACGTGTAGAGAAGTGTCGTTGCCAGACAAAGTTGCACTGATGAAACTTATAAATTGGTTGACTAATAAAGAATCATTTTAAATCTGCATGGTAATTATTGATTATCTATTTCGTAATACCTGTAGTACGAAAATTTTTTAATTCAAAAACTTGCATGATTATGCAATTAAAACTTTTGTACTTATACGTAAATTTTAATTGTACTGCAGTTATTTGATGTTAATAAAATATTTTCTATTTATATATTTTCTTGTTTAGTAGGTATTTTTATCTAAGTTCCCTTGAAATGTATGTTTTCAACGTCAAGGAATCTTCAAAAACTAGGTTTTACAAAACAATTGTTGATTTGTGTATGTGTACGTGTTAGCATACATGTTTATTTTCTTACTCTCAAAATAGTGCCCTCATTGGCCTCATTAGTAACAGAATTTTTAAAATATTCCTTAAAATCATTTAGAACATCAAAGTTCATATAAATTAGTACCCGTAAACGTAAATTATACAGGTTTTATTATACCTACATAATTATGATCAACAAAAATTTTTTTAAAGGGAAATTTTTTTTTTGAGATATACACAACTGTGTCCTGCAAAAGCTTTTAAATTTTTTTTATAGTAGGTAATAGATACAGAATGAAATCTGAACACTAAACTCATTCTGCAAATAACTGAAACCAATTTGCATACAAAATATTCTAAGAAACTACTATTTTTGTGACAATGGAATTTTACTGGCTATTTCCCAAAACTTTCCAAATTTTATTCTAATCCACCCTCAGGGAAAAGTTACCTTCGGTTCATTAAGCTTCGAACATGTTTAAAACCAGGCTTACACAATTTTCAGTATCTTTACTAAGTTGTGAATCATTTAGGGTTGTTCGTAGCTAATGGGGTTCTCTAGCTTTGTCGTGTAACAATGGAAAAAATATTACAAAAGAAAGCAAACATTTTAAGAACGGAAATTTTCCAAAATTTATATCAACTACTAGAATACATAAATTAATTGGAAAAATAAAAATTGTAAGGAGAATGAAAAATAAAAATATCTGCAAAAATCGAATACTGACAATATTTCAGTATTTCTGAAAGTTTCATTGCAGTAATCTGAAAGAATAAAAATTTAACACTAACTGAATAAAGTTTTTAATATTTTTAAGATTGAAAGGGCGTTCAAATAACTCCTGATCAAGTTATCTGTGGTCCGCGTAACTTGGATAAAACCACAAACAAGCAACTTTGAACAGTTTCTTGTAAATATTCTATCTACCTTGATTGAAAAGTTTTGAGTTGGGCTTTGCAAAGTTCGAAACATGTCTAAACTTGCTTTATGCAACTTTCAACATGCTTTACATTGTTTGCGCTTCATCGGGGGTTAGTAACACAAAAAACTAAGATAACCACTATTGAGTCAGATTTATATAATCTTATGAACTGTAAATTCCCAAAAGTTTATCACAAGTAAAAAATAATTTTAAAAAAGGCTCTTCTTGAACGTGTTTTTTTTTATTCGCCATGTAGATAGAAGATCGCTGGACCGGTTCTGAAGTAACCTAATTATAATGTAAAGTAAGAAAACACATCTTGAACAAAGGCTCATTATACAGGAGTTCTGTATGTGTGTGAGTTTTAGATCACGTAGGCCAAGCGAAAAGCTCCGAATGGTTTTCGGCGCTTCCAATGTGGAGGGGGATTGTAACCGCGTATAAAGCCGGCTTTTCGCCGGCAGCTGATATCAGTTCTTGTTGGGTAAAGTAGTAGAGAAGTTGTAGAGAAGAGAAGGCGGTTGTGAGTCTTTGTTCTTTGTGTGTCATATAAAGTACTGTATAAATTTCGTTATAATGGAAGTATTAGCTGTTACCAACGTTGACTACAAAAGCCAAAAAGGTAAGAATTAAAAAATTTCATTTAAAATCTGAAAAGGCTTGAAAATTTATAAAGAAATCAAATTTGCTGCTTTTGCGATTAAAGGAAACGATGTCTTTTTTTTTGGATACTATAGCAACGATGCTTTTTGTTTTATATTTTTCTAAAATTATAAACAAATTATGCTGTGCCCAGGTAAATGTTTTCAAGCCTTTTCTTGAACGATTTTTGGTTTATCAACAAATTTAAAAAATTTAAATAATCGATCCAACATTTGAATCTAATCCTCTAAAAAATTTAATATAATTTTTACGAGCTGTGCGTAGAGAAAATTAGCGAAAATCATATACGGAACCAAGCAACATTAGTGTGTCAAACGATCAGCTGGTTTCTCAGCCGGCCGGCTTTCTAGCGGTGCGAGGATGACCTCGTTTGACCTCCCCTGCTGGCTTAGCAACAGCGGTTTCACTTCTGCCTTGAATATAATTCGCTTTCCTTTGCGGCTATATCATTATTTTTTTGTGATAACTACAATTAAATAAATAGACCCTGTGCTCTATTTTAATCCATTATGAATTTTTTTTTGAAAATTAAATCGTGAAAGATTTACAAATGTAAGGGTTTCTTTTGTTGCGTTTAATAAAAGTTGTTGATAAACAAAAAAAAATTTCTGTGTTTGGAAAAAATATTTCGAAACTAATTTTTTTGTTTCAATTACAGATTGGGAATATGAAACATATCCCACATCAGAAGAAGGAGACTGTGAAGCAGCAGTAAGTGCACTTTCAAAGCGCCTTGAAACTGAACTTAGAGCGGCCAAACGCACTCATCTATCTTGTGGTGAAGTGTTACTGCCCTGCGGTCTTCTCCAAGCGATAGCTCGTGATATCCTGGATATGGCAGACTCCGAGCCTTGTGGTCTCAGGGGATGTACACTCTACCTGAACTTTGCCGGAGAACAGGACTGCAGAAGACTGAGCACCATTAAGTGCGATCCCTACACAGCTTCCACCTTCGAGTTGTACCTGACGCTTAAACAAACATTAAGTGGCTGGAACTCTTTCTTGCCGCAATTTTTGAAGTAAGTAGCTTAAATATTGTTTTGATTTAATTTTTCTTGTCTGAAACTTTATGCTCAGATTACTTATGGTTATTTTCTTTGTTACAGAAAAATCACGCGTGGCGGCACAGTCATGATCAGCACTGAATACGATTTAAGCAAGCAGAAGTTGTACCGTTCTTACTTCGAGTAAGACTTATAGAAGTTGTTATCTACTGAAGACTGAACATAATCGCATCATCACATCTATAAATCATCAGTAGATCACTTGACCCATAAAAGTCATCATATTTGTCATATAATATTTTAGTATAAAATATTAATTTTCTTTATTCATTTCTCCCATTAGAGGTAGTTTTTATATGTTACAAAGGAATAATGTGAAAAGCGAAGCGTGATAGTATTTTTAGAGTTAATCGTACTTTTATAGTGTTAGGTGTTTTTTTAGCAATAATACAAATTAATTTAGGAATTCCTAACAAATTCGACAATGACCGAAACATGGAATATGTTATTCCGTGATAATAAGTGATATACTTTAAGAAACGATATCGAAAAAAAAACGGTTATTAATTTCCCTTTTGAGGGGTGAGAAATTCTTTTCTTACCCCTCAATTGTTCAAAAGTATCTCTTTGGTTTAGAATTATCATTAATTTTTTGACATTGTGATATTAGTTCTGATGCGACATGTTATATCGAATAGATGAACTAGCAGCTAAAACTTTTGCCATGGAATAATTAGTTTGTTTGATTGAAACAAATGTTAAATTAGCCCTTGGCGTTCAACAGTATTGGTTAGGTGCTAGTTCATAACAAAGATCATATCAGATCTCAACGAATGATTTTTGAACCTTAATTGGTGTCGTATTGTTTATTGTAAGAATATCTTGTTTATGAGGCTGTAATTTAATTTTCACAAGTGATTTTCACACTTTTTTTATTTTCAGATTTTGTATATGAGTAGATTTTAAGTGCAGAAATATTTGTTCTGAATTGCTCTTGTGTGATAGTACAGACAACTAACTGTACGTTTCTCGAGCTTTTTATATTTAAAATAAATTATGAAATGTTAAAAAAATATAAAAAATTTATAAAAGTGATATATAAAAAAATAAATACTATATTGAATATTCATGACTTTAATTTCTAAAACAACCTTCAAAAGACAATAAACAAACTGTTGCTACCCATCTATTTGGGAAAAATATCCATTTCAAGTGTTTATTTTTACTATTGCAGTACGTGTATCTCATAATATCAAGTGACAATGTAAACAAACAGATGGTAGGTACTTTTAAAACATTACCCTTGACTTTCATTATCTAATTGCATGGAAACAGGGGCGGCTCAAGGTAAATTTACCGCCTGGATGAAAATCTGAAAAATAGCAAAATAATTCACCGATTGAAAAAAATTATTTTGCTTGTGTCAACTACGAAAAGAATTACTAATTATTTACTATGAAAGCTAATCATAAAATAAAATAGCGATCTACAGCTAAAAAAAAATTATTTAACTTCATATTGGTAGCCGGTTTGCCCTTAAGCATAGAAACTGAAATATATCATCGAACACTTCTGAAGTAAAAGTGCAGCAGTTTTGTGCTTAATAAAAGTATTTTCCAAGGTAATAGAATGAAGGTGGAAATAGTCTTCAATTTGGGCGACTATAGCCGTCCTAAGTAGGGGAATTGAAAAATTAGGGATCCTGAAGACGTATTCTCGAAACCACTCAACATTTTGTCGTGCTCGACAAACAAAATTGAACCAATCAAATGGCTACTTTCCTGAATCGTATTATTGATGAATTCGAAGTGAATCGAATCGATATGATACAAGTAACACAAAAAAAATGGTTTGAATTGTTCAATTTTTTTGTCGTGCATGAAAAAATGTGAAATGGTTTGGAGAATACGTCTCCTGGCACACAGAATAATTTTCTATGTAATCAACTATTTTTCCAACTCATAATCTTTGTTTATCTTAATCCATATCTTATTTATAGCTCGTTTTTATATTTCGTAAATCTTATGTTATCTCATTATTTTTTTGGTACTTATAAACCCGTGGTTCATTTTTTGAAAATTATTCAATTGTTTAGGTTATCGACTAAACGGATATGTCTTAGAATTAAAACTAAAGCTCGACAGGTTGAGATTTAAGAGCTACAAGCTATAGAAAAGAGTGTATATATCACGAAAAATATATTCGTTGCATCGAAAATACATCATTTTCAACATCGTTCAGCGGCTGAAAACCAGTGCCGCCTTTAGCTTCGTTGGCGCCCTCCGGTAGAATTTTTCAACCCACCCTTTTGAATTTTTTTAATGACCATAATGTTAACAAATAATCGAGAGGGCGCCAAACCCGAATTTGCTTAACACCCAACCTCGCCTGTCGCCTCCCCATGGAGCCGGCCCTGTCGAAAACACCGAATATTTCGTACTGGTACTACCGTTTGATTTTAAAAATAATCAAGGTAACGACAACAATTCAAAATAATTGGCATAATTTCATGCTTTTTCATTACAAAAATAACAATCATTCGTAGAATCTGGAATAGGCAGATATAAAAACACGATTCTATCGAGTTTTGGGTTTGCCAAACTATAAATTTGAAGAAGAAAACTCCTATATAGAAAAATCGAACATAAAATTCATCATAAATCATACTTTTTAAATTTTTTTTAATTGCTCTATTTGACGTTTCAAATAGCAACTTTTTAGGAGGTTGCTAAGATACGCCCGGTTATTTATTTTCAGAGCAATGTTATTTTTTCATATTAGCGTGAATTCTTAAAAATCAAAGGATCTGATTGGCTAATCTAGACTGATTTCTTTGTAAGAATAAGAAATCAAGGTATGAAGAATTTCTGCTATTATTCAATTTAATATGCAATAAGAATGAGGATATTCTTTTTCTTTAATAAGCTTAAGAGAAATTATGTTTAGCTAATTACGGCTCGATAGGAAAGCCTAAATAATTTTCACCGGACAATGCAATTTGCGGACCAAACCCATTACGACTATTAATCCTATAGCTATTTTGCGGACTAGTAAAGATTATAAATTCTCAGTAGTACTGGTATAAGGAATTTCAAGATTTTTGTAAAGTACGTCATTAGTTAAGATATTCTACAATAATTGTGGGTTATCGATTCCATTTGGAGTAAGCTTGGTACCTCGTAAAGAATCAATAATCAATAATTGGTATACAGACCAGACTGTATACTAGCTATCTATTTGGATTATCATTTTTAAACCGAAAAGAAGTGGATGATTGTTTTGGTATTAATTTTGCGAATCAATCTCAAGAAGAGCGACTTACACAGTTTGCAGACTCGCTGTATATAACTGAAGATGCTTTTTTTTCGCCAAGTATCTAAGGCACTGACTAGAACCAAATACGCTCTTATTTCTCCTTACGTATATTTAGTGCAAATGTGTTTTTATCACTGAATAATATCTATTGCCAATTGTCACCGTTCTGAAGCTCATACTTTTTCATTTTGACTCTTACTCATTTGAGTCTTGCATGCTCTGCAGCATCTTACTCCAAAATAAAGCATCTTATGAGTTATGACCATAGTTTCGTTAATTCTGTATAATCGTTTAATCAATTACGGATCGTCCTTCTTAAGTTGTCTTTATTTTGTGAACTCCATGGATTAAACGTTGGGTTATTGCATTGTACTGTAGCAGCAATTCTATGGACTCTGTTGTTTTAAAGATACTTTGTTAATTAGTGAAGCAAATAAACATCCTGAAGTGTCTGCAGTTTGTAGTATGTAAGATAAAACCCATAACACAATAGTGATTTCTCATAAATATTGGTCCCTTATAGGTACCCGATAACCTCATGAAAGAACCTTGACAGATAACACCGATTTGCTCTTTGCTTTATAAATCTCTTGAGAAATATTTATTCCTGAAATTTATATTAAAATTCAAGAAACATTTATAACTGTGGGTGGTATTTTCAACAAATTGATTCAAAATATTAATAATATTATTGAAGTCTGTAAGTGTAAGGATACATTATTTGTTTATGCCAACCTTTGTTTTTTAATCGACATAAAAGAAAGAACAATGCATTCTCTACTTATTTCCTTTTACTAAACCGTGGCCACCTTGTCTGCCTGTAACATGTGATAAGATTACTTCGATACAATCGTGAAAGTACAGTTGAATAAAAATAATTGTTTTTGTATTATCAATACCTATATTTATTATAGGAATATATTTTTATTTATAAAATCAATTTTGTTAGATATTTAGTTGCGGGACCAGTTACTTTTTCTTTGCCCCATAATTTATTTTTTTTGGTTTTCGATTTGGCTTATTGTATGTTAACTTAACTTACGTTTAATAAGTTACAATAAATAAATCTTATCATATATAATCACCAGACCTACTAAAATTGGTAGTAGATAAGACAATTGTGTATTCATGTGGTTTAATTTTTTGCATAATTGATAATATAATCATCATTTACAATAATTAAATTTTCATATATTTTCAGGTATTGCATTCTTGCATATCTTTAGTGAATTGTTTATTAGTCATCCACCTGTCGATATTTATGTGACAATTATAATGAAAACAGTATTGTATGCACAAACGAAGGAATTAAGTAGGTATGACTAATGTCT
Organism: Hemicrepidius hirtus; assembly: GCA_963082805.1. Taxonomy (NCBI): domain Eukaryota; kingdom Metazoa; phylum Arthropoda; class Insecta; order Coleoptera; family Elateridae; genus Hemicrepidius; species Hemicrepidius hirtus. The sequence continues at coordinate 9,612,531 of OY720161.1, forward strand.
ATAAATAAATTAGATAGTTAGCACAAAGACAATATGCAGTTTTGATTCTATGCGGTCCCAGGACATAGATAAGAACTCTAAAAAAACGAATACATGACAATGCTAATTACAAAAATTGCGTGTGGTTGAAAAGTTAATCGTCCAGTTATAAAGATTTTGCGTAATGTAAAATAATAATGCACGTGTGGAAACTTCTTTATTCATTAGTTACCTTTCTTGTTCTCACAATTACAAAGCAAGGATTTCTGGCACTATTTGCAAATCAGATTGAACGTAGCACGTTGAATATTTTACTAAGGTGGCTATTAAATAGCCGGTAAATATTGTTTACATGCATTAAACGAGAAAAACAAATCTTAATTGCAAAATAGTGGATTTGTAATAAAAACAAAATAAAATATATGGTTGCTAACTATTATAATGTAGATATAATATTGCAAATTTCTAAAGTAAGTCGGGATTGGCTGGGATCGTCTGAGATTGATTTATTTCTTCAGATAGATGTGTTTAATAATTCTTCTTCTACTTCTACTTTCAACTTTCTCCATTTTGGTCAGCATCCGTCACAGAAATCTGTAGTGTAGCTACTGGTATTGTTTTATTAGGAGCAGAAGTGGAACTTTCTGCAGTGCGTCTGTAAGAAGCGTATCAAAGCACAAAAAGTATTTCAATCGCTCTTGGTAATGTTAGAAAAATTGAAAATTCTGGTAATGAATTTGGTGGACCTTGTAAGTTTAAAATATATTAATGTATTGTTAATAAAATTCTTCGTACTTTTTGTAGCTAAAAGGATTTAAGATTTAAGGGAGTGATTCCCCGAGGAATTATTGCAAAGGTTCCTAATTGAACATATGTGCTAGGAGCTTTTAGTTTTTATTAAGATATAGCCTGAAGAATCACCCTCTTAATATTTTTTGTGGAACAAATAAATATGTGAGTTAAAGCCGCTAATCATTTCTATTGAATCACCCTGTATAAAATATTATTGAAGGCATTACAGTTAACAACGTATTTCTAAAACCAATAAAAATAAAATGCAGTTTTTGCTCGAATTCGGCCAAGTCCTAATCGCCATATGCTGATAAAGCAATGCACAAACACCTTTGTTTGAGTTTGCTTAGGTAACAACTTGTCTTTTATGAACATCTGGGGTAAAGTGTGGGTTCTTTCTTGTCGAAATAATTGTTTTATATCAGTTATTTTTGAATGTGTTTTGTGAATGTTGTGTGTGTAGTTCGTTCATAGCTCTCGGTATTCCTTGTTGACTGACCGCAGATTTGTTTAAAGTAAGTGCAAAAATTCTTAATTCGCAAGGACGGTTTTATCTGTTGATGACAATGCGCACCTCGTAAGACATTCGATACATCTATGGTTATATTTAATATAAAATCAAGCATAAATCATTCATTTATTTAAATTATTTTAATATAAAATTATAACAACAACTTAAATAATCAAAAGTTCACTTTTTCTACCCTTTTAATTAAAACAGTCCCTTGTGATAAAAATAAAAATGTTCATGATTCATTTTTTCTACATTTTTCTTTTTCTAACATTGGTTGTAAGCCCTACAATTATTGTAAGAACGAGCAGCGGCGTGCGAAAGAAAATGTGTGCCTCGGGCAAATCGTGAATTTGACGCCCCCCCCCTTCTCTTCCACAATCAGTGCCATATTATGCTGGGTTTTTTGAGTGAGGTGTGTTCTAAGTGTGAAAAAAATTCGGCGAAAATTTTGTCAAAAGTGGACGTGGATACCTAAAACACCATTAAAAGCACCTCAGAAGATTTTTTATGCAGCTGAAAATACTTTTTTTTTTGCTTATTGCTTTGTTCTTAATGGAGGCAGACCAACTAAACCAATCAGTGGAATGAAAGAAAAAGGCATTAACTTTGCTACAATTATGCGTCAGTGCCAGAGGCGACCATGCCACCACCGTAAAGAAATCTTTTTCTCTCGTTCCACTCCTCCGCTGGTTTGCTTTATTGGCCTGTCTTTATTAACAACAGAGCTATACGCAAAAAAGTATTTTAAAGCCACTGCAAAAAATAGTTTTCATGGGTTTCTACGAAAAAACCCAATTTTTCTATTATTAGTCTACTATTTTTCAAAATAAATTTATCAAACCTTACATCAGTGGAAAGGAAAAAAAGAGCTCTTTGCAAAGATAGCATAGTCGGTCACCTTTGACACATATTTTCCAAAACAAATGTTATTACCTTGAAAAGATGGTGACTTTCAAAAAATTTAATTAAAGATTTGAAATCCTCATTAAGAAGTGTCTTAATAATGTGATTACCATTTTGTGCTGCTGCCTATAATAATCAAAGTCCACAGAGAAATAGAAAACTGAAAATTTCAGATTTTTAGCCTGTACTGAAAACTGCACAAAATGTATAGAATTTGAATCGTGATCGCAGTAGTCCTCAATGCGCTGAACATTTTTTCTCATTTAACCAAATTTCTATCTCTTACCGTTTTGCGAAATCCTAATGCGTGCGCTCCTTATCTTGGACACCCTATTATAGTCACTTCGATTTTACCAACAAAATTATTATTTCAGGATTACTGCAGGTCTGGTTCTTGGACGTATAGTATAGTGTAGTGTAGTGTAGTGTAGTGTAGTGTAGTGTAGTGTAGTGTAGTGTAGTGTAGTGTAGTGTAGTGTAGTGTAGTGTAGTGTAGTGTAATGAACTGTACTGTTGTAGTGTAAAGTGGTGCGGAAAATGGACATTTACGAACTCGAACTATTCGGGAAATGGGTTTATTTCGTTCGGTAGAAAAGGATAGCAACGAAATTTTAAAGGTAGGTTCCACTACGTTGGATTTATTTATTGCATGAACAATGACAATTTTGAAAATGAATACTGTTATTTGCGGCATTCCAAAATAATGATTAAGTTACGGTAATTAATACGTTTTGGAATATTACGCTCTCATTTATGCGGGTGTATAAACAGCCAATACAAGAATTTTGTATATTAGTTGCTATTCTGCAACAAGGGATGAAATATTCCGATTCGAGTGAGAGTGACGGTGTTCTGAAAACAAAACTTAAATAACGAACGCCCCCATACGTTTTTTCCGATGTTACTAATATTTCCGTAGATACAGCTCGACCAAGCTTACAAAGTTGAAAGGGGGCGTGTCCGCCGCTGGTATAGTTTTTCACAGTACAGTCAAAATAAAAACATTTAGGCGGCAAATTTAAATAATTGTAAATACTTTTCATTCGAAGAATTCCATGACCTTCCGAAAGATATTTCTGGCTTCAGAATGAATTATCTTCCTCGATTTAGTATTCATACTTAACAGATTTTAAACGTCAAAACAATCTGACAAACACTGAAATTATTAAAATTTCAAACGTCAATTAAATTTTTTCAGTGAATGTATTTTTGAGTATGATTGTTTGCTATTGGTTGACGTATTGTCGCGTCTTGTCTTAGTTGACATATTTTCCGGGGAATTTGTAAACTTGGTGGAGCTTTACTTCAGTTGAAAGCATGTTCGCAAATCCGTGGATAGGTACGTTAGGTACTATGGGCGGAGACGGACGGTATATTCTATGGACTATCGGTTAAAACTCATCATAAAGTTGCGCTAGGTACTACTTTTCAATTTCACGAATAATTTGAAATTAGCCCTAAAATTTGAGGTTTTTCCCACATCTTCAAATTTTTCTGTCCCGTACCCCAAATCATTTTACTGCAAAAAATATGATTAATTAATTATAGGCATGCTGTTTTATGACAAACCATAGCTAGCGATAGTTAATCATGAATGCTGACTTAGAAGAAGAGTAACGCCAGTGAATATTGCAAAAGAATTACTTTTTTATTTGCGTGATTCGGGAAAACTTCTGTACGATGGCAAATTATCCCTAAGAGCACCAAAATTTATATTTACGTAGGTATATAAAAATAGCTTCTTTAAGATAGAAATATTCTAATTACTGCTAATGAATATGAGATATAGTAGTACCAGAAAATTAAGTAGTTTAGTGGAACAGATTAGAGTGCATAATATTAAAATTTAGTCACTTTTACACTTCTACGTTAACTTTTAGTGGTTTCTCAAAAAAATTCGTTTTGTATTACAGTATAGTAACTTTGCTTATGCAAACTATTTTTAGTTTAACCCCAAGTCAATCACCTCGATATTAATTAAAATTAACATATGAACTTTATGACTATACGTAATCGGAGTCTGAAAATAAAACAGGTACTACATTATCTGTTCATCTACAATAAGAAGTCGTGCTTGTCTTTTCATCTTCTGTAATCAATATTCAACAAGAAGTAATTAAGTAAATTCTATAAATTTTGATTACTTAATTTTTTATTTAAGTCTGTACCGTTAGAATATTGCAACGTGTAACTTGTGAGATCAAGGAACTGGTAAACAAAGTTTTAAAAAACATAATCCTAATATGTTTTAAAAGTGGATTTCGTGTAACACAAAAATATTATGTTTTCCTAAATTATCAGTCTCTCACATAAATCCGTCGAAAATACTCGGTTAACAAGGTTTTGCCACTCCCATGCATCATATCAAATTAATACGTGATAAATATCAGGTATGCATGTTGGAACCAAGAACATAAATTTGCATCCGAAATTTTATTTTCGAATCTTTACAACCTTCGCAGTTGTACTCCTTGCACTCAATACAAGTGGGCAATATATTTTTTGATTACTGGCTTTCGATTTAAGGTCCAACAAAACAGTTTAAATTATTTTTTCTGGTTATTCTGCTGCTCTCCAATTAATGTCAATCAGGCTTTAACTTCTGCTACGGATGTGAGCAGGTCGAACGAGTTGGTTAATTGTACGTCAAAGCACAGGATGTTGCACCTAACTTTATTGTAAGAGTCTGGGCGTAGACTTTTACAGTTAAATGGTGTAATAACAATTTTCAAAGACACAAAGCTGAAGGTAGAGGATATTAGAACTATAGTGAATTATAACCAGACTCCTGTAGAATAAATCGTGATCGTGATGGATTTTCCCTACAAAAATTGAATTCTATAATAATTTTATTCTGAATTTCCGTAGAAATTAAAATTATCATTTATAAAGCAGTCAACGACGTTGTTACCAAAAGATAACTAGAATGGAAAATGTTTCAAGTGGCAATTTAAGTTTAGAAATAGAAGAGTGACCTATAGGAAAGGAGAAAAATCTATCTCTTGTCTGAGTGTTTCTTAAAGCAAAGTAGAATTTCTAGTTTTTCTAGTGTTGACTAATCACGTAGATCTTTTACATTCTATAAAAATTTGGTTTCGATCAAAATAAAACTATTAGCATATTAATGGTATGTAATGAAGAAATCTAAAAAACAAATAATGTGAATTTTATATTTTTATTTTTCATTTGTCAATTATTTGTTATTTAAATCTGTCAAAAGGTATATTAAGCAGTTTATAAAATCCTAGGGAGTTATGAGCGGGCGTTATGAATATAAATATACCACTCATTTTGCCCTCTAGTATAATATTGTCATCGTCATAGATACATAAACAAACCTCAGCCCCAAAGCGATGTCATGGCCCTGTCAATTTTATAAATCCACGTTCAAGTTTTTAAATTTATTTACGACTGTGCAGGACTGTGCGTTCAAATTTTGAAATTAAAAAAAATGAATTCGTGCAATGGGAGTGTGGCTGCAACAGCAGCAAACGATTTTGAATATCAACCCTTTTCCTGTAATACCAAATTTTCATTATTTTCAATGAAAAATTAAAAAAGTTTGGACTAACCAAGCGATGTCATCAGGTTTATCATGCGACTTCTTGTGAGTTTAATGTAGGACTGTAATAATCACTGAACAATACACACATTATTATTAGTTTTAAGGTAAACTTAAATAGTACTGAACAATACTTTAGTAAAAAAATACCAAATAGGTAGGTTGGAACTGATAAATTAATGCGTCTTTACTTATAGGCTTATTTAAGATTTTAAGAATCATGTGGGAGCCACTTAAATGCTATTAATACAAAAAAAGTAAAGCCCACCTCTATATTATAATTAATTGTGTTGTTCATGGTAACAATGGTATTTTATTTCGAAATTGTTTTTGTGGATATTAGAAGAAAGTATTTTATTTGAAGTAATTCCATCTTGTCATTCTTCTTAAAATATAGAGTGTCGATATAAAAACCCTTTACACAGTTTGAAGAATGTTAGTAGAGATCAAAGCAAGAATAGTTATTTGTTTAACAAGGCAGAAAAGTAGCAGATTTACTGACGCAGCTGGTATTTCACAGCTGAGGCGAAGCCGAAGCTGTGAAACCAGCCAAGGCAGTAAATCTGCATTTCTGCCGTGTTGAACATATAATTTTTTCTCCGATTGTTTACATTTAACATTAATTTAATGATTATTTTTAATATTTTTTGTGCTATTAGTATCAGCAAGCATCTGTTGCTATGCAGTTTTTATTGGTTGCTATGAAAAAACATACTTGAGAAATGTCATTCTATTTGTTGCGAATAAAATAGTTTAATCTTGTTAATTCGTAAATATTAATTAATTTATAATAATATTTACAATGGAAAATGACGAAGAAATGTTCACCCCATCCGAAATTAAAGAAATCGTGAAAAATATGGAACTTAAATTTAATTAATAAAAATTTCAAATTTATTTGTTTTTCGAAGCAACCTGATTTTGAATGCTACTGTCAGTAAAAATGATCACTTTTGCCTAGGCAGTAAATGTGGAACTTTGGAGACAGTCAAATGTCAGTCAAGGCATGCTTTTACTGTCTATCGGGGAAAAAATTTTTAATAGTTCAGGTCGAATACTGATACTGAATGGTTTTCAAAATATTCGATCTTGAAGTTGAGTGTAGAAAATCGATTATGCAAAGGGATTATTTAACACTGTATAGTGGATGCAATTTATTCAGTTAAATGTTTATAGTCATTGGCTACTGGTTAGTGGTATTGCCCTAAAATCTGTATCCAAAACCTTTGCTGTAGCATAACTTTGGGACGAGATTTGTTGTGGAGATTTTCAGGATAAAAATCCGAGTCAGTAATCATTGTTTACTATGAAATTCAAACAATTGTTCCCATATAGACTTATATAATGTCTAATCTTGGGTTTTGCAGACCGCTTTGCACCAACATAGTTTCATGTCACCATCATTTTTGATCTTTTCCTGTATTTCGAAAACGAGTCCTTGCTTTATAATCTGTATGGATAATTTAAATTAAGGAAGTAAAATTCTCCCAAATATAAATAAATATAAAAATAAATATAAAATGCTAATAATATATCCATTTTTTTTGCCGTAGCAACAACTGTGAAGCAGTGGCCACTATCATTTTTTGTGGCAAACGTAGATCTTACCTTGAAGTTTCGACTGTGTAATTAAATTAATTTCTTTCTTATCTCATATCTTCGTAATTGTATATAAAACTAGAAGCCAAATTATAATCTCAGTTAAACCACAATACGCAATTAAAGTAGGCCTTTCATGTAACATTACAAGCAGATCTGAGTTGTTTTTCATTAAGAACTGTATTTATTTTAACAACCAGTTAAATTTAATGGCCTGGAACAGAAGTACTAAAGCCTTCGAGTACACAAACAAAAACAAGTTTCTAAACCGGTTCGAAATGGCTGACGAGTTAAATCTCGGTTTCTTTATTGATGCTTATTCCTAGATTATGTTTGGAAATGTTGAGTTTATCGAGCTCATTATGGATGATTTTTTCACTGATATTTAAAAATTATTGATATGTTTCTGAAGATAGAAAAACAACTGGTTTGGGTTGGGTTCAGTTCTAAATTTATCTTCCCTATTTATAGAAAAATCAAAATTACAATGTTGAAATCAAAATGATCAGAATATATCTACTAATTTTATTATCTTGTATCTATGCTTATTGGTTTCATACTGACTCGACTGTCTCTTTTCTTCAAAATATACCAGGCAATAAAAGAAAGAATATTTTCTTTGATTAATGAAGACATAGGTACCTATACTGGAGGAATCTAATAATAAATACCTACACTTGCACATCAAACATCGACCAAGTTTCTATTTGTAGCTAAATATTTTAGAATTTTAAATGAAAAAACATAATTGATCTTAAACGTAACGTAATTACATGTAATATTTATTAATTCGTACCACAAGTCACAAAACTACTCTTATTTTAGTTAGGTACTTACCCACTGTACTCGATTTCAAATATCCTACACTCAAAACCGAAAGTAGGTGGTAATTATATCCATATCATTGATTTCTTGACTTACGAGTATGTTGTGTACTACAAATAAGTTTTGCTTTAAACATGTAACTTACAGTCGGCTGAAACTTCTGATCAGCTGAAATAAAAGTCGGAGTGCAGGAGTCTCAAGCCAGGTCTGTACAGGATTAACAAGCAAAGGTGAATCATTCAACTGAATGGGAATCTAAACTTTCTTTAATTAGCGAAAGTAAAGGCTAAAAGTCTTTACATTAAAGACGGTCAAATAAAAATATTACTTAATTTATATTAAAATTTAATAGAACAAAATATAAATCAAAGTAAATTAAATTTTCGTGGTAGGATAATACCTCCTAGTATTCTGATCCAAAAATACAGTTTCCTATGAGTCGAGGTCTTGGAACATACACTGCTCCTTAACTGAAAAAGAAAAACAATCCCTGCACTGCACAACCGATGGTTCGTTCAAAGAAGATTGACAGAAACGACGATACAATTGTACAAACAAAGATAAACATATAACAGGACCTAAAGAATAGTGCGCGTGCGTAAAAGTAACAGTGTGGGCGTGGTGCCGTGGACATAATCACTTAACAGCCAGTTACTACGCTCCAAATCACACCGCGCACATGCGCAGAAAATACTAATTCCTATTAGGTATCTGTCCTTGTCTATCTTCTTTGAGCCAATTTCAAAGTGGTATGCTCTTTCCATAAAGGAGCAGTGTATGTTCGACGCTCGAGGTGCATTAGTGTACTCTCTCTTAAGCGGACACCCACGGTCGCCGCAAATGTGTCCGCTCAAGAGAAACTTTTCCATATAAATACGTAACATACATAATTAGTCTGTTTATCAGTGGCTATTATGACAATGAAACAAAAATAACTTTATTTGTACATAAAAAAACTAATATAAAAATTAAGGTGATGCAAAAGTAAGAAGGATGGTAATATTTTTTTTATTATATATTAAATATTCAAAATGATCCTCCAAATTGGCCGATAATTCAAATACTTTTATGTCATTATTTTTGGAAGCGAAAGTTTTAATATTTTGTAAGTGCAACAGAACTTCTTTATTTGTTTTGATACAATTATCAGAGTTTTCGCGTTCTATTAGTGCTACATTATTAACACTGTTGGATTCTTCTTGCTGTGATTCAACAATTTCAAAATTAATACTACTATCAAGGCTTTCATCTTCGTACATAAAATTTTCATCTATCCTTACATATGTCTCAAAATCAACATTACTGTCTATGGTTTGATGCATCATTTTACACATTACACGCGCAGATTGTCCGCGCAAGAGAGGTTCACGAGACGTTCAACCACAAGATTCGGTGTCCGTGTCCGGTTAATAGGGAGTCCGCTTAAGAGGGAAAATTTTATTAGCAAAGCCCTATCTTTTTGCCGGTTCCCAAAAAAGTGTCCGCTTAATAGAGGTGTCCGCTTATGAGGAGTGTCGGCTAAGAGAGAGTACACGTATATACTTTTTAGGGTGTACTAATACATTAATATAGAGTAAAAATTGTTTAATAAATTTATACAGGGTGTTTTCTAAGTACGTGTAAAAATGTATGAGACGAATCCTGGACGAAAATTAAGGCTCCTTTTTTGTATAAACTTGTATCCTATCCTGATATGCTTGCCTGAAGTGTTACGCCCCTAGGCTAGGTCAGATATTGGTTACCCCTCGCGCCTTGCAGTAAAAATTTAATTTTTATCTCAAATTTGGACAAAGCTAGATAAATACAAATCATATATTGAGGAAACATTTTAATAGGGCCATGAACAAAAATAAAAAATGATTTGTATTTTTCTATCTTTGTCCAAATTTGAGATAAAAATTAAAAACCACTGCATTTTTGAATAGTCGTAATGGACATACACAGTAGAAGTGCGAACTGCGAAATGTACAAATAAATTAAAACAGTAGTACTTAGATGAGTAGCATTTGATTTCCAACTTGCAAGTGGTATCTTATGGAGAACATTATTGTAATAAAGCGGTGTCTCGCTTCACTTTTGTAGGCAGGTAACCGCAAAAGAGGTTCAACTCCTTAGCCACCGAGGTTACCAGTTGCAAATCTTACATCCCGATTATTTTCTTTGGGGGTATATGTTGATATGTCAATACTTTTAACAGTTTAAAGGGAAGTAAAAAAGAAAAAATCGAACATTAAGTAGCTTTTCCTCCCTCCCACTTTGAGCTTTAAATCCTCTTAGGTACGTAGGTACATACAACTTTTCTATTCCAGTGAGGATACATTTGAAATAATTTCCTACTGTTTACAATTATTTTACAGTAACTATTTCAATGAATTTGACTTTAACTAGCCTACACTGTAAAATTACTACTTATAAAATGTTTATTTAATGGATGTATACAGTTTATGCAAAATACTGCAAATTAACAAAGTTATTTTTTTATTAGTGGCACCCACGTTAACTTTCTACATTATTAAAGACTTCCTTTTATTAAAGCTTTAATTTTCTACTTTATGGGTTTTTATTTCTCATATCTAATCACTAGAGTCATTTTCATTTCCATATTAAAAATTTCCTGAATTTTCTTCAATTAATCAGCAATTTCGCATGCAAGTGTCAACGGGGTTCAACGAGTGATGCAATATAAATTCATTGCCAAGGTCTTCAAGTTGATTGCTATTAACTCGTGTATAAAATGTTAAATTTAAAGATGTTTTCTTCTGTAATATTTTAATTTTTAACATGTTTTTCTGTTTACGTCAAGACATATAAATAAAATTTTATATTAATGTTTACTTGACAATAAACAGCCAATTTTGAGGTTGGGCGTTCTAACAATCAAACAATCATTTTTATGTATGTACCTACTGTTGCTTGATATTTAAAAATATGGCTATGAGTATATGGCTTTATGTTAATTTGAACAATCATGTTTTTATAACCCATTATTTCTTATGACACTTCATGTAACTGCTTGTGTTGTGTATAGGTACATGCAATTCCAATCAGGTTTGAACGAGGTTCTAGTTTACAGATTGTACTGTTTGAAGAGAAACTTACACAGCTCGTCGTCATTTCTTTGCCTTATCGGTACAGGAATAGCTGTTTTCGTAAAAAGTGCATCAAACTATGTTTTTGCAAGTTTCTCTTTGATTAAAAAACGAATCATTAAATTTATTCAAGATCTAAAAATGCATAAATAACAGTTAGCTTCCTTTTACGGACTTCATGAATAAATCTTGAAGTGTAATAAGGCGTAAATGATAGATAGTTTATTGGTGTTGCTTATTGAGCAATTGTTGTTGTAACACGTTCCATATTTTTATTTCCCTATTTAGTTATTGTTGAAATCCTTTGTTACTATGAATTATTTAAGTTATAAAAAATTTGCTTTGTGGATTGTTTTACAAATCTTCATTTGCTAAACTTTGATATTTATCCCATTCACGTTTCATCGCAAGTTCCTTTATAATATTCTCCAATGGAATAAAATAATATTTACAGAAACATGCAAGTTCAGTAGATTTTTTTGTACAAGTTACTTAGTCCTGTTAACTCCTCATTTTGTATTTTGTAGGTTTAAAACCAGTACAGTATTCAGTAGCAAATATTCTATACTATGTAGGGTTTGATTTTTTAAAATACATAAAACTTTGTTTTACCGCACCGGATGTTCTTGATGTTATTGGAAACAATATGAATGTTAAGGTCCTTCAGACAGATATTTATGTTCTTGAGCATAAGTAATCTCATGAGATGCTCTGGACCGGGTTAATATATTGTGCTATTAACCAGTGATCCTCGAGACATATTCTTGAGGTGGCAGTGGATGTTTATTTGCTTCCGTTTCATGCTGCACACTGATTGGTTGATGGGTATATATATGGGAGCATTATTGTGTTAGTAGCCTGACCTGATATCCTAGGCTCGTAGAGAATTTGACTGAGCCTTCTGAGGTGAAAAAGAATTTTCAATCGGTGTGTTTTTATTGTTTTCATCAGGCATACTTTGACATCCAATCGTGTATATAACTCGAATAATAGAAATTTATGTCCCTACAATTACATAAAAAGTGTTTTAAGGATTTTCTCTTTATCTGATAAAGAAATAAAGAATATAGGTACCAAAAATATTGATTGGATTCGATTCGTAACATTTAACATAACTTGTATAAAAGAAACGGTAGTAAATTGCTAGACAGCCGTACAGCTTCACATTTTGCAATCAAATAAGATATACGATGCGATGTGTACCAGTGTATAAATTATGAGCCCACAATAATAATTAAAAATAAAGGATCAATTAATAATATGCTGACACTATTAATGAGGACTATAATTTTTTGTTTAAAGGTAGATCAGAAAAAATTGGGTAGAGGCTAATAAACTAAAGCAGTATCTCATAAAAATGTCAGATTAAAGTATCAAACTGCATTAGAAATTCAAATGGTAATGAGAGTTTATGACCTGCGCCTACATTTAGAAAAGTTGGCTGCTCCATACAGCATCCGCTCAGCTGATAGAGGGTCAACGTTCCGTTGTAGCATAGATTTACCAGGCCATGAAACTGCAACTGATTTATGCTCACATGCGTATATTTTAAATATTATTTAGAAATTAAAATGAGTTCACTAATTTATGTTTTTCTCTTGAAAATCTCTTTTCCACAATTGCATTGTCTTTGCATGAACGCATGGATGAATTAATTATTTCAGTTAAAGCGGTACGCTTATATAAATTATAGCAAGTACTTCAGATTAAATGATTATTTATAATTAAATGTGAAACTGAAACTAAAGGATAATAATACTAACATAAAAATTTATTTGCAAATTAAACTGCACGGCAGCAAAGAGTAGCAACAAAATTACATCAAGCCTTCAGATATTATCCTTGTCTTACGTATTGTATGTCCATATTTGTCCAAGGAATATCAATTAGGGGAGATTAAGTAACCCCTTGTGAATAGTGAATAGATTCAGGTACTACTGCCCCTAAAATTCTTCGCCCAACAACACAGCACCAAAAACTGTGAGCTGTTGGTTGCTACGCGGTGCTTGATGAAAACCATTTTTTATTTTTTTATTTAATAAACCTGAAATTTAAAGCACCCGTATTTTACGAGAAACTAGTAACCATTTGGAATTAATATTTTTAAGAATACTGAAACCAGTATTATGTTTCTTCGGATGATATCAGTTTCAGGATAGAATATTTTTTTTTTGTGATTAGTAATTTCACTTGTTACTCGCTCATGGTAATAAATATTGAATATTATTACTGATAATCTTAAATAAATCCATAGCATGATTCCATGATGTGTAGTTAAGCGAACTAGAACACCTGCAGAGAATTTTATTCTTCGACATAAAGTACTTTGGTACTTTGTATAGGAAGAGTGTTGTATATTTTACTATTTTTGCATCAAATAATGTTCTTATAGAAAATCTTTCCAGTATGAAGTATAATAAGTACATTTATCTTGAAGTGATATTAAATATTAGATTCGAGAAATGCGATCAAAGGCGGAAATTGTAATAGGAACAATAAAAATGTTTTTTAGAATCCCGGACGTATGTACCTTGAACTGTATAAATATTTTTCCCCATGAAGAGAAAATCCAATTTCAGTTAGTTGCCCTATTTCATGACAAACAAGAGTAGTACCTATGTGAAATGTGATTACTTCTGGACCAGGGCATTTGGAATAAGGAAAATTCGTTAAAAAATTAAAAAAAAAGAGTCTCAGAATCCTTTAAAATATTCAAATATTATAGACACCCTAAAAGAAGACTATTTCAAGATCTATAGGCCACAAAAACTGGGCACATGAAAAAATGATTAAAAATCACTAAAAAAGTCTCAAAACACCTCAGACGCCCTATAAAATGTTTCCTTCTTGATCAGGACATTGGAAATATCAAAAATCATTGAAAAACGACCGAAAAATAAGAATAGATTCCTTTAACATTTATCCTGATTTGTAACACCCCAAAAGTACCTTGAGATCAATAATAGAGCACCAACGATTGTGCACATGAAAAATCGTTAAAAAATCGTAAGAAGCCGAAGAAGTCGGCGCTAATACGAGAAAGGAAAATACGGAATTTCCTAAAAGAAAAACATCATTTATTATGCTGCGGCAAATTATCAAAAGCGGCTCGGCCTCTTCTTAGGATTAATAATCCCTAAAAGGGATGTCATAAACAAATACGGTTGACCACCCTTTATGACACATAATGCAATTTCAAAATTCCGGATCTTATGACTAATGCTAGTAATACCATTATAAAAATGTCTTGTATTTAGTCCTTTTGTCAGGTAAACACGTAATTGTAAAAGGTTCCGCAACGCTGTAGGTAGTTAGGTACAGCCTTTATTACTACAGTTTAACACATTTAAAAGAAAAATATTTATTTATTCCAAAATAGTATTTCTTATTTAAAGAAAAATTTGAAGCTGGTTTACAAAATGATCTTAACCCTCTGCGACTGCTGCGAATTTTTAATAATTTTCTAATATTTTCAAAAAAAAAAATAAAAATAAGATCATTAAATTGAATTACTTCCCTAAAGCGAAACCACATTAAAAATAATGATTCCTTTAGGTTTACATTTTATCACGGACCCTTGGCAATAGCCCCCCCACTGATCCGTAAAGAACCGGTCGCCCCAGTTTAAGAACCCACTTTATTAGAATTGTTATTAAATGTGTACATATTAGAATAATTAGTTAATGATTCTGGATGTCAATAAAAATAAAAGTGATTCATAAATGGGGTGCCAAATTTCAATCGTTAAAAATATATTTTTCTCTAACACATTCTGTATGACGACTGGGATGATTCCCAAGAAATTTTATACAAAATTGAAAGGGCAAGACTAAAAAATCAGTTATTTGTTATTAGTTACTAAAATTCGGTTGACTTAATGTTCCCTATGTTAATAACAAACTTGCATGAGAATGGCAATGAGGAATCTACAACGGAAAATATTAGAAAGACGAGGAGTTTCTGAACGTAGGATATCTGTACGTTTTTAAAGAAGCAAAGTAAGAACTTGACGCAATCTAGTCAAATCTTTCACGCTATCGCTATTAAAATCATGGATAATATTATTTTTTGTGCAACCGTACGCGAAGTGGGCGTTTCGCGTCCGCTGTTCAGGACGCGAAATCTAATTTCGCGGCCGCTGCTATGGTAGCGTCCGCTAAAGTAAAAATCATTGTAATTTATACAAAACTAAGTGTTTTATTTACTCCATATCCATAGTAACGCACTAACTGAAAGCCCTTTTTCTATTTACAATGAATAAGCTGTAGGTTTTCTAAAAGCAATAACATTTACAATTACACATTTTTTACGGTTGCACAAAAAATATTGTGTATACCTTGTCCGCGAAATTCTTTAGCGCCCTCGAGATTGTCTTTCCTCGGTCGCAAGCGTCCTCCGACAATTTTCTCTCGGTACAATAAAGACACATTTCGCGTCCTTGGTATACAAATAACTGGAATCTAGGAATAAAAATCCTAGGAAAAAAAATACTCGGAAAAAAAATCCTAGAAAAAAAATCCTCGGAAAAAAAATCCTATGGAAAAAAAATCCTATGGAAAAAAAATCCTCTGAAAAAAAATCCTATGGAAACAAAATCCTCGGATAAAAAATCCTCGGAAAAAAAATCTTCTGAAAAAATCCTTGAAAAAAACCCCGCTGTGTTAGCAAACCAGCGGTTGCCCAAATCGAAACAAATTATTGGTATATAATTTTTTCTTTTTATCTTTGCAATTTCATGCTAACTACAAATTTGTCTAATTTTGTTCCCTCTTTCATAAATCGGTATCTTAGGCCGCTTAGGCCCAGTTGTATAAAAGATTTGACTCCCAGTTCAGCTGATCCACGATCAATTGTCATGGATACCAATTGTTATAACAATCATCCATGACAATTGATCGCGGTTCAGCTGAACTGGAAGTCAAATCTTTTATACAACTGGGCCTTAATGTAATGTTTAATATTTGAAATAATATGGTTCTGCTAACACATAAAGTTAAACAATGTCAGATATGGTTCATTATGCATAATATAAAATGATTAATTTTATGCAAATAAAAAATGGATTTTTTTTCCGAAGATTTTTTTTCCACAGGATTTTTTTACCGAGGATTTTTTTTCCGAGGATTTTATTTCCACAGGATTTTTTTTCCACAGGTTTTTTTTTCCTGGGATTTTTTTTCCAGGTTTTTTTTTCTGAGGATTTTTTTCCTAGGATGTACCTACATACAGACCCTACGGTACCACTTCTGACTTATAGAGCGGAAACTGTTTTGGATATGGAAGAACATTTTACAGATAGAAAGGAGAAGTTTTAAAATAAACGGGTTATTCTGTTTAAGGTATCACCTAAAGGCAAAACGTATTTACATATTCCAAACAAAGAGCCTATAAGTGAGTTACGGGAAACTTAAAACAACTCTCATATAATTCACTGGAATAATTATAGTTATACAGGGTGAGTCAGCACTTGTAATCCAAGTACATATTTTGAAAAGCGATAATTTTGTGTCTAATACCCTTTTTGAGGGCGGTTTTACGCACTAGAAACAATTGACTTAATTTAAATAAGAAATAGTGCACCCACATTTATTCATATTTAGCTTATCAGGGCTTTTACAACAATCACATTGTCTTATAAAATGGTTTCGTTAAATAGAATTTGAAACGTGAGCTGATTTATTTCTGATTTAATTTGTTAACGTGCTGTGGCGGTGGTTTTGCTTCTTTATATGGATTTTAAGTTTAATCTTAAAACTTGCAGCATTGTGGTCCGTGGATAGATAATTCTTATTCTCAAACTATGGAAAATGTAGAATAAAGTCTAATTTTAGGGCGAAACAGTTTGAAAATTGTGTCAGTGCTGTAGAAACAACAATTAAATAATCTAATTGGATAATTAAATGTTTAGTAAGCATCATTGTAATGAAAAGTTGTAATTTCTATCTGCATTTGCATTAACAACACATCGATGATTGCTTCAGTAAGTTTTAAATTTAATATTAAAAGCAACCCATTCAGTGTGTATTTATATTTCCTGACCTCTCTCATCTGGGACAAAGGAAAACGCACTGCGTATGCGCCAGAAGGTAATGCCCGAAACTCCACAGCCCCAGTAACTTCGTTCTTTGTTCGGGACTACCCTTTTAGCTTCCTGCATACAGACGAGATTCGCCCTGCACGCGTGTTACGCACTGTGGATGTGAATTATGATTATTGCTGGGGTTTTGGGAGAGATGAGAGTAAGATAGATTAAAGCGAGGGAGCCCTTAGTAGTAATGAATTTTTTGGTTTATGTGTGTTTTAATTTTAGAAAATAAGTCATCACGGCATTTGCGTTTGATGTTTAAATACCTTCGTGTTTCTTCACCCATTACATGGTGCTTTTAGAACTTGTTACAGGCCACAAACACGACCTAGAAATACTCATAATAACCCTTTGTGTAATCCTTTTAAACTCATTAAACTTAAACAGTTCTAACTTGAATCTCTATATCCTTTAATCATGAGACGGGTTGATAATAATAGCAATAAGCATATCGAGTTTTAGATCATTACTTTCGTAGTTTCTTTTTGTTTACTTGTTTGGATGCTAAAATTCTTTTTAAAACGAAATATTTTGAAATATTGTTTCCAGGTTCAGATGCGATTATATTGCAGGTAATAAAAATAGGGTTGGTCAGGATTTATGGTTGATATTCCATGAAAGAACTGATATATCTTTTACAGACGTGTGGTATAATAAAACGGCACCAGCCTGCAAAAATTTTAAGTAAAATGGTAGATCATCTACTGCTTTGAAGCTTTTATAGGGTATTATAAAAATAGAAATAGAACCAGAATGCCTTGCTTTTACGTATAGATTGGGGTAGTTTAAGAAATTAAACGAGTAGTTTTGTACAGCTTAGGTAATAAATGGATTAGTCGCACAAAAATTTACAAATGTATGACTCAGTACTCGGTAGGTCAATACAATGAAATTAAAACTTCCCAGATTCCCAGTTTAAATTCGTATTTTTTTCAATTTAACTCGCTTTTACATCTTCCTCTTACCCTTGCGGTTCCTGCGTACAATATATATTTTGACCCTTTTGTTTCCTAAATAATCAAGTATTTTAATGATTCCTCGAACGAACATTATATTATTATTGTGAAAAGTACCTACGATGTGAAAGTCACGTTTATCAGAAGAATAAAGCACCTGCGGTATATTGAAACATTTACCATTGCCTGATAAAAACCAATCACCAACTGAGTGACCCCCGAGGAAAAACCATTTACAGTAACACAAGTGTGTGGTAAAACCGATTGATACTTTTTCTTTGCAGGTCTAGGTCTAGCAGTAGGTAGTATAAAGCCAAGTTGAATCCTTTGTTTGCGTTCTGCGACCACTGATAGTTGCTGATTGTAAAAGTCAATTTATTGTCTTTGTTATTATATCTCTTGAATGCTTGAGTGTTCTCTATTTTAAGTCTGATTTTTGGCTTTTTTTTATTGATTTGTTTGTGATTCTTCCCAGTAAATAGAGTAATAAATAACATGATAATAAACTCTTTTGAATTCTATTTCAGTATATTATATTGTTTATCCTTGATTAAGAATCAGGTCGAGGGTCAGGTAGACCTAATTTTAAAAATGTGTAAAAGTTGACTTTCGATAAATGTTTTGTTTATTTCAATGTTATTTTGTTAATGATAGGTATCTACTAATCAACCAGTGCGGTAACTTAAAAACTAAGATTGATTTTAGGGAAAGAAATTGGTAAAGTCTGATTACCTAGGATAGTGACGTATAATCGTAATGGGTTATTTCTTATTTGTTACATATTGTTTATATACGTAATAATAAAAATTAAATATTTGTTAGATTGTATCTCACGTAATCTTTTACAGGTCAAATAAAATTAAAATTAAACTAAAAAAACAAATTTGTCTACGTCATCACACTCAATCAAATAAGAATGAGAAATGATTACCAGAAGTATTTTTGTTTTAATTTTTAATAAAAACAATTTTCATATACAGGGTGTTAACTAATAACTGTGAAAAAATTCAGTAGGTGATTCTACATCGAAGATTAGCATAAGCTTTTACTATAAATTTTTTTTCCGGAACTCCCTCGTTTCGGAGTTAACTCAGTTAAGGCTTTCCAAAGTTGGAGGTTAGGAAGAGCTTTTAATTTTTTTCTCGAAAACGGGTAAATCTGTGAAAATTAAATTTGGTGAAATTATATTACACTCAGGAAAAGACATTTTATACATATTTTTTCAATCATCCCTTATTGTTTCAAGGGGTGAAACCTACAACTCTTATCAATTTCTCTTTCAGAACTATTTTGTGAACCAAGGTTCGTAAAAATATGAACTACATAGCTTGATAAGTCTAGAAACGTTTTTGTGTCTTTCGTATTTCTCGTAAAGTTAATACTAGTTACTATACTACTATACCATGAAGAAAAATTTATTTAGTAAATTCAAAAACGGTCGCAACGGCGCTCTCCCTGAAAAATTATTACAAATATACTGGCCACACGATTTTGTTTAAATTTTCTATAGGTACTTATGCAACTTGCTTTAGCTACATTTTTGTTTTTTGATGAATGCCAGAATTTCACTGTGGCGCCCTCTACGAGGTTTTGAAAATCGGAAAATGATGCTCCTATAGTGCCTTTATTAATATAAAATATGAAAGAAGTTTACATATAAAAGTTGTTCCGTATATATGGTTTGCATTCTCCTAAATTTATATCACGTATATATTATAGGGTTTGCTTTTCACAATACAATAAGCAACTTTGATTTTTTAAATAAAACACCCTATATATTATTATACAGTTGAATGCAGAATTTAATTGTCTATCACATAGTATAAGGTAATCATATGGGTAAAATGTACGGTTGATGAGAAATTCGTGAATTTTGAATATTTAGGCTGTACTCTGACAGAAACGAATCGGATCGGTAATGATCGTTCGGCTTCGCTAGCTGTAATTTCAAGCCGGATTTCTGTCAGAGTCCCGGCTTATTATTAATTACTACAGATGCGTGTCTTTCTTCTGTACAATCGAACCCATATTGTCTCGTTTTTCTCGCTACGTATTCAAGTGATTTCCAATGCTGCCTCGGAAATAACCAAAAACGAAATGTTTATTTTTAGTATGGGAAAGTTCAGGGGAGGTGGGCACCTCCACTTTTTTTGATCATGCTATTCTGGAGTGCGAAATATTCGATAATCCGATCGAATTATCGCTGAAATTTTGTACTAGTCCTAATAGTCCAGGAGCTAGCGGTATATTTTAAGACTAATTTCTATCAAGCTGAAATTTTTTTTATGAGCTGGTATGGTTATGTCTGCCAAATGTAGGTGGTCGGCAAAATAGGACCGCGGGACATAGAGCGCTAAGAAAAAAAATTGGCCAACTAACCAATCCAGGACGTCAGAGAGTGCTTCTGTCCCGCTCAAATTGTCGGACAAGGTGATTTTTGTGTTTGTTACATTAGTATATAGTTATTAAAAAAAAAATCAGGTTGATGGTAATAAGTCAAATGTCTTAAAAACAATACGAACCCCAAACGGCAGACACTGATTCAGTTCCGACTCTTATGTCGGACAGTTAATTTTTTGTTGTCGGAATGTCTTAAATAACGAGCAAAATAGGAATTAGCTTGATTGAAGTTTGTAAATTTCATCAAAAAATAATTAAAAACAAAAAAATTCTGGGCGCTTTATGTCCCGCGGTTCTATTTTGCCGACCACCTACATTTGGCAGACATAACCATACCAGCTCATAAAAAAAATTTCAGCTTGATAGAAATTAGTCTTAAAATATACCGCTAGCTCCTGGACTATAAATATCCGAGAATATACAAATTTGGAGTGCGCTGATTGGGCTTGTCAAGTCGCTAAAACGCAACCGGATTGGTCAGTTTAGGGTGTGTCAAATTGTTTAATATTTTTAAAAATGTGAATGTTATCGTGGTTTCAAAGAAATTGATCGAAATTCACTAAAATTTTCCCTTAAGGTATCAGCATCTATTTCTAAATAAATTTACGCTGGTAAAAGTTATTGCTGCAAATTGAATTTGCTTCTTATTAAATCAAAACTATTTTGAAAAACATAACTGCATTTATGTATCCTGGTGGTTTTTAACATCTTTTATAAATAAATTACCACATTCTAGTTTATTCTATTATAATATTTATAATTTATTATTAGTGGACAAATAAAATTAGGTTTATTTATAGGAAAATCAAACGATTATTAAATTGGTTGGCTTACCAGGTAGCCTACAACACTAACATTGCATATATAGTATATGTTAGCTTGAAGAATAACAGAAATATATTTATAAATTAAAACGATTTAAGGCGTGTTCCTTAAAAATAACCTATATACACAATGTTACAATATTCTGACACTCCCTTCTCTTTAATTTTCAATAGTGAGATATTAAATTTCTTTTAAAATATTACCACACTTTTGTGATGAATGATACCAATCCGTGGAGTATACAGAACAAACTGCATTTTCATGTAGGCAAATGCATATTAATGTTAAGAACAGACTTGATTGCAATCTATTGTGAAAAAATGTAGGCTTCAATTCTGCAGTAACATTAAATATTATAGACATGTTGAAAGTTTCATTAATATGTTATGTAAAAATTTGACTTTATAATGATGATGTCATTATTTTTATAAAATGAATCACAATTTTGAAATTTACAATATGTGAACATTAAAATGTAGGAAACACAGATGGGAATAAAAAAACAACTTTTTTAGCTTAAACTCATACGAGTCATACGATATATGATGCAGAACCATTTAAAAGTATTTTGGGTAATAAGTTAGTAATTACACACAAAAATGGTTTAAGCAATCAATGAAAGAATTAATTATTTATGACAAGTTGAAAAGTAGGTAAATGTTATCAAGACGAATACCACTAGTTGGGAGCAAACAAGGGCGCGTGTTTCCCTGCACGTAGGCCCGAAAGAAGAGTATAGTAGGAAACCTGGAAAAACGAAGGGTAAATCTGTCAGTGTTATTGACTACAGTTCACCTTAGATATTTTCTTAATTAGATATTTTTTTCACTTAATGGATTTTGCGTAAAATTTCAACAGAAAATAGCGATACGCAAATTTAAATATCGTCCACCTCTAAATGCCGCTAGTACTTTAATCTTAGGGCCGGTTGTATCGACGTAGTTCAACTCGGAGTTTAGCTGAACCACGATCAATTGTCATGGATACAATTATTGTAACAATCGTATCCATGACAGTTGATCGTGGTTTAGCTGAACGGGCAGTTAAACTACGTCCATACAACCCGCCCTTAGTCTGATAGTTGATATTTATCGATATATCAATAAAAATCGATATCGAATGTCGATATGCACTGAAAAGAACTACTACATACTCAGATAATCTTCTGTTAAAAAGTTTAGGGAGTTATATAATACAGGAAAAATTCTTCTCAAGGGGAGCTTGGTCAGAGAAAAATATCCATTTTCAATAGCAGTTTTTTTCAAAAGGGAGAGGCTAAGTACTATCAAATCGTTCTCGTTTCTACGGTAATCCTGATCGCAACAATGTCTTTCATGTCGGATTTAGCTCAGGGCGCCGCACGTAGTCGAAGAAAACGTATTAAACTCGTTGTCATGTTGTAATCAGTTGCTGGTGATAAAGTGATTTATGATTTAGTTATAAATTACTAATTTTTCATGGTACTACAACACATGCCCCTAAAAACATTCCAGTCCGCACAATAAGTAGTAAATAACTTGATTAAACACCTTATGGAACAAAGAAAGGTGTAAATATATTTATATTATTTATTGCACCTTGCATTGGCAATGCGATAAACAATTTGTCATAAAGACATAACAATATGAAGGTTACGTTATTATGTTTACGTGCATTTACCCTAACACGCTATAAATAACTATAGGTATGCAAAATCAGGAAAATCAAGGACTTAAACATTTTATTCCTTTCCTGTGCTTCCTTATGATGCATTATGTTTTTACATTTAACTTTCTAAGCATTAGATTTACAAAATATAATATTCCATTCTAGCTCTTCAACTATCAAGTCATGTGTCAGTGTCACCAAAATTAAACTCTGTGAGGCTACGTAATGTCATTTTCTAATTTTACTTGAAATCACAGGCAATGAAATACTTTTTAGGTATTTATTTATAGCAAAACAATTCGTGACCACTAAAATTAACCTTTTGGTAGATTTTACTTTCGCTTTTCTTTGTCCCGTGATGCAACCCCAAACCTATTTTGGACACGCACAGTACGGGGATCGTTAGAAGTCAAGGGCAAGGACAAAGCTTTTGCGCAAGCTCGGCCTGTTTCAGCTTCAGCTGTAGAAATTGATCGCATCTCGCCTCCCTTGTTTTCATTCTTCGTTCTATACAAAGTACTATTCAACGGAAACAAAATAAAATGGTTGAATGTTTTTCCGCATCCATAAATTTTATCTAAATTCCTTACTGAAATTTAAATTTTCTTTGAATTCAATCCAAAACGTAATGAAAAAAGTTGTTATGGAAATGGAGTAGTATATTGCGATATAGAATGTTATTTCGGGATCTTAAAGGAATAAGTAATAAAATTTTATTCGTATTACATAAAAGAGGCTCTTTGAAAGTGAGGATTTTGTACAAATCAATGGACTTTGTTCTGGTCGTTTGGCAGATATGACTTTTGAGAGGAAAAAGAATAAAATACTGACGAACTAAAATGAGGATGTACTAAATGTAAAGAAGCTCTTTCCGTTGATTGCGTAGGGGAAGATTGTTAAGGTAAATCAACAGAACGAGTGGTTAGGGCTCTTAAATTGCATGTGTGGGGTTAACAGATTCTAAGGAACTATTTTAATGGGACAGGAAGTACATAATGTAGATAGACTTACTAGAAACAACCCGAAACTTGAACGCTGTTGTACAGAAATTTTACCCAGAGAGTTGAACTGTTAAATTATTAATGAACTTGTTTAGTTCTTTCTGTAACTTATTATTGTCGATAAAGACTGAATTTCTATTATTGTATAATATGATCATCATTATTTTATTGTCAATATAAAGGCGGAATCGTAAAGATTAATAAGCAATGGTAGGTGATATACCGGGTGGTGACTTGGAAAACACAGCATAGGGATTTCAATGCTAAATATTTAATGTTAAATTATTTACCTGCCTAATTATTTTAGAGAAAAAGTGCAAAGCAATATTTTGTAGAGAAAAAAATACTGCATCCATACATATCATTGTTTTCGTTTTTAGAATTCCATGGCATTGCCGATTTTTTTAAGATAGAATTTTTATTTCTTCTATGTTTTCGGTTCCAGAAACCGGAAAATTATAAATAATAGCATGTATGGATGCAGTATTTTTTCTCTGCAAAATAGTGCTTTACACTAATTTTTCTCTAACATATTTAGGGAACCAAATAGTTCAACATTAAAAATTTAACATTGAAATCCTTATAAATTCTCATAAATTTTGTTTGTGAAGATTTTAGACTTTCTGTTTTGCAGACGTAAAACTAGGAAAAATTATCCAACACCATTAAGTTGATATTTAAATCTAACTGAATGTTTTGTGAGAGTTGGAGGTGTATGGCTGTCATACAACATGGATGTAATAAATTTTAGTTTTAGGACAATTGCTTATAATGTGCGTGTTCTTTCCCAAAAAGTAAAGCAAATGCTAATAGCAAAACTGGTAGACCTTTAAAACTGTAATTTGTTATATTCTTAAAGCCAGTAAAATATGTACCCATTGAATATAAACATAAATCTTACTATCTTACACCATGCATGAAAGATTTCATAATTCGTTGAAAAAAATAAAGAAGTTAAAAATTAGAAATAGTTGTCGAGTCTTTTATTGCAACAGGATTTTATATGAAAGCGTTGCCACTTTCACACAGTACTCCCTATATCACTTCAAGCACAGAAGGGTGAAATTATGCCTCATTTAAAATTCTAATTTTAATTCTGTCAGTATTTTGCGTAACAATACGTCTGTTACATGTGGTCACACTAGCAGAAAATGTATTCATTTGTACAAATACGCGAGGGCGTTCTTTTATTATTCACGCACCGCAGATGTAGATAAAATGAATTCCTACATGTTTTTTAGTTCATATCGTTAGGGCTATTAAGATTTTAGATTATGTACAGTTCAGATCCGCACTATAAAAAACGCCACACCATTTATGCGTAGGTGTAGATGTACGATATGGGTTTCATGTCCCAAAACGCGTTAGATCCGTTTTTAAATTTTCTTTTTGAATGTAAATGGGTTTGTTTTGTAATCTTGCACCAAATTTAGTTCAGCTTAAACTATAATTCGTACAATAAAAAAAATCCTAATAATAAAGATTATTTTATTGGTAACAAAAAGATTATAAGTACTCATCTATTGTTAGGTTAAATGGGAATTCTTGTTAACTTGCTCGTCTATCAATTATAATACAGCTCAACAGTGGTGGATTGTGACCAAAATATTTGGGGGGCACGGTAACAGACGAACGAAGGGAACAAAAATGGCGGCGCAGACGAAATTTTCTTTCGGGGTGGGCGTGGGTTATTCTGTCGCGATCTAAGAGAATCTGGCAAGGTTTGGGATGAAATTAAAAAACCTGAAAATGTCAAAATTATTACAATGAAAAATTAAAGTTTGTAATAACCAAGCGAAACCAAGTGAAAGGTTCATTTTTAGAATCCAGTAATTTTTAGGTAAAAATGTGGTTACAACAATTTTGTTGAAATCAACTCGGCGAAGCACTTGAAGAGGACGTGGCACGTTGGCGCACATTTCGAGCTTGTCTTTGCTGCCGAAAATTGACGAGGTCTGCCGGGAAGAGTGCCCAGTTTCTTAGTTAAAACTCCTTGTAAATTTGACATGCACTATACGAATTGAACACGTCGTACGGGTCACAAGAAAGCTATGTCCGTTTCATACTATAGCGCACTATGACGACATGGAAGTATACTATTTCGAAGATGTAAATTGCTAATGCTATACATTGGATTACGAATATTTTAAAATTTAATTTAAACCTATATTAGAGTACTATGATTTAAAAAACAAGTGCGAAGAGCAGGCGCTTCATTAAGAAGCTACTGAACTTCGCCTTTTGTTACCTTTGTTTTCTTTTCTTTTTTTATTTTTTTTTACTAGTTTCTGTAAACTTTTGAAGGCAACAATAAAGACACATTATTATTATTTATTTCCGATTTCCATTTTTTTGCTGCGGGCACCTGCACCAGAGTGCCCCTTGGCACCAGCCGCCACTGCATCGCAATGAATTTTTAACTTATGCTGCTTTTCCTTTTTCATTTCCATGTACCTACCTGTACAAAACAATATATTAGTCGAGTACTACATTATGTAAATGTTTGTGTTTAAAACAGTTGATATTTGTTAAAATTAGGCCCGGTTTATTCACCTACCAGTAAAGTCCCGAGTAGCTACTTGACAATTAACTTTATAGGTTACCCGGGTAACAGGACTATATTAGTCCTGTTACCCGGGTAACCTATAGAGTTACTTGTCAAGTAGTTACTGGGGACTTTACTGGTAGGTGAATAAACCGGGCCTTAGAGTGATAAACTGCAATCATAAAAAAATTATTTAATATTACAGCTTAGGATAAAGCATTTGTTGTTTTAGGTCTGTTTTAATACGCAGTACACAATGCATTGTCTTTTTGCATTTATTTTTAGCTTCCTCTGATAATGTGTTAAACAAACCAAGGACAACCTCTTAAGTCTTAAGGAAATTCTATTACAAATATTTGTCAAGAATACTTATTTACATTTATATAATTTGTTTAAAGCCGACCTAAATTGCTTTATTTTTAAAGTTGATGTACTTACTTATTAGTTATTATTTTTTTCTTTGTGTGTGGTTTAATATTTGTTCCACTGTCTGATAGCAGCATTTATGGTTGGTATGGAAAATCATTGTTACATTCGTTTGATTAAGTATTATTATTTATTATACTTTGACACAGTGTTTTTCAACATTTTAATATTTAGAAACTTAAATTTTCGTTTACTTGACAACAGTGACTTAAATGATCTTCATCTTAATAAAAGACAGAAACAATTACAAAACCAGAACGGATAAAATTTCGTCAAAATCGAACGTAGTAAAATTAAAGTTCACTCAAAAATTATGGATGATACAGGTAAAGTTTCAGCATAGAGTAAATATATTTATCTGCTGAGATATTACAAGAATTTCATAGAAATTTCAGCATTAAAACTATATTTGTGATACTAGATTAGAATTTCTCACTTTGTAAGCTTAAAAATTGCAAAATCGCTTTCTGCACTATTTTTAATAATGAACATGAGTGTTTTTAATTCATAAATAGAAATTCTGTCTATCTATGTCATTGTTAGAGGTAGGAACAGTGTTTCTGCTGTCTTTCAATTCTGGATAAGACCAATGAACCTCCTTTCCATACTCTTGCACAACTTTATTTTTATTTGTTGTTGCAAAACCTTGAAATCGTATGTACTACTCAGCGATTTATAACAACACCTTCTAACATTGCATAGGTAGGTAATCTATACTATCTCGAGTATCATACCTGTTAGTGGCTGCATTTTATTAATAAACAATAATCATAACTTTTAACCTTCAAGTTTCACTTTTAAAATATCAGTTACCAGGTGCTATGTTAAAATATCCATCTGAGGTTTTGCGGTTTTAATCTACGGGAAACCATTTCAGAGGTTTTACCTACTAGGACCCAAATTACATATTTTTTTCAAAACTGTTACTAACGGTAGGAGTTATCCTTATTAAGATAGAAAAGTATCGTGATAAATTACAGTGATATACTTAATGAGTTTTTATTTTTCCTCAGACTTTGATTAATATCCACTTTCTTTTATATCTAACAATTTATTGTTCCGAATGCCAGCTAATTTGAATTTACGAAACCGAGGATTTAGATACAAAGATTAATCTAAAACCGAGATTTCATCTTAGTTGGCCAAGATTTTGGAAGAAGAGAAGAGTAATTAGGTATAAATCTGATTTTTTATTTCGTTTTGAAACTGAAAAATGGTTGTGCATAATTCAATCATTCACATTTCAAATTTGGTTATATAGAAATATTGTAACCCCAATAATTATTAGTATTTATTACAGTGGCGGCTCGTGCGTTTAGAAGTAGGTGCAGCCCTTAAAATTAAACAAACACCCCATCTTCATTTAATATGTCGATTTTTTATTAATTTTTTGTATACTTGCATTCTTATAACGAGCATCGCAATATATAACATCAAGGTCATTCTCTAACCTGTGGGTATCTTTTATAATTAAAGGGTAACAATTTTTTAAATTTTCAACTGCCTGTTTTGGAAATTTTTTTGACAATTTTTCAAATTTCGCTGAATCCAATCGGCAAGGCAAATAAATTTAAGTTTTTCTGCATCTTGGAATTTGGTATCAATCTCTATTAAAACCGTATCCAGTATTTCAAAATCTATTTTAAATTTTTGAAAAGCTTCTTTTTTTTAATTGTCAAAATTGGTTGCGGGCTTTCGCACTGTAAAACATTTTTTTTGTGTTCATCTTTCCTCAATGAGAATGTAACTTGCAATAAAACACAAATTATATCTATAACAGGTTCCATTTCATATAAATAATAATTATACAAAGTAAAAATTATTTAATACTGAATTTCTAAAATACGGTACAGCCAGGATCCCCTGCGTGCAGTTTCGGCAGTACCTATGACGTCACCAGTCATTGATAACCAAAGCAAACGTGCAGTTGCCATGGTAACGTATATATACTTTTACCATGCTAATGCATCAAGTGCAGCCAGAAAGCGGATTGGCAAACTCGGCTGTACTGAGCTGGTAGCGCACGCATTAGACAGTTTTGTGCGATGCTCGGCGACGTTTAAAGGCTTTTATAATTGTGTTAATTATTTTCAACATTTTGACAAGAATTTCCATGCTAGGTACAGCATGATTCTTCCGATTTATATTAAAATAAATTACTTCACGCAATGTAACATGACAATGTATTTGCGAAAATGATGGTACAGCCGGGCTGTACCGGCTGCACCTGAATAGCCGCCACTGATTTATTACGAGATCAGAGTAGGTGCGTACTTTTAATTATGTGCAGCTACTCAAATAATGAGTCATGATTAATTATTAATTCAAGCTCTAACTTGCTTTTTAAAACCTTAACGGAATAGAAAACCAATTTTTAATTATAACATTATATACAGGGTGTGTAAAAATGGTGGTGCAAGCTTGAGGTAAAATTATTTCTTGGACAAAATTAAGGCAAAAAGTTTCTTGCAAAAAAGTTCGTAGGCGCATGGCTACCGCTCACCATAACAATTTATGAAATGTACATTTGGCAACCTTGTAGCCACCTACTATCATAAGTTGATCACTGATTACCACAATTTATTATCTGTCATTGCATCAAGGCACTCTTATGCCCGATTGCACCGTCGTCACTTAAATTTTAAGCGAGCCTTAAAAGTTGAATTGCCATGGATACAATTGTCACCAAGAATTGTATCCATGGCAATTCAACTTTTAAGGCTCCCTTAAAATTTAAGTGACGACGGTGCAATCGGGCATGAAAGACGCTAAAGCTAACACTATTACATTGCAATATTGCCAAATCTAATTTTTACGCATATAGAAAAATTAAATGATTTGAAATAATAAAAATTAATAATTTCTTGTTACTTTTAAACGATCGATGGTAATAAATTTTAGCTATTATCACTGAATGTACGCATCAAGTAACTTGATTTTGAAATATCAGCTTTCTTTACTGTTACAAATTTTGAACTTTGAGGGCTTCGTGTAAGTTCAAGAAGCCTTTGCCAGTTGTTTTGCAATAAGCTTTTTGTCTTATTTTTGTTCAAGGAATAACTTTACCTGAAGCTTTGTAACACCATTTTTACACACCTTATAGCTATATAAAATTAAAGTTTGTAATAACCAAGCGAATAATTTAAAAAAATATTCGTGAAAGGTTCACTTTTAGAGTCCAGTAATTTTTAGATAAAAATGTGGTTACAGCAATTTTGTTGAAATCAACTCGGCGAAGCGCCTTAAAAGACGCCCATTCCGAGCTTGTCTATTCGAAGATGTAAATTGTATATAGGTACTACATTGAATTACGGATATTTTAAAATTTAATTAAAAGTAAAACCTATAGGTATTGGAGTACTGTGATTTAGAAAAAAAGTGAGATTTCCATTTTTTGCTGCAAGCACGTGCCCTATGTGCCCATTGGCACCAGCCGCCACTACGAAGTATATTAATAACGCCTTCATAATTAATTGGGTATTGAAACACCTTAAATAAAAAAAGTCGTTTTTCCTTTTAAATCCAAAACGAGTATCATCACTTCACCAAATTCTTTAAATCAATATATTTCGTTCTTTTTAATTATTCAAGCGTGAACATAAATTTTTACAAACAAAAATGAGTCACAAAATAGAAAAAAAAAAGTTTACGTGACTAAAGAAACTTGACTAAATTAATTAGATAAGGTTTTTGCTTATAATATTCAATGCTGCAATTTTACGTTCTCTTCTTAGTATTCTTGAACTAATTTAGTAATTGTAGTTTAAATTAACCACCTTTGAAAATGTTCATTGGCCATAACAATAAACTGCAGATCATTCCGATTATTTACTGATACTTTTGAGCGGTTTAAAAACGGAAAGTGCACAATTTTTTTATTATGAAAAGAAAATATCGTGTCTTGCTGCAATATCAATCTGATTTT
Organism: Hemicrepidius hirtus; assembly: GCA_963082805.1. Lineage (NCBI taxonomy): Eukaryota > Metazoa > Arthropoda > Insecta > Coleoptera > Elateridae > Hemicrepidius > Hemicrepidius hirtus. The sequence continues at coordinate 9,643,604 of OY720161.1, forward strand.
TCCCTTGTTTTAGATAATCTAAATTTTGGTTAGCAGCTGGTCCTAATAATAGGGTCTGTTCAACCAGGAAGAGCAAAATTTTGTTGTGGTCCCAAACAATTTGAATAATAATGTATCATCATTTCACTGATTAAAATAGATTAATTGTAAATTAGATGTTATTGCCAGTAAGAGTTCATTAAGAACGGGGCCCAACATGTTGTTCATTGTGATAGGGTGTTCTTTATGAGTACTGTTTATAAAGACCATAATTGCCGCCGCTAATTAATTCATTGAAGTAGTCGCAAGGCCACTCCTAGAGCATAAATTAATGCCACTTAAACACTAATTGCGTATTACCGCTACACCGCAATGTATCATTACCTTCCGTATAATAAAAAACTAATTGTTTAACTGAAAACTGCAACAAGATATTTGAAGTTTGCGACCTCTAAAATATAAATGAACGCTGAGCACTGCGGGATGAAAAAAAAACATTTTGTGTTTAAAAAAAGTGTAAAATTACTGCGTGAAAATATATTCATATTATGCTTATTAAAACAACAAAAGGGAATCCAAAGCTGTAATTTACATATATTTTAGGTGAAACAATTGCTGGATTCTCTTGATAATTTCCTTCCCGAACATGTTATTTTAGCCTTGATCTCTTATAATTGATGCACCTTCATTAATGACAATTTCGCTTGTTTGACCTAGAAACTACGGTCCAACGCTTATACCTTGTACACAAAGCAGATGTTTAGGATAGATAAAATAAAACTATTCCCGAATTAGCTATTTTCAAAACAACTGCTCTGAAAAACAGCTGCTTTTAAAAAGAACAGTTTTAAAACAGCTGTGCATAAACACCTAAGAAATTTTTACTTAAAGGTGAAAAAACGAAAAGAAATATTTTTAACTTGGACGAAAAACAATTTCTTAAATTAAGTTCACTCAAATTCTGGGCTTATACGCTTATAGCTATAAGGTTTCCATCATACATACATACATACCTACATACATACCACAGCGCACAGCTTATATACAGACTGTGTACATATATGTCTGAGTACATGAAAGCTTACGATTTTTTGCTACTATAATAATATGGCTTTCAAATAATTTGACAACTGTGAAAAGTCAGAAAAGTTTTCGCTGTTTAATTGCTGAAGCATATATTTACATGGACAAGATCAAGGTTGCGGTTTCAAGCATCTCTATACACTCTACCGAACGATTAAAAGGTTTTCAAATTCGAGTAGCGTTTGAACTTTTTTTGAATGTCTCAGATTGAATCATAAACAAATGTTACTGTCAGTTTTGAGGTTAGTTCCTGTCAGTTCACGTTTTTGCGCGAGTATGTAACATTTAAGTTACGACATGCCTTTTAATATACACAGCCAACTCGATTTCATAACTTTTTGATCGCTGGTTATGATAACGTAAATGTTGGACGTCAAAAAAACATTAAACGATATCAAATTCTCTAAATTTTTGCGCGGTTTTCAGTACCTACAGGCTAAATAATACTAAATTTTCAGTTTTCTATTTCCCTGTGTAATTTGATTATTATAGGCAATAGCGCAAAATTGGTTCCAACAAAACGAATCAGCGGAATATGAAAAACAGAGCTCTTTACAGTGGTGGTATGGTTGCCTCTGACCTCTGACACATTAAAAGAGCAAAATTAATGTCTCCTGTAACAACTGAGCTATACGCAAAAAAGTGCGTTAGCTCACTGGAAAAAATATTTTTACTATGTCAAAATCAATTTTTCTATTATAACTCCTCTACTGATCAAAATAAATACATCAAACATTCAAACCTAATATCATAGGAAAGGAATAAACGAACTCTTTGCAATGGTGTGATAACCTCCTTTGACGCATATTTGAAAAAGCAAAGTTAATGTTACAAAAAATATAAATACAGATTTATCTGCATTAAAAAGTGCTTTAATAATGTTAAAACAATGTTGCGTTATTCCTCATAACAATTATTACACAGGAAAATACAAAAACTGAAAATTTCAGATTTTTCAGCCTGTACTGAAAACTGCGCAAAATTTTTAGAATTTAATTACGCTGCACATTTCTTCTCATTTAACTGAATCTCTTAACTCTTGATGCTGTTTACGAAATTTCCATGCACGCGCTTCTTATCTTGGACAACCCTCTATAGTCAATAGCTACGGTAACACATTTTCGGAAATTTATAAAAACAGAGCATAGAGACCATTGTAGAACCGAAAGATGTACCCACTGTGGCCACTGTTCCATGTGGGTTATTAAGACTCCGAAATACTTCAAATACCCTAATTTAAACAATACCTACTACAAGTAATACACTCTACCTGAGCAGGAAGCTTCTAAAACCATTAATATATTCGTTTATTTGGATGATGTGATAAACAGTAGGTACCATAATAATACAGGAATACGTGAAGAGATCCAATTATGCACTAGTTTATAGAAACATATTGAAGTGAACAGACTCGATATAAAAGAACCAGAATGCTTTGACGCGCGGTCATTTGGCACAGGGACGGTTTGGCCCAGATATAACGTTTGCATCGGAAATTTTGATTTTAGTGGAAAATACACATTTTCTAATAAAGTTTAGTAAACACAGAGAGATATCGGTACATAAACTTGTATAACGCCGTTGCAGATTTTTAATATTTTTTCAATAAAAGCAAAAGATGTAATAACACCATTTAGTAAAAGCGAAGGAACAGAGGCCGTAGATCTATTAAGGAGTAAGAAGAACTCTTATTCACGGAATTTTTTTGATTAATAACAAAATATTCCTATATTGTTTGCGTCCAATCAGTCCTGCGCCGAATCACTCCTGCATCTAACTGCCCTTGTGCCCATTCGTCCCTAATGCATTTCTGCAGCTATCAAGTGCATACCTGATATATTATCACAGTTATCAGGATATTAATATTTATATTAATTTGACAATGGAAATTCTTTCTACGGTTAAGTGTTTTGTTTAATTAAATATTGCCCAGACTTTACAATATCTTATCGTCAACGATAAATATTATAATAATTTTAAAACAGCATTTTATATTCTAAATTTAAATAATTTCTAAAAACAGTTTTGTTTTTGAAATTTCATTACTTTCTATTTTTTACTGCAACCCAGTTCTATAAAAAAATAAGAAGTTCAATGTACCTAACAGTATTACTAAGTACATACCTACCTACATTCGTGGAAATTTTAAGCTGTGTATTATTAACAGATTGTTAAAAATAGAAATAAAGAAAACTTTTTTATGTGTATAATGTAATAACAAGGTAATTTCTTTTATATACGGTAATGTTTACTAATGCCATAAAATTTTCTGACTAGAACAAGATAATTTAATGGTGTGTGTATTATAAATCAGCTGAGATATGTATCAGCTCAGAAGTTGATTTTATGTAAAACATATTTTAAATTTTTAAGTGGATGCATTTTTTCCACTTCATAATTTGTTGGAACCAAGTGATTCCCAAAATAGCCTGCTATAAGAATGTTGCTAGAATCATAAAAGCATACGGAAAAAGTAGGATACGTTATCAAATTTATTTTGTGATCTGTTTTATTTTTTTTTTATTAGTACAATACTAATCATGTTATCTTTTAATTTCCAGATATCTAATCCTTTCTTTGAAGTATCATTAAAGACTGTTCCCGCTTTTACCTAAAGACTAAGACAATTATTTGAACGCTATTAATCAACTTTCAAGTACTTCAATAGAAAAATTCAATTTATATACAACCTTGATGTCACTTATTCTAACGATTTATTGAATTGTTTACTTTTAGAAGTTTTATTGACTTAATTTAGAGCCAATTTTAGCAGTTTGACCTGAACTATATTTAGCAGTTGTGTTGTAACCTATTAGATTAAAAATATCTCCTTCCCCATGCCATATTTCATAAGAACTCAATCAACTGGCACGATTGATATAGTCTTGCCATTGATTGTTTTATTTTTGTACAGTGTGCCTATAGGGTGTAGCGCGAATTCAAAATCTTAAATCATCATTCAAACGAAAAGAAAATAGGCGACAATTACTTAAGGTCAAGTGGCGAACGGAAATTTAACAGAATGTTAAGATAATAACAATATATGTTTAAAAAAATGTTATCTTTTTGCTTAAACATTTTATCGTTGTTATTTTTTTATAAAAAAGATTAAAGGAAGTTGATCCTTTAAAAAAATCGTTTTGTAAACATTGCAAGTTAAAAATGCTTGCAATTGATTTCATTTCGTTGTTATACTGACTGGATCAAACGCTTAACAAAATTTTGATTAAAAAGGTGTCTATACTATGGAGATTATTCCTTGTGGGGTGATAATGTTCCTTGAACCCAATTAAAACATATCTTTGCCTCAAAGAATTTTATACAAAAACTAGGAAGCACACCGGCACCGTTCATTAGAATGTACAAATTGAATTGAATTTTTTCTTCAATCGCCCGCCCTCTCTAACATCTTTTTTTACATTACAATTAAATTAACAGCTTTTCTGACGCTTACGCTTGAACAAGTAATACTATACACATCATCTTAATGGCAGTTTTTTTCTTGGAAAGCTTTCCTAGTGAGGGAGCGCAACTCCGTACAAATATGTCTGAAACAACATTAATTTTCTTACAAAAGCATCAATCCCAAGTGGATAAAAAATTGTTGTAGTTATGTGATTGCATCTAACACATTAATCAAAGTCAATCTGAAGTTTCAAATCAAACCCAATAAACTGCAGTGGTAATCATTGTCGTGTCCAGTTTATTGACAGAGAACTTCATCATCCTAGGCAAATAAACTTAAAGTCAAGTTTGTTATTTCCGTTATTCAGCATCGTCCTTGATTGTATGTAAAATATTATTAAAGAAGCTAGCGAATTTTTTTATTTAATCCGTCATAATAGAGAAAACTCATTAAGCATCTTTCATGTAATTTAAGAAGATCGCAAAATAACAATTTAATATCCATTAACCGATTATTTTTGAACTTTGAAAAGTAAAAGTTACATTCAGTATTGTATGGTTTAAGCAGGCGCTGCTAAACAAATAATTGACAGCGAAAGTTCAAGAAGATTTGAACAGGAAATTAATAACCGCCCTCCATACTTTCCATTATTAGAAAAATCAAGAATAAAAAACATCTCTATTAATAGCCATTTACAGTTAAAGTCAATGATCTCAATTTAATAATCCTTGTGCAGTTAAAAGGACATTGTGTTTCCTTTATTTTTTAATATCATATTCCGAGGACATTTCCTTAATGTATTGGTGTAGTAATTGTCACAGCATTTTAGTAACATTTTACTTATCTTCACCTCTTATGTTTTTGGTATACGACACGAACAGCGACTATTTTACCTGCATATCTTAAGCTTTTCGAACAAAATGTTACTGTAAAGAGAAGATCAGCAACTTGGATAATAGTCAAAATCATTATAATTTGGAGATCGTTGTTCAGAAACAAAGAAGGCATTGCATACCATGTTAAAAAAGGTGGAGGTGTCCACCTCCCCTGGACTTTCCCATACTAAAAATAAACATTTCGTTTTTGGTATAACAGTATAGTTCGCGAGGCAGACCCTGGAAATCATTTGAATGCGTAGCGAGAATAACGAGACTATGCGGGTTCTGTCAGAGTCCAGGGTTCAGCCTAAATCTTACACAACGCGGTTAAAATTCACGAAATTCTCATCAACCGTACATATTAGCTATATGAACACCTTATAGTATGTGATAGACAATTCAATTTTGCATTCAACTATATAATAATATACAGGGTGTTTCATTTAAAATAACAAAGTTGCTTATTGTACTGTGAAAAGTAAACACCCTGTATACGTGATATAAATTCAGGAGAATGCAAAGCTATATAGGTATACTGAACAACTTTTATGTTTAAACTTTTTTCATAGTTTGACTAATAAAAGAGCTATAGGAGTTTCAATTTCCGATTTTCAAAACCTCGTAGAGGGCGCCACAGTGAAATTCTAGCATTAATCAAAAATCGAAAATGTACCTAACACCAAGCTGCATAAGTGTAGAAAATTTCAACAAAATCGTGTGGCCAGTTTCTTTTGTAATATTTTTTCAAAAATTTCAAAACTTTTGGAAGAGCGCCGCGCGCCGTTGCGACCGTTTTTGGATTTACTAAATAAATTTTATTATTGCTTAAATTTTCATAACGTGAATGTATTATCAGATTTATACTTATGTTTGAGTATTTTTCTTTGACTAAAAGCTTAACACAACAATAGCGTGGAAATTTGCAAGTACAATATTAGTGAAGGTTTTTTTAACATTCATAGAAATTATTAAATAGCCCCCAAGGTTTCTTTTTGTATTTCTTCCAAAAGATGTTAAATACATTGTATGCATAGCTGATTTAATCCTGTACTACCGCCTTCAGTGGGAGTTTATTTTTTAGTCGACCAGTTCGTACCCCAAAACCAATTGCACCAATTAGCACTACATACTGACGTGTTTTTACTTGGCCATCATATCTGAGACAGAATATGAATAATGTAATACTCTACAACCAGTTTATGAGTTTACAATATGAATATATCACCTGTCATAAGCAGTTTTCAAATTATAATACTAATAACTGTTGAAGTGTTACATGCGAGTTCAATATACAAGTTATATAATTGGATTCGAGGAATCGTTAACTGCCTGTTTATTTTTAAAGACAAGTTCATATTATGCAGTTACTTAACAGTCTTGCTTGCAAAAACATTTTAGCTAAACTCTAATAAAGACATTTAGTTGAATGTACCCCACCCCACACGTCGTCGTACATAACTCCTGTTATTACTTAATGTGATATACAGTGACTTTGACTCCAAAACTTAACGAATTTAATTCCAGAAACTTAGATAATTTCGTTTCTCTTCCTAAAGAAACATACTATAATAATTATTTCAACGCCAATAGAAACATTTTCAGCTTCACAGTTTCGTAAAATAATCTTTGGTGTCAACCGCAGATAGTTAATTGCCCTACAATTATAAATTTGATATCACAACATGTGCTCTTATCTTTAGAGAGCAACGACCTAAACAATATCGCAAAATATACTCTTTCACACATTGAGATACAATAATAGAAATATTTTCTGTCCACGAACTTGTTTGTCATACAATATTTATTTGCAAACCAAAAATATACCTGTTATTAAGGTAGAAATTTAGTAATTAATAATACTGTATTCTCTGTATACGCCTAGCAACATCTTAGTTTAGAACGTTTAAGAAATGGTAGGGTGAATGAACTATAAAATTTGCACGCTGTTCTTTCATAATAATTTTTTCTATTGTATGATGTTTTCAGTCTAAATCTTTGTACGTACTTATTAGGGAGACTTTTATTGTTGAAAGTATACTTTAAAAAAAAAGGTCATGGTATTCGTTAGGTGGTAGGGGTAACTGTAGGGAAATATGTTTCCTAATTTGGAAAAATTCAATGATAATAGGAAGTCTTTAAGTTTCATTCTTTTAGATAATTTACAGAAGTGGCTTGAAACCTTGAAAGGGTATACGGTATATCTAAACTTGAATATCTAATTTTTTATTTTTAATATCTGTAGATTTAATATTTTTCAATTATCTAAATTAATCATAATTATGAGTGATTATGATATAATTTCATATTCGTGCGGATAGTTTACTTTATGTGTTCGTGTTCAAGGAAAGTTATTGTTTTAAATAAAAATTTTCTAATAGAATTATTTTTTTTTATCTGTGGATTGTAATAATTGTAATTAAAGCCGCAGGCATTCAAGATCACTTATTTTCTACTTAACACTTTAACGTTTCCTTTTTAATACTCGATAAATGCTAATTATCTATCATTTACTCATTTGCACAAGGTAAAACGAAGCGAGTAGTTTGATGTCCTTACTTTATTAATAAATAAATAATAAATAAAATACGGTGTGGTATATTCCAAATGAAGTAAAAGTTGATAAATCAATTTTAAATATTCAACAATGCTTTGACGTAGATTGTATTATATCACATTAAATTACATGTTTCAAGAGTTTATGATGCATAAAGTAGCCGTGACATTACAGTGGTTTACACAAAGTAGAAATTTATGTTAACAAAAATGTTTTAATTGTCCTAATAAGGTTGTATGGTCGGAAACAACGGATTTCCTGCTTGTTGTCAACAGAAGGTTGTTTCTGCCAGGAACAAATAATATCAAGGGAAAGACAAGGAACGACGAAATGTGAATTAAATTATTGTCTTAATTCCATTCTCACGTCGTTATCATTAAGCCTGAAACTTTGGCGATTCAGGTATTATTGTCACTGCAAAGCACAAAGGGTGCTTTAAGCGTATCTCCCTCGACACAAAATGGTCTTTGTGATTGATATTTTGTCGAATTGTAAATCGTTGTCGTTGCCTAGTTAACGAAGCTATTCATTCAAGTTGGTGGTAACTGTTAAATATAAACTGGGAACTAGTACCTAACCTAATTATAAAAACAATGGGAAATTTACACACTTCCAATTTTGATATAATAGGGGGAACTATAAGGCTCCATCATGTCTAAAAATGGGTGATAAGATTTAGGATGTATCTATAATTCTGTAAGAATTAGCTTACGTGTGGTTCAAAGCTGCGTAATGGTTAAAGTGGTGGGATGGGTCGGGACACGTCGGGAGCTTAAATTGTAAGCAGAGTTAAGTACCGCATCTCTGTTCATCATCGTCCTAACTCCTTCTTATTCACGCATCCCCAATCGCAAAGTAATCCAGCTGGACTGGATATCTAAAAAACCCCTGAAGGTCCGCGCGCACTTGTTCGGTTCGGAACCGCTCGATCGGTAAAAATCAAAATACATGAAAATCATCTTTTTCATTCTGTTCGGTTATCAGACTTTCGGAATTTTTTGCCATCTGTAGTGTACTTGGATTGAACCGAACACACTACTGTATGCAGAATTTCACCCTGACTCCAAATATATATGAAATATACAGGAAAAGATAGCTTTTCCCTTAAGTTTGGGGGTTCAAAATTTAAAATAACGAAGTTATGGCTTGAGGCATTTTTTAGGTAACAGCCTGTATTCTCGTAATATTCATTAAAAATTTATTTTTTCTTCTCTTTTTCCCAATTGGTTTACAACGAATTATTTTTGTATATCGTTTCAATCTATTTGGATGTTAAATAATTCTGACAGTCCTCAGTTTTTGTCATTATGTAGGTATCATTAATTATGTTACTAATTATATCAGTCAGTACATAACAACTCCAGTAATAATTAGATAATGATTGATGATTTGTATTAGGACTAAAATAGAAAATGCATAATAGGTTCAGTAACTGAACTTCAGTTGCAGTGGAATAAGATTCAGTGTATTCCAAAGTTTTCTTATTCCTTGTTTGATTAATTTGAAACTACCTGCTTCAAATTTTTAAAAAACCCTTTTTGTCCAGAATCAAGTAGATATTGAAAGTTTCTTCTTTTTATTTGAAATTAAAATTATGTAATGTTATAAGAAATTCAAATGACATTCTCATTACAATTACTATTATACAGTGCTTCCCGAAAGTAACGGATAAATTCAATAAAATCGTTGAGAATTTTTTTTAAAATAAATGCTCGGACACGTCGATGTTTATTTTTAAATTGACATTTAGTGATGTAATTTTCAACCCTCCACCTCCAATCCCTAAGCACTGCCAACTGCAACTTTAAAAATTCAAATAGCAAAGAACCCTTAATGATACCGTATCTGATAGCTTTTTTTATGCTGAATACAATAAAAAAACGTTTTTCAAAATCGGTTGATAAATAACTGAGATATTTACCAAAATGTATTCAAATGAAAGTGCTAATATTCGAGCAAGCGTTGGTACGACTCTACAATGGGTGGTACAAAACAGTTGCAACTTGTTTATAATTGAATGTAAACAAAATGTATCTATCTATCTCCAACCCCAATCATCATTAAAACTTTGATTTTTTCGGCTTCAGTAAATCTCATTTTTTTATCTTATTTTTCAATCTTTAATAATAAGTAACACACACTGCACTAAGTAATGTCAATACATTTTGTTTACATTCAATTGCAAACAAGTTGCAATTGTTTTTTACCACCCATTGCTAGAGCAGTACCAACCTCTGCTCGAATATTGGCACTTTCTTTTGAATACATTTTGGTAAATGTCTCCGTTATTTACTAATCGATTTTGAAAAACTTTTTTTTATTGTATTCAGCATAAAAAAAGCTATCAGGTGAGCTATCAGAAAGGGTTCTTTACTATTTGAATTTTTAAAGTTGGAGTTGGCAGCACTTAAGGGTTGGGGGTGGGCAGTTGAAAATTACATCTCTAAATGATAATTTAAAAATAAAAATCGACGTGTCTGAGCATTTATTTGAAATATTTCTCTCAACGATTTTATTGAATTTATCCGTTACTTTCGGGAAGCACTGTATACTAACAACTTTTTTTTGACAATAGCTAGCAACTCAAAATCATTTAAAAATTTGTTATTACCTACACTATACTAATATAGTAATACAATTTTTGTACTCTTTGTTGGTGGTTCTTTGTGTGGCAAGTATATTTGTCGACAAGCTTCATAAACAGCCCAACCTCCCGACAGCTTCTTTGTTAATTGGAAGAAGAACTTATGATGTCTGCTACAAACTACCTGGCATTTTTTGTGACCACGTTTAGGACTACTACCCCTGAGTTTAGCTAGAAAATATCGTTTAATTCCAAGAAAGAGCCCCTCGACATGTGTGACTTACGATTTTGGGTTGTACCTGCACCAGGGGATATTTTATGATTAGAAGCGAGCGAGCAAAAAGATGAGGGTTTCATTGTTGGTATAGCAGTTATCTTGGGTTTCTAGCAGTTTCAACAAAATGAGATTGTCATGTAAAGTGAAGTCCTGGCTGGGGAGTTTGGGAGAACATAAAACACCAGCACAAAGTGACAGGTTGATGGATTCAACGTGTTCATGTGTTTGGGAAAGAATGTTACCTACCCTGTGTGTATTTTACTGCTACTCACTCTAGCAACGATATTACGAATAAAATGTTAAAGCTACGAATAGAAATTAGAAACTGGCGTAGGTAGATATAAAACCAGATTAATAATTAATACCTCAACGTGTGTTCATTAAGCAGAGTCTGAACATTCTTAATTATATAAACTATGCCTGTCCAGGGCTAAAGTTAATTAAATTACTTTTGATAACGCAACAATTTTCCAAAGTAGGTACAGCCTATAAATTTTATTAGAATATTTATTTCATGCACTTTACACAAGTCTACTGAACGCGCTTTTTCTTTCTCTATCCAAATCTATAAAAATATACAGGGTGTTTTATTTAAAATAATAAAGTTGTTGCCGTTTCCGGTTTTACCGGAAGTGATATAGGGTCGACGCATAGATCATAAAATGTCAATTTAAAAACTAAAATCGACGTGTCAGAGCGTTTTTGATAAAAAACAATAGCTATGATTTTATTGAATTTATTCCTTTCGTTATGAACTTACTGTATGATGTAAGTGTAACCTTCATGGGGAAAGTTGCCTCTGAAAATAGTTGGTTCAGAAAATGTTAATTTAGATATTTTCCAGAAAGACAAATTTTAGTTTCTTCAGAATATTTCAGAAGTACTTGCATATATCTTGAAAATCTATACATTTTTGTAAAGGGGCGCAACTTTTCTCTAATTTAACAAATTTGTAACTCTCAGGGTATAAAGGTCGATAGATCCAGATCATCTTCATCTTATCTCGGACATCCTGTATTATTGCAATAGTTGTAGGTATGTGTTTTTTTCTTTGGCAAGGTTCTGTTTGCACCTCGGTTTGCACCGAAGGTTTCAAAATAGTTATTAAACATTTTTACAATCAAATTGCAAAGCATGAAAACTCCGTATCTCAAGAAAGTGCGATAAGTTCTTTAACACTTCCTCGAAAAAAAAAACAAAAATAAGATATCCAAAATCTGCTGATCAAAAACTTAATGGAACAAAAAGTGGTTCGAAATGTGAAGTTCGACGTCGTATAATCTGTCGGATCAACGACATAATTTGATTCATATTGTCAGGGAATGGCATATAAAGGACACTAGGACACCGTGAGGAGACAAAAAAAAAACCAAAAACTTTTTTTCATTTAATACCTGATTCAAAAAAATTGACTTGTCTATGAAAGCATTTATTTACCGATTTACATTTTCTGCGACCGGGGCCACCGAGTCACAAAGCCACCCGGACCAATCCAGCCCAGTCCGCCCATGTCTATTGCAACTCAACTCAACTTATTTTTTATGCGGTATTTTTACACAATTAACGAAATTTATTCTTGTTAAAATTTTACCATAGGAAAACAACACTAGGAAACTAGAAAAAATGTATTAAGTACTGACTAATATAATTTATTCGATTAATGCTAATTATATTATTGTAAATTATTGTGAGTAACAGTTTGTTATTTAAGATTTTCTTTGATTTTTTTATTATCGCCATTTCCTTGACGATACAGTTGTTTTCAAGCATAAAATTAATGGTAAATTATGCTTCCTCGAAAACACGATTATACCACCTTTTTTTTGTTGAATACTTAATTATGAATTCTACGATGTTTTCTTACGACGCCGAATAGAGTTTTTCGTAGTAGTTTAGAATTGCAAAAATTAGCCAGCAATATCCGCTAGAAAAGTAAGATTCGTCATAGTTTGGACATACAATTTACTGTTTTTACGTTACATAATTATGTATCTAAAGGCGTTTACCTACGTTTTATCTATCCTAATGTAAAAAAGGCCTAAACAAGGGTTTAATTCACTGGAAAATAATGAGAAATAAACTAAACTATCGAAATATGATCGATTGAAAATTTGTTTAACAATAAATACTGGCTTCCAGTTGAGTGTCCGCGATCCACGATAATACCTCTATAATCAATGATAGATAGTACCTATATACGGTAGTTATAAACTTCAATTATTGAACGTATTAGGAAGTATGCTAAATTTCGATAAATTAACTGCAACAGGACGTAATATATAACCAAAGGAAAACTCAGTTCCAGATGTTTGTTTTTTAAGTTCCGCCTCAAGGAATTGGTTGATTAAGAAGATGAACCCCACAATACGTGGCGAATATTTTATTTTCAACGACGATAATATTCCTTGTGAAGCAAAACTGGCTACCTCCAAAAATTTCATTTCAAACAAGCATTGAACGCATCCGTGGTACCTTGTCCGGTTTGACGCAGCATGTTACTATTGTGCATTATTCTACTTACAGGGTATAAAAAATAGAAATGCACTAAATAAATACAACGAAACATTGAATTACAAAAGTTGAAAAGATACAAAATATGAAAAATAAATAAATTTAATTAAGTTTATGGAACATGTTGCGACTAACTAGTAAAGAGACTCAAGACCCACAGGGAGATGGAACATAAAATTATAAATAAACCGGTAATGCATGTTAAAATGCTGATTTATTTACTTTACTGTGGTTTATATAATTAAATTAGTAATTCGTTAGGGAATATTAAATACGTTTACATGAAGCACATAATATATTAATGTTCATACATTATTGAGTACCAACTTTTCATTTTGTTGTGAATATAAACCAGAAAATTACTTTAATTTAGACGGAAAGGGAAAAGCTGTATGTATTTACATATATCGCCTCATTTATATTCATAGCTTGCAAATAACAAACATAGTACTATTTCCATACAAACGAACATAGTAAAGAGCTACAAAAAGTACAAGAACTACTAAATTATATTATCGTCGATTTCAAAACCAATTTTATGCCTTAATTAACTTCCTGTTGGTTAAATAACATTACAAATCTTATTTTGGTCTGTAAATCAGAATAATGTTAATAACTAAGATAAGGTAATGCATTTATCAGCGTATGTACAAAGTGTCGGCGGCTTCAAACCTGCAAATAAACGTAATAATGCTTTTCTTGATAATACCTACCTTCGTGTTATAAAGGAAAATGTTTTATAAAAAATCTTGTACCTACATAAAACTTAAAAAACACGAGTTTTAAATCTGTTAATCAATAACCTCTTGGGAATCAAATTAATCCTTGTTTACAGTATTTTCAGGATTTTTAATATTATATTCTCTGTATATTCACTCCGTTTAATTAAAAAAATAAACCTAAACGTATTAAAGATACTACGCTAGAATTAATGATAGATTGAAATGGTTTTAATAGTTATGACGTCTTAACATACCCGTATTTCTTCCACAACAAAAAAAATCAAGGCTTAGAGTAAAAAAGGTGAAAGAATAGGGTTAAGAGATGAGAATCGCTTCTCAGAAATATCAGCCTCGGTTACACAATCCACTGTTCTCATTCGCAATCATGCCAGGTTTTTTGTTGTTCACATTTTTTTTAAGTCGTAAATATCTCTTATAGCGTTCGTAGTAGTTGTAGCAACAGGTAGTTTCCAGATCTGATGAGCCTCCGGCTATATCAGAAGAGTTTAGTGTTGACTTTTTTCCAAGACAGGTTTGGTGCACACGTGTGGAGTTCGCTGCGAGGGCGGCTGCGGGTAGAGGGATGCTGCTGTGGTGATCATTTTCTAGACTCATCCAACCGGTCCTGGGCTGGCCTTGGCCACCGTATTACTCGATTTGTCCGAGTTGCCTGTGCTTTGTTTTGTAAACTGATTTTCAGATTGATAATATAAACTTAATTCGACGAGTTTCTTGCTTTTCTTTGTATATTTTTGTCGTAATTATATTCAGAAACCAAGAAAGAAATTAAGGCATTCTGAATAAAAAAATTCTAGCGGAAGTGTTAGAAGTATAAATTCCCTTCCGATATTTAAACCCCGTTTATCAAAATGTGCGAATGTGGGATGTGAGATATTTCTCAGCAAAAAACTCTATTTTATTTATACTTCCCGATTTAATTTGGAAATGCTAAATATAACCATTTTTCCCTACGTATTAAAGGCGCGATATTTTTGTTGTGTTCATTTGGTTAAATTTGAATTTGCCGCCATATTTTATTAATGAAAATAAAAAGAAAAATTCGCCAAAAAATCGCGCTGTTCAAGCCCCCTTTACCCATAAATCGTATCGTAGGAGTCCACTGACACAAACGAGAATCATCAAGTTTGCGAGTGATCAATCTTTTGGTTGCTTTTCCGAGAAAATTGTAGAAAAATGGAGATTACCACTAAAACCACCCCATGTAGTGTTAATTAACTGAACTTCAAAAATTGAAATTTTATTTAACAATATGTCACCCTCTTATTTATACGGGGTGTTACCTAAAAAATCCTTCAAGCCATAACTTCGTTATTTTAAATTTTGGACCCCACAAACTATACGAGGTGAGCCCGAAATGGTACCTTTGAGGTAGTTGTATGGAACCGTTAATGCGGTCTGGGAAATGACCATCTTATAGGTTCTTTTTTTCTTAAGATTTTACTATACAGTCGTTGTTTTCCCAAACCCTTTTATCATCCTTCTCTACTTATTTATAAGTTTTCGTTTCTGTTTCTCTGCATTTCCTTCTTTCATCGTCTTCTCAATCTGCTGCATTACCTTTGAACGGTAGCCACTGATATAATAATTGTCTTATACTATGCTTTCTCTTAATTGCCATTTATTTCCTCCTTTTATACATAGGTATACGTTTCATGACTGACCACATTGAAATGTATTCTCACCTAATTTAACAAACGTGTGTTAATTACATTTAATATTAATAAATTGATCTAATCATAATTGATAACAAACTAATGTGAATCACTTGTTATTCTTGTTGTAATTAGTTGAGATTTAGGTGCTCTAGGAATTTTACCAACTAAACTTCAGAAGCGACTTTTATTCTACCGGAGATTGTACTGACTTGACACTTGACCAGCTAGTGCTTCATAGCTTTCATAGAATGTGTGTATCACTCGGTACAATGATACTTTAATTTTGAATTTTTAACGAGATATTGGTTTAGCTGTAACCACCCATCCTGAGGCGACGACGACGTAATACTTTTTCAAGAATTAAATTTCTTTGATTTTCCTCATTTAAATCAAAAGTTTGTGTTATGGACTTATGGCATCGGTGATAAGTAATAGTAATATAATTAATTGTAACTAGATATGTATTAAGAAATACAGAACGCAGAGGTGAAGCTAAATTGGAAGTAAATCTAGCAAGCCTTGATTGGAGTAAAATCTAAAAGAACGAATGGATACAATCGAAATATACGAAGAGCTGTAAAAGATTTAATAACAAGGTTACTTTAAATATGATACATCTCCATCAATTATCTGATCGTGTTTTACAAAAGTAATGTGGGTGACAATGATTCTGTTTTCAAGGTGGCCACATAAAAAGAAACGCAAGTAATGATTTAAATTGCGGTTGCTAACCAACATTTTTTTTTTAAGAATTTCAATTAAAACGTCAATCACGTATGTGAGGTTCTTGTTAGCACAAAGTTTGATTTCTAAATTAACGATCATTTAATAAGAGTCGATGCATTGAAAACGCAACACAAAATCGCATAATAATAATGTATCCGTATTAATTTGTAAGATCATGAGTGACATAAGTACGTTAGCAACAGCACATGTTAATATATTTAAAACCATCAAAGTGAAGTCTCTTTACTTTCAAAGCCTTGAATCTGTATTGTGTTCCCCTACTGCGAACGCGTTCCTAATTATATCTCCTTTTCGTGATCAAATCATTATGCCTATCCCAATGTAGAGTCATGGTCTCTCCACTATTGTATTCAAACTCAATTTGCTGTAATAACAGGTTCTCAAGTTGATTAGCATTATTCACCATTTTACTTCTACATGGAAAACTCGTTTGGTTTTCTTTATGGCGATATCAAATTAATTACTACACAGTCAGGTTCTGACGTTAACAAGATTATATTTTCATGTAAATAATAAGCCGATTGTTTCAACAACGTACCTTAGTTTTCTACTTCAAAACCTATTAAATTATTAATTGGGACGAAATTAATCAAAATAGTATATTATACACCAAGGTAGAGAAGATATTTTTCTCAGCCTCAGCTGCGAGGGTGATAAGTCTTCTCTACCGTGGTTTATATACTATTTTTTCCACTACTAGCACCTTTATTCCTTTTATAATTAATCGTTTTTACGTTAATAAAAAATAAAATTACATTTTTTAAATATCCACAAAAATCAAGTAGCCTTGCTTGAAAACATTTCAACTGACGTTTGTGTAAAATTTAACGTTTATCTAATAGTACATTATAGGCCAAGGTAGAGAAGACAGTTTTCTCAACTGAGCATTATTATTTTCCGAGCTGCGAAGCAGCAAGGGAAATAAGTTGCGAGGTTGAGAGAAATCTTCTTTACCGTGGTCTATATACTATTTTTTTCACTACTAGAAATGTTATTCATTTAGATTTTTGTAATTTACGGTTTCCACATAATTTTTTTAATATTTAGTAGCCTGAAACTGTAGTTGTCAAAACTAAAAAACAAAACCAATAACATCTGATTTATAGAAGGTTTATTTTATTATTTTCCTAGGTAATTTTTCATTATCATTATTTACCTAGGTTGAGAAATACAACTTCTCATTAGAGAAAAGGAGTAAGTAATGGCGACTTCTCAGGTTAGTAGTGAAAGAAACATATTTATTTTTCATTTTTAACAAATAATTATAATTAAAATTAATAAGAAACAATACTAAATTGAAATAAATAAGCTTTAGAAAGTGGTTGTTGTATTATGAAGGTGAATAATATTCGATATTTGACATAATTTTAAAGGCATCAGGCTAGCATGCTAGATAAATTGTTTCTATTATTGACCAGTGGTCAATAATAAAAAATTAGTAACCACTAGCTGAGAAAATCAACTTCTTGACCTGAAAACAAACTAAATAATGGTATAAATAATAAATATTAAATAAAATATCGATTTCAATGGGAAATAACAAGATTTATTTCTAGTAGTGGAAAAAATAGTATATAAACCACGGTGCCTCGCAGCTTATTTCCCTCGATGCTCCGCATCTCAGGAAATAATAATGCACGGCTGAGAAAAATGTGTTCTCTAACTTGGTGTATAATATATTAATGCAGGTTTTCAGATATTATTTTATTATCTAAGAGGAGGATCTATACGTGTACGGTTTGAACATCTAACAAAAAGTTGTCCTTCTGGTAGTTAATAGTTAATACATCCAAAATTATTTTTATTAAATACTGAGTTATATGTAGGTACTAAATTAAAGCAATCTGTTTTAGTGATCATGAAAATTATATTTATTATGACCTACAGTTTCACAAATGAAATGTAAGCTATAGTTATATTATTAACTTTGTTCTAATTATTGATATCTGTATAATCAATGTCAATAAAAATTTCTGTCGTTACTTTAAGACGAAATTTAAAAAATGTTGCAAAAATAACTTAAATAATGAATCTAGTAACCTATTTCCATTCTATAATAATCAAGGTTTGTGAAATGGGGAAGAGATTACGGAAATACCACAAACAGGAAATACAATTTTGAGGTAACTCGAAACCGTTAGAGGTTTGTTATTGATTATATTTATATTAATAAATTCTCACTTAATATAAATTCACTGTTGTGATTAAAAACTTTAATTTATATAGAATTATTACAATGTCATTTTAAAAACACAATATTTCCTGTATTCCAATTAAATCGTTGGCTACGTAAAAGGTTGTCATCTACCCCTTTCTTATTATACTAAGATCCCAGTAATGTGTACCTATATACAGGGTTGTCCAAGATAAGAAGCGCACGTATGAGAATCTCGTAAACTGTGAGAGATAGAAATTCGGTTAAATGAGAAGAAATGTTCAACGTATTGACTACTACGATCACCATTCAAATTCTATAAATTTTGCACAGTTTTCAGTACAGGCTGAAAAATCTTAAATTTTCGCAAAATGATTTTAAGATTATTAAGGAACTTTTTAATACAAATTTGAATATGAATATTGGACATGAATATAATATATCGTGAACTATATTCTTTTAAGGACAACGTAATTTAATATAATGTAACTGCTTTAAGCAGGTTATTTCATAATAGCTAAACAAATTACATCAGTTGATGCTCTGTCACGGCCACAAGAAATAACATTCAAGCACTAGTATAGTAGGTAACCCAAGTAGCAACAAAAAGGAAATTAAGCACATCTGCTCCACATTATAAGACATGACCTAGAACAAAGCCGTACTAGAGTTACAAGCCTGCCCCTAGCTCGTAGCATTCGCTGTGACGTCAGCGGTGAGGATGGCGCGACTGCAACCTTTACATTGAGAACTCGCTATAAAACTGCACATTACCACATAAAACACGAAAAAATTTGCTGATTTGACATCAAGTCTTATTAATTAGGCTTCCAGATTTAGATGTCGATCAGTTTACGTTTGTGTTGAGGGTCCGTGGTGCGTAGTGTTGAAGATATATATTATTAAATAATTATTGTAAAGTTAACCACGACAAATTGAACTGTAATAAAGCGTCAAAGAAGAAAAAAGTGAAAAAACTTACAAGTACCTAGTAACTAGTTGATTATTAATTGACAGTTTAAGTTAAAACAGTTCATTAATATTGTATTTCTTCATATTATAAATTTATTACAATATACTCCTGTAGTTACTTAAATAATGTTTATATATTATATATTTATCATATATTTATGCAATTAATATGAAGTGTGGTGTGTTATAAATTTCAAATTAATTTTTGTATTTACAAATATTAGGAACTATTGTATCAATAATGATACTAAACGTATCAATAATAGGGAATTGTTTTTGTTAATTTTATATTTGAAAAGTTTTGCATTTTAATTTTAAATAAATTATAACTGAATTAAGTTACATAGGTAATTACATTAAACAACACACAAGTTTCTTGACCGAACTTTTATTTTAATATATTTGTAGATAGAAATAAATAGCTTTGTGCGTGTTAAAACCGCAGAATGTTTTGGTTTTTTATAATAACATTGAATGTAGACTCTTGAGTGCAATTTGACTGGGGTATGACTAAAATATGGTCTATCTATTAGATAATTTAGACGATTTACTTTGAATAAACAGTCCAGTTATATGCACTCTGCATGCTTGACTATGGCCACAGTCCATCCTCAGTCGTGACGTCACAATTTGCAGGGGCAGGCTTGAAACTCTAGTACGGCTTTGCCTAGAACGCAGACGTTTATCTATGTACTACGTTCAAATCATCATGTTTACGTAAGTATTCTAAAAGTATAATAAATATTGATGTTGGCGAATTATTAATGCTATCCATGAGAAAAACAAACAATGATTTGTATTGTGTACTTACATCATGTGTTTTAAATTTAACACAAAATATAAAAGTGCAGTATCAACAAATAAAATAATGTAGGTTACATTATACATATTTATTATCATACAAAATGTCCTTGAAAGGTGTGTAAAAAAACAAAATGATTTCTGGACCAAATCGTTCATAATACAATACAACCCAACTATTATAACCATATAACATACTGGACACTGGTACCAAAGACTATAGGATAGATAGTTTTTGCTGGTACCCACCCAACAATGTTGTCATTGATATCAACCTAAGAAAGTATATTATTCGCCTTGAGTATGTTTAATTTTTAAAAAAGAAAGACAAAAAATATGAAGTTGTTATGCAATATTTTTAGTTTCTAAATAAAAGTACGATAAACATTTTAGATATTATAATAAAAATGTAATAACAAACTTAGAATAATGGCCTTTGGTATTTTTGCTTTGTAGAGTATAATAACCATTTAGCTACTCGTTAAAAATCACTTGGTCCAATTAGATTAAAGACTTTATAGGTCTGGTACCTGGTACCTATAAAAATATCGAAATTAATAGAATTAATAAAAAATGAAATAAAATGTGCACATATTTTCACAGGCAAATTAAGTTGTTTACTTTTTCAATTATTTAAGAAAATGCAATGCACACTTTCTTATTATATCGGTTGAAATTATTGCAGTGTAATTCCTGCATTTTTTCCCTTACACTAATAAAGAACAGAATTTAAATAAATTTTTGGACAAATTTAGAAAACTAATTTGAACAACCATGAAGTGTTCCAATGTAGATTAATATAATAGGAAGTTAGAGTTCTTATAGAACCAAAACTCTTATGATATTCCCAGTCAAGCAGTAGTACTTGTTCTCTATAAATCATGTGGCAGTGGCATAGACAGTATCGTCACCTCACCGTTATTCTTGTGGTACAACTGGTACAAGAAAAACAGGTCACATTTTCAAAACAATTATAAATTTTGCTCCGCTGGAGAGCAATTTAAAAGTAGAATAATACAACAAATCATGCAGCTATTCATTGCGTAGGTAGATAATGACCCTATGGAAACTGCACCAGTTTGCAAATGAGGACAGAACCCCTACGGATAGTTTCAAGAAGAACTTATTCATAATGAAACAGCAATTTTCTTTGACGAGCGGAAAATTAAAGTTACATAATCGCTGGAATTTAGCCAATAAGATTTCGTAGTTTATACACGCGAAATAAAAAAGAACAAGCAAAGGCAAGGACACATTATGAACTCTAAACAGAAAAACTGTTTGATATTCCTGTGCTTTCAAACTCATGTTACGCAAAGCAGAAGCACGGAGTGCAACAGCTGTTTGAATGCTGATGAGTAGCACAGCTCCTTATGTTTTTTGGTACTAGCGATACACATCCTGCTTTCAAAATGAATCAATCAACAAAGTTAAATCAATATATGTTTATCAACCTAACGAGCCTTTAAGCGAGATGAAACGGAACTGTATATAATCATTCACATTTTCAAAATAACGGAAAAACATGTTTACGCTTTCCAGCCGTTATTAAGTTGTTTACTTATAAGGAAAATATTTTTCTTTCACGAGCCTATGCTTAAGATAATTATGTTGTTTTTTTATCAGACATTTCCTCTGTCTTTCTTTCAAGGAAAAAAATCAAGGGCACCGTTTTGATTATTTAATTAATAGATCAGTTAGATGTTATTAATATCGTAATATACAGGGTGTCTCTAAAATATGGTGCCATAGCTTAACCACAGATTCCGGGGATCAAAATAAGACGATTTAACGCAACTTACCTCTATCCGAAATTGCTTCGTTAAAGCGCTATCCAACGCCAAAGATCTTCAAAAAATTTCTATTTCTTTAAATAACAAAAGATTGTTTTTAGCGATTAGGATGAAATTTGGGATGTGATTCTTTACTGGAAAAAGGTGTTTTTTGACATCATTTTTTTGTTCGGGAGGGTCACGTAAATGGTCAAAGGTTGATCATCCACAGTCAAAGAAGCTCATATCTTTTTAACAGTTTGGCCAATAGTTTTCAAATTTTTTTTGCAGAGAGACATTCTTATTTCAAATATTTTTTGTCTGTTGTTTGATTTCGGTATCTGCCATAGTTTAGGCTGAAAAAATTATTTGGATTGGCTGCAGTGCATTTCTTAAAACGATGTAGTAATCTAGATGTCCCGTATGCTAAGAAATAAGTGACGAAGAGACAATGTTTTGCGTAGAATCAACTTTTGCATTCGGGAAAATGGTGGTCACATTGAGCATTTGCTGTAAATCTATTAATTTACCGGTGGTACAAAATAAGCTGAATCATTGATTCAGAAATGGTTCGGATTATTTTGCGCCACCCTTTACATACTTGTTAGTAATAAACTTTATATCAAATTGTCTCTTCGTGATTTATTTCTCAACATACGGGATAACTAGATTACTACATCTGTTTTAAGAAATGCACTGCAGCCAATCAAAATTTTTTTTTCAGCCTAAACTATGGCAGATACCGAAATCAAACAAGAGACAAAAAATATTTGAAATAAAAATGTCGCTTTGTAAAAAAATTTTGAAAACTATTGGCCCAATTGTTAAAAAGATATGAGCTTCTTTGACTGTGGCTGATCAACCTTTGACCACTTACGTGACCCTCCTGAACAAAAAATGATGTCAAAAAACACCTTTTTCCAGTAAAGAATTACATCCCAAATTTTATCCTAATCGCTAAAAACAATCTTTTGTTATTTAAAAAAATAAAAATTTTTTGAATATCTTTGGCGTTGGATAGCGCTTTAACGAAGCAATTTCCGATAGAGGTAAGTTGCGTTAAATCGTCTTATTTTGATCCCCGGAATCTGTGGTTAAGCTATGGCACCATATTTTATATACACCCTGTATAACTAAATAACGAAAATAGCGTAAATATTACGTAATTATTCTAAACAAATGTTGTTTGTAAGCATTTTATAAATTTACGTCAACAATCACAGCAGGGATTTTATTTCGATTACTGATTGACACTTAAAAATTGTTCTTAAACTACGTTCTAATAAAATCAAATTCTTACAGATATGGTTGTTAGTTGTTGTGATTAAGAATCAATACTGGACCTATAATGTACGGTAAAACGATACCGGGTGGCTAGAAAAAAAGAAACCTGTTTTAGTCTGGATATTGAGCGGAAGGGAAGTGAATCGCGTATTTAAAAAAATTACGTTAAAAAAGTTTAGTTTATTACTTATAGTATTGAAGCATCATTTTGCAGATATAGGTACAGTTCTTAGGCTATGCTTAAATTAAAAAAAAAGATTCTTCTGCTGATGAAATTGACAGCGTCGCGCCGCGACACCGCTTTTATTTGTGCCAAGGTGGGAAATGGTTCCCGTCTTTGAGCATAATCTGCTTCCTGCAAGGCCTCACGCACACTATGGTAATCTAATGGATTACATGCAGGAGTATTAGGTGGTTACTGATACCCTGGAATAAAGGATGACGTGTTTTTACTAAAATATTTTGTTTTCTTGCTGTTCTGTGGGATGGCGTACTATCTTGAATAAAACATATCGTTATTCGGGTATAATCAACTTATTTCGGATAGTTAACTGTCTTACAAATAACAAATGTAATTATATTCATTAATTATTGGATAGCTGAACATTAGTAAAAAATAAACGACTCTTGCCATTCAAGGATAGTAAGCACCATATAGGTATATACCACAAGGTTTTTAAAAAACCTGCACGTCTTGTACTGATGATATAAACGTTCATGTTGTAGACCTGATTATTTATCTATTTTTGTGGAGTGTAAGGTCCTCATGTTGAAGAAGTGAATGAGATAAGTCGGCATTTGAAAAAATTCATGTTGATTGACGAGTTATTGCCTTCAGAGTTACTTGGGTTGGTTTGTAATCTTTTGTAGCAGCTAATGTGCCTAATCTTTTTGAATCACGAGAACAAGCTGCAACTATCTTATTCTGTTTGCTATTTGTGATTGGGACAAACGAATTCCCAGTTGGTTTTCCTATGACAAAGACAGTGCGAATTTTCGTTATTTGCAGCTTGCAGGTTTTCTTCTGCTTCGAAGTTTTCTAAATGGATCCAATTTATGCTTGAAACTGGCCATTTCGTTCCTGGAATATCTTCACTTCTGACTTACTTTAATGGAGATGAGGTGTCGTTATATCAAACTAATGTGAATTAACAGCAAATTTCCCCAAAATTATAAATCGTAATTGAAAATGTAAAATATAAAATTTCATTATTTTGGTCTTTCTAAGACATATTTCTATGAAATTTGGACTATAGTTTTCAAACTTTTGTCTCTAACAAAAAAATCCAATCTATATCTCGATATGTTCCGTATAGTTAGAACACTAATCGCAATATTAATTGTTGTACTATTAGTGCTTCCCGTAATGAATATGTAGGTACGTAGAAATCGCCTGTTCTACATAAACTTTTTGTAATGTCTTAAACCATGATTATTTATCTTTCCATTTTGATTCAACGAGCAAACGTTGGTTAATGTAATTAAGGGTTTCCAATGTTCGCTTCATGAGTTTTGCATTTCACTCGATTTAAAATTAGAATGAAATGGAACTGATTCTATATCCGCGTTTATATCCGCAAATATAAAAGCTTAATAAGTAAAAATATATTTTAGTTGCTAACTTTAAACACAGCTAGTTATGAATAAGAATATAATATATAGTTTATGCATTCAAAAAAAAGAAGATAGTATATTCACAGCAGCGAAGTAGAAACGTATTTTATGTTGAATATAAAACCATGTAATTTCACGGTATAAACATACGTTGAGAATAAAGAAGATCATAAATCCAAAACCAAGTTAATCTGCCAACAAAAGAAGTGATTGATGAACATCGCTGTCCTTTTAGAAGCCAGCGATATTATTCAATGACAAAAACTTGACAAGGAGAAACAATGAAATTTTGCTTAATATTAAAAAACAAGGTTCTCTTAACAAGAGAAAACGCCACCGAATTTTGGGCTAATAATCGACTTTGTCCACCTGGGTCATCTGACTTGACATCCGTCTCTTTTATCCTGGGAGTCGCTGTGTATAAATTTTTATTGTTACTTGCAGGGTATGGATATTGTTGACTGTTTATTATTATTATTATTATTGTGCTAGTTGATGAATTTTTATTTGAGAGTTTAATTAGGCCGATTAGTATGTGATGGTCGAGTGGACTGTGTGAGTGGTTCTTAAAGGACGCTACCTACATCTTCCACTGTAAGTAGTGCAGTTTGATCATGTCTTGTTATTGCAGTCATGTGAAATTTTTTTTGTTATTACTTATAATAATTATTCCAGCCTCCCATCGTCCATTATAAAATAGATCTTGAGTATGTATTCATATTTCATACCAATTCATAAACAAAAAAATTCTGTTCACTCTAGATAACATTAACACCACATAATAAATATCAACTAAGGCCTCCACCAATAAAATCGCAGTCTGTAAGTGGCGTGGTTTAACGTCACTTTGTGTTTTAAATCTACTGTAAACAATAACAATGGATCCGATAAGTTCATAAGCATATATGTATGTAAGTCATATTTTATTTTTAATGGATGTAATCCACATTGCATTTGCAAATCAAATGACTAACAATGACTTAATGCAATTGAGATACCATGCAAATCAGCAGTGGTGTGATACATTACAACATTTAATTCACTTCAGTGAATTGTAATACATGTATATCAGTTTTTTTTTTTAATTTATAATGTTTATACAGTTGCTTGCAGCTGGAGTTCAAATAATTGTAAATAAATATTAACTCTTTTATTATCTTATCCTTATAAGGATAAGGATAAGAATTTATGAAAGGTTGAACTTGTTTCTATTAATCTTTATAATGAAATTCGAAGTAAACAAGTTTTTAAGATTGTGTATAAACAATGCTTTTATGTAAGCGTATTTCCTGGGTGATAATAAACTTTATATATGAAACTTATTAAAGTTGGAAGAAATTATATTATGATCGGTATTTTGGTGTACATCACCATCTACATACTCGAAACAAAATTGTATAAAGGGTATGTGATCGGAGAATGTATTCATCTTTGATTAAAACTAAATATTTCAAATGGTACATTTTCCCAAACAAGATACTTGGGAGGAGCAGGCCTAGCGCAGCGGTAGAGTGCAGAGACTTGTAAGTTGCACGTTGGCCCCGCAGACCGGGTAAAACCGTTTTGTCCATGAATGTCTGTCTTTATTTTTGCATTAATTGTCAGATATGGGGATATATGAGTCAGTAAATAGGTCGGAGGTGGTAGGAAGCTTATCGACAGTCTAAATCAATAACTGTTCTTGAACAATCCTGTCCGAACTTTTTTGTGCGAATAAACGAACAGAAGGACGCTAATAATTTGTCGTTTAAAGAACTTCATAACTCTGTCAATTATATTTTTCAAGGATGCGCAGATGAAAACCGATTTGTTTAGATTGCGAAAGAAGCATCTGTACAGTGGGGGCAAAAGATAATTCGATCTTACAATCGGATAACAGTGGTTTCCTCATACACCCTGCAGCACAATGTACCATCATTTGAATTTTCTGAATGTGTGTGCATGGTAGCTGTCCTTGTCCAGATAACTTGATAACTAAGTACAAAGTCTGTTCCAACTATTCCTGCCCACATGAAACCACTGTTGAAGAAATTGATCACTCGGACTGCAAAAAAATATAGAATATGTCGGAAAGTTGAACATAGAGTTCCAGGTGCGAAGTAACAGCTGGTTTATCTCGTTCTATTTATTTATTAATAGATTGTAGTTTGTAGTGTGTATATCTAGAAATCAGAATTGAAAACAATGAAGTTGAAAAGTAAGGGAAACAGTAACTCATTTTTATAATATTGTTCTTTAGTAATAAATGTTCTTCAGTTTTAAGTCGCCAGGTTGTTTGTGATCATAAAATCTGCGAGTATCATAACATACTGTCTATAAACATATTCCTAATAAAAAATTTTTCCTTGACAAAATTTTATTTATCATTAAATTACTTCGTGATCTATACACAATTTACCAAAAGGTAAAAATAAACCACACGTGTGGCAAAAAGAACGTGTGTTAGTTTGGCACTGCTGGAACAAATTGTAGGAATGTTACCCCGAAATACCAAAACGATACACAAGTGTAGTACTGTTTTTAGCACTCGCCCACTTGATGAAAATTGCCAAAAACGTAAAGTGATGTGATGCAATACCAAAGAAAGTTTTGCTACAATTCTTAAAGTTGCGACTTTCTAAATTGAGAATAATTGTTTGAATTGTTGGAAAAATTCTTTTCTATCATGGTGTGTTGCTGAAAAAAGTAAATTAACATAAATTTTAGATCTAATTTTAGTGTCAATATTTATTTTTAGTTTTATAAATATAAGTGTAAAAATTGAAATAACAAATAATCAATGAACCCACGTTTGAAAACTAAAAAGCATTTTTTAAAATTGGAAAAATTGTTGTTTTACAAATTTTACATCGGTGTATGAGTCAAAAATAATGACGTAAAACATTGAAAGCTTAAGAAATATTAAAAGTTATGGAAAATAGTTTTGTTGGTGGTTGCCTTTCCTTATCCCTTACCTTCTAATACAAGCTCCTACCCCGTACGTCCTACGCGCCTATATTTTACTATAAACTTGTTGGTTTGGAATACCTAGGATATACTTATTCTCGTATAGCTCTGTTAAAAGGTACCCCGGCCACACCCAAGTGCAATGTTGACTATTTTTTGAAGGATAAAAATTGCCCTAAGATGTTTTAAAATATGTGACTACCCGACCGGTAGGAAAACACCAGTAGCAGTACCGGTCGGGGATGAAGAAGCCTTCAATATTTCTTGTTGGTAATTGCCCCAAATTTTCAAAAACATCTCAAACGAGTGATTTGGATAACAGTAGATAAAGTTGAGGACAAAAAGTGACTGTAAGGTCTTTAGCTAGTACTTCTAAAAACTTGTTATTTCTCTTAAGAAGCATTTCCTAAATAGATAACTTGTAATAAAAATAAAATTAATTTGATATACAATTATAGAATTAGACTGAGGTCTGAGATTATCATTTATTTTGTTTACACTAATTTTTAAAAGGAATGTCAATAACACTTCATATTTTTCTGCAAAATGCTATTAAGAATAAGTTAATGGTGACGACATGTTCTTGCTGTTTTGGCACTACATCATATTTTGGTCCTGCACAGGGCTAGAAAAACGCGATTCTCTATTAATTTTTTTTTTATAATTCAAGAAGTTCTTTCGGATTGTTAGGTTGGTATCTGGTATATTTGAGGTCTTACACTACAAAACAATCTTTATTACACAACCCAAATTTAAAATTGTTTCCATTGAAGCTAAATAATTGCTGTGGCATAAGAGGCTAAGAACAAATTTCGTTAAAAAAGTTTTCCGGATAAGCCATTCTGTTATTTTGAGGTTGTGGAATAAGCATCCCAAGATGGATAATCAAAAGAGCTGGTCAAGGTAGGACGCAGAAAACAAGCAACCCTTCTACAAGTTTAGTACCTATCATAAATTGTATTCGCAAGAGAAACGGCTTGCTTCGTAAGTATGTAATATCCATTATTACATGCTCATTGAATAATATTATATTTAGTCACAAACAACAATTGTTTAGTTTTTCATAATAATATTTTTCAACCTTGAATTTCTTTTACGAATAAAAGAAAATGTATATTTGTAAGAAAGTGTGAAAACAAAAATAAGAATGTTTAGTAAGATTCTTCTTGGATAGCCTCTATAATCAAAAACGTGCGGCACATGTCTTGGCTTTAAAGATTGTATTTATCGATAAATATTTTTATTCTACATCCCGGAAATAGAAGCTGCGGCCATGTGGAGATCGTATCTATCTATCTGGCAACAGGACAATGAAAACTTGCCAAATTCCAAGATTTACTTAATTTACTGCCTAACAAAAACGCGAAAACCCTCATTATATAAACTTCCAAGCATGAAATTTAATAACGATTTTATGGATATGGAAAAGAATAGTCGGTTCTTTATTCAAGCATTGAATTGTGAGTGAGTACACGAACAAATGGACAATGAGACATTGTTTTATTATTAACATGTACCTACCTAACATTAAAAATCACGATGCTGGTAACTTCAGCAGACTTAATAAGTGGTGAAAGCATCATTAGTAACTAAAGTATGACTGATTTACTCAAGCAATGTAAAAATGTAATTTTTTGAAAAAACTTTATTTCAGGCGCTTTTAAATAAATGGGTCATATTCTTTAAGCTAACAAACAGTAAAAATAAAAAAACATGCAAATCTCGTCAAAGAAATCTTTGCAGCAAAACAAAATACGTTAATTAGGATTTTAATCAATTACAGAGCATTTAATTTACCTACTTCTGACATCAACAGGTTTAAAAGCTTAATTAGCTCAATGGCTTATGCAATCAACAAACAGACGAAAAAACAAGTCAATATAAATGATAACGTAATTTGTTAATCTTGATTAGATATCTACTTTCTTATTTAAGTGTCCTAATGCATATAGTACCCTTAATTAGAATGAAAAGCTGATAACATCTTTGTTGTTGAAAATATAGATTGATTGGTCATTTATTTTAATAGAACTGTTGAAATGTCATTGAAATTTTAAGGATTTTTACTTTCCTATAAGCATAGTAGTCTAATCGGAATATACGATAAAAAACTGGAATACCCTGTGTGCCTTCACTCATCCAAGTTTTTGAACGTTGCTATAATGAAATAATAAAAACAAATAACTATTACAATATTTATAATTTCCATTTGTTCGTTTCCTTTCTTATAGAAAAAGGGGGTAAACATTTTGGAATGTCCAAAAGTTTTGAGAACCTTCATGTGTTGATTGTGATCATGTCATGGCAACAGTTACCCGATTTGGATCCTGTTTTGTATTCAATTATATAATAATATATAGGGTGTTACATTTAAAATAACAAAGTTGCTTATTGTATTGTGGAAAGCAAACGCCCTGCATACGTGATATACATTTAGGAGAATGCAGAATTATATATCTTTTATATTTAAACTTCTTTCATATTTTGACTAATAAAGGCGCTATAGGCTTAGGCTATAGGAGCAACAATTTCGGATTTTCAAAACCTCGCAGAGGGCGCCACAGAAAATTTTCATGATATCAATACTTCCCATATACCAGTGGTAGTATGGGAAAGTAAAAAGGTAACGGAATCCGTGCTCAAAAATATTGTTTAAAAACAATTTGTATGGTTTTATTGGCCTTTCTATTTCCTTTCCTTGATTGTAATAATCGCTTTGAAATGCAGCTCTACCATCTCTCAAATGCGGTGATTTTGAATGTGTCCTTGAAAAACAACGTTTGTACCCCCGTACATAATAATAATAAATAAATTGTCTAAATTTTCCAATATTGTTAATATTCCAATTATATTTAGATTTATTTCATTTTTAATCCTACATAATTAAGAATTAAATCTACATTTAAAATACAGTCTTTTAATTCTGTTAATAATATCTTATAATAGCTAATGGTATATGTTAATGAATTATATAATCATGCAATTAAAAAAATCATTCCATAGCTTTATTGTAAACATGTGTACTACTATAAAACCTTGAACAATCTGGAAGCTTCTTTTTCATTTCATGATTTCAAAAAATTCATTTTACATTATTTGTGTTATCTTTGACGAAAATTAAACATCCCGACAAAATATAAAAAATAGGAAGAGAAATAATATACTAAAAAATTTATTTACACAATTAACAGATAAGTTATCTCCTAGTCTGTTTTATATGATAATTAAACATTTAAGCTAATTTATATTTTTTTATCGCTAGGCTTAACAAACTAGGTCATCTAATCTATATCGGAGCTATTTATAAAAATTATTCTGTGTTTTTAATTCATCATTTGCATTTCCAATTCGACGGAAGTTGATATTTTAGTTGCAAATGAGAAATTCATGTTCAAATTTTGTCGGTGACTCATCTTAAGGAAACGTAAGTTTTGAAAAGCAGCTGTGTTCTATTGTCAGTCTGCTTGACACACTTAGATAAATTTCGACCTTTTTTTCCTAAAATAGGACTAAAAAAATCTTCTTATTTTTTTGTTTTACCCAGTTGCTAATCAAAATAAGATTAAATGTTTTTGGAATTCGTTGAAGGTAAATTTTTTATGTCATTAAGTTGCAACATCTGTTATTCTTAGTAATTACTTAACCTCCGACCTTATTTTGATGAATGCTATATTTATCAGTTTTTTTTTGATGAAGATAACGAATTTATTGAAAGAAAATATTGTTATACGTCTTTCTTATCTGTCACTAATTCCATAACTTTGTTAAAAGATCAATGCTATTCATAAGATAAGGTATTTGTTTTATTTCTTCTTTGACGTTCGTATATACAAGGTCTACAGAAATAAAAAATCAAAGCTTCCTAACGGTAAAATTACTATTTATCCTAGTAATAAGAATCATTTGGGTAATCATTTTGCTGGTTCTGATTTAATCGGTTAATGCAAAATCTATGAAGTTTTAAACAGTAACGTAAGTCCTATTTAGAAATATCTAAGGATTAAATATTTTTGTATTTACCAAGTGTAAATGTCCCCAAAGAAAAAAGGTATAAAAGGTAATAAAGTTTTTATGTGTTGGTACCCAGAAATAAATCATTTAAAGTTAACACTGGGCAGTCACATATCGTATATCTTAAAACGTTTGAAATGAAAAGGGAGTAATAAAAATTTTAAATTCCAAATCCTGGCCGTAACTTTGGCATAGTAAAATTTAACATGCTTTAAAATTTGGTACTTAGCTTTAGATTGCGTTCTGCGTTTATATTGGCACCCTGCATTCTCTAAAAATAAATCATCCCCAATCTCACATACCCAACGTTTATGAGCGAAATTCTCATAAATAAGGCCTATATGAGTGCTATAAAACGCATGCAGGGATGAAGCACTAAAAATAATCGCTTTTACAGCTATGGCCTAAAATCCGTTAAATAATCCACCCCATTTTAGTTGGCGAAATTATTGTCCAAATTTATAACGTAGCAGCTGATATTCCTAATATAATAAAAGTACATACCTACGTGTTTGTTAAAAAGAAATAAGAAAAATAAGCGCTTTGTTGTTTCGGCTTCACTAGGTTAGATAGTCTATTTTTAGACGCTATCATAAAATATTATCTCATTTAAAACAGATCTTAAGCTTAGGTCTCGTTTAAAGCTAAATAGCCGGCAGCACATAAATAATGCATTTAATCCTATTATCTAGTTAATCTTTGCACAGTTGTCAGTTGTTGTTTTTTAAATAATTGGGTCGAGTAACGACCGGCAATAATTATTTATTTATTCTAAGGTGTGTAGAAAGAACTGGCTGTTTACAGATAAAATATTTTTATTAATTTATTATGTGCTGAAGGTTATATAACATAATCCCCTATGAAATTATCGGCAAATGTTTACTTACTAAGTTTAAAATAGTACCTACTACGAAAACAGATGAAAACTTGTGGACAACGCGGAAAATCAAAAATGCAATCACACAATAGTTTAGATGGGAGAAGAAACTGGTTACAATTAGTGTACCCAAGTAATCCAACAAGCACGAAAATTGATTCACATCACACTACAGAAATCGGTAATGAATTATTGTGGATCGTTATTTTATCATAGTACACCAAAGAAAGAAAGAAAAAAGATTGCAATTCCAGAGCCAAATCTTATCCAACTTAATACTTTTGGCTAAATTAGAGCGACAACTCACTCAAATTTGCATTTAATCGCGTGGTAATTTCTCATTTGTAATAGACGGTTTTGAAAATTTCTTATCAGGCATTTTTGTTGACAAAAAAGTAAAATTACTTCAGAATAATGTAAACATCTTCAGAATACTTCCACCTATCGGTTATCATATTGAGAAGGTATTTTATTTTATACAGTCCTGTTGTTGAAGTATGCTTCCGATTGTGATCCTTCCTTGTTGCACTTTGAAGTAACTTTCAGTGTCAAGTCAACCTCTCTAGTTTTAAACATCCTTTATTATGGTGTGAATGTATTCAAGTGTGAAATGACGTATTGGTAAATATTAAAAATGATTGAGGAAATGCTAAAATTCTAAAAGGTTAAATATTTAACTCGTTTGACGGCTGCGAATAGGATTGTAGGGGAACTAGAAAGGATATGTGATAGTAGAATAATAAAAACAACCGCGAAAAAAGATTCAATATGCTGGACTAAAAATTTAAAATCAGAAATATGTAAGAAGTAGGTGAAATTCTTTCAGTTCTTAAATTTTGTTCCCTATAATATAAAATATTTATATTAGGTAAGGTTTTCTTTGCCTTTGTCAATATTGGAAGTATATCATTTAGTAAAAAAAGAAATATTTTATAGTTTTTGCAGAATTATTAGATAAACGTAGATCTATCCAGCAGACCTTGAAATTACAAAATCTACTTGTTTACTTTGAAATGTTTCGCGACGACAATAACTAGACAGTAGGTACGTGTTAACAATTAAAAAAGGTGGGTGGCAATGAGATATATTACAAAAATTTAATATTCAAGGTTTCATTCGTCTAGTCTTAGTAATTCCAGTGGAATAAAGTAAATAATGTTAGGTAGAATGACTACTGGCTATAACTTTATATTTGACCTACATTAACGGAAAAAGTTTTTGTATAGTAAATCGCTCACGAAAAAAAACGTTAATATAACATATTTTCAGCCGCCAATTCCTGCTGGGAAACGTTGAAATGTATTTAGATTAAAAGTCCATCTAATTTTGCATAAGCTCCTGGCTGAAGTCAGAACCGAGGGTCCTAGTCTAAAAATTGGGTCATCTCTGGCTAGAATTTTTTTTAAACCAAGTACTATTTCATGAAACTTCTTCATTGAACATTTCTTTTGAAATTATGTTTTCTACAATTTTTTTAAATAAGTGATGGGTTTTATAAGAATATCATACTTTCAGAAATATTCTCCAAAAAAAATTTCAAATGGTAAGGCACTTGTATTTTCTTATAATCGTGGAAGATGATAGAAAAACAAAGAGAATCCAAAAAGCTGGTGACAGCATATCTAGAGGATCACCCATAACGGACGGAGTTATGAAGGAAAATGTGATCAGATAACTTTTTTTGAGTTTGGATCATTTTGGGTTTGAGTCATGGCTTGGTTGATTTAACTTGTTGAAAGATCTTAAAGTCAAATTCTGATTGTACAATTAGTAAAATGTTTTTGATTTACTTGCGAAAACAATCTGCATTAGAATTAAAAACGTTTCTGTTGTTCGCGGTGTTCCCACAGTTCTTGCTTTCTTTTCTTTGGATTTGTTTTATTAGCAATTTGTGAAAAAGGTTTTTAAAAATGAATTCGAGTAAAATATATAAAAACGTGCATTATATGTCAATGTATATTATCCTAAAAAGTTCATGCGAAATCTTTTCTTGGTTTTTGTAAAATGACAAATAAAAAAGTGGAGGTGCAAACCTCCCCTGGACTTTCCCATACTAAAAATAAACATTCGTTTTTGGTATTCAACAGTATTGTTCCTTGTTCGCCACAACCGATAAACTAAACTTGAAAATTAGTATATGGAAAATTAACACAAGTGCCGATTGTGTTCATCTGCGCATGTGTGATTATTTATATTCATAGGCTGCTAGGATTAGCCGGCGACAAGGAATTACCGTCCCGCGCATGGTCACTTGAACATATCGGCACTTACAAATTTCACCCTACACTGTTTTAAAGTTCAAAATTCACGAATTTCTCATTAACCGTACATTTTAGCCATATGAGCACCTTATACTATGTGATAGACAATGAAATTCTACATTCAATTATATAATAATATACAGGGTGTTTCATTTAAAATAACAAAGTTGCTTATTGTACTGTGGAAAGCAAACGCCCTGTATACGTGATATACATTTAGGAGAATGCAAAACTATATACTCAACAACTTTTATATTCAAACTTTTTTCATATTTTGATTAATAAGGGCGCTATAAGAGCATCAATTCCCGATTTTCAAATCGTCGTAGAGGGCGCCACAGTGAAATTCTGGCATTCATCAAAAAACAAAAATGTAGCTAATACCAAGCTTAATAAGTATAGAAAGTTTAAACAAAATCCTGTGGACAGTTTTTTTGTAATAATTTTTCAAAAATTTCAAAATTTTGGGAAGCGCGCCGTTGCGACCGTTTTTCGATTTAGTAAATAATTTTTTTTCATGGTATAGTACCGCCAAAGGGCTTTCAAACAAGTTGTTGCGGAACCTGATCAGATAACTGGTTTTTGAGTTACGGGGCGTTAAATTCGAAATTTTGAAAACTTCATAGCGGCCGCCATTTTGAAGTTAGAGAGTCCGGTAAAAAACTGTTTCCCTTGAATTATGCCCTTCTTTCATATCCCCTACTCAGATTTTCAAAATTCCGCTTATGAAAAAAATGATACCAAAAAAACATGTCTAACTTCCGCTTCCGGTTTCGGATTTTTTTGAAAAGCTTATTTTGTCGATGAATTTTCGATATATAGTCCAGTCAAATTAGATTTTTTGCTGCATTAAATCATGTAGTTCCAAAAGTTTCAGGAATGTGTAGGGGGAGGTTCCCTGAACAACGCCTAATAAAGTCCCATCGATTTCAGGTGCCGCGCGAGGGGGGGGGAGGCTCAAAGGTCCCATTTTTCAGTTATTGGCGCATATCTCGAAAACGATGCGTCGCACAGCAAATTTTATGCTATTCAAAATTAAAGGTTACTAAATTCCCTACAAAATGGTGTATTACTTTTGTCTCTATGTGTTACCGTCTCCGATATATGAGCCGGCGAAAATGGAAAATTTGCAAAAAGAATTGAAGCGCCTCAGGTTTTTGTCAAGCTTGCCCTTCCAACTCTTTTTCCTTCCATTTTACGCGAAACTCGTGAGGAAGGAAGTTGTAGAGCATTCAATTTCCTTCAATAATATATATACTTTTGCTAAATTATCTTCAATCAGTCAAAAGTTAACATAAGTTTCGGGGTCGATTTCGAGATTCTGCTAGTAAACTGCTGATCATTTTATTTCCGTTTTCAAGGGCTTTAACTCTCTCTATCACGTTATTTGTTGTTTATGTAAACATAAATGGTATTTATTACCCATATAACTAATAAAATATATATATATGTATGAAAGTAGAAATATATAGGGTGTTTCTTAAATAGCGGACACGGAACACAGTACGTCATTCCCCTCCAGATACTGATTGGAAAAATATAATACAATAATGTCTGTTCTTAGCTAGTTTCAAATTTATTCTTGCATCAGTCAAAGATTGACATTTAATGAAATTAGAAATATACAGGATGTTTCTTAAATAGCGGACACGGAGCATATGGAGCTTTCTGAACACAATTCTGTCTCCATACTTAACAGCCAGTCTGTTCATCACGGTCCTCATATCTGGTTTTTGCCTACTTATCTCTTCCATAAGCTCATCCACGGAGTACTGCCCTTTATCCTGACCGATACTGACCATCTAAATAGGTACTGGAAAATCTCCTCCATGGCTACTGAAACAAATTCTTCCTTGGGTCTGCCTCTCTGTTGGCCAGTCGGTTTACGCAAATAGAACTCTTTGTCTTCATGATATATAGCATCTGCAGCATATAAGTCTCCCACGCCACTAATGAGGATCAAGACATTGTACACCTTGCGGCGTTTGTGAAGTTTTTCTTTTTTTTTGTTTCGCGAAAAGGGATAAAGGGCAGTACTCCGTGGATGAGCTTATGGAAGAGATAAGTAGGCAAAAACCAGATATGAGGACCGTGATGAACAGACTGGCTGTTAAGTATGGAGACAGAATCGTGTTCAGAAAGCTCCATATGCTCCGTGTCCGCTATTTAAGAAACACCCTGTATATTTCTACTTTCATTAAATGTCAATCTTTGACTGCAAGAATAAATTTGAAACTAGCTAAGAACAGACATTATTGTATTATATTTTTCCAATCAGTATCTGGAGGGGAATGACGTACTGTGTTCCGTGTCCGCTATTTAAGAAACACCCTATATATTTCTACTTTCATACATATATATATTTTATTAGTTATATGGGTAATAAATACCATTTATGTTTACATGAACAATAAATAACGTGATAGAGAGAGTTAAAGCCCTTGAAAACGGAAATAAAATGATCAGCAGTTTACTAGCAGAATCTCGAAATCGACCCCGAAACTTATGTTAACTTTTGACTGATTGAAGATAATTTAGCAAAAGTATATATATTATTGAAGGAAATTGAATGCTCTACAACTTCCTTCCTCACGAGTTTCGCGTAAAATGGAAGGAAAAAGAGTTGGAAGGGCAAGCTTGACAAAAACCTGAGGCGCTTCAATTTTTTTTGCAAATTTTCCATTTTCGCCGGCTCATATATCGGAGACGGTAACACATAGAGACAAAAGTAATACACCATTTTGTAGGGAATTTAGTAACCTTTAATTTTGAATAGCATAAAATTTGCTGTGCGACGCATCGTT
The DNA here is from genome assembly GCA_963082805.1 of Hemicrepidius hirtus. Taxonomy (NCBI): domain Eukaryota; kingdom Metazoa; phylum Arthropoda; class Insecta; order Coleoptera; family Elateridae; genus Hemicrepidius; species Hemicrepidius hirtus. Next base: position 9,681,518 of record OY720161.1, read on the forward strand.
TTCGAGATATGCGCCAATAACTGAAAAATGGGAACTTTGAGCCTCCCCCCCCCCTCGCGCGGCACCTGAAATCGATGGGACTTTATTAAGCGTTGTTCAGGGAACCTCCCCCTACACATTCCTGAAACTTTTGGAACTACATGATTTAATGCAGCAAAACCACCTTTTTTGGTCTAATTTGCCTGGACTAATACCCCTTCATTTCAAATTTCATCAAAATCGGTTCACTAGTTTTTGCGTTAGAGGCGTTACATACATACATACCCACGCACCCACCCACGCACCCACGCACCCACAGACAGACATTTTTTCTAGACCACTTTTTTGGGTTCCTGGGGACCCAAAACACGTATTTCCGCGAAAATCTCGACTTCGAAAATTTTCATGATATCAATACTTCCCATATACCAGTGGTGGTATGGGAAAGTAAAAAATATGTGGCGAGAAACAGATCTGATAATATTACGACCATGTGAAAAATCTGTTACTGATGTGTGTAATTAAAAGCTAACTAAACAAGCTTATGCAATTATCGTAAACTTGTGGGTGGCAACAATAAAATCTAAATGCAGGCTGTCCCAGTAAACTTCGAACTTTTATAGCAAATTACTGGGAGATCTTTTAATCACTAACCGAACTATAAGGGCCAGATGTTGTTGCCGATTAAAATGTAATTTTAAGACAAATAATTTCTTAAGTAGACTTATCTCGGCATATTGGAACTAAAACAATTTCTAGAACATTCACTTGACTGTAATGTATAATAAATCGTTTGCATTTAACTCTTATCAGACTTTTAAAAATCCACAAGCACGTGAGTAGAATATTCAATACTGATAACAAAATCTATGCTGGATTCATGGATATGCAAGGTCGAGAATTATATAACCACATAGTTTTAATTAATTTTTAGTGATTGTCATTGTACTATAAGAAGATATTGTTTTGGAAGAGAAGAAATTATATTTTATTACATTACTCATTGGTTGCTATGCATATTCATTGATTTATGCTTATAAAAATAAATCGTTTTCCATTAGTAAAAGTTACAAGCATTATCCAGACAAATATTGATACTGCGATAGTGCAAAACCAAATAAATATCAAAAAAATTCAGTTAAGTGTACCTAATATTAGCGGTTTTAAAGGATCAATAAAGTCAACAAGATGTCTGATGATAGAAATAACTGATAACAACATTCCAGAAAGATTTACTGCCCTAGTAACTATAATCATATTGGACTGTGTGCAATTTCCAATATCATAAAAAAATATATTACTAATATAATATAAAAAGGCATGTCGAAACTGATAAATGTTTTTTTTATGAATTTCCCTACTTAATAAAGATAGATAGATATCTCTCAAGGCGAAAAGATACACATTGTAGTTTGTAGTTATATTAAGTAAATATTTGAATTACTATTTGACTTGTTTACAAAATGTCTATCCATTAGGTTTTATTTAGAATCGATTTCAAACAGTAGATGAGGGGAAGATCAAGAAGAGAACAGTACAAATACAAATACATAAAGAAAGTAATGAACAAACCAAATCTTGAAGCCACGAACAGGCTATTTAGTTCAATGAACAACAATAAACAATTTTTTTAAATAATGATATGTTTTATAATACGAAGAACAAACCTTACCTCAGTTACCTCGTTTGTTAAATTCAGATGAGCAGAGTGGACATCAATGTTAGTATTATTCATTGATTTTTTGCCCAAATTTTGACTACCTACACAGTGGCGGCGCGTGACCAATATATTTGGGGGCACGGTAGCAGATGAACGCAGAGAAGAAACATGCCGTGCCTTATTAGCCGCGATTTAAAAGCATCTGGCAAGGTTTGGGATGAAATTAAAAAAGCCGAAAATGTCACAATTTTTACAATGAAATATTAAAGTTTGTATTAACCAAGCGATATAATTTAAAAAGTGGAGGTGCAAACCTCCCCTGAACTTTCCCATACTAAAAATAAACCTTTGGAAATCATTTGAATGCATAGCGAGAAAAACGAGACTATACGGGTTCGATATGTAGATACAGAAGAAAGACACGCATCTGTATTCTGCAGTAATAAATAATAATAGTAAACCGGGACTCGGACAGAAATCCGGGAAGAGCGCTGCCGCCGTTGCGACCGTTTTTGGATTTACTAAATAAGTTTTTTTCATGGTATAAGTACCGCCAAAGGGCTTTCAAACAAGTTGTTGTGGAACCTGACCAGGTTCTTTAAACATCTTAAATGAAATACAATACATACGTACATGTTTCATGTACTACTATGTATTGTAAGTACAATATTTTCTGTTATTTGGCATATAATAGGTACCTAGTTTATATCCTACACAATTTTATTTTCACTTGATATCAAAGGCAAGAAAAAAAACGTAAATGCGCGATATTTGTACATGCCAAAATCCAGACTTAACCTATGAATGGGATAATAAATTTTTCATTTGAGAACTTAACCTATATCTGTTGTAGGAGAGCCACTTTAAATTGCCATAAGTGTTTACTCAAGGACGGAAGGACACACGTGGCTGCATTTGACATTAAAATATGTTTTCCTAGCAGTAGTAAACACGTAAAAAAACAAACGATTTAAAATGGAATCAATTAATTTACTGTATACTCGTGCTGGTAACGCAAATGTACCTACATCCAAATTACACTACATGCTAAAATTAACAGAGTTTTGCACGTGTCAGTTCTCTGGCGGAAATATCGTTTATAAAATTTTAGAGTTGAAATGTAATGCAATAAAAAAGAGTGTGTAAATATTGGCATGGATTCAAGAATAAAATGATGAAATCTAAATATGATATGTATTTTTAATTTTTTAAAGTATGTTTGTTGTTCATTTTTTAATCTAAACTTTCATCATCACCTACGTGTAACAATATTTTCTTTTACTTTATCAAAGTAAAAATAAATGAAATTCAATTGAAAATAATTATTAGGCAACCCAAAAGAAATTGAACAAACAAAAAAACGTTGTTTTTCAAGATAGAAACAAACATCGTTTTTTTTTGAAAAGAGGAGACCGGCCATATAATTTTTTCGATGTGGTTTTACAATTCGCGAATAATACAAAATATGTTTGCAACAAGTGTGGGTCATTTTAAGGAACGGTAGCAATTTCTACTCTTATTTTGAGAGTTGTATGTAGAAATGTCCATTACCTTTTTTTGTGTATTTGAAACTAGTTTTGAGAATTTTTAGAATAACAGAGAATTGTTGATGATGAAGTTTACATAATCTGTTTTGTAACATTTTACCATTCAAGAAATAACAAATACTTATGAAATTTCAAGCTTTTTATTTGGGCAATTATATACACAGTGCGTTGTGTTTATTCTTTAAACAATTAAAGCTAATCTAACTCATATCCATAAAATATTTACTGCTGAAATGTCTGAAAATATTACCTACTTACTGTTGTACTCTGTGGCTGTGTATTGGTTTCGAACAGACGCATTTAACGGAAAAAAGAATACTGCTACTGATAATTAATTTCAAATTTTATTCTTCTTCTTCTTCTTCTTTATAACTTTTCTTGTATCTACTATCTCTTTTTTCGTTGCCTGTTCTGTATCTTTTTCATCCAACTCTAACTATTCACACTTGTTACGCAAGCCTTCAACCTCAAGTCAGGTTTTTCTAAATCCCTTTTTATAAACTGGGATATTATTTCCTAATTTTTTATTTCCTTCTTAAACAGTGTGTCCATAGGGTTATTCTCAACATAGCGATCTCGCTTATTATGAAAGATACAGATTTGGTTAAATGGAATGAAATACTCCTTAGGTAAAGTTGTACCAAACCCCATACAAACCCCGTTCGTTTATTATTCTATTAGTACTCACTTTAGTAGACTAATTTATAATAAAATAATGAAGTAATTAATGCAACCATATGTAACATAACGTCCGTGTGCGACTATTTTGGATTTGAAATTAAAATTTTGTAGAAATGAAGCAATTCTTGCAACGCTACCATAATTTGTTATTTTTACTACAAATAGTACAAATTGTAGATCTTCCTTTTCTCATTTGTAACTGGGAATATTAGGTAAAAAATAAAGATGACTCTAAAGCATTTCAACGGAATTCTATTTTAAATGTGTTGGTAGGTACGTTCGTTGATTCTTTTTCTCACAATAATTGGCAAACAAAATTTTAAATATAGACACTTTAGGCAGACTGCCCGGTACCCTTACTTCCTATATTACATTACAGGTGTTATGTAAATTGTAAAGACTTCAATATCTGTCTAATGCTTGTCTCTATTATACAAATCATTTAATTACGATTACTTACGTAATAATTTCTTGCACTGTAGATATTACCTATAATTTTAAAGGCCACTAAAATTTTATTTATTTATACATAACGCAGATGAATTATTCTTATTGTGCCATAAACTAAATAATTTTTTTAGTATATGATATTATGCCATGTTGTTTCGTACGAAGTGAAAAGACAAAGTGGTTTACTTTGTGATAACATTTTGTATACCTGCATGTAATATTTTAAGAAAAATTCCTTTCTTACTATAATCAACTTGATTAATGCTCTATTCTTTATTTATTTAAAGAATATATTAATTTCAGGCTAATAACTTTATTACGATAATCAATTAATCAATAAAATTTCATAAGTTACCAACTTCTTGAGAATAAATCTTAGGAAATACTATCAATTATATTGTACATACTTATAAAAAAAATATTTACTGATCATTTAAGAGATTTACAAGATTAGCGATAGGTATCCAGACACCAAGATAATACTTAAAATATTTCTGCATATTTTATATTGTTTACATAATGTATTTGGAACGGTAGTTAAAATTCCTTTTTATTTGAAGAAGGGATGTATATAAAATCCAGGAGCAAATTTTAAGATGTTCACATGCTGAGTTTGTTGGCAATGCATGAGTTTATTTTAAATCATGACTGCATAGGACAATCCACTTTCTTTCTACGTAAAATAAACACGTATAATCTGGCCCTGGTCTTTACTTATAAATAGGCCATTTTAAAATAAGTAGCAGGATTTTTAAAAAGATAATTTTATTGTGCTTGAAAATGTAAAATATTTAGGAACATACATGTTGTCTTTATGAACTTATCTAAACAATAGTAAAACTATAAAGAAATCGTACCTTGGTAATAAAAGCATGCCATGTATGAAAAATGTATAGATGAGTGAAAGGCAAAAAATAATAAAATAAAAATGATTTAAAGATTTCATGTTGGAAGAAGAAACTCCATCCACTTTAGCTATAGTAACCATATCCTTTATTTTCGATAGTACACATTCTGAGGAATTTACTAAAAAAATTAGCTTGTCAATTTTCCGTATAGGTAAAAACCATGAAGGAATTATAGATCCCTAGGTATATCCTATAGATTAGAAAAAAATTTAATATGTTTTGTTCTATTTTGTTCTTTCATGTGAGGTGTTGGTGGATCACATTTTATTGTCTCCACCAACCCAACATGATGCCCTGCGTTTAAGAAAAAACTTAAAACCGACTTGTAATTGTTTGAGTAAAGTTGCTCAATAATTCGCTGTAGATAAAATATTGTAATGTAAGTTGCTGTTTAACAGAACACTTTTGTCAAAATATTTGACGGCGGGACATCTCTTAAAAATATTTTTACGGCGCATGACGACGCCCCATGGTTTTTATAAATTTTTTTATAAAAAGTTTTTATATAAATTTTTACAGTGGGACATGGGCTTAAAGGATCCAATTCTCAATTTTATTACTTTTACGATTTTAAAAGTAGATCTGATCTAATTTCTGTAGTCTGTTTAATTAACGGCAAAGTTTTGCAATTCTCAGTGTATTATATTTTTATCTGCATTTATCAGGTTAATCACAGTTAAAGAAAAAGTAAAAAAAAAAAATTATGGAAAATCAGTCTTTCACACTTTGGCACAAAAACTTGTTAACTAGCCCAATTTACAGCAAGCTGTATAAAATTTACAGTTACTTATTATGGTTCCCATCTGTTTCTAATGGTTTATGATACCAGTTTTTACACCTCAACTAAATTTCAAATTAGCTAAGCTTTTAAAATGTCGAAAAATAAACACTACTTTTATAGAATAGTAATTCTTTTGATATATATGAACTACCTACCATGGATATTATATCACTCGAATTACGAACTAAATATAAGCTCTATACCACAGTTAAAGATCTAAGTAGGTTGTTAATTCGTCCCTGTATAATAATAAAAATTTTATGGGGGAAGGAAAAGGAACCAAACCAATGAAAGGATGGAATGATTGCAAATCATGTACTGGAAACTACACTTTTCCATGTTAGATATGGACAAGAACGTTTAACAGATGTGAATCGTTTTATTTTACATTTAACAATTATTATTATTATTATTCCCTCTTATACCCTATTATTTATTTACTCATTTTTTCTCGAAGTAATTGAGTACTATGCAGATTGATCAAAATTTATGCAATATGTACACACAAAAAATGGGCCACATTCTACACGAAGGAAGTCTTAAATAGATAAACAAAACTGTATTATACATTCAATTCGAAAAGAATAAAATACAACAAGGCTATAATTTCCTAAAATATGTTTCGTAGAAGAGCATTTATTTGTACGCGGTTGAGGTGCACCCGATATTACCAGTATTTCATAGAAACTTCCATTTGAGTCATTCTTCCCTTAATAATAAAATATTCAAATACAACAGCAAATATTTACCGGACTCTTTTTACGATTTTCTTATCTTTGACTAATTTGTTCCCATTCTTGTTCGCTGCATTAGGTCAGAATCGTGTGTTGAAAACTGTATGAAAGCTAGATAATGTCTGCACATTTATCTATCCGAAAATGTCACGAAAATAACATAAAATGTTTTATCTCCTACTTTTATATGTAGCCTACTTTTGACCTCCACGAACTTTATGTTTGCGTGCCAAAACGTGTGCACTAAATTTTAATGTAAAACGGTTTTAACGTTGCACTATTTAAAGTGTTCTTTGTTCTAACGGGGATAAGTCTAAAATTAAATTATCTTCAACAATCTCAGCAACCAAATTGTGTTCGGAATACCTGTAATAAAAACATATCCGGCAGAGTCAAGACTAAGAGTAATATAAGCTTTTAAAAGCGTTATTGCATCATTTAGTAAAAAGAAAACGATAACCACCACCTGTAATTTGCCACCGTTCACGGCGTCCGGTTTAATCTAACTGATTAGTTACATTTCAGTTCAGCTTATAAAGCTAGAAAAGCTTAAAACCTTTTTTATCATTCCTAAGATCTTTCTGGCTATAAAAAAACAACTTTTGTTATTAGAGGATGATGCGGGTTATTCGATTAGCATCGAATAAAGGATAACTTTAAGTTTGCTACCTGTATTGAAAACTGCAGCAGGTAGTTGTAACCTTTGTTGCAGGTAACGTATGCAGGTGGATGATGCACCTTTTTGGATGCTCTTTGTGTAGTAGGTACTTGTAGATTTCTTACCGTTATGGTTCTGAACAGGTGCCACCTGGAATAAATTTTCATAACAAAAGGGACAGCACTGTGTGGAATACTTGTGATTCCGGTTCTATAAGAAAAAAAAATTAAAGAAGCTTGTATAGCTGTCCATAAACAATTATTACATCTACTCATCTACATATTGCAAAATGAAAACTAAACTAAATTTAAATCTAGAATAAAAAAAGATACAACTTAAATTATATCAGCAGACTTTCTACCCGTTATTAGATTAACAGGAGTATAAAAAAGTCATTAATAAAAAAAATTGATAATACAGGTTGTTACCTAAAAACGCCTTAAGCCATAATTTCGTTATTTTAAATTTTGAACCCCACAATCTATATATAATTTTAAATGGTAAGGTAAAAGCTATCTTTCGACATCACCCTTTTGTAAATATCTATCAACTCTTTTAATCTACGATATTCAACCTTTTTATTTTAAATGGAACACCCTGTATGTTTTTAAATATTTGGATTCAAGGTGAAATTCTGCATACAGTAGTGTTTTACTGTTTTATTTGGTTTTGTGATACTTATTGCATGCAGGTAGTCAGTCGTAAAGCTACCATAAAATTTTCAAGTGTGCCATGGAAATCAATTTTATGGAAAAATATTTAAATATAACTACAAAACGTATTTACAAGATATTGCTTAAATTTACCGCTAACTGGACAACACAACGGATATCATTTGATAGAAACGGGTGTCTAGATGCGACATAAAAAAAATTATTTAAATAAAATCTGTGGATCAAAAATCAAATAAAGCACACTACTGTATGCAGAATTTCACGCTGAATCCAAATATGTAAAAATATACAGGGTGTTCCATTTAAAATAAAAAGGTTCAACATCGTAGATTAAAATAATTGATAGATATTTACGAAAGGGTGATTTCAAAAGATAGCTTTTGCCTTACCATTTAAAATTATATATAGTTTGTGGGGTACAAAATTCAAACAAACGAAGTTATGTCTTGAGACGATTTTTAGGTAATAGCCTGTATATTAAATAATTATAAGACTGCCTATATTAAATGGAAAAATCACAATCAGCAATTCGAATACTTATTTTCTAGCAACAGAAAATATACAGCAATACACAAAAAACAATAGCTTGTTACTTCCCGTTAAATTTGAAACGGAAAATTTTATGAATTTATGTGGGAACATTTGTGTATATTTTCATATTTTCCATTTTTGTTGCCATTATGCCCTGGGAGCTGTTCAAATTTATACCATTATTATTTTGATTTAATTTGTACATTTTGATGTATTTTGAAAGCAATGGAACTATTAATTATTATATCGTAATAAATCATCCAAAATAAACTTGTGTTATTTTGTGCCATCGTATAAATGTGAAGTTTTTTTGTTAATTGTTTTTTTCTAATAACAATGTGTTGATGTTGTTTGTACTTACTAGGGCGGAACTTAATTTCAGTTCTTTCTTCTGTCGTTGTTTGGTGGCCGCATGTACTTTAAAATTCAACACCCATAATTACACTGTTATTACAACTTCGGTAGTCCTGAAGCAATTATTATACGCATTTATTTCTCGAGCTATCACTTCCTTATTTTAAATTTTAGAGGCCACAAACTAGTAGTAGATGCTATCTTCTGACACAACCCTTTCGTAAATATGTATCAACTGTTTTAAGCGATGATGTTCAACGTTTTCATTTTAAATGATACTCCCTGTATATTGTTACATATTTGATATTTGGAGTGTGGGTGAAATTCTGGGGATACGGAAACTTCGTCCCCCACATTCCACATTTCGTCCCCAGGAAATACCGTCCCTCCACATTACGTCCCCGGTTCAAAAATATTATAGAAACTTCTTGGTGTTAATAAACATAAAAAAAGTGGAGGTGCCCACCTCCCCTGGACTTTCCCATACAAAAAATAAACATTTCGTTTTTGGTATTCAACAGTAGTTCGCGAGGCAACCTGGAAATCACTTGAATGCGTAGCGATAAAAACGAGACTATACGGGTTCGATAAGAACAAAGGAAAGATACCAAGACACATCTATCTGTAGTAGGTACCGCCTAGAATATACAGCTGGCGAAGCCGGACGATCGCTAAAGTTGAATTTTTCTTAAATGAACCCTATATTAATTGAAAGATTAAAAATGTGAAAGAAACAAGTAGATGCGCTTTCGTTCTTTCTGTTCCATATTACTCAAATGAGCGGAGAAGGACCGCCTTCGAAAACCACTTCCTATTTTTATATTTAAATATTTTTTCCAGAAAATGACGTATCTATAGAAGAGGTGCATATAACGTGATCTGAAACAGTATTTTTTGTAATCGATGCTTAATCGAATGAATACTCATGTTCAATATCTCTGCCTCATCATAAAGTTAATTGAGGAAGAACTTATTTATAGACGTTTAGGCTTACCTATTAGAAAATGTACAATATAATTAATAAAATTAATATAGGTTATACCTGCAGTGAAAGATCTAAGGGTTCAAATCAGAGTTATACAAGTACCTACGAATAAATAATATTACGTTAGAAGTGATTATTGTTGATTATTATAGACACAAGGATAAGGATGTATGTACAAACTGATTTTTGTGTTTACTTGTCTACGTTACAGACAGCACGTCTGCAACTATGACGTGTTTAGATTCTGAAGGGTGTAATTAGAATTTTTTTGTCGCTTCATCTTGTCTATCATCTTTCTAAAACAAAACACTTCATTTATAAATTTGTTTAATAAATTATGTACATTTATTAATGCAAAAGGTTTCTTTTGTAAGTTACAACATTTTATTTCGTCAAATCACCAAAACTTCTTATACTAATCAAGTCAAACTTACCAAAAACAACAACAAACAAATAGAAATTACATATTACAAAAAATTTACCTTTTCAGTTAAATTATATCTTCCGTTTCCTCAAAGATTTGAAATCCACCTACAAGTTTGCAACCTACAATTAAAGTATTTTTAGCAAATTCTTCCAACATTTTGAACTTTGCTAAGTCTAAGTTAAACATTATTTTCGTTAGTCGAAAATATCCGTATGACGCAAATGAAAATGTTTTGGAAATGTAATGCTTTAGTTAATAATTTATAGGTTAATCTAAAAATAAATAATCGAATGTTCTTCTCATACAGGTTTTGATCCATATTTCAAGTAACAAGTTTTCTAAAATGTTGGTAACTTCAATTCAATTTACTAAACAATATTTTTTAAGTTGGTATATTAAATTATAAAATCGATAAATCTTGTACATCCTTAAACGTGCTAAAAGCCAGGCACGCTCCTTACCTTTAATATTAAAATTTACAAGGAAGGAAGTAATGAGAAAAGTTCAAACGCGTCATGTTCCCAATATTTTTAACTCTTATTTCCAAGGTATGGAGTTGTTTCTTCTATATTGCCCATCATTTGTATGAGACATAAAACATATTATGCACTTGCTTTCACTTATAGTTGCTCCCCGATTTGATTAACAAATAAATATGAACTTTTTAGTTATTTATTATAAACATTACATTGAATTAACCAAAATCGGAATGTGTTAATGTTTACAATCATATTCCGGATGTATAAGAGTTAACTTCTTAAATTTCAACTGGATAATTAACTTTTCATGTAAGCTTTCTGAAAATATCTCGAGAAAATAAACAGAACCACGCCATTAATCAAGGAGAAACTTAAACAAAGTGTGCTACACAGTTGTACCTTTTTATTGCAACCGGATAGGTGACCAAAATTAATGAATTTGTAGCGCCTTTATCTCACTTGACCGTCTTGTGGTTCCAGCATGTTGGGTTCCAGTAAAGGACGTTGTAGATAATTTTTATTGTTATTTTAAATCATGACCTGTTTTAACTGTTTCATTTTTTTATTGCAGAAATGACTTCTCTCTCTCGCTCCATATGGTAAGTTAGTTTTTTATTTTTTTTACAGTATTTCTGTGCTTGAAATGCATATAATTTTGATTATAATCAAACTCTCTAATTTGATAACGCAAACCTTCATCTAATGTTAAATTCATTCGCGTTTCAATCTCATAGTTGCAGATTACATACTTTCTGGTAGAAATATGATTTTAATTGCAGCTTTTTATTATACCATTCAGTGTTAAATATTGCCTTGTTCTTATGTAGAGTTGGTAAGAGTCTTTTAATTTTGGATTACATCGGCCGACAACTTTAATTTGCATTTGTATTTAAATTTAATTTAGTTCCCACTTAATTTATTCTTTTACCTATCACAATAGATATTATTTTATCGAACTTGAACGTACCTTGGTAGCTACGCTTGCTCCAGAATTCAAATACATGTAACCTTGATGTCCTTAATTTAAACAGTCTCTGTTGCAATTGAAGAATGTCATGTCACCCCCGCTACTATCAGTATTTTTAAGATATTACAATTACAAATCTTGTATTCTTGGTATTATACTGGACACTGGTTCAAAACTTAACCAACATAAAGCCCAAATGATTTTAAGACACGATTGCTTAAAACTGTTCCTTTTTGTGATATCGGAAATAGTTCTAACCGACTAGATATATACCTACATATTTGAAACAAATCCCAAATCTATTTTTGATTAAATAATAAGTAGGTTGTACATGTTTTTTATAGTGATTCGCAAATTGTTTTCAATAGCAGTTTGCTTTTAAAAAAAAATGTTTTGTGTAAGTGTAGAAAAATATCTTTGTGTGCAACTGTCAAAAAAAGGTCACTTTTTTTGTTTGATTTTGAGTCGTGAAGTAGCACATTTGTTTATAGTAAAATAAAACCTTGACAACGTAAAAAAAGCCCTGACAACGTAAAAAAAAGACTTTTTTTTACCGGCCGACAAAGACTTTTTTTTACGGGTCATGATCTTGAATGAAATTAGCTTTTAATTTTATGTAAAGATTCGATCGAAACTTTAATTTTGGTAATTTTTCACAGTTGCACACAAAATTTTGTATGCCACATGGCCGTGAACTATCTTTTTTTTATTCGAATGATTATTTGGCTCGGCCTTCGCCTCGCCAAATAATATTCATTCTAATAAAAAAAAGTGCTACTTCACGGCCTTGTAACATAATAGTTATTTATGTTACAAGGCCGTGAAGTAGCACTTTTTTTTATTAGAATGAATATTATTTGGCGAGGCGAAGGCCGAGCCAAATAATCATTCGAATAAAAAAAAGATAGTTCACGGCCATGTGGCATACAAAATTTTGTGTGCAACTGTGAAAAATTACCAAAATTAAAGTTTCGATCGAATCTTTACATAAAATTAAAAGCTAATTTCATTCAAGATCATGACCCGTAAAAAAAAGTCTTTGTCGGCCGGTAAAAAAAAGTCTTTTTTTTACGTTGTCAGGGCTTTTTTTACGTTGTCAAGGTTTTATTTTACTATAAACAAATGTGCTACTTCACGACTCAAAATCAAACAAAAAAAGTGACCTTTTTTTGACAGTTGCACACAAATAACTATTATAGCATAACATTATAAATTTTAAATTATATACACAAAAAGAATTATTTTTGGAACTTTTGCGTCACAACGAATAATATCTAAAAATCACTGACCGAGTTTGAAACAGGTAAAATCGTAGGTATACAAAGTGTAGAGGGTGCTGAGCTGTCAAAGAAATACTATAAAATGAGAGGGAACTCATGGTTTTATGGCATACCGCCAGTCCACCCACAGGTCGGGCGTCATGCAGTCTGGCGGTTTGTTTCTGTTTGTTGACCGACACCTACTACCCTTCTCTAAATAAGCCATTATAACATACACTTTGGTAATTTTAAATTAGTGCTTTGATGTAAGAGCTTCTCCTACGCTTAGCAATAAATATGCCTGAAGTGAAATTTGTATATTTTCAACTTCCTCTCCAAAGTTTCAGCATTAAAATTTCATTACCAAACTTGTTATTTATATACGTAGGTATGTATGGAATATTATGGGTAATTCCATTAAGCTGCAAATTATAATTTGTATTAATTTGAATTTGGACGTAGGCGAGAGTTAAACTTTTGGCAGTACTGCCGTATTCAGGGGGTAGAGATCAATGGAGCATTCGTTTTTTCTTTACAGGTGTTTCGTTGGATTTCCTTTGACCTCTATCTAATTTAAGAATAATAAATTGCAGGTAGAAGGGATTTAGAGACGTTTTACTTTTGTAAAAGTGAGAAAAACCATTTCTCAAAATTTGATGAAGACCGAGTAGTAGGTATATAGGTCTGTATACCATACATCTCTAACTGAAGCCCCGATTGCGCACAAATTAGACTAATTTTGTTAACGTTAAGCTAAACTCTGAACGAAATGATTTGAGTTTGTAATAAAAAAAAACATGTTGTGTAATAAACTTCTATAAAAAAATCGTAGAGGGAACTTTTGTAAATTTCAGTTACAGAATCTCATTTATTTACTATTTGCATACATTCGTTTAATTGAACCCCAACATATATAAATTGAAAACGTGTAAATCCTATCGTAGGTACTTGATTAAATTTATATTTATTCCTTCTCTGCATGTGCTTCAACGATGCGTGGGATAACCCGTTTACTAACGCTTTCCCTCTTAAATTCGTCGATTTTGTATTTTATTATAAACCAACACTGTTGAGATATTTATAAATGAGTTGGTACAACTCGAAGTCTCAAGAGTTTAATTAATTTTATGTCACACTTACACAAGAATAATGCGAAGGTTATTTTGGACTATCTTTATTGACCTACTAAAATTATTTTCTATACCCTATGTAGGTACCTATAGGATAATTTTAAGACGTGAATATATTTTCTTCTCTTCACCACGCCATTTTGATGTTACGTTTTTAAAATAAAGTAAATTTTCGCACTTGAACTAATTTTCAGGAATGTGATTTAGAAGTTGTTTAATCAACTGTACAGCATATATACCTGCCAAAGGATAAAAATAAAAATTGTAAAGGGGTTGAAAATAGCAAGTGTCAGATATGGGTTTTTTTTAAATAGTTTTTTGAAATGTTGTCTCAACAACGGCGACAGATATTGAAGGACTTCGACAAAAATAAACTGATATTTCTAATTTTCTAAATTTGCCATTATTTTTAAATTTGTTGTACTTAATCTTGGTTTTAAGAATGTTTACTTTTACCTTTTAAATATTTTACCAGACATGAACATATTACAATGCTTAATCTAGTTACAACAACCTAATTTACCCAATTATAGCTACCTACTGTATGAAAATATAATCGCACACCATAAAATAAACGAGTTAAAGTAAATATTGCAAAATCATAATTTAGTTTAATTTTAATTGTCCTTGTAACAAAATTCATCACCTGATAAACATTTTTTGACTTATTTTGTTGTATTACATCTTAACATGGATTTTCTTGTTTTAGTTTGGATTTATTTTCCTCTAGTCAATATATTTGATTCCAAAAAAAAAATTATCACTAGAGAGGTGTAGGTACTGTCTGCTAACCTAGGTGTGTATCTCATAGATGTAAAATCTACGTGTTGGGACATTTGCTTATAAATGTGTGGTAACAGCACCGTTTATCGTACAGTAGGGAATACAAACCTTTTTTAAAAACTTTTTTCTTTTAATTTATCGTTGCACCATGGTGCTACCATGGGGAGATCGAACCAATTATCACGTAGCCTCGTTTTATGAGTCTCAGCTTAAAGGTCTCGAGTCTACCGCTGCGCTATTCCCGCCCCCCAAAACATTTCCTTAACTATTTTATTAACCTGTTTTTTTAAAATGAAATATTTCCTCTACAATTCGTAAGTGCTACATACCTTTATGTAAAGATTTTTATTTATTACAAGGTTTCTCGTTGATTTGTAGGAGAAATCTGTAATTAATCACATTTTATGTAATCTCAGCGACAAACATATTTTAAATAGGTATACTAATAATTAATAATATACTGCCGCTTAGGATTCAGAAATGGTAAACCATAAATATTAAATCTAATTAATTATGAAACTAAGCTATGAATATTTATAGTTAGGTGAGATCAACTTCATTTTGAGCGTGAATTTAATTATAAACAACTACATTCAAATTAGCATTGTTTTCTAACATAGCATTATGCAGGCAAGTTGACGTATTACGTTGAATTAAATCAGATCAAGATCGACAGCATGCACCTTCAGAAAAAGTTATAAGTCATTGGGTAGAAGAAACAGTGTTTTAACATTTATAACATTAGAAAAGAAGTGCAAATCAATATGTAAAAAATTATTGTTTATTCATTGCACATCTTGATTACAAATACAATATTGATATTACTTGCATAATGCCGTTAGTTATTTGAATACAAATCGTTTGTTTAGAAAACACATTATGTTAGTATCTTCCAACTTTTTTACTACGTGAATATATTATAATATAAATAAGTTTTGGATCAGCGTGTAGGTAGAATATATCAAAACTTGAGAAAATTAATCGAGCAGGGAGTAAACATATCAAACCTGATTTTTTGAATAAATTCAATCTATTTAGTATACAGAATGCAAACTCACTTTACACACCTACACAAACCTAGCCTCTTACAACTATTGTATACAAAGTAATATAATTACATTTCCAATTGTTGTATATTATCTATAATACAAAGTGATATTACAGCACGATTACTTGAAATTTTTCTCATCCTCTGGTAAATGGTAACAGATAGTAATAACAATAAAGTTTGGTTTATAATACATTATGTTTATAAAAGCGGCAAAAAATAAGGTTTTAAAAAGATCTTTGATAAACACCATTACACCACTTCGTTTATTTACAGAGCTGCTTTCGTTGCCAACTCCCAAAATATGTTCAACACATTTCGAGCAATTCATGAAAGGTTTCTAGCTTAATCTATACCCAAAAATATAAGAAAGATACGTCAAATTTGAACTACATCTAACTGTTGTAATTTATTCAAGTTACATTAAAAAAACTGTATAAGTAATTCTGTAATTTATCTTTTATTTATTTTCCTCTTTCAGGTAAGCTGCTTTGACGCTTGTCCAAAACAATTGCCTCTGTCCCCTTAAAGTGACTGTAAATCTAACTTGTCATACAAAGAGAACGTCTTAAAAAAACATTTAAGTAAGGGAAGATTGTAACAACCCTTATCAATAGTAAGGTACTTACTGTGTCTAGGCCCTTGAGTCATAAATTTTAATGTGCAATTAGTTCAGCTTTGGACTCATTTTATGGAGAGTTTTTAAATAGTTTCCATGTTTTGAAATCCCAATAACGATTTCTAGATGTTATTCGTCGAAAATAAATATCATTAATATTTCATCTTCTAAGTGTTACATAATGACTTCTGAAATGGTACTAGGAAAAAAAATGTAATATTTTGTAAAAGGTAACAAAAGCTAATATAATCGACGGTAAAAGTTTTTGGGGGGTGGGGGTCTGTAAGCTGATAGATAAAATATGATATGGATAGAATATCTTAAGTAACTTCAATTAAATATTTAAAATAATTTATGTAATAAACAGTATCTGGAGATCTGTGTAATGTAAAAACCAGCCACCCTGTATAAACGAGAGCTTAAACACCAAAACAATTTCTTTTTCCTTAGATGACAGACAGGAGCGAATCAAATCCTATATAGAACCGTTTCCTGGCGCCGGGCTTTTAGAACAAGGGTAATTTCAAGATAAGGATTGTGTCCCTTCTGCTGAACACAATTTTAATGTAAGCTTTTAAGTACTTTTCATACTTCCACCATAAAGAAATGAACAAAGCAACATTTAAACTGATGTTACACTTTCTATTAGTTGTGGTAAATGAATATATTATGTAAATTGTTTTACTTGAAAGCACATAGTACTTCATTTAAATTTATAGTTCTAACACTATTACAGATGTCAATTTAAAGTTTAAGGTATATTTAATCACGGAGTAGTAGTAATAGTCAAGTTAATCTCATTTCCATACTATTTTAGAAACACGAAATGTTAATTTCTAATTTAATGATTTTAACTCTGCAAGTTCTGCTACCTACAGAAAATCAAGCAATACTCACTCATAAAAACAAGTGCTCAAATTTAAATTAAATGATTGCATGTTATGTGTTGCAGGTTAAGCCCCTGTTACAGTTTTCATGCATAATCTGATCGGAAAATGTATTATTAAAAGAAGTATCATATTACCTCCTTACTACCTTGTGCATGGTCAATTGAGCAGATTACATAAGCTTTAATATTGTTCCATCGGGTTAACGACCTGACACACTATCGTCCCATGTTCCACGCAACTTTATTTCTACACACACACAGAGACGTGCTTTCTAAATTTGTATCTTTAATGTTTAGAATTTGAAAATGCGTTCTCATATGAGGTGCTGCATAATTTGGTATTGCATAATCTATAATTTGAATTCATTATAAAATGACTTAAATTGTTACCGACAATTTTATTGTTATACAAATGAAATAGTCACTAAAAATCAGTAACTGTAGACTTTGTGGGAAATCACATTTTGTTTTATGAGATACAGAGATGGCAAGATAAAAATCAGTTTGATAAATATAGCCTCACAACTTATTTCCCGAAATGCTACAGGGTGTTTCGAAATTCGTATACTCGCACAGTAGGATAGTTGTTATAATGAAGATAATTAACCCCGAGTAATCACAACACCAGAAGCATATACAGAATTAGGGGAAGGAGATGTACAAATAAATAAAAGTGCAATTTAATTGTATAAAAGTCTCCAAATTAATATTCTATAGAATATGCAGAAAGAATTTCTTTCAAGATTATGTAATCATTTAATGGTGAGAATATCTCATTTCCTGCTATATTTAAAACCAATGGATATCGCAATTATTGATTAAAAAAATAAACATCCGTTGGCACAAGCTAGGAAATGGTTTATAAAGGAGAACTTTCATCTCACTGATTTAATTTGAATTAGCTGATTGGTAATTTCTTTTGTTTTTTGTTGTTTTTTTAATATTGTTCTGCATGCTCTTATTAAAAGTCGACTGTTTTCAGGATTATTCGAGTATTGTGAAAAATCGAATTACCGTGAAAATTTGGATTCAATTCGTAGCATAGATCCAGTAAAAAAAGTTTTACTTTACAAGACTGTAACTACCAGTACATAACAAAATATTTTTGCAATCCTGGCAATAACTTTTTTCTTGTCTTAATATTCTGATAGTACTCACTGTCGAAGGTGGGCACATATTTTACTTACAGCCTTCATATTTTAATTACATTCATACGAGAATAGGAAAATAAACTGAGTGCTTAGATCACAAGAGAGTAACAGACATCTTTCGGTATTCGTTTAATTGATAGGTATTCTAGATAATAATTAAATTGACAAGTCGCAGCAAGTTATGATGGACCTACGTCTAGGGGATCAACCCCCTAACCGGCAACACCTGCGATAACATATTGTTCTAAGAGAGACATGGCTATCGCCAAATAGGTATCATTTGCAATTTGACCAATGGCACAAAGGTATTATTTACTGATGTAGTATCAAGTTTTGACATCGTGTCACTGAACTGTGTGTTTTCCATTGTACTTATCGGTAGTTCTTACCTTTTTCGAATGAGTACTAATTGGTAAGATTATATAACCCCACCTAACATACGCAGGACAACAAAAAAATTCCTGCAAGGATTTAAATTTCAAACTTGGACTCCCAGAAACACCAGCTCTACACAGTAAAAAATTGAATTTGGTGAAAGCGAATTTTTGGTGTGGTAAAAAAAGCCGTGTAAAATTTCACACCACACTTAGTAAAAAATTGACACGGAATAGAAAAAAGCTGTTTAGGTGTTAATAATTACTAAACAACACACAATCGTGTAAATAAATTGGAAACCGTTAAAACTAAATTAAATGTCGTGTAAAAGTTGCTTTTAGTGTGTGTAAAATTCAGTAACACTGTGTAAAAAGTGGCGTTTGCGCGTATCTAATCTATGGTTTGCGCTCTGGCAGTTATATGCAGTGATACTGTGAGTTAACTTCGGTGATTTACCTAGGAGCAGCCTACTGTAATTTATCATTATCGAAGGATAGTAGTTACGCGTCCAGTTTGCAAAAGATGTCCAGACCAGTGAAATTATTTTTTGAAAAAACCCAGAAGTGGGCGAAGATAGGCAATAACGCCACTTTGGCTGAATTTCAAAATCTAGGTACCTAAGTATATTTCATTTTACTCTCAGCGAAACCCATCGTATAAAAGGTTTTGGTACCGAATTATACTGTTATTATTACATTAATGTGTGGAGAATGTGAAGACATTTATTGTAACTAAAATATGCAAAGTACGGTTATGCATTTCCCGGTTTTTGTTTCCAAAATGGCTGTTAAAGCGTCGATACCACGCTGACAACCTTGCATAATTTTAGTAAAATGTAATTTGATCTAATTATGTAGGTACCTAATATACTTTTCAGCAAGAATAAAATTCACCCAACTAGAGGGGGTGGAAGACATCAGATTTTCAGATGTGGACGATGCCATTTTAGAGGAGGATTATCTGGGGGAGTACGTGAATGCATCTGACTCCGTTGTAACTCTACAATTACTAAATAATTACCAAAAGTCGTGCTAACTTTACACCAAATTTACTAAATAATTACCAAAAGACGTGTAAATTGTACACAAAATCTACTAAAGAATTACTAAAAGACGTGTATATTCTACACCAAATTTATTAAATAATTACCAAAGCATGTGTAAGTTATACACCAAATTTACTAAATAATTGCCAAGAAACGTGTAAGTTATACACCAAACGTACTAAATAATTACCAAAAGATGTGTAAATTATACGCAAAGTTACAGTAGTGTATACCAAAACATGGGTTAATTTTACCAAAAAATTACATAATATAACACCAAACATTGCAAACTTTACACATAAAACTGGAGTAAATGTACACACATCTTGGTGGGATATACACGTAGTTTGATGGAAATTCACATACTTTTTACTCTGAAAAAGTGTAAATAATTTACTAACTGATATTATGACTTTACACGGCAGTTGGTGTGTCAATTTTACACAGTTTCGGTGTGGACCTGGATTAACACGGTCTGGTGTTACTTTGGTGTAAAAATTCACACGACTTTTTCTACTGTGTAAGGCAACCTATATAATATAAATATCGAAAAGTATACTTATTAATATTATTATATTTGGTCTGTAATTGAAATAATTCTACATAATGAAGAGAAAATACCTACCTACATTCGTTTTGTGTTTAGTATAACTTTTAAGGTGTGTATGTTTTATTGCATTATCATATAGAAACGGCGAAACCCCTTTGCTTGGATTTCTTTTGATGTTTGTTTTACTGTTTATCTGTAAATTCGTAACAATTAAGGAAGAATAGACATCCTTGCCATTTCAGTATCAAATAATAAATCCAAATTACTATCAAAAGTATTAAAAATCCCTATCTGTATAATACGATACGTTCTCCTAAAAACATCTTAAGTTGAAAGTTCTTTTACTGTATTTTTGAATGTTTTGTATACGTGTCTACGTATATTGTTTATATATTAAAAATATTTGTAGGTACTTACCTAAATTTATTAACTTTCAACGATTAATTTAAATAGTGCGGTCATTAAATAAAGTTTGAGATGTGAATGTGCGTGACCCCAAACAGTTTGGAAACTGGTTTGTATTTCCGAACTGTTTTTACATTATTTATTGCGTTTGTTTACCAAAATAATATTAAATCAGTAGTAATGGCGAAAGGTTGTTAATAGGAAGAAGGTAGAAACTAGAATCTGGTTTTAGTTCATTAACTGAATATAATAATTCTCGATAACTAACAGCATTTGACAGTGGGTCACAGTCATTATAATTCAATGTTAATTCCTATTCTCTCTCTTATACTAACCTCTAAATGGTCAACGACCCTAAAAAAAGTTTACAACCACTGCTCTAGAAAAATTATATTATTTTATATAACAAATCATCATCAAGAATCTACTGCGGTTGATCAAGAGATACGTAAGATAACTAACCGTGTAATCTGTAATAAAATAAAGGAAATATTTGCGTAATATCGCATTCGCTTCTAAAGCAAAAAAAAACTAGTTTTGTCCATCGGCGTAAAATTAGTCTCTAGGCTACGATTAAATTGATTAATTGTTACTTGTCTTACGGTTGACTGCTAAGGTATTAATGTAATAAACCAATTAAATACACGTTTTCAGTTACATTTAAAATATGCTCCAGCTTCGCTTCAAAATATAAGTTATGGGTTAGCTTACCAGCATAATAACAGATTTTTTCTGATAGCAGCTAATTAAATTAGAAATTTATTAAAATCCAGATTAGGTAGTGCTTTGATTGATATCTTTGTTTGGTAAGACATAAAGCCTTGAATTGATATCTAGTACAGACGTTAGATAGCTGTGTTGGTTTACAAACGAAATTTGAAATTAACCAGAGAAATATGGTTTATTTTAAATAAAAAATGTGTTCTTTTTTGTCTTTGTTTCAAACCCCAGATATATACGTATACCTAACATAATTATATAATCTTCGCTACAGGCGAGCCATCATAACTTGAGACAAATTCGAGGATAGAATAAGGAAACTCGACGGTGGAGAACTGGTGGTACACTCATCAACCAAAGAATCTTGTTGAGGAGTGCACCACCATTAAGAGTTCAATAGAAACCAGAGTCGGTTGGTGCCAAGTGGCACAGAGACACGTGCCCGCAGCAAAAAATGGAAATCTCTTATTTTTCCAAATTAAATTTTAAAATATCTCAAACCTAATGTACAGCTTAGCAATTTACAACTTCGGAATAGTATACCTCCATGTCCATTTTTCAATGTAAAAATTTTGACATTTTTAGATTTTTTAATTTCATCCTAAACCTTGTCAGATGCTCTTAAATCGTATCTAATAAGCCATGCCCACTTCGAAAAAAAATTTTCGCCATTTTTGCTCACTTCTCTAATCCCTTACTGTGCCCTCCAAATATTTTGATCACAGACCACCACTGATACAGTGTCTGTTTGAATCTTTTATTGAAGATTGAACAACCTATCTTTAATTTTTCTCTACTTTCTATTAATATTACTTTTGCTTTATCAACATTACTCTGCATTTCTTTTTTTTACCATTCGCATTAAATTAGAATATCTTTCATACCTTAAATAATCTATGGGAGTAAATGGTATGACTTTTCGAAAGGTGACTTGATTTCGATGATATAAGATCAGTACTTTTCCAGTTACATTGAATACAAAAATATACCACCATCACGTCATTAAATATTTCTTAAAAGCGTAAGATATACAAATATGAAGTTCTACCTACTTTCATTTGCAAAAAAAAATAAATATAGCATTTTAATATTAAATCCAATTACCCAAATAAGCGAATGAATAATAAATAATCATTCTAATTTATTTTTATTTTTGAACCTCCTTGTAATTTTCCAAGATTTTTTAACAACCTACAATTTAATACGTGTGTAGTTAGTAGCTGATGTATTAAGGTGCGTGTATTTTAAGCTTGGTCCTCAAATGACTGCAATAATAATTAATTATCCAACATTAAATTGTAAAATTTCGTAATTCTTCTGCTACTAATTGCGTTCTGTTGCTACGTTTCATGTTTAATGATCTTTAAATTAATGTTTTTAAAAGGTGTAGATGTAGTTTTGCTACCGAACTAAAGCAAAATGCTGACACACAATAATTTCTCACTGTAGCTTTCTCTTCGATGAACTACCTGATACTCTCGACACTAATCGCTAGTTGTGTACTCGGGTATTAAGGGACAGCAAAAACTACAGTATCGCGAAGCAGAACGCGTTTATATCAGATCAGAATAATTATATTTGTCGTTTGTTGCATGCGATTTAAACCAGTTGATGGTGGCCAAATTTAACACACAATGGTTTGATACTGATTATTAACGCCCGACGTGAACTAACAGCTTGTTTGACCTCGTAGTGAAACAGATTTAGAAAGTTATGGAAAATAATGGAACAGCATAAAGCTTTTCGCATGTTGCGTACGTATATGTCATTGCGTAGAAGGAAACTATACACATGTATTGTAAAGACACACAGTCTTTTAGTTTTTGGAGAAAATTAGGTACCAAGTATTCACTTATAATTTAACAAAACACCTGAGATAGTAAAAGGAGGTCGTAATTATGCATCAGTTTGAAATATAGGTTACAGGAAGTTCTGTGGAGTCGCCGTAGCTGAGCAATCGTATCACAAACTGAAACCAAGTGACTGTTAGTTCAAATCCAACATGGGGAGATATTTTTTGAATGGATGTTTGTGTATGTGTGGGCGAGTTTCATTTGGGGGCGGGGGATATCTGGTATTTGGTGACCCCCGTAAGTGTAAGAAAAAATATAGGTGGTACTTAGTATAGTAAATAATTTCATAATAAACAATAATACAACGAGTGTTTCACTATATTACCAAGTTCTTTTTAACTGTTTAGGTTTCACTTTCTGCTAATGTAAATTATATCGCATATGAAAGGTTCAAACACAACATTAGAGACGTTTATTAGATGAAATGTAATTAAAATAATTGACTCCAATTTTTTCATTAAAAACAATGCTTTTATGCACCAACTGGTTATTTTATTTAGAAAGCCGCTCTCGACGATATTATTTTATTATACATTGGAATAGGGTCCTCCTGATTAAGTACCTACATATTTTAATTAATTCCAATATTTCATTCCGTCGTACTGACATGACAGGTTTACTACTACACTTACAATTATTGATATAAGAGCAAATTTCAATAAAATATATGACAGCACATATTTCATAATTTCACAAAATGTCATAATCATATTACAAAAGAAAAAAACTACTGTATGCAGAACTTCACCCGGAATCTCAATATGTAAAAATATACAGGGTATTCCATTTAAAATTAAAAAACCGTTGATATACAGGGTGCCATAGCTTAACCACAGATTCCGGGGATCAAAATAAGACGATTTAACGCAACTTACCTCTATCCGAAATTGCTTCGTTAAAGCGCTATCGAACGCACAAGATCTTCAAAAAATTTCTATTTTTTTAAATAACAAAAGATTGTTTTTAGCGATTAGGACGAAATTTGGGATGTGATTCTTTACTGGAAAAAGGTGTTTTTTGACATCATTTTTTTGTTCAGGAGTGTCGCGTAAGTGGTCAAAGGTTGATCATCCACAGGCAAAGAAGCTCATATTTTCTTAACAGTTCGGGCGTTCGGCCAATAGTTTTCAAAATTTTTTTACAGAGAGACATTCTTATTTCAAATATTTTTTGTTTCTTGTTCGATTTCGGTATCTCCCATAGTTTAGGCTGAAAAAAATTACCTATTTTGGTTGACTGCAGTGAATTTCTTAAAACGATGTAGTAATCTAATTGTCTCCCGTATGCTGAGAAATATATGACGAAGAGATAATTTTTTGCGTAGAATCAACTTTTGCATCCGGGAAAATGGTGGTCACATTGAGCATTGGTGTAAATCTATTAATTTACCGGTGGTACAAAATAAGCTGAACCATTGGTTGAGAAATGGTTCAGATTATTTCGCACCACCCTTTACATACTTGTTAGTAATAAACTTTATATCAAATTGTCTTTTCGTAATTGTTTCTCAGCATACGGGACAACTAGAGTACTACATCTGTTTTAAGAAATGCACCGCAACCAATCTAAATATTTTTTTTCAGCCTAAACTATGAGAGATACCGAAATCGACCAAGAGACAAAAAATATTTGAAATAAAATTTGTAAAAAAAATTTGAAAACTATTGGCCGAACTGTTAAAGACATGAGCTTCTTTGACTGTGGATGATCAACCTTTGACCACTTACGCGACCCTACTGAACAAAAAAATGATGTCAAAAAACACGTTTTTCCAGTAAAGAATCACATCCCAAATTTCATCCTAATCGCTAAAAACAATCTTTTGTTATTTAAAAAAATAGAAATTTTTTAAAGATCTTTGGCGTTGGATAGCACTTTAACGAAGCAATTTCGGATAGAGGTAAGTTGCGTTAAATCGTCTTATTTTGTTCCCCGGAATCTGTGGTTAAGCTATGGCACCATATTTTAGAGACACCCTGTATATTTACAAAAGGGTGGTGTCAATGGATAGCTTTTGCCTTACCATTTAAAATTATAGTTTGTGGGGTTCAAAATTATTTAAATAACGAAGATTTTTTTTAGGTAATTATTTATAATTTGTGTTCTTTTCTTGACGTATCCTTAGATAGTTTGTTTGACTTAGCAGCAACACAGGAAAAAATTGCGATTCGCGTTTTTACCAAATTTATAAAAGTTTAAATGTTAAAACAATTTGCCTGAAGAACTAATCGGTAAGAGGCAAAAGTTTTGGGATAACACATTAACTACGAGACTACGACCATTATAACGTAGCGTAACTATTAATGGTTGTTATAGTCATGCAACTTCTGGTTTTGGTATGAAATATGTGGCTTCTAGCTGTGTTGGACTGTTTAAAATACAGCACCGATGTCAGATGTAACTGGATGTTCAAAAATTATGGTGCGTTAATAGCCGCGTTAATTATAAACGCTCAAGTGATCACGTAAAGTGAAATGAAGGTGTGCTTAAAAATAAGTATGTATATCTGATTGTTATATTAGATAGCAAACAGGAGAAGGAATTACTACAGCTAGTGACACATAAAGCACATGCGGTTAGGTTAACGAAGAGCAATAACCTCGGTGATCAGCTGTGCAATGCGGGTGATGCAGGAACTGGTCCAAATTCGTCTCGGAGTGGGTGCAGGTGCTTTGCCCCCGGGCATTTTTGAGTTGGAAAACAACAACCAGAATACAACTTTTTACAAAAATAACTAAATTTGTATCAGCGATCTAATTATCAGACTATTGCTTCTCTTCAAACTATTCACGCGGGAGGAAATGGGATTTCTACTCCCTGAAGTGAAAAGGAAATTGACCTTGGAGCTATTTGTTCATGTATAAATAAAAATATATCTATAAGGATTAGGTAATAAGCGTTAGGTAATTTTATTTACAATAACATTTTAATTAACCTTTTGAAGATATTACACAAGTCAATTCTGAAGTATCCCATTAAGGATATTATAAAAATGGGACAATTCTGCTGAAGGGCCTCGAGTTATGTGGGGGGTGGTAAAAACGTGGTAACCCAAGCTTGTGATTCTAAACTTTTATAAAATATACGTAAAACGAATATAACAGTTAAGACCTCCAGACTACAGCTATGCGCCGTTTGTGTAATGGTTAATAAAGAATTATTATTAGTACTCAAGGGCACAAGTATCTGTTTGGCGGACGATTTCAACATTCAAACCCTTTCATTTCAAGAACTTCCCTCCTGTCCCCTTGACTATCATGTTCTTGGTGTGATTTTCCTGGTCCAGGACTATTCTTCGCCTTTGTTTTCCAATTTCTGACTTCTTGTGTTCTCTTCTACTCGGTCTTTGAATCTGGGGATCTGGTTCTAGCACTCTTACAAATTCCAAACCTTGGTCTCATTTGATTTTGATAGCAGGTCTTTAGAGCTCGAAGTTATATCCTGCGTAATATGCTCTGTTTTCCTGGACACCTCTGTATACACTTATAGAGGGTGTCCTGGTTGTTTCCCCCAAAAATTTTTAGATATCAAATTTAATTCTAAGCAGTACATTTTATATAATCTTAGTGTGCTTGTTTTTATTGAAGGGTTAATTGCTGAAATTAATTTAATTCGTTGACGTGAAAGCTGAAAACTTACTGAAGGCAAGTCAGTTTAAATCTTTTGAATTAATTTCCTTTGTCTTTGTTGTTTTCTTAACTCACGAAAAACACCTACGCTCAATAATTCCAGCGGAGTAATCTGTTCCTGAATATTTACCTATCTACTCTAATATTTACAACTTTATCAAACTGCTTTGTAAACCTAAATTAAATTATCAAACTTTTCAGTTCATGGTAGGTAAAGGTATAAGGGGAGCAACTACTAATCGCCCCCTCAATGTACGAAGGTTTTACAGAAATTATATCATGGTTACGCTAAGTATCAATACTTGATGAGGAAATTCCTTCGCCCGGTTAAATCGTGTACTTATCAGAGAGTGGGTGTGCCAAATATTATGGTGTAGGACAATACACAATTACATTTGCTGAAATAAACTGAAATGAAAGGGCCTGCATAGTTAAGCTTCTTATAAAGAATTTTATTGAAACTTAAAGAATTAATGAAACTGTTTTGTGCAAAAGTAATAAGTAAGAGTATTGTTATATAAATTTACCGAGAAATTTACTTTCATATTCAACTTAAATTAAATTTGTTTAAAAGGATATTACAGACAATAACAAAGCACGTAGAAGATTGTTTTAGATTTTATTCAAAAATGAAATATTAAATACGGTTACCATGTTGAACACCAAATGGAAAAATCTGATCTGTGTATCGTACCAACAAAATTATAAATAATGAAACATTTCTGGAAACTTCTATTTTTAAGCATCGAGTGTTGGCATATTTTAGGATTATGTTTATTTTGATGTAGGTATAGATTTAAACTTTATAATTCTCCACATTGAAATTTATTAGAAAATTCTGGGGGTTTGCAAACAATTTTTTACTGATTCCATAAACCTTTGTATTTACTTGTCGTGATTTAAAAAATTGAAATTCAACAAGCCCGGTGTATACTAGACCTATTAATTGCGGTCCCTGTTAATATTAAAACATAAATCAAAACATTGCTTTGTTTAAAATATCTTCTCTTGCATTATGTATTTTACGGTAAATAAATAAATAAAGCCTATTCCATTTATTTTCAGTAAAAAGTTAAAACTATACAGTTTCTTGGAAACAAATTAATTTTAATTAAAAGAACGGGTGAATAATTACCAAGAAAAATTACTTGAAAGTTAAAGTTTTCCTGTTTAAATAAACCATACCTTTTAAAAATCATTTAATTTACATAAAAACAAATCACTTGTACTCAGATGGTCACACCTTCAAAAATATACCGTTAATAGCATCCTTTGTGTAAATCCATGCCCATCCTTAAATCAGAAAAGCACCTTTTTGTCATTTAGTTATTATTATTATTATTTATGACAGAAGAAACATTGTATGTAAATGAGTGTTGCAATTGCTTCCTTGTGTGAATATAAAGTAAGAAAATATACAGTGTGAGTGAAAAGTAATAAATTACGGTCTGTCTCAGAGGCAACTCAACAATAATAAAAAGAAAATTTATATAAAAACGGTGTCCATTTAGAAATAATTCGGTGGATTTTCGACAGAAATCAACGACCGAAATTACAGGAATTTATTCCTTAGTTTACACTCGTACTGTATATTAACGAGCAATAAAAGACACGTATCACTGGGATGTATCCCATTAGGAATGCGAAACAAGTCGTTCCTTTTGGTATACAAGTCTTGATGTATGGTTGGATCTCATGCAAACTGTCCTGATTGACATTGAAGAATGAATAAAGTCATCGAGTGCGTCAATATGCCAAACGAAGTATCAAGTGGGCGCATTTGTTAGCCCCAGTAGCTACCAGTGCCCTTGAGAACATCTAATGGGCCTCAAACATCACCGCATAGCTAAATATAGTTTAAGTGGTGTGTTAAGTAATTTGGCGTTTGTTCCAATAACCAGATGTTATTTTTCTGTTTCAATTTATTCATAAAAACGCTCTGCAAACGACACCAGCGAAAACCAAGCAGCTGTTTTTCGCTGTCCATAATAATGCAAGCAAGCTAACGGGAATCACCGGATCCACGACCCACGAACTACACTTCTGGTTTGGTACAACATTCGAATTACTACAATTAAATATTGTATTTCATGAAAATCAGCGAGTATTCTAAAATAACTATTTTTGAACTGTTATTATTTTTGTTCTACATTACCGGGTACCTATTAATTATTTACTTTCAGTTTCGAATTTGAAAATATTATCGAGAGACGTTTTTTTAGTGACTATGAAACTGAAAATTAATAAATGGCTGTAAAATCTTAAAAAAAGTGGATGCATGAAAAGCGAAAATGTGTTACAAGTACATGACAGTATGTTATGTAACAAACCATCAAACAAAATTTTTTTTCAAACTGGGTTAGATAATATCTATGCATATTTCATATTTCAAATTTCTTAGTTTTTTTTTGTTCAATCACATGCTATTGACATTTAAAGTTCTATACGATATATGCCATCTGAGCAAATAAAAGTGATAAAGCTTCTTCCTGCTTTGTCATTCCTAATTTTCTGTAATACTTTCAATTATATCAAAATATTAAATAAAATGATAAGGATGGTGTACTAATGCTGTCCTTTCAGATATCGCAAAAAATGATTAAACAGCTGTTGCATGGAACACATTGCCAAATCCTGGTTAAGCCAAAATAAACAGTTCTATACGCAAATGAACAAATCTGCAAACGTTTATATGAAACGATTGGAATACCCCTTTGCGTCTATAACCCCACACCGCTGACGTCTGAGTATATTTTCAAAGACTTTTGTATCAGCTAAATATGTTACAGATATAGAAAATTCTCCTCTATCTTCTAAGAATAAACATTTTAATTGTTTATGTAATAATCTGAGATTATAATAAACAACTTGATGTTAACTTAAACAAATATTCCCACTTTGGGGAATATAACGTAAATGATTCTAAATTGTTTATTTTAAAGAAAATATTTTACGCACTTTCAGATCTCTAGAGGTAGTCGTCAGACGGGTCATTAGGGGTAGGATGTTTGGATTTTGGTGTTTATAAAAATCCAATTTATATTTTTATTTCTATTTTTAATTTTATTATATTTGCAAAAATGAATGCAACATTAATAGAAACTATAACGAAATTATCAAATATTCAATTAAAGTCGGCCCAAGAGCACCTACGTTTAACATTTCCAAATATGTCTACTATGCATCGCATGCGCATCAGTGTCTGCAACTGCATGTCAAACGATTGTGACTATAATTCGATTCTCTTTCTTCAGCCTTTTTGGAAGTCAAATACTGAACGTAGACCTTCTCCAAGTTCTTCCACTCTTGGCGGTTTCTTGATTTTCTTGTCCATCCGAATCCGTCAATTCTCTTAAGGTCATCACTCCATCGCATCTGTTGCCTTCTTCTTGCCCTTTTTCCTTCCCACAGGCGCCATGTGGACCTTTCGTCCTTTCTTTTCTCTTTATGTCTAGCCCATTTCCATTTAAGTTGTGCCATTCTTTCTGCTGCATCCATTACTTTTGTTTGTTGTCTAATATTTAGGTTTGTTATGCGATCTTTCAGTGATATTTCGAGCATTGTTCTTCCATGAATCTTCTTCGCTCACAAGCTCGCCCATTCTTCAAACCACGCTCATGCAGGAAATTTGTCTTCACACCCAACATGATTGTGTTGTATCTGTACTGCTAGGATGATTTTTTCCCCCAATTTTAGAACTAAACACGCTCGGATTATGAAACAGAAATAAAGTATTTACAGTAGGAAAGTACTTTCGCTTTTAAATAACTTTGCCATAAATTAATATTTTAGTCTTTAAACAGTAAAAATACTCTAAATTTCCTTACATGCGTTTCCATAAAATATAAATTGTAAGAATTGTAAGAAAGTTCACTAGGAAAGATAAATTATTTTTAATAAATTCGCGCCAAACGATTTCACTTTTAAATGTATTTTATGTTGATGTGGATATCAACGTTTCTATATATAAAATTTTATTTCCACGTGGCAAAAGGCGCAGTGGGAAAACTGGATTTTTCCGGTCGAAACATAAAAGAGGAACAAACTTGAATTGACAACAATTCAAATACATAACAGTTGCTTCGTTTTAAATCAAATACACGAAAAAAAATAAATGTTTCAGTTACAGTAAAGCAAACCAAAATAGATATTACATAGCATGTGGGCTATATTTAAATGCCCTGAAGTAACGTATATTTTTAATCAATACACAAAATATCAGTATGTTTGTTGTCGTTAAATTTTATTGATTCATGGATTTATAATTTTAAATAAGAATTGAATAATTATGAGAAAGTATTAACTAAATCGGGATAGTACTATGCATGGAGGTAGTATGTAATAATTTCTATAATTGTCTATAATCTGTAATTTGTTAAAAGTTTTTTCCAAAATAATCTATTTTTGTAAAAGGTTAATTATATTCTGTGTAGGATTGTTTAAAATAATGGCAATCACCATTGTACAGTATATTGGCATATAAAATAACCTCGCACAATTCTTGGAAAGATGTATCCAGTTAGGCGAAATTTATCATGAATTCCTAAAAGCGATAATAACAAGTATTGTTTACATACAGATAAATAACATCCCAGATTTGCTCACCTTGAGCTTTATTTGTACTTGTTGTTTATTTATAGGGTATTTGAATAATGATTGCATAAACTCATGTATGCTTTGTAAATGCAAATATTCCATACTTGAAATGCTAAAATCTTCTAATTACATTTGTATACTAGGTATATCGTTCTAAACATTGCAATAACTTTCACAAAAAAAAATGGAAGCGTGTGTCCATATGCATACCTTGACATTTGTTACACCCGCTGGATATGTTCCATAAAACAGACAAATGAAAAAATTGATAAGAATATTATGTGTTTAAGAATATAAATAATAAATATTAAATAAAATATCGATTTCAACGGGAAATATCAAGATTTATTCGCTTTATACGTATTTCGGCATCATTGTGCCATTGTCAAAAGCTATTATAAAATATTATAACAAATGCAAAAATATAGTAACTCCTTGATTCTATTATTTTAACACTGCGTGAAGCAGCTGGCCCCAGTCAACCCGTCGTTTAAGAATGTTGTGATTCTTATAATGTAGGTGAATTAATTCAATTTAATATAATTTATATTCAGACGCCAGGAGCCAGGTTTATTACCTACTTCTGCATTTGAAATTTTTGAAAACAATCATACCTATATGGAGCACAAGAGTGTATGTTATGTTAAACAGAACAAGGTACCAAGGTTGCCGTCAACAATTGCTTGGAATGAATTCTGTGGATGTGTATAGGCTACAATATTGTGTGGATTCCCAATATCCATACTCTGTTATATTCCTGCATTGAATACATTTAATAATCATCTTCATCATCATTCATACATAATGAGTACATGGTGTGTTAAATTCGGGACAAAGTAATTCACTGACTTTGACACTAAACAAAGTAGGTACCGACTTTCCAACATTGCTCCTTTATGGAAGGAGCATATGCTCCACTGCACAACCGATGATTCAAAGGGATTGACAGAAACGACAATACAATTTGCATAAAATGCAACAAGGATAAACAGGTAACAGAACCTAATGGACAGTGCGCAAAAGCAAACACAAACAGCTGTGGGCTTGATCCTTTTTTGTTCTATGGAGTATAATGGAATGACCAATAATTAATAACACTAGTCCGTGTTATATGTCTGTCCTTCTCAAGCTTCTTTGAACCAATTTCAATGTCATTAGATTCAATATCAACACGAAGTTATAAACCATTTCAATGAACAAGGTAACAATGGCGTCATACACTGTCGTGCCGCCCCTTGCGGCAAGCAGATCGTTATTGTTGCCTTCGTATACGTAACAATTCGTGTCGGTACCTTAGAAGAAACAATCGACTGACTTTGTTGTTACCTACAATACAGATACATCTACTAGATGTGGGGGAATATTCCAATATTTTATAAGTACCTAATAAAGAAATGCAGAATCCAGTAGATTCATAAGTATTGAAAATGCGGCATATGTCGTGGGCAACCTTGGTAGTTATTCGTATTATAAAATAAAAAATACAAAAATAAAGAGATAAGTAACATTATTAAATGTAACCTCCACAGCCTTTAAACTCATACACGCAATGAACAGCTTAAGTTCAATTGTGGCTTAAATTCGTTGTGACTTGAATTTGTTATTGAAATTACCTTGCCCAGCAACAAAGATGTGTAGTGCTACTTGTACAATTTACACATCTCAGTGTCTAACGGGTGTTCAACCGGCTCATGTTGGTTGTGACTTCAGTTAAATTAAAGCACAGCCAGCCTGACCAGGTTTCTTACACCCTCTAGTTTTTTTTTTCACAGCTAGCGGTAGTTTTAAAAATAGTTTCTGGCTCCTCATTAATTCATGAAACTATTTTTAAAAAAATATTTTTTGATATCATTGTCTGCAAGGTCAACTTATATTACTTTACAAAAATGCAGAGATAAAATTGTTTCGTGCTACATTAAAATAAAAATTGCATAAAGAATAAGTCGTTAAATAAATACTTTATGTTCGTTGATAGACATAACATATCTTTAATATTTTTATGAATTTTGTAAGCATATAAAAATAATAAGTAGGTAGATAGAATCTAAGCAAAGGTTCGAGATAATGTGCCAATAATAATTTACTAAGTGTAATAATTTATAATAGAAGGTTAGTAACATTCATAAAATAAACTGAAGGTACAAAATAATGCATTCGAAGGAAAAGTTTACAATAATAAACTTAAGAGTTAAGTTGTACAAAATTATCAACTGTAAAAATTAAAACCCTAAATAATGTAAACATTTCCAAATCGTGTTATATAAAGTAACTGAAGAACATCCATCTGAATCTTAATTAAAATGTTGAGAATGTTTAACATAAATTGAGTTTCAAACGTATTCGTTGATGGAATTACTATGTTGCATATCAATTATGGTTGATTACAGTGATAGAAGAAAAATACAACAGGAAATGTGTGATTTGTTTCTTGCATTATATCCTAATCTAAATCTTATTACGAAATCCACAATAATAAAAACTGTGAATAACTTAGGCAAGCTGGACAAAACAAAGATTTATCTACAGGAAGTCGCACAGATATTGCAAGCAGTAAAAATATAAATACCCACTTTCTTTCGGGTTGGTGAAAATTTATTAAAAGTCACCATTTCACCAAAATTGTTATTTAAAAATTTCAACTGAATATTTACAGGATTACGATCGACTTTTAGGTTTATGCCAAAACTGAAAAATTTTTAAAATTAGATACTACCAACTAAGTTAGGATTTCTGGTTTTAGTCTTTAGAAACGGAACCTAGACTCAGACTCTAGGTTAAGACGTTATGCCTCGAATTTAGGCATAAAGTTTTCAGTTTATGCCCCAAGGTTTACATTTCAGAGTTAGGAATAGTATCAAGGCCATGGTAAGACCTTAGGCCCAGAATTGACGGCATAATATTAGGAACTATTTGAATTTGGGACTTATACCTTGACGTTAGAGATTTAAAGTTCTTAGAGACTGGGTTTAATCGTTATGTTTATCCTTTAATCGTAGGTTTGGGATTATGCTTTGAAATCTTTTAACTGTAGAATCTTGAATTAAAGATTTAGGGCAAAACTTAGGCTCTATACCTCACCTATCCTTTAAGACCAGCCAGTGCTATCCCCACTCCCAGATTCTATGTTAGCAAGGAATAGACTCTCTTTACTATTCACAAGTTTACGGACAGGTAGCGCTAGCATATGCTTTCAACTTTCAAGGTGCTTTCAAATTTTAGCAATTTTGCTGCGACGCGTCATCGCTGTACCGAGGACGTGATGTTTAGAGGCCACCCTATTCGGTTACAAATCGGAGCACGGAAGACGAGAAATGCAATGCATAAGAATTAATATACGATTGGCATTTAGCAAGTGAAGACGTATCTTAAATAATCAGAAATAAAGTGTTTTAAGAGTTAGTTTTGTTCTTTTGAATGTAAAATAGATTACAAGATAAGCTTGAAGTAATTAGGCTTTTACAAAGAAACCCAATTGATTGTTGTAGTGGAGTAAAAATACGGAAAAAGACTTCCTTCTTCAATTTTTTTTTCTTGCGTAGAACAAGCTAAAACCCATATATTTTTGTTCAGCACATTATTTTCCATATGAAATGGTACTTTACGACCTTTTTGGCTGGTACCGACGTTTTTTATTTAAACAAATTGACCAAAATTATTAATTTTGGAGAAACACGTTTTTTAACAAATAATAAGTGAGTAGGTTGCCTCGTAACTTTTAGGCAATCAGAAGCGCCGCGGAATGACGTCACAGGTATGCTGGTTTAAAATATTGCTTATAAAGCAGCGGCGCATCGCATTCTCAATAGCAAATGAAATATAAGGCGACCTTGATTCTACAATAGTTGTCGGGGCACGCTAAAGTTGTACTACGTCATCAATCGCATTTTCTGGTAATTTTGTAGTACCAATCTTGAAACAGTATAAAACTGTAATTTTTTTTGTGAATTACGTATTAAAAGTATGCTTTTTATAAGCCCATAGAATGTTATTTTACAGGTATTATTTTTATTAATTAGTTGTATTCATATTATTCCTGCAAAAAATAAAAACGTTTACTAATTAGTGTTTTTTTCGTCCTATAATGATGACGTGACCTTCAGCGTGCTCCGACTATCATTGTACAGATAGCATCCCAGTGACGTTTTCATGACGTATTATAAGTATAACCTTGAAGTTACGAGCCAACCTTGTATCTGGGTGACGGTTTAAGTAAAGGAAATCGTCAACTGTTATTGTTAGCAATGTAAATGATCACGACGATATAATATAAATAATAAATATATAATCATGGATTTTAACAAAGTGACGCTTGAGAATGTCAATAAACGACGATATAAATTCCTTTTTATCAGAAGAAAATGCTACTAGCGAAAAAGCAGTTATAAAAGAGCTTTTTAAATTTTCGCGCAAGTTTTGCTTTGTGCGCCATCTCTTAGACAATGGCTGAACTTCTATACATAAAATATTTTAATAAACATGACGGACGCCGCTAAAAATTATTTATTTTCTGATTTTTGTATTTGTTACTTTCAATAATGGTTTTATATTTTAGTAGGACGTACTGAATTGCAAGATGAATAGATTCCATCATTTTAGAATCTAATGTATTACCAAAAAATTTACGATTTTAGCTACCAATAACGGAAATATTGACGAACAAATCATAAATTCAACCAGTGGAATCTATTGAACAATGTTTTCTCTTTAAGAAAATAAATTTAGTTTTTTTTATTTTTCTACATTTTGGGTAAAAATGAGAAAATAAAATGGGTAAAGTGGCGCCATCGTATAATGTATCTTGAACTAAGCTTTCGCAGTGCGCGTCTTAAGTTTGTGTACGATCGAAGCAGTGGAACATGTTCTAGGATAAAGCATCAAAAGCTTAGATATGCGCTTTATACTGAAACTGTTTTTATCGGGAGGAACGTAATCCTCCATAGGTCCCCATAAGCAAGAATTTTATGTAAAATGTCAGACTAACTAAATCCGCTCCTCATCGTAGATATCTTGCGAAATCATTTTCGATATTACTTACTGACTTACTGTATACGGGAAGGACCCTTTATGGGTATAGTACATCTTTGATTCAAATTCTTCTATTTTTGTGTTCTTCGGTCCTGTCGTCTTTATTTATCTTTAATTTAATTTACTTTAATAATGATTTTGGTTTAGATATAAAGTCAAAAATGTAACGTTAAAATTACGAATTTGTTTCCCATTTGCTTAGATTGAAATAAAAATTCCAGATTTAGATATGAATAGTGGGACAAAACTGAAAAACGGGGATTAATATTTGTATTGCATGTTCACGCTATTTGGCTGTTTGGTGACCCTGGAACACGATTTCACATTTATTTTTCAGATAAAATCGTGTTTATATACTCATCTAGGTCTGTCAACAATTCAACGCTTTAACGGTTCATGGTTAATTACCATCATTTGACACTAGCTTAGGTTTCCGTTGCTAAATTGTATTTAATTTTCTTAAGCAAGGTAGCGACTAAAGATTGTACTTGAACTATCTCTGCTTATAATGACTTATAATTATTTACTATCGTATTTCGTATATTTTAATAACTGTTCGCTCCCTAAAAAGACTGCTTGACCTTTTGATTGCAGTGATATTTATTTATTTTATTGATATGAGGACATTGTCGAATTATAACGCTAAAAATAACTTGTTATTAATATATTATTAAATATTCATTCAGCTACTTTCATAATTAATTTCTTATGAATTAAACAGCAAATGTAAAGTGGTAACAGCACGATCTTACACCTCGAAAATGTTTTATTATGATTTATTAATTAGCGTGGGTAGCTAATTCAGTTAATCAATTATTTACGGAATAAATAAAAATAACGCCAATGCCCAAACTTCATAAAAACTTGGAAGATTGATATTTCGATTTTTATTCAGGTTTGACCATGGGTGAGGTCGATGGGTATGACATTCAATTCAATCACTAACTATGTTGGCATTGTTAATGATGGTTTATATTTAGAGCAACACATTCACATTTAATTTCTTTGTACTTATTATTTCAAATAATCTATTCAGCTAGAAGGAAGAAACGTGCAATTACTTAATTATTTGTGTATTTAATTCTGTGTTATGCAAGCAGGAACTGGTTTCTTCACAAACACCTTCACGAAACCAATAGAAGACTCTTCGTATCCATTTTTATTAAACGTTTAATTTTATTGTTTTTTTTTTTCAAATAATAAATTGCGTTTGGGACGTTTAGTTTTATGGCTACTGTTAATCTTTATGTTATTCCCTATTCCTTGATTAAAATAATTGGATTATACTACCTAACTGTTTTTAATCAATTGTCAAACTATTTCTCATGTTTATACCACGCCTTTTCGTAATTTGAATCTAGAGCGCTGACGTGTTTCAAACCCTTCTCACTGTTTTTCTATAATTTTGAGTTTTATAGCCGAATCGAATTTCTATAATAATTAGACATTTTTCCTTGCTCCTTTGACGTCATTCTTCATTCTAAAGACTTAATGGAAGATAGTTTTATTTATGATTATAGTATAGATCCGTATAACACAATCGAATTTTAACGCAATCGATAAATCTCATAAAAAAGTTTATCAGTAAACATGGTGGGTAATGTTTGTTACTGTAACTTAAAATTTAATTGGAACACATGAAATAGGTACAAGAGCAGATATCGGTAAAATGGACTGGATTTGGTGGGTAACAGATAGAGGCGACTCGACCGATGAACTGAAAAGCCTGAATGGAGAGGACGGACATGACTTGTGTCCACGGTCAACTATTACTAATCGGGTTGAATTAAACCCACTCCACATCCACCCTCACTATCATTATAGAACCACTACTCGCTATTGGACGTAAACGATAATATACACTAATACACGGGTCCAAACAGCAAAAAGGATAACATAGGAAGACGAGATACCCCACGTGATGACTGTTCCCTATTAACCGATTAAACTGTACATTTTAATAAAATAAAGTAAACTAAAAATATTAATCAAAGGAGCACAAATAAAGTAACCAAACCGCCCTCCCCTTTCTTCTTGGTAATATCCAAACCAAAATTTAAAATCCTGGAGAACATTGCAGAGAGCTTCTGGGAAAATTGTTGCGAATGTCCTATTTTCATTAATCGTAGTCAAGTTGAAATA
The DNA here is from genome assembly GCA_963082805.1 of Hemicrepidius hirtus. NCBI lineage: Eukaryota > Metazoa > Arthropoda > Insecta > Coleoptera > Elateridae > Hemicrepidius > Hemicrepidius hirtus. The sequence goes on from OY720161.1 coordinate 9,720,552, forward strand.
AACTTTGTTTATAAAAAGCCCCACACACAAGACAAAATCTAGTGGAGCAAGATCGGGGGATAATGCAGGACACCACATCTTCTACCAATCCATCTATTCCGGGCATGTAAGTGCTGAGCGAAAAAGTTTTAATAATTTTAAAGTAAATTAAAGTCAAAATTAGAACTCTATAGTATTTATTTAATTTTACAAGAAATATAATACTTAACACTAATAAAAAGAAAATTACATTTATATTCTTAATAATTTTTTCAATCATAATTCTTTCGATTATTATACCCTAAGTGGGGGGAGGCTGTGAATCGGTATTGTCCTTGGTAGATGGCATCGTGGTTTGATATGTTATAGAATCATTTGAAAATGGGGAGGAAACAGCATTGTCACAGGATGAGGAATGAGATGCGGAAGCTAGATCAGGAACATCTTCTATTAATTCGTTTAATATGTTCAAGACTTTAATTTTAAAAATATTTTTTTGCTTCTTGCTTAACGTTGCCATGTCTGGAAGGAGGCTTTTTAGAAAATCCAAGTCTGCTCTTTCTTCGAACTGTTGTATAGTTTCACTGCCCTTCGCCTTTTTCAGAGCGACATAATCTATAAATGCCTCTTCAAAAGCGTCGGATTTTCTTTTATTTTGTCTAGAATTCTCTAATTCATTATCGTCACTGTCGCTGGTGTTATGGTGGTCGACAATTAGTTCGTCTTCTATATCAGAAACCTTCGTATTATTTACTGTTACGTCCTCAATTTTTAAAATATTTTGTGAACTTCCCTGATCAGAATTGACGCCAAAATTGCTTTTTGGTACTCTAGTTTTTATAAAAGGCTTCAAAAATTGCATGTATTTCGCCAAATAGTATTCTCTTCTTGCATCTAATGTAGATCCTGGAGGTCTGTAACGGTAGTTCCTGACAAACCCCCCTCTCAAGGTCCTCCATTTTTCCAGACATCCTTCACCTGCCGTAAGAAATATAATTAAGAGATACAAGTCGAAAAGTGAACTTTTTAAAAAAATGATTAATGTGGCAAGCTGGAGAATTGTATTGGACAGAATTAAAAAAAAATAATATTTTTAAACAGCATTAAAACCCGAAAATTAAAATACTTTACACACTCGACGAGAAACGAGAAATATAGAATCCTCCAACTTGTGACGTAAACAAAAATCGAACAAACAAGACCTGATAGAACGATACAGGATACAGGCCGGCTTTAGCTGAGGAATCTACCCCTACATGAATGGTACGAAAGTAGGTGTGGAGGAATCAGGACACTATGAGCTGCCGGCATCCGAAATACAAAATAGCAATGATGATTGCAGCTAATCTTGATTAGAATAGAAGATTGCATTCAGAAGAAGATTCACACTCAATTCTAGAATATCTAGTGCAAGATGAACGATTACTAATACCTTAATTTCGTGTTTCTGAAGATTATTTCAAATACTACTCCAAATATTGCCGATGATATTAAAACCAACGTTTAACGTTTATTGCATAATAAATTATATTCGAATTTATTACGTACCTGTTTCATTAAACTTTTTGCCTATCGTTTTCCAAATTTTATCCACCACCTGTTTATTGGTATAATCTTCCAACGTATAATTATATAGCAGAGGGTACTTTTCGACGACTTGTACGAAGTCGATGTTTAACTGCTGATCGTTCTTCATTACAATTCTCTCAACGCGACGCAATGCTCGAACTGCTTGTTGCTAGCTGGCTGCGTGAGGCAAACATACTTGGTGCATGCGCGATGCTTGAATCAGGCATGTTTTGTCGATGTGGGGCAGATGTGGGTATTCCATTCCGTGCAAAGCACGTACAAAGCAAAGCAATTCGTTTTATCTTGCTGCATGTATCACCCATAGGTACATTTTTAATTTTTATTTTTCGGTTTGCAAGCGAAGAAACTACGCTATGTCACTTACAATTTTAAATTCAAATACAATTAAATAAATTGAAATACAATTGACCTTTAAAATAATATCTACCGATATTTTACAAAGTGTTTAGTAAGGCTATGAAAGAACAAATGGAATGGATGCCATTATAATTGGTCACATGTAAATGTGACAGTTATCAACAATTATTTTAACTTAAGACCATAAGCTATTACAGATTATACATTTATTTTACCCCTACCTCTATAATGATATCGTAATTAGAAGTTGTTGGTTGCCATTGCTAACACATATCAGAACATTAATAGTAGATTGTTCTACAGGCTCATTACGTGGTCTACCTCGATGGGTAAGCTATCTATGGTAACCGCGGGACCAGTTATAGCATTATCTGCGTTTTTCGATTAGTATTGGAAGCGGTAACCGTAAAATGTACTGTATTTGCATGAGAACCCATATGCGTGTTGTTGTTTACCCACCGAAGTAGCCACATTGCTACGTGCTGACGTCACATGACCGATCCCTATACGAATAAATATTAGACAGATACTTACTTCATTCAGATGGGAGAAACTGGGTGGTTTCCAGTTAACTCGTCGACTACTTACTGGAAAGCTTTCACTTTTCCTAACTTGTAAAACCAATCCACTATAATTTTTATCTTGAAAATTGAAAAAAAACAAAGATGTATAGCATTTTATTACACATCGTTTACAGTTTTCAGTTCCATTTACAAATAATGTAGTCAATTAAATTATTTTCAAAGATCTGCAACATTTTTGTGTGATACATCATAAAATTACCAGTGCCTTTAAGATTGGACACAAGAAAAAAGTAGTCGTTTATAAAAAAAAAACTATAGGTAATTAGAGATTGGGAACTGTTATATCAACAAGGTTGAAAGCGGTTGAAAGTAGATTTAACTCTCATTTAAATTAAATGTCAAAATAATAATTTTAAAACTGTTCCATATACTCATTTCCACAGATAAATAATATTCCTAGTTTTAAATTACAACTCCTCTGTATTTTTTGATATTAAATTTGATATTGTTTCTGTTGCCATGTTTCCTTCCTTTTAAATTACATTCTGAATAAATTTCTACCTGTTCTTGTTACATTAAATGCAAATAAAGCAACTTGATTCTGCAAGCGTATTATATCCGCTGTAGAATTGCTGGCAATCCGGGAAAGCAGCAGAATTTAGATTAGAAAATTAAAAATTAAAACTATGATTCATACGCAAACTAGTCTATATGTCGTAAATGTTAACGGCTTGCTTACCTCTATTAATTAAATCGCAAGAGTTAAAAGTGACATGGAAATAGAGGTTTAGAGGTAACATTTCAATACTTGCCGAGCTACTGATTTTGAAGATTGAGGACGTTATCTTTTTTTATCTTTATGTTAATTAGGAAAGAAATTTATTGGTGTAGTGAACGCAAGACATGACTCATTCTATACCTGAGTGGTCTAGTAATTTAAATTCGGAAAGTAGGAATACTTGCTTATATACTCTCTGAGTTACCTAATCGTTATGCTTTTCTGTTTAAATTGCTTTTTAACCATAAAATACTTTTAATAATCAGTTACGATTGTAAATGCCGACAATTATTTAATGAGTCAGCTTGGTAATTAGATATATTTTCGTTTCCTTATTTTAGAGATAAAATGTTTGTACTTTGGTAGATTACAATTTGTTTATTTAGTGGGGAATATTATTACACTTTCGTTATGTAAAAGCATTAAATATAATTTTTGTTCAATAATATATCGTCCACAATAATGTTGAAATGTGTAACACTGTCCTCTTCTCATATTTTTTTTTACTTTTTGGAGTTGAATTACATGAAGATCAGAAACTATTTTTCAATAAAATTTAAAAATCGATAAAGTAGTTACGAATTATCCACCTAAATATTATTGTATGTAAACATTAGGTTTCTCTTTCGCTGCTATTGTTGAGCAATTTTATTTAGATACAAAAATGGTCTCTCATTTATCATAGATGTAATAAAGAGCTATTCATCTACAAAATTTAAATATTCATAGAAGCTTTCTGAGAAGAATTGCGGTATTCAGAATAAGTAATATCAAACCGTATCTCATTTCTGGTTCTATTAATTTACAAATTTCAAAACAATTGTGTATAAATTTTTAGCAGTTTTCCCTTACATTTTTAAAATTAATGCAATGGTTACGCAATCTTGAACAGTTGAACCTACCTACACGGCTACACATTAGTATAGAGGGTGGAAATAGCTAGAAATGTAATATCGTAATATATAAAAACAGAAAAATTAATTATAATTTTTTCCGTGTTATGTTGTATGGCCATGAAAGGGAATAATTCAAAAAGCTTTTTAATTTAAGATGAAAAATTTATAAACTTCACGAAATTAAAAAATATAATTATATTTATTGACATTCAACTGTTCATAATGTATCAGGTTACAAAAAGGGTCTTTTCTAGTAATACCCTAGTTTCCTTTTCTGTGACACCGACAACCACTGCCGACAGCAAATAAATAATGAATTAATGTTCCAAGTTCTAAAATCTCACCCTGTCACCTATTTCTTGTATTTGTCAATTAATAATATCCCACACCACTTTTTTAAACTCTAATTTGGGAATTGGACTAATTGGAGCACAGTTTCGTATTGGTTTTTGAACTAGCTATTTTGTACTGTAGCAATTAATAAATTTATATTTTTTACTCGTGCATCGTTTGACTTAACTATATGTAAAAATTATGTATTGTGTTTAAACTTGATCAAACACTAATGTTGGTGCAGAGCAATAATAAAATTCAAGAACTTACCTTACACGTCATTGGTCAAATAGCAATTTCAATTAAAAATATTATACGTGCCTCGCTGGAAAGTTTGACTTCCTCGGGGGCGTCGGTTGGTTAGCTATATTCATTCCCGACAATACTGAAGCTTTTCCCAGCTCGGTATGTAATCTAGTACTATTTCATACCTTTAGTCTATAGTCTCAAGAAGATAGACGAGATGATACTGAAAAATACTGTCACTGTGTGAAACCGGCTTGCCAAAAGAAATTATCTATTCAAATTTGGTCTTCATTTTGTGGTCAGAGCACCTACTGAATCTGTTGGTGTTGAACAAAAAAGTACTTCCCATACCATCGGCCATACATGAAATATAAATGAAATCGTTTCCAACAAAATTAGAAAATTAAAGGAAGATAATCACAAATTACAAATAATTTCTCTTCTTCTCCTTATTTTTCCGATTGGATCGAGTTGGTCTCAATCCTCTGTAGTCTGTAGGTATAGCGGGAACGGTGTTTGAATTGGGTCCAAGAAGTGCAAAGTGATTTGTAGAGTGCAGAACTTCAAAACTTTGTATCGTCCGCTTAGAAAAAATTAAGTAATTTTGTTATTTGATATTAGGGTGTTTTTGTCAAAAGTTCTTTGTTCCTGTATTCCACGTGGTCGCTCCCCCATTCGTTCTGCCATCATATCAACCATTTTACAACGTCCTTTATTTCACATTTTCGTTGTTCGACCTTTTTCTGTCTCTGAGTGTAAATCCAAGCGTCTAAACTTTCACAATACTATAATTTCTACTGTTCATACTTTTTGTTCTTGTTTTAGTCGTAAATATCAATGCAATGGTTTTCTATTTTAATTTCACTTTCCATGTATTTATAGTTTCATGCAGTTTCTGACAAACAGCAATTGTGCTATTTGCATCGATTTTGATAATTCATATTTGATTATGGTTATGATCAATTTTGCTACACTTTACTAGATTATCAGTTCACTTCTTATGTGTTATCATGATCTTTTGGAACCACGTCTTTCTTAATTCCTCTAAACATCTTCTCTAGAAGCTAGAACCCTAGCAACCGATTATCTTTATTCTAATCATGTAATAGCCTTTTTTTCTTCACATCACTCTCAATTTTCCTTTTAATCCGATCATTTAGAATTAGCTAGTCCATTTTCTGGTATTAATTTTGATTATTTTGAAACAATCTCAGTTGTATAATTTTCTCTTTTATTCTAGCGTATGTTTTATTTCTTTTGTATTTTATGCAGTTTTCAGTTTTGGTGCTTGGATACGCTTCTCCATTTCTTTTTATATGTTGTTTGCTATCCAATAAAGTTAGAAATCCTGTTTCTGAATTAAATACTAGATTCCTCAATTTTTACTTATGTTTTACTTTGTGTTCGATCACCCATCAAATTTTGGGTAAACAGAGTAAAGTAACGGTGACTGTTTATCAAGGAGATACCCATTCCTCGAACTCCCCATTTCAACATAATTATATTAGAAATATTACCAATGAATCGTTAATTGATCTATTTAGGTAGTTGTCCATGCACGAATACCTGCAGAATAATTATAAAAGGTGTCCATAATTTAATTCGTATAGTTTTCCACTCCTTTAACCACTAATTTCAACTCAAACGATCAAAGCATTATTCAACAAGGTCGTTAACCGCCTCTTTGTAAATCCTCGTCCTTGTAATGTGTAAATGCAATTACTTCCAAAAAATGCACGAGCAAACATGCTGTTTTTGAGTTGATTTTCTAATTTACACCTAGTGTTAATATATTATTATCTGGTTTTGCTTATTAGAATAATTTTGTTCAGATTTAACCAGTATGCCTTAACGTAAGCTAAGTAAGATAATTTCACGTGATTTTCAAATGTCTTTGCTTTAGATTTACATCTTTTTTTGCATCGCCTACTTTCTATTATAGTAACATGAGAGAAGAGTTGTTTTCTAGTTAATGTTAATTGTGGTTTTGGGCAGTTTCTAAAATGAAAATTGCCGGACACCTCCACAATAATGCAATAATAAGTGCGCCAGCATAAATCATTATATTCAAGGATTTCTTAAAAATTAGAACATGTCCTAATCCCATCACCTATTTCCTACAAGAAAATTATGCTAGTCTTTTAACCTTGTGTTAAATGACCCGAAATTTACGTGAACAGCGCTTTTGAAGTTTACGTCAGCCAAGTGGGTCGTTTATAGTCATTTTGAGAATATATAGAGTTGAAGAGATAAGCGAAATAGAATAAATTTCTATACCCCTATAATATCGTAATCCGTAAGTATACCAAATAACACTTTATGTGCACACCTGGACGAACTGATAGATATGTAAATGAGATGAGTATACAATTGATTTAAGTTTATACTGTGATAGATGGGAACTTTTACAGTTATTGAATTAAACCAGATAAAGAGAGAGTAACCATCAGTGGCATAGGTACCTACTTCGCTACTTCGCATATCGATTTATAAATAAGAAAAAAAATTAGATAATCCTATCAAGGTAATACATTTATTCCAACTGGTTGGCCCGCTTTAATTTTCGTAGATCGCACGTTTCAAATTGTTACTATTATTATAATTATTATTATTATCCTTGCGTCAGTGGTAGAGAAATGTATTGGTTAGCATCAACGGATGAAAGACCTTGTTACCGTTACAAATTTTTTTTATTCGAATGAATTTCTCTCTCCTTATGAAACTCAGAAGCAACTGTGGAAAAAAATATTCAGATAAAAGGACAATAGGTATATTTAAGGGATGGATGTTTTTATTTTTTTTTTGTCTTTACACGACCATTAGAAGGTCAACTATTTTTATAGAGGCTGTTATTTGAACAACGTCTTAAGCCATAACTTCGTTAGTTTAAATTTTTAAATGGTAAGGCAAAAGCTATCTTTTATATCACATTTTCTTAAATATCTATCAACTGTTATTATAAGCTACCATGTTCAACTTTTTTATTTTACACCCTGTCTAGTTTTACATATTTTTTGCCTTGCCATTTAAAATTATGGCTTGGGCCGTTTTTTAGGTAACATGAGTTATGGGTTTTATTTTATATTTTTGTACACCGAAAATTCTAAAACACAATTTGACTGACAATCTGCAAATGTTTCATTCTATTACAAACACCATCGCTTTCAAGTTTATGTTTCAGGTACTCATCGTATGTTTTTAGCGCAACATTATTAAAGTTAATGCCGCTGAAATAATATCGCACGGTAATAAATAATTTTTAATCTACTGGTATAATAGTATAAAGTGATAGCTCAACCCTCACAACGATACATTTCTGCTTTTTCATATTTTATTAATTCTTATTAGAAATATATTCTCGGGAAATTATTTTGAGTAGTATATGTGTAGGTATCTAGTGATAATCTAGTAATTGCATATTAGAAAATTGCCCATGAATATTGAATTATAATATTGATATGTATACAGGGTGTTTCTTAAATGGCGGACACGGAGAGCACTACGCGATTCTCATCTTAAAACTGAGTTGAAAAAGTGTAGGCGATTTTGTCCTAATGTATTTAGTTTCCGAGTTATTCGCATTTTAAAAATTTTAAATTTGACAACATTGCGCATGCTTGCACGGATTTTGTTTTAAACGTTTGGTGTTTTAAGAAGGCAAATGAACAAGTTTCCTAGGTAATAACCTCATAGCTACAATGCACTGTTGCAACATATTGAAAAAAAGTTTAACAACAGATATTTATCAGAAAAAATGTCTTCGGAGGAAGGAATACAACGTATAAAAAATTCCAAATTTATTAAGATTTAATATTTGATTGATGAACAATGCGGAACGGTTAAAATTTACCCGTTTTTCCAAAGCATAAAGGAATTGAATCTCAATCTTTGACTGAGAATAACTCTGAAACTAGCGAAGAACGGGCATTATTGTATTATATTTTTCCAATTGGTATCTGGAGGGGAATGTAGTACTACTGTGCTCCGTGTCCGCGATTTAAGAAACACCCTGTATTATAAGTAAGTAGTTTATTTCCGTTTCATAAATAATAAAACGAAGCAGATTGATTTATTTTTTTTGTGTCATAAATTGAAATTACATTGAAACTGAAACAAATTTTTCATTAACAACGCTTGAAGTTGAAATAGGTGGAGTAGGACTTTCAATCTGACTGTCTAAAACTGTGGACACTGTGGACTTCTTCCCCTACATTTTTCCTTCGGTTATAAAGATGGTCGTCCAATGAGTCAACCCAAAAGCAAATATTGTCGTTATGCGTCAATTTCGACACCAGTTAGGTACCTAGTACCAAAGACCTAGTACCTATACCCTCAAACAATTTGTTATAATAATCTCGTTTAATTTTTTATTTAGCACATCATAAGTTATTTCAAATGGCACAAAACTGGATGATGATGTCACAGGACAAATCCAAAATCCATTTGATAATTTACCATTTATTACTAAATAGTACAGTTTGACCTGTCACATAAAATCAAAGATCATTTTGTTAACAGCACAACAGTAAACAATCATCTTCGCTTATAACGAGGTCCGATTATAAAAGCAGTGTGCCATTGCCCTTCGTTATATCCGAGCTTCAATATAGGTAGTACAAAAAAAACAATTTGTTCTAATTTCGGGTATAATGCAAACTAAACCAATTTATTGTTCACTATCCGGTTTAGATTAACCCGTAAAGACCGTAACTTTATATACAACATAGCTTACATAGCCTTGACTTACATTAGGCGAGAAGTAGCAATTAATTAAATCATTTTTCAAAATATTCACTGCAAAATACAGATTAACTAGATCACGTATATTGCAAAATTAATAAGATCTTCTTTGTTCTTTGAATGTAAGATCAACAAGGTTCAAGAAATTTGCATAGGAATAGTTAAGAGCACAATAACTGAAGTGAGAGGAATAGGTATTAGAAAAAAGTTTTATACTTTAAACATGACTTTTCAGATTATCGCCGCTCTTTTCTTTAAATTTACAAAATGTGTGGTACATTCGAAGGCCGATTTGCTTCACTTCATCCATGTTTTATTAGGCTCACAGATTGAAATGTTGAGAAATATTTAAGAGCACACTGCAATTAATAATTAACATATTGTCGAGCATAATCTATTTCCATTTTAATTTAACGATTGATTGACTGTGTTCTAAAATTAGAATTATTTATGTAACACCTCAATAATATGATTAAAGGTTAAGTTGTCGGTTTATTGTTGATTAACACCGATCTGACGGAACAGAATCAGTCCCAACAATGAAAATCGAACTTGAATATTTATGTTTATTCTACAAAATTTATGTGTCAAGCGATATACAACACCTACACAGTGTAAATAGCTTTGCTTTCTTGTTGTAGGTCCATATTTTTGCTGTGGTCACCGCTTCACTCTTCATGTAAGTAATACTTACCTATCTATCTCTTATGTCCTCGAGTATTGCTTTGTATAAAACAGTGCATGAATTGCATGTGTATGCAAAAGCAAAAGATTGTTCTCCTCTTTTATTGTAAGGGAAAAGGATAGGAAACATCAAGGTTTAAATAAATCGAACATAGTTAAAAATTATTTCCGTTTTAATGTGGAAAAATTATAATATAAAATCTACTTAGAAAATCTAATAATTTTAGTAAAAAAAAAAGCAAAAAATATGTACAGTTTAACCTGTACTATCACAAAACAGTAAATCGTAACCTTAAATGTCTAATAGCTATTTTTTCTATAAACATCTACATAAGCCTCTGCATTGAAAACTCAATTGAATAAAACTAACATTTTTAAACAAATCTGTTGTAAAAGCAACTTCTAATGACTGTAATTACATCACTGACAATATTTTAAAACTTAATATCACAAGGATAAGTGAAACACACAAGAACTTGACACTCGATGCTTTTCATGTAAACTTTCAAACAAAACCAACCAGTACAAAATATTCCTCTGTATGAAATATAAATGGCAGATTTAGTTTTTAAGTACGCAGGTACGAAAATATCAGTGAAGTATTGTTATATGATGCATTATTATAATACATATATCACTGGGATATCACGGACTTAATAAATCCTATTAACAAAAAAGGCCTGAGAAGCCTTTATAATCACCTTCACAAAAAGGTTCAATGAATACTGTTAATTTGTACGACTACTCTACAATCACGCTTTGCTTATAGTTATAGAATTTATCTTTCTGTTATATAAAAATATAAAACTAATAGAAATCTACAAATGTCGCATATCTTAGTTTTGTAGTAATCATGAATACATACATACAATGAAATTTCTTCAGTCTTTGTTAAATGAAAGATGATTAGTCGATGTAGGAGCGATAAAGCTTATTCTTGTGCAGGTCGTATTCCGTGCTGATCATCATAGTACTGCCTCGGGTAATTTTTCTATAATAATTAAAACGAATAAGTACCATAATAAGATTGCGCCTGACAAGGTAATTACTTACTTCAGAAATTGCGGCAGGAAAGAATTCCATCCAGCTGAAGCCTGCTTGAGGGTGAGATATAATTCGAAAGTTGAAGCAGTTGAAGGATCACATTTTACAGTGCTCAGTCTCCTGCAATCCTGATCACCTTCAAAATTGAGGTACAGGGTGCAACCACGCAGACCGCAGGGCTCAGATTCAGCCATAGCAAGGATATCTTGAGATATCCTTTGCAGGAGGCCACAAGGCAAAAGCACCTCTCCACAAGATAAGTGAGAACTTTTGGCCGCTCGCAATTCTGCCTCGAGTCTTTGGGATAAATCGTTCCCATAATCGTCCTCCTCGGATGTTATGTAGGGATCATATTCCCAATCTGTAACAAAAGAAAAAACACATTGAACGAAAATTGTTTTTCTTCAAACATAAAAACATGAAATTTTAGAACTATAATTATGTTTTATGCTAGAAGTCAGTTTTTGTGGTTGTCCGTACTCAGCAGCACAAAAAGTTCCACTACTGTTCTTAATAAAACAATAGGTGACTACTATTTAATTTTTATTCTTGTATCAATGGTAATAATAATAATAAAAAGGATGTAAAATCGTCACGGATTCGTGGCGATTGCTTTTAAATTATTCATTACAGAAGAGCGAGAAATGACAAGCTTTTTAATTTGTCTGTTTGTTTAAAACGTCCTCATTTAATGCAAATTTCTGATGAAATCTCCTGATTAGTAAGCGACCATTTTTAAATAAAAACTATAAAGTGAAACTAACAAACACTAACGCACGTCTAAGAAAATAAGAAAAATAATTTAATCGGGTTTGAGTATAGAAAGCTATATCTTTTTATTTTATTCCGATTTTATTCATTGGTTTGATTTTTTCCATAAAGTTATAGAAATAATAAAATCTTATTAAGACAACTGTATTTGTTGTAATAAAAAAAGTTGGTTAGTATAAATATAAACTCAAGCTGAGCAATTTGGCAACCGCAAATCCAGGTCATTTCCTTTCTTTGATAGCATTGCCCCTTTGATGATAAAACATTTTAAATTGAGATCCTAAATTCAATTTCGCTTGATCAAATTTGATATAAAACATCTTCTTTATACTCGAAACCCGGAAAAAATATGACAACTGGAATATTATTTTTTATATTCTATATTCTGGCAGATTAATGATTTTGTTTACAGAATAGTCTGGATTATGACATAACAATTTGTTTTGTGTTCAATAAATTATTGTTTTTGACCCTACGACCTACCAAATCCATAAATATAAGCCCGATTTATAAAAAACCTTGATAAAATTTATTTTTTGTCAAGGAAATGCGAATGATAGGATATCAAAAATATTGAGATAAAATTTTAAACCAAGGCCGGTTTAGAATAGTTTCATTAAATTTAATGAAGATTTAAGAAGCTAATGCCGAAGATGTGACCCAGTTCTTACATCTTAGAGTATGACCTTCAAAAGCATAACTTGTTTCTGATATAATTCAATAAAGGACTTGGCTGTTTTGTTTTATAATAGCTTCTGAGAATTTAATAATTAAGTTTAAATAATTTTGTAATGGTTCCCCAAAATGTATTCCCTTTGATAATTATTACTAATGTAGCAAAACACGCATGCCGGTGATTTCGTCCTTTTTCCAAGACTTAATAAATAAAAGCAATGATCAATAATTAACGATCAATTAAAGCTAAAGCTATAATGTTCTTATGCCGATCCATTAACAAATTAAGGGTGCACGAAATACCTATATTACTCCGATTACAAAGTGGTATCCCAAATCTTAAAATGTAAAAAATAGAAATTGCAGCTGTGTCAGTCGACCTTCACCGATTGTATTAATTTTCAAAGCTCGTTTTAATGAAGCTTGATTACCAACCGGCTTAATTAAGAATAAACAATAAATTAAGACACAAACTAACAATCAAGACAATAAGCAATAATAGATTTGAATTCTAATCTAATCCAAAAATTAATTGGAACTATAATTTTCTAATACCAATCCAATTTGAAACTGAACCAAAAACTGACCTACATTAAATCAATAACTCGAACAATAAAGTAGTAGGTAGAATAAAAACTTACCATTTTGGTTGGCATAATTTACATTGTTAATTGGTAAAACCTCCATATCTTTCTAAGTTTTAATAACTAAATATCACAAAAATAAAATTGGTATGGCTCGCCTTTCTCTGAGAAAGCTCGAGGCTACAGCCAAGCGGTGAAACAATCACCTACACAACGTAACATGAAAGAATAAGCAAAGCTTTCGGCGAGTTCGCTTTTAAAGCTTCCATCCCCTCCCAAGTCCACATCAAACCGAAGGAGTGCTCGGTTATCATCGCAAGACCAAGTTATAATGTGGATTCGCACGTACGCAATGCGTTCTTTGTTTGCTGGATTTACTAGAGGCCAGAGGCTTTGTAAAAAAGGAAAAAACATTGAGCACTCGTTTTGTTTTCTCCCTTCCAACATGATTATTAACTATTATGTGAATATGGAAGATTTTACTCTGTAATTTCCGAGAGTCGAAAAAAATTGTTACAAAAAACAAGCGTTTATAGAGGAACTGTTAGACATGATGGCATCATTGCTCTAGCCTTGGTTTAAGCCCAACCTCTTTTGAAACTTGATTTAAATGAGAAAAGCTTATGCTTGAGGTTTTATTATAATTAATTTGTAAAAGTGCTTGCAGTTTTTTTTCGAACTTATTGTTTTCTTTAACATTTCATGAAGGCCTTTCGGGGCCAACCAAAAATTGATTGACTCAAATTCTTTTTACAAGGTTTATGGTTCTTGTATTCTTCTCCAGTTTCAATGTAGGTAATTGTTTACTAGATACTCATTCATATTAGCGTTAAACTGATAATTACAGTAATTAACAATTAAGAAGGCTTGAAAAAACTGGTTGTTATTATCAACACAATAAGGTATCTAGATCTACTAATTTCATACACAGTACCTAATGGTCATTCTTTTACGAACTGCTATAAACCCCACCCCTACAGTATTTCTTATGCTCAGTAGACGTTCCAAATTGTCTATGAATAAATAAATAGGAAAAATACATTCCCAGTTAGGATTTTTTGAACACAAGTAAAGAGTATAGGTATATAAAGTACAGTGCCGTATAATCAGACTAATTTGAGGTATAAATTTGTAGATTAAAAAAACCGCCATGAAAAAATGGCCTCTTTACTAAATTTAATTAAACGTTTGTAAACTCCAACAAACCCAAATTTTCGAGAAAAAATTTGCGCATTTTTGCCATGTTCAGCATATATTTTTGTAAAGCCAAAATTAGTTCAAATAGAATAGACCACAAAAAGGTGAGGGGCCGGTGTTCCAAAATCCAGGAAACCCCCTTAATACAGGCAGCTAAGAAAGTTAAATTTTGGGCCCCACAAACTTAATATAATTTTGAATGTTTTTTAGTTTATCTTCACCTAAAAGTGTGCAACCACCACCAAGTTTTCTTTTCAAATGTAAGCCAAATGACACAACTATTCTAAGAAGTTAATTATTAAAAAAAAATAATTATACACACTTTAAGTTTTAACGTAAAATATCTACCAATTCATTTGTTTGCAAAAATCTTAGCGATGATTAAACTTGATTAAACCCAGTCATTACATCTTGTAACATCCTCGCAAGGCTTTGCCTGATTTCACGCTTGATATGTTGCTTTGTCGCGACGAGATAGAGTCGAGGTCCGGAGATCTTGTCGGCCACTTAATTGGTGCAGATTTGGTGTAGACTTTTCATTTTAAACTGTGTTTAACTAAAGTGATTTGTGTATTTAAATTTTTTTTTGAACAATTAACCTCTTAGAATAATTTGAAAATTGATAAACTGGAAAGATTGCAAAACAGTAGTTTATTATTTGTTTTTAGATCATAAGTACCAGCATCAGCGTTACTTTTCCACAGAAATTCTTATAAATTATTATAACCGTATTTTGCTGAGTTACGCAGGAAATGTACCTGTTAATGAATAATGATTTACATTTGATTTTAATTAAAAACTTGATCGTTGAATATACTAATATGATTAATAAATTAGATAAGCTTTGAAATAAGCACAGCTTAAAATTCATTTAATGGAAAGGTCATGTTTTGCCATGACCGTTATTAATATAGTTATAAAAACGTTTCCTCTGTCTTAACTTTATTATAAATTCTAGGGGACCCCTTTAGAGAAACCTTGCAGCAACATGAATTGGATTTGCTAAAATTTTAATTCAATCCACTTTCATAATTTTGTAATTTGTGCGTGAGAACTCCTTTGAATTTCGATCGAGTCCAAATGCATTTCTTAAGTCTCATCATATTTAACTTTTCTTGTACCTATCTTCAACATTTCAGCAATGATATGAGCTGGACAATGAAAAATCAGCCACCTTGTATAGTACCTGCAAGAGAAACCTCATGAAACAAGACATTCTGGACAGGAAAAATGTAACCATAATTTAGATTTAAAAAAATTACTGATGGAACCACTGGCTACATGTGATTGATATTCCAAATTTAGTTTATACCTACGAAACGACCAAAACAAAAAATAAAAAACGTTGCCGTCTATGGAGAATGGTACAGCAAAATTGCAAATCGTATCGTTATCCTTATCACCAATGAACGACGCAATTATAAAAATCTTCTGTTCTGGTCTAGTAATCATTTTGCTACATAAAAATTTCAGTTGTCATAATATTAATCACATTTGACATTTAGTTTATAGATAATTTGATTCATCAGTTTATAAAGCGATGCTGATTCCATGGCTATCTAGATAACAGATATTTATGATCACCTTGCATCTGCGTAAATTATACGAACTAATCAAGGACGTGCAAAAAAGTTTACGTTAAACCACAGCAAAACGCACTGGGGTAATTCAAGTTTTATTAAAGGTTAGTCTTAGTTTGGAGCAGAAGTTTTAATCAATCTGAGGAGAATTTTAAAAAAATTGTCAGAAGCAGTATTTCGTATAGTGAAGGTCAAGGATAAGATTATATAAAAGTACGAAAAAACTGTGTCGCATACAACTAAATATTTATGTGAAAAAAAATTAGTATACCATATCGGCAGATGTGACCAAGGCATGCTTTAGGGAAATAAGTAAGCAAACGAATTTTATCACGTTACCAATGTTCCATCAATTGTTTAAATTGAAACAGCCTGCTGCTGTAAATTATTATTGTTATTTCGTTATGGATGACAGATAAATCGAGTTGCTTATCATAAACTGTCTAAAACTATATCGATTTATTATTTTGCTGTCTGTCAGTTTGTATTTCATGCTCTATCCTATTTTTTTATGAAATGTTTGTTCTGTGTGACATATTCACGTCATAAACAGATTAGTCTCCTTGAGATTTCATTTTTCTTAAGTGTTTTATATTATTATCCTTGATTGAATGTTTTTTTTCAGTTTTCTTACTTCATTAGTTCAGACTCTGGTTACAAAATTAAAGATAGCTTTGAACTTTTTGTTCCTATACCATCAATCACCCAGGTCTAGCAGCAAAGAAGAATAAATTAGAGAAAAAAAAGAAGGTACTTCGGAAAATTACTTCCTGGCTGGGGTTAGGTGTGATAGCAACATCATATAGGATTTTCGTTTCTATAAATTATATTAATTTAATAAAATCTTTAACTATCGAGAAATCAACAAAAACATCGTTTTAGAGAAAATATTTTCTGTTACTATGTGGATGCGGGCTACTATTAGCTCACAATGGTGGAAAATCTATTATTGCAAATAAAAAGTCTGCACATTAAAATATATTTTAACCAGTTTAAGATTATAAACGTACAAAACTGTATGACTATGCAGTATATTCTTATAGTTTATTTCGTTAAACTAAAATAATTGTTACTAAGGTAAAGTTCCCCGAAAATGATGCAATTTTAGTACCCACGTATAATAAGAAACGCCTTTTGCCATAAATTCGGATTAAAATAAAGCACATCATTATGTAATTCATTTAAAATATTGTAGTATGTTTTTTTTCATATAATACTCTGACACTCAAGGTGTTCTAGATTATCGGACAGTAAATTATTTTGTTTACAAATTGCTGATTGTTCATTAAAAACAATTAAATTTATAGAATGGCATCATTGTATAGAATTCTGTTTTTCATCCTTGGAAGTATTCGTGTTTCTTTAAATGATCTGCCCACAGAACTAGTGTTTTTATCGAAATCCGTATAATTGATTTATTTAGAATTTATTTACGCCCAATTATTTAATTAGAAAAATTACAGATATCATCACTTACATTAGGATTAGATCATTATTTTTTTTACGTCAAACAATTATAATAGACTGTATATATTATATAGTATATTATATATGGTATATTAATTGTCCTTAGAAACAAGTATTTTTAAAAGACCATATTTAATTAAAACCTGCAAGGTAAAAAGATTTGATAAAAAGCATTCATTCTGTACCAAATGAAAAGATTCTTTTAAAATTGACTTCCTCAAGGTCTTACTACATTACCGATTTTCTTCTAAGGTGCGTTTTGCTTTAGACTTTAGAAGCAAAGTGCTTGAGAGGAAATGTTTTTCAATTTCAGTGGAGAATTTTCACTGAGACGACTTTAAACGAACCATCAGGAAGGTTTATTCCCTAATGTTATATAAATATTATGTTGCAGTCCGTATTTTCCTCTACTAGTATAAAATACAAGTAAAATCGTATTGGACAAACAATAACAATATATTTTTTTAAAATTAAACCATCAGATTTGCTTCACCTGTCGCATTCTTTCTGAAATAAATTATGTTATATCTTACTACACAATTAAAAATTTTATGTATTTGCAATTAAATGCTTTCTTCAAACTCATTACAAGATAATTTAGGATAGCCAAATTATTAATTAGTTGTGTAAGTGTATGAATATCCTTCTTTACAATTGCATCAAATGTTGAGTTCTTATCGGTTCTTATGCAAATTTCTATCAGATAAATAGTTAATAAATTACGAACGATTTGCCACACTAAATAAGCATAATATTATATATTGTTGTGGTTAAATACAAATATCTAGTGTAAAATCAGATAATCCGTATTTATATTTTATGCATTCAGAAGAAACCGCAAAATATATTTACATAAATTAATTCTTTAACTTAATCGATGACTCAAATTTAATGACTCAGTTTTAAGTTTGTGTAGTATGGTGGTGAAAGCAGTACTATATAATACCTATATTTAATTAGGAACTCTCTAAAATTGTCTAGACTCTAGATCTTATAGGTAAGTAACCTACTGACACAGTGCCATGTAGCTAGTTTGCATCAAATTGGATTTTTCTTGTTTCTTCTTGACACTTGATCATATTTCAAAGAAACTACTGCCATAAATTTCAACAAACTATTTAATTCTATTTTTCTTATTACTCTACAGATATTATTTTAGAATGATTTTTCAACACATTCTAACATAAATTATTCCCATTTAATTTTATACAGTATATAGGGTCCTAAAAGTAATTAAATTATTATCCTTTAAACTGGAAATACAAGAGGGGAGCTTAACAAAAAAAATATTGCTGAGAACTACACCAAGTTTACTCTTCGTTGCTCGTACACGATTTTAGGAATCTTTTCATGTAACTATCGAATACATTCATATTCAATGTAACCCTATTTGAATCAAAAGCCAACCAACAACACACGTTTTGTTAAAAAATCTCCCCCTCAATAAAAAGCTGACCTAGCAACAGCGGCAGAGGTTTCATCATTTACCTCAGTTAGCTGACGCAACCCCTGCGCTCGCTTGGGTTCTAGTTGAACAACCCTCCTCGAATACTGTACGAAACCTATTCTAGAATTTTTAAAAGCGTCCAGGAGTTATAAATTTCTTTGTGCTTTGAATAGATAATATGCATGCTGTTTGCTTCTTTGACCAAAATAGTCTCAACGTGTTGAAACATGTTTGTTGGACATCAGACGAAAGAAAGAGATGTTTCTTCACCCGTTGCTAACAATACTAATTAGGGCATTTAAAAAGACAGTTTGAGATTAGGAACAGGTTTTATTTCAAGTTGATGATAAAAAATTATTAAAAATTGATTAAAAAATGGTGAAATTTTCAATGTGCTAGGTAACAATTTTTTGTAAATATTTGGGTAAAAATTTAATATTCATGATAGCAGATGTTCGATAAGGGTTCTGTAGGGAACAGTCATAACTCATAAAATTGTTTGAATAACTAAAAAAAATAATATATACGCAAATATTTAAATATTTGTTAAAGCTGTAGTGTTATTATAGGTAATACTATCCAAGTAGTGTAATAATAATTATGCCGATAAAAAAAAGAAATTAATTTTATTTCAGGGTTATCTAAACTTATTTTGATTTATTTTGGGTTCGTTTATAATGTTACTAAATCGTTTACTAAATCTGTGTTTAGTAAAAACACTCCTTATAAATTTTCCCAATTTGAAAAATAAATTTAAAAACATCTGGAAGAATTTTTCCAATCAGGCATCAAACTTGGCCCTCTAGGTTGCCTGATTATGAGACAAATAATAATTATTACAGTTATGTTGCGTCTGTCAGTTCGATTCCTGGTTGTCAACACTTCAGATTTTTTTATACAATTTCTTAATATTGCCTTCACGCAATAAAGGAAGCCTTAAACTGAAGGTATTTCTAGCAAAATCAATTTTCTGTAAGTAATTTCACGTCCCAAATATTTGATAAGGCAGACTCATCCCCTATCCCATGGACGAAACAAGTTTTTATTGTAGAAAAAAAATAAAAAATGTTAGAATTAGAATACACTTTTGCTACTTAATTTTTCTTCAAACTATTGAACTGTTTACAAATAATTAAATGATATTTTAGTATTTGTCTTGTGATAAATTTTAGGAACACAAACAACAAAAGTTTTGTAAAACTTCGGTAAAACTGTTAGGAAGAAATAATTCAGAACGGTGTAAAAAAGTGGCGATAATTGTTTCACTTTATGTTTTATGTTTATTCTGTTTACTGAAGTAGAATATAAAAATAAAATTGACAAAAAATTGTCACTTACTTTGACTGAATGATCCCACGCTGTGCATTCAACCAAGAGCACAAAAATAATACTAAATAGCATTCACAAGACGATAGTGATATTTTAAATGTGCTTATTAATTTTTTTTTGAAAACGTGGACAACTGCAAATAATTAGTTCTACTACCTACTTTGAATATCTTTTGCTTCGTATTTTAAGTGCCTTCCTTTCCAGTTTTGATCGTCTTAGGAGAAGGTAGGTACTTTTCCTATGAACTTTTCTTTGTCCTAGACCTAGGCGCATTAGTGTTCTAAATATATTTACTAAATTTTTATGGTTTTTTTTAAATAGTAATAACGTTTGATGGAGATGGTATTTTATTCTAACAAGAAAAATGTATGTATTCCCTTAGGTTAGCAAACGGTCATGTGTTCCCTCAAATGAGCAAACACAAAATAAAATCATAACAGTTAAAAAAATAATGAAGCACAATAGTTTAGGTTGACTTAATATTAATTTCAGGCCTAACCGAAAGCATTAAAAAAATCCAAGTGACTACTGAAAATTCCAGCATTGGCCATAACAAGGAGTTTTCATAGTTCATATAAATCTAGATATCTATACATGCACAGCCACTGTACTAACATTTCTAAAGCTTAAAATGTTTATGATTCATCCTCAAGTACTTGTCACTTTCAGTGAGTAGTCAACACCTGTCAGTTACCCACATATACCATAAGAATGACACATTAAAAATTTAAAAAGCCAGAGGCACAACGGAAAGTTCCACAAGCTAAAATAGGATTATTGATGTACCTATTGTATGTATACACCCCGGACTAGGCCCAGCTCGGTCGTATTCGAAATATTTTCTGGAGAGCACAACCACTTTTGTTACTTGTTTAGGGTATTTACAGACGATTTATTGCTCAAATTAAATCTCGTTTTATTGAAATTAGAATTTACTCCCTGCTGTGGTATTGGTGTAAGGGTCATGTTGAAAATCTACACCCTCTGATTTTATTCAACAGTAAATGGAAATCCATTAGGGACTATTTACATATTAGATTTCTAGCACAGTTGACAAATACGTTTTTGCGAATAAGTAATTTTATTCGTACTAATGTTTAACAAACCTCAGCTTTCAAGTTCAAGTGCGTAACATTAAATCGATGATTGAATAAAGTAGTGAATTCTTAATGTAAAGTGGAACGAACGTACTGTTTGATAATTAAAATCGATACATATAACTGTCTCCTGGTTTACTGAAATTGAAAGCTTTTTCTGATAATGATACTGTAACCGAAAAAAGTCGCTACGGTTTGTTGAAACCAATAATAACACAACAATATTTAAGGAAATGAAAATTTTTAGTTCAAAGTTAGACAATATAATGATTGTTTTAGGATATAAACTAATAATGAAAGTTTTATACAAGTAATTGGAAATGGAATACAAGTTTTAAACACGCACTCTTCTACTTATTACCGTATAATGGAAATGACCTGTTTAACTTAACAATAACTTTTGTTAACACACAATGCCGAAGAAAATTAAAGACAATAAAAAGTAATAAATCAACAATATTTAGTCTAGAAGCAGGAATAAAAAAGTCATAAAATTGTGATGTGGGTTCGATTAAATTCACGTTGTTTTTAAGATGGTATGGAATTTATCGAATTTACTATTGTTTTCTTAAATTGATTTTAAAAAAATACGCCGACCTACTCCGAAAATGACATGACCACTACTAAACAAATTTTTTGTCCTTTAAAGATCGTTCATTGAGGTGTAAAAAGAAACGATATTATTCTGTTCATATATGACAGCATTCGCTTTCACTATTACTACTTTTCTTTACTTTATCAGATCCGGAACAATATCGTTTAACGACTTACTTACTTTCCATATTTCCGTTTTTATGACTAACGTGATTATGTTTCTAGGCAGGCAATGTAATGTAATTGGTATAGCGTGGAATTGCAATTAAACCAGAAATGCAATGTAATTATAACTTTCTGAACTAGTCATGAACCTGCGCAAATAACTGACAGTTAACGCAAGCTAATCATCAAAACTGTTCGCTAATTTACAAAGGAAGCTGGTAAAGCTATTAATCGTCGATCACCCTATAAGGGTTAGAATTAAACTAGAATTGTATTACAAGGGATAGTTAAGATATAATCTCTATAAAATTAAACTGAACCCCAGGGATAAAAATGAGAGAAAAAATATTGCATAAACTTCAATTCGGGAAAAATTGGTAAACAAAAAAGTTATGTTTCATTTTAAATGAAAACCATAAAAAATTGTGAAACAAGTGTGTTGGTAGAAGAATAACACCCTTTGTCAACGTTCCTCCTTAATATTACTTTGCGAAGGTTCTTAATTAAATTTTGCAGTGGCGACTGGTGCCAAGGATCACGTGTCCTCAACAAAAACATTGAAATCTCCTTTTTTTTTAATCATAGTCTTCTAGTATACTATACGTTTTAATTAGGTTTTAAAATATCCTCTATCCAATGTATAGCGTTAACGATATAAATCTTCGAAATAGTATACTTCCATGTCGTCATAGCGAGCTATAGCATGAAACTGGGATAGTTTTGTTGTGACCCTTACGACGCCGACGGCGACGTGTTCAATTCAAACTGGGCACGGTTCCCGACAGCCCGCGTCAATTTTCGGCAGCCAAGAAAAGTTCACAATGTGCGCCAGCGTGCCACGTGCCCTTAAAGCGCTTCGCCGGGTTGATTTCAACAAAATTGCTGTAACCACACCTTTACCTATAAATTACTGAACTCTAAAAGTAAACGTTTCACGAATATTTTTTTAAATTATATTGCTTGGTTATTACAAACTTTAATTTTTCAATGTGAAAATTGTGACATTTTCAGGTTTTTTAATTTCATCCGAAACCTTGCCAGATGCTCTTAAATCGCGTCTAATAAACCACGCCCAATCCGAAACAAAATTTCGCCTCCATCGACATTTTTGTTCAATTCGCTCGTCCCTTTACTGTGCCCCCTGCAAGTAGTTGGTGTTGGTACTATCTTTGAGTAGAAAAATAGATCCTAACCTCGATCAAAATAGATCCTAACCTCGATCAATATTATATTTTTTTATTCTAGGGATAAAGTAGAAAAACAGTCAAAGCAAACAATGTCGGATATTAAGATACACCATAGTACAGTGTTAAATAGTTATAGTTAATAAAACGGCACCACAATATATATCATCAAGAGCAGGTGTGAAGCGAAGGAAGTAATTGAATTGATATTTTATTATTTGGACAGCACATGTACTACCCTTATAATTATACACTATAATCTATACTACACTTAAATAACATAATATATCATTTAATAAATTTCATTTTGCGTTGTCTGCATTCCAGATCTCGTAAAAAAGGTAGGAAAAATGAATTTGGGTGAAGCGTAAACGTGTTAACATATTAATTATAGATATACATATTATATAATGATTACTAAGTTCTTGTCCAGATTCTAAATGGCATCAGGGTCCGTCAGACCGTCAGGATTGCTGAAAATTAAAATTTGGGAGTTTGATTGGGTTAGGTACCAATAAGGATTAGAAAACCGTAAAGAGAAGGCAATGGCAATCTGTGAGCTGAATTTAAGTTTTAGTTTTTCTATCACTTTTATTTTCGCTAACTTTATTTCTTAAATCTATCATAAAGATCACTGATTTATGAATCTTAAATGTAAAAGTTTTTAAAGCAATAAACCGAAAATTTAAATTAATTTAACAATAATGTTGGTTGGCAGTTTGAAATTGAACATACTTAAATATATAACATACTTGACGATATGAAGTAGGCGTGTTTAGAAGTAGAAACTTAATTTATATGCTAGACATTAAGAAAATCAAACTCAGGTACCTATAACTAATAACGAAAGTTAAAATTTTATTGTTTTATTATTTTTTTTTATGAAAGATCAGCAAACCACTTTATATCATAAAGGTACTTTTCTGAAACGTACTATAAAAGGAATTTAAATCCAAAAATTACTCTGATTTGAAAGTACAGGAGTAAACAGCGAATTAATCTCTAATATGGGTAATCAAATTGATTTGCACGAAGAGCTAAGGCTAATCATAATTAATTTTTGCTTTTGGTGAACAATTTTGAAGAATTTATTTCAAGGTTGTGAATTTGTGATAACATTATTATTGATGTAACCTGAAGGAAGAAACTTCAATCAAATTTAAAATTATACAATTAGTACATCCCTTAGAATAGTAGATAAAAAACTGGGTTGGATACTTTTCTTAAAATTACAAGTTTTTATTCTTAAGAGGCATAAAACAAAATAATAATTTAATAAACACGATAACGCGGCTT
Source organism: Hemicrepidius hirtus (assembly GCA_963082805.1). Taxonomy (NCBI): domain Eukaryota; kingdom Metazoa; phylum Arthropoda; class Insecta; order Coleoptera; family Elateridae; genus Hemicrepidius; species Hemicrepidius hirtus. Next base: position 9,745,109 of record OY720161.1, read on the forward strand.
GGACAACTTTCATGATTATAAATTCTACATAATTCTATTTTCTATTGTATTTAGTAGGTACCTAATTACTTCAAATGGAAAGTGGTTACAAAAAGGTTGTGCGGTTTGTAAATCTATATTTGCTACTAGTATTGCGGAGAACTCTATTTTAATCTATAATCTTAAGGTAGAAATTGGATACAGACCACTTATGTAATCCGAAATTAATTCACAACAAAAACTAGCTCGGTCAAGGCTAAGCGGGATGTAATTACAAACTGTATGGTTAACACCAATTCCGGTAAATTGCGCTAAGTGCTTCAAAACGTTTCCAGCTTGTTTTTTGTTCATGATCTTGAACTGCTTATAGAAACTGCTAAACAGTATTTTACGTAAAACCATCATTTAGTGCATTTGATTAACAAACAAGTTAACAATAATTTTTTCGTTACATTCATTTATTGATTTAACAAAACAAATATAATGTAATAAAGATAAGAACTTTTCCATATTTGCATTGTTTTATTCCTTTTCTTTCTCTATAAAAATATTTTGGGTAGGCAAACCAGTTAATAGGAAAATATTGTTCATGTCGTCTGTCTCCATATCTTAAATTTTTTGTAATTTAAACACAAATAAAGTCACAATAATTTTTATCTAAATAAAGATTGAAAAGAAAAAATATTTTTGTGTAAATAAATTAAAACGGAATTTATATTAAATTGTATGTGGGCCAGTATAAGGGTATAATAAAATATTCATTACCTACTTGAGGACTAGGTGCAATTTACGAGCGTTCCAATCTATAATTTAATGGAATTTTCCACTACCTGAGTTTTAAGCGACTCCTAACAAATTTACTTTTTATATGTTTGGAGTGTTATGAATCATCGTTATTATCCCATATAAATTTGATCATAAATTAAACATTTAGTATTTTATCATAGGAACATATTGGTAAAAAAATTTATTAAGTATTAAATTAGTTTAGATATGTATTCGACAGTACAAACATGTTTATAAAAAATTAAATAATCCTCTTACCTCTTATTATTCGTTTTTATAAACAAATAAATTAAATGTTCCAGAAATAAAATATAAAGTTGAAAATTAATTAGTTCTTATAATAGGCACATTATTTGTAATATAATTTGTGTCAAGATATTTTAGTATCTTAGTTAGTAATAATTATTTTAAGTAGGCTGCACCCTTCCATCCTAATTAAAAATTAATAATAGCTCTTCTCTTGACATGGTGCCACTGAAAATAGGGATTCTGCAATTTAGGAGATATTGAAAAATATCTACTCGTTTTCAAACTTTCCAAATATTGTGAATGTCTTAAAGTTAGTAATTACTTTATACAAATATAATTATTATGAGAGTCGGTTTAGAGCTAGAGAGCATTAGGGACTGAATATATTGCACTTTTTGAAGGCACTCAGGAGAAACATCGGTTACATATTACGGTATTCAATATTAATTTAATTACCCTCAACCCCCTATGCTGCAATTACGTTTTTATTTCTTTACTGATCTTCCAATATTATTGCTGATATAAACTGTAAATCTCATCTACGTTCCTCCTTTTTGGTATATACTTGAATGCTCAAGCAATCTATCTTTCTATCATTCTATTTTAAGAATGAAAAACTACTGTTCCTGATCGTTATTCGACAAAGGCAGAGTAATTTTGGCAAAGGAACACTTATAGTTGATGTGTTTGTCTTTTTCTGTGAACGTTTTCAGTTTCATTGTTTTATTCTTTTTCTTCAATAAACTTTAGCTATGCATTCTTTGTACCCCTGTACAAAACGCTGTTCCTCTCCTTGTGCCATTCTAATAAGTTTCAAGAAATCTTTTTCCTTTTTGCTTATCATCTACTTGTTCCATCAACTTGCGTTGTTGGACTTACCAATTTAGTCAGAATTCCTGTAAAGGTACAGAATTATAGTCGGGCAGATGGTAACAACACGGTAGTATACATCTTGAATGATTGATTAACGGGCAACCTCATATGGAAAATTAATGAAGTAAATTATAAAGATGAAAACCGCAAATAATTATAAAACATTTAGATTACTCCATAACAAAAAAAATATATAAAAATATCCTAATGCTATAAGAACGATTTACGCAAGTTATTAATTATCTCTTCAAATTGCATGTAGGAAGTGAGTCATCAAAAGTTTCCACAGCAAAGCAATTTGCATTAAAGAACAAAGCAGAGCGGTTTCAATATATACATGCCCTATTACTTACCGTAATTAGTAATTTTGATTCAGCTATTATAAAATTAAATTTGATGTTCTTTTCATATAAAATGCTTATAATCACACTTGCGAATTAAATAAAAAATTACGATCTAGTAGGAAACATAATCCGATTATAATAGGTATGTTAATTTAATATAACTCACTATCGGAATAATTTAAGCTTGCTATAAATCATAAATGGATTCGATTCGAATTAATGCAATTAAATGGTAGTTTATGCGTTATATGTTGTCATTATGAATGACATGACAGACTACCATCTCGACATCTAACTTAATAATTCGACACGTGAAGGTAGGTCAGAGTCTCGCGATTGATTTTGATTGATGATCAGAATAAGAAACTTATAGCTGCATTGTGGGTGTAGTTTCTAAAATACAATTGTCATGTAGGACGGTGTAACCTGAATTACAATTAAAAATATGCTATGTTTTTATAGGCAGGGCGCTTGAAGAGTATATAAATGCATAACTAAGGCCAATGACCACTCGCTTCACGATTAGAAACCTGATAGAACCAAAAGTACTTAAAGCAAATAAATAGATAATTATTCTAATTATCTGTCTATTTGTAAGTAGAGTGTATAATTATTATCGAATCTTTAATGTTTCTTTTTTTAATAATTAATATCTTTTCCGTATTTAATTCCCATATCTTCAATCTTGTATCAATTATTGAAATGCTGTGCTCTTTGTAAAGACCAAGTTCAATGTAGAATTAGACTTAATGATGATGTATAGGTAACCTTACAGAGCTATAGGTTTTAATTGTCTTCTACCCCAAAATGTTAGTCTAAGAAAATATTCACTCTCTAAGAAGGTTTGGATGGAAGTGACTAAGTATTAAGGAAACAAAGAGTTGACAAGACGAGACAACTTCATCTGGTGCATGGATGGATTTGAAAGAGAAAACCATTCGAAAACGGGTGTTTCTGTAGTAAGCACAGTTCAGTGTTCGAGTCTGAAATATTTGTCATCACGGTGTCTGCACAGACTATAGGCAGTGGGGAGGGGGAATGAAGATAAAAGATAAGACTTGGAATTCCTCACCCAAAAAAATAGTACCCTTCAAGAATATCTTTAACTTCATTAGAGATACTGCCGGACGAAGAAATTACGTTGGGGTCAAAAGAGCTGCAGTACTACTGCAGGCAGGATGATAATCGAACCATAGCCAACTCGACCAGCTTGTAAACTAAACTCAACATCTCAACTTTTTTATTCTTTTAAGTCGTTTGCGACTTCATCACACGGTGTCTTTTCTGAACGTTTTCTGATTTAATACGACCCAACTATCCATCTTTGATAGTCAAATAAAAAAATGACTTTTGATCCATACTTGGCTCCTCCTTTCCCATTGGGTAGGTAGGTCCAACGAATATTTAAGTTCTTCACCCCTTGTATCCTGTTCCCATTAGCTCCACTGATTTTGCTGTATCACCTTTGACTGTAATTTGAATGTCTTCAACGTTTTTACTTGGAAGTAATTTCGCATAGAGGCTAAAACGTTTTAAAAAGGTCAGGACCTATAAGATTACAACTTCTTCAACCTCCCTAGATTCATTTTCCTTAAATTTGTGGTAATAAATAGTTTTGGCAATTCAACCACCTGTTCTAAGCTTGAACAATGTGGTTTCAAAAGTTTCCCAAATATTTCTTGTCGTGACTAAAACTTGTATCTTTCAAAACGAATATAAACCTGTTCGAATAGTAAATATTTCGTTTATTGAAATTCGATTATTTCGTGTGAATTAAATTTTGTACCGTTCCATTCATCCCCTTACAAATTAATTTATTATATAAAAATGTATTGAGAATAAAAACTTTTTTGCAATACTGGAACATTTCCGAAGGAGGAAAATATTCAAATGGAGTTGTTGATCCAGAATTTCTAATTAAATAAGGGTAGATTTTATGTATCCTTGTATAATGGTAGTTGGAAACTGCTATATTATCATACCTATACACAAGGGCGGAAATTAATTCCCTTGGCTTCGATATTCTGTAACATAGATTGTTAGGATTCCGAGGGGTAACAGAGATAGAAAGCAAAATGTGCGGATAAGTAAGAGAGACAAACTTACTCGTTACAGAAAATGCTAGTCCCTAGCAACTGTGAATCTGTTCTTTGAAGTACGGTGCGAATGGAGGTCGCATTGTACAGGAAATATAGAGCACTTGTGTATAAAAAAATCAGAAATTTATTAATACACTTTATTATGAATATTTTGAACACACAATCAGACCTAAAAAATACTTTAAATGTGCATTACTATCAAAATATCATAATTAATGCTTACTTATGCAAATAAATTTGATTATTGTTAATTCTGAAATTGCTATTTGAATTTGTATTTATTTATCTGTATTTAACTGTACATTATAATAGAAAATTTATATCAAGCAACGAAAAAATTACTACTTTTTCATTCGTTCTATGAATATAGACGTTTATTGGTTTTTGCCTGCTATATAGATCTAAAAATAAAAATTCTATAAATACGAAAGCTAATCGAATACAAGAACTCTTTGTATCGCAGATTTCTCAACCTACATTTTGAATAACTTTTACAAAGAAACAACCCGTGCTTACTGATTAAGATACTTAATTAAAAACTATGAATTCCTGTATTTAATTTATGTTCTCTCTGGAATGCTTTATTTTATTCGATGGTCTCAATCAAGCATAGATGTTTGCATAAAATACTTCGAGGGACCTACAAGCTAACGTGAAGAACAAACCAAAAAAAGGATTGTAGTACGTATCCATTTGAGGGCAGAAAAATTTTTGCTAACAAGAAACAAAATGTTTATACAATATCACTTTCCAAATATTATTATTATTTTTTTAAAATTTGATTTGTATGCGTCGGTAGCGTTGGACAAATATAAAGGTGTTTTATTATGTATGTACATTCAAAAAAAATTTTATTTATTAATATACTATAATCACAGTAACCATTATTATAAAATTATTATGAGAAGGTAGGTTAAAAGTCATTCACTCTTTATTAGTCGATCAACATTAAATTTTCAATGGTAGATACTTAATTTTAGACTTGCTTTCTTATAACCTCTGTGATCATTTTACCTATACCGTCTTGCAGACACGTACCTATAAAGTTTGTTATTGAAAATTATTTCTATAAAATTGTATGTAGATACAGTTTTCAGAAATTACTTATTATAAGTAAAAATTATTCCACATTTGCTAAAATGAAAGACAAACAGAGCTCTTAAATTATTAGATGTTAAACTGAAATTAGCGTTACGTTAATTTTCAACGAAATTAATTAATTTGTTTTCTCTTCGTTCGCGCGTTGTTTGCAACATGTGTACCATACATGCACAGGAAAACTAAATTTGGTTATTTAATTACTACGTACGTGTCTGTTTTGTGTATAAAACTTTCCTGGTAAAATACAAATACGAGGGGAACTAGAAACACGATCTACCAATCCAAAAAATCCAAACTACTAGCGAACGAATGATTGGGGTAATATTATATGGAGACGATGCTTTATCATATTTGCCAATTTGCCATTGAATTTGGGTGAAAACGTCTAACTTACTAACTACAATCTATACCAAAATATGATCGCATAATAATTGTAATAAATGACGAATAAACATTAAAACATGTTAAATAAGCTGCTTGAACCAATGGTTTTCAATTCTGTAAAAATGCTGATTCATTGTGCTAGAATCTTCATCCACCTTACCAGTGCGGTTCTGATATCGTCAGACTTATATATCTGTTCGGAAGCTTAAAGAGAAACCTCAGCGGATGTGGCTTTAAAACATATAAGCATTTGAAGGGCACCATCAAGAATTGCCCTAAGGCTCAAGAAAAATAGAATATTTATTGCAAATAAAATTTTATCAAATATTTATTTAAATACATTCCCTGTATAACCAAAATATCGCGTTATAGATAAAAGTGCTCTGGTACGATTGCATTAAATATGCAATAAATATAATATCAACATTTAAAACCAAAATATAAATTAATTGAACTAGATAGAAACAAAAAAGAGTTAACATATCGCAGTGAAACGGATGTTTCCATTTAAGATTACGGTAAAGTGAACTTCCGGCAGTTTCAACATAGCCATTAATTATATTGATAGCAAACAGCACGAGCATATACTAACATTTCTTTACTGATTAAGACAAACAAAGAGATTATATGGGGGTTCGATAAAAAAAGGCAGTAATGTTCTTTACTTTCAAATATCTATGAACTGTTTCAAGTTTAGGTCGTTTCTTTTATTTTAAGTGGAACGCCCTCTGCCCTGTATACTTTGACATATTTGATTCCCAGATTTTTTTTAAATAATTGTTTTATGTTGCATCTAGACAGCCGTTCGCTACCATAAAATGTCGTTCTTCTGTACATATCGAACCCGTAGTCTCGTTTTTCTCGCTACCCATTCAATTGATTTCCAGCGTCTACCTCACGAACTATACTGTTGAATATCAGAAACGAAATGTTTATTTTTAGTATAGGAAAGGCCAGGGGAGGTTTGCACCTCCACTTTTTGAATAAACTTGTTTTTCTTTAATGAAACCCATACTCAAATTACATTTTATTTTAAAAATAGTTTCACTTCCTTTTTATAAAATGTCTTCATAAATTGATAAGAGTTAAAAGGTGAAAGTCTTTGTTCGTATTTATTTCTAGCCGAGAAATCGCACCATCTGCGATAAGAATCGTTACGTTAACGCATCCGACGACTTTTTGTTATCTATGAACAATTTATTGAATTATTGCAGTTCGTGCATTTTAGACATTTTAGTTATTCTCGTATACTTAGAGAAGGTGGTGTTCTTTATGGGTGCTCCTAGTTTCGTTGTTGAATTAACAAATTCGTTCAGCTTAATCAGGTATTTATCAATATTTTTATTTGATCAGACTTCAGAAAGAAAATAAATACTTATTGTAACTTTAATAATAATTAATGCAATTAACTAATTTTTATTTTATTTTAGAACACAAGGGAGGATATATCAGGAAGTGTAGTGCTGTGTACTGTGTACAGTGTACTGTACTCTGAAGTGTGGTGTAGTGAACTATACTATACTATAGTGTAGCGTGAGTGATTGACATTGTTTTGGTTTTTGGACAGTGTTTGGTTCGGGAAATGAATGGTTTCGTGAATTCGCAAGAGGACAACGCAGAAATTGTTATGTGAGTCGTTTTTGGTTGAGGGATTTTGATAATATTTGAAAATTATATGTACTTTGAAAGAGAAACATTTGCTGAATGTTTAATGGGTATTTTACATTAGCCGAAAAAGCGTTTGCGTTTGCGTTACGTTCGTTCAAAAGTTCGTGTAACTACTGCTCTTGTACCATTCGCGTTCGGTAGTTCTTGTGCTAATGTAGTTTGATAACATAAAGAATTATGAATTAATATTGATATTACGTAAGTAGGACTTTACTAATTTACGAACGATTTAATAACAAACAAGAGTCATACAAGAAAACTGGTAGATATCTATTCACAACCGTGTTGCTGCTTTTCAAGGCTGGATTAACTTGTTATACAGGGGTATACAGCTATACCTAATATACAGTGTGTCCGTGGTTAACGCACGAATAGGTCAAAAATCCTGAAAATGTTTGAGTTGAAATTTCATCTTCGGGGGTCCAGTCCTGCTTGAATAATTTGCGTCATAATTTTAGTTTCGAAAAAACAAGTAGGTACCTATGCCTGGGAAATTTACAGAAAAGTAATAATATTGCAGTAATAAATCTTGTACTATAGAAAATGTTGTACAGTAGCATAATTTGATGATGGTGGAAAAACACGATTTTTAAATACTAAACAGGTGATAAAAGCTGTCCTAATTAAAAAATAAACTTACTTATTTATTATACATTAAGAACCCTATAATTACTGGTTCTGACACAATAAATTCTGTTGGCACGACGGACGTAATGTAACATGATTTTCCGACATTAAATATTCCGTAAATTTATAATAATACACGTATATAATACAATGTATTTTACACAATCGCTGAATTGTATATGAAAACCAAGCTTCGTTATTATTATTATTATTATTATTATAATACACCAACGCGTTGTGTAATTTCATTTCAACCCTATAAATAAATCAGTAATAATTTACATAGGTACATAAATACTTATTAATTTCTATGCATGTAATAAGAAAGCGAAGAAGAAGCCATAATTGTGAACGTTACAAAAAAAGCAGCCTTTTATCTTCATTAAGTAAAATAAAAATAACTCGGTAAACAATTTATTTTCAGAATTTATTTGATATCGTCAGCAATTTCCGCTCCTATACATTATCAACAGTACCTGCCAGCTTTCATTTTCATTCAAGCATCTCGCTTTTCCTTTCTTCTGTTCCCTCGAGATGCAACTGAAAAATCGTTTAGAACTAGAAAGTGATTTGGGGTGGGTTAAGAGGAGCCAAGGACAAGGCCTCCAATTTTGCGCACGCTCATCCCGGCTCAGCTGATATTGATTTCCGGATTCCGGAATTTTCCATCTGACATTCGCCCCAGAGAAACACATAATATTTCTTTCAAAGGACACGTAATAAGAGCTCCGCTTGGCAACCGCTATTCTTTGTAAAGAAATATCCCCTGACGATCAGCCTGAAAATGTATTATTTTCACCTACACAAGATATAGCTTCTTTAATAACACAAAAACATCTAAAATATTAGGTTTCTAAACCGAACTTGCGCATTCGGGACGAAAACGTAAACAAAGCTTTAAATTTCAGTTTATCTAAACTTTATCAAACTTGGAAGCATAATAATGCGAATGAGAATGGATGAAGATAACAAGGAAAGGTAAACGGAGGTACTACTATGAGAATGCGTTAATTTTAATTAAAATGATTTCCTAATTATACAGTTGCCAACCTTGTATAAATTTATTTTAAAGCTATATTTAATTATTTATAGAGAATATGAATTACAGGTAACGGTGATGGTAATGTTTAAACATTTCCTTCTTTTTGTTGAATTATGAATTGGCCAACTTATTGATTTTAAGATTAAACGAAATACAGTGTACGGTGTAGAAGTAAACTGTGGAATAGATACTACGATATCTCTTGAAATATTATATTTTTAGGAAAACGCTCAGGTGGGAAAGATTCACATTAAGGTGTAGGTATACAGAGTCTACAGTAAGATGTGTGTATAATTTATATCACGATACTCATACAAATATAAAAATGTCGATGAACAGGTATAATATCATAAAACGTTTTGTTACGGAGCTACAACCGGCTAATGTTTAGTGCGTTAGCGTTTTAAAATTTTACAGACCAGCTCAACTCATTTATAGACAATCTTCCATTTGTTACCGTATACACACACTCTCCCTATCAAGAAATTTTTGATCTAAATTTTAGTTTTTGAAATTTTTCCATATGTACTACAAGTGTTTGTGTACCGTACCTACATAAAAAAAGAGTATATATTTTTGGGAAACTGAACATTTACAATACGAGAGTAAATTAGAATAAAATTATACTGCGATTGCTTTTGCCTTTGAATCTGATGTTTGTGGGTTTTAACTTTTAAACGCATAGGTAGGTACTCAGGGAAATCTAGAATAATGAGTAGGAAGCTGATAATTCACAAACCGAGACTATATTAAACAACCGCAAAATATTAGACCCAATAAGACTAATAAGAGTAATGTTTTCTACTTTTTGTGTAAATTAAAAATAATTAGTCAACTATGATTCAAGGTAATGTTAAAATGATGATAATTAAGCAATAGTCGCTAAAGCGCTGATTTGTCAACAGACCTTAGACCTAGGACAACACGATTTTATCTATAAAACAAATGTGAAATTGTGTTCCAGGGTCACCCAGCATAAACATGCAATGCACATATTATTTCCCGTTTTAAGCCTCCAATTCCTGTTTAGATATTTCGTGTCAAAATTATACGTGCTTTGAACATTTAAACTTTTTTGTACAGATTCAAATTTTTATTCATTATTCAGAACTAATGATCAATAACTAAAGATATTTATTAGTTTGGCAATAGTAACAAATTCATGAAAAAACATTATTTTTGTAAAAAGCAACTCGGCCACTAGTTTAAAATTGCAAGGTTGACTAAGAAGAAGAAAAAAAAAAGAATATTTACTCATTCAGATCTAGTACTCTATCCTTCGTGGAAATTCAAATAAATATAGGTATCTTAGGGGAAAGAAAACTGAAAAAAAGGAGGATAATTTTCAAGAAATAAGGAAAATAGTAGAAACAATAGCTTCTTTTAAAATGAAATTGTTGATGATAATTGAAGAACTGAATAAGACACAAAAGACAATGAAGGTTTTAGTTCTTGAAAGTTAACATGTTCGTTGTCAAAATCCCAACCTTCTGTTGATCGACTACACATGAAATTATTTACAGTGTATGGGCTTTTGTAAACCTTCGCTTTCAGTTAATTTTATTTGTTTTGATATTCAGGGTTGTACATTTATGGGGGACAATACGAAACGATATTCCGTTAATAAATTGTGATTCGTAGCGCCATCAACGTATTCTGTACATGGGCATATTGTATTAGTTGTCTAATCAAAAGTCTAAAACGTAAAATGCGTGGAAAATATTTGAATAACAATTAAAGAATCTACAAAGGAGTTTGAGCCAATACTTGTTTTGAAAGTATAAGTGAACTGAAGAAGAGCCGTAATCTTTAACAGGAAACGAAAAACCTTCCCCTTGCAGATGTGATCTGTACTATTTACATTTTTGTGAAAATTAATTGTGGTTGATTTGAGAATTATACTAAACAAAAAGAAAATTAATTCAATCAAAGTGCATAAACAACAAATCCTTGTAAGTAGGAGGTATAGGCGCAGTCAAACCTTTCTCCAGAAACCTCGGTCGGTCAAGGATCATAGTTTTTGTTTCCATCATTTGAAAACACCTATAACCATATACAGCACAGTTGGTAGTTGTTTAGTTTTCCTAATTTTTTTGCATTCGTTCCGCGTTCTAAAAAAATCAATTATGAAATAGCTGGATATTCCTCGTTCCTCTCGACAAACAAATGCCAACCTCTCTCTCCAACTATGTTCTATCATTCTCTCTAACGACTTACGTCATAATTGTATATTAAAATTCTGAATTCTTATTCGATATAAACAAATAAATCACCTATAAAGATACCGAAAAATAAGTTTGGCATAAGAACGCAATTTGCATGAATTAATACGATTGAGGAGCGACTTCGATTTTATTTACTTTTGTGTTTTAAATAATCCGGGGTGACATCATTCCCAGGATTTACTTTTCCAAATTTAGAAAAAAGTACAAAACATTTTTATATAGGAGCACAAAAGTTACCAAGAACAGTAAAACTCATCCGTTTTAACCTGTTCTATAAAAGCTGGAAGATTAATAATTTACAGAGCTATAAATCTACTAAGGAGAAGCGACAAGAGAAAGTAGCATGGCAACCACAATAGTTTGACCTCGTCGATTTAGATAAAGCAAGCGCCGGTGGTCGGTGTAACACGGTGAGGTAAATAAGAATCAAGGATAGTTAGAAACGATTTTGGGTGCAACCTACATCGTTTAGGTCAACTTTTTTATTTAGAGAAAATACAAAATTATATTTGTAATTTAAAATTGGGCGTAACATATTTTTATAGATTAAGTTTGTCAGGCGTGGCGAGAAACGCTTCGTCTAAGGAGAAATTTGTTTATAACAAGACAATTAATTGCTGATAATTTTTTCTAAAGTTTCAGTTCATGAAGTAGGTATCTCTGATTGGAAAGTTATTGCAAATCTTACAATAATTATAATTTTCTAAATGTTATCCAGTTTCCTGCTATCTATTTTAAAATCTTTAACGGATTTAGAAAAACTGATTTAAACTAAAGACTCGTCTGCAATAGATTATTCTTCAAACGAGTAGACACCGTAATCTCTCTGTTTACGGGCAAGGCTTCCTCCATGTATGTTACCGGTTACCGAATTAATATAAGTATTAAAACCAGGTTTGGTTTAAGAACTGGTTTGAATGTAATGTACCGGAGATGCATATTAATTAGAAACAGTTTCTATCTACATCTTCATTCAAGCGTGCTAATCATGTTGCCCATCGACTAAATAAAACTCAGTATTAATATAGTTTGTCTCATATAGCATCTTTAAAAAATAATAAGTGATTTTCTAACACCAACTGGCACATAATCTGAGATACGTTTCTTTAATTTGAAAACCGTGATTTCAAATTCAAGAAAGTCAATTCTGCTTTAGATAGACTTTTCTCTCACACGCCCAGAGCCAGAACTCCGTTATTTTAAATTTTAGACCCCACAAACTATATACAGGGTGTTAATACTAAGTCGTTACACCCGAAAATGGCAGTTAGAACTCATTAAAACAAACAACTTTTTTTAGTTCCAATTTTTGATTTGGGGCCTCTATTCATAGTTATTGGATTTCTTTTGTTTTTTTAACAATCGTAATAACTCCTTCATTTCAGGGAATATTTTAAAAAACGAAAGGTTTTCAAAATGAGCTTATGGTTCCCTACAACATTTGTATTTACAGTTATTTTATATTTTTTCAAATAACAAAATGGCGGCCGATCAAAAATTTCAAATCTCAATATTTTGATAACCAACCCATAGATTTTTCTAAATAATTTTTTTTCTAAATCGTCAAACTATCTATTACAACATTTGTCTAAAACATTTTCTTCTATCTATGCAAACAAGAGGTCTTTAATTAAATTACAGAAGAGCATGTGTAAAGTATCGACGAATTAAAAACAATTTAGATCGTTCTGCCATTAAAAAATAAAACAAAAGAACAATTAGATTAGTGCACAAAACTGAACGAGATACGTTTTAAAATGAATAATTATCAAGACACTGAACTTCGTGACATGCTTTTGGTTTTCGGGGAGGCAAGGCGCAATGCACAGGAAGCTCAAAGAATCTATCGGAGAAGATACCCAAATCGCCATCAACCAAGTAGCCAAATTTTAGATAAATTGCGGTTAAATTACAGCAAAAATTACAGTGATCATGTTCAACCATATCAAGGACAATAGTTCGACGAAATCTGTTAGCATTCTCACCAATTGTTGGATCAAAACAACCAGACTCTGGTAAACATCTGCAAATTTTTCTAAAAATTTGGTTACTTGGTTGATGGCGATTTGGGTATCTTCTCCCATAGATTCTTCCTGAGCATTGCGCTTTGCCCCCCCGAAAACCAAAAGCATGTCACGAAGTTCAGTGTCTTGATAATTATTCATTTTAAAACGTATCTCCTTCAGTTTTGTGCACTAATCTAATTGTTCTTTTGCTTTATTTTTTAATGGCAGAAACCTACTTTGATGTAAATTGTTTTTTATTCGTCGATACTTTACACATGCTCTTCTGTAATTTAATTAAAGATCTCGTTTTTGCATAGATAGGAGAAAATGTTTTAGACAAATGTTGTAATAGATAGTTTGACGATTTAAAAAAAATATATATTTTTAAAAATCTATGGGGTGGTTATCAAAATATTGAGATTTGAAATTTTTGATCGGCCGCCATTTTGTTATTTGAAAAACATAAAATAACTGTAAATACAAATGTTGTAGAGAACCGTAAGCTCCTTTTGAAAACCTTTCGTTTTTTGAAATATTCCCTGAAATGAAGGAGTTATTACGATTGTTAAAAAAACAAAAGAAATCCAATAACTACGAATAAAGGCCCCAAATCAAAAATTGGAACTAAAAAAAGTTGTTTGTTTTAATGAGTTCTAACTGCCATTTTCGGGTGTAACGACTTAGTATTAACACCCTGTATAATTTTAAACGGTAAGGCAAAAGCTAGATTTCACGTTATTCCAAAGGACCATCCTCGATGATGCATTTTTTTAGAGCTGTGTCTCTCGTAGAATCATTTTATGACCTATTTGTTTCTTTTGACGACAAGAATCCGCATCCGGAATATTTTGGTACCATTCAATATCCTTTACCTATAATTTTTAATGGTGTTCATGGTTCAGGTCGTTACGAGATTGGGCTAATATAAAATACATAAATTTTTATTTTTTTTTCGTGAATTTGGTTCTTAAGATAAAATCCGGGGAGGCGGAATATTTGTCCAAAAGTCACGGATTTTTGGATATTTCAAAGGGTGGAATATATTGGAGAAACGGAGATCGTCAATAACACAGCACATCAGAGCACGAAGTTTTTGTATTAGGTGTTAAAAAAAGTTCGACAATTTCACATTTTATTTCACTTTATCTTTGAGATACCTATCTCAGACATCTAACCCTAAACCCGCAATTTTTGAAATTGATGTTCACTATTGTACTTGAATTCAGAGGAGGAGTTTATGAGTTGAAAGTCAATTTTTTGTGTATCAAAATAACAATGTACTCGTATCCTACAATATTTTAAATAAGGGTCGTGAATTTTTTATAAAATTTAATTGACCATACATGAAGCTGACCTTACTAACAACATCAATCATAATACTAATGTAGGTACATCTGAAATATCGTAGTACTACTTGTGTCATGCCAAAAACTGGAACTCATTTATCTATGGTGACATAGAGATGCGTCATCCAAATAAAAATAAAATATAGATCAAACAAATGTCACTGGCTAGGAAGATATAGCTTACAATCAATAAAGATGTGAGAATGGAAACAAAATAAGAAAACGAGTAAATGCCAAAAGAGACTAAAGATAAAGACAACAAAAGCTAATAATACAAGAAGAATGAAAAAGTTAATGAATAGAAAGCATGGATTCACCATTTTTCTTTTCTTTGTATTTTTTATTCATATTTTTTGTCTTTAACAGCAAACAACAAGAACAGTGGCGCCGTGTTTTAATTGTTAGCGAGGAGCTAAGAATGATATAGACAAATTTTGAAAACTATTCTTACGTCCACAGCTTTCTTAATTAAGTACCTTTGTTTAAATATTCAATTAATTTTTTTATTATTTTGTATTTCATCATGAAACAAACATTTCTAGAATCAAGCAATCAACTACTGAAAATCGCCTGAAGCAAAAATTTACATAACTATCTTGCATGCGACAAACAACTTAAATTTGTGGTTCAGAAAGTAAAATGGTACATAACAAGAGAAATTTGCCTCTTTTTCCTATTTTTTGCTTTTCTGTTCTATTTTCATAAATTTAGATATTTTTTGCATCATCTGTTTTATAAAACTATGCTAATGCAGAATTAGTAATGGCACCTTCCTTTACCCAACCTAGAAAAAAATTGGTTGTTTTGTAATTATGATGCAATTTAGGTCTTTATTTCAGATACAAATTTAAGATTGACACGTCATTGTTATTTAAATGTAAATTTTCAGTAATATAAATTATTTATAAGTTTTTACCTTTTTACTTATTCGTGTGTCAAAGCAAATAAAAAAACAACCAGATTAGACCAGTAGAAACGTAGAAAAGTCAATAATGAACATTTTTGCAGATTAATGTGTATTTAATTTTTTTTATATTCCGCACGAGCTGACTGTTTATAGACTTGAATAGTAGAACCTGCTTGTAAATTATGGAAATTTGTAAAAACAAAATCTACATTAATGGTGCTTTGAAAAATATAAACACGTTATAATCATTAAATTGAAATTTCTGTTAATATTTGGCAAATTATTATACATTTTAAGTTTTAGCTTAGATGGACTCAGTGGCGGCCCGTGACCCAAATATTTGGGGGCACGGTAACAGATGCACGAAAGGAACAAAAATAGTGCCGCAGGCTCAAATATTGCACGCGATTTAAGAGGCATCTGGCAAAGGTTTGCGATGCCCGGGATGAAATTAAAAAAATCTGAAAATGTCGAAATTTTTACACTGAAAAATTAAAGTTTAATAATCAAACGATATATTTAAAAAAATATTCATAAAACGTTCACTTTTAGAGTTCAGTAATTTATGGGTAAAAATGTGGTTATCGCAATTTTGTTGAAATCAACCCGGCGAAGCGCTTTAAGAACACGTGGCCCGCTGACGCACATTCCGAGCTTGTTTTTGCTGCCGAAAATTGACGAGGGCTGTCGGGAAGCGTGCCCAGTTTCTTAGTGAAAACTCCTTGCAAATACATTGGATTACGGATATTTTAAAATTTAATTAAAACCTATATTAGAGTATTACGATTTAGAAAAAAAAGTGAGATGTCCTTTTTGCGGGCACGTTTCCCAATACTCCTTGGCACCAACCGCCACTGGATGGAATTATTGGATGAATTATTCAGATGTTCTAAAAAGCATTTCTCACTAGGTATCTGACTCTCTTCTTCCCATATTTTGCAGCCTGTTACCTATTTCTTCCCTGTTGGACATAGACCTCCCTCAATAGCCAACAATTCTTCCTGTTTATAGCCCCTTATGAATAATTTTCGTGTTTCCACAGCACATACGATGTCACTGTTTTTAGTTCATCTCTAGAGAACATAAATTTTGGGAAGCGGACCAACCTCACTTTGTTTCCTGTATTACCAATCAACTTGACAGTAAATATTTACAAGAAGTATAAATAGAGTAATTATCGTATAATAATAATTTAAAACTGGCTTATTGATTGGTATCGTGATCGTCTAGCAAATATATCAATTACTGTCATAATTACTCTCGCCAACCATACTTATTAATACAGAAAAATATAGTAATAAATAATATTCGCAAATTATCATTCCACAGTTATAAATATTCATTGATGTATGATGTGAAAATTATATAATTCAGCTAAGAAAGAGTCTGTTGTGTAAGGCATAATTAGATATAGCCAAGAAAGATGTTAATTTATTACAAGATAGTAGAGGAAGCAGCAACAAATAGTTTATTATGCAAAAAGGAGATGCTAAATTGTTTTTTTTGTACTTAAAAACAGTTTGATTCATGAGTTAATATTCATACAGCATTGGCAAAACTGAAGGTCTGCTTATGTGCGATAAAACTCGAAGGTCAACAAGAGGCCAACAAAACAAGGAAATTACGAACACGATTGGTGTAAGTATGATAAGGTATTTTATTTGCCATTATTTTCACAGCACGAATAACTTCGAAATTTTTGTAAGAAAATGTGGTTCTAACCTGTTTCAATGTTTATATATTTGCGAATAAACTTATATGTAGGTGTGAATATTTTAAATTTAATTATTACCTCCTCAAAAATTGTTGTTGGTCGATGGTTTCTTTGCGTAAATATTTGATTATTAAGTTATTACAAAGAGCTGATAATAAAACTTATGATTAAGCAAAACAATAGGAATACTTGAGTGCAGTATAAATATAAATGCAATATTTATTCGAAGGAAAAAGCAACTAGCACTCCTTAATTAATCTGCATTTAATGGAAATCTGATTTCATTAAATGGTGAATAATTACGGTTGCATTTTAAGCTTGCTTCCTTAATTTGATTATGCATTATTGCTGTTTACAGTAATAATGTCCCAAGTATTGAGTAAGATTATAAGATACCTACTGATATTACCAATATATCAATCAATCCCAACACAATCAATATTAATTCTGCAGCTACTAGACATTGAAAAAAAATAATGCCATAAGTAACATATTTTGCAGTGCCACAAATAAGTACAAAGCTGCCACAAACTGAAATTTCCACTTTGTTAGAAAACTGTTTGTGTGAAAATTAATTTATTAGCTTCGAAAAGTAGAAGTTGTAGAAAAGAACCGGTAGCTATATATGGATCTAGCCGGTAGGCTACGGTCTAGGACGTTCTGGCGCGGCCGGTTTAACACAGGGACGGTTTGACCTAGGGACGATTGTGCGATTTATTTTATAGAAAGTTATGTATTTATCAATAAAATTGTGAGAGTAAGAGTTCCTTCGGTTTTAGTCGATGGTGTCTTTTCATATTTCACTTCGGCTCGTTCAGCGATTTTAACTTTATCTACTTTATGGTCGCAGAACCTTTTATGGTTCTGGAACTGGAACTGGAACTGGAAAATGTCGAAGGGGCCATGGTTGGCGAACTGCATTCAACAATAATTGTTGAATGCAGTTCGCCAACCATGGCCCCTTCGACATTTTAGCAATTATTGCTCAACAATTTCTTTACGATGTTTTTCTTTCAAAATTAAATAATTTCGGAACAACTTTGGCTGCTACTTCGCCATGTACAAAATGCCAGTCAGAGGCGGCGCTACCTGCTTTGGCGCCCCCCTGCAAAGTTCAAATATTTCGCCCCTCACTACCCAAGGCTGTCAGCCAAAAGTCAAAACTATGCATTTATGGAATTTCCATATTACACGATTATACATATTTAAATACGCACATAATATGCACAATGCCGGTGTTTTGTGTTGATAATAGCCTCAGTAAAGAAAACGTTTTGAAATCATATACTTTATTATTGTAAATATTGTATATGCATTACGCCGCAGCTGGCACGTCTGCTTACTATGGCCTAGTGGACTGTAATGCGAGACAGGTCGCGCGCTGCCGGTGTGGCAACTATATTGAGTTACAAGACATTTGAAAAAAGCGCGGTAAACAGTAACAGCCGGTGTAAAAAGGGATAGGTAATAGATATTAAATAACTCAAGAAAAGTGAATTAAGTGTTTAATCTATATTTTTAATAAGCGAGTAATTTACAAAACAATTACTTAAGATTATTAAAGAAACATCTCTAAATTATAAACAAATTAAGACAGAATAAGTATACTATAATATCATTAATAAAGAAAAAAAATACCAATAGGTACTACAAACATTAAAACGTTGCTTTTCGACGCTTTTCGAGCTTTAATACTGGCAAATTTATCAATAAGTTTTTGGTTGTTAATTTGATCGCAAATATCACTTTCTATGGCAATCATTGATATCCCAACAAGGCGTTGTTGTGACACTTTTGATCGGAGGTATGTTTTTATCAATTTTAACTGTGAAAAAGATCTTTCCCCACTTGCAACTGTCACTGGTTGAGTTAACAAAATTCTTAAAGCTATACACAAATTTCCATACAAAGCTTCCAAATTATTTGCATAAATATAATTTAATGTATATAACGAATTTTCAAAATTCTTTAATTCTGAACGAAATACATCTTTAAAAGAAATTAATTCATTAAACAATTCAATAGATGTTATATCTCTATCCTCATCTTTCAGATAAATTTCTAGGTCATTACAATTTCTCCTTAGTATTTCGTCATCTAAATTTGGTAAATTATTTAAATTATATAAAAAATTAAAATAGCTGTTGTGAGTTGTTGACTGTTGGTATCTTTCTTCTAATGCATTAACAGTAGTGTCTAAAACTTGGTTGAAAAAATTAATTTTAAACAAATCTTTTGGATTTTGTGGTGTTTCGTCCTCGTGCTCATAATCGAAGTGTCGTTTCTGTTTTCTTTTACGTATAGGCATATCGGTTACAAATTTAGCTGGTATTTCAAGTAGATTAGCCAATTCCTTGGAGACTTCTAATAATTTTTCAAAATTTTCATCTGTACGGTAATTTCTTACGTATATGATTATATTGTTAATAGCTTTTAATGCAGTTCCAATATCTGTTCTTATATTTTGAAGCATTTTGCTGACAATATTAAATTTATTCTATTCAGTAAATCATACCAAAGTACTAACGAGCATATAAATTGAAATTTTTTAATTTTATTACATAAAACTCTGGCCTGATGTCTACTTAGATCATCTATTTTTACATCTTCCTGGACCTCAAATAAAGCATCATATATTTCACCAATTTGATACCTACCTTAATGGTTTAAGGCCCGGTTGCACCAAAGTATTTGACTACGAGTTTAGCTAAACCAGGATCAATTGGCATGGATACGATTGTTCGAACAATTGTATCCATGCCAATTGATCCTGGTTTAGCTAAACTAGTAGTCAAATACTTTGGTGCAACCGGGCCTAAGTGCATTAACACGACTCACGAGACTCCCATCTTGTTTCCGACAATGGTTTTAATGTTAGATTTGAAATGAATTTGTTTAAAACGTCCCATCGCTTTGTTGATGCCGAAAAAAAATTATAGTCATAGTCATAGTTTGGTGATTAATTTTTCCTGCCTCCATATAAGTATGTAAAAATACAGATATTGTATAGTTTTTAACGCGTAACGGGGGCGCATTCCGCGGCGCCCCTTTACCTGTTGCGCCCCTATGCGACGCTTACCGCGCTTACCGCCTAGCGCCGTCACTGAGTACAGTAAACAAGGTTGTTATATTAATTTTGGTACCTATGAGATTTTTGTGAATTTATCCTGCAGGTTCCGCTCTGACGCGCCTATGCATTGAGGACCACGTATTGGTCGCTGAGAGCTGAGAGGGTCTATTCTATTAATGATCTTGAACAATCGAGACCTAACGTAGAAGTTTCTTTGAAGTCACCGAAGACCTCATTACTCTGCTTATGTGGATGTTCCTAAAGTAATAGTTTAATGTCTTCCATGCCCTCTGGCCCTCTAAGTAGATGTCATCGGCTTCCTTTTTTCCCAATTATTTTTCTCTGCTGTCTTTTTCAATTACTATAAATAATATTTTTTTAACAAAAAGATTCATCAAATAGAGAAATTTGATAATTGGAGGTTTTGGCTTCCCTAATTATTTTAGAGCTAAAATGCAATAGGTTACTGAGATTTTTTGAAGACAATTCAATTCATATTCCGCCAGACAATCAGAAGCGTCCTATTTTAAAACCTGAACCAATCAGAAGGCTATTTTACTGACAATATTTTTATCACAATTGAAAAGCAGTAGAGTCTTCCAGCGACAATATTTATGTCAAAAGTCAACTGAACGTCAAACAAAAAATGAAAAAAATTATTATTATTTTAAAAATTCTTGTTTCATTAAATTGTCATCCGAATACAATTTATAGGAAGAATTGGGTCATCCATCGCATCACTGATTTTTGTTAAAGTGGCAGTTCGTATTTTATTTCTTCCAATCCCTATGGCTGCTCGGACAAGTCACCACACCCAGTATAACTAACACTCAACATTTGCCTTTTTGTATAAAACTTTAAAAGCAAATATCGGAAACCTTACTTTGAAAGTTGATTCAAGCAATTCAATTTGGTAACAACTTTGTTTGTGTGTTTCTTTATTTAAAAGCAATTAATTGTCGATCAAATATTAAATTGTGCAGCGGTTGTAAAAATTAATTTACTAAGTATAAGCCTAGAAAGAATAAAATTAACATAAAGATTTAATTTAAATTAATTTTGTTAATTTAATGGAGAAATTAAATTACAGAGATGGAAATTAAAATATAAAATGATGAATTGCATGTTACTAATACACAAACATAAAAAAAATAATTATGTTAATAAAACTTTGAAAATGTCATGGTTAGAAAAGGTAGGCACATAAACAGCACTCATGGCCATTAGACTTAGATGAATCTCGTACAATTTCAAATGAAGATCTATGAGTGTTTTTGAATGTATAATCAAATTTCAGTTTTTAAAAATAATTAGACATTAAAAAAAACTGGTGCATTATAATGTAACAAAATTTTTATCCTATGGAAAATGCTTTTAAAATTACTGATTTGGGTAGGTACAAAAAAACGATAGCCATAGTCGCTTCCACGGTAACTTTGAGATCCCTTACGATCTCCGTTTTTACACATGTTTATACTCATTTTAAGCTTATTTCTTCAACTCTGTAAGACAAATCTCACCATAGATGTGGGCGAGTTGAGGTTCTACCCATACCTTACTCCGGGAAACATCGGACTACCGTCGCAAAGCATTGTGTTTCGTGTGCTTATATACTCAAACTTAGAAGTATATAACTAGGGAGAATTAAAAGATTATGTAATTTTCCTATCGTTAAATACAGGAATAATAATAAAACTATTTGATAATTATAATTAATATACAATATTCAATAAAATAGTAGATGGATTTTTAAAAATTATAATTTTTTGTTAATAATGATTTTTGAAAATTCTTTAAAATATAAACTTAACTTGAGACTTTTACCACCATTTGTTCTTATAATTACATTAAATAAAATATTGGTTTCCTAAAGTTGACACCAAATCATAATTAAATAAATGTCATTTGTATAACGTACATGCTGTATAGGATATCTAATCACGAAGTGATTATTTGATAGTTTGCTGTATTTTCAAAGAATAACTTCACCAGCAGTTACCTACCTATAATAATTTTATTTAAACAAAATAGATAAAATTCAAATATTTTACATACGATTAAAAAAATAACCTTGTCATTGTAAGGTTTGATTGGTCCAAAATGACGGCGCTCATTATTAATTCTGCATGCGCAGCGCATGCAGAATTAATTTTTGGTTTGCAATAGAAAAATCTATAACTAATGTTTTACACAATTTTATATAAAGGAAATTTATTAAAGCAATATATATTTTACATACAATAAAAAAAAAATAAAGCTCATTTCGAGGTTTGATGTGAGATTCAAAATTGAAACTCCGAGAACCAAGATTAACTGTGTAGTACAAAAATGAGAAAATAAAAACGATCAGAACAAAATCTATTTTCCACACAATTTTTAAAAATTAAGCCAAGAAAATTTGATGCACGATTCAAAGTTAAAAAGATTAATATTTCTCAACTATGAACAGGGAAAGAAAACCACCAAAAACTATTGACAATCCTCATAATCTATTAATTAAAATTTCTTTTTACGATAGGTACGATTTTTCAAATGCTCAAAGTAAACCACTGTAAACAAGAAAACAAATCTTACATTGACGTGCTTAGTTATTTTAAATTTGTTTCTAGAGGATTTGCATACATATTATAAATTACTCGCTTGAATTATTACTTGAATTACTTCATAGTAAAAATGAAAACCGTACATAATAAAAATCATTATTATTAATTATCTATGACATGCAATTCAATAAATGTTTAATTGCAATGATAAAATGTATGTAGTTTATTAATTGTCTTTTGGTTAGAGGTGAAGAACGGTTACATGATAGTTTTCTTATTTTAGTTCTTTTTTTGAGTGTTGTTTCTTTATTTCATCACCTAATTTTTTCAAATGAAGTGTCCCATGTTACCCCTCTTACTATTAGGAGAACAGAAGCGTGAAGGTGGTATTATTCTGCAAACATCGAAGTTGGTCAGGAAAAGTCTTCGCCGCTGCCGTTGGCAGGATGTGATATACCACCGATCGATGTGCAATAGATACTTCACAGTAATATTGAAAATTTTTGTCTTCAATTCTAACATTTGTATGTAACGGTTAATGTTGTTCAAAAGGGTAGTAATATTGTAAATTTCCATAAGCACCAAAACAAAATTGTAATCAGGGAAATATTAAAAACAGTTTTATTTTGTGTCTTTTCAAGTTTCCAAAAAAATCTCTCGTTACTCCTGCTGATTATTGAAAAATACTCGCATCGAATTGCTATCCGTGGTTAAAAAATGAAGTGTAGGTGCAAACCGACCAGGCCAGATACTTCCACCAATTAACTAATTAGTGCAGTAATTACCATGGATTCTTCAGATTCTTGTAAAAAGCGTACAGTGGTTTCAGCACAGCACTGCGTACACAGTAGCGCCATCTTGTTGAAAATACCCAAGAGAAATCACAGTTTCGTGATTTATGAATGGCAGTAGTATTTCATTCGCATTCCTGTTCCTGTATACTTCTCCCATAAACAAAATTATCCTGCAATCCTTCTGCAGCACATTACAACCCAAACACCAAGCTCTATAATTTTGCGAACTAAACAGTAGCCAGCTTCGATAATAAATGAATAATCCATCCAGTATTCCTTCGTCGAAAAGTTAAGTCCAGTTGTCACCTTTTGCAGTTTAATCCCTGAGCCAGTTACCAAACTGCATCTTTGTACTCTGTATATTGGGACCGTCATTGTTGTTGGAACTGCCACCTTATATAGTATAAGGATTCTTTATATAATATGTATAAGGTGTCAAAGCCCAAAGGACAGTACTACTTAAAATTCTAGCAAAGTGTTTTCCCTTCAGTTCCGTAACATAAATGTGCCTGTTGTTTTTATAATTGACTAATTTATACTAGACTTTGATAGTCAGTAGGTTTCGTATGTCCTTTATTTAGTGTCGAGTGTGTCTTCATTTAAAATACTCATCTATCATACTAATATTTTTCTTTTGAAACACTACAGGGTTTCAAAAACGTTCAACGAAACAATTATGTGAAGTTGTGAATAAATGTTTTACAAAAGAAGAATACATTTCATTTTCTATTTTGGTTTTTTGTCGTTTACGAAAAATATGCCAATAAACTCTAAAGTAAAAAATAACGATATAATACCAATAAATACCTAATAGATTTATTTAATTATTCGTAGTAACCAACCATATACAATTCAATACATTCAAAAATTTACCTACTACTACTACTATTATTTCCACAGTGCGCACCAGCACCATATTGCCATTCACAACTATTAGGAGACTAGGACCTCCAAGATATAACCTTCCAGTAATATTTTAGCAAGTAGACCTAAAGAAAAGAGTATATATTTGAATTTGCATAAGCAGAAATATGAATACCTATGCCTTCGTAAATGATAATTAGTTACTAATTTTAGAATATAAAATTACTTGTGTGATAGGTAGTTGAGTATATGTGTATATATATGCTATAGTTTTACTTTTACTTCAATTAATTACACCTTCAAGATTACGAAAAATCTTGTATATTATTATGTGCCCACCTTTGCTATTTCCAAACAAATTTAATTCATAGATGATAGATTTGTTTAATTGTGCTTATGTGCTTATGCAGAGTACCATTAACAATAACCTATCGTAACAATTTGATCTAACCTATTATTATCGATTAGCCAAACTGAATTTGGTATTGTTCATTAAAATTACTAATTCGTAATGTTCTTTGTGTTCTGCTATTTAGATAGTTAGATATTATTATTTATTTTGTTCAGGCGAACAGAGAGGTATAATTATTTAATAAATGTTACATTTTAACTACTTCGTGGTATAACTGAAAGTGAAAATAGTGAAATGGGTAGGTACTTATAATATTCATTTATATTTAGCTGACATTCGTTTCGCCCTACTTCTTTTTCATCCGTTTTCATCCGTGAAGTTTTGCTCAACATTGTAAAACTACACATAATCATCTACAATCCACTTTCATACATAATGTAATAAAAAGATACATCATGTAAATAATGGATTTACCGCGACTGGTTATTTATTGATATTTTTATTTTTAATACTACCTCCTTACAAAATTGAAAAGGATACGGATAGGTATGTAAAGTATGGTCAAACAGTGGAGGTGCGCTCCCCTGAACTTTCCCATACTAAAAATAAACATTTCGTTTTTGCTATTCAACAGTAGTTCGCGAGGCAGCGTTGGAAATCACTTGAATGCGTAGCTAGAAACACCAGACTGTACGGGTTCGATACGTAGAGAACAGAGACAGAGACATCTAATTTACTAACGCAGCGGAAGTTCGAGATTTTCTCATCAACCGTACATTTTAGCTATATGATTATCTTATACTATTATGTGATAGACAATTAAATTTTGCATTCAATTACATAATAATATACAGGGTGTTTCATTTAAAATAACAAAGTTGCTTATTGTAGGTACTGGGAAGAGCAAACATCCTGTATACGTAATATAAATTTAGGAGAATGCAAAGTTAGATACTGAATATGTTTTATATATAAACTTCTTTCATGTTTTGATTATTAAGGAGCTTATATAGGAGCATCAATTTTCGATTTTCAAAACCTCGTAGAGGGCGCCACAGTGACCTAACACCAACCTGCATAAGTGTAGAGAATTTAAACAAAATCGTGTAGGTATCCAGTTTTTTGTAATAATTTTTCAAAAATTTCAAAATAATTGGAAGAGCGCCATTGCGATTTTGGATTTACTAAATAAATTTTTCTTCATGGTATAGTACCGCCAAAGGGCTTTCAAGTTGTTGCTGAACCTGATCAGATAACTGGTTTTTGAGTTGTGGGTAGTTTAAAGTTTAAAGTCAAAATTTTGAAAAATTGATAGCGGTCGCCATTTTGAAGTTAGAGAGTCCGGTAAAAAATTGTTTCCCTAGAATTATGGTCTTCTTTTATATTGTAGAAACAGCAATTTGATTCTTAGCCATACGACATTAAAATCATGTTTGATCATACTTTGTACACCTATACACCCGAGTTTAAAGTGTCTTATTTAGCAGATGTATTTTTTTTCCTTGGGTGTGGTGGTTAAGCCTATTGCACCGCGGCCAGAATTGACCTATCTGAAATTGTTCTCCTTCAAGTAGTCCTGTATCTTTGATAAAGTCGATGATGTTCTTGGGGAAGATGACCTGGAGTTTGTGTGTTTCCAAAAAGGGAACTCCAAATCTCCTCAGTCTTATCCTCCATATCACACGCTCTGCAAGTTGGGAGTTTTCTAATCTTGTAGTGTCCTGTAGGAAGGCTAGTTAGTAGTTTTACGTCCCTCCTGTCAGGATTTTCTTTGTGTGTCGGCTGGATGGATCTCGAACAAACGGGTCTAGGTTCTAAGACATAACGCTCACGGGTCATAATGCCCACCGTAGTCACAACTTCCAACGAGATGTTTGGTTATTGCGTGATTGCGTCCATTCTGGTCACAACGCTCACTACCAGATTTCGTCATAACTTCCACTTTGGTCACAACACCCCACTACACTGCTCTCGTTAATGGGGTTTCAAACTAAAATATGGTACAAAGACAAACTTAATATTATTTTTAAATATAGATTTAATAAAAATCTAGTAACCTTAAATTCAGCGAAATAAATCTCGATTATGTCCAAATGAATCAAATAAACAAGTTTATTGAAGGTGAAAACTGAAAATAATAAATATTTATATTCGGAAGAAGCCTTGCGAAACTGCATGCGGTAGCTCCTAGCTTCAAGTTTTGATCAAGGATCGCCAGTTTTGAGATACATTATTGTTACATTCACTGGTTTGCATTCACCGGTGACTCACCAGCTCGCCTTTGGCAACCAATCACTGGAAGCGTGAAAACAGAATTGACAGCTTCGTGCTTACACACGAGAAATTTTTGTTTTTGCAGTAATTACTAATTAGGTAGCGTGTTAGTGCTAGCAGTTAAGCGTAACGACGATTTCAGCCAGGATCGGTTTTAATTAATAATAATCGAGATAGACCGTTTAGCAAAACACCAAATATTGCAGTTTTTTAATTTGCAAATTAAAGACAAATTACAACTACATTTTATACGGTCCTTATAATTAAAGATTACACAATCATATAAATATAAAATAAATTATACATAGAAAAAGTTGTACAATATAAATATGACGAACAAAAATTTCAAGTTTTGTTGAATTTATGTTTTGCAAGTTTGGGAAATGATCAAAACATTTATCTATTTTTTTAAATTACGTTTGTTTTACGTCAGAAATTTTATGTAAAATTAACATTTAAAGAAGGATGTTTCTATTTTTCTAACTAAAAATAAGTTATTATGGTTGTTTTTTTTTTTTGTTACTTCGGTCATAGGTAGGTACCTATATGAAAACCAAAATATTTGAATCTGAAGTAATCCGAATTAGTTAAAATTAAAATTTTGTGAAGTTAGAGGGTTTGGTAAAAAAGTGTTATTTTTCCTCCTTTCACATTGTATGACGGGGCAGGCTACACTTTCTCAAATGAAGTGTTTCATTTTACCCCGGCTAGTATGAGGAGACCAACATCGATGAACGAATATGATTACTGACTGCACGGTACTAACTTACACAATAGAAGTATATTCTGTCGCCTACAGGTTGTTATGTAATTAATGTAATATAACTTATATAACAATAACAGTAATTTCTTTATGGGTGATTTTGGGGCATAAAGTAAGTCATCTAAACCTTATGCGCTTTAGCAAGAAACTAATGAGTTGCATTCACAAGAATTTCACTCGTCACTCCCATACCGTTATCAAGTCATAGATTATAAAACTGTATTGTATAACATACTTTTTACTTATTGTAACGAAAAAAGATAGTAAACAGAAATAAATACATTAAAATAAAAAATAAATAAAAAAATAAAGTAAGTCCTATTAGCCTGCTCTTTTTTTGTTCTTAAAAAGGTATGCAACGAAACAGAAAATCAACTTACAATGTAGCATAATTTATACGATTAAGCAGAATTTGAAGTTAGGATACAGTGGCAAGTGGCATCAGGGCCATCAGAAAAATTTGAAAAAGGTGTAAGAAACTTAAGCGAAAACAAAATTTAAATTCTGTGGACTGCTAAACCATTTCCATGAACTTCACCAGAAATCAAATGTCTGTCTGCATGCTTTTGGAAGGCATACCTACAATGTAGTAAGACACTGTTTAAGATGTCACTTCTATTTTTTCAATGTTGACAATTCAAAAAACATGAAACTTTGATACATGACTTTAAATTAAATTGCTGGGAACTCTCTCATTGGTTGACTTGGTTTGACTTCTTTGGAAGATGTGCTAATATTAAATATGACTTACTTTATGCCTCAGCGAGGTTGCTGTTATATTATATAACACCCTGTATAGACTTATTGATAAAACTAGAATTTTGGTTGTAATCTGTAAAAGTATTTTTCCTCTTTCACGTTGTATGGCTACACTTTCTCAAATGAAGTGTGCCATCTTACCCCGGCTAGTATAAGGAGACCAGCATCGATGAGCGCATATGATTGCTGAATGCAGTGTAGTAACACAATAGAAGAACTGGCTATATTTTTGTCGTCTACAGGGTTTTATCTAATATAACAATAACAGCAATTTCATAATGGGTGATTCTGGGGAATAAAGTAAGTCATATTAGCCGGCTTCTTTTTTGCTAAACGTCTACGTTGAAGAGTTAGAAAAGTTTCGAAGTATAGAAACAAAACAGAAAATCAAGTTAGAATGTTGCATTAAAGTTAAGTAAAATTTGAACTTCGGATACAGTGGCATCAGGAAAATTAGGAAAAGGGATACCAAGCTTAAACAAATTACCTATTTATTGGAAAGCAAATTTTAAATTCTGTGGACTGCCAAATCATTTCCATGAACTTCACCAGAAATCAAAAATGCATTTCTGCATACTCTTGGAAGGTTTACAATGCAAATTAAATTGTTGGGAACTCTCTCATTGGTCGACTTTACACTCTTTACAGTCCTTTAGAAGGACAGGCTAATATGATTTACTTGTTACATTATATAACACCCTGTGTAGCTTTAGTGATAAAACTGGAATTTTGGTTGTAATCAATGTAATCTGTACAAGTATTCTGTATTTTTCCTCTTTCACTTGGTATGGCTACACTTTCTTAAATGAAGTGTCCCAACTTACCCCGGCTCACGCCCCGGCTAATATCAGGAGACCAGCATCGATGAACGAATATGGATTGCTGAAAGCATAAAGCGGTGGCTACCTTTTGTTGATAATGTTAATAGCATTTATTGCATCATAATTATGTTATTATGTAATTAATAGTCGGGGACAGCTTGGATTCATCGATTGTAAAATTAACATTAAATTATGAAACGGTACGAATGTGACCAATTATCAATATTACGGTTTTGTTCGAACTAGCATAAATCAAGTTGTATTTGAAAATATGGTTTCCGAAGATTAAAATAATAATAGTAGTAGGTACCTAGTACCATAGCTTAACACTAACTTATACTTTACAAGATGCAAGCAACATTTTGTTAGCAAGAATAACAATCACAACAAGAAGCCCTTTCGCCATATTTTCTATTTGCTATACATGTACAATACAACGCGATTTAGGTAGCTTTTTCTTTTTTAACTGAAAAGAAAAAAAGTACACAGGGTGTAAACTTTAATTCGGGCCGCTATGTGTAATCGTAAGAGACATAAGATGGGTTAAATTCGTTTGTGTTGTAGGAAACAATATTGTATGAAAAACTATCCAACGCCTAACTTGAAAAAATAACGTTTTTATTATTTTACATATTTATTGTTCATATTTTATTCGATTGTTATACACGGCTGTAAAGGAAATGAAAAATACTATCTAGTGGTGAAAAATCCAATATGGCGGCCATAAGAAAAAGAAAGTTGGCCGCCGTATCTCGAAATCCTAAAGGAAAAATTTGAGTTCACCAGTAAATTTCCTATAAAATATTAGGCTACATTGCAAAAACTGAAGTAGTACGGTTATAAAGTATAACTAAAGAAACCATAGATAAAAAAACACCAAACTTCAATTAATTGAGTATTTCTAGTCGGCGTAGAATATTTTTGCACTTTCGAAATTGGATACAAACTAGTCCCTAAAATAGGCAAATTTTGCCTAATTTAACCGATCTTCTATTTTTACGGCTTCCGAGATACCCGCAGTGGCCCGAATTCAAGTTTACACCCTGTCACTGTCAGCGTGCGTGTATGGTTTAGTTTAGTTAGTTACTTCCTTACTTTCGCCGACTCCCTGCCATGCACATCAGCAACACATTTACCCCAGGTAGGAGCAGGAAAACATAACAGTAAGGTAGTCAAACGTTGTCTTATAGCAAAGCTTATATATGCAATACAATTTAAATTTCTAACAAAACAATTAATCTTATCTTATCGAATAATCAACAGAACAAAATTAAAACCACAGAGAATGTAAAGATTGGTTGGTAATTTAGTACTAATTTGATTTTAAAAAGTATAAATAGTTTAAAGTTTAATTTAGCAAGTCTGTCTAAATCAAACGCCACAGTTGGAAATTTTGGTTTTAAGATTTCGTTATTCAAAGACCTTCGTTATCGCAGGTGCATCTCGCGACATCTTTAAACATTTCATGTTGTTGTCCAGCACTCATCATCATCATCATCAGATTTTAAATTTTATAGAGAATTAGTTTAGAAAGAATTTTCAATTAAACTAGTTTACCCAAATTTTAAAAGTGGTCTACAACAGGTTTATTGTTATTACTAAAACGAAAGATGAACACAACACTTGATAACTCGGAATTTTTGATAATTTGAATCTTTTTTCTTGTAAAATTAAAGTTATCGAGGTCCCATTGGCATCTTCTTCTCTCATTGGTCGACTTTACAATCCTTTCGAAGATGTTTGAAGTTTTAACAAAAAAGTAACACGCTAATATAACTTACTTTATGCCCCAAAATCAACCATTAAGAGATTCTGCTATTTTATGTAACACTAACACCCTGTATAGCTTTATTGATAAACCTCGAATTTTGGTTGTAATCTGTTCTGTAGAAGTAGTATGTATTTTTCCTATTTTACGTTGGCTGGTTACACTTTCACAAATGAAGTGTCCCAACTTACCCCGACTAGTATCAGGAAACCAGCATCGATGAACGAATATGATTGCCGAATGCATAAAGCGTGACTATATTTTGTCGGTAATATTAATAGCATTCCTTGTACTTATTGTAATTGTATCATATCATTATATCAATATCTAATTTAATAGTCGGGACAGTTTGGATTCATGAATTGTAAAATTAACATTAAATTATGGTACGGTACGGAAAGAAAAATTGAAGTTATCGAGGTCCCATTGGCATCTTCATTCTTCGCTTACGATTGTTGGGAACTCTCTCATTGGTCGACTTTATAATCCTTTCGAAGATGTTTTAAGTTTTAACAAAAAAGTAACAGGCTAATATAACATACTTTATGCCCCAAAATCAATCATTAAGAGATTCTGTTATTTTATATAACAGATAACACCCTTTATAGCTTTAGTAATAAAACTCGAATTTTGGTTGGTAATCTGTAAGAGGTGAGTATTTTTCCTCTTTCACGTTGGCTGGCTACGCTTTCTCAAATGAAGTGATCCAACTCACCCCGACTAGTATCAGGAGACCAGCATCGATGAACGAATATAATAACGCGGTGGCTATATTTTGTTGGTAAAGTGCATTCATTGTATCATATCTAATAGTCGTTACAGTTTGGATTCATCGATTGTAAAATTAACATTAAATTATGGTACGGTACGAATTAACGAATGTGACCAATTATCAGTATTACGGTTTTTCGCTATTTAGTAGGTATCTAGAGAAAAGAAAAATCAATGCGGAATTTTATTATAACCATTTCTTGATTATATGGTAGAATAGAAACTTGATCCACTTAATAACTCGAATTTTTGATAATTTGAATCTTTTTTCTTTTAGAATTGAAGTTATCGCGGTCCCAATAGCATCTTCATTCTTCGGTTACACCCGCGCACAGAACGATGCATGTGATATTGTGGTTGGTTATAAAAAGTTCGGTAACCAATGTTTGGATAACGATAACTGATAATGTTATGAAATTTAATCAATATTTATTCTTTGCACCATGAAAATATTGGTGTTCATAAGTGACAGTCCATAGGTTGGTCTGATTGTGCCGCTGTTCAGAAGGGGGTATTTGCCACCCATTGCCGCTGATGAACGACGCCCATGATCGGGATCACAAATAATTATGGTCACCTTGTAGGTACTACTACTACTACTACTACTACTACTAGATACTACCATTTTATATACCTACTACTAGACGGTTTACAATAAATTTATTAATTTTCCGGCTGAAACATTTCGTGGAGTGTTCCTTGAGCTTGATCCTTGAAATATAGCTTAAGACTTATAATGTAGACAATCCCAAAAGTCAATGTTCGATTTCTGGATAGGAACAGTTTTCACAACTTCTGTTCTCAAGTCTACCCTCTAACAATTAATTGAAGAAGTTTATAATGTTGGCGTGTAAAAGAGCTAAATCAATTGTTTACAATAAATTGTTACTTGACTATAGGTAAAGCAGAAATTCAATTACTAATTACATTGAACAGAATTATTCATCATTAATCTTCATTACTAAATACTATATGT
This sequence comes from Hemicrepidius hirtus, assembly GCA_963082805.1. NCBI lineage: Eukaryota > Metazoa > Arthropoda > Insecta > Coleoptera > Elateridae > Hemicrepidius > Hemicrepidius hirtus. Next base: position 9,778,214 of record OY720161.1, read on the forward strand.
AATTGTTCGTAGATGTAACATTCATTCATAAGTTAAAAAAATAATTTAATTAATTCCTGAGGTTATTGTAAGTTTCTTGTGTTATTTTTTGTTCCGACCATACCTCTTATTTTTCTTGTTTTATTGTATAAAAGTAACTGCCTCGGTCGAAAAAAAATTAAATTAGGTTTTTACTAGATTTTGAATACTCAATAGTTAACCTTCGCGATATAATTTATGCTTTTTACTTTCCCATACCACTACTGGTATAGGGAAGTATTGATATCATGAAAATTTTCGAAGTCGAGATTTTCGCGGAAATACGTGTTTTGGGTCCCCAGGAACCCAAAAAAGTGGTCTAGAAAAAATGTCTGTCTGTGTGTGTGTGTGTGTGTGGGTGTGTGTGTGTGTGTATGTGTGTATGTGTGTATGTAACGCCTGTAACTCAAAAACTAGAGAACCGATTTTGATGAAATTTTAAATGAAGGGGTATATCGAAAATTCATCGACAAAATAAGCTTTTCAAAAAAATCCGAAACCGGAAGCGGAAGTTAGACATGTTTTTTTGGTATCATTTTTTTCAGAAGCGGAATTTTGAAAATCTGAGTAGGGGATATGAAAGAAGGGCATAATTCAAGGAAAACACTTTTTTACCGGTCTCTCTAACTTCAAAATGGCGGTCGCTATGAATTTTTCAAAATTTCGACTTTAACGCCCCATAACTCAAAAACCAATTATCTGATCAGGTTCCGCAACAACTTGTTTGAAAGCCCTTTGGCTGTACTACACCAGGAAAAAAAATTATTCACTAAATCCAAAACCGGTCGCAACGCCGCTCTTCCAAAAATTTTGAAATTTTTGAAAAATTATTACAAAAAAACTGGTCTAAGGAATTTGTTTAAATTTTCTATACGTATGCAGCTTGGTACTAGCTACATTTTTGTTTTTTGATGAATGCCAGAATTCCACTGTGGCGCCCTCTACGAGATTTTGAAAATCGGAAATTGATGCTCCTATAGCGCCTTTATTAGTCCAAATATGAAAGAAGTTTAAATATAAAAGTTATTTAGTATATAATTCTGCACTTTCTTACATGTATATCACGTATACAGGGCGTTTGCTTTCCACAGTACAATAAGCAACTTTGTTATTTTAAATGAAACACCCTGTATATTATTATATAATTGAATGCAGAATTTAATTGTCTATCATATAGTATAAGGTATTCATATGGCTAAAAAGTACGGTTGATGAGAAATTAGTGAATTTTGAACTTTAAAACAGTGCAGGGTGAAATTTGTAAGTGCCGATATGTTCAAGTGACCATGCGCGGGACGGGAATTCCTTGTCGCTGGCTAATCCTAGCAGCATATGAATATAAATAATGACACATGCGCAGATGAACACAATCGGCACTTGTGTTAATTTTCAAGTTTAGTTTATCAGTTGTGGCGAACTATACTGTTGAATACCAAAAACGAATGTTTATTTTTAGTATGGGAAAGTCCAGGGGAGGTTTGCACCTCCACTTTTTTCGATTAAGACATCAAGGTAAATATCTTTATGAGCTTAGGTGCACATGACATTGGAATTGTTAATCTTCTGAATGAATTAACTAAATCAGGATATAGTATCGTCTTTTTTTTTAAATGTTTTTTTTTTCAAATAATTTAATAATTTACTTGGGTGAAGGTTTAAGGCTTTCTGAATTTTAATAAACGCTTTGAGGGGTTATTTTTTGTTTACGGTATTGCAGTCCTCTAATTTACATAAATGGACAAATTCAAAAATAACTTTAAAACCGTCGTCAAAGCAGAAATTCCGACATTCCATGCAACACCTTTTTTTGTATTAATTTCTTTTTGTTTATTTTTTAGGGACTTGGGAACTTTAAATTGTACTACGGTAAAGGGATAATATAGTGAACCAGCATGTCCTGGACTGTTATAGATTACCTACTTTTGAAACTTTCATTATTTAATTATTCCACACATTAATTTAATATTTTAATCCCTTTCTTGCAAACAGCTAAAACCATTCTTGATGTGACAACACTGAGATGATCATGAAACTCCATTTAAGTAATAACACTCTGTACTGTATTATTGTTGTGAAGTATAATGTATAATTCAAATTATAATTTACATAAATTAAATAATTAATGACTTATTATAATGCTGCAGTTATTTTGAGAATGGTTAGTCTTGATTAAATAAATGTTAATATCATAAGCACGTTATTAAATATTAATACCTAATAACTAATTTATTACATAATTTTATCGCTTGAACGTAATAATGAGCGAGGAACTAAAAAATTGAGCAATTAATTATTTAAAAAAAAATTAGATTTATGGAAGTAATATAACTTCTATTTGATGACATATTCTAGGCTTACCATTTTGATTTCCATATTGTAATTTGTAACAAAGTAAAAACAGAAAGAGAGAGTAGGCAGCAAATTAATTATTATTCTTATTGTCAAGCAGTGCAGTAATAAATGGTTGCAAAATCGAGTGAAGCTTAGTTCTCCGAAAGGGAGTTCAAAAACCTTCAAGTAGGTCAGGATCAACAACACTGCCTTTGTAATGTGACTTGCTTTTTATTTGCTTTCGATTAATATAATGGGCTTTCGACCTGGGGTTTTTGCTTTGTTTGTAAGTGATATTTATCAGCATTTAGTAATCATGGAAATACTAATTAGATCACGAATTAATTAACGACGGAGGCTTCGAATTTCCCAAAATTCACATGAAAAATGGGAATTTGTGTAGGCATTTGTATTATTTAGTTTTACCACATTAGGGACAATTACTAATAACAAGATCTTATCATCCCTTGTGTATTTCCTTAAAGTTTTCAATTTTTTTTAAATTATTTAATGTAGAATGCGAGAGCTTTTATTACAAAACTGGAATTGCAAGTTAAATTTATTACGGAAAAGCAATGAATAAAAAGGAAGCCTAGTGGAAGAAATTTATGGATTCAAAGGTTTTCATTTTCTACACACCAAAAACTGAAAGCATTTATCATCGTTATAACCATAGAAATTTCAGGCAAAATGTCAAAAATTCTCTTACTACATGTTTTCTCTTTCTAGATCTAATACTACTCTTATGTCATGCACAGGTTGTTCATTTAAAAACGTACAATCTTTCATATATTTGTGGAAGTAAAATTTCGTAAAACCATTTCTACAACATGAAGGTGTAACCACCAGGGCTAATAACGTAACCTTCCCCATTCAATCCCTAAACACTTTAGTTTAGCTACTTAGTAAATATTTCAACCCACCACCACTAATATGAATTTATTTTATTATTTAATTATTTTCACTTCCTGGAAAACGAATTTAAAGAAACTAGTGCAGTTAGTTCAATTTAACAAATTATTACCTCATGCTTGATTGTAGAAGATTATTATAAGAGAGAATGCCCGACGTGTAGTATGGACTAGGTTAGTTGCTTTGTAGTTGATTTATGTGTCTATTATTCTGTTTTACTGTTTTAGTATACGCTGTACAGTTTACAGCCTCTTAGATATATGTTTTATTTATTTGTATAATATTAAATAGCATAGCTGTAGAATGTAGATAGAGATTCTTATTATTATTTAAATAATTTCACGAGATGTAACCAGCGTTACTTATACCAAAGTTATGCATACCCTGTGGCCCGTGGCCCAGTGACTAGGGGTGGGCGATATTCAAATTTGGATATCGATATTCGATATCGAAATTATATCGATATACAGGGTGTCTCTAAAACATGGTGCCATAGCTTAACCACAGATTCCGGGGATCAAAATAAGACGATTTAACGCAACTTACCTCTATCCGAAATTGCTTCGTTAAAGCGCTATCGAACGCCAAAGATCTTCAAAAAATTTCTATATTTTTAAATAACAAAAGATTGTTTTTAGCGATTAGGATGAAATTTGGGATGTGATTCTTTACTGGAAAAAGGTGTTTTTTGGCATCATTTTTTTGTTCAGGAGGGTCACGTAAGTGGTCAAAGGTTGATCATCCACAGTCAAAGAAGCTCATATCTTTTTAACAGTTAGGCCAATAGTTTTCAAAATTTTTTTACAGAGAGACATTTTTATTTCAAGTATTTTTTGTCTCTTGTTTGATTTCGGTATCTGCCATAGTTTAGACTGAAAAAATATTTTGATTGGCTGCAGTGCATTTCTGAAAACAGATGTAGTAATCTAGTTGTCCCGTATGTTGAGAAATAAATCACGAAGAGACAATTTGATATGAAGTTTATTACTAGCAAGTATGTAAAGGGTGGCGCAAAATAATCCGAACCATTTCTGAATCAATGATTCAGCTTATTTTGTACCACCGGTAAATTAATAGATTTACAGCAAATACTCATTGTGACCACTATTTTCCCGGATGCAAAAGTTGATTCTAGGCAAAAAATTGTCTCTTCGTCACTTATTTCTCAGGATACGGACATCTAGATTACTACATCGTTTTAAGAAATGCACTGCAGCCAATCAAAATAATTTTTTCAGCCTAAACTATGGCAGATACCGAAATCAAACAAGAGACAAAAAATATTTGAAATAAGAATGTCTCTTTGTAAAAAAAATTTGAAAACTATTGGCCGAACTGTTAAAAAGATATGAGCTTCTTTGACTGTGGATGATCAACCTTTGACCACTTACGTGACCCTCCTGAACAAAAAAATTATGTCAAAAAACACCTTTTTCCAGTAAAGAATCACATCCCAAATCTCATCCTAAATCGCTAAAAACAATCTTTTGTTATTTAAAAATATAAAAATTTTTTGAAGATCTTTGGCGTTGAATAGCGCTTTAACGAAGCAATTTCGGATAGAGGTAAGTTGCGTTAAATCATCTTATTTTCATCCCCGGAATCTGTGGTTAAGCTATGGCACCATATTTTAGAGACACCCTGTATATCGATATATCGATATTTATCGATATATCGATATACAGGGTGTCTCTAAAATATATATAAATATTTATCGATATATCGCCCAGCACTACCAGTGACTACATAATAGAGGAATTAAATGTTAATATTAACAAAAGGTCAAAATAAACGCAAACAACATAAATGTTGTCTACGGGATGAGGTAGGTACCTAATAACCAAATTTTTTGTTAAATTAATATTAGAACAATTTTTTTCTATTAGAAGTCCCTAGGTATGTTCCTTTCTGGTATTAGCTTCGACCATGGTGGCTTCGACTTATGTGGCTGCTTTACTAGACATCCTAAAAATTTTAACGGTGGCAATTTTTTTTTCAGGATAATTATTGACAAGCTTTGATTTCCGCCATACATAAATTAAACAAAAAGTTTCTATGTAGGTACTTGCAATGAGGCAATGACCAGTTTATTGAATTACACGGACTGGTGTTATTGAGTTAATGAACAATATTATATTCATAACGTAGGGCTGATTAAAGGCATAAATTAAAGTAGACCAGTTGCACTGTCACAGAACTAAACAGAAAAAAATATTATATGTAGGTAACATGTCTGGAAAGTGTCTTTACGGAACTCGGGGTTAAAGTACTCGGGCTATAGCTTCTTTTCCAGTAGTCATTGTTAATTTCGATTTGGATTGAACATTTTGGTTTTTAGTAGGTAGGTTAAAAATCCATTGTTTATCCAATTCATTGGCATTTTTAACCAAAAAAAATTATAATGTTATTTTTGTGAAGGTCTTTTACTTATACAATGTACTACATTATAAATTCACCTCGGTACACCTACCTGTTCATTGCACTTTTATGTGCCTACTGTCTCTTACAAATCATGTAAATTGCTGTTTAGTAATTTAAATTGCCATTCTATTTATTATTCAGTATTTACACTGCAACAGAATATTTTATATGTATTTTCTTGATTGTTATGCAGGCATATGGTTTGTACTTGCATCAATCAGGAAAAAGATTATTGTACTGTAGGTAGATATTACCGTCCCACTTAATCCAAAGTCGTGTGCTAATGCCGAAATACGTTTTTTTTTACATTTCCAGCTGAAATTGTTTCTTACACATTACACTCCTAATTCTAATTTTTACAACTAATTCGTTAGTACATATTATATTATTAGTTATCTACTTGTAAGTACTTGATAGGTAGGTATATATAAATATACGCCTTATATTATTTGCTTTCATGAATTTCAGCACTTGTTCTTCGACTTTCTTGTATCTATTATCTATACCCAATCACTACCTGTATCAATTATACTTCAACGTATCCGATTCACATCACTTGTTCAATTATTTCATGATTTATAAACCTGTTTGCATCATTGGAGTAGGTACTTCACGTATTAAAGCTCTGCAAGTTGTTGTTTGAGATAAATTATCACTTATCTGTGATCGTAATTGTAATTTTTCTCATTAATTGTTTGAAGAACGGATTCAAAATATTCTTTTGGTGTTGTAGATAATCCATTAATATCAATGGTTAATAATATATACTCAACACTGGATTAAATTGCATTTAATATTCACTATAAATTATAATACCTACTGATTTCTCTAGGATTGTGGTATTGTACGTAACCGTTTGAGCAATGCTCGTTGCATCTGCACCATCCCTGATTATAAATCATCAATAATTCTGCATTTAGACAAGTTTTAGTTTAATGGTAGGTAATTAGAAAAATGTTTACTAATAGATTAAAATATTGAGTGAATCCTATCAAACCTATTTTTTAGAAACTGTCAGTAATCGAGCAACTGCCAAGAAAGTTTCTGAAACAAATCATATTTCCTGGTTCTTTTTCTCACTCTTGTCGGGCCAACTAATTGGACCAAAAACAAATTCTTTTAACACTGGATACGTAAATGAAGAAACAAAAAGCACTTTTATTGAAATTTCCAATTTTTAATCAAATTTGCAAAGTTCCTTTAACTTCCAAATTGCCTAGAGGTAATATATTTTTGCGTATTTAATGTAATTAATTTAGACAAAAACAACATAGGAAATCCGGCTTCGCAGCAATTTGTTCCAAATTGGCTGAAAGAAGAACCGAGTTCGATTTTCGAAACCCCGTATGGTAAAAATAATTTCTTCTTTCTAGGAGGACGTGCTATTATGTCTGTACCGTCGATGGTACCTACATCGATTAGGAAATTCTTTAGTAGTGTTCTGCTTAGGGTCTTGAACGCCGACACGTGGTTTGATTCAGATAAAGAGTGACGACCTACCAGAAAGCGGTAACGCTAAAGACCTGCCCAAGTTTATGATAAGAAACTATTCATGCGTTAATTGTGATTACTTTACATAGAACCTTAGACATTTTCTGTAGGTACCGTCTCCGTAATGAACATAAAGAGAAAGTGAGAATTTACGAGCGCCCAATTTGTCTTTACGCGTCCAAACACTTTCAGAACTTCTTGCACCACTTGAAGATGGCGCACACTATGAACTATCTTCGAGTGGCACAAGAAGTGGAAGGCCCTGAATGCGTAATAGTACGCGTAATACCAATTTGGACATAAATAGGTCTTTCTCCTCATCAACGTTCTCTGGCAAATTGTCGCTAGGTTCTGTATGAAGCATGGGTTTCCGGGGAAATAACGTAACAATAACTAGGTCCATACATTTAAAATGGATGTGGTTTTCTCGAGAGCGGTATATACAATTCTATTAATTAAGTTTAAGGTGTCAACAGGTTTGTATAGTACATTTTATGATCGCCATAATTACATCCGTTCTACTACCGCATCGCTTTCCTAGGAAACCAAAGCTTAATAGTTATTTGTATACCTACCAAGGACGCGAAATGTGTCTTTATCGTACCGAGAGAAAATTGTCGCCGAGGACGCTTGCGGCCGAGGAAAGACAATCTCGAGGGCGCTAAAGAATTTCGCGGACAAGGTATACACAATATTTTTTGTGCAACCGTAAAAAATGTGTAATTGTAAATGTTATTGCTTTTAGAAAAAACCCACAGTTTAATTCATTGTAGATAGAAAAACGGCTTTCAGTTAGTGCGTTACTATGGATATGGAGTAAATAAAACAATTAGTTTTGTATAAATTACAATGATTTTTACTTTAGCGGACGCTACGCATAGCAGCGGCCGCGAAATTAGATTTCGCGTCCTGAACAGCGGGCGCGAAACGCCCACTTCGCGTACGGTTGCACAAAAAATTATATTAAGAACGACCGTTGATTTATCCATCGAAGTTAATATTGGACGACTTGACGTACCTAATACAAGACGCCGCCGAATTATTTTTCAGGAAACATACTATAGGGAACTAATTGCTGTTTCACTAAAACTGAAGAACCTAACAACCCAATTTATAATTTCATTAAAACCAATCTATTTCCCAATTGCCATACTAGTTGTAAACGTTTTACAATTTATTTTTCAAATACAGAAATTACATTCTTTTAAATCCCATTCTCGTCCTGCTAGAACTTCTGATTCTGCAAAATGTTCAAGTAAAAATATTGGAATGCGAGTGGCTGTAATGAATTTCCAATAATTGTCTTCTTATTTCGTAGGAATATTCATGTTCATTTTCATTTTGCTACTATTCTGTGAATGACGAAATCCAGGTTGGATCTCATTACGTGGGTAGTCGGCTGTCTTCGTCTGACTGGTTTCATATCTTGATTTCGTTTTGACAGGAGATTCTAAATTGGAATATTTCTCGACAAAAATTTCTTTGATCACTGTTTTATCAGGAAAAATATTTCTTCGGGAGATTTTATATTTTTTTAAAGGTACACTATAAAAAGTAACGTCCCTAAAAATTTATCGCGTACTAGATTATAGCGTGGTACTCAGTGAGAATGAGAAGCATAATTTTACTAAATGTATAGGATTTCTTGGAGCTCCAGATCCTTAGTGGTAATATTAGTCGCGTTATACGGTTTTAATCTTCGAACATACACTGCTCGTTTTTGGAAAGAGTATAGCGATTTCAAATTGACTGAAAGAATATTGACAAGGACTAACATAAAATAGGAACTAGTATTTTCTGCGCGTGCGGTAATTGGCTGGTAAGTGATGATGTCCATAGTGCCACGCCCACAGCTGTTTACTTTTAGCCATGCGCACTATGCATTTGGTTCCTCTGTTTATCCTTGTTGCACTTTCTAACAATTATATTGTCGTTTCTGTCAATCTTCTTTGAACCATCAGTTATGCAGCACAGGAATATATCGAATATATTCTTTCCAGTCAAGGAGCAGTGTAGGTATGTTCAAAGGTCCTTCCATTTTTCCTTCAGATATTTTTGCCAACGCCGAGACTGTCTTCTTTGTTTCCTTCTACCTATGGCATTTCGCTGTCAAGTATTTTTTGGGTACCCTTTTTTCGTTTTCCTCCCAGATTCCGTTTTAATATTCTTTAAAATTGATGTATGTAGGTACCCACCGTTTTATTTATTCGACTTTACATATCTTAATTTAAAAAAATATAAATAGAAAAGAAAGTACAAGATAAATTTATATATCTTTATTTTCTCAATAACCTTTTACAGTATATTTTTTAAAGTAAAAAAGCTGGAAAAGTGTACAGTTGCCTGTACTATCACACAATCACATTACATATTCATATATTCTAAACCTACATACAATACTGCAATATTATAATTATTAAAGAAAAAAATTAGGTAATGCAAGACTACTACAACCAGTTTATTTTTGTTTGTTTTTTTTGTTCATATATGTATGCATGAATTTTAGCAAGGTGTACTTAGATTTAAAAGCTGTGCATGTGGTATCATGTACTGAACCAGTTTTACCAGAATAGCTACCAAACAATTATCAAAACATCTACTTTGGTTTTAGCTTTCACCAAGAATTCTTATTAAATACTCAATTGTATATTTGTACTCCTATTTTAAAAAATTATCTAGTAATTATAGATGTTTTGATAATTCATTTTCAAAAAAATTAAAAATAATTTCCATAATTAATTAATGCCTACCCTATGAAATAAAATAATTTTCCAAATTGATATAAAATAAATCTTGTAAATGACATAACTCAAATCTATATGCTACCCCTAAGCAATTTGCATCTTATAGCTTTTCCATTTAATAAACAATAAAAGTACGGCCTAAATTAATAAATTGCCAAAATTAAAAACCTACATCAATGTGCGTAAATAATACATATAATTTTTTTAAGTACGTTTTACAAACTTAAGTCTGCATACCCGGTGTTAAGTACCTGGTTATACATAAAATTAAATATTGCAGATCACATTTTTCAATGCTCAAGGCATTCAAAGCTATTATGTTGTAAAATCAAATCACAACAAATAACTTTTTTTTAAATTCAGTCCACCAGTGTTTATGATATACATAGAACTCTATCTTATAAATATCACGAGTTTCTAAAAATATGTAACATACTAGAGAGATTTTAATCACATACAATAGAACAAATGTGTATAAATCTATATGGGCATTATGTGTAAATCTAACAAGGAAGGTGATGGCGATGTACAGTCAATTCAGTCTTCAATTTCTTGTTCAATATGTTATTCGATATAAGAACGGTACAGCTTATTTTTACTTAAAATATAAGCTGGACTTACCACGATCGTACCTCCTCTGGTAAGGTTTCTGTAAAAGCAAAGACTGTCAAAAAATATAAATAATAACATAAAAATTAGCTTCTTACTTGAGGAATTGTGGTAGGAATGAGTTCCACCCTCCAGAAGCCTGTTTTAAAGTAAGATACAATTCAAATGTGGAAGCAGTGGTTGGATCACACTTTACAATACTCAGTCTCCTACATTCTTGGGGTCCTTCAAAATTAAGGTACAATGTACAGCCTCTCAGACCACAGGGTTCTGATTCAGCCATTGAAATTATATCTCGAGATATTCTCTGAAGCAGACCACATGGTAATAAGACCTCACCACAAGCCAGATGTGTATGTTTCGCTTCACGTAGTTCAGTTTCTAAACGCTTTGATAACGCATTTATGGATGACTCATAAGGATCTTCAAATGCCGTATAGGAATCATAGTCCACATCTAAAATAAAAGGAACTTGGATAATTACGAGCTTGTTTTTCACTTTAAATTAATTTTTTAAAACACAATCAAACATTTATGTAATCATAAACATTTGTGTTAACTATAATTGAAAAAATTCATTTAATTTGATTTGGTTGAACAGGGAACTAATTTTTTCCACAAAACAAATAGAAACTTTCTTAATATGATTGATTGCCATGTTAAATTCTATTTCGTTCTGTTAATTATGGAACGTAAAAATTTGTGGCAGTATCGGTTGATTTCTGCAACAAGTGCAAAAGATGACTGTACAGTACTGTACAGATGCAGTACTAATACCTTTTGCACGAATTTGCATAACTACCATAAGTAGGTACAATATTTTTTCTACAATCGTCTGCAAAAAACGTATTTTTACATTTTTTTGATATTTGGTACCTATGGTTCACGGGATATTAAGGGTGGACCGTTTTAAAATGGTCACCCAGTACCCAAGGCGTTTTTTAGGTAACAGTCTGTATAAGTCCCTACACTGCAATCATTTAGTTGTATGTACAAATTTTCAATACGTTTTTTAATTTTATTTAGAAGTGGCCTACTTTTTTGTTCCTGGTTGTGTACCTAAATAAAATGAGTTATTTTTGGACGTCCTAAATTCATGCTAAAATTAAAACTAAAAAATATGTAGTATACCTACTTAAAATTTTAATTATTTCGGAAGATTAAATAACGGTTGTTGGCTATTGTACTAAATTCTATAAGGGCTTATGTTGTAACATAAAATACCAGCAAAAAATGTTCGCTTTATGGGTGGCGTAGAATAAATTGTAGTTATTGGTTAACGGTATTGTGCTTAGCGAGGTTTTTTTGTTGAAAACAAATTACAGAATTTTTTTAGACTTCCTTTCAAAGTTTAAACCGTTTATATCGCATTACGAAGACCTTGGGGGTACCTACTATACATAAAAATTATGTGTTAAACTTTAGGGTATCAATGTTATCACACCTTAACTAGCTCAAGCCGTTTAATTAAAAAATTAATTAACAATCATACTTATTTGTTTACCTACTATTGTTGTTTACTTATTTGGAACTTTTATTAATTTGAGGAGACTTCAGGAGACCAATTTCTAAATTGAAGTTACCTACTACTTACTCAGTTCTCTGAATGTGGTTACTATTAGGGAATCTTAATAAATTTTGGTTTAAAATAATGGATTAACTTAAACACTTAAATTATTATTTCCGTTCTTGGTCATATCTAACTAGGACAGGCAATTTATATGGGATAGAAGCTGAGGTAGGCTACGAGATTGTTAGCTACCGAAATTATTAAGAGGGGTGAAGTATTTCGGAATTGGTTAAAAAAATTAAGTTTCTCATGAACGTGAAAAATTAAACTGTAGGTACGCCATATTGATAGTCAAAGTTCCATAAATATTTGTTAAAATGGGGGGTAGGCCCTTGAAATATATAGCTTCGGGTTCCAAAATATCAAGATCCCCCCCAGTCCGTCTAAATATAAAAATGTTTAGAAAAGTAAAGTGGTTTAAAATTATGAAGTTTCGACATCAAATAATGTTCAAAATGACCACCATTAGCTTCAAGACAAGCTTTTATACTTCGAACAAAATTTTGAGGCTAAGGGCGGTCATTATTCAAAAAACGGATTTCCAGAGTTATTTTTTATTGCATTTTTCATCTTTGAACACGTCTTTACACGAAAACGGTCAATGGTAGGAAAAATCTCAAGAGACTGTTTCAACCGTAAATTAGTTGAGAAATTTGAAAATTGTGTCAAAAACAAAAAAACAGTGGCGTACCATTTTTTCCTCCAGAAATATCCACATACGCCCCTCTAGTTACGCCACCGGAGAAGGAAAAAACTGACTAATGTGGTCCACTTATAGCAAATGTACATACTTTTTAAAATTTAATTCCTAGTAATTTCGAAATAAATAAAAACGAAGCATTTGCGGACCCATGTTAATAGGAACTTTTCCTCCTATTTTAATGAAAGGAACGTGCCCTTTTAACTGGATGCCGTTTCTTTTTGGGACACCCCGTATACTAGCCAATTGTAAATTGTTCTTTCATAGCCATACTAGGTGAAAATAATTTTTAATCATGTTTTAGTTTATTACATGAGCACAAAGGTAGTGTTACATATACCTATAATTCAAAAATACAATCATATTTAAAGAAATCGAAATTAATTTCATTTGCAATGAAACCGAGAGTGGTTTGTTTTGCTCGTATTTTATTGTCCTAGTTTTTGAGTCTGAAATCTCATTGCTTTAAAACAAGTAAATGATAATAGATTTGCTAACAGATTCCATTGTTTCAGATTAACCCTGCATGTAGAGTTCGTTCAATTTTATGTGCCGAAACGAAAACAAAAGGTGTAAGTAGTATTACTAAACGGTAAACGCAAAAACTGTTGTTCATGTTCATACCCGAAACTGAAGCCCCCCACACACGATTACCAAAACTGAAAAATTGAAATCAATGATAGTTGCAATGATTTTGATTTATTATTTTCTAGCACTTCCGCTTTTGTAGGAAATGGTGTGAAATGTTTTTAAGTTGAACATTCCCCATATTTCAAAATTTGGGATTGAGGTTTGGTTCCAACATTGCAACAATGCACTTCGTTTATCTTTTTACAAAGAGTGGTAGAATAGTTTCAATATCTTATGGACCGACTTTAATAAATGATTCGCGGAATTGCCCATGTAAAAGTGAGTGATAAAATCGTAAGACTGATAGTAGTAATGGTGTAAAAATGAATTTTAAATCTCTTATATTTTTGTTGTTACAAAAAGACTTGTTTTAATAGAAAATTACAACGAAGCACAAAAATCAGAGACAAATGATAAAATTTCAGCTGAATAACGTTTTTAGAACATCTACCACTTTTTAAAATTATAATCACGTCTATAAAAAAAAACAAATATTTGTAAGGAAAACAATAAAAATGTTTCCATAGTTTATAGTGCCAGTACTTTTGTTGGTATCACTCTTATACCTACCTAATCATTAAATGCTTCGTCTAAAACCTATACGTTCGCATTTTATTTGACAATGCATCTTTCGATTGCTTTTACAAAAGAAAATGGTTTATATTTTTGAGATTTATATTTACAGATAAAAACAGAGCATATATAAATTTTCAGAAAAATAAGAAATATGCATTAAAATGTTTCAACTTTCAAAACGTAACGTAGCCTATAGGTACGTATACCTACATGATTCATTGAAAAATAAGTTAATATAGAACTGTGATGCGCCTACTAAGATTTTGTTATGCAAAAAATGCCTTAAGTCATAACTTTAATTTTAAATTTTGGACCGCACAAACTATATTCATGATGAAAGGAATAAAATCGTGGTTATTGTTTTTTCGCAAAAACGCTCAGACGATTTTAGTTTTTAAATTGGCATTTTTTGATCTATGCGCCGCCGGTCCTATACCTATCACTTCCGGTATAACCGGAAATGACAGCATCTTTGTTATTTTAAATGAAACACCCTGTATATTTTTACATATTTGAATTCAGGGTAAATTCTGCATACAGTAGTGTGTTTCATTTGTTTTTAGGATACGCAGAATTTTTTTAAACAATTGTTTTATGTTGCATCTAGGCAGCCGTGCTCTATCAAATAATGATATCCGTTGTAGGTATATCCAGATGGCAATAAATTTGAGCAATATCTTGTAAATATGTTTTGTAATTATACTATTTTATTATATTTTTTTCATAAAATTTTAACATTCTGACTGTTTTCCATGGCACACTTCAAAATTTTATGGTAGCTTACGACTAGGTAATAGCTGCATGTAATAAATTTAAAGTATCACAAAAACAAATGTAACACACTATTGTAACCAAAATTTCACCCTAAATCGAAATATATAAAAATATACAGGGTGTTCCATTTAAAATATAAAAGTTGAACATCGTAGCTTAAAACAGTGAGATGCAAAATTTAAAATAACGAAGTTATGGGTTAAGGGTTTTTTGAAGTAGCACCTGTATAAAAAAAACTTTTGAGAGTGTGCTTTGTACTTTCATGGTAAAGTAATTATAATATGGAAAGGTCTAACCAATCTTTCAACCGAGCATTACGCACGGAGTAGTACCTAATTTATATGCAATCATAACCCTGATGATATATGCATGTAACGAGAACGAAACGTTTTCCACTGGTAACGTGGCTATATATAATACGGAAATAATTACGGTATAGCATAACTACAAATTTCTTATATTTATCAATAATAATAGAAGAAAAAGGTAACTTTATGTAGGTTATTTAGCTTCGTAATTATAAAAGAAATGCTTACGTTGAGGTTGTGGAATTGGTACGTCTGCTAAAACGGATTCTATGATATCTGAAGACATCTTATGATTAGCCGCGTTTCCCAACTCTCCAGCCCTTGGAAAAACACCGGTGAGTTTACTGAAGACGGCCTGCAGCTTGGAATCGGACGGTGTCCGTTCTTCTTGAAAATTATTTCGAAACATAGCTGAACACCAAAGAAATGGAGGAATCGTGGTAAATTTAATATTATTGTCGACGATCTAATATAATTTTTAAGAAATTTATGTCCTGGTCATGATGAAAATAGAAAAGCCGGTGGCGGAGACTAATTTTAAAATTTGAATTTAGATTACATCTTGCGAGTGCAGTTCTGGAGAGCTCCGCCACCTTCTATTACCGACACCGACTGTGTCCACACTCTAACAACAAAGAACCCGCAACGCATCAGCTGATCCCGTTGACAAGCCCCACTAGTGGTTGTACTTCGGCCAATGAGGATCCACGCTTGTCTTTATGAACCCTCGGCCTGGCAACAGCCGTCAAAATCAGCTGTAACGATCGAAGGCAGGTAAGCTACGCTCTACGTTTTACTCACATCGCACATGTTTGCCGGTTTTACTTGATATTATTTTTATGGCTTTTCTTTCATTAATAAATAATTTTTAAGGATTCAAAATTAATACAGAAGTTGCCACATCTTGGGGTTTAGGATAGTGATAAATTTTTCTATAGGAAATTATGTACTTTTAATCAGTTACGGTTTTGTAACATAGAACACAAAGGAAAGTTAACGATTAGTTCTAGTTCGGCGTAGGTCGGTACTTAATTCTGAGATTATTATGTTTTTGATTGTAACGTCCTTTGTCTTTTCTAATTTATTTTTCACTCGTTATCCTTCACCTACCTTTCTACATTACCTATTTAGCTTTTTGTTTGTGTTTCAATCGCATTTCACTGAAGATTATGTCGATATGATCCTAACTTAAATAATATTTTAATAATAATCCCAAACTATTTTTCAATTTCAAAATGGTAATTAGGATTAATGGTTGCAGTTCTCCATAAAGTAATAATTCTTTTCTGAAATCGTCAGTGGCGTAACGCAAACCATACGGGCTCTCCCCACAGACTATTATGCTGGACCTTATTACTCCTGTTTGCAAATTATAAATTTAAAAATAAATGTAGAACCCCCCACCTGAAGTTAAACTTAATGCTAAGTGGATTTAGTCTTACCGGATACCGCTTTGAAATTGAAAAGATTGACAAGGAGAGACATATAATAAGGTCTAGTATTTTCTGCGCAAGCGCGCGTAAATTTGGAGCCAGTAATTGGCTGTTAATTGATGATGTCCATAGCGCCACGCCCTAAGCTGTTGCTTTTACGCATGCGCACTATATTTAGATTTAGTTTCCGTTTTCTGTTTATCCTTCTTGCACTTTTTAACAATTGATAGGCCATTTAAGACGAAACTGTATAGTCTTTCATGACTTTCCTTTCGCCGGAACTCAACCTGTTTTCTTTTGTAATTAAACCTTTCACTCTTCGAAATTCAGAAAAGCTAGTATCCATATTGGAAAATTCCTTACTTCAGGTGTTTTTTTCTTTTTGCTTCCCTTTCCTATCTCCCGATTCTTCTACGTAGGTAAGTACTAAACATGAATGTGTTAGTCTCCTAAAAAAATCATGTAGTATCTATACTAAACCCACCCAACAAATAAAGCTAAGCTCCCACCTCCATAAATCGCATAATATTTGAATTAAAATGTTTCTATTGGTCGTTTAAAAACCCATAAATCATGCTATCACTGACATTTCCACTTGGCTTGATTTTCTGTTTTTTTAATTTGAAGCGTACGAACCTGGTTTTTGTGTACTATAAATTCTAGGGGAGGAACTTAATTATTTATGTTGGGTGCGTAGAGTATAAGTAGTACTTACAGTCAACTGTTATGGAAACGATTCTTATAACAGTTCGCATCCATGACAATTGACCGTTGGTTGGATAACAAGGATGTTTCTATTTTTTTTTCTTGTTTTCACATCTAGTGCTCCAATAGGGGTCTGTCATGTAACTTCAGCACGTTATTAACGCGGCTACCTCGGTGGGTAAACAAAAACAACTACACGCCGTGGATTGTCATGCAAATACAATACAGTTTACGGTTACCATTTCCAGCAATCGAAAAATGCTGATGATGTCTAGTTGTTTACCCACCGGGGTAGACCACGTGATGACCGAAGCCTATTGATGTGGGTGCCTTAAACGCCTTGGGGTGATTTTTACACCACTGTTTATTGACTCGTCACCATTGTAAACAGAAACAGGAGTAATTTATTTTTTATATTAATTTTATTGTCAGTATTACGTGGTATTACTATTATATTATTACAAGAGTCGCTACACGTCAAGAAAGTGTTTTTAGTTGACTCGAACAATGGCTGAAGTACGAGTCCTCTACTATTTACTATTAATATTGAAACGGTATTATCGGTTTGCAACATGCACCGCAATAAATATTACAGCAAACATGCAACTCTTTTGTTGCAGCAATAAAGAGTTGCTCCGCTATGAAACCCATAATTGAATTAATTCAATGTAAACTAAGTAATCAGTTAATCACAATAATATTGTGTGTTACCAGTTGTTAATTGTTACAGTGTGACACCCCCTTAGATGTATTCAGCATTCAAGCATTGATTTATAGTAGAAGCCTGTGAATTTTAGTGTTGATAAAGTTGCCTAGTCTAACTTTATTGTAAGTGTCGCTATCTACTGGAGAAACATTGAAGTTTGCTTGGTTAGATACAGTTTTCTTTATGTACATATAAAAGAAAACTGCAATTGCTAATAGAACTCTAGTTAATCTACTTTGAGTGTACTATTGTATTATAAAACATAATGATAGATGTCGCTAAATACTAAATTTTTATTAAAATTAACTAGAAATGTATTATTTACTATTTGGATTCTGGAAAATGTAATTTATTTGAAATTTATAATTCATTAAACCGTAAATAGGTACTTTAGCGGTATATGATGTAAGAAACCACAACGTAATATTTTGAACAACAGTCGCTTGCGGCAGTAAAATCCAAATCGTTTGATTGTTGTTGTCCTAGCAGGAAAATCGTTAACCTTGAAAGAGTTTAATTTTGAAATTCGTAAACAAGTTTTTAAATGCCGAACTTAGACGGGCGTAGAGAACATCATGGTTTAATGATCTGCGAGGGGCAACGTCATGCTTGGCTTTGCAGCGGGTACAGTTACTCGCCCCGATGTATGAATGACCTGCAAAGGGCGTTGCTCTTGGGCGGCGGCACAACCCCCTCCTCAAGCGCGGGAACTCACAGCCCGCACGTTGTGCAATATTTGTTGTTTTTGGCAATGGTAAGCGTCTGCACGGGCACATGTGTGTGAGAAGGGAGAACAATCAACAAGGACGCAGTTTTAGTACGCGTCTAGTTTGGTGCTGTGAATGTTTCGACCGTAAACTATATATTTTTTTTTCTAAGACGTAAAAACATCTAGCGAAGTGGTTTCAGTTTTGCGGAAGAGCGTGAAACCGCGAACGAAAAGCGCAATTTTCGAATCGCCGTGCGTACTCCCAATTACATACTGCAAGGATGTTATTGCGTATTTATCAATATGTACTGTTTTGTGTACATGCGTGACGCTTCATAGCCACAGCCTTGTTATCGAATACTATACGGCAGCGCATGCGTGTTTCTTGTTTACAACTAATCGTAGCCGCAGTTGTACGAACGAAGCAAACTTCCCCAGTCAAAGTGATTCGCGTGAAAGTTTAATGCGACAGACGAAGACACAACGCTGTTCACATGTCTACCGCCAGACACAAACAGTCGCAGACGTCTACAAACACATGACCGACCTCGGCAAGATGGATGAAAAGAGTAGTATAGTGTATGCCGTCGAGGAGGAGCATTAACCAAAGACTGCGGCGCGCGAGTGCATATAATAGTGAGGAGAGTCGTAGTGGATGCATATCTGTGTCGCAATAAAGCATACCAGTGGAGTGAACCCGTTGTTTTGGTAGCAGCAGCGGAATGTTTGTCTGTCTGAGCTAGTGCGTGTCTGGTGCTATTTACAGACGTTCTGGTTTCGAATATCGGCTCTTCCATGTCCAGTCTGTTCACATCGCGTCGGCAGGAAACGTTACCTTTCATTGACCTGGAATGTTGACGTGTTTTCGTGTTTAAGTATTGCGCATGAAGAATTCGTGTGTTCTTGCAGCAGCCTATTTTCCACTCCGCGCATGGTGACGTGAATAGTGACAATTCCGTATCAATTGTTGCTGCTGCTGCGACGTAATTTCAGTGATCGATGTGAGGGAGGGCGCAGATCATGTCAGTGAAGAGCTCAAACTCCATCCCCGGCGGCGAGACGGTGGTGCGCGCGGGATATCTAAAAAAGCTCAAAACCTTCAAAAAGAAATACTTCGTGTTACGGGCCGAAGCGCCCGAATCGTCCGCGCGTTTGGAGTACTATGACTCCGAAAAAAAGTTCAACAACGGCCAAACGCCGAAGCGCACCATTCCCCTGAAGACTTGCTTCAATATCAACAAACGCGTTGATACAAAACATAAACACGTGATCGCCCTTTATACCAAGGATGATTGCTTCTGCATGGTCCTGGAGTCCGAGGATGAGCTGGAGGCCTGGCTCAAGGCCCTGTTGTCTTTGCAGCACGGAGAGGAGGCGGCGGACGGCGAGACGCCTCGACCCACGTTTGGTAAGCGTCTCCGTCGTATATCATCGTCAAGGTCGGAGACAAAAATACTTACTCCGTGGCGCAGGCCATGCGTGCTTTTCAAGCGTCAAGTCTGCCATTTAGTTGTTTCGCGGTTCACTTTGTACTACCGTAAATTTAACCACGGGATACACTTTGTTTACTTTGGCTACCACTAATTGGAATTTAAAAACCCGCTGTACACCCTTATCGTATTACTAAAATAACGACTTCAGATCTTTCACTTTAGCGTCTGGTTAAAAAATACCTTCCAGTCTAAGAAATAAGCAATAACCATAATTTATAATAACGGATCATCATTGTCAAGGACAATCATCTTCAGACTTTGCAAGCTTTTAATTTGATCTTAATTTAGGGAAAATACCGTAATACACTCGCAGACATATTTTCCTTTTAACTAGATATGCTATCAAAACTTGTAACATATTGAAAGTCTTTCTGTAAATATGTAAAATTTTGTAAGGTCAAAACTTATCAAAAAGGAACAAATCCATAACGATTAATGTATTTGTTGCACGACAATGTTGCTGTCATGTCACCAAATGTAAATCCTGTTCCAATACCATATGGAGCCTTGGTACATTCTTTAAAAGTCTCCATTTTACCATATTATGGAAAAACAACAAAAAAAAGCAAATGTCATAATATTAAAACTATTTTCCATTCCGTTTATCCGCTTTTTCCAATTCTGTCAATCCTCATAATGTATTACCCCCTCCCTCCTCCGTTATATTGCTCCTTCAATCGCTGTTTATCATCTTCACTTGTTCTTATCCTGGCCTCCCACTTAGGTTCACCCCCACCCTTCACCATCCTCTCCTACAATTCTCGCAAACCTCTTCTATCCTTCTATTGGTTACCTCAAATTGTCTCGCATCATATTTTCTGTTTCCCTGCATCGTCCATTGTTTGTTATGTTCCACTTTATATTCTTGGTTCTTTACAATATTCTGTGCCCCGATTTCCACCGTCGACAGTATATTCTGACCCCCCCCCCCTAACTATTATATGTTCTTCTCCACTATTTACTCACTGTTCGTTTTCTCGACTTTGTTCTTCTTCCTGTACTCTCAGTTCTTTCCACTCCCTGTTCTTCCTCACTCTGTTGTTCTTCACTCCCTGTTCTTCTTTACTCTGTTGTTCGACACGCTCTGTTTTTCTTCTATACTCCCTGCTCTATATTCTCCGCCATCTTACGCGGTTTCTCCGAGGTATCCTTCGTTCCCCGCTGTTCTTGAACCTACTTTCATTCAACATTTTCAGTGGTAATGTAGCGTTTGTTCGATGTTGTAGTTGATAAACAACTCAACAGCTAAGGGTGTATCCTGTATTTGTCTGCGCAATTACTCAATTTTGTGAGCCCTGCCCTGTAAACGTTGCTTACTGGTTGTTGCAGAAAACTCTGATATTATTACCGTAAATATTGTGGGTATTCTATCAATGACTTTCGGTCACATGACCTTCCTTGGGGGCAGCACAACAAACTACGCCACAGTCGTATCACGTGACCCTCATGAAAGGCGCTGATTGGCCTGTTTTGTTCGTGTTTTGTCTCGACAAGGATCACCTGATACGTCTAGACGTTGGATTGTCCTCTCCCCCAGGAAGGGGTCATTATATTCTAATGTCCTATAGGATTTGCTACCGTAATAGTTTTTTTATTTATACAGAGCGGTTTGCATATAAAATTATTCTGTGTAAGAAAGGACCACAAAATTCATCCCCGAAAACAGTTTTTTTTCGAACAAAATTCCAAATGTTTATAACTTTGTATAAATCTAATATACCTACCACCTTATAGGTACTAATTTAAGTTTACTTGTATGGGTTTTGCGGGGTTTTGTTTGTTATGGTTATGACAAAAATAGATTTCCGTGCAAGGAGAGATACGGTTTTATAATATCCATATTAATATTGCTAGACATATTTTTATTTTTTACGGTTCACAATTTTTATTGTTACCTATTTGGTTTATGGACTCCATTACGTTTATTACGTCACGTTTTGGATTATGCCCGTTTGTTGTTAGTTTATAACCCAAGATACTGTTTTTCTCACGCAACCATTAAATCGGCTACTACTCGACGGCTATTTCTAAATAATTTTTGTGTCAATGCCGCAAACCTAAAAAATACGTAGCAGTGCTGCATGACACCTCACAGTCAAAACATTACGAAATTAGTTTGACTAGGTAGCACTAATAGATATTGGTTTATTTTGAAGCTCGCAAGCTTTTCTTAATTATGTGCCCTGTGTTATTTTTGATCCTTGAATAAATGGCGACGACAACTGTGTTTGTTACTAAAATAAATTGTGAGAGTTTGTATTCTTAACCTTAAGTCAGGCCTGTATTAGGGAATTTGTTATTTCCCTATTTGGTAAAAAAATATCTTATTTACTTCTACAATATTTCTGATAAATAGTATTACTAAAAATTCCTTGCAAAAGCTATGGATGTTTTTGAATAAAAAGGCTCATTTTGTTTTTATGCTCCTTCCACAAACTAACGGTGAATATAAAGTTACCTACCTGCTTGATCACGCGCGCTGTTTTAACTCTTGCATAAAAATAGCTTACTTTCCTATTCATTAACTTCTACGAATTTTAATTAAAACGCCAAGGACGTAAAAATTCTAGAAAGTTTTAGGAATCCCGCACATTATTTTATTCTTGTCATTTTTACAATTTCATCGAACTATGAAGTTATTTATATTTTTTGAAATATGTTGTAAGTAACCTGCATGAATATTTACCAGATTAAACCTTTTTTTTAAGCAGATAGGAATTGACAATTGACGGTTATTTACGTAGTCCGGTTTTTTATAGGTTATCCCCCTTTTAAGGAAAAAAGTTCACATGCGGTTTTCAGGCGAAACAATTTTTATATAAAAGATGAAAGAAAAAGTATACATACTACCATTATACTACTACTAACAAACAATTCGATTTTACGTGTTGGTCCAACATACGTTTAAACTTTAAACTGATTTTTTACAATTTTTTTTTTAAAAACAGACTTTGATTTGCTTACTGCATGAAGAAATGGTATGACAAATTTTGAGTTACAAATGCTCAAAAGTCTTTGAATATTTTAGGTGAAGCCTCTTAATTTTATTTTTCTTCAAGCGTATCATAATATCCGTATTGTTGTACAGAACTGGCTATGTAGAAGGAAGTCGTTTTGTTAGTACAGTCAAAAAATGAAAATAATATGTTACTAGTACAATAATGTGTTTACGTATCCATGGCAACGGCAGTATTTTGCCCATAGCTCCGCCCCCAAAGTTGGTAGAAGGGAGAGCGTTGTCCTGTGGAAATGACTTTTTAGGAAATATTTATTTACAGCAACAGAATATTTTTACACTTGAAGAAAAAATAGTATATATTATTCGGAGTAGAACGCCTTATTTGTGTTTCGCTCACTTGCACAGCCTCGGCGCGTGCGCCTCGACCGCAATATGAGCTCAACACAAAAAGAACTCTTTCTACTCCTAATAATATAATATACTATTTCGCCATTTACTAAAGTCTGTACTGTTAAAAAATTATAAAAGTGTCCACACTAGGGACTGCCGACTGCGATTGAAGTTTCGTTCGTGCAAATTTGGGGCCCCTTTGTGACAGGGTCCGAGGCAAGTCCGAGGTTTGCGTCTTTGCGAAAATCCGTTTCTTATACGATCAGTAGACAAAAATAAATAACCCAACCTCTATAGAAGAATGATTTTTGTTTGTAATCTTTAAACGGTCTTTGGTTTTATTTTTATTGATAATAATCACATTCTCAACAGGTCATTTACATCTAAATAGTATATCGGACATTCTCGAATTCTTCCTACTTCCTGTAATGGTAATACATGAATTATAAATATCAAATACCGCAATTGTTCATCTAAGTGGAACAACTAGCTGTTTCGCAAAAACGAGAAATTGTACGTTAGAAGTGTTTACAATTTAATTCGCAGGTCTTGAATACCTATAGCTTTTGTGTTTCTATTTTAAAGAGGCTGCCAAAAATATTACCTGCATTACCAGAATGTTACAGGCCTGTTCTCCCCGCGGTGAATAACATTCTCCTTACGGAATTTGAAACGGGGTCTTGTGATTGAGAAATGTGATGACGCATTCGTTTTTGCGAAAAATAATTAGGTCTGCATGAATGTGTACACATATTTTTAATACCTATACTTTCTTCGAGTTTAAATGCAACGCATTCCGATTCATTGCACTGACTAGCACTGTTACCTAATTTAACTTTCAAATGCTTTACACATGAGATCGGTAATGACTTTTAGTTTGATTTTATCGGATTTACATAATTCATTGATTCATGTTCTTTGCAAACGTGTCAGTGTAACAAATTTTGTTGTACCTACTCAAAGTAGGTCACATTAAGTACTTAAAAGTTGCTGCAACTTTGGTGCACTTTAGACTGGTAATTAACGGGGTAACAGGAAATGGAAATGCATGTAATTGGCCTTAATATGTTGTACAAAGCAAATTAAAATCACCCGCGGTTCAACAAGTTACCTATTGTTATAACTGTAAATTTTGGAAAGGTTGTTGAGGCTACTAACCTACCTTAACATTTTTCTTACTTACCGCTTAGCTTTCTAATTATTCAGTTTTTATTACTGCAGAAGTTCATAATTATATAAAATTATTATACACCCAAAAGTCATATGATGAAGGACTTGAAAACACACAAAATACCTGAAAGGTCATAGAAACAAACAACCATAACATTTATAAATCATTCTCTAGACGTAGAAGCTTTTTCCAGGGCCATATCATTTTTTTTTCATGAAACTTAAAATCAATAGGCTACACCATTTTCCCAAAAGAAGCATCGTTAAGAATTTTCTTTGTACACGTGCATAGTTCTTTGACTGAACAAAAATCAATTGTTTTTTACTTTCCCATACCACTAAACTGGTATAGGGAAGTATTGATATCATGAAAATTTTCGAAATCGAGATTTTCACGGAAATACGTCTTTTGGACCTCCAGGATCCCAAAAAAGTGGTCTAGAAAAAATGTCTGTCTGTGGGTGGGTGCGTGGGTGGGTATGTAACGCCTCTAACGCAAAAACTAGTGAACCGATTTTGATGAAATTTTAAATGAAGGGGTATATCGAAAATTCATCGACAAAATAAGCTTTTCAAAAAAATCCGAAACCGGAAGCGGAAGTTAGACATGTTTTTTTGGTATCATTTTTTTCAGAAGCGGAATTTTGAAAATCTAAGTAGGGGATATGAAAGAAGGGCATAATTCAAGGGAAACAGTTTTTTACCGGACTCTCTAACTTCAAAATGGCGGTCGCTATGAACTTTTCAAAATTTCGACTTTAACGCCCCGTAACTCAAAAACCAGTTATCTGATCAGGTTCCGCAACAACTTGTTTGAAAGCCCTTTGGCTGTACTACACCAAGAAAAAAAATTATTTACTAAATCCAAAAACTGTCGCAACGGCGCTCTTCCAAAAATTTTGAAATTTTTGAAAAATTATTACAAAAAAACTGGTCTAAGGAATTTGTTTAAATTTTCTATACTTTTACAGCTTGGTATTAGCTACGTTTTTGTTTTTTGATGAACGCCAGAATTCCACTGTGGCGCCCTCTACGAGATTTTGAAAATCGGAAATTGATGCTCCTATAACGCCTTTATTAGTCAAAATATGAAAGAAGTTTAAATACAAAAGTTGTTCAGTATATAGATTTGCATTTTTCTAAATTTATATCACGTATACAGGGTGTTTGGTTTTCACAGTACAATAAGCAACTTTGATATTTTAAATGAAACACCCTATATATTATTATATAATTGAATGCAAAATTGAATTGTCTATCACATAGTATAAGGTGTTCATATGGCTAAAATGTACGGTTGATGAGAAATTCTTGAATTTTGAACTTTAAACCAGTGTAGGGTGAAATTTGTAAGTGCCGATATGTTCAAGTGACCACGCGCGGGACGGGAATTCCTTGTCGCCGGCTAATCCTAGCAGCCTATGAAATTTGCTATGAATATAAATAATCACACATGCGCAGATGAACACAATCGGCACTTGTGTTAATTTTCAAGTTTAGTTTATCGGTTGTGGCGAACAATACTGTTGAATACCAAAAGCGAATGTTTATTTTTAGTATGGGAAAGTCCAGGGAGGTGCGCACCTCCACTTTTTTTTTAGATCCCTTCAACGTGTTATAACAGTAATAGTTAATAACGTGTTATAACAGTACTAGTAGGTAGGGTGTCTCGCCAGATCCTGTCATAGCTTACGGACATGTTAATGAATTTTAAGATATTTTAAAGCATTTCTGAAATTGACCTTTAACGAAGTTACGCGACATTCTAGATTTTGTGTGTGCTCCTGTGGTATGGTGATAAATTGTAAACATAATGAAAAATCTTTTGTGTTTAAGACTGAGGAGGGCAAACGCGTTTATGTACCTGCGATGTTGGAATGAACAAATTTCAAGCATTAAACTTTTTATTTAAATGTTATGTAAAAACTAGATCAGTCGTTTTAGCAATCGACTCCCACGCCCTGCCCATTCACATCGCTTTTACCGACCTGGCAAGGGACGTATCATTTTACATACTTTAATTTAGTTCAAATTATTGAACCCGATTGAACCTTACTGAATGACTGAAGAAAAGGTAGTGGAGCTCCATGACAATCGCGATTAGCGGTTCAACATGCCCTTCGAAGCACGGCCGGTTGCTTCTATGCCACCCATACGCGTACTGACCAGAGCGTTGCAGAGATTTGCACTAACCTTGTATCACCATTTCTACGTTGTACAAAGTATACTTTTCTTTATTACGAACGCAAATAGTCCATATGGGCTCAAGTAATCGAGTCACAGACCATCCTGTTTAAGATCATGTTAAGATTGGTGGCGAACCGATGGTTGAGAAACACCGGCTTACAAGACAATTAAGTAGATCTTTTACATCTGTTTTCTTGTTTTGAAAATGACTATTAGCATTGATTTAGGTGAATATTAAAAGACGATACTTTACTGAATTAACATCCACGTAACTACCTATTTTACATTCGAACGACTGCAAGTTTGTTTGCTGCTTGTGGTATAATAAAAATATAATGCTTTGCGTTGACATTTTATGGGAATTTTATTGTTATTGGTAAATATACAAAAGTACTTGAATGATATTGCAGGATATCCAATTTCAGCGCAACTGTAGGTTTGTTTAATCGTTCTGCATTGAAATTTATAATAAAATTGTAATAAATTTGTATAACCTACCTATATTGAAATCGAAGTAATTTTATAATCAATTTATATGTCGATTTATATTACAAAACGAAAGAAATAAAAATTGGTATACAATAACTGCAATAAGGATTACTAAAGTTAATATACCGTTAGCGTATGACGTTTTATATACAAGATGACGTAAAAGTAACCTCGTACATTTCAATAAATACATTATTAAACGTTATAAATATGAAATTATAATTTGAGAGGCGTTTCTTAGTGAGTAATAAAGCCCACAGTAGTAATGACGTAATAAACCAAAAAGCTACAATCAATGGGGGATAGTAAACCAAGAAACGAATTTAGAAAATCTTTTTCACAATTAAAAATTTTTAATAATTCATCGGTTGCATCTTTTTCTTAAAAATACTACAATCAATGAATTTTGAGTATAGACTTTGATGTGCGAATAAGCAAATTCGCATGGATGAACAATAA
Source organism: Hemicrepidius hirtus (assembly GCA_963082805.1). Lineage (NCBI taxonomy): Eukaryota > Metazoa > Arthropoda > Insecta > Coleoptera > Elateridae > Hemicrepidius > Hemicrepidius hirtus. Next base: position 9,805,998 of record OY720161.1, read on the forward strand.
GATTTCGACACGACTGCAAAACCTGAATTTGATGGCCTGTGAACACGTTTTCAAAGCGTGATCGTGTTCTAATTTTGGTTTCTTATGTCTCTCAAGAAAATAATGTGTTAACATCCTAGAAATATTTGAATTCAATTTAATAAGCATTGGAAGTTGTTACTTACTTTGTGCAGTTTATTGAAGGATCTGGAACCAATGTTTTGATATGTACATTTCAGGAGGCAGGGTCTTAGCTTGGGATCTTGCTTGGCATAATAATTTTGTTTGGCTGCGAAATGTTGGAATTAAAATTCGTTGCTATAGATTTTATTAAAGATTAATCGAACCTTTCTTTGCTTAAGGAAATACTTCTTAAAAATATTTAGTTATCCAAAGGGGGGGACATTGAAACTGTTACAAGCTAATATTTTTAAACTGCAAGCTTACGTAATTTTTTTACTTTCCCATACCACCACTGGTATATGGGAAGTATTGATATCATGAAAATTTTCGAAGTCGCGATTTTCGCGGAAATACGTGTTTTGGGTCACCAGGAACCCAAAAAAGTGGTCTAGAAAAAATGTCTGTCTGTGTGTAAGTGTGTGTGTATGTAACGCCTGTAACGCAAAAACTAGTGAACCGATTTTTGATGAAATTTTAAATGGAGGGGTATATCGAAAATTCATCGACAAAATAAGCTTTTCAAAAAATCCGAAACCGGAAGCGGAAGTTAGACATGTTTTTTTGGTATCATTTTTTTCAGAAGCGGAATTTTGAAAATCTGAGTAGGGGATATGAAAGAAGGACATAATTCAAGGGAAACAGTTTTTTACCGGACTCTCTAACTTCAAAATGGTGGTCGCTATGAATTTTTCAAAATTTCGACTTTAACGCCCCGTAACTCAAAAACCAGTTATCTGATCAGGTTCCGCAACAACTTGTTTGAAAGCCCTTTGGCTGTACTACACCAAGAAAAAAAATTATTTACTAAATCCAAAAACGGTCGCAACGGCGCTCTTCCAAAAATTTTGAAATTTTTGAAAAATTATTACACAAAAACTGGTCTAAGGAATTTCTTTAAATTTTCTATACTTATACAGCTTGGTATTAGCTACATTTTTGTTTTTTGATGAACGCCAGAATTCCACTGTGGCGCCCTCTACGAGATTTTGAAAATCGGAAATTGATGCTCCTATAGCGCCTTTATTAGTCAAAATATGAAAGAAGTTTAAATACAAAAGTTGTTCAGTATATTGATTTGCATTTTTCTAAATTTATATCACGTATACAGGGTGTTTGGTTTTGACAGTACAATAAGCAACTTTGTTATTTTAAATGAAACACCCTATATATTATTATATAATTGAATGCAAAATTGAATTGTCTATCACATAGTATAAGGTGTTCATATGGCTAAAATGTACGGTTAATGAGAAATTCGTGAATTTTGAATATTTAGGTTGGACTCTGAATCTGGTTGGACTCGGAAACTGATCGTCGGTCGGTAGCGATCGTCCGGCTTCGCCAGTTGTAATTTTTAGCGGGTGCCTACTACAGAGTACAGATAGATGCGTATCTTGGTGTCTTTCTTTTGTTCATATCGAACCTGTTAGTCTCATTTTTCTCGCGACGCATTCAAATGATTTTCAATGCTGCCTCGCGAACTACTGTTGAATAGCAAAAACAAAATGTTTATTTTTAGTATGGGAAAGTCCAGGGGAGGTTTGCACCTCCACTTTTTATAATTCTTATTAGGCTAATAAATTTTAACAAAACCAACCCCTTTAAATATGCAGAGAACTTTACACGACAATAACATGTCAACACGAGGACAATTTTATTTTACTTCTATTAAACCCCAGGATAACGGACCAAGTGAGCTGATATGTGAAGTTCGCTCTATAATGACTGTTGGTTCGAGTCCTATACAACGAGGAAATTATTGTGTGTCCCCACCCCTTATGGCCTATAGGTTCAAAATTAAATCTATATTTCAATGTGGTATCTAGAAGAATGTCGTCTTTCGTGTATGTGGGAAGATGTTAATATTTTTGGGGTAGAAGTAATTCTAATTTGTTTTACAATTTTGTTATGAATTATTAATTAAAAAAGCATGCAATTTTTATTTGTGCTAGAAGTGTGAACTTGACCGACTGCATTCGACAACTACTACACTGATTACGTTATCGTCCTCATTTTGATCGTCAGTGTAACTTCAACAAGCCGTACTTGTACGTAGATAAACTTGGAGCCGTGGATGTTTGTACAGACGGTGCATGTACCTACTTGTTTACTTAATGAAAACCGTACACTTACAAACACGTGTGTGTGTGTGGTTTAATTTGTTTGCCCAAAACGATTGCAGGTTTTATTCATAGAATCATTACGACGTTGAAAGGAAAAATAGGAAAGTATGTTATGTGCTTTATAAAAACATAAAGAATTTGTGTCGCTAGCATAATCATGTAAAACTCGCTTTTATTTCTATTCAGTTATGAATACTATCTCTTGTTATTTATTAATTGAAAGTTTATCAGAGCCTGGGGTTTTACCAGAACAACAGCCAAAATTTTTTTTTAATTATACCTACTTGTACCACGGTGGTATATGCACCTACCTCCCCAACTAACATTTAATCAAAGGCAAAAGATAAAATCCATCGGGATTCGAACCGCGGGGGGGTTGCTAGTGGATTCCGATGGATTCTCTTCAATTTTAATTTACGGGAAGAACGGGGTAGAAACGCTTCACGTTTTTTGTATACCTACCCGGATTTGTTTGAAATCTGTGGATTTGTTCCTGATACAATTTTTGTGAATTTATAAATATATCTTAAAATAATTGTAACTTTATTATTATTTTGTACAGTTAATCCCAATCGTATTAAAACAAAGTACACTATACTCTTATTTTTAAAATTCTAGTTAATACTTGGTATAGAAATTCTAAAAATTAGTTGTTTGTAATCAGTTGGTTATCTGTTATTTTGTTGTTTTCCCATCATTCTAGTAAAATAGACTTTAGACTCGAGTATTTATTTCAAGTTGGGTTAGGTGGACAAAGCGTTGATGTCTCAACTTATTCATAAAAAATATGGTTAATGAATATTAATGTTTATAACTTGTTGCCAACTGTCCTATCACTTATAATCTGCTTATAATTTGCCAATAGCATCCGGAAAACAATTTTTCGAGAAATTTTGAAATTTGAAGATTGTAATGTTTTTAGCATCAACCTGAAAAATCTGGGGGGTCAAAGTTTTAAACAAATATCACATATCTTGACTATACATTCATTAATGTTTTAAAAAAAATTCTCAGCACCTTTAAAAAAGAAACATCAAGTCGAACATAAGTTTATTTTACCAAATACTAACATAAAGCGTTTCTTAAAACATTTTTCGTGAGAGAACATTAATGTTTACCTTTATTACGGTGTGAATTAAGTACCTGATTAAAGATGCATTTAATTATTCTTTTGGTATTGTAAAACAATCAGCGGATCTTCTTGATAATTTCCATTACAGGAAGTAAATTTCTGTGTGAAAGGGGGGCCCTAACGGGGATATCAATCTAACTTCAATGTTTCTAAATTTACTTCACGTTTAATAAAAATGATATAGTAATGTTACTAAAATGTAACCCGATTATCTTTGTAAATATCTGTGGAAAAATATGTTTATTTGACTTAACACTGTTGTTTCTAGTGTTATTTGTAGACTTTGTTATGTTGAAATGACCTTTATTTATGTCAATGGGTGGCTTCTAATCGGGGTTTTGTATAGTCCGATTCGTAGGTGATCTGGCAGTAAAATACAGTTGTTGATTAGCAAAACATTTTAGCAATGCGCACAGTAATGCTGTAGTGAATCATAATTATTTCTCTTTGAACTATGATTTGTTAATCATTGGAATGCGTGTATCGTGCGTGGTTTTCCACATTTTTCTAACAGCAATGTTGAATTGAACGTTTATTTGATGCCTACACAATTTGCCAACATATGATTGGCTAAAAATATCAATAAATGGATGGATGTAATATACAATTGCAACTTAATGTTCACTATGTATAGTAGATAAGCATAAAAGGTAATGTTTAACGCGTTGTTTATAGCTTATAAATATACTTGCACTATAAAGTTTTCAACTATCAGGTTTCAAGAAAACTTGTTTAATATCAACTTTACAAAGTTGTGATTTTCTAATAATTTGTAGTTTAATTGTAACCTATTCATATAAAAGTAAGAAGAAAATTTAAATTTTGTAAACATTTACTTACGTAATTAATTACTGAAGTAAATAAGTAATCAGGATATTTTCAGAGGGCGTGTTTATACGAGTAGGTTGTAAATTTTTTAAATGGTTTCGCAGGAACACGCAAATTTAGAATGTGTTGATCAAATGAAATCTAGGGAAATAGGAATGTGTGGAATGTATACTCGTCAAGGTATCCGTAAAAGAAATTGTTGCTGTTGGTTAGGTAAGAGTGACTTTGACCATTTGAAGTTTCGGAACATGGAGATCAGGAATGTGTAGGAAATGTTTTTTTTATAGCAAAAGTTTGTAATGTTGCTATAGCAATAGTAAATATTGTAACGGTTATAGAGCTCGACCAAGCTTGCAAAGTTAAAAGGGGGCGTGATTGGCGCTGATATACTTTTTCAAAATACAGTCAAAATAACAACATTTAGGCGGCAAATTTAAATAATTGTAAATACTTTTCATTCGAAACATTTGATGACCTCCCGAATAATATTTCTGACTTCAAAATGAATTATCTTCCTCGATTTAACATTCATACTGGACAGATTTTAAACGTCAAAACAATCTGACAAACACTGAAATTTTTATAATTTCAAACGTCCATTGAATTTTTTCAGTTACTTTGGCGTAGGATTGTTTGGTGTTGGTTGATGTATTGTCCCGCTTTTTCTTTTAAAATTTAGTTGTCAAATTTTTCGGGGCATTTGTAAGCTTGGTGGAGCTGTACACTGGAGTGTTGGGTGTTCCTTTAAAATATTTTCGCTACAAATAATTAGTGTTGCTCAGAGATATGAGGCATTAAAGGCAATTTTGAATTCTTTTTATATTTCATTCTGGTTAGTACCTACCTTTGTCATTTATAGGGATTTTTAGTAGAAGATTTTCTATTGTATGCAATTCTGGCGCGGTTTGGATTTGTTTTATTAATTTTGACACCTAAATGTGGGGAAGTGTTTCTAAAATCCCTGCATCTTACATACATTTCGTAGGCAGTAATGCACATGAAGACGTGGAAGTAGATTTTCCCATCTCACTGAAAATCTTCCAATGCACTTGGCGTTGTAATTCTACCTTCTAAAACACAGAAGTTCAAGATTTAGGAAAAACTCACTCCTACCTCGAGAAATGTTCTCGAGGATCACTGGATAATAGCAATTTGCCAGATCTGAAGCATCTAATATCCTAGCTAGCTAGATTACTTAGGCCTAAGAAAATAGATATATGTCTGAGGAACCTTTCATAAAATTGGGTAGCATGAAAAAATTTCATCACAGGAAAAAGTACACAAGTTAGGCAAACGAGGAAAATGCATCGAAATTCTGCGAAATGAATAGTGATAAGGATGATAAACCTACATGAAGATTGTTGAATGTATTGCATTTGATAAAGAGATTTTTTGATAGGTGTTGGCTATAACGTAACCCGACATAACCGCTTGTATCGTTCTTTCGCCTATAACGAAGTATTATGGAAAGGCATTAATAAAACTGCAGTTGTAAATGGCGGTTATTGCGGACTTTTGGTGTAATAAACCAAAAATAAACCATTGTCAGTAGTCTAGAGAGGTTCGTTCCTTCGGGTTCCCAAATAAACTAAAATTCTTGTATCTATGGGTTGGATGCTGACAATAGCTACAATCGTAGATGGTGAGTCGTTTATAAATTATGCATAAATTCTATGATACTCTAATTGCATCTTATTAAAAATCGAGGTAAAAGTTGATAAAGCTGTTGTGAAAAATATCTGAAAACACAGATAATTAAAGAACTGTCGATATCTGTTTTTGCTTCTGTTTTTATAAATATTACAGTATGTACGAATTTTGGTAAGAACATTTTATAGCCTACTACAGATTTAGGTTTGGTTATCTAAAAATATAAACGTTATAGTAGTGAGTTTTTATTTTATAATTTCATAATAATTTAATTTTCCGCTTTTAGTAGAATTTAGCTTTACTAACACGACCATATTATTTGATTGATTAAAAGGAAATTCTATCTGAATCAGATTAGTTAGATATGAGGAAATTATAGGTCCGTTAATTTTTTTAATATACAATATAATGAATCGCATAATCAATATGAGGATAGCTGCAGCAAATGCTGCATTTTGTGTATAATTTTGGCTATAACCTATTGACATACTTTATCAGGGTATCGATTTTTGATAATGTGTTCAGTTGCGCATTTTCTTTCCTGGAAATACTAACGACTTGACCAATATTTGCTTTTTTCCCCCACAATAATACTAGGAAATTGACATTTTCCTGTAGTTAGGGTTCTGAAGTGCGATTGCTTTGCTCTGTAAAAGCGGTGTAGGATAAGATTCGCCGGCAATAGAAAAGTCAAATTCTTGTTCTAAAACTAGTATTTCTTAGAACGGAATATATTAAAATATTTTGGTACTAAGAATTTCACATCCGTTAACTTAGTTTTTTTTCGTAAATTTGTGGGCTTGGATAAAGTTCCAAATGCCAAAGATATGGTGTTACGCTATCACTTTCCTCAAGCTTATTTTTTTAATGAACATTTTTGTGGTTTTACAAATTTAGAAGTCACACATGAAAACTATTTTCTTTGCCAGAACTCTAGGTTATTATTTATTAGTCAACATAAAATGCTGTTTATCCAGTTGTCCTTGTTCTCTTGATGATTAATTCCTACATAATTTCCTGTTTTTCAAATCTACACCCTTTTTATTTATGCGATACACGAAAGTCATAGGCGTAGGTAGGGGGGCAGAGGGTTACTTATTAAAAGAGGCAAGCTTTTGGAATCGGTTAGGATAATACTAATAGAAAAATTGAATCTGAAACCTAATGTGATTTTGAAAAAATAAAACATTATCTGCAATTGAATTCTAATCACGTATGATTGTTGACATATACATGCATTGTCCGTGTTCAGTTAAGGCAATTTTATTGTTAAAACTTTGTTTACCGAACATTAAACGTCATTGACTACCAGATCATCTTGGACAGACGGAAATGACGGTTGTTGTTTATGCTCTGCGTTGTATTATTGCACCACGTTGTAACAAGTCCCTGCTTGAAAAACATAACATAATTAAATATAATTAGGTAGATAATAGCGTGTATTGAATTAATTTTTATTGACACAAAGTAAAAGTTTCTCGAGCAAATATAAATTTTGTAACTGATAACATTGGCGCCGATTAAAATATTTTTTGTGGGAGTCTGATTATACACTAGCAAGTATTTTTATCATAGCAAACATGATTTTCCAAACATACTCGGTAGTGATAAAAAATACCATTTAAGTTTAAAATCATTGTTGAGATCCACATTGTACATATAATTTGTAATTTAATTTTCATATATTATTATATATTAATTTTTATGCGGTTCGGGCGGTACAGCAAGCTCCCCCTTCCCCCCCCCCCTGATGGTCAAAATATTTTATAATCAATCTCCCCTGTGTAAGTTCCCCCGGTAACTTGCGGGTTGAGGATTAACACTAAATTAGCGTTGTTAAGGTTTTTATTGTATCTGAATCTAAAGAAATTTTTCGATGAAGAAAGGGAAAAACAAGCATCATTTTTTGGGGAAAGGGAAACGTAATCCTTCCTGTAAACGGCCCTTACTTTATAAAACAAATTCGGGGCGGTGGTATAAAATATGTTTTACAGCAAAAGTTTATAGGGAGCTCAATTTACAATAATTAGGTATAGGTAAATTTAACAAAGTAAAGAAGATAAGCAATATCGGATCATCAGGGAACTTGCCTGCGCCCCTAATACGAGTACATATTTATAAAAAACTGATCATTACGGGGAACTTACATCCGCCATGCGTTCGCATGTTTCGAGAATTTTTATATCAAGTACGTATGTGTATGTACAATTGTACATACATTCTTTTTCTTGAAACAATTACACTTATTTTTACGATTCGTACACTCTGTCATGCTCTAAAATTAGATTATGGTACGTAAAATTGAATTTCCAGAAATGTTTGTTTGCAAAAATTAACATTAACAATTTTATGGTATAATAGGTTGTTGTATAGTAGGTACTTGTATGGAGTGTTCTTGTTACTTGTTTTGGGTAATAAAAATGTAATGCATTTGGCATGTGTTGCGTTCTGTATTCTCTGGACTTCGTACTATTACTACTGATAAACAATATGATGTAGGTGTTGTATATTACGCTTTTACGATTTGTTATGGGTTTTGAAATATTCGGTGCAATACAGTTGTTTCTATTGTTCGTTTTTAATTAATTTTCTTTTACTGAAACGTAGTAGTTATCAAATAATTTTCTGTGACGTACAACAGTGTTTCTTGTTTCCCTGAACATTTTTACGGCTATAGTTTTAAATTCAAAGTGTGGTTCAGTCCTAATAAATTTTTATTATAAATTCAAAATGTTCTTAAGAAACCTTTAGCAAACCTAACTTTTATCCCTTAACGGGAGAAGGTATCATTTGAAGATCACATGTGCCTCATAGTAGCATTAGTAGTCAACTTTTTAAAGGCCATCGCCCACTTGTCGGCAGCGCGGCGCGCCACGCCGGACGGAAGATTTTATAATGCATGAATTCTTATGGGCATACGCACACTTGTCCACGGCGCGCCGCGCCACGCCGAGCGGAAGGTTTCGGAATTCTACTCTGAGAATATTTTTCCGTCCGCCGCGCTGCGTTGCGCCGCGCCGTGGATCAGTGAGCGTTAGCAAACGGACTCTTCGGCAGAAATATTTCCGATTAGAGTAGTCGAGAACACCCGAAAGCGCAACCTCGTGAAGCCCAAGATTTGGAAATTGTGTATTTTCATATCTACACAGTCTGCCGTTCGTTCAACCCGTTGTTTTGAAAATGTCTGCCGAAGAAGAAAAACTTGTGCTGCTCGTTAGTAAATATTCCGAGCTTTTTTTACATATAGGATGCACCCAAAATTTCCTCTTTTTCTTTTCTTCCTGCATCTCTGCCTCTTCGCCAAGTAAAGATACAATAAGCACGTCTTCGTCAGATGTATCCATTTTTACAACAATTAATTAAAATTCAAACCAGAAATTAACCTTTGGGAACACTCTACCTCACTGCATGCCGACGCCGCAGCAATAATCCGCTGCCGACAAGTGTGCGTTACCTGTAAAATCTTCCGTCCGGCGCGGCGCGCCGCGCTGCCGACAAGTGAGCGATGGCCTTGGGTCCTAGTTGTTGGTCGGCGGAAGTTAGCACGCAACCGTCTACCTGTATTAATTTGGCTCGCACATTGCGCTCGAAGTTTTTTTTATTGATCAGACCTCCAACAATAATATAAGCAACAGAAGCCCCATAAGTACCACTACAAAATTATACTACGACTTTTATATTTACATTACTACCATATAATTGTCTGAAGGACAAAGATAGGTCGCTCACCACGTTGGGTGATTAGAAGACTTTTCCTAGATCACCCTTGTCATGAACTATTTATTAATCAGACTGCCCCAAGCACACAACTAGTTGTTTATGGATGTTAGTTAACACCACCACGGTTTGAAAATTTAGACCTAATTTGCATGTTACACTTTCTTTGTATGTACTTTATTTTTTATAGTTACTTGGAAAAATTTAGAAAATGTAGGATTAGATACGAAAACACTTACCAAGGAATTTCTGACAAAAAACATCATATCAAACGGATGTGTCGCTTTAAATATTTGACGTTCTTTTCTTATTAGAAACGTACATGAATTGATAACATCGTATTTATTTATAAAGATATTCTTACTTGTAAAGTACATGTTTTAAATGTTCAGATAGGTACGTGTAAAGTATGTAACAAACAAGTTGTTGCTAGAATCGGTAATAGAAATCTTCCAAGTACAACTGGGTAGGACTTTCAAGAAGTATGTACTCTGATGAGTAATTTGTTTATTTAGAATTACTTTTGGTAGCTGTCTAAATATAGACCTGTTAGTTGTACGGAGTAATATAGCAGTGATTAGAATTATTTTCGTGTATTATTAATAAAACTTTAATAAACATTCACACCATTATCAACAAAGGACGGTTTTTGGAACTGGGACGGTGGGTTTTACTAAATACCTACTTTTTCTTGAATTTATTTTGGTGATTGGACATTCATTTCCGTGGCATAAGAAAATGTTCATTTGTGATATCCAGTGCCCTTGTCGATCATTAAATTGTTATTAGTTCGGTTATAGTATTAGAAAATTTGCCAATAGCATCCGACAGCACTGTTACGGCGATACTTGATGCACTTATCTAAGTCTGTAATTGTGAATGGTGCGATAATTCCAAGATTTATTAGAATGGTTAAAAAACTAATGTTAACGATTTTGATAACGATTCGAATTATAGTTACAGTATGGAAATATTTGCTTTCTAAAAAAATGGCTTCTAGTTCTAAATCAGAACCTTCAATGGAACTGTTTATCTTTCTTATATTAAGGAGCATACATTTTTTTTGTTTCATTCTCTAATATACACCACGGGATATTACTAAACTCTGGCTTTATGGGGCTGGGGATATAAACAAAACTAAGCATTCGTCGACAATTGTACCATAGTACTACGCCACTGGTGATACATACCTATTAACTATCTAGTGTTATAGCGCGTTTCTATTATGACTTCTTTGTTTTTTGAATTACCTGTGCGTCATTGCAATAAATTCAACCAACTATACCCATAATAGCAGATAACCTGATTAGATTTAGATTATTATCATACCAAGAATACAAAATATAAATAACATTATCGCATAAAAAATAAAAAAGAAACGATTAATGTAGAAAATAATCAACTCTTATTTAAATTTATAATAATGTCAGTTCAGTGGACATAAACACATCCGCCATACCTTAAAGCGAATTTTGTTGTGCTACGTCTGACGCACCCATACCAACTATGGCCGTCGTTAAAAGAAACCGCGTTTGTTGTTTACCAAAAATACTGCAACCGTTAAATTAGAGGTTTCGTGGAATTTTATTTAGCCGTCGAATGCACCGCGGCCTCAAGGTTCATTAATACTTCAATGACTCGCCAACTTCATGGGACCCTACCTATTCGGGTGATTCCACGGACCTCTTTGTCGTCTTGGTGTAATTTTAAATGAGTCGCCATTTTGCCTAATATTTCTTCTGGAATTTTATGAAATGAGGGCTCTACTACATACAATAATTGAAAATAATATTGTCATAATGTTGAGGGACAGAGAGTGGGTGGAAATTAACCGTTAATAATAGGCATTTGTTTCTTAAGTTAGCTGAACTTGGCAGTAGATCGTGGAAAATAACTAACGATCCTACCCAGAACATTTCTCTCTCGATAGCCGCAGGATGTTTTTATGAGATTTGATTATGTTGTTTACGCTTACATTGTAAACAAGGATTGAAGTTACTCATTTCAAGTATCAATTACTTCATTTATTTGATTTTAATTATGGTTTGTGTTGTTCCATGTATTTTATGTAATTATGATGTGTGAAATTATATATTTACAGCTGCATAAACAACAGTATTCTCAGAAACTCTATTGTAGCGCCATATCAAATATCTTGGGAAGATATGGTGAAGGTACTACTGAACTAACTATTTCATGAAAATTTTTGGTGAATCAAAACAAGACTGAAAATACTTATGTTAGCTACTAGGTACTAAAAATACCACCACTGTGTGGTAACTAAGAACCCAAATTTACTAGCACGTTACGACTTTTACGATTTGGTTTTATTTTTCTTTGTTTTACTCCATTGATATATCCCATATAGATCGTGATGGAACATTTTTTTGTTAAGTGCACTTTTTATAGATATTCTGGTCTTTAAATAGGCACGGAATGCATTAGTCATTTCCGTACTAAAGTTTAGTATGATACATTCTGCAGCAGTCGAGACCGAGACGGTACTTCATTCAATAACAAAAAAATAACATGGTCATCACTTTGGTCTCATCTCACCCACCCATTCTTAATAGAATTTTATTGTTATATACTTGGAAACTACAAAGATAACTGATTACAAGACGTAAATAAATATGACGTACCTATTTGCTTGAGTCCCCATTTTAAGAGTTACCATTGCCGTTTTATTTACACACCTCCTTTTGTTGTATCGTTAACCTTATCTATCTGTCTCTCTATAACTACAAATATTTTTCTTTTGCAATAGTTCGGAAATATTTTAGTTGCTATATATGGTTTTTCCATTGACGAGGTGTATCAGTAAAGTGTGATGCGAGGGTTATTATTATTCCCCTTTGTTCCTAACAGCTGGGTTAGTCTAGGATAATAATTGAACTGGGAAATAAATGTTTTTACTTTTTGATTCTGAATCTTGGCTTTTATAGCTAACCTCGAGTGTGCCATACATAGGCATGGCTTCATCAGGACCTTTTATCACACTCTTCTCGTTTATTTTCTGCAGTTGCCATGTTACCTAAATGTCGTGTGGCGTCTTGTTATATTTCTTCTGATGTGAGGTCGGAAACTTGATCTAACCAATAGTAGTTTAGCTGTTTTAGTGCTGGGTTTATTATTATTGGATGAACCTGTTTATGGTAGAAACACATTAAATGTCATGATTTGAATAGCTATTTTTTCGCATAGCTACCCGCTCAGCAGTTCACTGAGAGCCAAATGATTTGCTTTTTAATGTACCTAAACAATGTTGATACAGTATTTTCATTTTTAAGACTGTATTTTGGCTTCCTCCATTTTACATTGCATACGATTTGTGTAGATAAGAATGTCACTGTAGAATAATGCTGCGCTAGGTCTATTGGAGACGAGTGGATGTGCCAAAAAATCGTGCACGTTGTAAAATCAGGAAATTTTTGTTTATGGTTTTATAGTAATTTACGATTAATGTATCTCAAGTAATCTCATGATTTTTTTAAAACAATACTAGGTACCTAGTTCTTTATGTCACAAGGACGAAAAATAAAATTTTTTGGGCGATTTGCTGGATATTACAGTACGAGGCAACGCAGAATCCTGCAACAGCAAGGGTCCAAAAAATTATTTTCGTCGCTTGTGTCGTACTCGATTGTAAAGATTACAACGATTTCGAGGTGTGTACCAATGTACCCCTCCAGATGTGCGAAAAGCCTCGAACAAGGCTTTATTAGAGTTGGTTCAACAAAAATCTAGAGATTTATGTTAAGATTGGCGAAGGTCTATTACTTCAAAGTGCACTTTCGAAATATTCTTTAAAATTGCAGTAAACAGCTAAAACTTACTTTACAATTAAGCAATCCTAAATTTTGCAGCCCTTAGATAAGTTTTACTAGAGCTTATTTTGATTCTGGCAACATCCCTTAATGAGCTTGTTAACGGTTATTCTGCATACCCTGCTGTAAACGTGCCGACAAATTATCCCGTGTTTCATTATAACTTCATCAACTTTGAATGGCACCACGTGGCTCCCAGTTTATCTTTGTTTGCCGGTCATTATTTTATGATTATAATTTCTTAAAGCCAAAATCTTTGACTCTTCTGTTTCGAGAAGAAAAGTCTTGTCTACAATTCTGTCTTAGTTGAGAATAATTAATTTCAGTATACATACAAGACATGAATGTCGGCTATATGTTGATCGAGTGACTTAACGAGGGAAAATTGTATTACAGTTGAAATACTGCTGTTTTGATTTTTAAGTGGGTTTGTCCAATTACGTCTTGACTTGCAAATGTTTGCTACTAAACAGATCTAAATTACCAATTACTTAATATGGGAATAAACCTACGTGTTAACCTCACCTTCTTTATATATTTACTACCTATTGGTTGTGAAGAATTTATGACGCAAAGGTGACTAGAATTGCAATTGCAATACTTATCCACTGTTTTTATTTTTGAAATTCCAATTAAAGGTTGACAAAAATTAGGGGTTTGCTAAGATAAACAGTAAAAATGGTTGAGTTTAATTAAACGCTTATATGAAGACATGCTCAAGTGTTAATTATTTATTCTACAATATGGTATTTATTCAGAGAAACCGAAAACAAAACAGAGATAAGTTTATATTCAGATCTGTTAATATTTTAATTTATTAAACGAGTCCTACCTACCTAAAAATTATATTTGAGATGCCAAAGGAACACCATTCAATGAGAACATTTGCTGTTATTGATCTGAATATCATTGAATATTCATACAGCTTTGTCCTACTTACCTACAAATTGTTTCAATGGATTATGTCACAATCACCTACTTATTTATCACTGATACGAAATCTACTGATAGTGTGAACGTGGGTCGTCAACATAGAAAACCCCTCGTCAAGTTATGTTAACGCATCTGATTACTCTATTTACCATTGTTATCAGGTGTTTTTATTTAGAAGTCAACCTGTGATAAAGTAAATACAAATGAGTTTATTTATGCATTTACCTTTATGATTTGACTCTTTTTTTTACATAAAAAATTAAGGGATGTCACCCCAGAATTCCATGAAGAAATTAGAACTCAAATCAGGCACCCCACCCCATCCACTGTTATCAATGTAACAAAACAAAAGTATAAAAATTTACAACTAACGTTAAGGAACGATCTAAGGGATTTTAAAGTTTTTCTCATTAATTTTCAAATGCTGCAAGAATGCACTTGGAAAAATAATAACGGCACAAATGTGAATAGGGGGAACCCCAGAGAGGAAAAAAATACAAATGTATAAATAGTAATATCTATGTAAGCTACTTCCGCTAAAACCTCACACTGATAGTTGATGAAAAAAATCTATGGCAGTGATAAGCAACAATGTATAGCTAATATCAGAGAAATGTTTTCTGTCCGGGTGAAAAATGTGATTGGTGAAGGTTATTGAGTAAAAAGTAGGGCTGGGATTTTTTTTCGATGCATCGATATTTTTTCAATATCGACTACCCTTAGTAGGAAGTGATGCATTTTGAGTTTTGCAGATCTTTTTGCATCCCGTTCAATTTTTATTGCAGTTCTGCGAGATGTACATTGCTTTGAAATTGCACCAGTGCTTTGTGTTTGTCGAATTTTGGGTTGGTGTGTTCTTCCTAGCCACCACGATTTTAATCTGTCGTTCCAATCCTTCTAATCGTATATGCCAACGTATAAATTAATTATTAATCCGTCTACCGAGCAGATATACTAATATATTTTGCTGGCCCATGGAGTATATCAAACAAAATAATGACGACGCTATTGATCGACCACCACAGTCTCCTAATGTCAGTCGCGTCAAAATTATGATACTTGGTTCACATGTGACCCTACAACAGAATGATCTGCATATCATGTTTTTGAAAAAGCAAATTTATGGATTTTTATCTGCTTGTCGTATTATTGGCAACTCCTTAAAACTATGTTAGAATGTTCCTTAAAGGCACAGTTAGGTGACATTTTTAATTAAATATAAATATTGATTTTTGTAATAAATTTTGAATTGACATTAACAACCTGAAGGACAATAAAGACTTTGGCGGTATCATTAAGATTGTTGTTTTGTATTTTATGTCCGATGAAAGAACTTTACTGCAAATTAATTTCTTTTTAAATACTTTTTTCCATATTGTCTTTAATGTTTAATCTATTACGGAAATGCCGCAATGGTATACTATGTAGTAATTTTAAAGTCTAATGTAATTTATCGTACCTACAAAAAGTAGTGTTAAGTATTCCACAAAATCAATTAATAAGCACCCACAAGTTTTTATTCATCGAAATATTGCATCATTATAATTTCGTTTTCGATATTGCAGTTGAATTTTTAAGATGCATTAAAATTGCGCCACCGTTATTGTTCTAAATTGTAAGGAGTTGTTTTCGAACTTTTCCTTATCGTTAAAGCGTAGGCCGCGATAAACGTACCTACACTATTTTGCGCATAACATTATTAGCTTATCTGTTTTTGCATTAGTTCCTGCTTTTTCTAGGTTGTGAAAGCGGTGACATTAAATTTAGCCAAATTTTAATGCACATCAGTTGTTTATAATGTTAACGAAGCTTAGATTTTTCTCTAAGCAGGGGGCTTAGATTTTGCAAACTTTTACTAAATACGCGGCGGGGCATGCGTCCTACTAAACCTTTCGAAATTTTCGACCTTTGCAATAGAATTCGACGTAGCTTCATTAATGATAATTAAAACATTGGTTTCTTTTCGTACATCTAGATATACACAACATACGTTATCTAGTATTTTTGTTTTACTGGTTTTAACGTCGGCCTCTTTCTGCAACTACAGCTTAACACCGACCCTAGGGAATGAAAATCAGAAATTGATGCTCCTATAGCCCCTTTATTAATCAAAATATGAAAGAAGTTTATATATGAAACTTATTCACTATATACCTCTGCATTCTCCTAAATTTATATTACGCATACAGGGTGTTTGCTTTTCACAGTACAATAAGCAACTTTGTTATTTTAAATGAAACACCCTGTATATTATTATATAATTGAATGCAAAATTTAATTGTCTATCACATAGTATAAGGTAGTCATATAGCTAAAATGTACGGTTGATGAGAAAATCGCGAACTTCCGCTGCGTTAGTAAATTAGATGCCTGTCTCTCTTCTGTACGTATCGAACCCGTATAGTCTGGTGTTTCTGGCTACGCATTCAAGTGATTTCCAATGCTGCCTCGCGAACTACTGTTGAATGCCAAAAACGAAATGATTATTTTTAGTATGGGAAAGTCCAGGTGAGCACCTCACCTCCACTTTTTATGTATTCTAATTGAATTTAATTACTTTTTATAAATAGTATAGGTATGTAGTTCATGTGTTATCTGCTTTAATCTACAGTGTAAGGTTAATTGGTTAATTGTTTAGTATCGCAAAATTCCCGTTTGAATTATATTATAAAAAGTTAATTTAATGTAATGCGCCATTCCATTTCAAAATTTCAAGTTTATGCTAACCATGAGAGTGTCCTTAAAAGCGGTTACGAACAGGTCTCCAATAGTCCATAAAAGTTAATTACATGCACTCTTACATAATTTGAACAGTAAGTGCAATAACAAATCATTTATGTGATTTATTAGCCAGTTTATTTGCAAATATAATATCTAAAAATGATTCAGATTATCGTGAGAGTAAATTCTACAAGGTAGCCCCACATCCGCTTTCGCAAAGTCTTGTTAACTTTCAGAATGACTTTTGTTTTCGTATTTTACTTCCTGATTATGTTTATGTTATTATTTAACATGCAACTTTGTATACCTAACTAATTAATTATACAAAATCTAAACGTTTTTGTAGCACTATGAAGTTCTTGTAATATAAACAATTTTTTAGATATGTTTTGCACCACATAAGAAATAATTGTATTTTGTGGGCAGTAAAGATTCTGGATTCTGTTTGGATCGCGTAAGTAATTACTTCTTAATTTCTCTCGCAAGGTTATTTTTTGTAATTCACTTTCATTTGCAGAAATTAAACCAACGGTTGCCGCTGTAATAGTTAGAACAATAAACAAAATAAGTTATTTTTCTTATCAGGGTGTTTCTTAATTGGCGGACACGGAGAGCACTACGCGATTCTCATCTTAAAACTGAGTTGAAAAAGTATAGGCGATTTTGTCCTAATTTATTTAGTTTCCGAGTTATTCGCATTTTAAAAATTTTAAATTTGACAACATTGCGCATGCTTGCACGGACTTTGTTTTAAACGTTTGGTGTTTTAGTAAGGCAGTATGAACAAGTTTCCTAGGTAATAACCTCATAGGTACAATGCACTGTTGCAACATATTGAAAAAAAAATTAGCAACAGATATTTATCAGAAAGAATGTCTTCGGGGGGAAGGAAATAAGGAATACAACGTATAAAAAATTTCAAATTTATTAAGATTTAATATTTGATTGATGAACAATGCGGAACGGTTAAAATTTACCCGTTTTTCCAAAGCATAAAGGAATTGAATCTCAATCTTTGAAGGAGAATAACTCTGAAACTAGCGAAGAACGGGTATTATTGTATTATATTTTTCTAATTGGTATCTGGAGGGGAATGTAGTACTGTGCTCCGTGTCCGCGATTTAAGAAACACTCTGTATACTGGCGTCGATGTTCAGCCATAGGAACGGAAATAGACCTACCTGAAATTAAATATACAAAAAAGACGTTCTTGCAATTAAGTAGCCACGTGCTAACGAAATTACTTTGTTAAGTAATTACTAACACTTCTCTGGATTATGTAGAATATTTAGAAAGCCGATTAAATTATTTTTGTTCTTGTAAGTTTTTTTGTGAGGAATTTGGAGGTTGAATTATGAAAAATATTTGACTGTGAATACTAAAGGAAGTTTCTCACAATTCCATAGTTCACTTCATGTGTTACATGTTTTTCTATATTTATGTACTAATTGTTAACTGTACGGGGCAGTGGCGTGGCGTGACTTCTTCAGAAGTGTAATCGCGCCGTGAAATATAAAAGGAAGAAAATTGCGCCGCAGGCAATTTTTTTTTTGGAAAAGTGGGCGTGGCCTAGTTAAAAGCGTTTTAAAAGCACTTGAGAGTTTAAGATAGCATTATAAAATTACAAAAAAAATTTTCACGAATAATTTTAATAAGAAAATGTACTACGAGTATTGCATTACAGACGTCCAAAAACATTCTATCATTTTTAATCAAAGTTTAGTTTAGTGATTCAAACTACACGAACGGCCTGTGCACGAACCGATTACCGAATTACATAGTACAAGTACCAGTGTATCCGCATCAAGGTAGCGGATACTGCGGGAGCTTTACTTACGCCTGCAGGACGTAGTGCGCGTGCGCGAACAATCTACCCGGTTTCAGACTGTTTAAGTAACCTACGGTTACATAGCAACATTTAAGACGTCGGTCGTCGCGTCGGTGGCAATCGGCTATTTTAAAATTCTTGATATTACTTATACTTATTAATTATGTACCTAATGTGGGTAATTTTAATTATTATTATTTATAAATATATTACTCATATTTATTATAATTTTTTAATTTTTTAAGGTTTTAACTGTAATCGGCGATTACAACGGTTACATACACGCTTCGCCACTGGTACGGGGTGTTCCATAAACATACCGACAAACTTTTAGTGAAGGTAGGGGACATCAAAACAAACATTTTTTGCTGGATAAACATATGTCCAAAAAAGTGGAGGTGCAAACCTCCCCTGGACTTTCCCATACTAAAAATAAACATTTTGTTTTTGCTATTCAACAGTAGTTCGCGAGGCAGCATTGAAAATCATTTGAATGCCTCGCGAGAAAAATGAGACTATACGGGTTCGATATGAACAAAAGAAAGACACCAAGATACGCATCTATCTGTACTCTGTAGTAGGCACCCTTTAAAAATTACAACTGGCGAAGCCGGACGATCGCTACCGACCGACGATCAGTTTCCGAGTCCAACCAGATTCAGAGTCCAACCTAAATATTCAAAATTCACGAATTTCTCGTTAACCGTACATTTTAGCCATATGAACACCTTATACTATGTGATAGACAATTCAATTTTGCATTCAATTATATAATAATATATAGGGTGTTTCATTTAAAATAACAAAGTTGCTTATTGTACTGTGAAAACCAAACACCCTGTATACGTGATATAAATTTAGAAAAATGCAAATCTATATACTGAACAACTTTTGTATTTAAACTTCTTTCATATTTGACTAATAAAGGCGCTATAGGAGCATCAATTTCCGATTTTCAAAATCTCGTAGGGGCGCCACAGTGGAATTCTGGCGTTCATCAAAAAACAAAAATGTAGCTAATACCAAGCTGCATAAGTATAGAAAATTTAAACAAAATCCTGTGGACAGTTTTTTTGTAATAATTTTTCAAAAATTTTTCAAAGCATTTTCGGAGATATGTTTATCAAGCAAAACATGTTTGTTTTGATGTCCCCTACCACCACTAAAAGTTTGTCGGTATATTTATGAAACATCCTGTATAGGACATTGTACTGTAATTAAAGCGTCTGAAATGTTTTGCTATTCACAGCCTACTTCTAATTGTTTTCTTTGTTTTTGATCACATAAATAATGACTTTACGAATGGACAATCGTGATAGTGTATGTTATAATGTAACTATAATCACAAGACACCTTATGGAATTGAGTTATGGTAAATTGTATGAGCACTGTTTAATATTGTTTGTGTTAAATTTACCGCTAATTCAAATACATTAATCTACTAAAGGTACAACAAGTGGATGATAAGCCAGAACTTAAATTTTTTTTTGTCATAATTACAGTACTGTAATAATGTCAACACATTATTGCATCAACTACCGATTAAACGAAAATGTTCAAGTCACTTTTGTTTACTTGCTTTTGTTATTAAACTTCGCGGAAGTAATTTTTTTTTCATAAATTTACCACTCATTGTGACGGTTTTACAATATTATTCTTTCTGTTTCACTTATTTACGTAATTCTAATTCAAATGCTTGTTTGAATTTAATTATCCATTAAATACTGTAAACATTTTTGTATTTTTTAATTTGGAGCGTGCGTCAATGAAAGTCTCGTATGACGTTATATTTTACATTCATTATGAACTTCTAATATTTATTCTCTTTTTTTTAAATCAGATTTTGTGAATTAGATTAATTAGAATATAAAAAAATGTTTCATATGAATATTTTACATAAATTTGCCATTTTTCACATGCAATGATGCATTTCTATTAGTAACTATAGATTTCATGGTGATCGGCTGTGTGATGAAGATAATATGCAATCCTATTCCATATGGCCCGACTATGCCAGTTCACACAAAAGCCAGATTAGGTTATGAGTAGGGCTGGGCAAAGTATCGATACTTACTCGAAGTATCGATACTTGGATTGGTATCGAGTATCGATACCAATACTCACGAGTATCGAAGTATCGAAAGTATCGAAAATATCGAAAATATCGAAGTATCGAAAGTATCGAAGTATCGAAAGTATCGAAAGTATCGAAGTATCGAAAGTATCGAGGTATCGAAAGTATCGAAAGTATCGAAGTATCGAAAGTATCGAAAGTATCGAAGTATCGAAAGTATCGAAAGTATCGAAGTATCGAAAGTATCGAGGTATCGAAAGTATCGAAAGTATCGAAGTATCAAAAATATCGGAAATAGAGAAATATTCAAGGTATCTAAAGTATTAGAAAATTAATATAGCAGGCTCGCATAGTTTCTGTAGGAGTTTAACTTGATGTATTTCCAGGAGTAGGTACCCATTTACATCTTCACATACTTAAGTTTTTATTTTTGATTATAATTAAAATATTAGATTGAATCATCAAATAGGATCAACTGGGGTAGGTATAGTTTTCCCCCCTTCTATGCCAAGAACGAACAAAAGTGACGTGTTAGGTTTATAATTTTTAGACGATTTGTTATGCGTAGCATTAGCAAATAGTAGGTGTACCCAAACACAGACACAGTACATCAGTGTAATTAGTAAAACTACGACTAGTTACTTCGATACTTTCGGTACTTCGATACTTCGATACTTCGATACTTTCGATACTTCGATACTTTCGATACTTCGATACTTTCGATACTTTCGATACTTCGATACTTTCGATACTTCGATACTTTCGATACTTCGATACTTTCGATACTTTCGATACTTTCGATACTTCGATACTTCGATATTTTCGATACTTCGATACTTTCGATACTTCCGATACTTTCGATACTTCGATACTTTTGAGTAATATCGATACCACATTGGTATCGATACTCGATACCCATTTCATGGTATCGCCCAGCCCTAGTTATGAGTGACAGGTATACATTTATTTTAATATAAGTTTGCATAGAAATGTGGCAGCATTGTATCTACTCCATAAAACCCTGTACAGAACTCTCACCCCAAGACGCACTATGAGACTAACAACAAAATATTATCTTTACTATTGAAATAAAATTTGAAGAATGAGATGTAGTAGGTAGAAATGGCAAAAATAAGATATTAATGTTTAGTAGGAGTATGGAAAATCAGGACGATTTTATAACCTTGTAGTAGGAGTTAAACTAGAGTGGGATGAGCAAGATATAGAGAGGTTACAAATCTACATATGTTTATTTGGTGACAATAAATTGAAGTTCAAAATACAGAAAATTGATTATCTTCCCCCGTATTCGTTTGAATGCTTTCTAGAACGGAATAGAATTTTGAATTAATTTTCCTTTAAGACCATGAATCCTTTCAAATACATATGAAAGAAAAGTTCACAGGTGGGGACCTCTTGGTTGCTAGTTGGATTTTTATACACCACGTCCACATTTTAAATTTTACACAATTTTAAAATTATTTGCTCTTAATTTATTTATATCACTATTTATATCGATTTAGTTACCTTGTCAGAAGTAGAAGGTGATTTCAAAGAAAAATATCAAAAGATTGCAAAAAACTAAAGAAAATATTGCTGGATTTATGAATTTACTTCCAGGCTATGATCTATTCAGAAGCGAATTTGACCTTTCTGTGGGGCATAACAAACAACAAATTAGTGGATAAATTACCTGATTATTGTTAAATTTGTTGTTGTCGTTCGAGTTTGATTTTGTAGGAAATTATGTGCAAACAATAATTTTATTATTGCGTTAATGTTAATTATTGTGTGTACCTACCTGTAGTATAGGTACCTAGGTAGTACTTAATTTTATATTTCTTGTTTATGACAGTACAATAAATTAGGATTTAAATACTTCTACGATTTTTCTAACGTTTGATGAGTAAAAATAGCAAAGTAGAGGTTACCAGTTAAATAATTAAATATAATCATCTACGTACTATAATGAGAAATAAATGAGCGTTTATTTTTAAAGCTGTGCAAAAAGAAGAGGCAATCGTAATCTAAAAATAGCCGAATGTGCACAGAATAGAGGCCATGATAATTATACTTTTAATGTGTCCTCTTTATTGTTGTTAATTAACGTCGAGTAATAATACCAGTACGTTGTTATCATCAGTTTTGGTACACACACAATTCAATATTTAAATGTACCACATATAAAGAAAAAAAAACTATTTTTATCCTTCCAAATAGAAAGATTTCCTAATTAATATTATACAAACATGAGTTCATTGTATGGCAAGCAAAACACGCTCACCTTCATACACGTGCGGAAATTGTTTAAAATTTTTTGTGCACTTTAGCTGAATCAGCTTCGTATAAGTAACAACAATCTTTTAGAAAAATAGTCTTAGAATTAATTAATCACTGAGAATTCTATTTTTATCAATGTTTTCGAATAGCAAGCAAGCATTAAAATGGCGGGTCATGCACAACATGTATGATTAGCTTGTTTTGCGAAGTTTAAAATATATCAATAAATAGCATTTGGTAGTTGCTGGAATGTGTTCAACAGGTACCCATTGGTACGTATAAGCACTTAAAATGCCAGGAATCTGCTTGGTACTTCGGTATTTACCCACCGTTCCATGTATGACGTCATGCGGGTCATAAAAATTCAAGAGTGAAGTGGCTGTTGTCGCAAAGTACTGTTGCAGGAATTTCACAATTCTACGTGCATCTAAATTGTATACCGGCATTGATGCAGTTTATGGAAATATTTTGGTATGGATATATTTTTTTTGATCCTGTAATCTCAAATTATCGACGTAACAAAATTTAAAATTTTTTGTTACAATTATTTTCAACTTACGAATTATTATAATAGGTACAAATAAAAAATTGGATCGGGTTACATAATACACTCCGTATGTATTATGATAATAATCTATTCCTATTACTTTACGACGCCATTTATTGACCATGATTGGTTTTTAAGTTCCAAATTTGGAATGTTTACTACAATTTTTGTGTGAGGCAGAATCTGGTTGAAGGCGATTGATTGTTGCTTGTTGTAAAGTTTTTTATTTTGCTAGTATTCATTATCAAAATTGTTGAGCAACATTAACATTTCCCCCGCCTATATACCACTAAACACTGTTGGAAGTGTTAAATATTGTACACTTCCGTATTTATGTTCCTATACAGGGTGTCCCGAAAATGGCGCATAATATTTATGGGGCGTTGTAGGTGACTGACAAGGGAGTAAGGGAAAAATACAAAAAAAATTCTAGCTGCCGTGTTTTTGTAGTTATTAACCGAAAAAGAAGTGCACAATCTGGCACATCCACATTTTATAGCTTGTTAGGACGCTATTTATTTTGATTGTTACCTACTCATTATTACCTGGGAAAACATACGACTGGTTTTTGAACAGAGCACAATGTTGCCAGAATCATTTTCGCGCTATCTCGATGTAAAAATGTCTTCAGTAATAATTTAATAATTTGTAATTACGTGCTTTTTTGCAATTTTTAAAATTTGGAAACAATAAAAGACATTATTTTCTACAAATAGAGTACCCTAAGTCAGTTTCATTTCTAATTTTTAAAAAGTTAAAAAGTGTTAACTTTACATCTTCATATCTTACAAATTTGAGCGAAAAGATTTTTTTAACATTTTTCTCACACTTATTTAGCGGTACTGAACAGCGTACCATATATATTATGCGCCATTTTCGGGACACCCTGTATAATGCCAACCAAAAATATTTCTTAAAATCGACGAAGGCTATTCTGGCAACATACAGTTACGCCAACCGCGTTCCGATCATTTTCAGTACTGCTGAAATAAGTCCATTTCCAATCCAAAAAAAGTTAAAAAAAAGTGCTTGACCCTAGTCGTGGGCTTGCTCGCCCGATCCCATCCCGGAGCCGGTAACGGATGGTCAACTAATAGATAACCATCAGTGCAATATTTATATTCGACTCAAATAAATCGTTTTTTCTTTCATCAAAATCATAATGTTTGCTTATAGAATGATCTGTCAATAGCTTCTTAATTATATTTACCAATACAGCTTATTGGATCGTGGAAGATACATCTCAAATATAATGGATTGTAGGTGTTACGATCTGTTCACATCATGTAAGGTTGAACATTCCGATTATTTTTTTGCTGTAGTTACTTGTTGTTTTTTTTTTGTTACATTTCCATCATATCACTGACATGTGTCTCTTCTGACTTCTGATATCTGTTATTTGTCTTACACACGTCTATAACGGTAGATTACCTGTACTCTACACGATTGTATAACGTCTTATCGTTAATTTGAATATTTTTAAGATTTCTTTAATAAAATTCGGTGCTGCTCAAAAACATATTATCTAATCGTCCATACGACCTTGTAGGTCTGCAACAGTTAGGCTACAATACTTGTTTGTCAAATTTCTCCAACAACTAAATCGTTTATCTATAATTCTATAATAAAAAAAATGTTTATTTCATACTGTCCATTATATTAATTTACGTTGACGATTTAAGTTCGGTAAATGGTACTTTACGGTACTTTAATCATTTTACCAGACTCGAATTATTATTTATTATTAGAAACAAGCATATTCATAATTTTTTAAATTAATTTATAATGCAATAATATTATAATAGTAGTATCCGGAAAACTCCTCATGACTCGACTTTCTTTGTCGCCTCGACCAGAAACAACCAAACTCGCTACTGTAAAATTTCGTTTACCGGACTTATAACATAAATAACTATTATTGTATTCAGGAAGATTTTTTCATACAATGATTATTTTAATTTATGATTTTTAATTGCAGAACACGTGTGGCAGGTGACTGTTCTAAACAGGGGACTTGGTGGAACCAGCGTTATTGGAGCTTATTCCAAAGGACAGGATTCTCCAGTTTTCCGGTTATGTCTAACAGACAAAACCCTTAGTTTAATTCGAAAAGATCGTGAAACTCCACAAGCTGAATTGTCTCTATCAAGCATTCGAAGTTGTGGGAGCCTGAAGAATTTTTTTTATCTAGAGGTATAAACTATTTATTCCTTATCAGTTATTGCTGTGACTCGTGCATTTCATGTAGCAAATGTTTCAAAATTGTTAATTGGTTTATTAATACCAAGCTATACCGGGTGGTGACTTGAGCGACGCAATATATAGGGATTTCAATGGAAAATTCTTAATGTTCAATTATTGGCTCCCCCAATTATTTTAGAGCAAAAGTGTGTTTAGGTTTTTTGTAGAGAAATAAATTCTGCATCTTTTCATACTATTATTTACAATTTTCCATTTTCCGGAAGCGTAGAAATAGAAGAAATTAAAAATGGTCTTTTTAAAAACATCACTGATGCCATGCAATTATAAAATCAAACAAACGCACTGACATTTCTGTCTCATTACATTTTTTTTCTTTTTTAAGCAATAAAACGAGTAGGTAATAGAAACATATTTTACGCTAAACAAGGCACTTTATCATTTCTACTTTTTCTTTCGTTGAATACATTTTCAAAATAATAGATTTTAATAATCGGTTATAAACTTCAAACCGTAATGACAGATGTAAATGCGAATGTTGATTGTTTAGATAATTCCAAGGCATCACTGATTTATTTAAAAAGACCATTTTTAATTTCTTCTATTTCTACGCTTCCGGAAAATGGAAAATTATAAATAATAGTATGAACAGATGCAGAATTGTTTTCTCTACAAAAAACCTCAACACACTTTTGCTCTAAAATAATTAGGGGAGCCAATAATTAAAAATTAAGAATTTACCATTGAAATCCCTATGTTGCGTTGCTCAAGTCACCACCCTGTATACCGACTGTCTAAACTACGTACACATTTTTGCATCCAATGGAACACAATTACATATAATTATTAATTGGTTTGCATTTTTAAATTGAATGTTAATATAGTTTAAAAAACATATTCAACATTAATATCTATTAAAGTGTTTCTTAAATATACATATAATTGATTTAACGGCAGTTCTTGGCAAGTAAGTGCCTTCAGATTAATTTATGTTTGTGTAAGATGTTTAATATGTGTAATGTTTAATTTAAATCAAATGAATCCCATTGAAAGGAATTGTTTTAACTAAGGAAATTATTTGCTATTTTTAAGGTTGGCAGATCTAGTGTTACTGGAGCTGGTGAACTATGGATGGAAACGGAAGATGCAAATATTGCACAAAATGTCCATCAAACAGTGTTTCAGTAAGTGATTATGTTATGTAATTTCCTTACAAGCTTCATTAATTTAATATTCACTTCCTTATCATGTTATTTCAAAACAATTTTGGAATAACATTAATTTAAGAACAGCAGAACTGATAAATAATATTAAAAAAAAATACTTCTTTATTAATATTGTAGTCTGCCAATTTTACTATAAATGTTTAATAATTTAGAAATTATTCCCAGTTTAAAATTAATCAGTATTTTACTATTGACTTAAAATTATGCAATTCGGGATTATTTTAAATAACAAGATTCGGAAATACTTCACAGAGATAAAATACATATTAATGCATTATGCATTAATGTACAGAACTCATTATGTGGTCATATAAATGTCAGTAAGTTGGTGCAGTAAATCAACCATTTTTCAACCTTATATTCAAATCGTATTTTTTTTACTTTTAGTTAGTACTATACCTATGGTACTACGTAAATCAATTTTACTGATTTATCCACAAGTATAAACCCTATAGCACAGTATAATAGCATGGTAGCACACGGCTGTCTAGATGCAACATAAAATTATTATTTAAAAAAAAAAATCTGTGTACCTATCAAAAAAACAAACAAAACACACTGCTGTATGCATAATTTCACCCTGAATCCAAATATGTAAAAATATACAGAGGGTTCCATTTAAAAATAGCCTGTACCTATATTAAATTTACAATCAACTGTTACGATTATTTTTTTAATTCTGGAAGCATTTGTAACTTATCGAAATTGGTTTTGTCACATGTTTACAAAATATTGTCGTGGTTATTTAAGATATGATCTTGTACGAATTAAATAATGACTATAATTAGTTCGGTTGTTGTGGTTATTATAGCGCCAGGAAGATAACCACAATCCTTGGACGTCCTAGAACATAGGTACTACAAGATAAATTTCGACATTTTACAAGTATTCTCAACATAACAAATAAACACTTCACACGAACCCATATTATGCTTATCTTATTTATTATAAAATATAAGCCTACAATTATAACACATTTGTAGTTCCTAGTTTATTTTATTTATACATAGGATTGAATTGAGATGATACGAGAGGCAATTAATACGAGTTCTATAATTGTTTGTGATGATCCTTCAATCATTGATAATAAATAATGCATACATAATAATAAGTACATTTTAATTTGTATTGTTGATATCTTTAATTTGTTTTCTAGTAGTGATTCTTCAAATTTTAAATTCTAGAAAGCCTGTTGATATTTACAAAGTATAGAGTATATCAATCAGATCCACATTAATCTGGTTTTAATATGGAAGAACTATATTTAGTTAAATTTCTGCACATTAAACGAACAGGCGATAAAATGATGAAATTTTTAGATTATATTCTTCTTATTAATTAGGAACATTTAAAACAAAAGTTAAATACCCCCTTTTCATAATCTTAATTAAAACTTTTTTGTTTTTTCTATTTAAATTAAATTTATGATTATTGTTAAAATCTATATATTTTTTTGTGCTTTAAATTTAATAATGTATCAGCTTATCGGTCGAAAGTTTAATTTACCGTGGTCTTTGACCTTTAACTCTGAGGTCTCATCTAATCTCAGGAAAGTTAGAAAAAGAGTTTGATTTCATTAATACACTTTCGAATTGTTTTACGATGATAATTAAAATTACGAAAATGTTCCTTTTATTTTATGTGTTTTTTTAAATTTATCTTTAATTTACTGGAGTTTCTATTTTAAATTACAAATAATCAATAATTCTTCCATAGTGAATATGTTGCTGAAAGCCTTGGTACTTTATTATATTTTTATGCTCCGTCCCAGAATGAGGGAAAGTACCTAATAGATATTCCTGACAGCAGTGGCGCCGGAACTATTTTTCAACTACGGGTGCAGTGAGAAAAAGTGGGCGTGGTCAATTTAAAAGCGTTTTACGAGCATATGGCTATTTTAATGTAATATTTTAAAAAATCAAAATTTCAACAATTTTACTTATGCATATTTTAAAATTGCATTGAAATACTGAAAATACCAAAAATAGTCGAGGGTGCAAGGAGCTATTTACAAATTGTTTACGGGTGCAACTGATTCGTTGCACCCGTGGTTCCGACGCCACTGCCTGACAGGTATAGTTACCATTGAGGTACATATCTGGGGGATGGAGATGACTAACAGATACTGATTTTTGGAATTTGTTTACTATCCCCTTCATATTACTTATCAAAACCCTAATATCCCTATAAAAAAAATAGTAAATAGTAAATACCCATACGCACGTCTATTTCTGTGGACCATCTATTGTCCTCGCGCGAACAAACTATCCCTACTTCTTATGTGCGGTATATGTCTCTCTTTCTTTTTCTCATTTTGGGACAGAGATGAATATATGCAACAAACCTGACCTCTGTTAATAAAGGTTTGAATTTATTACATATCCATTTTGCTAAACCTGACGCACGTATCAATGAAAAACAGTTAATAAACAGGAAATTTACATATTTTAGTATCTGGTCTGTCTTTACAGAAATCTTGAGAAACCGCCATAGCAAATCTAGCTGGTAATATACAGTTCTTGTTTGATACTCTCAATGAATACGTTAGAGATAATATTGTAGGTATTATTATTTCAAATATGAGATAGGTAGGTATAATGTAATTTATCCGGGGGTCAGTTGACTTGATTTGGTGTTAAGTGTTGAAAAAGTATTTTTTTTTTAAATGACACATTAAACTATTTTAATCTTTTATAGTTTACAGCATAATTATCCAGTGTTAATATATTAGCATTACATCTATGTAGCATGTAATAGTATTAATCGGAACATTGATGATAACAGACTATAAACAACTGATTCTGGTGTAACAGATATTGCATCAGCTATTCTCCTAAATTAAGATCGATCTCTATTCAATAATTGTTATTTTTATTTTTAAACCGATTCAAATAAATTTTTGTATGTGTTATAATATATGCAACACCCTATATATTTTTGCATATTTCAACTTGGAATTAAATTCTGTATATAATACTAGTCTCAAGATATTATAGTTTTGAAAACTTACAAATTTTTATTTCAAAACTATACGTTTTAATTCTCTAGAATGTATTATTGAAATGAAAAATTTGTAAATATACAGTGTGTATGAAAAAAATAAAAAAGTTACCGGGGGGTGCCCCTGGGATCCTGCGTCGGTTTACAGAGGTTTGGTATAGTACTTATATAAACAATTTTTTTTTATTTTAGTGCAATGTCGACCAGCAGTAGCAGTAGTAAGGAGGAACTTGGCCCTAAAAGTCGAAATCGATCAAGCTCTGCCACTGAATCATCCAAACCTATTGCACGAAGGCAAACTCACAGTGGAACTTCAAAATATCATCTAACACAAGGTATTCTTTTGTTAATGCAAATTTTTTAACTAATTCTATTAGGTTGCATATTTTTTAATTCGATAAAAAATCTATATTAGTATTTATTTATAGAATTGATAAGATAATACATAGGGATTATTTTAGTTTTTACTTATTATTTGTTTAAAACCATATCTTTTAATAAAAAAAATTTTTTAATGCCTACTGAAATGGTTGTTTGGCAAACATCCTAGTATGGAACTCAAGTTAAAAAAAATATTTTTAATCTTTTTGTTTTACTGCAATTTTAATTTGTCAATATGTATAAAACATTTTATGGTTAAGGATAAATTATTTTATTAGTGTTATTTTATCGTAAAACACGAGTAAAGTTGAAAGTACATAATTGTTATCAATGTTGCAAGACTTAAGTAATGTAAAAACAGTTGCAGTATAACTTTGTTATTATCAGCGTGCACTAAATTTGGCATTAAAGTTCTTATCAAGTTGTTTATTGAAATCTATATATAGACATGTTTATTTTTCTTCCTTATCAAATTTTGCAATTATTTGCAGTAACACCTGCTTGCCAAAAACTGCAATTATTATTGGAATTAATGATGTATTTTATTGTCTATTTATATTTTGTTGCGGTTTATATTTTGACATGCACTTGCAATAGGTAGGTTTTGACGCGTCTAGATAGATAGATATAACTGACTGAACCTTTTGTTTCCATTGATTTTTTAACAGCTATAACCGTAGATAATTGCTCCAATCAAGCAATCGATACAAAATGTTGCACTATAATATTGCATTCGAAATCCATTCTCAAATTCACTAACCAGTACTTAACATACACGCGTGTTGCATAATGTTAACAGTATAGATAAGGATAATAGTCTTCACAATATATCTTATGCACGTAGTAGTACTAGTAGTTTGTTGATTTTTCACTTACCTTGCTTTCATGTATGGCATCGGTTAAAGGCAGAGAGAGGTGTTCTGTTATTATTATCCTCGATAGTTTTTTTTCTTCTAATAATAAGCACAAAGGTTAGTTGAATGGGTTTTGTTATTTATAGACCTCCAATCTTGGTTAAATAAACATACATCTGTAATTGTTTTGTTAACATAAGGGGACTCTATGGGCAAAGGTAATGATGCCTTCGCGTCACAATTGTAAATGGTGTTTGTTATTTTATGTGCTAGTAGCAAGTCATTGAATTAAGTTAAGATTTTGTTTAAAAGTCTAATGAGGATTAGCTTATTGAAATTATTTTATGAAATAGATTAGAGAAATCTTCCCAGAAACAATAATGTCCAAAGATTAATCCTGCTTGCTGACATTATTTATTATTAAAAACAAATGTGTTTGGGTCCAGATTAATCAGAAAATCAGGGGACTTTAGTTAGTATACCTACTCGGAAGACCATCACCATATGTTTCCTAATCCCGGTTTTAAACGATTATTCTTAATCAAAATAATCAGAATTACTTTCTATAAACATTATTTTAGGATATTATTTCCATGGTAGATAATTAATCAAAGGTATACCTATTGTGCAAAATGATTCGATAATTCGACTGAATTATTCCTAATTCTACCAGAAGTACTAATGGGACATATGAACTAATAACTTTTATCTATGAGATTATATCATTGTTGTCTTCTATTTGCAGTGTCCAAAATTTATACTATACACAAATATTAACACGAGCTCAAATTAGATAAAATAAATGCATGTAGGTGAATAGTTTGTCTCAAAACTATATTCAGAACTGTTCTTTGATTATTATTGTAGATGCTATTTCTAAAATGTAAATATATTTTAGGTATTATCTTCTAATTCTTCCCTACTGTTTATCAGTTTTAAAATTAATATAAAGTTATATTTGGTAATACATAGTTCTGAGATGAATTTGAGTGCTGTTGGCTTCCAGATACGAACCCTCAGGTCATCGAGACCCAGGTTCCTGTGAGCACTTCTTCGACACATATTGCCGGTATGCACTTTAATATTCCTTACGCAGTTGTTTCATTCGCTTTTGATGCTCATTACATTTATATAAAGGTAAACAACAGTCCATAAAAATGCACAGTAATAACTAAACTTGTTGCTTTCCATTTTACTTGACATGGAATAGAATATCTCCAATTATGGAGTTAATGAATCATTGCCATTAAGTGGATCCATCCTTTTTGTAATGCTTAACTGTTTTTGCATGAACTTTTGTGTTACAATTTAAAGTTTTAATTAAAAATAGAATATTTTAGGATGTGGGTTCAGAAATTTATTAATTTCAATGAGTTATGAATTTGCCAATAATACATACCGATACCATTCTTACTTTGGTTAATGTTAGGAAACCGATAATACTGAATAATATTATGCTAAGAGTAATGATAACATCTGGCTGGTAGGTGATATTAATAGAAGTACTATTACATAGCTGTGCTTACTTTTTGTTATTGCATTTTAATGTGCAAAACAAAATTCTGCAATGGGAAGTGTGTCTCTGATCTGTATTGTATTGAGTGTAGTACTTGGTAAGGGCAGTAAGACAAATGGATAACTTCTTTTAAAGTTTTCTATCTATAATAGATGTTATCTAATTTTGAATTGAGGTACGGCACACTTCTTGTCTGCATTAGAAAATTAGGTGGTGGTATGAAAGATTGTCTTATATTAATGCAAGTTGCGTGGACGTGTGGTTGCAGTTTGTTGGGTAAGCTGCATGTATCACCATTTGTATCATCGGAGTGTTTCCAGAGCGTCGCAGCGCCGTCATTCAATATCAGGTGTGTTCAGTTTCAAGATTTTGTAGCCGCACTATTATACGGGGTTTTTTTGGCAAACATTTTCCTAATTTATTTGCAAAAAATAAGTTGCATCAACATAACAGTAGAAAATATTCCTTGAAGTACCTATTGTGTATTTTGAGAACGTAGTAAAAGATTAGAGAGAGCGAGAGGTTTTGAGGACCTGCATTATATTTTCATAAAGTATGAATGGTAGTTTTAGAGATTAAAGGTTTAGTTTATTTAAGATTTTGATTAGTTTTGTTGAGGTTCATTTTAGCAGGGGTCTACCTATGCTTAATTTTTATGTTTCCCTACTTACATTTAATTTTTTAAAGTGCATGTTTTGTTTGCAAGCTTTGAAAATTGCAGACATTATTGTGTGTGTGGTTTGTTGCTATAAATATCATTAACTGTAATGTACTTCAGTGTAATTAATATTATCTGATTATTTGATCTGGTGTAACCAAATTTTATTACCCTGTAGTAATAATTATTACAACTCTTAAGTTAAAACTTCCTAAGAGGTGTATTGAATGAAAAAGATAGACAGCTTA
This sequence comes from Hemicrepidius hirtus, assembly GCA_963082805.1. Lineage (NCBI taxonomy): Eukaryota > Metazoa > Arthropoda > Insecta > Coleoptera > Elateridae > Hemicrepidius > Hemicrepidius hirtus. Next base: position 9,839,902 of record OY720161.1, read on the forward strand.
ATATTTTATATTAATTGCAATATTGCAAATTTTTGTTTTTTTAAATCTTTTTCTAACTAGTACAAATTATTATTATTATTATTGATCTCTGAGTTTGGATGTGTTCAGGTTCAGGGCTTTACTCGGTACTACCCTCGTTTTTTAAAACTCAGTTAAATTAAATTTAGAAGTTATTACTGAGTTTCAGTTTCAGGTTAGTGGTGTGGGAGCTGAAAGTGTTACAAAATACTCTTTATTGGGTCCGAATTACTTTAGGTAGGACGGAGTATAGGTTCTTCAGAAATTACCCTACCTGGTTGGAGGAGCTTCAGCTCTCTAAAAATATCCAGGTTTCAGAAGTTAATGTTTCTCAGGTATGATCGGCACTGGATGACTGGATGACCATTCCGGTGCTCGTACCTCAATGGGCCTCGAACCGTGTTTGTCCCCTATCTTCAAGGGCGTTTTGTGCTGTCGTTTATGGACCGTCTACATTTTTTTTACTGCATATAAGTCCTCGGCATACCGAGTTGTGCGATACTGTCTATAGTATAACAAAGTTAAATTTCGTCCTACCTAAAGTCATCCAGAGCCCTCTTTAACATAATACGTTCCATACATAAAATTAATATGTTGTGGGCTAATTTAAACGGTTGTGCTTCTTTAATAGCTTACTATTACTTCATTTGTTATTTTTGGAGTACATAGATCATATTTTATGTATGATTAATTTGCTTTCTTATAATGGCTTCGCAATACTTTTGTCAATCATTGATTAACAACATTAATTAAGTGCTTGGATATTATTATGATTTTAAGTTTTTAGTTGTTCACCACCATAGCCTATATCTACTAATTTATTGAGAAACGTGATGGTTTGTGCATTACAAGCGACCCTCTTCTTTAGAATTTACAACAGGTGTATTATAGTTATTTATGTAGTTGTAGTACCTAGGGTATTATGATTTATGAAGATGTTTATGTCCGCCGACAAGCTAGCAAGCTCGAGGGTTACTATGTCTCCTGATGGCATAACCATCAAGTAATGCCCGTGGTACATACATTTTATTTTTCACTTTGAATACTTAATAAATTGAAAAGCTTGACGGAGATTTATAAAATAGACACGACCATGACATGGCTTTGGGGATGATTGTTGTTTGTGTATCTGTGACGATGACAATATATTAGAGGAGCGGTATATTCATAACGCCCTTATGAACTGTTTAATATGTCTCCTTTGGAGGATATAAACAGCAAATAATTGACGAGTGAAAAATAAAAATTATTTACAAGCCTGCAAAGAGTTGGTTACAATTACATTATGTTGGTATATGTTGCTTGTGCTAGTTTTATGTTGATTAACGTTTAAGTCTGAAATGTAATAAAAAATACTTTCATTATTTTTAAATATTAATAAAAAAACGATATTTTTAAGGATGTTGTTTTCTAACCACATTCTCAAAGAGTTATGTGCTGTTTTATTTAAGAACTTCCAATGTTGGAAGCAGATAAGAGTATAAATAGTAGTTAAAGATTAATTGTAAAAAATGAGATTGTGGTTACTAAGTAGTTTATTTCACAGCAGGGGGCGTGCCTTGGCCCAGGACTGTAAACCATCAACGCACCCAATCACTGCCCCTTGCGCACCCCGCACCCCTAACTGATCATCCCTTACAACCCCCGCGAGCAGCTAAACGCTCCAATCAATCCTTCAGGTGTATGTATCACCTCAAATTACTACATCTTGCTAATACCTGTTAGTACTTGTAGTTACTCAATTTAAAAATAACTTTTATAGCAGGTTTTAGTAAGGTATGTTTCTGCCTGTTTTGTCTGCTTGTTTCTTACTGTTTCCTGTTTTTGAATGTTACATAAACCCATTCGCTTTTATTTCATCATCAAGTAGGTACATAAGTATATTTGCTGAAATTAGTCTGCTATAGTTCTATTCTAAACATTATTTTTACATGGTTAACTTGGTGTGCATTTCATATTAACTTGGTTAGCATATATCATAACGATTATACATAATAGTACTCTACTGCATGAATATATAATAGGTACAGGGTGGTGCACGGAAACTAGTAATTTTAAAATGTTAATAAAACTTAATTTCTCGTGAAAAGGTGATTTTACCAAAGCAAGAAGTGTACCATTTATTATTTTACATTAAATAGAGTGAACTTCTGAAGATGATATTTTGCAAACTATCTCGGATTTAGTTCCTTAACATGGGAATAGTGCAGTGGGGTCGTAAATTGCGGGGTGGGGGGCTGGTCCAGAAATCTTGTACCGTCTTCGGTGTCTGTTTGAATATCTGTAATAAAAATTATATATAACAACTAAGGCAGGCGCTTTTGTCCATCTACAGTCTGCTAAGGATACGGTTGCACGTGGTTCAGGTGTGCACATTGGTCAAAGTGGTAGCGTGAGCCGGCAGTTCACTTCGTGTATCAACAGCAAATACCATCCAGTACAATTTATCAAAAAGTACGTGCAATGGAGTTTCAGTCGAAAATTAAACAAGGAAAGATTGTATGCGTATTAGAGAGCGGATTATACAGAGCCAATATTTATGTCAGAGTTACGTAGCATCTCTGTTGTTTCTTGTCGCCTTAACTCATTCTTGCTAAACGCATTCCCACCAGCAACTTTAACTTTTGCTTTTCCTCCGTCAATAGTTTCCCTATTTTTATCGTAACCGTTCCTCCAAAATACGGATCAACCCCCCCCCCCAGGTTTGATAATACAACGGTTCTTGGTGCAGGCACAAAGAGTGTTCTTCAGCCCAGGATAAATTACGCGTTCGAAATGCTGTGAGCTGCTATAGGAAACATGCGCACGACGAGGCCCGCGCCTTATATACTTGTATACAATTTTCGTGACTTTATTTTTTTTAATCAAATGTAAATTGTTAGCTAATCAGTTGTTTGCTATATTAGGATATGTAAAATAATAATCGACATACTTCATACTTTGGTATAAAAAGCGTTTTCTTGGAGTTATTGACGTTTTAAAATTTTGGCTTTCCGCCCTGTATAATCACTTGAATAATCTTCCACAATTACTTCAGATATGCAAGCAAGAATATATTTCAGATTTTCTGTATATATTTTTTTCTTTACAGGTACAGCTGGTGGCGGACGTGAAAGGTGCGACAGTATGCCCTCAAGAGCTCGAACAAGTAGTGAAGGCACCCATCCCATACATTCTTGGGCCCAATCTCGTTCTTACTTGGCTCCTCATAGACCTCAGTCGTTTTATAGAGAAATATCACATAGTCCACCTGCTGAAAGCCCGGTCAGTCCACCTTCAGCTGCGTGTTCTACCGATTCTGCAGGTTCCTCTCTTAGCATAGATGATTCAGAACAGTGGCCTGAAACAGACACAATATTAGGACGATATGGTCATTCCTTAACGCCTGATGAAGCTATTGCAGAAGAGAATTATGACGAGTGTCCTGATAGCCCTTGTTTACCCCAAGGAACTAGTCCAAGTGGTTATCTTCCTATGGCCCCTATAAGTTCTGATGATGGTTATGTGGATATGAGTCCTCGCGGGCGACATACAACTATGTCTCCTGCTGCCAGTACAAGTAGTATTACTTCGGGCACACCCTCTACTGACATGAGGTTTGCTGAGTATCCTTTGGAAAAAGTGAGTGCTTATTTTACACCGTCGGAAGAAGAAACCAGTTCTACAGAAAGACCTATTCGAGCATACTCTGTAGGATCTCGTCCTGAAACAATAAGAAACAAGACACGAATAGAAATGTCTACAACTCCAGAAGATTCTCGAGTTAGAGCTTTTAGTGTCGGTTCAAAGACTAGAAAATTGCATACTCGTGTGTTACCTCCTCATGGGGCACACATACATCCAAAACCAAAATCATCTAGTGCTCCTTTATTATCTGGTTCACGTTCCCTTATATCTCACAATTCAGATGATCCTATGAATGATTTAATGGAGATGGACTTCTCCAAACCTGCAAATTCAGGATACATGGATATGAATCCTGCTAATAAGGTTCCTACTGGTTACGTGGAAATGAGACCAGGATTTCATGATGTAACTCATACACCAGATGTGTCACCTTATGTCGATATGCAATCTGGTTCATCTCCTGCAAAACCATCTTTTGTACCTCCACCATCATCGGACTATATTCCAATTCAAGTGGCCCCTAAAATTAATTCTCAAGAATATGTGGATATGGATCCAAGGAGAACTACCAGAAATGAGAAACCTATTATTACTCAAGATGGTAGAAATCCTGGGTCTCCAGTTGTAGCACCTCAGCCATGGCGACAAATGGATTATATGGATATGAATTTCCAACCGAAAAATACTAAACCAGAAAAACAAACCACATACAGTACGTCACCAAAGTATCCTAACGATTCACCTATGGATGGAACTATGGATTATATGGACATGGCTTTTCATCACAATGCTGGACAAAAACGTACTACCAGAGATGGTTATGTAGAGATGTCTTTAGGCAAATCTAATAATCATCGTAGACAGTCTAGTTTTGACAGTAATAGAATATCATCAGACGGTAATGATGATTATACGAATATGTCGGTGGGGTCAAGTAGAAAAAAAGAAAAGAAGGCAAACAAGAAAGACAAAACAAGATCTCAACCAATTCAAATTCAGACCACTACACCTTCATCTAACCTTCTTAAAAATTCAAGTTCCATAAGTCCAGTATACTCATCGTTACATATAGGTCGCAAGTATTCAACTGGAACTCCTCCTAAGATGTATCTACCTCTTTCAAACAGTGGTTCCGACTCCTACTCTAGTCTACCTAGACAGAGGTCCCGGAAGAACAGTCGTAGAGATTCCAAAGACAGTTCAAGTTCAAGTGTCACCACCCCATCAAGTTCCTCGACAATATTTCCTATAAGTTTGAATAGTCCCAGTTCACCAATGAAACCTTGTACAACTGCCAAAAGTCCAGAAATGTCTGTGTCTAGCAATATAAAAATTCCTCCTGCTATTATTAATGTAAAGTACAACCGACCGTCATTTAGTCAAGTGGATAAATCTCACAATAGTGATTATACAGTTATGGATTTTGATAAATCCAAACCTACTACAACTCCTGACGCAAAAAGTTCGGGCGATTCAGATTACGTTAACTATAATCCATCAATTCCTAATCCTGTTAGATATAACAGACCCGAACAAAGTGGTGATTATGCTATAATGCGACCTGGTTCCTTAGATGTTACAAAGCCTATAATGATGACTGAACCCAAAATATCAATTCCTGTTTCTAGTCCTTCTGCTTTAACTTCTCAACTATCCTCAATGGTCCTAGGTAAAAGCGCGTTAAGTTATGACTTCACAATGGGTGGTGCGAGATGTTTCATACCGATATCAGAGGCGAGAGAAGATTCGCGATTAGGAACTATGTCTCCAAAACCTGGGGATTTAGCTCCAACTAAATCGACTGAAAACATAAGAAATATCGAGAATGCTAGTTTAGAAGAATCAGATTGTGTGTATGACTCCCCTCATAGTGGGGAGTGTCTATCACCGGTAGCAAAAATTTCAAGACCGAACTCTGTCAACAGTGACAAAATTGGACGAAATAATTCTAGACCAGGATCAGTATCAAGTGATAAATCAAGACCTGCTTCTGTTAGTTCAGAAGTAACAAGGGCTTCGTTATCAAGACCCAGCTCTGCCTCCAGTGAATTAGGTTCGTCTAGTTCAACAGTTGTTGGTTCAAGACCTGCTTCTGTTAATAGTGATAGAATTCGACCCTCCTCAGTGAATATTGAAGGACAATTACATTACGCTAGTTTAGATTTGGCGCCTACCTGCGAAGAAGAAGGCAATCGAAGTCCACGAACTGTTAAAACCCACCCAGTTAGTAATACTGTCAGTGAAGCCAGTAATACCAGTCCTACGCAAGCTTTGCCTGAAACTGGTTTCACTTACGCTGAAATAGACTTTGTTAAAAGTGAAGGGTTTAAACATAATGCTTGTTTGCCTAGTAATGCGAAGGTTAAACATTAACCGGATGTGTTAATATTTGTAGTTAATTATTTATAGACTGAAATTACTAGTTAATTATACACATAAAGGCGATTTAGCAGTGTAGGGAAGTATATTTAATCTAACATTCGCATATCTTTGAAAGAATTAGGTAGCCCTTGTTAAATGTTGTATATTGTTAGGTGTAGCTTAGTCAAATTCTGTTGCCTAAGTTATTTTGCAAATTATAGGAAAATGTAATAGTTACGTATCGAGTGCATGTATTCCTACAAACATATCAATGCAATAATTGTAATTTTGATAATAGGCAAACGAGAGTTAAAACAAATAGGTACTATTTAATCAATTAAAAAATGTATTACGCTGCTCATGAAAACGAACTTCGGTGTTTTTTTTAAGGTATTCCAATGACATTTGGTCATATGACCTTTGTGTAGGGCGCAGATTGGCCGGTTTTGTCTCTCCTATCACAAAACAGACCAATCACTACCCTCCATGAGGTTACAGGACCAAATGTCATTGGGATGTCTTTTTTTCTTTTTTGTCACCTTCAATTTATAGGTTAGTTAATGTGAACTTCCAGAGGGCAGTACAAACAATCTAGGTCTATCAAGTAACCCTTTTGGAAACAAAACGGGCTATTCAGCGCGCCGTCGACAAAGGGTCACGTGATACGATTGTGGTGTAGTTTCTTTGTGCTACCCACCAGGAAGGTCATGTGACCAAATTTCATTACAATGCCAGTTGCCAATCACAAAGTGTGACACTTTTACGTTGTCAAGTTAGTCAAGACAGTGAATTTATTTTATGAGTTCTGTTCGTATAAGTGCGATTTTTTTTGTTTTCATTGGTTAAATTTGAATTTGCCGCCAAATTTGTTGTCACTAGCCAGGTTCGGCAACTTGGGATAAAGTCCAGCGTGATTTAGTGCCAACCAATAGAATGCGATGTTTTCAAAAATCAAGCTATTTTATTAGTTGACGCTAAAAAGCGACACGTTATAGGTGCGTTCAAATGACGCTTTTTAGTGTGAACCAATAGAGTGGCTCAATTTTTGAAAACGTCGCAATCTATTGGTTAGTACTAAAACACGCTGGACTTTTGTGCTGAATTGCAGTGTCAATTGAACGCTGCTGCTAATGATTAATTTTGGCGGTAAATTCAAATTTAACCAATGAAAAAATCGCGCTTGCCTGAATGGGACTTAACCATTATGAATTTTTTATTCAATCATGTAGTACTACAATAGTATTGTAATTGTATTATCAAATAAGATTAAGTTCTTATAAATCCAAGTTGTTAATACTTGAGTAAATATATAATAATTAGCAACCTATAAAATAAATAAAATGTTTTAATAGATAGGTAAATGACATTGAACATACTTCAAATTTTATTGTTGCAGTTTAAAATTGTTAATTGTTTAAATTGGCTTTTTTATTTTTTTTTTATTATTACTGTCTGTATTGTTCCAACAGTTCAAAAAAGATGTCCATTGCATTTTTTTTTAGTACTCTGCTGAGTGTTTATAAATTAGTCTGAGAAACTTTGGGAAGTGATTCCTTATGGCATGTTAAGAGAAACATCCCAAGGAACAGGTGTCTTGAAATATTTCTGAATAGAACTGCAAACCCTCCTAATGGACGCATATGAAATTTAAATTTTAATAATTCCATTTCATTTTTTTTAATAGTACAAGGTGTTTGAAATGTTAATTGCAATTTAAATTTCATGCACTTCTTTATGGATGGGCTGTAACTTTTTTTCATTAAAATGCTGAAGGAGGTTCCTTTCAAACTTTGTTAGTCTGGTTTATGTATGTGCACCCTGTATATCTTTTGCTTTTATTTTTCTAAAATATAAATGATAAAATTACAAGAATATGTGACCCGTATGAAACTAATAATTGCAAGTAGCATTGATATGTTACCTACAAAATATGTTGGTAAAAGCAAAATGGAACATGTTTGTATTGCATTATTGCATGGTATATGTGCTTTTTACATTACATAGTGCCTTTAAACTCGTCACAATTCCATTTTAAGATGTTTTTATAGGATTGTGTGTATTATTATTAAAACTTGCATGATTTTAACTTAAATTATTTTTGTGAAACTTACTTATCAAGGCCTACATATGAAAATGGTAGTTTTAGTCCCGTTTATATTCCACATGATTGTAAATGCCAAAGTATTTTTGAAATGTAGTTCAGCTGTAAGGGAACACAACTCCAGCTAATTTATGACTGTTTTTGGGAGATATTAAGAAAATTTAATTTGTGATAATGATTGTAATTTAATAAAATATAACTGTGCTATGTGCTCGCGCAGAATTTTTGAAACTGAATTAGTTTAGTTTTCAAACAAAATTTGTAGAATAGTATTTGCACCTATAACAGTTTAACTTACATCATCTTTGGTGTGAAAAGTTACTATTTTAATATTTTTGCATTGCGCAGTAGAGGACTACAATAACTAAAATGAAAAACTAGGGCCTTGAAAATCAATATTAATAAAACTTATAATGAAATCTATAAATAACTAATTATATGTATAAATATTATATATATACCTATAGGAAAATCTGCTGTACATTGTTGATTACAATTACATTAACTTAAATATACACTGTATTATTGTGTAGCTAAATATACGTAGGTGTATGTACAGATTATCAAAAATAATAGTAGCTATTTATTGTAAAACGTTTAATCTAGGCATTTTGCTTATTTGTATGTATAAGTGAAATTCGTGTTTGAATTTGTTGACCTACATTTAATGTAAACTTTTTAGAAATTTTTATTTTGTCGCATTTATTAGAATTCTCGGTGTTTTTAATCTTACAATATTTCTTAGTTCACAACATACTGCCACAAGTTTTTATTCAAGTTAAAATTTTTATTGCACTGCGTGTTAAGTTAAACACTTATATCTAAAACAGTTTGTTAGCAAAGACATTAAAAAGTTTTATAATTAATATTTTGATTAGTTTTATTCAAAAAAAGTAAGCAGTGTTCATATATATTTGTCCTATAATTTGCTAAATGAGTTTTGTTACAAATTGTACTTGAACAAGGATGGTGTTTGTGTAATTAGCCTGTGTACATAATTAATCCATTGTATATTTTCTTTGCAAAACAATAAATTAAAAGTATTTAATTTATATTTTGTCTCACTTTATTGATCTTTATGACCTACTTTTATTTTATTGAGGTACTACCTAGTTGCAATAGAAAACCTGCTAATATTGGCTGTCTTTCTACTGACGCTCCATAGAACCATAGCAACTGGATTAGGTTTTCTTTTCTAAACACCTTGCATATTTTTTGTGTGATGAACGACCTTCTTGATTTTCGAGTCTGAGCGTCAGACTCGAAAATCAAGAAGGTCGTGGTGTGATGTTATGTAGCATTAAATAGCGCACATTTTTTGTAAGTACATCCTCATGGCTGTTTGTAACGATTTTTGATTTATTGCGCAAAAACTACAAATTCAACAATATTTACTAAAAAAAAAGTTTTTTCAAATAAAACAAGAAAAAAATATTCAGCGCTCTACATAATATAGGCCACATTTGGCTGCATAAACACCAAATAAAATGTTCCACAGTGTTGCAATTAATTCATGAGAGGAATTTGACGGAGGTTTTTCCAAATTTAACCATTATAGCCACAATACTCAAAATTCATCTCGTAATGTCGATTACTAGCTGCGAGGCCGAAAGAGCTTTTTGAAACTAACAATAATTAAAAATAGATACAGGACAACAATTCATGAAAAAATATTAAATTATCTCGAAAAAATTTTTGACCCCTTCCGATTTCCGTAGGAAATTCCCAGAATGTTATATGAAGTATAAACAATTGAAAAATATGTGCCAAACATCCCCCATCTCCTTTCGTCTAGTCAAAAAAAATTCATGAAGTGTTCAGAAAAAATCCTGAGGGCTGAGGGATCTTTGGCACATATTTTGCAAGTGTACACCCCCCAAATAACATTCTGGGAAAATCCGAACCAGATCCGAAAGGGTGAAAAAAATGTCCAAAAAAAGAGCAGACTATAGTCTTTCCTCATTTTTTGGAAAAAATTTTGACCCCTTCCGATTTCCTTAGGAAATTCCCAGAATGTTATATGAAGTCTAAACACTTGAAAAATATGTACCAAACATCCCCCATCCCCTCCCGTCTAGTCGAAAAAAATTCAGGAAGTGTTCAGAAAAAATCCATTTCTTAAACTTTACTCGCCACGTGGTGAACAGTGGGAAGGGATGAGGGATGTTTGGCACATATTTTGCAAGTGTACACCCTCCAAATAACATTCTGGGAAAATCCGAACCAGATCCGAAGGGGTGAAAAAATGTCCAAAAAAAGAGCAAAGACTATAGTCTTTCCTCATTTTTTGGAAAAAATTTTGACCCCTTCCGATTTCCTTAGGAAATTCCCAGAATGTTATATGAAGTCTAAACACTTGAAAAATATGTACCAAACATCCCCCATCCCCTCCCGTCTAGTCGAAAAAAATTCAGGAAGTGTTCAGAAAAAATCCATTTCTCAAACTTTACTCGCCACGTGATGAACAGTGGGAAGGGATGAGGGATGTTTGGCACATATTTTGCAAGTGTACACCCTCCAAATAACATTCTGGGAAAATCCGAACCAGATCCGAAGGGGTGAAAAAATGTCCAAAAAAAGAGCAAAGACTATAGTCTTTCCTCATTTTTTGGAAAAAATTTTGACCCCTTCCGATTTCCTTAGGAAATTCCCAGAATGTTATATGAAGTCTAAACACTTGAAAAATATGTACCAAACATCCCCCATCCCCTCCCGTTTAGTCGAAAAAAATTCAGGAAGTGTTCAGAAAAAATCCATTTCTCAAACTTTACTCGCCACGTGATGAACAGTGGGAAGGGATGAGGGATGTTTGGCACATATTTTGCAAGTGTACACCCTCCAAATAACATTCTGGGAAAATCCGAACCAGATCCGAAGGGGTGAAAAAATGTCCAAAAAAAGAGCAAAGACTATAGTCTTTCCTCATTTTTTGGAAAAAATTTTGACCCCTTCCGATTTCCTTAGGAAATTCCCAGAATGTTATATGAAGTCTAAACACTTGAAAAATATGTACCAAACATCCCCCATCCCCTCCCGTCTAGTCGAAAAAAATTCAGGAAGTGTTCAGAAAAAATCCATTTCTCAAACTTTACTCGCCACGTGATGAACAGTGGGAAGGGATGAGGGATGTTTGGCACATATTTTGCAAGTGTACACCCTCCAAATAACATTCTGGGAAAATCCGAACCAGATCCGAAGGGGTGAAAAAATGTCCAAAAAAAGAGCAAAGACTATAGTCTTTCCTCATTTTTTGGAAAAAATTTTGACCCCTTCCGATTTCCTTAGGAAATTCCCAGAATGTTATATGAAGTCTAAACACTTGAAAAATATGTACCAAACATCCCCCATTCCCTCCCGTCTAGTCGAAAAAAATTCAGGAAGTGTTCAGAAAAAATCCATTTCTCAAACTTTACTCGCCACGTGATGAACAGTTGGAGGGATGAGGGATGTTTGGCACATATTTTGCTAATGTACACCCTCCAAATAACATTCTGGGAAAATCCGAACCAGATCCGAAGGGGTGAAAAAAATGTCCAAAAAAAGAGCAAAGACTATAGTCTTTCCTCATTTTTTGGAAAAAATTTTGACCCCTTCCGATTTCCTTAGGAAATTCCCAGAATGTTATATGAAGTCTAAACACTTGAAAAATATGTACCAAACATCCCCCATCCCCTCCCGTCTAGTCGAAAAAAATTCAGGAAGTGTTCAGAAAAAATCCATTTCTCAAACTTTACTCGCCACGTGATGAACAGTGGGAAGGGATGAGGGATGTTTGGCACATATTTTGCAAGTGTACACCCTCCAAATAACATGCTGGGAAAATCCGAACCAGATCCGAAGGGGTGAAAAAATGTCCAAAAAAAGAGCAGACTATTTCCTCATTTTTTGGAAAAAATTTTGACCCCTTCCGATTTCCTTAGGAAATTCCCAGAATGTTATATGAAGTCTAAACACTTGAAAAATATGTACCAAACATCCCCCATCCCCTCCCGTCTAGTCGAAAAAAATTCAGGAAGTGTTCAGAAAAAATCCATTTCTCAAACTTTACTCGCCACGTGATGAACAGTGGGAAGGGATGAGGGATGTTTGGCACATATTTTGCAAGTGTACACCCTCCAAATAACATTCTGGGAAAATCCGAACCAGATCCGAAGGGGTGAAAAAATGTCCAAAAAAAGAGCAAAGACTATAGTCTTTCCTCATTTTTTGGAAAAAATTTTGACCCCTTCCGATTTCGTTAGGAAATTCCCAGAATGTTATATGAAGTCTAAACACTTGAAAAATATGTACCAAACATCCCCCATCCCCTCCCGTCTAGTCGAAAAAAATTCAGGAAGTGTTCAGAAAAAATCCATTTCTCAAACTTTACTCGCCACGTGATGAACAGTGGGAAGGGATGAGGGATGTTTGGCACATATTTTGCAAGTGTACACCCTCCAAATAACATTCTGGGAAAATCCGAACCAGATCCGAAGGGGTGAAAAAATGTCCAAAAAAAGAGCAAAGACTATAGTCTTTCCTCATTTTTTGGAAAAAATTTTGACCCCTTCCGATTTCCTTAGGAAATTCCCAGAATGTTATATGAAGTCTAAACACTTGAAAAATATGTACCAAACATCCCCCATCCCCTCCCGTCTAGTCGAAAAAAATTCAGGAAGTGTTCAGAAAAAATCCATTTCTCAAACTTTACTCGCCACGTGATGAACAGTTGGAGGGATGAGGGATGTTTGGCACATATTTTGCTAAGGTACACCCTCCAAATAACATTCTGGGAAAATCCGAACCAGATCCGAAGGGGTGAAAAAAATGTCCAAAAAAAGAGCAAAGACTATAGTCTTTCCTCATTTTTTGGAAAAAATTTTGACCCCTTCCGATTTCCTTAGGAAATTCCCAGAATGTTATATGAAGTCTAAACACTTGAAAAATATGTACCAAACATCCCCCATCCCCTCCCGTCTAGTCGAAAAAAATTCAGGAAGTGTTCAGAAAAAATCCATTTCTCAAACTTTACTCGCCACGTGATGAACAGTGGGAAGGGATGAGGGATGTTTGGCACATATTTTGCAAGTGTACACCCTCCAAATAACATTCTGGGAAAATCCGAACCAGATCCGAAGGGGTGAAAAAATGTCCAAAAAAAGAGCAAAGACTATAGTCTTTCCTCATTTTTTGGAAAAAATTTTGACCCCTTCCGATTTCCTTAGGAAATTCCCAGAATGTTATATGAAGTCTAAACACTTGAAAAATATGTACCAAACATCCCCCATCCCCTCCCGTTTAGTCGAAAAAAATTCAGGAAGTGTTCAGAAAAAATCCATTTCTCAAACTTTACTCGCCACGTGATGAACAGTGGGAAGGGATGAGGGATGTTTGGCACATATTTTGCAAGTGTACACCCTCCAAATAACATTCTGGGAAAATCCGAACCAGATCCGAAGGGGTGAAAAAATGTCCAAAAAAAGAGCAAAGACTATAGTCTTTCCTCATTTTTTGGAAAAAATTTTGACCCCTTCCGATTTCCTTAGGAAATTCCCAGAATGTTATATGAAGTCTAAACACTTGAAAAATATGTACCAAACATCCCCCATCCCCTCCCGTCTAGTCGAAAAAAATTCAGGAAGTGTTCAGAAAAAATCCATTTCTCAAACTTTACTCGCCACGTGATGAACAGTGGGAAGGGATGAGGGATGTTTGGCACATATTTTGCAAGTGTACACCCTCCAAATAACATTCTGGGAAAATCCGAACCAGATCCGAAGGGGTGAAAAAATGTCCAAAAAAAGAGCAAAGACTATAGTCTTTCCTCATTTTTTGGAAAAAATTTTGACCCCTTCCGATTTCCTTAGGAAATTCCCAGAATGTTATATGAAGTCTAAACACTTGAAAAATATGTACCAAACATCCCCCATTCCCTCCCGTCTAGTCGAAAAAAATTCAGGAAGTGTTCAGAAAAAATCCATTTCTCAAACTTTACTCGCCACGTGATGAACAGTTGGAGGGATGAGGGATGTTTGGCACATATTTTGCTAATGTACACCCTCCAAATAACATTCTGGGAAAATCCGAACCAGATCCGAAGGGGTGAAAAAAATGTCCAAAAAAAGAGCAAAGACTATAGTCTTTCCTCATTTTTTGGAAAAAATTTTGACCCCTTCCGATTTCCTTAGGAAATTCCCAGAATGTTATATGAAGTCTAAACACTTGAAAAATATGTACCAAACATCCCCCATCCCCTCCCGTCTAGTCGAAAAAAATTCAGGAAGTGTTCAGAAAAAATCCATTTCTCAAACTTTACTCGCCACGTGATGAACAGTGGGAAGGGATGAGGGATGTTTGGCACATATTTTGCAAGTGTACACCCTCCAAATAACATGCTGGGAAAATCCGAACCAGATCCGAAGGGGTGAAAAAATGTCCAAAAAAAGAGCAAAGACTATTTCCTCATTTTTTGGAAAAAATTTTGACCCCTTCCGATTTCCTTAGGAAATTCCCAGAATGTTATATGAAGTCTAAACACTTGAAAAATATGTACCAAACATCCCCCATCCCCTCCCGTCTAGTCGAAAAAAATTCAGGAAGTGTTCAGAAAAAATCCATTTCTCAAACTTTACTCGCCACGTGATGAACAGTGGGAAGGGATGAGGGATGTTTGGCACATATTTTGCAAGTGTACACCCTCCAAATAACATTCTGGGAAAATCCGAACCAGATCCGAAGGGGTGAAAAAATGTCCAAAAAAAGAGCAAAGACTATAGTCTTTCCTCATTTTTTGGAAAAAATTTTGACCCCTTCCGATTTCCTTAGGAAATTCCCAGAATGTTATATGAAGTCTAAACACTTGAAAAATATGTACCAAACATCCCCCATCCCCTCCCGTCTAGTCGAAAAAAATTCAGGAAGTGTTCAGAAAAAATCCATTTCTCAAACTTTACTCGCCACGTGATGAACAGTGGGAAGGGATGAGGGATGTTTGGCACATATTTTGCAAGTGTACACCCTCCAAATAACATTCTGGGAAAATCCGAACCAGATCCGAAGGGGTGAAAAAATGTCCAAAAAAAGAGCAAAGACTATAGTCTTTCCTCATTTTTTGGAAAAAATTTTGACCCCTTCCGATTTCCTTAGGAAATTCCCAGAATGTTATATGAAGTCTAAACACTTGAAAAATATGTACCAAACATCCCCCATCCCCTCCCGTCTAGTCGAAAAAAATTCAGGAAGTGTTCAGAAAAAATCCATTTCTCAAACTTTACTCGCCACGTGATGAACAGTTGGAGGGATGAGGGATGTTTGGCACATATTTTGCTAATGTACACCCTCCAAATAACATTCTGGGAAAATCCGAACCAGATCCGAAGGGGTGAAAAAAATGTCCAAAAAAAGAGCAAAGACTATAGTCTTTCCTCATTTTTTGGAAAAAATTTTGACCCCTTCCGATTTCCTTAGGAAATTCCCAGAATGTTATATGAAGTCTAAACACTTGAAAAATATGTACCAAACATCCCCCATCCCCTCCCGTCTAGTCGAAAAAAATTCAGGAAGTGTTCAGAAAAAATCCATTTCTCAAACTTTACTCGCCACGTGATGAACAGTGGGAAGGGATGAGGGATGTTTGGCACATATTTTGCAAGTGTACACCCTCCAAATAACATTCTGGGAAAATCCGAACCAGATCCGAAGGGGTGAAAAAATGTCCAAAAAAAGAGCAAAGACTATAGTCTTTCCTCATTTTTTGGAAAAAATTTTGACCCCTTCCGATTTCCTTAGGAAATTCCCAGAATGTTATATGAAGTCTAAACACTTGAAAAATATGTACCAAACATCCCCCATCCCCTCCCGTTTAGTCGAAAAAAATTCAGGAAGTGTTCAGAAAAAATCCATTTCTCAAACTTTACTCGCCACGTGATGAACAGTGGGAAGGGATGAGGGATGTTTGGCACATATTTTGCAAGTGTACACCCTCCAAATAACATTCTGGGAAAATCCGAACCAGATCCGAAGGGGTGAAAAAATGTCCAAAAAAAGAGCAAAGACTATAGTCTTTCCTCATTTTTTGGAAAAAATTTTGACCCCTTCCGATTTCCTTAGGAAATTCCCAGAATGTTATATGAAGCCTAAACACTTGAAAAATATGTACCAAACATCCCCCATCCCCTCCCGTCTAGTCGAAAAAAATTCAGGAAGTGTTCAGAAAAAATCCATTTCTCAAACTTTACTCGCCACGTGATGAACAGTGGGAAGGGATGAGGGATGTTTGGCACATATTTTGCAAGTGTACACCCTCCAAATAACATTCTGGGAAAATCCGAACCAGATCCGAAGGGGTGAAAAAATGTCCAAAAAAAGAGCAAAGACTATAGTCTTTCCTCATTTTTTGGAAAAAATTTTGACCCCTTCCGATTTCCTTAGGAAATTCCCAGAATGTTATATGAAGTCTAAACACTTGAAAAATATGTACCAAACATCCCCCATTCCCTCCCGTCTAGTCGAAAAAAATTCAGGAAGTGTTCAGAAAAAATCCATTTCTCAAACTTTACTCGCCACGTGATGAACAGTTGGAGGGATGAGGGATGTTTGGCACATATTTTGCTAATGTACACCCTCCAAATAACATTCTGGGAAAATCCGAACCAGATCCGAAGGGGTGAAAAAAATGTCCAAAAAAAGAGCAAAGACTATAGTCTTTCCTCATTTTTTGGAAAAAATTTTGACCCCTTCCGATTTCCTTAGGAAATTCCCAGAATGTTATATGAAGTCTAAACACTTGAAAAATATGTACCAAACATCCCCCATCCCCTCCCGTCTAGTCGAAAAAAATTCAGGAAGTGTTCAGAAAAAATCCATTTCTCAAACTTTACTCGCCACGTGATGAACAGTGGGAAGGGATGAGGGATGTTTGGCACATATTTTGCAAGTGTACACCCTCCAAATAACATGCTGGGAAAATCCGAACCAGATCCGAAGGGGTGAAAAAATGTCCAAAAAAAGAGCAAAGACTATTTCCTCATTTTTTGGAAAAAATTTTGACCCCTTCCGATTTCCTTAGGAAATTCCCAGAATGTTATATGAAGTCTAAACACTTGAAAAATATGTACCAAACATCCCCCATCCCCTCCCGTCTAGTCGAAAAAAATTCAGGAAGTGTTCAGAAAAAATCCATTTCTCAAACTTTACTCGCCACGTGATGAACAGTGGGAAGGGATGAGGGATGTTTGGCACATATTTTGCAAGTGTACACCCTCCAAATAACATTCTGGGAAAATCCGAACCAGATCCGAAGGGGTGAAAAAATGTCCAAAAAAAGAGCAAAGACTATAGTCTTTCCTCATTTTTTGGAAAAAATTTTGACCCCTTCCGATTTCGTTAGGAAATTCCCAGAATGTTATATGAAGTCTAAACACTTGAAAAATATGTACCAAACATCCCCCATCCCCTCCCGTCTAGTCGAAAAAAATTCAGGAAGTGTTCAGAAAAAATCCATTTCTCAAACTTTACTCGCCACGTGATGAACAGTGGGAAGGGATGAGGGATGTTTGGCACATATTTTGCAAGTGTACACCCTCCAAATAACATTCTGGGAAAATCCGAACCAGATCCGAAGGGGTGAAAAAATGTCCAAAAAAAGAGCAAAGACTATAGTCTTTCCTCATTTTTTGGAAAAAATTTTGACCCCTTCCGATTTCCTTAGGAAATTCCCAGAATGTTATATGAAGTCTAAACACTTGAAAAATATGTACCAAACATCCCCCATCCCCTCCCGTCTAGTCGAAAAAAATTCAGGAAGTGTTCAGAAAAAATCCATTTCTCAAACTTTACTCGCCACGTGATGAACAGTTGGAGGGATGAGGGATGTTTGGCACATATTTTGCTAATGTACACCCTCCAAATAACATTCTGGGAAAATCCGAACCAGATCCGAAGGGGTGAAAAAAATGTCCAAAAAAAGAGCAAAGACTATAGTCTTTCCTCATTTTTTGGAAAAAATTTTGACCCCTTCCGATTTCCTTAGGAAATTCCCAGAATGTTATATGAAGTCTAAACACTTGAAAAATATGTACCAAACATCCCCCATCCCCTCCCGTCTAGTCGAAAAAAATTCAGGAAGTGTTCAGAAAAAATCCATTTCTCAAACTTTACTCGCCACGTGATGAACAGTGGGAAGGGATGAGGGATGTTTGGCACATATTTTGCAAGTGTACACCCTCCAAATAACATGCTGGGAAAATCCGAACCAGATCCGAAGGGGTGAAAAAATGTCAAAAAAAAGAGCAAAGACTATTTCCTCATTTTTTGGAAAAAATTTTGACCCCTTCCGATTTCCTTAGGAAATTCCCAGAATGTTATATGAAGTCTAAACACTTGAAAAATATGTACCAAACATCCCCCATCCCCTCCCGTCTAGTCGAAAAAAATTCAGGAAGTGTTCAGAAAAAATCCATTTCTCAAACTTTACTCGCCACGTGATGAACAGTGGGAAGGGATGAGGGATGTTTGGCACATATTTTGCAAGTGTACACCCTCCAAATAACATTCTGGGAAAATCCGAACCAGATCCGAAGGGGTGAAAAAATGTCCAAAAAAAGAGCAAAGACTATAGTCTTTCCTCATTTTTTGGAAAAAATTTTGACCCCTTCCGATTTCCTTAGGAAATTCCCAGAATGTTATATGAAGTCTAAACACTTGAAAAATATGTACCAAACATCCCCCATCCCCTCCCGTCTAGTCGAAAAAAATTCAGGAAGTGTTCAGAAAAAATCCATTTCTCAAACTTTACTCGCCACGTGATGAACAGTGGGAAGGGATGAGGGATGTTTGGCACATATTTTGCAAGTGTACACCCTCCAAATAACATTCTGGGAAAATCCGAACCAGATCCGAAGGGGTGAAAAAATGTCCAAAAAAAGAGCAAAGACTATAGTCTTTCCTCATTTTTTGGAAAAAATTTTGACCCCTTCCGATTTCCTTAGGAAATTCCCAGAATGTTATATGAAGTCTAAACACTTGAAAAATATGTACCAAACATCCCCCATCCCCTCCCGTCTAGTCGAAAAAAATTCAGGAAGTGTTCAGAAAAAATCCATTTCTCAAACTTTACTCGCCACGTGATGAACAGTGGGAAGGGATGAGGGATGTTTGGCACATATTTTGCAAGTGTACACCCTCCAAATAACATTCTGGGAAAATCCGAACCAGATCCGAAGGGGTGAAAAAATGTCCAAAAAAAGAGCAAAGACTATAGTCTTTCCTCATTTTTTGGAAAAAATTTTGACCCCTTCCGATTTCCTTAGGAAATTCCCAGAATGTTATATGAAGTCTAAACACTTGAAAAATATGTACCAAACATCCCCCATCCCCTCCCGTCTAGTCGAAAAAAATTCAGGAAGTGTTCAGAAAAAATCCATTTCTCAAACTTTACTCGCCACGTGATGAACAGTGGGAAGGGATGAGGGATGTTTGGCACATATTTTGCAAGTGTACACCCTCCAAATAACATTCTGGGAAAATCCGAACCAGATCCGAAGGGGTGAAAAAATGTCCAAAAAAAGAGCAAAGACTATAGTCTTTCCTCATTTTTTGGAAAAAATTTTGACCCCTTCCGATTTCCTTAGGAAATTCCCAGAATGTTATATGAAGTCTAAACACTTGAAAAATATGTACCAAACATCCCCCATCCCCTCCCGTCTAGTCGAAAAAAATTCAGGAAGTGTTCAGAAAAAATCCATTTCTCAAACTTTACTCGCCACGTGATGAACAGTGGGAAGGGATGAGGGATGTTTGGCACATATTTTGCAAGTGTACACCCTCCAAATAACATTCTGGGAAAATCCGAACCAGATCCGAAGGGTTGGAAAAAATTTTGACCCCTTCCGATTTCCTTAGGAAATTCCCAGAATGTTATATGAAGTCTAAACACTTGAAAAATATGTACCAAACATCCCCCATCCCCTCCCGTCTAGTCGAAAAAAATTCAGGAAGTGTTCAGAAAAAATCCATTTCTCAAACTTTACTCGCCACGTGATGAACAGTTGGAGGGATGAGGGATGTTTGGCACATATTTTGCTAATGTACACCCTCCAAATAACATTCTGGGAAAATCCGAACCAGATCCGAAGGGGTGAAAAAAATGTCCAAAAAAAGAGCAGACTATAGTCTTTCCTCATTTTTTGGAAAAAATTTTGACCCCTTCCGATTTCCTTAGGAAATTCCCAGAATGTTATATGAAGTCTAAACACTTGAAAAATATGTACCAAACATCCCCCATCCCCTCCCGTCTAGTCGAAAAAAATTCAGGAAGTGTTCAGAAAAAATCCATTTCTCAAACTTTACTCGCCACGTGATGAACAGTGGGAAGGGATGAGGGATGTTTGGCACATATTTTGCAAGTGTACACCCTCCAAATAACATGCTGGGAAAATCCGAACCAGATCCGAAGGGGTGAAAAAATGTCCAAAAAAAGAGCAAAGACTATTTCCTCATTTTTTGGAAAAAATTTTGACCCCTTCCGATTTCCTTAGGAAATTCCCAGAATGTTATATGAAGTCTAAACACTTGAAAAATATGTACCAAACATCCCCCATCCCCTCCCGTCTAGTCGAAAAAAATTCAGGAAGTGTTCAGAAAAAATCCATTTCTCAAACTTTACTCGCCACGTGATGAACAGTTGGAGGGATGAGGGATGTTTGGCACATATTTTGCTAATGTACACCCTCCAAATAACATTCTGGGAAAATCCGAACCAGATCCGAAGGGGTGAAAAAAATGTCCAAAAAAAGAGCAAAGACTATAGTCTTTCCTCATTTTTTGGAAAAAATTTTGACCCCTTCCGATTTCCTTAGGAAATTCCCAGAATGTTATATGAAGTCTAAACACTTGAAAAATATGTACCAAACATCCCCCATCCCCTCCCGTCTAGTCGAAAAAAATTCAGGAAGTGTTCAGAAAAAATCCATTTCTCAAACTTTACTCGCCACGTGATGAACAGTGGGAAGGGATGAGGGATGTTTGGCACATATTTTGCAAGTGTACACCCTCCAAATAACATGCTGGGAAAATCCGAACCACATCCGAAGGGGTGAAAAAATGTCCAAAAAAAGAGCAAAGACTATTTCCTCATTTTTTGGAAAAAATTTTGACCCCTTCCGATTTCCTTAGGAAATTCCCAGAATGTTATATGAAGTCTAAACACTTGAAAAATATGTACCAAACATCCCCCATCCCCTCCCGTCTAGTCGAAAAAAATTCAGGAAGTGTTCAGAAAAAATCCATTTCTCAAACTTTACTCGCCACGTGATGAACAGTGGGAAGGGATGAGGGATGTTTGGCACATATTTTGCAAGTGTACACCCTCCAAATAACATTCTGGGAAAATCCGAACCAGATCCGAAGGGGTTAAAAAATGTCCAAAAAAAGAGCAAAGACTATAGTCTTTCCTCATTTTTTGGAAAAAATTTTGACCCCTTCCGATTTCCTTAGGAAATTCCCAGAATGTTATATGAAGTCTAAACACTTGAAAAATATGTACCAAACATCCCCCATCCCCTCCCGTCTAGTCGAAAAAAATTCAGGAAGTGTTCAGAAAAAATCCATTTCTCAAACTTTACTCGCCACGTGATGAACAGTGGGAAAGGATGAGGGATGTTTGGCACATATTTTGCAAGTGTACACCCTCCAAATAACATTCTGGGAAAATCCGAACCAGATCCGAAGGGGTGAAAAAATGTCCAAAAAAAGAGCAAAGACTATAGTCTTTCCTCATTTTTTGGAACACATTTTGACCCCTTCCGATTTCCTTAGGAAATTCCCAGAATGTTATATGAAGTTTAAACACTTGAAAAATATGTACCAAACATCCCCCATCCCCTCCCGTCTAGTCGAAAAAAATTCAGGAAGTGTTCAGCAAAAATCCATTTCCCAAACCTTACTCGCCACGTGGTGAACAGTGGGAAGGGATGAGGGATGTTTGGCACATATTTTGCAAGTGTACACCCTCCAAATAACATTCTGGGAAAATCCGAACCAGATTCGAAGGGGTGACAAAATTGTCCAAAAAAAGAGCAAAGACTAATATAGTCTTTCCTCATTTTTTGGAAAAAATTTTTACCCCTTCCGATTTCCTTAGGAAATTCCCAGAATGTTATATGAAGTTTAAACACTTGAAAAATATGTACCAAACATCCCCCATCCCCTCCCGTCTAGTCGAAAAAAATTCAGGAAGTGTTCAGCAAAAATCCATTTCTCAAACCTTACTCGCCACGTGGTGAACAGTGGGAAGGGATGAGGGATGTTTGGCACATATTTTGCTAGTGTACACCCTCCAAATAACATTCTGGGAAAATCCGAACCAGATCCGAAGGGGTGAAAAAATTATCCAAAAAAAGAGCAAAGACTATAGTCTTTCCTCATTTTTTGGAAAAAATTTTGACCCCTTCCGATTTCCTTAGGAAATTCCCAGAATGTTATATGAAGTCTAAACACTTGAAAAATATGTACCAAACATCACCCATCCCCTCCCGTCTAGTCGAAAAAAATTCAGGAAGTGGTCAGCAAAAATCCATTTCTCAAACCTTACTCGCCACGTGGTGAACAGTGGGAAGGGATGAGGGATGTTTGGCACATATTTTGCAAGTGTACACCCTCCAAATAACATTCTGGGAAAATCCGAACCAGATCCGAAGGGGTGAAAAAATTGTCCAAAAAAAGAGCAAAGACTATAGTCTTTCCTCATTTTTTGGAAAAAATTTTGACCCCTTCCGATTTCCTTAGGAAATTTCCAGAATGTTATATGAAGTCTAAACATTTGAAAAATATGTACCAAACATCCCCCATCCCCTCCCGTCTAGTCGAAAAAAATTCAGGAAGTGTTCAGAAAAAATCCATTTCTCAAACTTTACTCGCCACGTGGTGAACAGTTGGAGGGATGAGGGATGTTTGGCACATATTTTGCAAGTGTACACCCTCCAAATAACATTCTGGGAAAATCCGAACCAGATTCGAAGGGGTGAGAAAATTGTCCAAAAAAAGAGCAAAGACTATAGTCTTTCCTCATTTTTTGGAAAAAATTTTAACCCCTTCCGATTTGCTTAGGAAATTCCCAGAATGTTATATGAAGTTTAAACACTTGAAAAATATGTACCAAACATCCCCCATCCCCTCCCGTCTAGTCGAAAAAAATTCAGGAAGTGTTCAGCAAAAATCCATTTCTCAAACCTTACTCGCCACGTGGTGAACAGTGGGAAGGGATGAGGGATGTTTGGCACATATTTTGCTAGTGTACACCCTCCAAATAACATTCTGGGAAAATCCGAACCAGATCCGAAGGGGTGAAAAAATTATCCAAAAAAAGAGCAAAGACTATAGTCTTTCCTCATTTTTTGGAAAAAATTTTTACCCCTTCCGATTTCCTTAGGAAATTCCCAGAATGTTATATGAAGTTTAAACACTTGAAAAATATGTACCAAACATCCCCCATCCCCTCCCGTCTAGTCGAAAAAAATTCAGGAAGTGTTCAGCAAAAATCCATTTCTCAAACCTTACTCGCCACGTGGTGAACAGTGGGAAGGGATGAGGGATGTTTGGCACATATTTTGCAAGTGTACACCCTCCAAATAACATTCTGGGAAAATCCGAACCAGATCCGAAGGGGTGAAAAAATTGTCCAAAAAAAGAGCAAAGACTATAGTCTTTCCTCATTTTTTGGAAAAAATTTTGACCCCTTCCGATTTCCTTAGGAAATTTCCAGAATGTTATATGAAGTCTAAACATTTGAAAAATATGTACCAAACATCCCCCATCCCCTCCCGTCTAGTCGAAAAAAATTCAGGAAGTGTTCAGAAAAAATCCATTTCTCAAACTTTACTCGCCACGTGATGAACAGTGGGAAGGGATGAGGGATGTTTGGCACATATTTTGCAAGTGTACACCCTCCAAATAACATTCTGGGAAAATCCGAACCAGATCCGAAGGGGTGAAAAAATGTCCAAAAAAAGAGCAAAGACTATAGTCTTTCCTCATTTTTTGGAAAAAATTTTGACCCCTTCCGATTTCCTTAGGAAATTCCCAGAATGTTATATGAAGTCTAAACACTTGAAAAATATGTACCAAACATCCCCCATCCCCTCCCGTCTAGTCGAAAAAAATTCAGGAAGTGTTCAGAAAAAATCCATTTCTCAAACTTTACTCGCCACGTGATGAACAGTGGGAAGGGATGAGGGATGTTTGGCACATATTTTGCAAGTGTACACCCTCCAAATAACATTCTGGGAAAATCCGAACCAGATCCGAAGGGGTGAAAAAATGTCCAAAAAAAGAGCAAAGACTATAGTCTTTCCTCATTTTTTGGAACACATTTTGACCCCTTCCGATTTCCTTAGGAAATTCCCAGAATGTTATATGAAGTTTAAACACTTGAAAAATATGTACCAAACATCCCCCATCCCCTCCCGTCTAGTCGAAAAAAATTCAGGAAGTGTTCAGCAAAAATCCATTTCCCAAACCTTACTCGCCACGTGGTGAACAGTGGGAAGGGATGAGGGATGTTTGGCACATATTTTGCTAATGTACACCCTCCAAATAACATTCTGGGAAAATCCGAACCAGATCCGAAGGGGTGAAAAAATTGTCCAAAAAAAGAGCAAAGACTATAGTCTTTCCTCATTTTTTGGAAAAAATTTTGACCCCTTCCGATTTCCTTAGGAAATTTCCAGAATGTTATATGAAGTCTAAACATTTGAAAAATATGTACCAAACATCCCCCATCCCCTCCCGTCTAGTCGAAAAAAATTCAGGAAGTGTTCAGAAAAAATCCATTTCTCAAACCTTACTCGCCACGTGGTGAACAGTGGGAAGGGATGAGGGATGTTTGGCACATATTTTGCAAGTGTACACCCTCCAAATAACATTCTGGGAAAATCCGAACCAGATCCGAAGGGGTGAAAAAATTGTCCAAAAAAAGAGCAAAGACTATAGTCTTTCCTCATTTTTTGGAAAAAATTTTGACCCCTTCCGATTTCCTTAGGAAATTTCCAGAATGTTATATGAAGTCTAAACATTTGAAAAATATGTACCAAACATCCCCCATCCCCTCCCGTCTAGTCGAAAAAAATTCAGGAAGTGTTCAGAAAAAATCCATTTCTCAAACTTTACTCGCCACGTGGTGAACAGTTGGAGGGATGAGGGATGTTTGGCACATATTTTGCAAGTGTACACCCTCCAAATAACATTCTGGGAAAATCCGAACCAGATTCGAAGGGGTGAGAAAATTGTCCAAAAAAAGAGCAAAGACTATAGTCTTTCCTCATTTTTTGGAAAAAATTTTGACCCCTTCCGATTTCCTTAGGAAATTTCCAGAATGTTATATGAAGTCTAAACATTTGAAAAATATGTACCAAACATCCCCCATCCCCTCCCGTCTAGTCGAAAAAAATTCAGGAAGTGTTCAGAAAAAATCCATTTCTCAAACTTTACTCGCCACGTGGTGAACAGTTGGAGGGATGAGGGATGTTTGGCACATATTTTGCAAGTGTACACCCTCCAAATAACATTCTGGGAAAATCCGAACCAGATTCGAAGGGGTGACAAAATTGTCCAAAAAAAGAGCAAAGACTAATATAGTCTTTCCTCATTTTTTGGAAAAAATTTTTACCCCTTCCGATTTCCTTAGGAAATTCCCAGAATGTTATATGAAGTTTAAACACTTGAAAAATATGTACCAAACATCCCCCATCCCCTCCCGTCTAGTCGAAAAAAATTCAGGAAGTGTTCAGCAAAAATCCATTTCTCAAACCTTACTCGCCACGTGGTGAACAGTGGGAAGGGATGAGGGATGTTTGGCACATATTTTGCTAGTGTACACCCTCCAAATAACATTCTGGGAAAATCCGAACCAGATCCGAAGGGGTGAAAAAATTATCCAAAAAAAGAGCAAAGACTATAGTCTTTCCTCATTTTTTGGAAAAAATTTTGACCCCTTCCGATTTCCTTAGGAAATTCCCAGAATGTTATATGAAGTCTAAACACTTGAAAAATATGTACCAAACATCACCCATACCCTCCCGTCTAGTCGAAAAAAATTCAGGAAGTGGTCAGCAAAAATCCATTTCTCAAACCTTACTCGCCACGTGGTGAACAGTGGGAAGGGATGAGGGATGTTTGGCACATATTTTGCAAGTGTACACCCTCCAAATAACATTCTGGGAAAATCCGAACCAGATCCGAAGGGGTGAAAAAATTGTCCAAAAAAAGAGCAAAGACTATAGTCTTTCCTCATTTTTTGGAAAAAATTTTGACCCCTTCCGATTTCCTTAGGAAATTTCCAGAATGTTATATGAAGTCTAAACATTTGAAAAATATGTACCAAACATCCCCCATCCCCTCCCGTCTAGTCGAAAAAAATTCAGGAAGTGTTCAGAAAAAATCCATTTCTCAAACTTTACTCGCCACGTGGTGAACAGTTGGAGGGATGAGGGATGTTTGGCACATATTTTGCAAGTGTACACCCTCCAAATAACATTCTGGGAAAATCCGAACCAGATTCGAAGGGGTGAGAAAATTGTCCAAAAAAAGAGCAAAGACTATAGTCTTTCCTCATTTTTTGGAAAAAATTTTTACCCCTTCCGATTTCCTTAGGAAATTCCCAGAATGTTATATGAAGTTTAAACACTTGAAAAATATGTACCAAACATCCCCCATCCCCTCCCGTCTAGTCGAAAAAAATTCAGGAAGTGTTCAGCAAAAATCCATTTCTCAAACCTTACTCGCCACGTGGTGAACAGTGGGAAGGGATGAGGGATGTTTGGCACATATTTTGCTAGTGTACACCCTCCAAATAACATTCTGGGAAAATCCGAACCAGATCCGAAGGGGTGAAAAAATTATCCAAAAAAAGAGCAAAGACTATAGTCTTTCCTCATTTTTTGGAAAAAATTTTGACCCCTTCCGATTTCCTTAGGAAATTCCCAGAATGTTATATGAAGTCTAAACACTTGAAAAATATGTACCAAACATCACCCATCCCCTCCCGTCTAGTCGAAAAAAATTCAGGAAGTGGTCAGCAAAAATCCATTTCTCAAACCTTACTCGCCACGTGGTGAACAGTGGGAAGGGATGAGGGATGTTTGGCACATATTTTGCAAGTGTACACCCTCCAAATAACATTCTGGGAAAATCCGAACCAGATCCGAAGGGGTGAAAAAATTGTCCAAAAAAAGAGCAAAGACTATAGTCTTTCCTCATTTTTTGGAAAAAATTTTGACCCCTTCCGATTTCCTTAGGAAATTTCCAGAATGTTATATGAAGTCTAAACATTTGAAAAATATGTACCAAACATCCCCCATCCCCTCCCGTCTAGTCGAAAAAAATTCAGGAAGTGTTCAGAAAAAATCCATTTCTCAAACTTTACTCGCCACGTGGTGAACAGTTGGAGGGATGAGGGATGTTTGGCACATATTTTGCAAGTGTACACCCTCCAAATAACATTCTGGGAAAATCCGAACCAGATTCGAAGGGGTGAGAAAATTGTCCAAAAAAAGAGCAAAGACTATAGTCTTTCCTCATTTTTTGGAAAAAATTTTTACCCCTTCCGATTTGCTTAGGAAATTCCCAGAATGTTATATGAAGTCTAAACACTTGAAAAATATGTACCAAACATCACCCATCCCCTCCCGTCTAGTCGAAAAAAATTCAGGAAGTGTTCAGAAAAAATTCATTTCTCAAACTTTACTCGCCACGTGGTGAACAGTTGGAGGGATGAGGGATGTTTGGCACATATTTTGCAAGTGTACACCCTCCAAATAACATTCTGGGAAAATCCGAACCAGATTCGAAGGGGTGAGAAAATTGTCCAAAAAAAGAGCAAAGACTATAGTCTTTCCTCATTTTTTGGAAAAAATTTTTACCCCTTCCGATTTCCTTAGGAAATTCCCAGAATGTTATATGAAGTTTAAACACTTGAAAAATATGTACCAAACATCCCCCATCCCCTCCCGTCTAGTCGAAAAAAATTCAGGAAGTGTTCAGCAAAAATCCATTTCTCAAACCTTACTCGCCACGTGGTGAACAGTGGGAAGGGATGAGGGACGTTTGGCACATATTTTGCTAGTGTACACCCTCCAAATAACATTCTGGGAAAATCCGAACCAGATCCGAAGGGGTGAAAAAATTATCCAAAAAAAGAGCAAAGACTATAGTCTTTCCTCATTTTTTGGAAAAAATTTTGACCCCTTCCGATTTCCTTAGGAAATTTCCAGAATGTTATATGAAGTCTAAACATTTGAAAAATATGTACCAAACATCCCCCATCCCCTCCCGTCTAGTCGAAAAAAATTCAGGAAGTGTTCAGAAAAAATCCATTTCTCAAACTTTACTCGCCACGTGGTGAACAGTGGGAAGGGATGAGGGACGTTTGGCACATATTTTGCTAGTGTACACCCTCCAAATAACATTCTGGGAAAATCCGAACCAGATCCGAAGGGGTGAAAAAATTATCCAAAAAAAGAGCAAAGACTATAGTCTTTCCTCATTTTTTGGAAAAAATTTTGACCCCTTCCGATTTCCTTAGGAAATTCCCAGAATGTTATATGAAGTCTAAACACTTGAAAAATATGTACCAAACATCACCCATCCCCTCCCGTCTAGTCGAAAAAAATTCAGGAAGTGGTCAGCAAAAATCCATTTCTCAAACCTTACTCGCCACGTGGTGAACAGTGGGAAGGGATGAGGGATGTTTGGCACATATTTTGCAAGTGTACACCCTCCAAATAACATTCTGGGAAAATCCGAACCAGATCCGAAGGGGTGAAAAAATTGTCCAAAAAAAGAGCAAAGACTATAATAGTCTTTCCTCATTTTTTGGAAAAAATTTTGACCCCTTCCGATTTCCTTAGGAAATTTCCAGAATGTTATATGAAGTCTAAACATTTGAAAAATATGTACCAAACATCCCCCATCCCCTCCCGTCTAGTCGAAAAAAATTCAGGAAGTGTTCAGAAAAAATCCATTTCTCAAACTTTACTCGCCACGTGGTGAACAGTTGGAGGGATGAGGGATGTTTGGCACATATTTTGCAAGTGTACACCCTCCAAATAACATTCTGGGAAAATCCGAACCAGATTCGAAGGGGTGACAAAATTGTCCAAAAAAAGAGCAAAGACTAATATAGTCTTTCCTCATTTTTTGGAAAAAATTTTTACCCCTTCCGATTTCCTTAGGAAATTCCCAGAATGTTATATGAAGTTTAAACACTTGAAAAATATGTACCAAACATCCCCCATCCCCTCCCGTCTAGTCGAAAAAAATTCAGGAAGTGTTCAGCAAAAATCCATTTCTCAAACCTTACTCGCCACGTGGTGAACAGTGGGAAGGGATGAGGGATGTTTGGCACATATTTTGCAAGTGTACACCCTCCAAATAACATTCTGGGAAAATCCGAACCAGATTCGAAGGGGTGAGAAAATTGTCCAAAAAAAGAGCAAAGACTATAGTCTTTCCTCATTTTTTGGAAAAAATTTTTACCCCTTCCGATTTGCTTAGGAAATTCCCAGAATGTTATATGAAGTCTAAACACTTGAAAAATATGTACCAAACATCACCCATCCCCTCCCGTCTAGTCGAAAAAAATTCAGGAAGTGTTCAGAAAAAATCCATTTCTCAAACTTTACTCGCCACGTGGTGAACAGTTGGAGGGATGAGGGATGTTTGGCACATATTTTGCAAGTGTACACCCTCCAAATAACATTCTGGGAAAATCCGAACCAGATTCGAAGGGGTGAGAAAATTGTTCAAAAAAAGAGCAAAGACTATAGTCTTTCCTCATTTTTTGGAAAAAATTTTTACCCCTTCCGATTTCCTTAGGAAATTCCCAGAATGTTATATGAAGTTTAAACACTTGAAAAATATGTACCAAACATCCCCCATCCCCTCCCGTCTAGTCGAAAAAAATTCAGGAAGTGTTCAGCAAAAATCCATTTCTCAAACCTTACTCGCCACGTGGTGAACAGTGGGAAGGGATGAGGGACGTTTGGCACATATTTTGCTAGTGTACACCCTCCAAATAACATTCTGGGAAAATCCGAACCAGATCCGAAGGGGTGAAAAAATTATCCAAAAAAAGAGCAAAGACTATAGTCTTTCCTCATTTTTTGGAAAAAATTTTGACCCCTTCCGATTTCCTTAGGAAATTTCCAGAATGTTATATGAAGTCTAAACATTTGAAAAATATGTACCAAACATCCCCCATCCCCTCCCGTCTAGTCGAAAAAAATTCAGGAAGTGTTCAGAAAAAATCCATTTCTCAAACTTTACTCGCCACGTGGTGAACAGTTGGAGGGATGAGGGATGTTTGGCACATATTTTGCAAGTGTACACCCTCCAAATAACATTCTGGGAAAATCCGAACCAGATTCGAAGGGGTGAGAAAATTGTCCAAAAAAAGAGCAAAGACTATAGTCTTTCCTCATTTTTTGGAAAAAATTTTGACCCCTTCCGATTTCCTTAGGAAATTCCCAGAATGTTATATGAAGTCTAAACACTTGAAAAATATGTACCAAACATCACCCATCCCCTCCCGTCTAGTCGAAAAAAATTCAGGAAGTGGTCAGCAAAAATCCATTTCTCAAACCTTACTCGCCACGTGGTGAACAGTGGGAAGGGATGAGGGATGTTTGGCACATATTTTGCAAGTGTACACCCTCCAAATAACATTCTGGGAAAATCCGAACCAGATCCGAAGGGGTGAAAAAATTGTCCAAAAAAAGAGCAAAGACTATAATAGTCTTTCCTCATTTTTTGGAAAAAATTTTGACCCCTTCCGATTTCCTTAGGAAATTTCCAGAATGTTATATGAAGTCTAAACATTTGAAAAATATGTACCAAACATCCCCCATCCCCTCCCGTCTAGTCGAAAAAAATTCAGGAAGTGTTCAGAAAAAATCCATTTCTCAAACTTTACTCGCCACGTGGTGAACAGTTGGAGGGATGAGGGATGTTTGGCACATATTTTGCAAGTGTACACCCTCCAAATAACATTCTGGGAAAATCCGAACCAGATTCGAAGGGGTGACAAAATTGTCCAAAAAAAGAGCAAAGACTAATATAGTCTTTCCTCATTTTTTGGAAAAAATTTTTACCCCTTCCGATTTCCTTAGGAAATTCCCAGAATGTTATATGAAGTTTAAACACTTGAAAAATATGTACCAAACATCCCCCATCCCCTCCCGTCTAGTCGAAAAAAATTCAGGAAGTGTTCAGCAAAAATCCATTTCTCAAACCTTACTCGCCACGTGGTGAACAGTGGGAAGGGATGAGGGATGTTTGGCACATATTTTGCTAGTGTACACCCTCCAAATAACATTCTGGGAAAATCCGAACCAGATCCGAAGGGGTGAAAAAATTGTCCAAAAAAAGAGCAAAGACTATAATAGTCTTTCCTCATTTTTTGGAAAAAATTTTGACCCCTTCCGATTTCCTTAGGAAATTTCCAGAATGTTATATGAAGTCTAAACATTTGAAAAATATGTACCAAACATCCCCCATCCCCTCCCGTCTAGTCGAAAAAAATTCAGGAAGTGTTCAGAAAAAATCCATTTCTCAAACTTTACTCGCCACGTGGTGAACAGTTGGAGGGATGAGGGATGTTTGGCACATATTTTGCAAGTGTACACCCTCCAAATAACATTCTGGGAAAATCCGAACCAGATTCGAAGGGGTGACAAAATTGTCCAAAAAAAGAGCAAAGACTAATATAGTCTTTCCTCATTTTTTGGAAAAAATTTTTACCCCTTCCGATTTCCTTAGGAAATTCCCAGAATGTTATATGAAGTTTAAACACTTGAAAAATATGTACCAAACATCCCCCATCCCCTCCCGTCTAGTCGAAAAAAATTCAGGAAGTGTTCAGCAAAAATCCATTTCTCAAACCTTACTCGCCACGTGGTGAACAGTGGGAAGGGATGAGGGATGTTTGGCACATATTTTGCAAGTGTACACCCTCCAAATAACATTCTGGGAAAATCCGAACCAGATTCGAAGGGGTGAGAAAATTGTCCAAAAAAAGAGCAAAGACTATAGTCTTTCCTCATTTTTTGGAAAAAATTTTTACCCCTTCCGATTTGCTTAGGAAATTCCCAGAATGTTATATGAAGTCTAAACACTTGAAAAATATGTACCAAACATCACCCATCCCCTCCCGTCTAGTCGAAAAAAATTCAGGAAGTGTTCAGAAAAAATCCATTTCTCAAACTTTACTCGCCACGTGGTGAACAGTTGGAGGGATGAGGGATGTTTGGCACATATTTTGCAAGTGTACACCCTCCAAATAACATTCTGGGAAAATCCGAACCAGATTCGAAGGGGTGAGAAAATTGTTCAAAAAAAGAGCAAAGACTATAGTCTTTCCTCATTTTTTGGAAAAAATTTTTACCCCTTCCGATTTCCTTAGGAAATTCCCAGAATGTTATATGAAGTTTAAACACTTGAAAAATATGTACCAAACATCCCCCATCCCCTCCCGTCTAGTCGAAAAAAATTCAGGAAGTGTTCAGCAAAAATCCATTTCTCAAACCTTACTCGCCACGTGGTGAACAGTGGGAAGGGATGAGGGACGTTTGGCACATATTTTGCTAGTGTACACCCTCCAAATAACATTCTGGGAAAATCCGAACCAGATCCGAAGGGGTGAAAAAATTATCCAAAAAAAGAGCAAAGACTATAGTCTTTCCTCATTTTTTGGAAAAAATTTTGACCCCTTCCGATTTCCTTAGGAAATTTCCAGAATGTTATATGAAGTCTAAACATTTGAAAAATATGTACCAAACATCCCCCATCCCCTCCCGTCTAGTCGAAAAAAATTCAGGAAGTGTTCAGAAAAAATCCATTTCTCAAACTTTACTCGCCACGTGGTGAACAGTTGGAGGGATGAGGGATGTTTGGCACATATTTTGCAAGTGTACACCCTCCAAATAACATTCTGGGAAAATCCGAACCAGATTCGAAGGGGTGAGAAAATTGTCCAAAAAAAGAGCAAAGACTATAGTCTTTCCTCATTTTTTGGAAAAAATTTTGACCCCTTCCGATTTCCTTAGGAAATTCCCAGAATGTTATATGAAGTCTAAACACTTGAAAAATATGTACCAAACATCACCCATCCCCTCCCGTCTAGTCGAAAAAAATTCAGGAAGTGGTCAGCAAAAATCCATTTCTCAAACCTTACTCGCCACGTGGTGAACAGTGGGAAGGGATGAGGGATGTTTGGCACATATTTTGCAAGTGTACACCCTCCAAATAACATTCTGGGAAAATCCGAACCAGATCCGAAGGGGTGAAAAAATTGTCCAAAAAAAGAGCAAAGACTATAATAGTCTTTCCTCATTTTTTGGAAAAAATTTTGACCCCTTCCGATTTCCTTAGGAAATTTCCAGAATGTTATATGAAGTCTAAACATTTGAAAAATATGTACCAAACATCCCCCATCCCCTCCCGTCTAGTCGAAAAAAATTCAGGAAGTGTTCAGAAAAAATCCATTTCTCAAACTTTACTCGCCACGTGGTGAACAGTTGGAGGGATGAGGGATGTTTGGCACATATTTTGCAAGTGTACACCCTCCAAATAACATTCTGGGAAAATCCGAACCAGATTCGAAGGGGTGACAAAATTGTCCAAAAAAAGAGCAAAGACTAATATAGTCTTTCCTCATTTTTTGGAAAAAATTTTTACCCCTTCCGATTTCCTTAGGAAATTCCCAGAATGTTATATGAAGTCTAAACACTTGAAAAATATGTACCAAACATCACCCATCCCCTCCCGTCTAGTCGAAAAAAATTCAGGAAGTGTTCAGAAAAAATTCATTTCTCAAACTTTACTCGCCACGTGGTGAACAGTTGGAGGGATGAGGGATGTTTGGCACATATTTTGCAAGTGTACACCCTCCAAATAACATTCTGGGAAAATCCGAACCAGATTCGAAGGGGTGAGAAAATTGTCCAAAAAAAGAGCAAAGACTATAGTCTTTCCTCATTTTTTGGAAAAAATTTTTACCCCTTCCGATTTCCTTAGGAAATTCCCAGAATGTTATATGAAGTTTAAACACTTGAAAAATATGTACCAAACATCCCCCATCCCCTCCCGTCTAGTCGAAAAAAATTCAGGAAGTGTTCAGCAAAAATCCATTTCTCAAACCTTACTCGCCACGTGGTGAACAGTGGGAAGGGATGAGGGACGTTTGGCACATATTTTGCTAGTGTACACCCTCCAAATAACATTCTGGGAAAATCCGAACCAGATCCGAAGGGGTGAAAAAATTATCCAAAAAAAGAGCAAAGACTATAGTCTTTCCTCATTTTTTGGAAAAAATTTTGACCCCTTCCGATTTCCTTAGGAAATTTCCAGAATGTTATATGAAGTCTAAACATTTGAAAAATATGTACCAAACATCCCCCATCCCCTCCCGTCTAGTCGAAAAAAATTCAGGAAGTGTTCAGAAAAAATCCATTTCTCAAACTTTACTCGCCACGTGGTGAACAGTGGGAAGGGATGAGGGACGTTTGGCACATATTTTGCTAGTGTACACCCTCCAAATAACATTCTGGGAAAATCCGAACCAGATCCGAAGGGGTGAAAAAATTATCCAAAAAAAGAGCAAAGACTATAGTCTTTCCTCATTTTTTGGAAAAAATTTTGACCCCTTCCGATTTCCTTAGGAAATTTCCAGAATGTTATATGAAGTCTAAACATTTGAAAAATATGTACCAAACATCCCCCATCCCCTCCCGTCTAGTCGAAAAAAATTCAGGAAGTGTTCAGAAAAAATCCATTTCTCAAACTTTACTCGCCACGTGGTGAACAGTTGGAGGGATGAGGGATGTTTGGCACATATTTTGCAAGTGTACACCCTCCAAATAACATTCTGGGAAAATCCGAACCAGATTCGAAGGGGTGAGAAAATTGTCCAAAAAAAGAGCAAAGACTATAGTCTTTCCTCATTTTTTGGAAAAAATTTTGACCCCTTCCGATTTCCTTAGGAAATTCCCAGAATGTTATATGAAGTCTAAACACTTGAAAAATATGTACCAAACATCACCCATCCCCTCCCGTCTAGTCGAAAAAAATTCAGGAAGTGGTCAGCAAAAATCCATTTCTCAAACCTTACTCGCCACGTGGTGAACAGTGGGAAGGGATGAGGGATGTTTGGCACATATTTTGCAAGTGTACACCCTCCAAATAACATTCTGGGAAAATCCGAACCAGATCCGAAGGGGTGAAAAAATTGTCCAAAAAAAGAGCAAAGACTATAATAGTCTTTCCTCATTTTTTGGAAAAAATTTTGACCCCTTCCGATTTCCTTAGGAAATTTCCAGAATGTTATATGAAGTCTAAACATTTGAAAAATATGTACCAAACATCCCCCATCCCCTCCCGTCTAGTCGAAAAAAATTCAGGAAGTGTTCAGAAAAAATCCATTTCTCAAACTTTACTCGCCACGTGGTGAACAGTTGGAGGGATGAGGGATGTTTGGCACATATTTTGCAAGTGTACACCCTCCAAATAACATTCTGGGAAAATCCGAACCAGATTCGAAGGGGTGACAAAATTGTCCAAAAAAAGAGCAAAGACTAATATAGTCTTTCCTCATTTTTTGGAAAAAATTTTTACCCCTTCCGATTTCCTTAGGAAATTCCCAGAATGTTATATGAAGTTTAAACACTTGAAAAATATGTACCAAACATCCCCCATCCCCTCCCGTCTAGTCGAAAAAAATTCAGGAAGTGTTCAGCAAAAATCCATTTCTCAAACCTTACTCGCCACGTGGTGAACAGTGGGAAGGGATGAGGGATGTTTGGCACATATTTTGCAAGTGTACACCCTCCAAATAACATTCTGGGAAAATCCGAACCAGATTCGAAGGGGTGAGAAAATTGTCCAAAAAAAGAGCAAAGACTATAGTCTTTCCTCATTTTTTGGAAAAAATTTTTACCCCTTCCGATTTGCTTAGGAAATTCCCAGAATGTTATATGAAGTCTAAACACTTGAAAAATATGTACCAAACATCACCCATCCCCTCCCGTCTAGTCGAAAAAAATTCAGGAAGTGTTCAGAAAAAATCCATTTCTCAAACTTTACTCGCCACGTGGTGAACAGTTGGAGGGATGAGGGATGTTTGGCACATATTTTGCAAGTGTACACCCTCCAAATAACATTCTGGGAAAATCCGAACCAGATTCGAAGGGGTGAGAAAATTGTTCAAAAAAAGAGCAAAGACTATAGTCTTTCCTCATTTTTTGGAAAAAATTTTTACCCCTTCCGATTTCCTTAGGAAATTCCCAGAATGTTATATGAAGTTTAAACACTTGAAAAATATGTACCAAACATCCCCCATCCCCTCCCGTCTAGTCGAAAAAAATTCAGGAAGTGTTCAGCAAAAATCCATTTCTCAAACCTTACTCGCCACGTGGTGAACAGTGGGAAGGGATGAGGGACGTTTGGCACATATTTTGCTAGTGTACACCCTCCAAATAACATTCTGGGAAAATCCGAACCAGATCCGAAGGGGTGAAAAAATTATCCAAAAAAAGAGCAAAGACTATAGTCTTTCCTCATTTTTTGGAAAAAATTTTGACCCCTTCCGATTTCCTTAGGAAATTTCCAGAATGTTATATGAAGTCTAAACATTTGAAAAATATGTACCAAACATCCCCCATCCCCTCCCGTCTAGTCGAAAAAAATTCAGGAAGTGTTCAGAAAAAATCCATTTCTCAAACTTTACTCGCCACGTGGTGAACAGTTGGAGGGATGAGGGATGTTTGGCACATATTTTGCAAGTGTACACCCTCCAAATAACATTCTGGGAAAATCCGAACCAGATTCGAAGGGGTGAGAAAATTGTCCAAAAAAAGAGCAAAGACTATAGTCTTTCCTCATTTTTTGGAAAAAATTTTGACCCCTTCCGATTTCCTTAGGAAATTCCCAGAATGTTATATGAAGTCTAAACACTTGAAAAATATGTACCAAACATCACCCATCCCCTCCCGTCTAGTCGAAAAAAATTCAGGAAGTGGTCAGCAAAAATCCATTTCTCAAACCTTACTCGCCACGTGGTGAACAGTGGGAAGGGATGAGGGATGTTTGGCACATATTTTGCAAGTGTACACCCTCCAAATAACATTCTGGGAAAATCCGAACCAGATCCGAAGGGGTGAAAAAATTGTCCAAAAAAAGAGCAAAGACTATAATAGTCTTTCCTCATTTTTTGGAAAAAATTTTGACCCCTTCCGATTTCCTTAGGAAATTTCCAGAATGTTATATGAAGTCTAAACATTTGAAAAATATGTACCAAACATCCCCCATCCCCTCCCGTCTAGTCGAAAAAAATTCAGGAAGTGTTCAGAAAAAATCCATTTCTCAAACTTTACTCGCCACGTGGTGAACAGTTGGAGGGATGAGGGATGTTTGGCACATATTTTGCAAGTGTACACCCTCCAAATAACATTCTGGGAAAATCCGAACCAGATTCGAAGGGGTGACAAAATTGTCCAAAAAAAGAGCAAAGACTAATATAGTCTTTCCTCATTTTTTGGAAAAAATTTTTACCCCTTCCGATTTCCTTAGGAAATTCCCAGAATGTTATATGAAGTTTAAACACTTGAAAAATATGTACCAAACATCCCCCATCCCCTCCCGTCTAGTCGAAAAAAATTCAGGAAGTGTTCAGCAAAAATCCATTTCTCAAACCTTACTCGCCACGTGGTGAACAGTGGGAAGGGATGAGGGATGTTTGGCACATATTTTGCAAGTGTACACCCTCCAAATAACATTCTGGGAAAATCCGAACCAGATTCGAAGGGGTGAGAAAATTGTCCAAAAAAAGAGCAAAGACTATAGTCTTTCCTCATTTTTTGGAAAAAATTTTTACCCCTTCCGATTTGCTTAGGAAATTCCCAGAATGTTATATGAAGTCTAAACACTTGAAAAATATGTACCAAACATCACCCATCCCCTCCCGTCTAGTCGAAAAAAATTCAGGAAGTGTTCAGAAAAAATCCATTTCTCAAACTTTACTCGCCACGTGGTGAACAGTTGGAGGGATGAGGGATGTTTGGCACATATTTTGCAAGTGTACACCCTCCAAATAACATTCTGGGAAAATCCGAACCAGATTCGAAGGGGTGAGAAAATTGTTCAAAAAAAGAGCAAAGACTATAGTCTTTCCTCATTTTTTGGAAAAAATTTTTACCCCTTCCGATTTCCTTAGGAAATTCCCAGAATGTTATATGAAGTTTAAACACTTGAAAAATATGTACCAAACATCCCCCATCCCCTCCCGTCTAGTCGAAAAAAATTCAGGAAGTGTTCAGCAAAAATCCATTTCTCAAACCTTACTCGCCACGTGGTGAACAGTGGGAAGGGATGAGGGACGTTTGGCACATATTTTGCTAGTGTACACCCTCCAAATAACATTCTGGGAAAATCCGAACCAGATCCGAAGGGGTGAAAAAATTATCCAAAAAAAGAGCAAAGACTATAGTCTTTCCTCATTTTTTGGAAAAAATTTTGACCCCTTCCGATTTCCTTAGGAAATTTCCAGAATGTTATATGAAGTCTAAACATTTGAAAAATATGTACCAAACATCCCCCATCCCCTCCCGTCTAGTCGAAAAAAATTCAGGAAGTGTTCAGAAAAAATCCATTTCTCAAACTTTACTCGCCACGTGGTGAACAGTTGGAGGGATGAGGGATGTTTGGCACATATTTTGCAAGTGTACACCCTCCAAATAACATTCTGGGAAAATCCGAACCAGATTCGAAGGGGTGAGAAAATTGTCCAAAAAAAGAGCAAAGACTATAGTCTTTCCTCATTTTTTGGAAAAAATTTTGACCCCTTCCGATTTCCTTAGGAAATTCCCAGAATGTTATATGAAGTCTAAACACTTGAAAAATATGTACCAAACATCACCCATCCCCTCCCGTCTAGTCGAAAAAAATTCAGGAAGTGGTCAGCAAAAATCCATTTCTCAAACCTTACTCGCCACGTGGTGAACAGTGGGAAGGGATGAGGGATGTTTGGCACATATTTTGCAAGTGTACACCCTCCAAATAACATTCTGGGAAAATCCGAACCAGATCCGAAGGGGTGAAAAAATTGTCCAAAAAAAGAGCAAAGACTATAATAGTCTTTCCTCATTTTTTGGAAAAAATTTTGACCCCTTCCGATTTCCTTAGGAAATTTCCAGAATGTTATATGAAGTCTAAACATTTGAAAAATATGTACCAAACATCCCCCATCCCCTCCCGTCTAGTCGAAAAAAATTCAGGAAGTGTTCAGAAAAAATCCATTTCTCAAACTTTACTCGCCACGTGGTGAACAGTTGGAGGGATGAGGGATGTTTGGCACATATTTTGCAAGTGTACACCCTCCAAATAACATTCTGGGAAAATCCGAACCAGATTCGAAGGGGTGACAAAATTGTCCAAAAAAAGAGCAAAGACTAATATAGTCTTTCCTCATTTTTTGGAAAAAATTTTTACCCCTTCCGATTTCCTTAGGAAATTC
Source organism: Hemicrepidius hirtus (assembly GCA_963082805.1). Taxonomy (NCBI): domain Eukaryota; kingdom Metazoa; phylum Arthropoda; class Insecta; order Coleoptera; family Elateridae; genus Hemicrepidius; species Hemicrepidius hirtus. The sequence continues at coordinate 9,879,543 of OY720161.1, forward strand.
CCAGAATGTTATATGAAGTTTAAACACTTGAAAAATATGTACCAAACATCCCCCATCCCCTCCCGTCTAGTCGAAAAAAATTCAGGAAGTGTTCAGCAAAAATCCATTTCTCAAACCTTACTCGCCACGTGGTGAACAGTGGGAAGGGATGAGGGATGTTTGGCACATATTTTGCTAGTGTACACCCTCCAAATAACATTCTGGGAAAATCCGAACCAGATCCGAAGGGGTGAAAAAATTGTCCAAAAAAAGAGCAAAGACTATAATAGTCTTTCCTCATTTTTTGGAAAAAATTTTGACCCCTTCCGATTTCCTTAGGAAATTTCCAGAATGTTATATGAAGTCTAAACATTTGAAAAATATGTACCAAACATCCCCCATCCCCTCCCGTCTAGTCGAAAAAAATTCAGGAAGTGTTCAGAAAAAATCCATTTCTCAAACTTTACTCGCCACGTGGTGAACAGTTGGAGGGATGAGGGATGTTTGGCACATATTTTGCAAGTGTACACCCTCCAAATAACATTCTGGGAAAATCCGAACCAGATTCGAAGGGGTGACAAAATTGTCCAAAAAAAGAGCAAAGACTAATATAGTCTTTCCTCATTTTTTGGAAAAAATTTTTACCCCTTCCGATTTCCTTAGGAAATTCCCAGAATGTTATATGAAGTTTAAACACTTGAAAAATATGTACCAAACATCCCCCATCCCCTCCCGTCTAGTCGAAAAAAATTCAGGAAGTGTTCAGCAAAAATCCATTTCTCAAACCTTACTCGCCACGTGGTGAACAGTGGGAAGGGATGAGGGATGTTTGGCACATATTTTGCAAGTGTACACCCTCCAAATAACATTCTGGGAAAATCCGAACCAGATTCGAAGGGGTGAGAAAATTGTCCAAAAAAAGAGCAAAGACTATAGTCTTTCCTCATTTTTTGGAAAAAATTTTTACCCCTTCCGATTTGCTTAGGAAATTCCCAGAATGTTATATGAAGTCTAAACACTTGAAAAATATGTACCAAACATCACCCATCCCCTCCCGTCTAGTCGAAAAAAATTCAGGAAGTGTTCAGAAAAAATCCATTTCTCAAACTTTACTCGCCACGTGGTGAACAGTTGGAGGGATGAGGGATGTTTGGCACATATTTTGCAAGTGTACACCCTCCAAATAACATTCTGGGAAAATCCGAACCAGATTCGAAGGGGTGAGAAAATTGTTCAAAAAAAGAGCAAAGACTATAGTCTTTCCTCATTTTTTGGAAAAAATTTTTACCCCTTCCGATTTCCTTAGGAAATTCCCAGAATGTTATATGAAGTTTAAACACTTGAAAAATATGTACCAAACATCCCCCATCCCCTCCCGTCTAGTCGAAAAAAATTCAGGAAGTGTTCAGCAAAAATCCATTTCTCAAACCTTACTCGCCACGTGGTGAACAGTGGGAAGGGATGAGGGACGTTTGGCACATATTTTGCTAGTGTACACCCTCCAAATAACATTCTGGGAAAATCCGAACCAGATCCGAAGGGGTGAAAAAATTATCCAAAAAAAGAGCAAAGACTATAGTCTTTCCTCATTTTTTGGAAAAAATTTTGACCCCTTCCGATTTCCTTAGGAAATTTCCAGAATGTTATATGAAGTCTAAACATTTGAAAAATATGTACCAAACATCCCCCATCCCCTCCCGTCTAGTCGAAAAAAATTGAGGAAGTGTTCAGAAAAAATCCATTTCTCAAACTTTACTCGCCACGTGGTGAACAGTTGGAGGGATGAGGGATGTTTGGCACATATTTTGCAAGTGTACACCCTCCAAATAACATTCTGGGAAAATCCGAACCAGATTCGAAGGGGTGAGAAAATTGTCCAAAAAAAGAGCAAAGACTATAGTCTTTCCTCATTTTTTGGAAAAAATTTTGACCCCTTCCGATTTCCTTAGGAAATTCCCAGAATGTTATATGAAGTCTAAACACTTGAAAAATATGTACCAAACATCACCCATCCCCTCCCGTCTAGTCGAAAAAAATTCAGGAAGTGGTCAGCAAAAATCCATTTCTCAAACCTTACTCGCCACGTGGTGAACAGTGGGAAGGGATGAGGGATGTTTGGCACATATTTTGCAAGTGTACACCCTCCAAATAACATTCTGGGAAAATCCGAACCAGATCCGAAGGGGTGAAAAAATTGTCCAAAAAAAGAGCAAAGACTATAATAGTCTTTCCTCATTTTTTGGAAAAAATTTTGACCCCTTCCGATTTCCTTAGGAAATTTCCAGAATGTTATATGAAGTCTAAACATTTGAAAAATATGTACCAAACATCCCCCATCCCCTCCCGTCTAGTCGAAAAAAATTCAGGAAGTGTTCAGAAAAAATCCATTTCTCAAACTTTACTCGCCACGTGGTGAACAGTTGGAGGGATGAGGGATGTTTGGCACATATTTTGCAAGTGTACACCCTCCAAATAACATTCTGGGAAAATCCGAACCAGATTCGAAGGGGTGACAAAATTGTCCAAAAAAAGAGCAAAGACTAATATAGTCTTTCCTCATTTTTTGGAAAAAATTTTTACCCCTTCCGATTTCCTTAGGAAATTCCCAGAATGTTATATGAAGTTTAAACACTTGAAAAATATGTACCAAACATCCCCCATCCCCTCCCGTCTAGTCGAAAAAAATTCAGGAAGTGTTCAGCAAAAATCCATTTCTCAAACCTTACTCGCCACGTGGTGAACAGTGGGAAGGGATGAGGGATGTTTGGCACATATTTTGCTAGTGTACACCCTCCAAATAACATTCTGGGAAAATCCGAACCAGATCCGAAGGGGTGAAAAAATTGTCCAAAAAAAGAGCAAAGACTATAGTCTTTCCTCATTTTTTGGAAAAAATTTTGACCCCTTCCGATTTCCTTAGGAAATTTCCAGAATGTTATATGAAGTCTAAACATTTGAAAAATATGTACCAAACATCCCCCATCCCCTCCCGTCTAGTCGAAAAAAATTCAGGAAGTGTTCAGAAAAAATCCATTTCTCAAACTTTACTCGCCACGTGGTGAACAGTTGGAGGGATGAGGGATGTTTGGCACATATTTTGCAAGTGTACACCCTCCAAATAACATTCTGGGAAAATCCGAACCAGATTCGAAGGGGTGAGAAAATTGTCCAAAAAAAGAGCAAAGACTATAGTCTTTCCTCATTTTTTGGAAAAAATTTTTACCCCTTCCGATTTGCTTAGGAAATTCCCAGAATGTTATATGAAGTCTAAACACTTGAAAAATATGTACCAAACATCACCCATCCCCTCCCGTCTAGTCGAAAAAAATTCAGGAAGTGTTCAGAAAAAATCCATTTCTCAAACTTTACTCGCCACGTGGTGAACAGTTGGAGGGATGAGGGATGTTTGGCACATATTTTGCAAGTGTACACCCTCCAAATAACATTCTGGGAAAATCCGAACCAGATTCGAAGGGGTGAGAAAATTGTTCAAAAAAAGAGCAAAGACTATAGTCTTTCCTCATTTTTTGGAAAAAATTTTTACCCCTTCCGATTTCCTTAGGAAATTCCCAGAATGTTATATGAAGTTTAAACACTTGAAAAATATGTACCAAACATCCCCCATCCCCTCCCGTCTAGTCGAAAAAAATTCAGGAAGTGTTCAGCAAAAATCCATTTCTCAAACCTTACTCGCCACGTGGTGAACAGTGGGAAGGGATGAGGGACGTTTGGCACATATTTTGCTAGTGTACACCCTCCAAATAACATTCTGGGAAAATCCGAACCAGATCCGAAGGGGTGAAAAAATTATCCAAAAAAAGAGCAAAGACTATAGTCTTTCCTCATTTTTTGGAAAAAATTTTGACCCCTTCCGATTTCCTTAGGAAATTTCCAGAATGTTATATGAAGTCTAAACATTTGAAAAATATGTACCAAACATCCCCCATCCCCTCCCGTCTAGTCGAAAAAAATTCAGGAAGTGTTCAGAAAAAATCCATTTCTCAAACTTTACTCGCCACGTGGTGAACAGTTGGAGGGATGAGGGATGTTTGGCACATATTTTGCAAGTGTACACCCTCCAAATAACATTCTGGGAAAATCCGAACCAGATTCGAAGGGGTGAGAAAATTGTCCAAAAAAAGAGCAAAGACTATAGTCTTTCCTCATTTTTTGGAAAAAATTTTGACCCCTTCCGATTTCCTTAGGAAATTCCCAGAATGTTATATGAAGTCTAAACACTTGAAAAATATGTACCAAACATCACCCATCCCCTCCCGTCTAGTCGAAAAAAATTCAGGAAGTGGTCAGCAAAAATCCATTTCTCAAACCTTACTCGCCACGTGGTGAACAGTGGGAAGGGATGAGGGATGTTTGGCACATATTTTGCAAGTGTACACCCTCCAAATAACATTCTGGGAAAATCCGAACCAGATCCGAAGGGGTGAAAAAATTGTCCAAAAAAAGAGCAAAGACTATAATAGTCTTTCCTCATTTTTTGGAAAAAATTTTGACCCCTTCCGATTTCCTTAGGAAATTTCCAGAATGTTATATGAAGTCTAAACATTTGAAAAATATGTACCAAACATCCCCCATCCCCTCCCGTCTAGTCGAAAAAAATTCAGGAAGTGTTCAGAAAAAATCCATTTCTCAAACTTTACTCGCCACGTGGTGAACAGTTGGAGGGATGAGGGATGTTTGGCACATATTTTGCAAGTGTACACCCTCCAAATAACATTCTGGGAAAATCCGAACCAGATTCGAAGGGGTGACAAAATTGTCCAAAAAAAGAGCAAAGACTAATATAGTCTTTCCTCATTTTTTGGAAAAAATTTTTACCCCTTCCGATTTCCTTAGGAAATTCCCAGAATGTTATATGAAGTTTAAACACTTGAAAAATATGTACCAAACATCCCCCATCCCCTCCCGTCTAGTCGAAAAAAATTCAGGAAGTGTTCAGCAAAAATCCATTTCTCAAACCTTACTCGCCACGTGGTGAACAGTGGGAAGGGATGAGGGATGTTTGGCACATATTTTGCTAGTGTACACCCTCCAAATAACATTCTGGGAAAATCCGAACCAGATCCGAAGGGGTGAAAAAATTGTCCAAAAAAAGAGCAAAGACTAATATAGTCTTTCCTCATTTTTTGGAAAAAATTTTGACCCCTTCCGATTTCCTTAGGAAATTTCCAGAATGTTATATGAAGTCTAAACATTTGAAAAATATGTACCAAACATCCCCCATCCCCTCCCGTCTAGTCGAAAAAAATTCAGGAAGTGTTCAGAAAAAATCCATTTCTCAAACTTTACTCGCCACGTGGTGAACAGTTGGAGGGATGAGGGATGTTTGGCACATATTTTGCAAGTGTACACCCTCCAAATAACATTCTGGGAAAATCCGAACCAGATTCGAAGGGGTGAGAAAATTGTCCAAAAAAAGAGCAAAGACTATAGTCTTTCCTCATTTTTTGGAAAAAATTTTTACCCCTTCCGATTTGCTTAGGAAATTCCCAGAATGTTATATGAAGTCTAAACACTTGAAAAATATGTACCAAACATCACCCATCCCCTCCCGTCTAGTCGAAAAAAATTCAGGAAGTGTTCAGAAAAAATCCATTTCTCAAACTTTACTCGCCACGTGGTGAACAGTTGGAGGGATGAGGGATGTTTGGCACATATTTTGCAAGTGTACACCCTCCAAATAACATTCTGGGAAAATCCGAACCAGATTCGAAGGGGTGAGAAAATTGTCCAAAAAAAGAGCAAAGACTATAGTCTTTCCTCATTTTTTGGAAAAAATTTTTACCCCTTCCGATTTCCTTAGGAAATTCCCAGAATGTTATATGAAGTTTAAACACTTGAAAAATATGTACCAAACATCCCCCATCCCCTCCCGTCTAGTCGAAAAAAATTCAGGAAGTGTTCAGCAAAAATCCATTTCTCAAACCTTACTCGCCACGTGGTGAACAGTGGGAAGGGATGAGGGACGTTTGGCACATATTTTGCTAGTGTACACCCTCCAAATAACATTCTGGGAAAATCCGAACCAGATCCGAAGGGGTGAAAAAATTATCCAAAAAAAGAGCAAAGACTATAGTCTTTCCTCATTTTTTGGAAAAAATTTTGACCCCTTCCGATTTCCTTAGGAAATTTCCAGAATGTTATATGAAGTCTAAACATTTGAAAAATATGTACCAAACATCCCCCATCCCCTCCCGTCTAGTCGAAAAAAATTCAGGAAGTGTTCAGAAAAAATCCATTTCTCAAACTTTACTCGCCACGTGGTGAACAGTTGGAGGGATGAGGGATGTTTGGCACATATTTTGCAAGTGTACACCCTCCAAATAACATTCTGGGAAAATCCGAACCAGATTCGAAGGGGTGAGAAAATTGTCCAAAAAAAGAGCAAAGACTATAGTCTTTCCTCATTTTTTGGAAAAAATTTTGACCCCTTCCGATTTCCTTAGGAAATTCCCAGAATGTTATATGAAGTCTAAACACTTGAAAAATATGTACCAAACATCACCCATCCCCTCCCGTCTAGTCGAAAAAAATTCAGGAAGTGGTCAGCAAAAATCCATTTCTCAAACCTTACTCGCCACGTGGTGAACAGTGGGAAGGGATGAGGGATGTTTGGCACATATTTTGCAAGTGTACACCCTCCAAATAACATTCTGGGAAAATCCGAACCAGATCCGAAGGGGTGAAAAAATTGTCCAAAAAAAGAGCAAAGACTATAGTCTTTCCTCATTTTTTGGAAAAAATTTTGACCCCTTCCGATTTCCTTAGGAAATTTCCAGAATGTTATATGAAGTCTAAACATTTGGAAAATATGTACCAAACATCCCCCATCCCCTCCCGTCTAGTCGAAAAAAATTCAGGAAGTGTTCAGAAAAAATCCATTTCTCAAACTTTACTCGCCACGTGGTGAACAGTTGGAGGGATGAGGGATGTTTGGCACATATTTTGCAAGTGTACACCCTCCAAATAACATTCTGGGAAAATCCGAACCAGATTCGAAGGGGTGACAAAATTGTCCAAAAAAAGAGCAAAGACTAATATAGTCTTTCCTCATTTTTTGGAAAAAATTTTTACCCCTTCCGATTTCCTTAGGAAATTCCCAGAATGTTATATGAAGTTTAAACACTTGAAAAATATGTACCAAACATCCCCCATCCCCTCCCGTCTAGTCGAAAAAAATTCAGGAAGTGTTCAGCAAAAATCCATTTCTCAAACCTTACTCGCCACGTGGTGAACAGTGGGAAGGGATGAGGGATGTTTGGCACATATTTTGCTAGTGTACACCCTCCAAATAACATTCTGGGAAAATTCGAACCAGATCCGAAGGGGTGAAAAAATTATCCAAAAAAAGAGCAAAGACTATAGTCTTTCCTCATTTTTTGGAAAAAATTTTGACCCCTTCCGATTTCCTTAGGAAATTTCCAGAATGTTATATGAAGTCTAAACATTTGAAAAATATGTACCAAACATCCCCCATCCCCTCCCGTCTAGTCGAAAAAAATTCAGGAAGTGTTCAGAAAAAATCCATTTCTCAAACTTTACTCGCCACGTGGTGAACAGTTGGAGGGATGAGGGATGTTTGGCACATATTTTGCAAGTGTACACCCTCCAAATAACATTCTGGGAAAATCCGAACCAGATTCGAAGGGGTGAGAAAATTGTCCAAAAAAAGAGCAAAGACTAATATAGTCTTTCCTCATTTTTTGGAAAAAATTTTTACCCCTTCCGATTTCCTTAGGAAATTCCCAGAATGTTATATGAAGTTTAAACACTTGAAAAATATGTACCAAACATCCCCCATCCCCTCCCGTCTAGTCGAAAAAAATTCAGGAAGTGTTCAGAAAAAATCCATTTCTCAAACTTTACTCGCCACGTGGTGAACAGTTGGAGGGATGAGGGATGTTTGGCACATATTTTGCAAGTGTACACCCTCCAAATAACATTCTGGGAAAATCCGAACCAGATCCGAAGGGGTGAAAAAATTGTCCAAAAAAAGAGCAAAGACTATAGTCTTTCCTCATTTTTTGGAAAAAATTTTTACCCCTTCCGATTTCCTTAGGAAATTCCCAGAATGTTATATGAAGTTTAAACACTTGAAAAATATGTACCAAACATCCCCCATCCCCTCCCGTCTAGTCGAAAAAAATTCAGGAAGTGTTCAGCAAAAATCCATTTCTCAAACCTTACTCGCCACGTGGTGAACAGTGGGAAGGGATGAGGGATGTTTGGCACATATTTTGCAAGTGGACACCCTCCAAATAACATTCTGGGAAAATCCGAACCAGATCCGAAGGGGTGAAAAAATTGTCCAAAAAAAGAGCAAAGACACCCTCCAAATAACATTCTGGGAAAATCCAAACCAGATCCGAAGGGGTGAAAAAAATGTCCAAAAAAAGAGCAAAGACTATAGTCTTTACTCATTTTTTGGAAAAAATTTTGACCCCTTAATACAACCCCAACCAATAAAAGTTGCAGTGTGAACGCACCTTTAGCTAATAAGTTGCTGTGTAAACGCACCTTTAGTTAATAAAAGGTGCTGTGTAAACGCACCTTTAGCTAATAAATATTGCTGTGTGAAAGCAACTTTAACTAATAAAAGTTGCAGTGTGAACGCACCTTTAGCTAATAAGTTGCTGTGTAAACGCACCTTCAGCTAAGAAAAGTTGCTGTGTGAACGCACCTCTAGCTAATTAAAGTTGCTGTGTGAACGCTCCTTTAGGTAATAAAATATGCAGTGTGAACGCACCCTTGGGTCAAAAAAGTTGCAGTTTCAACGCTCCTTTAGGTCAAAAAAGTTGCAGTGTGAACGCACCTTTAGCTAGTAGAAGTTGCAGTGTGAACGCACCTTTAGGTAATAACAGTTGCTTTGTAAACGCACCTTTAGCTAAATAAGTTGCTGTGTGAACGCCCCCTTAGCTAATAAAAGTTGTTGTGTGAACGCACCTTTAGCAAATAAAAGTTGCTGTGTGAACGCACCTTTAGCTAATAAAAGTTGCAGTGTGAACGCACCTTTAGCTAATAACAGTTGCATTGTAAACGCACCTTTAGCTAAATAGGTTGCTGTGTGAACGCCCCCTTAGCTAATAAAAGTTGTTGTGTGAACGCACCTTTAGCAAATAAAAGTTGCTGTGTGAACGCACCTTTAGCTAATAAAAGTTGGAGTGTGAACGCACCTTTAGCTAAAAAAGTTACAGTGTGAACGCACCTTTGGCTAAAAAAAGTTGCTGTGTGAACGCACCTTTAGCTATAACTAAGTTGCAGTGTGAACGCACCTTTAGCTAATAAATTTATCAGCTAAAGGTGTGTTCACACAACATAATTTATTAAGTAAGGGTGCGTTCACACTGCAACTCTTTTAGCTAAAGGTGCGTTCACACTGCAACTTCTATTAGCTAAAGGTGCGTTCACACAGCTACTTTTATTTGCTAAAGGTGCGTTCACACAGCAACTTTTTTAGCTAAAGGTGCGTTCACACTGCAACTTTTATTAGCTAAAGGTGCGTTCCCAAATTAACTTTTATTAGCTAAAGGTGCGTTCACACTGCAACTTTTTTATAGCTACAGGTGCGTGAACACAGCAACTTTTTTAGCTAAACGTGCGTTCACACTGCAACATTTATTACCTAAAGGTGCGTTCACAAAGCAACTTTTATTAGCTAAAGGTGTGTTCACACTGCAACTTTTTGACCTAAAAGTGCGTTCACACTGCAACTTTTTTATAGCTAAAGGTGCGTTCACACAGCAACTTTTTTATAGCTAAAGGTGCGTTCACACAGCACCTTTTTTTTAGCTAAAGGTGCGTTCACACTGCAACTTTTATTAGCTAAAGGTGCGTTCACACAGCAACTTTTTTAGCCAAAGGTGGGTTCACACTGCAACTTTTTTGACCTAAAGGTGAGTTCACACTTTAAATTTTATTACCTAAAGGTGCGTTCACACAGCAACTTTCTTATAGCTAAAGGTGCGTTCACACAGCAACTTTTTTTAGCTAAAGGTGCGCTCACACTGCAACTTTTATTAGCTAAAGGTGCGTTCCGAAATCAACTTTTATTAGCTAAAGGTGCGTTCACACTGCAACTTTTTTATAGCTACAGGTGCGTTCACACAGCAACTTTTTTAGCTAAAGGTGCGTTCACACTGCAACTTTTATTAGCTAAAGGTGCGTTCACAAAGCAACTTTTATTAGCTAAAGGTGTGTTCACACTGCAACTTTTGATTAACTAAGGGTGCGTTCACACAGCAACTTTTTTATAGCTAAAGTTGCGTTCACATTGCAACTTTTGATTAACTAAGGGTGCGTACACACTGCAACTTTTATTAACTAAGGGTGCGTTCACACAGCAACTTTTTTAGCCAAAGGTGCGTTCACACTGCAACTTTTATTAACTAAGGGTGCGTACACACCACAAAACTCTATGCAATTTTTTTACAGCGTACCGCTTATCTCTTAGGAAAACCTTTCTTTAAAATTTTTGTTAGCCCTATAAAGGACTGTTTTTATGTTTACATCCCTAAAAAGGTCTCTCCTTCAGGACTGATGATCTAAGGTTACCTCCTGGAAGAAGTGGGCGACGGCCTCCCCAGGATGAAATCGTCCGAGAACTCCAGGAAATCGACCTAAAATAAATTATTTAAACCCTACTTTTACCCCGAGTGTTCAACATCCCTCAACCCCTCACATCTGGTAAAAAAAATTCAGAAAGGTTTCAGAAGGACTCCATTCCTGAACATTTCCTGGCCAGGCAGGGAGCATTGGGAAGGGGTGGGGGAAGTTTGTCCCATAATTTCCAAGTGTACACCCTCCAAATAACATTCTGGGAAAATACGGTCGAGATCTGAAGGGGTCAAAAAAATTTCCAAAAAATGAGGAGACTATAGTCTCCTTTTTTTTGGATGATTTGCTCACCCCCTCCGATTTCCATCTAAAATTCCCAGAATGGAATATGGAGGCTAGAGACTTGGGAAATATGTGCCAAACATCCCTCATCCCCTCCCATCTGTTAAAAAAGAATTTTAGAAAGGTTTCATTTCCTGACCAGGCAGGGAGCAGTGGGTATAGTCTTTCCTCATTTTTTGGAAAATTTTTTGACCCCTTCAGATCTCGTCCGGATTTTCCCAGAATGTTATTTGGAGGGTGTACACTTGCAAAATATGGATGAGGGATGTTTGGCATGGCACATATTTCCCGAGTCTTTAGACTTCATATTACATTCTGGAAATTTCCTAAGGAAATCGGATAGGGTGAGAAAAATTGCGAAAAAAGAAAGCAAAGACTGTCTTGAAGTTATTTCTGAAAATTTTTGAATTTTTTTAACCGGACGGGAATTTCCTAAGGATATCGGAAGGGGGGGGGGTACGGAAAATTTCGAAAAAAAATTCAAGTGTATAGGGAATTGCAGGAACTGAATATAACGATCTATCTAGAAGTCTAGTATTCCCATGCATGTTTCGTACATTATTTTCACAGCCCTTAAATTATATTCTGGGAATATTATATTATAATATTGTCTGCAGGTATTTAGTCGATCTAATACTGTCATACAGCAGTCGGATGTATGATCATTTAAATATTAAAAAGTGTCGATGTTCAGAAATTTGTATTGTCTTTCATCTTTCAGGATTATGTAGCATTTTTTTAAGAACATAGGTATGCAATAGGTGTGCAATTAATTTATGGGTATTGTGAATATTTATTAAAGGAAGTAGTTCTTGGAGCAAGCAGAACATTTCATTTGTTCATAAGAATTTTACAAGAGACAAATATAATTACGTACATTATGGGGTTATATTAGTTAAATGTCAAATGTAATTTCTCAGAAAACTGTTGACTCGAATTCACATTTAAAAACCTGTTTACAATATAATATCAATAAACGTTAAATTGGTTCAAGGGCTTCAAGGTTCATATTTTCAACATTACATAATTAGTAGTATCTCTCAGTTTTTTTCCAAAGAAAATTATTATTATTAATACACAACTGAAATTTTAATCAAAATCTAAAGTAGTAGCAGATATAACCCAAATAATAATAAAGTTTTCATATAAGGTTCATCTAGTTGGCATTATAAAAACTAACACCCAATTTGCTATTTCAAAAGATTACTTTATTTTCACGTTACTTCCTCTATTTGTAATGTAGGTCATTGAAAAAATTTTCTCAACGAATGTCAAGATCGATCAACCTGGCAACCATTGCCGGTAATTAATTAAATTACCATTAATTCTAAAGCGTAGGTAGCAAATAGACGATTTTATTATGTAATTTGTTATCAGGTCTGTATTACATGTTTTATGGAAAGCAAGAAATTCTATAAATATCTCGCCTCTAAAAACTATTTTAAGTGAAAACGCTCCACGGGGATTCAATCGCCCCAATTAAGATCAAACATACTCCATGAGGATTCCCAGGACTGGAACCTACTTTTTGGTTTTGGATTAATTCATTTCTTCTAAGCCACGGTCCAACAATTTTAAGTTTTGCATTTGCTTGGTGTCTTAAATTATAAGCATGACTATAAAAGCAATATTTACTCAAATTATTAAGCAAAAGTTCATTTTCCTTAGACACCATTTAATGAAAATTTTGTTTTTGGATCTCATAAATCGCAAATTTCAACATAGACAAGTTTGTCTTTGTAAATTACTATGATGTAATAATTTTAATAATCTGAATCTGATTTTGGCGTACACCTTTAAAGCATTGTATTTAACGACGCTGGTGGTTGCATGGGTGTAGTCGTTGTATGGTGCATAGGGCGGTGGCCATGCCCCTGTCCCAGTGACAGCGAAAGTGTAACGCTCGCCTGAGGCTTTTAATTCGGCATATAAAAACCTGTAGATTACTGATTCAGTCAGATCAAAACACACACCGACACAATGGCATTCAAAGTGAGTGTAGTGAGAATTTCCACCAATTTCTCTTCGTTATTCTGTTGTAATTATTAATTTGTTTTTTAGCTTATCGTTCTCTGCGCCGCTTTGGCTGTAGCCAATGCTGGTTACTTGGGTGCACCCGCAGCTATTGCCCCAGCCGTCGCCTATTCTTCCGCCCCTGCAGTGTCCCAGGTGCACTATTCATCACCCATCGTGTCTTATGGTGCTCCATTGGCGGCAGCCGTTCCCGCTCTTACCTCTCAATCATCTAACATTCTCCGCAGTTTCGGAAATTTGGGGCAAATTTCAACCCACAGCAAGACCATCGCCACACCCTTCTCCAGCGTCCAGAAATCTGATGTACGTGTTTCCAACCCTGGATTAAGAATTGCCGCTGCAGGCCCTGCTTTCGCCTACGGTGCCGCTCCTGCAGCTTATGCTGCCCCTGCAGCTTATGCTGCTCCTGCTGCCTACGCTGCTCCTGCTGCTTACGCTGCCCATGCAGCTATTGCTGCCCCAGCTGCTATTGGAGTCGCATATTCTGCAGCACCCGCCGTCTCTCACTTCAGTTACACTGGAAGTTATGGATTGAACTATGGATGGTAACTTTGTTAATGATTGGAAGCCCTTCTTTATTTATCTACCTTATTTTCTTCTTTCCTCGCTATTTATTATCTGTTCGTATTATATTGCCTCGTCCTTTTTTATTTATTTGTATGTAAATATTTGTTTTAATAAAATTATTCACTTTTGAAATTATGTAAGTTTATTACATCAGTGAACCGTTAATGTTTGTCTTACAGATAAGAAGAATATTTTAACAAAACTTCACCATTATTTCTAACTTTACTTAATATACCGAGGGTTCAAAAATCTTGTTAGGAAATTCCCAGAATATGATTTGAAGGCTATTACACTTGAAAATTATGTTCGAAACTTTCGTTGCTCCATCTGAACTGGTTAGAAAATTTTCAGAAACAATATTCAAAGGTTGCTTTTTTTTCGCAACTTTGTCACTCTTTATATTTTTTTAGGAAATTCCCAGAATGTAATATAAAGGCTATAAACTTGGAAACGATGCGCCCAACTTCCCTCACCCCTTTCCATCTGCTTAAAAAAATCAGAAAGATTTCAGACATAATTCAAAGGCTATGAACTTAGCCATGTTAGTTTAGTATTCATGTAAAACAAATTGATGTTTATGATTAACACATGAAGGGAAATCAAATCTCAACTAACGTTTTCGGTAGTGATCGTTAGAAAATGTGAAATACTTCTTTTACTTTTATGAGTACTTAATAACACAGATGCTCAAAGAAGCAGATCGTGCATTGGCTAATTTTTGTGGAAGAAAAAAAACAGCAAAACTTGTATTGTAATTCATGGTCTCCTGGTTTGAAGTGGAGTAAAATGAAACACTTTTGTTCGATTACAAGTATAAGTGGGTGGAGTGTAGGTAGGTAGATAGATGCTAGGAAATCTTTTAGAAGTTTGAATAATCTACGGATTTACAAATCATTTATGGTGAGTATGATGATACATGTTTATTTACATTAGATTGAACCAAACAAAAAGAATAATAGTACTTTATTAATTGGGTTATTCATTTTTAATACTCTTAATATACTTAACCTGAAATAACTGAAAATATCAGACGTATGATATCGATATGAAATATGAATATTCCATACATTCACAGTCACAGCCATTCTGGTTTTGGATTTGAAATGGCAAACTCTTCTGAAAATGTGTTAAAATACCAAATGACAAATAGTCTGTACATACTGTACATTGTTAAATCGTAAATACCGACTTAAGAAATCGTAAGTCATAGATACGATTTCAACGTTCGTAAAGTGTTAAAACTGCCTTCAACTGAAGCAGTTAGATAGATAAAAATTCAGAGGGCCGCAGCCTCCTCAGCCCACTACTTGAATACGAGCCTATGAGTTTCTAAGGTTTACCGGAGGAGCACCCGAGTTCGATAACTAGACTTTTTTAAAAACGTTTCTGCAATTGTTTTGCAGTAAAAGTAAATTTGCCACCAATTACAAACCTCTATTTACTTTAGCTGCCGCTCAAGCAACAATTGAAGAGAAGTTAAACTTTAACTGTTTCCATGGAATTCTAAAACGTCTAGTTTCTCTAGATTTTCCAAAAAAAATTATCATTCCTTATTTTAGAAATGGTACATCAGCCAGCAAATGAAAGAAAAACTTTGTAGAAAACAAGAAGCAGTTGCTCCTAAGGTTGATATGAAGCGATTTTGCAAATTCTCCCCCAATAATGAAACCTATAACGAAAGATCAGTGCCTATTTCTCATTTTTTAATAATAATAATATACTTCATCTTCTATATCTAGAATTGAACCGGATTTATTCGTAGTGCTTGAAGAAGAAACGATCATATTATAATGCTTCGTCGTTATGTAAATGTATTAATTTATTGTTAACAACACCAACACACAGGCATGAATTTAACTTTTTCCACAATATATTTACTTAAATATATTTAACAAAAATAACTTTATGAATGTCATGATAACGTTTGTGTGTGGGATTTACTTCAACAAACTTATGTTTGCCTGGTACAGGACGGGGAAAAATGAGACACTTCGTTTAAGTTCATCGAGTCCGAGGTAATTTTGATTATTCTCATTATCTATATTATTCTAGCAGTAAACAATTCAGACATTAACATTAATACCAAGCTGCATAAGTCGGCAATCATGTGCCCAGTTTTTTCTAATAATTTTTCAAAAATTTCAAAATTTTTGAAAGACTGTCGTTGCGACCGTTGGGTTTTCTAAATTAATTTTTGGTGTAGTACCGTCAAAGGGCTTTCAAACAAGTTGTTGCTGATCCTGATCAGATAACTGGTTTTTGAGTTGTGGGGCGTTAAATTTAAAATTTTTAAAAATTCATAGGGGCCGCCATTTTGAAGTTAGAGGGTCCGATAAAAAACTGTTTCTCTTGAATTATGGTCTTGTTTCATATCCGCTACTTAGATTTTCAAAATTTTGCTTCTGAAAAAAACGCTACCAAAAAAACATGTCTAACTTCCGCTTCCCGTTTCCGATTTTTTTGAAAAGCTTATTTCGTCGATGAGTTTTCAATATACCCCTTCATTTCAAATTTCATCCAAATACGCGATACCAGAAAATAAACGATAATATTGTATTCAAATAAACGATTACGATACGCAATAGACCCGAATATTACACACACGCGATTTACACACGTTATAAAAATAGAAAAATATTTTTTTTTATTTAAATACGAGAAATAAGGAAGAAAACTATTATTAATTAATAATAAGTGTAGTTTTCTCAGCATTCGGCAAATAATTATATTTTTGTTCTTCAAACAACTCGATTAGTTTCTTGGTAAATTCCGTATGTAAACTGTCTATTTGTTCTTGAGTCGGACGCTCCACTTTTTCAACTTCTATTGGTTTTCCAACTAAAATATAAAATTCAAAATATTTTAATAACAAACATAAAATAATAATTCCTCTGACTTACTAATAGTGAAAATAGGTTTCCGAAAAGGTATGATCCCGAATGAATATTGAAAGAAACCACGCCCTAATGGTATAACAGGAGCAATACCAGTCAAATCTTTTATCCATTCTTGAATCTGACGTATTATTGAACCTTTAGGATTATCGACTTGATTGTAGAGATCTGTTTCTCCAAATGAGAATACGGGCACTAACGGAGTTCCATGTCTTAGAGCTATTTTAATAAATCCTTTGCGTTTTCTAAGTACGATTTTATATTCTCCAGGTCTGCAGTCAAAACTTTCTGCTGCTCCTCCAACTACTAAAGCCGCAACATTTCCTCCTCCAGGGTGGCCTAAAATCCAACTTAGAGATTTTGCCGAAGCACTGCATGCACCTACGCCGAGGAGTATTTCTCGTAATATTGGAAAATAAAAATTTTGTTTTAGGGTTACTGGATATGACGTGTGTTTCGGAAATAATTCATGAAAAGTTTCAGTGGTTGGTCCAAATCCTGAAAAAACCGCCGTGGGTAATAATCCATGTGGAAAACAACAAAAGAAGTAGTTTCGTTTGGGATCAAGTTCAACCCAAGGTGCTCGTTCAAGGCGAATAGGAAAGTAGTTTTTGAAATATTTCCACCAAGCCCAATCACGTATCCATTGAATACGACGACCTCCATGCTCGCAACTGTCTAGGTCTATAACATAAGCCCAAATCAAATACATTACAGCTATTGGCCAATAAGATGTGTAAAGAATCAAATGTGCTAACAGAATTATTCCAAGGACTCCACTAAATCCCAATGTTAGCATTGCTCCACCAACAGCTAATGTTTGTAGGCGTCTTTCTAGTGGAATATGGAGCGGTGCAAATTTTATACCCAGTATATCCATTTTTCTAAATTTATCTAGAAGGAATATGAAATATAAATGCAATGTTAATATTTTTGTTATATCAGAGAATACAATTTCGAACTTGTAATTAGTTACAAGAATATTTTTCTTAATAAGTATGGCATTGTTTGTACCATTATAGATTATACAAATTAGGGTTTTTATTTGTCGTAACTTTTGTCCTAGAAAAATATAATTATGTAGATTGGTAGGGAAACAGGTAATTATTGTCTTGTTATTTAAATGTCTTTGAAAACATTTGTGACTAATTAATAGGTACCTACCTATTTAAGGACTTTGTAGATAAACTGCGTTTATAATAATTAAATTAATTTTAATTGAGAATTACAAAAGATAATAACGTAAAGGAGAAATATTAAAGGTCGAAATAAAACATAAAATGTTCAATTTTTAATGAAATTTTAAAACACGATATACCACTTATCTTTATACAGGGTGTTACGGAAATCGATCGTAACAATGCCACAAGTGAATTAGCACGCAAAATAAAGTTATAAAGTTCTTAGCATTTTCTTCTTCAGAAATTACAATTATTAAAAATGGCACCAACAATTTTTTGGACTCCTAGATTTAAACTTGTGTTTTGTAATCTAGTAGTCTAAAGGTACCTGGTACGATGACTTGAAAACTTTATTGTTTAGAAATCAGTAAAAGTAGTAGAAGATGATAAAAATGACAAACAAGATAATAAACAATCAATAAATAAGAAAATATCAACAACGTTTTAAACCAAATGTTCAAAACGTGCACAAACTGCCCCAGGACAGGCTTTTGATAAAAATTTGATTCCAGCAGTCCAAAAAATTTGTAGCACCAATTTTAACAGTGAACTTTATTTTGCGTGCTGATTCACTCCTGGAATTGTTAGGTAGGTACTACCGTTCCCTAACACCCTGTATAACACTATGTATAAAATTTAATAATACCTCAGATTTTGCACCGTTGTAGCTTTGCTTGTAGTCCAAATACATCAATTTTCAACCAGTTGATCTCTAATATTAAAGTTATCACTATTTAGAGTAAACTGCAGTATATCGGATTAAATTTTATCACATATCGAACTGCCCACTTCTTTCATGTAACATAACAAGAAATATTTAAAATCATAGTTGTTGTAACATCAATCTTCAGGAAGTTAACAAGCCCGCGCGATCTAATGATGTGGTCCTCAAATATCTAGCTTGAGGACAATAAGCTGAAATGAAAGTAATGGAGGTGGGAATTATTATATCTATATGAACCTAATCTTACCAAACAACTAGTTGATAGGAAGAGGTGTCCTCATTAAATGTTATGTAGTAAGAGAAAGGAATTTAATTTAAGTCCAATAGTTGAATTATTGCAGGAGGTGGCAAATGGAAAAATGTTGTTGTACAATTTGGGTTATTTTATTTTTATATAAACTCCAGATTAACGGTACTACAAAAATATGTAAAAAATGATTTATTTTTTGCAAATATAATAATATAAAATAAAATATATAGGTAGGTATAATAATAAATGTTACAATAAACTTTTTCCTAAAATACACATTAAAATTTTAACATCAATAAAGTTGTTTGAATTTTTTATGTAATACACACAAAAATTTAGAAGTGTTATGTTCAATTCAAGGAACTCTGTCAAATTAATTATTTAATTGACTTGACCACTTTCTTAGCAGCTCCATCAAAGTCATCTTCATAAACAATTTTCAAACCCGAGCCCTTAATAAGTTTATTTGCTCTCTCAACATTAGTACCTTTTAGACGAACAACAATTGGTACTTTAAGGCTTAGTTCTTTTGTTGCAGCTATTATTCCTTCGGCAATAACATCACATCTCATGATACCTCCAAATATATTAACAAAAATGGCTTTTACTTTTTTATCGGAAGTAATAATTTTAAAAGCTTCTTTAACGGCTTCAGCTGTTGCGCTTCCACCTACATCTAAGAAGTTTGCAGGTTGGCCACCATGTAGTACAATGATGTCCATGGTTGCCATAGCAAGTCCGGCACCATTTACCATGCATCCAATACTACCATCAAGTGCAATATAGTTAAGGTCAAACTTTGCAGCTTGAACTTCCTTTGGATCTTCTTGGGTAGTATCGCGCATAGCAAATAATTTTTTTTGTCGGAAAGCAGCGTTGTCATCAAACCTGAACTTGGCATCCAATGCAAAATCTAATTGTAAAACTGAAGTTAGAAAATTATTTTACTGCTAACTTACGCACTTACAGTTCTTTTTTTCATCCTCAGCGTACGGATTAATTTCAATCAACAACGCATCTTTACCAACAAATAATTTGTACATATTCATGAGCATCTCAGCGGTTTTGTCCTTTTGAGCTTCAAGTCCCACTTTCTTTGCTACTTTTTTTGCTTGGTCCTTGGATAAACCTTTGGTGATATCAATTGGTTCATAAAATATAGCGTCTGGCGTCTTAGCTGCCACGTCTTCTATGTTAACACCACCTTGTGAGGACGCAATAACAACAGGGCCCTATCAATTATTTTTGTATAAACATTCATTTCATTTCCATTTTTTGTTGGAAATACTTACACCAAAGGACCGTTCCATCATGATTGCAAAGTAGAATTCCTTTTTAGGGTACTTTCTTTCTGCGACCATTACAGCGTTGCATATTCTACCTTCTGCACCAGTTTGTTTTGTGACTAAATACTGCCCTAGCATTTTACCGGTATCCCTTTCCGCTTCTTCTGGTCTAAATGGTTGGAATTAATGGTTGAACATACAGTATAAATAATTAAATAGCTTACGTGGACACCATTCGGACACCACCTTTAAGTCCATTTTTGAATGTACCGACACCTCGACCACCAGCAAGAACTTGAGCTTTCAATGCAATGTTTTTAGTGCCAAGACTTTTAGCAATTTTTTTGGCTTCCTCTTTGGTTTTAGCGACTCCAAATTTTGGTACAGCTATACCAGCATCTTTAAGTAACGTGTAGCTTACATGTTCGTGTACATTCAAATTACGGCGTTGTTGCTTTGACGGCAGCCAAAAATTGTTTCCAAGTATTCCTAAAAACTAAAACATAATTTGATAAACTTCTTTGAATAAGTACAATCTAAAAATTTTATAAGCTGGTTGCAGCACCACGAGGATTATTGACTGATGTTAGAAAGAAATAACATCGATTTTATAGAATTATTAGTTAAAACGGATTCGTTCTGAACTTTGGGATGGAGGTTGAGAAAATCCTAACTGCAAGTACATGAAAATGGAGGTATAGGAATAAACATTATAAAATAAACGGAGATAAGGTTAAATGCAGAAGAGCATTCCAAAACAAAACCAAAATTGTTCATAAATCTCTGTACTTACTAATCCTAGCGTATGGAAGCGAGGTGGCAAAAAAATTATACGAGGCAAGAAGTGTAGAGCAAAAGGAGGAGAAGTATTGGCGGATGGAGTAAAGGAAGCGTGCAGCTACAGAGGCAAGGATAGTTGAGTAAAGACCAAAAATCATGATGGAAGTTTTGCAAGAACTGAACTAGGTACATAATTCAACCTTCGACCTCGAAATGTATATCTTGAGGGCTATATTCGTAACACATTTCGACTTCTTGTTTCTGATCAAAAATTATGTCCTTTAGATATCATCCATTGTGTTATAATTGTCTGCCAAGTGAACTAATTTCAGGCCCACGCCATACGCATAAGACTTATCACCGTCTTACCGACATGGGTGGTCCAGTGCTCTGGCGGTTCCGCCTTTCAATCCAATACCCATAGGTTCAGACTCTGCTCACATAAGACCTTTATAAATGTCGAATGAATGTTCAGCATGCCTTCTGTTTCTTCCTGCATAGGAAGTAAAATTTTAGGATCCTTGGAAATATGATGTTTGGCACGACAATGATTCTTACTGGAGGTAGGAATTTCTCCAGGTATTTTCAGTTAGGGTATACTTTAGACGACTACAAGACGTGTCTTCAATTCAATGGAGTGCCACAGATTTTCATACCGAGACATCGCCCATTGTAATACAAATGGATGAAAAAACTGTTGCACACTTAAGTTATACAAGCTAGGGGTTTCCCGCTACTTCGATGGAAGACATTAAAGTGAGACACCCCAAATCTTCTGATACTCTTTCTTTACGGAAATACGCGTTAGTAATTGCAGCGTACATAGTACTCCAGTAGTTGTTTGTGTTTGCCCAAAGTGTTATAATAACAGCAGCTCTTCTCAGACATGCTTTTCTCGGCCTGTAGGATATTGTAGTACAGCCGTCTTTGACGTAGGTATTTATAGAGCAGTCCTTACGCAGTATCATACCCCTTACAGTTACGTTTCCTATAAGTATGCCGTACTTCCCATTCCAGGCTGGTCAGTTGGAAATTCTTGTAAGACAACTGCAGGCACTGTTTGACATTATTTGACGCCATTTCTTGTGAGGATGAGCTAAGTTACTAACTGGCCAGGACTAGAAGGGAAGCTCTATAATTGTCAAGCCTTAGGTTGTGGGTGCATTATTATTTCCTCTTAAGTTATACATGCATGGTCAACCTAGGCTGAAGATAATCAAGCACGATCTAGCTGTTCCAATTCGTCTGTGAAAATTCTCCAAACGGCAGGTTCGTATTGCGACGTCCTTTATAAAGAGATTAAGTAGAACTTCTCATGTTACCGTGATGGTTGAATGAATAGCATTTTCAGAATTACGCCAGAGGAGGTGATTTATAGATACATGTCCTAGTTTCGTTGCTCTAAATTCTAGGCTAGAATAAGACTCCTTTATGGTATAGAAAAGCGTAGGGAAAGAGTGTCTGGGAACATTCCAGGGGGGTTACAAAACCAAAACGTGACATTTATGTTTTTGGTTTTGATCTGTAAATGTTTCCCCTAATTCAATTCAGCCGTTACCTACGGGTTGTCAAAGACAACGGTAAAATGTTCGGTTCTTCTAGGAAATTGTGTTTTGTATGAGTGACAGACGTAACAGTTTCGTTTTACGAATCCATTTTCTATATTATTAAACAGCCATTAATTATTCTAATTTTAATTCTACATTTTACTGTGATCCAATGTCTGCCGAATATAACAAGTAACATTACGTAAAGCATGAACTATAAATGCATGATGCCAAGCAGGTTCAGTTACAAATGTCACATATTTACCTGATTGTTCTTAATTAGCAGATTTTCCACCAATCCATTTTTTTTAAAAATGAGAGCCATTATTCATTCAAATTTCGATAAAATCCCTAATCATTTTATGGTAAATTTATGTAAGATTTTAGTTTGTATAACGATAAAGGAATAAAAAATAAAACGACCGTCAAATAGTCTAAAACGACATTTGAATGTTTCGATGATTATTACCTGTCGCCTTTTAATTTAATTTGTTTTCCTAAGACCTCTTTGCATTTTATAATAATTATTTTCATTGAAGCGATCCACAAAATTGTTTGGTATGGTATTGTGATTCGCCTGACGAAAAGGAATCAATCTACCACATCAGGGAGTCAGCGTAGTACTTGTAGGGGTCTGTAACATACATATAATGGCAGAGTAAATTATACGCAGGAGACGGTTTTAGAATTCGTAGGAACATATCTAGTGAGGCTTCTAGTTATTTTTAATAACTTTTAATATTTCCGATGTAATAAGTATAGGTACTTCTTACTTGACAAAGAAGTTTATTTGCGAATCGTGTATGGAAACTTGGTGTCGTATAATTTACAATGACGTAAACAAAGGATCCCTGCCTTGACGAAATGTGTTGACGAAATTTTCGGGCAGTGCTACAGGCCTTGCATGAATTCTGCAGGAATTTTTGATTAACGAAACCCCTTTGGGCTTTTGTGACGCTAACACCTGATATATACAATCAGTCGTTATTAATTTCTGTAAGGAAATAAACGGCCATGATTTATATTTAATAGTCATTGCTTTAGGCTTTTTCCGCTTTTCTACAAAAATGCTTGTGCTAGAAGCACCGAATTTGTTCCATATTTGTGTACTTAAAATAATATTTTATGTAATAATTATTACTTAATTAAGTAGTACCTGTTACAAAACTTTGGACCATAAAAATATTTTGTTTTATTGGCTTGCACGAAACGTGTCATCGCAACCGCCACCGCCATCGTCTGATTTGAGTTGAAAGAGAAACCAGGATCACAGAAAGTAGAAAATGTTACACGTGGAGTTTTCGATCAATAACCAACGACCAGCGACTCTCTTATTGTGTTTTGTTTCTATTTCATTCTATAAGCATAGCGTAAACCGGTAAACCTATTTGGAATGTTGCTTTTATGTTATTACAAAAAAAAGCTGCTATTTATCAAGTTTTAGGAATGTAATCTTCAAGTTATACAAGGCCGTAGCTAGACTGCATGCTTAGGGCAGGCTCAGTATATTTTAGGGCATGTTCTCTTTTTTGAAGAACTTTTTAAATATTTTCGAGGAATACAAAATTAAAGAAAAATAGAAACAATTTTGCAAAAGTAAAATATTTATATTAATGAATAAAACAACTAGTAAGTTGAATATATTTCAGGAACGATCTAAAAAAAATATATTGAAACAGGAGCAGGAGCATAATCTCGGTGGACTACGGGAATTTCATTTTATGAAATGATATACTAATAAGATCTATTACATTGTGAATTATAACCAACTCCTTTGTTCCCGCACAAGAAGGACACAATTGCAAAATACTTATTTAAAAATTTCTAGTTGCAAAGATTTATTTTTTCGTGATTCTGATTTTAAAAGCATATGCGTATAACTGTACAGTATTTTATATTAGTATAGCAAAGCAATAAATTTATATCGTCATTTCTTAAATTGTGCAGAAACGATGAGTTTTAAAACGTATCTGGTTACACTCTATTTTATGACGATATCAATTGTTTGCACTTCCGGCCCTTCAGTGAAGTTACCTGAGTGGTGAAAATGAAACAGTATTTTACAATTTTTAATTATGTTCTAAATAATATTTTGGATTAAACACGCGTTCTTGGTTTCTTGACGATCACGACGCGTATTCGGTATTTTTGCATAAAATAGTTTATTTTCACTTGTGGCTGAAATTTGTATTGATAAAACTGTTTACGTTTACCTTTATTTCATGTAAATTTTTATTTGCCTTATTTCAAGTTTTGGGTAAATATTGAAACAACTAAAAAATAATACGACCTTTAAAAAAAGATATCTTATAATTTATTAAGCAGTGTCCAGTAGCCTATAATAGCTCAGCTTTGTATACTTTTTAATCAAGAAGAGTAATTACCATTACACTTTTGAAAGGGCATGATGGTAATAAATGAAAGTATATTTTGCGCTGGTCATGAAAGATTATCGACCGCGGTCCCAGGCAGACTTTATTATAGAAACAGACTGAAAATTATGTGTTTCGATTTTATGATTTCCTGTTTATGTGGCAGCCAAACGAAGCTACAAGCATTGAGAGCTACCAATGTCACGCAGTCACGCACGCCACATTTTCCTGTTGATTCGATCCCCTCTGTAGAATGTACTATTTGTATTTGGTCCTATTCCTATTGTAGGCACATGTTTTTACTATGGCTGTAGACTGACTAACAATACGGACATCCTTCCTGTTGGTAACCTTAAAGCGCTTCGATGTCTAACATTTTAATTGTTGTTGTTAGTTGTATTGGTATTGGTTGTATAACGTACATTTGTTTCCGTCTTTACCAGTTTACGAATTTACCCTTATCCCGGGGTATGCGAGATAATCATATCATGAAACAGATTGAAAAATTTGTAGCTGATCATCATGACTAATTATAGCGTAAATTATAATAGTGCCGATAACTGAATATTCCGAATGAAGGATATCATGTTTTCTCAGGACCCAGAGGCATTATTATTCTTGTAGTCGTAGAATCTAAATGAGAAGGCACTGGAAAACTGCGTATTCAGTATCAAATTATTTTCTGCGAGTTGAAAATTATTATAAGGCACTTGACCTGAACACGGAAACTTGAAAACATATCTTTGAAAATTTATAGTCTCCTGATGTTGGATGGAGTAAAATGACTCATTTGTATTTCGAACGTTACCAGAGAGAATCGACCTATTCTCGAACTTGTGTGATAGAAAGTGCTATCTAGTATCTACACATAGACACAGAGTTCTACATGAAAGGAAAAAAAAAGTTTTCGTGTAAGAAGATTAAGAAATGTTGAAATATGACTCATACTTTTTTGTGTAACTTGGTGGTTTGCTCCTCGGTCTTTCCAATTGTTGTAATTTTGCCAATACGTCGCTTTTGTCCGTTTCCCTACATAGTTGAAGAAAAACACTCTAGGAATTTGTTATCATTGGTTTGTCCGCTACTGGTAATTTTAAGATTAGACGGATTTCGGTTAAAAGTAGAAATTTATATAAATTTTTGTTAGAAACAGTAGTAGGTATTCTAGATTGAGGGCACCAAGGACAAAGAATATTTACCAAGGGTAAACTTTGTAAAATCAGGAAATGATTTGGAACTAGATTGTTGGCCTTTAAACAGGGTAGGTACTATAGATACCACAAGTCAAGGTCAAGTTAACTCGGAGCGAACAGTAAATGGTTACAAATTTTTTAAACCAAGCAATGATCAAGCTTGCAGTAGCAGAAAACGTAATATGGTGGCGGGCGGCTGTCTTTTACTAATTAATAGCCTAGCCATCTTGGGTTACTACATCTTCTGAACTTTTATTCTAACTCTGTCCTGGTCTAGAAAGAACAAGTCGAATGTTATGCAGACCCCTGTAGGGTAGGGATCATATAGTCGCATCGACTGGCGGTATCTGTTAATTGTATAAAACACCAAGCCAACTAAAATTTTTGGGCCGATCCTCGCAAAACTGGCAAGAAAGTGTTCGTTTCGAACTTATCTCCTAACAGGATCACATGAGAAACAATATACATGTAAATATGCTGTGCTGCTGCATTTTAATAAATCCATTTGGAATCTAAAGGCCAGTAAAACCTAAACAAACTAAATAAAGTGTCCTGATCTAACCTAACTTGTCGCAGGAGTTCATGTTGCAGAAGTAGGTAAAAGATTTACTCCCGCATGTATATTGCAACGGTAAGTGATTCCGTTTTTATCCAAATGAGGTGTACCATTTTGCCCCACACATTAACAGAGCATCAGAACGTGAATACACTAAAACGTTATAAGCGTGGATGCAGCAGATGTTATTTTTATGGAAATGGAATTAATTATTGTAAACAATTAAACATGTTGATATAACATTGGGTTGGTTGCATTGTAAATGTTACTGTATTTTTTTAATAAAACGTTACACATAGACCGTAAAATCTATTTTTCTACGATCGTGCTAAAAAGTAGACAATATTTATTAATTTTAGTGCAAAAAATGACACTTGGTTGTACTTGTGCAATAAAATTGTATTTTTACACACTCCATTGGCTTAATGAGGTTTAAATTTATTAAACACTCTCATTTTCTATTTATTACATAAATATCTACTTAGCAGGTTAATAATTTTTGTATCTCTCTAGTTTTCTGGATACTAACGAGACTAATTTCGTTAGGGGATGTTAAGAAAATTCAAGATGGCGACCGGGCTCCGAAAGTATGAGTCAAAGAAAATTTTTCCGTACAGTAAAATATACGAAGTAATGTCGTATTGAAGTGTTCCAAATTTCTAATTAATATAATAGAATATAAGCGTTTCAGAGCTACGAATTTGGTCCCATCTTTAATAGCTACCTACCCTGTATGTATTATAATTTATAATGCCTGCAACTATATAGTGTGATTAGGCAATAGGCATCCGCAAAAATATTGATAAGTCTGATTGAAAAAATTTCTTAATCGTACCTAGAACACCAATAAAAAACAGAGGTTGGGAGCTGGGAGGTGGCTACTTCCCAACCCGAAAAGTGATAAGAAAGTTGCCACTTCCCAACCTATTGTCAAATGATGTTGAAATTGTTTACATTTTACAAATTTTATCATAATAATATAAGGTAATATTATGATTACTAGGTACTTTATAATTTTATGATTGTGAATTAAATTATTTTCTGCACTTGCAATGATTCGCGAAATAAATATCGTTTGCATTCATGACCTCCTAATACTAGTTAGGTTAGATGCGGATACTTCTAAACTCGAGTTCATGGATTTATTTTATTTATTAAATTTAGCCTTTAGTCGAGGCGTAGCCTCTATCTTTGATTTGTAAACGCAGTTTATATAGTACATTATACAGGGTGTCCCGAAAATGGCCCAAAATATTTATGGGGCGTTGTAGTTGACCGAGAAAGGACTAAGGAGTATCAGAAAAGTAGGAAAAGAAATGTACCTGCCGTGATTTTTATTAACCAAAAAAGATGTGCACAATCTGGCACATGCACATTTTATGACAATAACTTGTTAGGAAGCTAGTTATTTTGATTGTTACTTACTCAGTATTACTTTGGAATTCAACGACTGATTTTTGAACAGAGCACAATGTTGCTATTATAGACTCATTTTCGCGCTATGTCCATGTTAAAAATATATTGTCTTCAGTAATAATTTAATAATTTGTAATTACGCTTAATATTTTTTTCTATATTTCTTATCAAACTACAATTTCTAGAGAGGCATTTAGTCGTGTGTTACAATAGTTCTTTAAAATTTATAAACTCCTGATATTAGATGACGTGCACGATTCCTTTCTGGGAAAGTTCTCGAATACAACGGATTATGAAGCAAATTTATTTACATATATTTGTTTAATTTGTAATATTAATAATTAGCAAAATCATAATTATTTAAATGATATTTTAAAAGTTATTTATTGCAGTATGAAATATCATACTTTCTAATTCGATGCGGAAAAATTGGGCAACAATTATTCTAAACAAGTTCCTGCATGCATAATTCTTTGTAAAGTTAGGGATTTATGGTCCGAGTCTCCTAAAGTGTACAGATAATAATTTTTTTATCGATAAGGTTTATAATAATATTATTGCGCTACCTCTTTTAAAGGTAACTTTTTATTGAGTTCAAGGTGGATATTGCTTATCTTTTATAGTATCTACGGTTACAATAAATAATTTATTAATATGTAATTTTAATTTAAATTTGATTATTACTTCCTTTTGTTTCTCCTATTTTATTAGTTCTGCTGAAATATGCATTACTGAATAACTATTAAAGAAAATTTTATTGCAAAACTAAAAGTTATAAATTTATTGACATTCTCAAGTATTACTTACTTTGTTGAAATCCATAATTATAAAAATAATAAATATTAAATAAATTTCCCGTTAAAATCGATATTTTATTTAATATTTATTATTTCTATAAAAGTTATAAAGTCTGCAAAACCGTTAGCTCCTAGCAATTGGAATCAAGAAAATGTTTTCGATGTATATTTTTATGTAGTAGTTAACACGTACTACTGGAACTGTATTATTCTTATTATTATATTATTATTAGTATTTCTATAATAATTATAATTAATACTCGGATTGCAAAAATATAAATAATACACAGTAATAATGAATGATGTAGAATTATAATCTATTGCATATAATATGGAATCATTTATTAACGCATTTCTGTGTTCCTGTGACTAGGTAGGTTTGCAACGGACACTTGTTTGGAGTAAAGTAATGCAAGGCAGCAAAGCAGCTTGGTTGTTGGGTTGGTTCACCATACGATAAACACTTAAACACTGTATTAAATTTTATCATATTTTACTATTTTTGCTACCTATTTTGTTAGTTCTCACCTAACTTATTACTGCCATCCTATTCATGCTAATACTAGTATTAAAATGAAAATTAGCCTCTCATTCTTAGGACGGCAAGTTCATTTATTTCAAAATGGAAATGCCGAAATGCCTGTCTGTAGGTGTGTGGGTGGGTGTATGTGTGTATGTAATGCCTCTAACGCGGAAGCTTAGGAACCGATTTTGTTTTTTCTTTAATTTACGTTCAATCACAGTCTACCCGCTTAGATTTTTCTTGAAGGCACTTTTTATTAGAGATAATTAGATATTGTTAATAAAATAATAAAGCACATTTAAATGTGGTGTCTTTATTTTTAAAATTGCTATATTTTATTATTATTATAATTTATTAAGGAACATGTTATAGCCTATCAGTTATATACCTATTTGAAATTTCCCCTTATTTTGTAAGACCTTATATTATATTATTATAAATTAATTTATTTCAGGACTTTTCAATAGAATTTAAGACTGTAGTTGAAAGGAAATCCATTTATATTTTTAATGTTTTGAATAATTTAGACAAGAATATTCACATCTTTTTTGTTTTCTACAAATTCCCACATGCATTCACACGTATTTCTAATTTCCTGCTAACCTGGTACCTCGGGAACTCATACGAGGCTCCTTATTGTTGTTACAATCCCAACAATCAACGAACATGCATTCATTTACTTACCATTGCGCAGTGTTCTGCTTTGACTGTGGGTTTGACTGCTATTTCTCATACAAAAGGGTCCTTCATTTATTTCATTTCAGCGAGTCACAGTTACGTTATAGTATTTACGATTCTTTGACTTTATGTGCTCCTATTAGAAGGTAGCTTTGATACGGACACTTCGAACAGTTTGGAAACGGAACAAGTTCGTTTGGTCTTCTTTTGTTTAAAACTTACATTTCTAATTTTCTATACCAAAGTAGTTCTGTTTTGATTCTATTTGTTGAGGATTAGTGGGAACTGTTTTTAATGTGGCAGTGTAGCAGTCATATTTCGAGGGCCAATAAGGAAAAATTTGGCGTGGGTCATCAATTATTTATAATGTTTGTAAATTTTACAGTTAAAACATGCGTTGGTTTTACGATGTAGAACAATGGGTGTTTGGTATGGTACTTTTTAAACGATATCTTGAACAATTAATCTGAGTACAGAATGTAACTCGTACCTTTGGAAGCCTATTATAATATGAATGGTTATTCACTTCAAAATGAAAAAGCTGAAGAGATCTTCCCTTTTTTTGTTCGCGAAGTTCAAAGTTTCGAAAAACATACCTGCTGTTCACTGATGTCAGAAAGTCCCTACTCCATAAAAATCAAAAAATAAAATAACTTCTAACCACACATTTTATTTTTGGTTTTCTTTGTAATTGTCGTTTTTTAATTTTCAGGAATGAATGAAGATCTTCGTATCGAGTTAAAATAAACAATAGTTTGATATATTGATTGTATAGACAAACGACCAATAAATAAAGACATGTTTTTATAATATATAGACAGCCTATGCCTACCCTGGATAATTTTGCTTTATCAGGTTAGGTTATGATCAGCGCCGGATTAAGCTTTTCTGGGGCCCTAGACAATTATTTTTCCGGGCCCGTTGTTGCATAAATTAAGTTTGTGTAATTATTTTTTGAGGAAATTAGAAAAATGAGGAATTTTACAATTGAACTTCAACCTAGTTGAAAATACCCAAAAACGTTTTAAAAATGAAACAAAAAAATGTTTCTTGTATTCTGGTGTTGGCTTTCCCGATCCTCGGGCCCCACAAAAAGCGGGCCTTAGACATTTGTCTTATTTGTCTATGCTATAATCCGGCGCTGGTTATGATTAATAAAAAAAAGACACTGAAATTATAGGAAAGAAGGAAGAGATCAGCAAGTTTTGTCAATTTACTCGCTCTTTACTGTAATTTGCACTCTGTACAGAATATACAGAATATCATCTTTCATTTTATGATAACCTGATAGCAGTTGTACTGATACGAGGTTCCTTATTGTAGTTTTATTTTGTATCGTTATATACAGGACGTCATTTGCAATTGCAGATAAACCATTGCGCGGGCTTACGTATAATTGACCTAATTGTCATCTTGTTAAATTAAATGTACTTCTTTTGTTTCATTTAATTAACTTTTTAAGATTAGAAATGATATGCAATATGCAAATGCATTGTGTTTAGAATTTTTAGAGCTTCTATTATTAAACGGGATCAATACTTCATTTGATATCAAAGTCGACTCCAGGTTAACGCGCAGGCGGTTGTACCCGTCTCCATATTATGTGTTCCTAATACCGGGCGGGGTAAAATGAGACATTTTGTTAGCAAAGTTTTGGTGCTTGTTTGATAATTTTAAGTTTGCAATTTTTCCACCATTACCACTGACTGGACTGCCTGCTATGAAGCGCCGCGCCGGCCGTTTGTATGAGGCGCCGTTTGTGTCAATTATAAATGATAAAAATAAACAGTGCGATAAATACATTTTTTTTAATGATAAATAACAGTTTTTCTGATACATTTTTATGATAAATAAATTTTGTTACGATAAATAAATTTTTATTATGATAAAAAAAAGTTTTTCAGATAAATAAACGTTTTAGTAAAAAACTTTTGTGACAAAATAGTTTTTTTCTGAGAAATAAAAGTTTTGACGTGATATAAATATAATAATATATATACACGGATAAAAATGTTTTGTGAAAATAAATATTTTTCTGATATAAATATTTGATGGTAACCGTTAAAATACTGAAGAACTGTATTTAAACCTTGGAACTGTTAGTTGGCAATTTGGCATAATAAATATTACCAGAATGTTGTGAAACCTGTTATAATTTCTTTATAGGTACCTCTTATTTTTTAGGGATAGCTGTAATTTTTCTCTTTTCGATCATATTCATAAAATTTTGCAGTTTTTTATTTACAATTAAAGATAAATTACAACTACATTTTATACGTTCTTTATAATTAATTACACAATCATATAAAAATAAAATAAATTATATAAAGAAAAAGTTGTGTAATATAAATATGATGAACAAAAATTTAAAGTTTTGCTGAATTTATGTTTTGCAAGTTTTGGAAATGATCATAACATTTATGTATTTTTTAAATAACGTTTGTTTTACGTTAGAAATTTTATGTAAAATTTATATTTAAAGAAGGATGTTTCTATTTTTCTAACTAAAAATAAATTATCAGTTGCTTTTTTGTTACTTCAGTTACATACGAAAACCTCAACATTTCAATCTGAACAATCTGAATTAAAGTTAAAGTTAAAATTTTGAAAATATTATAGCGGTCGTCATTGTGAAACTAGAGAATCCGGTAAAAAAACTGTTTCTGCTTCTGAAAAAATGCTACCAAAAAACATGTCTAACTTCCGCTTTCGGTTTCGGATTTTTTTCATAAAATTAACAGTCGAAATCTTTTTCATTTCAGGAAACGTGAATAGGATAAAAGTTTGTGTAGTGTGTCCAATAAAGTAACAAAATGAATAAACAAGATATATTTCTTTTCTTCTTTATTCGTTTTTCAGTTTTATTCATTTTGGATTGGAAAATTTTACAACTAACATAATATTAGGAACATAAAGTAGAAATTGTATTAAAGGAGAGGGAGACAGTTTGTTTTATTCCACTTTAAATATATTTTTGCTCTTTTACGTTGTATGATGGGCTACACTTTCTCAAATGAAGTGTCCCATATTACCCCGGCTGGTATCAGGAAACCAGCATCGATGAACGAATATGTTTGTTGAATGCGGTGTACTAACACAATAGAACAGTCCAATAAAAGATAAATCAGTGGCTATATTTTGTCGCCTACAGGGTCTTTCTCTTTACTGTTTTGTAACATAACAATAACAACAATTTCTTAATGGGTGATTCTGGAGTATAAAGTGAGGTCATATTAGCCTGCTCCTTTTTTGTTAAACAAACTACGTATTTATTTAAATTGAAGGGACAATTTAAATTCATCATTTCCATGAACTTCACCAGAAATCAAAAATGCATGACTGATTGACTGCATACTCTTGAAAGGTGTACGATGTAGTCATACGGTCATACTAACAAAATTAAATGAACCTTAGTTAAGTTACAGTTGTAACAGTTGAAACTTTGATACATAACTTTAAATAAAAATTGTTAGCAACTCTCTGATTAGTCTGATTGGTTAACTTTACAGTCGTTTCGAAGATGTTTTAACAAAAACGTAACAGGCTAATATGACTTACTTGTTACATTATATAACACCCTGTATAACTTTAGTGATAAAACTCGACTTTTGGTTGTAATCTGTAAAATTTCCTCTCTCACGTTGTACGGCTGCCACAATTTCTCAAATGAAGTGTCCCAAATTACCCCGGCTAGTATCAGGAGACCAGCATCGATGAACGAATATGATTGCATCTTCTGTTGGTATTTATCTAGTTACTTTGAAAATGTAGAAAAAAAACCAAAACTTCTATAATTAATTAGAAAAGTTCATACTGCAATAACAACTACGACAAAGACAAATGGTATTGAAAATACATAGGTTTACTTTAAAAAATATCTTGTCGTTTTTTTTTAATATTCCCCTCTATTGTACAATACAACCGTAATAATTTTTTGGCAGGCGTTTGGTTTATCTCATCATGGAAGAACCAACTATTAGATCCATTCTGTTGCCTGGCAAAATGCCTCAGAATTGCACCTTTATGGCTTTATGTCAAATAATCTCCAAGCCAGACCGGGGCTTTGATAACCACCGCACAGGGTTCTGTATTGCATATGGATATGGAAACTCACGTGCACTCGGGCTTCACTTCAATTCAAGAGAAGGGTCTCTGTTACTTTGACTGGGGGGAGTTGCAGAAAATGAGTGTGGATTATATCATGGATACTGCAAACAAACGTTTTTGCGATACTAAACTATTTTTGCCCATTTTCCGGTTGCTTAACTACCACGGAAAATTTAACTTACCGATCAGGTACCTACTGGTTGCTATGGGAACGCACTGACCTGTTATGAATCATAACGTATCTAACTTTTGTTAGATGATAGTGACAGTTGTAATCAAGTTATCTGGTGTCTAAAATTCTGAATGATTGACAGCTGTTACTTTATTAATTTATATTTTCTATAAAAAGTGCTCATAATAGATTTTTATTTTTCGTAGCGCAAAAAATGGTATACGACGCGTGTTCGTTAAGTGCTTACAACAGATCGAGAAAAAAAAACTTTCTCTCGATCTGTTATAATTATAAGGCACTTACCGATCTTGCATCGTAATATACTGTTATGATCGTTTCTTCTAGTTTTTGTGACATTTTTTATTGAATCGTGTTAATGTTAATACACTAACGTCATTGCAATCATAAATTGTTTTCATCATAAAACTATCTTTGACATTTGCAACACTTTACTGTTATAGAGATAGGGTGAAATAGTTTCTATGCAGTTAGAACGGATATCCGAAAAATATTAGGTAGCACATTCTAATTTATGGCACACCTAAAACAATCGAACCATTGTTCATATGTGCTAATGGGTTTCGAATTTATTATAAATTCCTATTATCTATACCTATTATAATCTGTGTAGAGTATTGCAGTTATTTTAGTTAGCTATTTACAGGAAGAAATAAAAACATTTAGAAATTTCACATTAAATTTTCTTTCAGAGTATGTTGTTATATTGGTTACTGCAAAAAAATGTTGGATGATAAAATGTCGGTATTATTAAGTCACCATAGAAAATTCCTAGCCAAATATTTCTTATATCATCCTTAATCTATTTTTAAATACTACTTCAAAGACATGCAATAGTTCTTGCAGAAGAGGCAAATTTATGTTAAAATTATAATTAACACCGGTAACACATTGTTATATCTAAGTTTCTGAACTGAAATGTTTTTAATTATTTATAACCTGTAATACTAAGTTTTTATAGAAATAATAAATATTAAATATAATTAATACAATATCGATTTTAACGGGAAATACCAATATTTATTATTATTATATTATTTATTTGAAAATAACCTTCTTAATGAAGCATTCCAATAATATTAGGACAGATGACACGGAGTTTAGAAGAAAAACTGGTGTTTGTATTTATCTCAAAATGCGAACTCTAGGCGGTTTTATTTTTGAATACCCGTTACAAATATAATATTATGCCCAGAGGTTAAAAATTCACGAAATATATCATATACCTACCTACCCAGTGGCGTAACTACGGGGTCGCAAAAGGACGCATTGCGTCGGGGCCCGTCAATCCTGGGGGCCCTTGGGCCCTCGAACGAATTTTGAAAACATTCAAAGTCAATTTTTTTTAGTCGTATTGAATTGCAATAATTGTGAACTGAGTCTGAGAGTTCAGACCTTGAGAGAAACTTGCATTCCAATATATCGAATTGATATTTGATATCGAATACTGTTGGGTCAACAATGTGTTTAAAACTTTTTAAAATTCCCAAGAACCCGTGAAAATCTCTTTTTTTTCACGGGATTTAGTGTCGTTATATTATAACGACACTAATCTAAAAAAGGTTATATAAGTTTATAACGGTTATAAGTTATAACCTTTTTTGTGGTATAGGCAAATCAAAATAAATAAAAATTACAAATTTATACTTTCTAGCTCGAATATCTCGAAAACTATTGATTTTTGGTACATTATACTCAAAATGTATAACAGTATAAATCCAAAAATGCAAAAATATATAGGGTGTTCTATTTAAAATTTTCAAGTTAGCATTACTTCCGGTTAAACCGGAAACGCAAACTAATTTTCGACATACCAAAAATAAAGCTTATAGCTAACCATACAAATTGTCTCCAAGAACAAACTTTCTACAGCTCGACCAAGCTTACAAAGTTAAAAGGAGGCGTGTCCGGCGCTGTTATAGTTTTTCAAAGTACAGTCAAAATAAAAACATGTAGGCGGCAAATTTAAATAATTGTAAATACTCTTCATTTCAAGAATTCCAGGACCTTCCGAATGATATTTCTGGCTTCAGAATGAACTATCTTCCTCGATTTAGCATTCATACTTAACAGATTTTAAACGTCAAAACAATCTGACAAACACTGATATTATTAAAATTTTAAAAGTCAATTGAATTTTTTCAGTGAATATACTTTTGAGTATAATTGTTTGCTATTGGTTGACGTATTGTCGCGCCTTGTCTTTCAAAATTTAGTTGACATATTTTCCGAGGCATTTGTAAGCTTGGTGGAGCTTTATCTTTAACAATAAAAAAATTATTTGGGTGTCCCGTTATTTTATTTACACACTGTATATTGTATATTACTGCGAAGAGCAACTAACCTCGGCCCCATGTAATTTTAAAACATTGTGTATTTTCATTTATTGATAATAATAAATTGTCCGTCGCCGAATCGACTCGTACCGAATTGTTCGGCGCCGAATTGCCGGCCCCGAATGGCCAGCGCCGAACTGCCAGAGTCAACTCGTCCTGCTTCGAAAGATAGGGGCCATTTACAAAATTTTGCGTCTGAGCGCAAATTTTCTAGTTACGCCACTGTACCTACCATTCTATTAATGGAAGCAAAATGTACATTAAGGAGGATACAATTATCAATTAAAAGATTAATTTGAGAAAGTTGATAATTATTATGTTACTCGTAGACTGACTAGAATTTCATAAATGGTTATAAAATGAGTAGATCTCGCTGGATCGCATTTAATCCGCTGTGAGTTTCCCATAAAGTAAACTTAACGTTAAGTATTAAAGGATTATGAGATCTTAGTAATAGGTATATAAAATGTTAGTAATGAAGGTCAAATGAAAACAAAACCGTTACCTACTTTACTTTTGCTTGATTACAGCTCTACTGGGCTGGGTGACAATTCCAGGTCTATTTTCCAAATGTACATAAGTACTTCCTGCATCAAATATTCAGTTTATCTATTTCAAAATTTACTGTTATATTTAAATAAACGGTATCATAATTTAGAATCTAATTTTAACGAATGTTGCCAAAATAGTCAATTTATTTTGCTGTAACTTTTAAGGTGGTTAACCTCCTGTATCATCGGAACCATTAAGTATCAAGCGAAAATGCTTGAGGCGATAACTGTTCAAGCCAGTTTTTTGTACTTTTGGTGTTTTGGAGGGACAAATGACAAAATGCCCAATCTCAGAATAAGCTAGTTTCGGTGAGAAAATTTAAATATGAAATAAATAAAATCCAATTTGATTGTACTAGTTTATTGCCATGCGATTGATGCACCTCAGCAAGCCAATGACTGGAACGATCTTGAATTATTACAGCATGTAACGAATTGTTAATTGCCTCTAATTTAAAGGTAATTGTTGATAAAGTTGCATTACGATAAAGTGAGAAGGATGTTTATGAATAATAATTCAACCAAGATAGGAATTCCGTCTAGGCTTCTTGAGGAATCGTTGACCTAGCTGTGAACTTCTTGTCCCAGATTATTTGTGGCAGGTTGAAGATGACCACACCATTGAGTTCTGTTTGTGACGTTCTAGCAAGAACACGACCTTCCGCACGTGATATATAATTATTACCAATTATGTGGTGTTTCAGTGTCAATAAATAAACGAAATGTGCATTTCGTGTTTTGTACCTGATGTTCTTTTTAAGTGAGAAAATTAGAGCTACCTAGTAATTTTCCTATTTAATTTTAATATTCACGAATTTCAAACTAAAAAATGAAACATTCTTTAAGTTCGAGCACGTGGAGGTTTAAAAGGAAAAAAATATTTTTATTTTTCCAATGGGTAGTTTTTATGCCGATAGTTTATTCGGCACCCTTACTGAGTAACTTTGATATATGGGGAGACACGAACAATAAAGAAGTTAGTAATGAAGTGGTTAACAAACACTATTTCAATATTAGTTCATCGTCTCTTCAAAAATTTCCTAGAGGTGTGTAAGTATTTGTAATCCTATTGTCTTTGATTACATAATTATAGTGTGAATCGAATAAATATCAATCAATTTGAAGCCTTTAAATCTTTTTCATTTTATGTTTATTTTAGTATTGAATTTTTTCCCTGTGCCATTTGAAGAGGAATGTCTTTCTAATGATCGTCGAAGGAAAGGTATGTACAAGAAATTTTTATAATATATAGTTA
This sequence comes from Hemicrepidius hirtus, assembly GCA_963082805.1. Lineage (NCBI taxonomy): Eukaryota > Metazoa > Arthropoda > Insecta > Coleoptera > Elateridae > Hemicrepidius > Hemicrepidius hirtus. The sequence continues at coordinate 9,917,673 of OY720161.1, forward strand.
CTTTAATTATGGGAACAATTATTTTTTTATTCTAGGGGTTTGCATGAACGCATATGAGTGTAGGATTCAAAGTGGATCACATCACGGCCAGTGTGCATTGGGATTTGGCGTTTGTTGCGTGTGTAAGTGATGCATATAACATAAACCTACTTATTTTTTCAATTGTTTCCACTTTTTCTGTACACTCGTTTCAAGAACCTGTTACCTACAAACTTTTATTTTTTAAGTTAATAACTTTTAGTCCTCGTTATTTAATCAATGCAGATACTCGTTATGCAATCAAAGAATATTTAAGTTTCAATTTTCTATTGTTTTATACCGTATGATCAATAAAACGCACGTAAGGGTTGATGGTCATTAATTCAAAATTTGTGCTTTGGTTATTTCTGTATTTATTAACTTGTATTATTAACTTCATATATTGGTGTGAGTGTTGAGACGTGAGAGAGATTAGCATTCCTGCTCTTGAACCAGATCGTGGGTTCAAACCTGGCGAGACTAAAAAACTTACATAAAAAAAGTAAAATTTTCAATATGATCCGTATTAATATAAAAATTTTAAAAACAGATTCATTTCATAAGTAACTGGCCCGACAATCACCTTTTTGCCGCAAACGTCAAGCAATGAATTTCTTAATAACTGAAAACCCAGAAAAATTGTTTTCTTTGTTTTACTACCATAGAAAGCAATATACAGGGCTTTTTAAAGAAAAGTAACCATCCTTAGTACAGCTCCACCAAGCTTACAAATCCCCTGGAAAATATGTGAACTAAATATTGTAAAAGACAAAGCGCTACAATACATCAACCAATAGCAAACAATCCTACTCAAAAGTACATTCACCGGAAAAATTCAAATATTAATAATTTCAGTGTTTGTCAGATTGTTTTGAAGTTTAAAATCTATCAAATCTGAATGATAAACCGAGGAACATAATTCTTTCTGAAGCTAGAAATATCATTCGGAAAATCATCGCATTCTTTGAATGAAAATTTACAATTATTTAAATTTGCCGCCTAAATGTTTTTCTTTAGCCTGTACGTTGAAAAACTATATCAGCGCCGGACACGTCCCTTTTAATTTTGTAAGCTTGGTATAGAGCTGTATTTTTCAAAATTATTCTTTCCATGAAAATCGCTAAGACATGTCAACAGAGACAGCAAGGGGGACATCTTTTCACGTAAAATCCTGATGTTTGTCGTCAACCGTTTAACCGTCACAGCCACCCCCGCTAAAATTTCAAATGGCACCATACCATGTACTCGTATAATAGCACATCGTTGGAAAGGTATTTTCATAAGGAGTTTATTTTAATTTTTATTTTTTTATTCGCTTTAAATTGAGATAAAAAAATTAAAACTATATTTTGTTTATCAATAAGCAATATATTTCTAGTGATTCATTTCAAATCGAGGGTGTGTGTAAATATGTAAATATATTAATAAATTTAAAAACGGTTCATGTAAACACAATTCACTTACACAAGAAGGAATCGTAGTTAACTGTAAGGTACTGTATTAATCACGACTTAGGTCTTTTGCAAGCAGTAGACTCTGAATTTGAATCTTGAAACCTTCTTTTCCTAATACCCTCTTGTACATCTTTTGTCAATTTGATTTCTAATTCACATTTCAAGCCGTTGAAGGGTATGCAGAACAGTCTTAGGTTCTTTAAACGCACAATTCCTTCAATAAGAGTGTTTTCCGTATAGTCGAATACTCCAATACCATTTACCACAGGTATGCAAGAACCAATAATTTTACAGTCTCTATCATTAATAGATGTGAGTAAAAATGAATAATTACCAGCTTCTTTTTTGGGCCCCATAAATTGTACACATATCTGGATCGTGTTTGAGAAAAAATTTATAAGAACGCCGTATTTAAATATTTTTTCAAAAGCCCAAATTAATCCAAAATGTAATTCAATACATGGTCCTGTAGGACGGTTGCGGAGCCAGATAAAAAAACAATTAGAAGTAATTTCTTGCACAGTATTGTTTGGACACGACTTCGCATGTTGAAAAAAATCATCTTTTGTACCAACCCATTTACATCCTGTTAAAGGACAAGCTACTTCACCGTATTCACAAAATTCATGATGTAGCTTTAGCATAGCAGGTGTGTTTATAAAGTTACATCCAAATTCTTTATACTGACAAGGAAATTTTAACTTTTCTGCAACGTTCTCTAGAGAATAATTGCGCACTTCAATAGTTTTCTTTAAACGTTTTCTACAGAGTGGACAAATACGAATTTGCATAAAACACTTTTCGCAAACACTGTGCCCACCTGGACACATCCTTATTGGGGCATAAAGGTAATTTTTACAAATGGGACATTCTAATGCTGATAATGTTTCGTTTTGTAGTTCCATTATATAGAAAATTTTGAAATTTGAGTTTTCAATTTATTATAAACGTGACATGTGTTGTTATGGTTTTGTTTAAACAAAACGTGTGTGCAAATAAAAAGCTAGATTATGTCAGCACCATCAATGCTGGAGTTGGTCTTACAAATACTGTTTTGTCACATGCCATTAACTGAAAGAATATGGTGTCTGCTGTACCATTTTCATGAAATGCTAATTTTATAAAAGTAAACATTTATAAGTTTGGCGTAGTTATTAAAGTAAATAGAAAAATGTATTCTATCGGTCTAATAGATACATACATATTGTTGAAAGTATACAGGGTGTCTCTAAACCTAGTACCATAAATTTACCAGCCGCTTCCTGACGCAAAAATAAGTCGAAAATGTCTATAAAAATTTTGTCCCAAACCGCAGGATAAGGAAGCTACACGTCTTTAAAAATGGTGTTGAAAAAACGGAAAACAATTGCATTTTAAAAACGGTTTGAGATAAAAAATCAAAATTTTGCAGGCAGCCTAACCTATTAAAGGTATAAACATTCTACTATTTTTTCTTTGTAAATTAACCAGGGGCGGCGCGAATGGGGGTTATCACCTTTTTCTTGTAATCCGTTTTTCTTAACCTTTTGTTTTTTTTCCATTTTAGTTTAGAGATTTGTATTCCCTGTTGCCTAATTAACAAAAAAGGTACTCTTGTTTCAACTCGCTTGGACTAACCGTTTCCTATAAAATGCAGGTTTTCTGTTTAGCCAAAATCAATTTAGAATGCTGGATTTGTGTGTGAATTAATTTATTGAAAAATAAATTAAAATAAAAATAGTTGCAGTAAGTGTTCGTACTGTTTATACCTTCAATAGGTTAGGCTGCATACAAAATTCCCATTTTTTATCTCAAACCGTTTTTAAAATGCAATTGTTTTCCGTTTTTTCAACACCATTTTCAAAGACGTGTAGTTTCCTTATGCTGCGGTTTAGGACAACATTTTTATACACATTTTCGACTTATTTTTGCGTTAGGAAGCGGCTGGTAAATTTATGGTACTACTAGGTTTAGGAGACACCCTGAATCGGCGTGTGAAATGAATCATAAAATTTTCATTATAATAACTGTAAAAACTTTTATTTTTGTTAGTTTTCTCATTTCATGCTAGTTGCAGTACTATACATAACAAGTTTCACCGGTTTTGTTAGTAGTATAGAATGAACGAAAATAGAATTATGTATGGAAGCGATATTTTGAAGCTGTTTTTTTCTTAAATTGATTCCGCTTCTCTGCCCACTTGTTTTTTTGCTAGTCTTCTTCATGTGTTTGGGTAGTTAGTATTACCAAAATACGGAGTACTGTATGCAAATATTATTATTATTGATCATTCTTAGTTAGGTTCTTTATTAATTGTGTCATAGAAAAGAGTTTGTGTTCTTTGGGTAGATTTTTGCACATTTGAAGTTTTAAGACTTCTACAACGCATTTTTCTATTTCTGTCTCTATTAATGAGCGTTTTGATTAATTCTAAATTTCTCCTGACATTTCTTAAAATAGTGAATAAAAAGGGTTAGTAGGTACCTACTACGTTAAGTATTAAAAGAGAGTTCTTGTAAACTAATTGGACAGTTTAGTATACATTCCCGGTTTCGATGAAAAAAGTGTTAGTAAATAGAAAAATAGATTATGTAGTGCTATGAGTGCTTATAAGTTTATAATTTCCAACAGATTGTCGAATTGGTTTACTGTTCACTTTAGAAATTTTACAAACAACATTTAAAATTTACCTTTCAATTATTTCTGACATTAAAATGTGCATAGGTTTTATAAAAAAAATTAGATAGGTATTATATCAAATTTGTTTTTAATTTTTCGTGGAAAAATTAAGTTTGTAACTCTTTGCTAGAACCAATGCTAGAACACTCCTTTAGTAAAATCATGTAAGATTCTGCAACCATTCATATACCTTAGGCCAGAATTATACAACTATAGCTAGTGAGAAATTATAAAATATTAAATAAGTTCCGATTTTGAAATTTTCCGGAAGCTCAGTTACTGCAGGGTCTCGTGAGGGGGGTGGCAAAATCTTTTTTCAAACCGAAAATTGGGCAATCTGTGATTGCAACGTGTGAACGGCCCTGGAAGATCGAAAATTGCGCAATTTTCGATCTTGCAGAGCCGTTGCAGATCGCGCAATGTGTCGGTCTGTTTGTGCAACTTTTCGAGTTTTGCAACACAGAAAGTGTACACGTGTGAAAGTACCATTAGGGGCGACAAAACAGCCAGTCGATGTTGCAGTCCTTTAGTAGTTTTATTTCGTTTAACAGGAAAATATTTCTTGAGACATTAGAAATTTAAAATCTGGCTTATTTTGTAAGAATAATAACATGCTCAATGTTGAATTCAAATTTTTCTATCAGGAGGGGGTGTGCAATATAAGGGAAGGACCAACCTTGGGATGCCTTGGGGAAGGACCACGGTATGATTTTGCAAAAGGGACGTAATTATACTAGGTACAAGTTTAATTTTGAATTCAAATAGTGCTAGAGTTTTTTATTATTTTAGGGGGGGGGGGAATAATATACAATACACGTCAACAAAGTGTCTTTACCTGATTCTAATTGCGGCTAAAGCAGCTCAGTCTGTCTCGTAGTTCATATGATGAATAATATGGTACTTAATTTAATTTTATGTAATGTCAATCTATGATACACAATATCCATAAAGAATCTAGTCTCTAACACTCACTACAACTTTGTGATACTTTGATAACAGAAAACTATTGGAATCGTATGTATTTACGATACAAACGTTGTTTAAGTGGAACGTTTAGGTTGTATTTATGTATCTGCATGTAAATAAATGTTATCTATAGAATAGATTAATGGGTGTAAGTATAATAGAAACAGAATAACAGTTTCTAGGTATACGTGTAGCAGTGGCGGCTCGTGGCTTCAGGAATGGTGAAGCAGATTCGATATTACCCCCCCCCCTCGCGAACTTATCGATAATATCGTCATAAAATGGTTGTGTCTTTATCAACTCCTGTAGTAGATTCTTTTCAATCGAAATTTTTGATAGATTTGTAAGTCTCTCTTCTGTCATTGTATTACGCAGATATGTCTTAATTCTCTTTAAACAAGAAAAACTTCTTTCTGCGGAAACACTAGTGGATGGAATAGAACTATTAAACTAAACAATTTATATGCTTCTTTGAAGATATTGCTATTCTCAGTTAATATTTCCATAAAAGTTTGTTGTTCCTTATCTCTGTACTGTTCATCACTATAAATAAGTTCTAGTTCATTTTTTAAACGTTGGAAGTCAGTAAATAAGTTAGCATAAAACATCTTCAAATTATTCAATGCTTCAGTAGGGAATTTTTCGGAATATGATGTAAATTTCGATTTATCCATTAATGCAATAAATAGAAGTTTGTCCATATCTTGAAAACGTGTAGTAATTTGTAGTGAAAGAGTATCTAAAATTTCATAATATAGAATTTTATATTTTTCAAAAACATGATCTCGCGTGAGAGTAACTTTATTCCGTCCCTCGCGGCCTTCAGAGTTGAAAGTGTTGCTTTGGAAGCAGCTAAATCAAAAATTTTCTTGAACGAATCCTCATTTCTTTTACCGTTTAAAATAGTTTGCGTATTTCGAATTTGGGAAATGCAAAAATTAATGTCGAATGATTTGAACATTTTAAGAGTCTAGCAAAGTAGCAACACCGAGAAGCTACTGATGTAATCAGGCAAGGCAAAGGCATAGGAGCAACTAAGCAAGGTCGTGATCTCGTGAAGCAAGCTCTAAGCCCTGCTTCATTTGCCGAATCGTAAACAGCGTTTGTTTACGATGTCGTCATGGCAACCGACATTTAATACGATAAGTATTGAAGCAGCATTGAGATATAGGCAACCCTTCTTCAGTTAAGTGACGAACAGTCAACGGCGCCGGCGCGGTGCGCCGTTCAATGATAAATGCAGATAAATACAAATATTAAAAGTATTAAATAAAGAAAAGCGTTTTGAGATTTTGAGAAAAAATTTAGGTTACGCGTGTAGTTTAGGTGAAGCGGCGCTTCACCTGCGTCATCTGACGAGCCGCCACTGACGTGTAGCAGGTTAAGCGAGAAGCGTAAATTTGCATTTAAATAATATGCACAGCGATGGCCTGCTAAGCAACAGTTGTTCAGCGGTCTAGGGATAATTTTTTAAATTAATTCTGAAGAGTGTTTTTCTTCAAACGTTGGAGAAACCAGACGTTTTGGAACTCCATAGAAACAATTAAAGTTTTACTTTTCTGCAGTTGTTGCTTGAGCGGCAGCAAAAGTAAATTTTCCACCAATCACAAACCGATATTTTACATTAGTGACTAATTACTTATATAACGTCTTATTTTTTCTTGCGAATTTATTTAAGGGGTTTTTGTTCCCATCTTGTTTTATTCCTACTGTTTGTGTTAATTAAGGAATTTTTTTATTATCGAATTATAATTCTTCTATAAATAATAAATATTAAATAAAATATCGATTTCAACGGGAAATAACAAGATTTATTCGCTTTATACGTATTTCGGCAGCAATGTGCCATTGTCAAAAGCTATATAAAATATTATAACAAATGCAAAATATAGTAACTCCTTGATTCTATTATTTTAACACTGCGTGAAGCAGCTGGCCCCAGTCAACCCGTCGGAGGTCAGTCACTTATCAGTGTTTTAAAAGGATATTTATTCCAAAATCTTCAGTAAAGGAGAATCTAAGAGATCAATTTGCTCATTCATTAAAGGTATGTTGTTTTTTGTGTGTTTATAAATTTCAAAAGCTTCTAAAATGTTTAATTTATTTTTGTTATCAGAAAAGTGTAAAAATTTAATTGTATTATTAGATGTTAATGTGTGATTTTGTTCTAACAAATGTTTAGCAAAATTTGATTTATGTGCATGTTTATATTTGTAACAACGGATATGTTCTTTTTGCCTAATACTGAAATTTCTAATTGTTTGACCTATATATACTGAATCACAATGTGAACAATTTAATTTATAAATACCTGATTTTAGCAAATCATTAATTTTGTCTTTAGCATTGAAAAGAGAGTATAGAATATTTTTATTTGTTTTAAAAATGACTTTATATTTATTTGTGTTATTTATAATTTTAGCAATATTTTCCATTATTAAACAAATTGCATATAGCAATGGTTATAACCAAAATATTCTATACTCTCTTTTCAATGCTAAAGACAAAATTAATGATTTGCTAAAATCAGGTATTTATAAATTAAATTGTTCACATTGTGATTCAGTATATATAGGTCAAACAATTAGAAATTTCAGTATTAGGCAAAAAGAACATATCCGTTGTTACAAATATAAACATGCACATAAATCAAATTTTGCTAAACATTTGTTAGAACAAAATCACACATTAACATCTAATAATACAATTAAATTTTTACACTTTTCTGATAACAAAAATAAATTAAACATTTTAGAAGCTTTTGAAATTTATAAACACACAAAAAACAACATACCTTTAATGAATGAGCAAATTGATCTCTTAGATTCTCCTTTACTGAAGATTTTGGAATAAATATCTTTTTAAAACACTGATAAGCGACTGACCTCCGACGGGTTGACTGGGGCCAGCTGCTTCACGCAGTGTTAAAATAATAGAATCAAGGAGTTACTATATTTTGCATTTGTTATAATATTTTATATAGCTTTTGACAAGGATACAATGATGCCGAAATACGTATAAAGCGAATAAATCTTGTTATTTCCCGTTGAAATCGATATTTTATTTAATATTTATTATTTATATAATCATGGATTTCAACAAAGTGACGCTTGAAAATGTCAATAAATAATTCTTCTAGTTACCACTACGTGCGATAAGGAAGTATTCAATAACATCACATATTTTGTAAATCCAGATTTCCCAGATCTATCCACTGGAATGAAATCTTGTTCGGTTGTTGTACAAAAAATTGACCCTGAAATTGCTCAAATACGATTGGACTTCATACACTTTAATTTGGTAAGCAAGTCGAATATGATAATAAATAAAACTGTGGATGAATACATAAATTATCATTTTTAGGGACAACCAAATCGCCGAACTGGTGTCTGCGATGATGACGTTTTTGTAATGTCAGGAGGAGCATCAAAAGAACTAAAAGTTTGTGGTTTAAATAATGGTCAACATGGTAAGCGATTTCTATTTAAAAATAATCTAAAAATGTTTAACTCCTTAATATTTTAGCTTATTTTGATGTTGAAAATATTAACGATTCTATAACTATAAACATGAATTTGGGTAACAAAGTTTTAACACGACTTTGGGAAGTAAGGATAATTCAAATACCATTCAGTCAAAGAGCTCCACCTGGTTGTCTTCAATATCACATTGGAACCCAGGGGTTAATTCAGACTATGAATTTTGCGGAAAACGGTAGACATTTGGCTCATCAAGATTATAGTATCTGTATGAGGCAAGAAGAAGGTATGTGTTCGATTGCATACGAACCATGCCACGAAAATGCATTTAAAATTGGTCCTGGGAACACAAACTCTAATACGCCAGGGGCAACTGAAACTGACATTGCTACAGTTCCTACTAACGAAGATCAAGAAGTGGGATCCGGTGATGGAAGCGGAAGAAATATGGAGATATGTACTGATAGAATTGTTATGCCATGCGATTCTGAAGAGTTACTAATGGTAAGTTCAAGAAAGGTTATGTTGCAGATTTTTTATGATGAAATGTGTTTTAGCCAGGTGATTCGGGACCAGGATTTTGTGAAATGGCTCACTGTGGAAATTCGTTTTGTCCACTGGGTGAATCACACTGTCGAATAGAAAGCAGCGCAACTCCTTTTACAATTGGTGTCCAGTTCGGAGCAGCAGCTAAAGAGGAGTCTCCTGAAGACAACTTAGGAATGTGTCTAAAATTCGAACAGCTACCTTGTATTGAATGATATAGAAAATAATATCATTACATCGGAATGGATTTTAAGAATAATTATTTTCTGCAAATGTGATCTCTAATAAAAGATCTTATGAATCTGCTTTGAAATAGTTGTAGCACTGCTTCCTATACTCATCAATTTTTTAGTATTGAATGTTTTGGTAATGGGGTTTGAATGCAACTTATGGGGAAAAACATTTTTATAAGCAATTATGTTTAAGCAAACTGGTGTTCCAGAGTCTAGGAACGTTTGCTGGGTATTTAATTATATAGCACTCCTTGAAAATCAAACAGAACTAGTCATTGTTTTAGTAAAGTGCATATTTTTTTATTGTTTTCTTAATAGGAATTATTTCAATTTACACATATTGTAATTTTTGTTTAACTGTAGTTTACTAAGGCCCAACTGCGCCGGTTAAATAATAAAGCGTCGCTTAAAAGTTGAATTGCCATGGACACACTTCTTGTAACAATTGTGTCTATGGGAATTAATCTTTTAATCGACGCTTATTATTGAAGTGTGACCGGTGTCTAAATAATAAATAAAATTTAATAATATTTTGTATTGGTAGTTATTATTCCCGTAAAATATTTGAATATTATTGCTGGTTGGAACATAAATATATGCAGTATTCTACTGCAAAATGCATATACGCCCTTTTCAATTAACACGGCGAAATTTTCGTAAGATAATAAAGAATACCCATTGAGATACTATCTCTGTTTTTACACAATGTTAGGTTGAAACAAAAAATTGTTTCTAAACGTATTTCAAACAAAAACAAATTTCAAAAAGCCAATGTCAGTTTTTTTATTTATCAAGATACCTTATGTAACTTTGAAGAGCTTGGTGCAACAAGGATATGTGCCACAAATTTTTAAAAATGCCATTTTTACGTTAAGCCACCAAATCAAACTTGCAGCCATCAGTTAATAGATGGCCCACTATTACAAAAGTGACGTTTTCCACCTGGTCTACATAATAACCGATAAACAAGCATTGCATGCCGTTTTTTTAATATCCGCGAGACATAAGATAAAGGGCTAGACAAAAAAGTAGGTAGGCACATGATGAAAACGTAAAATAAATGCACTCACCGGCTGAGAGCCCTTTAACTCTTTAACATTACTAAATTAAAGTATGATTAAAGAAGTAAGTATGCTACTTACAGAGAAAAGTGATCTTTCCCAGTCGATTCCCACGTAGCCTCTAGTAGTCAGTTTCAGCTCCCTTGGAAGCAGCTTCGGCACCAATATGGGTTTCACCGTCTCATAATAGCGTCATCGCTCATTATTCATATATTAAATGTTTACACAGAGCTTTCAAAGTAGCAGAGCTCATACAATGGTCTCAAATTACCAACAGTAATATATACAATAGAAAGCCCCAGAAGTATCACACATTACTGGCACATTTACATTCACATTGCCATACAGTTATATACAATCCTAGACTAGAAAGATAGGACGCTTACCACACCGGGTATCGGTTAACAAAATACTTAACCTCATCAATGGGATGCAACCTATCTACCAGACGAGAGGCCATATCGTCCCCAGAAAGGCGTAGACGCAAGGCATTTGTGAAAAAGGGGTATCTCAGCCACCCCGAGAAATACGTCTCAGAGATCACGGGTATTGGTACCCAAATTATTAGGTGGAGGAGTTCCCATAGTTCCGCCAAATTACAGATTACCAAGTGACCAAGCAAACAACTAGTTGTATTACGGGTCCCAATCACCAGCACCCTGTGCAGGTGTCATCACAAAACAGATCAACACCAACCAACACAGAAACATGAAGAAATCCCAACATCAACATGCCATCAATAATCACGCAGTCACAAACATTTGCTCACAAATCATTATCAGATAACCAATTACAATACATACCAACGCTCATATAACAACACACCACCAAGGCTTCAATGACGCAGCTGAAGATACATCTACACACCATTTATACTTATTTGAAACTGACCCTCCTTGCAATCACAGAGTTCGATTAGAATGTGTGGTATTATGTAATTTACTATTTCCCTTCTAGCTCCTCCTACAGAATTAACTTCAAACAAAAAATCGACATTTGGTAACTAGATGTGGAATATTTACATTCGTCATTAAAGACGTAAGTTAATGTTATGGGATATTCTCTCACTAAAAACGGAATTGACGTTTTCGGTTGAAGTATCTCGCCCGAAAGATGTATTTTGTAGAAAAAATCTTTTAGAGATGGAAATTTTTCTGTGTATTGAAACACTATAAAATTAAAGGGCATTGAACGGGAACAATAAGTATCTATCGTTGTAAAATATAGGAGACTAAAATATACCTAACGGTACACGATAAATTATGCATCTATAATCAATCCTAAGGGAAACAAATTACGGGAAGTAGCCTTTAATGGGTTTTTCTAACGACTTTAGAAATTAGTTTTTTATAGAGATCGAATCAATCAATCAACCTTGAGTGTTTATCTTATTTGGTAGGTACTTGGAATTCTGTTGGAAACAGCATTAACTTCAATTTTAGCATAAACAGGGAAATTGGAGAAAAACAAGGGGATTTATTTAAGGGTCTAGGAGTCACAGAAATAATCGCATAAAACTCGGTTTTATTTATTTACCTTTTCAGATGAAAAAGTTGTTGATGATGAAAAGTACTTAGTAGGTATACTCGCGTTTTGGATGAGGCAGTCACTAAAATTCCTCTCCTGAATGCGACGATCGACCACATCCCCCTAAACGAACCTTTGACAATCACTTTGGTGTATAAGTGAATGCTGAAGAAACCGAACACGAATACATGGACATATCCATCTTTATCGATGGATCCGAAACTAAACTAGATAGTGGTGCGGGGGTGTTCTCCAGCGACCTAAGCCAGAGCTTGACACTAGGTAAAATGGGCACTCTCTTTCAAACGGAGGTAGTGGGCATAATACATGGCGCGCTAGTAATCCGTGATTGACAAATCAAGTATCAAAGAATCGGCATCCACAGTAATAGCAGAGCTGCTCTACTCGTTCTAGGCAGTTGCAATATCACCTCAGGGATAGTACTCCCGTGCTATGAAGCTCTACAAGATATCGCAAAATACAATGTCGTTTCATTTATTTGGATGCGAGGGTGTGGCGAGGGTATGACGGAAACTATGGAAACGAGGAAGCCGACGCAGGTGCTAGCCAGAATCCGTAATTTCTGTGTCGCTAAATACGTTAAGCTCTATGCTAAACCAAGAAACCCAAAGAAACTTTACCAGAAGATGGGTTAACACTCAAAGGCAACACTAATCGGCGAGAGCAGCACTCTATTCCAGTCAAATACTGTGTGCAGTTGTCACGAAAGAACCTGCGACAAGTTGTGGGAATTTTAACGGGACAACGCACTCTCAAGAAGCACATGCACATCCCCAAATGTTGCGAATGCAGCACTGGTGACGAAATAGCGGAGTACGTGCTGTGTCACGGTTCTACATATCTAAAATTACACAGTACGATCAAAAAATTTACGATCAGGCTTGACCATGGAATAAATTTGTACGTCTTTACTTAAGCCACACGATATATTCTTGACAACTGTCAAAGTCAGGTTTAGGCGAAACAAGTAACGAAACACTAATTATATTTCATGGCCAAGCCTGATCAGTCCGGTCTAGGACATTTCGGCGCGACCGATTCGGCGCGACCGTTTCGGCGCCAAGCAGTTTCGGCGCCGGCCGTTTCGGGGCGAAGCCGTTTCGGCGCCGGGCGATCTAACCGATGCGATAAGTCCATAACACAAACTTTTGATTTAAATGATGAAAATCAACGAAATGAACATCCCTCAGCTTACCTGCTAACCATTTTTTTGTTTTCTTTTCTGAGGAATGAACATCCCTCAGCTTACCCGCTAACCATTTTTTGTTTTCTTTTGTGAGGAATAAACATCCCTCAATTATGACACTGACACTGAAATTTGAAAACTGTTATACATGAAAATACATTCTCGCGCCGAAACGGCTTCGCGCCGAAACTGCTTGGCGCCGAAACGGTAGCGCCGAAACGGCGGCGCCGAATCGGTCGCGCCGAACCGTCCCATCCGGTATGTTGTTAATCAAATTGTAGAACTATTACACTTATGGTTGACTGATAAAAATAGTGTCGAGAATAATTCAACATTATCGATAACTACTTACTTTATGTGCATATTGGTTTCTTAACAAAAGGTTCTTTAACAAATAATGAATATACAATTAATAATGTTTATTAATTTTAAACATATGGCGTTTATTAACTAAATTATGGTTAGTACAGTAAATCCTAATGAGCTAAAGAGCGAAAAAGTTATGATTTAGTTTATTTCATAAAATACTAAGTAGGTAAGGTATGGAGAGCATACACTCTAAAAACATAGCAATGACAACGCTTGCATCAAAAGAATAACCTACTTGAGATCCATCTACAAATAGGGAGAAACGATTAAAACGTTTGAAACAAACATAATTTTGAAAGTGTGCTTTATTTACAGAACCTCAGTTCGTTTTTATATCGTGAAAATTGAAAACGTTACTTAAGTTCATATTTATAAACATATTTACAATTTACAAACGTCTTCGAAGTTAAAGATCATTTTTTTATATACATTAATATGATGTAAACATTGTCATGTTTAAAGTTATGAAATGTGTGGCAAACGTAATTTTTTTTAATTACGTTATGATTTGAACATATTTCCTTAACAACTGAAAGATTAATTTACTAGGTTAGAAAGAAGAAACATTTTTTTATAATAAGGTTATGCGCAATGTACATGTAACATTTTACAAGAAATTGCTATAATACTTGACTAATTTATATATCACAAACTTTGCTTTTATAATACACTTGGTCCAAATTGAATTACTACACAAAAATCTGAATCAATCCAACAATTAAAAGCAGACAAAAGTATATAGTCAAGAACTTAAAATGTTAAATTCTCTAAAGAAAATTGCGGAACATTGAAGAAGTAAATGGAACTTTATTGGATTGATCCGCAATATGAGAACAAAAAAATATGCTAGCTGTATAACAATTATTATTTTTTTATAATTTATTATTAGAAAGGTACATAACAACAAGTAGCTTCACGTTTTGGACAAATTAATGCCTGTTAATTACAATAACAGTACATGGTAGGTATATTAAAGTTTAAAAGCACATATCAACCGTTCTTTTTCCGTACTTCCAACACTTTGGATTACAAAAGTATAAAATTAGTCATTAACGACAGTTGTCTGAAGAAATTGAGATATTTGAAACTAAAAAGGGGAGGGTCATATATGAAAATGTGTTATTATATATAAATTAGTTTCAACAGAAAAATAAAACAGTCCCCTCCCCACAATTTCCACGTTATTTTGTGCATACTCATTTGGTCCCAGATGATATTATGTTGATATTTCACCTTTCCAAATAATTCAATTTTTTTTCAATATTAATTTATTTGAGTATGAAATATTTCTGTTTATGTTTAAAATTGTTGTAACACCGACAAATCAATGAAAGGCTCCGGTAAATAAAAAAATATTATTAAGTAGATCTATTGAAAAATATTATCCTGTTTGTTATAATAAATTTTGAAATATATTCGCCTCCCTTCGTATATCAATAAATCAGTTTGTGTTTTATACTTTGATTTAACAACGTAATAGCTGTAATATGTAACAATTCGGTGCCTGGATTTCGGTGCCGTGGATTGGGCGCGGGACAGTTCGGCACCGGGCAATTAGGGGCCAGGACAATTCGGCGCCAACCATACAATTTTATAAATTGCTGTACACAGACGGCGGCAATCAACACCTCTCGTGTTAGTTTATTATACAGGGTATAGACTGAAATGACTCAATATATGGAATTCAATGATAAAATTTTAAAAACCATATATTACCTTCCTTAAAATTATTTTAGAAAAAAGGTCTATATAGATTTTTCGTAGAGAACAAATTGCTGCGTATTGCATGTATTCATTTTTAATTTTTAGTTTAGTTTAGTTTTTAGTTTAGGCTGAGAAATTAGAAAATGGGAAAAGCTGTTGTGACGAAAATCTATCATGCCTTGGATTTGAGTTGTGACAACTGCCGATCATTGATTCCTTATTTTTCACGTTTACTGTTTCCAGAATAATACCATTTTATTATTTCTAGTTATTTTCCAATGACAATTTAATTCATATTCAGTCAGCCAATCAGAAGCACCCTTTTTTAACAATTGGACCAATCAGAAGGCTATTTTACTGACAATATTTTTATGACAACTGAAAAGCAGTAGAGTCTTCCAACGACAATATTTATGTCAGATAAACGTCAAAAAAATTATTAATAAATTAAAAATTCTTGTTTCATTGAATTGTCATCCGAATACAGCAGCAACTCGTATTCAGAATGGCAAATATTGTCGGTAAAACTGTCGGCACTCGTTGTATTATATATGAAAACATAATATTTCGTATAAAATACATGTAGGTATACAGACCTAGGAGCCATGTACACAGATGGCGGAAGGCAAAACCGTATCACGCTGTCTATTTTAAATATTACCTGCATGTTATGTATTTGGCGCCGAATTGTCTGGCGGCGAATCGTCAGCCGTTGCTGAATCGTCCGGCGCCAAATTGTCCGACGCCGAATTGCTGGCACCAAATAATCTTGTTTCGATCGAATAATAGTAAAAAGCGTTGCTGTATTAGTTTTTTTTGTTACTTATTTTGATTTAAATATCACAAATTTAACATGCCCTAGTAAACAAACTTTAACGTACTCTATGTTATATACCAAGTAGCAGAATTTTAATAACTTTACTTGATAGTCATTTACATTGCCAAAGTTCCTAACACAAGGGCTGAATAAACTTGTTATCTACTATATACAATACTTTGACAAAACGTCTTCTATTATGCCCATTTTAAACCATCAGAAGACGAGGAAATAATTCAAACAGTTCACTTGAAAATTTCTATTATCTTTATTGATATTAGATTATTATGTGTCTAGTAAGTTTTATTTTAGGTATATATTTTGAAGTGTAACTGTCGATTTATAATAAAGCATCAAATCTAGAGCGCAAATATTTTTATCGGGGGTATTGCGTATCGCAATAATCGTATTTAACGACGTTCGTTATCGTTTATTTTCTACTAAAGATGACGTTCATGTTTAAAAAATTATTGCCCTTATTGTGTATCTTCGGTTGTTATGGCACTCACGTAGGTACTCGAAAACACGCGATAGGAATTATTCTGTAGGTACATTTGTAAACGATAACGACTGTAGATAATTAAACGATTACGATACGCAATAGACCTATTGATATTTAAACTTGCAACTTATTAAAATGTAATGTTCTATCAGGTAGTCAAAAATGATTATTTTTGTAACATTGCATTTACAAGAGCAATGCATTTTCTTCTTGAGAATATATCAAAAAACTTGTCGTTTAGCATATTGTTCTTAAATGAATAAATAATTATTAATATGCATAATGATTTAGCAATTTGACCTTGTTGCTTCTTTCTTATTAGTTAACCTGTCCAATTGTAAAGTATTGAGGTGTAAAATGAGCTTACTAGATTATACCTTTTACATAATATGTACAATCAGAATATGCATTATTAAATGAAGTACCATATAACAAAGTGCAATTACAAAAGTAGAAATGCAAATTCAAATTGTACATTTTTATTATATCTCTACATAAAGTACTCTATACAACTTTTTATAACTGTAGGTGGTGCTGGTGATTTTCTTTTTTTATTTAAGGTAATTAATTGAAGTGAAAATATCACAATTAGTAACTCACAAAATACCTTATCGTAAAAAGGTATAAATTTTTCTTGATTAGGTACTGATAATTAACGTTTGTTACTTTCGTATACATACACAACACAAATTTTTTAAATTGTTGCAGGTGCGTACACTATTTTTCCGTAACTTAAATTTATTTGTTTTTTTTTTGGGTAGGTACCTAATATTAAAATAAAATATTAAATAGATTATGGATAATGTTACATGCATTATTGTATCAAGAACTTTAAAGTAGTCTATTGTTTAAATTTTTTACTTTATATTTGTTTAATATATAAATGTAAGGCAAGACTTTAGAAGTATTCAACATGATTGTTATAAATAAAAAAAACATCAACACCAGCTATCATACAGTATCATTATAAGCATGCTCAAAAATGACTTAATTGTAGATATGTTATAATTGGTTAATAAGAATGAAATATTTGGTTAATTATTTAATCATTCAATGTTAGAAGTTTCACGTAAATAATCACTAGATATTAAAAATGCTGGTATGTTCCATTCACTATAAATTTTTTGTAATATAGTAAGTTAATATAACAGTGTTTAATATATATTTCCTTTTAATTCGTAACACTTCCATACTTGTAATATCGTAAAAACACTAATAAAGGCCATAAGATAAAACTTCTAACCATTAAATACCATGCATGCAAAATTTATTTGTCGAATTTTAAATGTTAGTTTCTTCCTGGGTCCTTTATGCTTTTGGAGATTTCAAAGTCGTGTAACACTGGCCCGATGGCTGAGCCAGGTTCACTTGCGACGTAGAAAACTCAAGTTTAGGTTTTCCCATTGCCAGAGCAGGATTTGTGTCCAAACCAACACCATTCGGATTCAGATTTGCTGTTACTCCTAAGGTTCCTATACAGATAGACAAACTGTTAGTAATTTATAAGTTAAACTGCTTTTAACAGCTAGAAAAAGTGCTACAGAAGGCATCTAGAAGAACATGAAGAGAAGATCACTTACGACAAATCACTACACAAATATTAATTTACAATTATTAGTCTAACAACCTACAAAATAAATCTATCCAGGCATCTCTTGTTATTAATAATTCAATTTCCACGTGGTGGGAAAATTGGAAGAGCCATTTAGTCAAATACCTGATATATTGATGCACATTTAAGTTCGGTTTTAAAATGATTTTATTAGTACTAAATACCATAACGTGAAGATTTCAAGATTAAAAATGTGTAATTTTGGTTTAATTTCTTAGAAATTAATTTATGGTTTTAATGAGATATCCTCATCCTTATATATGGTACTATGGGATACTGTTCGTAAAGTTATCGGTGTATGCAAAATTTTTAATAAACAATAATTTATTTAAATAAAACTTAGGTACTTTAAGACTTTATCAAGTGTCAAGGTGTTTTATATTAAAGTTATCTATTTTATTAAATAAAATAAATACAGGGTGTCCAACATAAGGAGCGCATGCTTGCGGATCTCGTAAATAGTAAGAGATAGAGAATCGGTTAAATGAGGAGAAATATTTAGCATATTGAGGACTACTTACGATCACCATTCAAATTCTAAAAATTTTGCGCAGTTTTCAGTACAAATCACACAGGGAAATAAAAAACTGGAAATTTAAGATTTTTCAGCCTGTACTGAAAATTGCACAAAATATATAGAATTTGATTGGCGATCGTAGTAGTCTGCAATATGCTGAACATTTCTTCTCATTTAACCGAATCTCAATCTCTTACCTTTTATGGGGGATCCCCATGCATGCGCTCGTTGTCTTGGACATATTGTATACTTATTATACAATAGATAAAAAAAAGAAAACCACGTCTATTTAAAATGTTAGTATTGGCATTTCTACTAAAAACACCAGCATGCGAAGAACTATTGAAATTTAAGTTTAATTTACCAAAAGTTCTAAAATTTCTGCTTGGGATGTTACGTTAATAACTATCGGCGGAACTTGATTGCATCTTGCTTAGAACTACTAAAAATTTTTGGTACTACATATTTCTTAATTATTAACTAGTTTGAATTATTTTAGTTATAACACATCGATATTTATTCAAGAAGCATGCTAAAGTCAGAACATTCCAACATTCCACAGTAAAATCTCATTAGGTCCGTTAAATACCTAGCGTACTATTGTCGGTTTATTTCAGTGCTGGCTTTCCTTCCGTTGGTGTGAATGTTTGAGTTGCGTTGAATTTCATCTGTAAAATAGGTATTGCAGTGTTGGTGTGAAATGTGTTAATTTAGTTCTTAAAAAATCTAACAGTTTACTAATAAAATGATTGTGTGTAAACATGTTGATCGGAGATCGGTGATAATTAGTTTTGTATTGTTTTGTGCTTAAAGCGTTACAAAAAATAATATTTTATTGTAAAAACTTCCAAAAAGATTGGTATAGGTACCTTCAAATAGATGTTTAATTAATTTGTTACAAATTATATTTTACTGTTGTTTATGTAGAAACCTTAATGGTTATGTACAGATTGAAAATATTTAAAAGTGGATAACCAAGAAAAACTTTTTGTTGGAAATATTAGCAACGGAAACCTCTATTTTTGAAGTAAATATTTACATACTTGGTCGCTGTTTTCCGATGTTTTATAGATTATATTCTACAAACATGTGTACCTACTACGTATCTCATTACCAACCCAAAACCTACATTTAAGGAAGTGACACCAATATTAGTAAAATATAGCCGAATATACAGTGTGTCTCAGCAACTATCAAACATAGAAAGAGAAACAATCAACATTGGGAAATTATGTAAAGATCAATTATTAAGGTTGAGCTATAAATTGCATGAAATAAGAAATTTGAAAAAACTAAAGGTCGTCGGCGGCGTTGATTCATTATGTCACCAGTGACAGATCAATGCATAATATTACCAGTACGCACACAGCATTAGTTGATCCTTCTATAATTTTCTAATGTAATTTTCCTATGTCTGATAGTCCCTGAAACACACTCTACAACAAAATATATTGAGTTCATCGTGCTGGTGATGTAAGTCGACGAAGGTGTAAGAATAGGCGAAGGCGCCCTACAGATGTAGAAATTTAAAGATATTGATTTGCTTTAACATCAGCAGAGCTACATCAAAGACCGACTAGAATAGAATAGACATGATGGTAGCCAACAAAGATTGTAAAGTAAAATGATGTAAAATGTAGGCTTATTAATTCTTCAGACAACAAAAATAACAAACGCGTCTTATGAATGATAATTAAATTTTTTCGTTAGGTAAGTGCTAATTAAATTACCCCCTGAAGCTATAAAGGTTCGTTGATTTTTTAGTAGTACATCAATAACCATGATAGTCTGTCGTTTATAATAATACATCCATCGATTGTTTTGTAATGAAACACATATCCCTACATGTTTCGTATACCTATTATGTTCTAAAATTGAGAATACCAGTCAAAAAGAAAGCCGGGTAATTTGTTTTCTTCGTGGAGAAGTGGGGTCATATTGGTCTCGGTTATAATTTTGATGGATTGTTATATGAAATCGATAGACACTGGATATCTTAGCGAAAACTGTAAGTTGCTCGCAAAAATTGTGTATACAGGTTCTCCTAGAAGAAAATATCTCATTTCTGTTAATTTCACAGATCTGGATAGTTCAAGTTTTAAATTCTAGCACGTTTTGAAATTCGTAGATAAAGAGAGTTAATGATAAGGTTGAAAAAGAATTTAATATTCCTTGCTCTTTCTCATTAAATAAAAATCATGAAAACACTGTAAAACCCAAATAAAAATCTATGGGATGAACTAATAAGCTTGCGGATTCTGATGACAGTTGGTTACATGACCTTCCTGGGGCATCACAAACAAACTATGTCTAAAGACTTTTTGATCATGTGATAGTTTCAGCCCGGTGGAGCCTATTCAGAAGGTATCTTGATAGGGTGAATAATGAACATACGAACAGTTCGTCAAAGGCCTGAAGCCAGCATAAACAGCAAAGACGATCACTCTCTATAAAGTTGTGACTTTTTCCAAATCTGTAATCGTCTTCGCTTGGTTGTAATTACGGTTTTAGGTTGGGTGGGTAGATTCGCGTAGGTAGAGCACTTCAGGGTTGACCTGACACGAGCTGAGTCGAATTATGAAGATACGAAATATCAGATTTAAAAAATCAATCAGTATATGACAAGAAAACATACAACGTAGCGATACTGAATATACTGTCACATTTTAAAGATGAATTTTATTTTTCGAGTTTAAAAAAAATTAAATTTTAAAATCAAAGATTTCGTAGCGTAGATCTATGTTGAATAAGACTTGAAAAAGCAGTAGTGTACTATTATTTTATAAACGATATAGTTTTTTTTATAAAAATACCTCGTCTCCAAAAATAAAAAAATAGTATACAGGGAACATTTAGATTTAGAACATTTTATGTAGTAGTACCTGCTAGCCAAGCAGTGCCTATTTTTCCAGTAGGCCCGATAGGCCCGTGCCTGGGGCCCCTGAGCCACGGGGCCCCACGCTCGACCCAACTGTAACTTTTTAAAACAACAGTTTATTTCTGACACGAAGTTTTTCGCCGAGGGGGCCCCAGAAGGTATATGAGCCTAGGGCCCACTAGAACCGAAAATAGGAACTGTAGCCAAGTGGTGCTAGTCTACTACATGTTTGTGATATTATGTTCCGCATACCTACTATTCTATCAGCCAGTGGTTTAATTAACAAAAGAAATGTATGTCATCGTAAGATTTTTAATTTCGACCGACAGTGAAGAAAGTAGGTATGATAAGATAAATAAATACATTGAGTATGAAAACATTCTATTAAATCAAATAAATGCTCTCTATGTCTTTTAGGTAGTTATAAGTTAAAAAAAAGTTAGTGGTAATTTGAATTGACTTCTGGTCCAAAAAGTGTGCTGGGTTCAATTCTGTCGTTGCGATACTATGACCTGGGGCTGATAACTGGCAACTTGCGGTTATTAAAGATTCAAATTTTGTCAGTTGCGGGTGGCACTATTTTGGTGCTTGCGGATATACAATTATTATAAAAAAATCTTGTATTACCTAATTTTTTATTTACGTTTTATTTTTGTTGTTTTTCGCAATTTATATTAACGTAGTGATTTTCATATTTTGCGCAAACTCAATTGTGCAAATACTTCAAGTTGTTTACAAGATAATTTAAAATTATTAGATAGTAACATAATATACACCATAGATAATATACACAAGTGACATAAGTTTATTGTGCTGGTAATGTAAAACGTACTGTTTTGTTTCAAAGCATTTTATAATCAATAATACGCCAACTTTTATAAGCAAAATATTGCACGCTGCTAGTTCTACAGTTGCTAAAATATATACTTGCGGTTGGTGTGCTGGTAGCATGTGCAGCATGTGTCGAATTTTATCAAAATTCAAAATGTTATATAAGAAGCATAATATATCGAACCGCTATAATATGTAACAGAGAAAAAGTTGATGAAGTACCTTAACAGAGGTAAATGATTGTTTTTTATACTTTTTATTATTTATACAAATCGTTCTTTTCATCAATTTCTTCTTTGAGTACTGCGGTCTCGTCGTAAACCTATCGAATCATACATACGGACGAATTAGATTTGTTGTTCCAAATGTTTGAAGGTTGCAATTGGCATACAAGGATTTGGTGACGGAAGTATTAGTCCTATAAGAGAAATTCGTTTGTAACTATAATAATTTTTTTTGATAATACTACCAAGATTAGTAGATATAAAAGATGATCAAATTGTCTGAAAAGAAAACACTATAGCATTTCACACGGCGGCGTTTGCATACTACGGAATTATAAGCAATCACAACATAAAAAGTATGTTGTCTCGATCAACATTTCATTTAGCAAAACAGAAACTCAGCTTCGTAGCACATTGTAAAAAGTTATTATTATACGAGTGTAACAGAAACATTAAAAGTGGTACCTACATTGAATGTGTAGACAATTTGTTGATATACAGGGAGGGTGTCTCTGATTGATTATTTATAAAATGTTTTAAGTGGTTGGTATTATGAGTACGTTCTTGAAAGAGTATATTTAGGTACAGTTCAATATATTATTTACCTCTGTAAAATACCAGTATTTTAGTGATATTCTTCAGGCTGATGACTGGTAGTACTTGACTACATGCATTTATCAACGCGCATGTGTAAAATAGAAAAGAAGTCGTATCTTTCTTCCTTTCTCTGATAATCTGTATTCTACTTAAGGCTGGAGTTTACACCTTGAAATATACCCCATTTTATGCACATTTTGTTCCAATTTTTCAGAGCCAATTTTAAAGTAGGAAGGGCGGGCGAAATTTTTTTCTTATTATTGGTGTTTTATCTGTCTACACATAGAACGTTTTTGTTTAATTTCTAAAAAATAACTTTTCAGCATTACAAAATGTACAACTCTATTTTACTTTAAAATTTTCAAGTAGTATTTACAAAAATATGGATATCGAAAAATTCTCTCTATCAATAGATAGATATAACCACGCTCTTTCAAATGCCACAAGAATTTTTTTTCTAAAATGCAAATTAATTTGGAAAAAATGGAAATAAAATTTTAGAAATATCAATATAATTCACCTTTTGCAATTTAGCATGTAGGCAACACAACTAACAGGACCATTAACTCACAATGGAGCCAATACACAAAAGACGGATTATAACGGATTACAACTTTCTACTAGATATGGTTGTTTGACAAAAAAAAATATAAAATAATATAACGACAAAATCTATATTCAATACAGTAAATTCATTATTTTTTATTGCATTTATCAATTTTGGTAACATCAGAAGAATCTGAAATATTTAAAAATATGAAACAAAATTCCAAGGCAAGCATTATTCTTGTTATTGTAGGTATGCAACTTTCCATACGTCAAATTGGATTTTGCTTTAAGTAAATGCCGGCCTTAAGAATAAAAGCAATCGACAAAAGAAAATAAATAATAGTAGGTGCCCTGCTTAGTTTTATAAATTTTTGATTATTATTATAACCTGCCTCTTTAAAGTTGGCACTCGACAAAACTACGGAGAAGAATCTAAGAAGGAAGTTAACGAATCAACTAATTTCAAGGACTTACTGATCTATAGAGTATAAAACAGTATTGGCGACACCTGTAGAAGCAATAGGTCATTAATATTTTTGAGATCTATGGTGCTCCCGAAAAGAGATACTTTGGACACACGAAACCACAATTTATAAAGATAATTATCATTTTATTATCTATTTTTTATTAGTGCCTACTAATTGACAAAAAATATTAGCAAGATAACAAAGGTTGAAATTATTTCCGATTTAAGACCTACAAGAAACGTTTCGCAGTATTTTGTTACCTTTACTATCATTCAAGTTTTGTTTTGGTATTTTTTGTATTCTGAATAATAAAAGAGTTAGAAGCTTGTCTTAATAACTTTTGGACATACTGTATCTTAATGCTATGGATGTAGTTTGTTTTAGTTAGTAGATAAATATAGAGCAGACATGTGGAACACATTAACCGTCTCTTTTATATTTTTGTGATATTATGTTTATATAGTGTGGATATTGGATATTCTGTCCTAAATCGAGTTCTTATTCGTGGTTTTATTATATCGTAATATTATTATTGCTACGATTATATTTTAGTTGACGATCTCTGATCACCATGCACATAAAAGTTCTACTTTCCTGTAAATAAACCTGTTCTAAATTTGGACAAGTACATAATTTATTTGAAAGATGTGTTTAGATTGAGTGTGTTGTGTTAACAAAAGATAGAGAGTAGTGATGAAGAGAGTGATTGGTGAATTATAGAACACCAAATTAAGCAGTGTTAACACACATCACTGGTGTTGTTTGTAAGTTAGCAAAATTCACTTTGATTTGGTGTCGAACCTTCGCTAAAGCATCTGTTGGCTGTGTCGACTGTTGCGCTCCAACATAGGTGTAAACTGGCAGTCATCTATCTCTACCCCTATTTGTTAAATAAAAATAAAATTTCAAAATATACTAAGCACATGTTAGTGAGGAGGTAAATATATTCTTAGAAAATCGATTTGTTTCGATTGTATTTTGATAAATAAAGACAACACAAAGACAATAACCAGTCCTGTGCTGATAATAGTGAAGATTTTTTTAACATCGTCATGCAACACAACCCTGTCACATTCACATTAATCGCTAGGATAGTTAATCATAAAAAATAACAAATCGTTTATCTAAGACAAAAATAAAATGTGAACTTTATGAATTTATTTTGATTGTAAGGAAAGTAGTTAGTATAATGTAAAGCTTACCTGCTTTCGGTCCTATTCCTAACATATCCTTCGGATGATTAGTCTTGACAGCATTCATTCTTCTATTTTGTGGTCCAACACCAGGTGGACCAGGAAGATTTCCAGGAATAGGCCCTTGTCCAGGTAACCGTGGACCTCTTGTTGGTTCAACAGGTAATACTCTTCTACGTTTCTTTGGCAGTTTCGCTCGGGCCTAAGAAACATGGAGTTGTATTTTTCACATAAATACAAGACATGTTTTTCCAGACTCTTTTTAATCTTGAAAAATAGTAAACCCCTGGAATGAGGTGGACTAACGCGATCGATGTGATTGTGACACATGTGTATAACTTTTTGGTAATTATTTTATGAAAAAAACATACCAGCGCTATGTTAAGATAACTTTTTGCAATCCATTTCACTTCAAATTTATTAGATCGCGTCTGTCGCAGAATCCAGGTAAATTGAAGTCTGGCTAAACTCAGACTACGATTAGGACGATTAGGGACCATTAGGGAACACAGGATTAGGATTTAGAAAAGAGAATCTAGGAAGTAGGACATAGTAGTTACAGAACTAAGAACGGGACATGAGACCTACGACAAATTTGTGCTTGCAGCAGTTATTTTAACTCTTAGTATTTTGTTGTAGAGATTTTGGAGCTTTATATTATATTATGGTTCGGCTTTCCACAATATTAATACTGAATTATTTCTTACCATTCTTTTGAGCGTCCCTATTACACAATTATTCCGAATTTAGTTGCAATTACTAACAGAAAAAATAATAAAATCTTGGTAACATACCTGCGTGTGACTGTAGTACATCGCGAAGTTGGAAACTATGACAGGCACTGGCAACGCAATCGTTAGTACACCGGCTAAAGCACAAAGGGCACCTACGAACATGCCGATGTATGTTTTTGGTACCATATCCCCGTAACCTACGGTGGTCATAGTGACCAGAGCCCACCAAAGTCCTAAGGGTATGCTTTTGAAATCGTTGTGAGGATTAGCTTGTATCCTCTCCGCGTAATAAACCAAACTAGCGAAAATTACAATACCCAAAACTAGAAAAAACACCAGTAGTGTGAGTTCTTTGGCTGATGCTCGAAAAGTCTGTATTAAAATTTTTAAACCTGACGAATGGCGCGTCAGTTTGAACAGCCTCATTATACGAATGATTGAGAAGAATTCCATAATGTCTGCATTTTCTAAATGCGATGCGAATTTCCGTAGCAGTAAATCTATGTAAAAGCTCGCAGTCGCTATGTAATCGATAATGTTGACCGATGAATTGATGAATTCACACTTATTTGGCGATGCTACAAAACGCACAAGAATTTCGAATGTAAACCATGCATTGCAGATGCATTCAATGTAGAAGAATGCAACGTGAGCATCTGTGTCCACTTTGTCTACGATGTAATCCGTTCCGTTGGCTGCCGTGCGTAACACAATTGATTTCAGCACCGGAACCTTCATGTCCGGATGGGTCTTCAAGCAGAATGATAAAATGGACACGCAGATAAAAAACACAGACATGACTCCTATAATCTGAAACAAGAATACGTGAGTTATTAAAACCAGTTACGTTTATTGCTGTTTTGTTACTCAAAGCAGATTCAGATCGACATTTTTATGTAAATTCTTTTTGGTAAGTTTATAGGCCTAGAAAAATATTTCGTGACTACAATAACCATAATCTTTCATATTTTATTATTATGCGTTATTTTTAGGATTAACTTTTGATGCCACTTGGAAAAATGAAGGATTATTAGATTCTTGCGAGTAACATTTGTATTTCTGTTGGGGGAATAATTTTCGTATTTAAATCAACTTTGTACAAGCTAGCGGTTTCATTTAAAAGTTGTAACTGAAAATTTGCTTGGTGATAAAACCGAGGAGATTTTGATATCAATACAGTTGATATAATAATTACGACCAATATTAATACTCTTTGCAGTGTTGCCTGGATACAGCTAGTACCTAGCAGCTGGATGTATTATTTTATTTTCTTCATGGTCCTGACTTTCTTTTTCACTTTGAAGAAATCTATTCCATTGTACAATACCCTTGGAAGTAAGATATATAATAATGTTGTTCTATAGTGCAGCTCACCTTCAGAGTATCAGTATAGTGTGAGGAACATAGGAATACAGTGTTGCCATATTTCCTCAGAAAATTGTTTGAAAGTAAACATGAAGCCATCAATCAAAATAAATCTCTCTTTTGGATTGCAAGCGGCAATACCTTGTTGAAATAGATCGTAATTGATTTTCGCCGATTTTATTTATGGGAGTAAAATTTACTGACGCCCAGAAATGGCAACGTCGGAGACCGAAAGTCCATAAGAAATGTATGGGTCTGTCTTTCCTGTACCGTATTCGCAGGGTGAACGCTCTATAGCACTGTCAATTTTTAAAGATTTTTCGCTAACCATCCACGAAGACTGCAGTGATTTGAAAATACAGCAAATTACAATTTAATTTGTTGTTGTAAAATGATTTTTTAAATAAAATTAATGTAATATTTATGTGATGGTTTGCATTATTCTATTGGAACTCTGAAACGTTCCGAAGAATTTCTTTGAGACATTTTTTGTAACGTTTCAGGAACGTTTTTGAAATATGTTTGAAACGTTCCTAAGGTGGGACATTTAACAAGTACGTTTTTGGGATCTTTTGGAACGTTTGCGGAACGTTCTAGGAACGTTTTCTTTTTGCCTGGGACCATTTTTTTTCACTTTTAGATTTTCGTTTTATCTTGTCCAAGTGCAGTTCATTTTCTTGAACTTCAGCATTAGCATTGGATAATAAATGTTGATGCAAGCGCGTATTCTGAAGGGGGGCTAAGGGGGCTGTAGCCTCCAGTGCATTTTACCATCCTTGATTTTGTACTACCTGTGAAGACGAAGAGAGAAGCGAATAGACGAATAGTGAAAAGTGTCTCTCCAATAGATAGGCGAGGGTTGTGCAGTTGTAAATAAAAATTATTTTCTTGCCAGGACTTAAATATTATTCTTTAGGTATTCAAGGTGGTTGATAAACAAACTGTAGGTCGTAGATAATATTTTGATAATATTCTAATTCAGTTGCCCACTTGTCACAGTGGAATGTTTTAACCCGCTTACTGTATAGAAGACGTAAACTGAACTCGTAAAAGCAGCATTTTATTGTTGCACATACCAACTTTACTAGTGCAAGAATAAAATACATTGCTTGCAGTAAATTCTGTACAGCAGTTACTTCCGCTAAGTAAACACGATATTGGAATTTTCTAAGCAAAAAAAAACAAAAAAAAACATAAGACTGTGAAATTCTAGAAGTAATGCAATGCTACGTTATTATTTGTGAATAAATTATTTACCTTTGCTGCAGTCGACGAATACGGTTCATCAAAGAGTGACCATATTTTAGGTTTTGTTAACTGCCACCACGACAACGTGCCTTTGTAGTAATCTTCTTCAAAACCAAATTTTCGAGCTATTTCTTCGTCGCTTGGTTTTTCTGTGTCTAAATCTAGCCGATCTAGCACAGCTAATGTCTCTTGCGTGTCCCTGTGCTATAAAACAAAAGGTAATAAATTTATGCCTAGATTAACATAATCGCAACTGCCATATCATAACGCAAAATATTATGTAGATGTCTTTACTCTGATTAAGGAATTTTAAGGTGGGTACCTACATTCCTTATTTGGAGAAATTTAACGTTTCATCATGTATACAATAAAGGAAATGTACAGGAAAAATCAAATTTGGTACAGAAAGTGGTTGTATAAGAGTTACGAGTGTGTAAAATATAAGAAACGAATAATAATATTTCTAAAATATGTCTTCCAACATCTGGGATTGTAATAAAAGCACAATTTAGTCTCGTATGTGGCTGAAAATATCCGGTTCTATGTAAATTCCAAAAGTGGAAATACAAATTACAGGATATACGTTTTCAATTTGTTCTGCTATTCCCTTGAAAGTAACTGAAATTGTTTTAGAAGTTGTAGTTTATGGATGATTCAAGCTGCAGATTCAATAGAACACTTACAATATAAAATGCCTTTAGGGTACACATGTTGTTGCAATATCACGATCGTTTTAGTACAGTTTTAAATTTTATTTTAGTGCACTTTTAAACCAGCAGCATTTTATTTTAAAAGCGACTCTTGCATATTTCAATACGAGTTTTACGAAATTCCTTTGAACTGGATCTAAAGTAGGAATGGTGTTCCATTAATAATATTTTAATTTTATTTTTACAATTAATCGTAACATCGTTACGATTTAATTGTGGAATAAGAACCAAACGAATAATACCAACAAAGGTTTTAAAAACGAAACAACACTTGTCTTCTCATTTTTTCCTTTCTTGTTCAGTTTTTTTATATCTTGGATAAGTACCTACTTAGTTATTTTGATCTCTTGCTAATAAAATGTATTTCGACCAAATGATTAAATTGGGCTTGAAAATCGACCTCTAATTATCCTGGACCGAACATGTAGATTGTGTAAGTTTTTATGGTTTTGCCGTTTTATTGTTAAATTTATGACCCAATATCTCCTCAAAATTAAAACTCGAATATTATATAATAATGATAATAATAATAATGTGTTATGGCTAATTTTTTCGGATTAGTATTAATTTACCTGTGTATACGTCATCCAACAGCATGGTTCTACCTGGTTAGCATCCAGACCCCAAAACTCCAGCTCCTCTTCAAAAAGCGGACCGCAAACATCCGATGGGTAATGTAATTTCCCCGTTCTACATCCAAGTACACAAAATTAAAAACAAATATTACCTAAAAAATAATTCTAATGTACCTATAATAATTTAAAACTTGAGCAAAAACTCCTGGATGTCGATCGAAGAAATACTCGTTAAGGATGGGATCGTAGTTGGCAAGAGCTTCAGTAAGTCGTGAAAGACGCGTTGCAGGGATTTTCTTCAGTGTAGCTTTATAGGTTTCATGTCGGATCCCACCCACATTCAACACCACGCGGTTCTCCGCGTCCATGTTTATCAGATTCATGGCTGTAATTAAGAAGTGAAATGTTTCAGAAATATTAAACCTAATAAATTTAAATTAAAAATTTGGGGTGTGAAAGAAAAACTGTTTTTATTGCAAAGCTGTCTGTTAATGAACGCAAACTAAAGTTGAATACAGAAACCTTCGGTTAAGTAAAGGGTAAACTATAAATGGAAATTGAATCTATTGTTTCATGTTATAAGAGAAGTTGTAATTACTGGTGTACGGATAACCGCAAGAATTTGGAAGCTATTGTAGCTCTTTGTAAGTTGATTCATCAACGAAGGGTTAGGAACTTCATCTTGAAAATGTTTTCCTATTTCAAGTTCCGTATGCCTAATAATATAAGTTAAACGTTTACTGTCTTGATAAAATAACTTTGAAGTAGTATAATAATCTACAGGGGGATGACTTGAGCAACGCAGCATAGGGATTTCAATGGTAAATTCTTAATGTTCAATTATTGGCTCCCCTAATTAGTTTACAGCAAAAGTGTGTTGAGGTTTTTTGTAGAGAAGAAAATTATGCATCTGCTCATACCATTATTTATAATTTTCCATTTTCCGGAAGCATAGAAATAGAACAAATTAAAAATGGTCTTTTTAAAAAAATCAGTGATGCCTTGGAATTATCTAAACAAACAACATTCGCATATACATCTGTCATTATGGTTTGAAGTTTATTACCGACCATTAAATTCTATTATTTTTAAAATGTATTCAACGAAAGCAAAATTAGAAATGATAAACTGCCTTGTTTGGCGGAAAATATCCGAATAGGCAAATTCCAAATAATACAACGATTCACAGACTAATACATAAGTTTGAAGTTTGTTTTGTAAAATAAATATAGTCTTGTTTCCTATTACCTTCTCGTTTTATTGCTTTAAAAAGAAAAAAAATGTAATGAGACAGAAATGTCAGTGCGTTTGTTTGATTTTATAATTCCATGGCATCACTGATTTTTTTAAAAAGACCATTTTTAATTTTTTCTATTTCTACGCTTCCGGAAAATATTTCTCTACAAAAAACTTTTACACATTTTTGCTCTAAAATAGTTAGGGGAGCCAATAATTGAACATTAAGAATTTACCATTGAAATCCCTATGCTGCGTCGCTCAAGTCACACCCGACCCGGTATAGTAGATTGTGCTGTTAAACTGGAAATTGTATCTTAAAAAGAGTTAAGTACTAGACACTGTAACAAGCAATTTATTGATATAACAAAAGATTTTAGATTAGGTACTGTTTTTAGTACTTTATTAAAGATCAGCTTAGGTTTGCCTATTGTAGTTTTTGTAAACAGATTAATAAAGAAATGAAAACTAAATAAAACTTTCAGTGTTAGGCATGCGTTGAATTTACTGCCAATGGTGCAAAATTGTCAGATTTCTTACATATATCGTACTTACTGTTGAATTGTATGTTGAAGCACTGGAAAGGCGTTATAGTTGCTGTCAGCAAACCTTTTTGTGATAAAGTGGATTCTTCATGGCCTGTAATAAGGAAATGATAAATTGAGAAATCCAGGGAACGGTTTTTATATGTTTTAGAGCTAAGCGTGTATAATATTTAGAAACTGAAACACATACGAATCGTATATTTCAAGAAATAAAAAAAATAAATAGAGTAGCGACTCTTATAAGAAATCGACTTAACTAAAAATATTGGAGTATTATTTTGGAACGTATTAGAGTAAGAATATAAGATTTTATTTCTTATCATAGCATATAAAACGATAAAAATAATAAAATCCTCGTTTCGTTTTTCGGTTCTGTCTTATTTAGGTAGTACTACATTTAGAGAAGCGGCTTTTTTATTCGTATTATAAATTAAATTGCTACGGCCCTAGAATCGACAGACTATATAAAAACGAGTTGCGTATTTTTTTTACATAAATATGCCATTCAAGATTCTACAACTTTTTTGACCCTCTTAACGGTAGTACCTATATAGGAAGCAAATTTTTCTTCTTTCGGAAAATATTTCTAGGTACCTATTACATACTAGTGAATGTGATTATAGTGGTTTCCGGACTGAAAAGAATTGTGGTAAAAGGTTTCGTAATGAAACGGAGATCGCCAATCAATACAGAGTGTACAGAACATGGAAGGCTTTCAATTTCAAATCAGTGGCGATAACTGAAAGTTTGTTATGAGAAAATTACATCTTAAGTCTTTAAGGACATGTATGTACTTATCGAGAGCAGAAATGGCGAAAGAAAATTTGTTATCTCAAAAAAGCTAACCAAGATACCAGTAGGCCTTCAAATCCTTTGTTTGGTTTGGTGCACCGAAAAGGCGTTCAGAATTTAAAATCAGAAACGATTCCACTGGATTATTTTAGCGAAATGCCAAACGGTTCCGAATAATAAAATGACAAGAAAATATTAAAGTTTTAATATTTTTACTTTCCCCATTTTTTCCAGTTAACACTTCCCGAGTTACAGCCGGTTGCCACACTCTTACTGTTTCACTCTGGATAATCAAATTCCTAAAAGTTTATTAGTGGATTGTATGCTATGTTCAATATTAACTGCATTTTTAATGTTAGCACCTATTGTTTAATCGTCATCACTGCGAATGTAAGTATATTTTAATCGGGACATCTTCATAGGCAGTTTTTCTCCTGAAATGAAACGGAATCATCTTCCAAAGTTTGTCGGTCTAATTTATATACACTCTGTATATGTAATGGAATCGTTGCAAACTCTAAAACCTCATATTTTATTTTAGTACAATTTCAATGTTGAAAATAAAATTAATATTAATTGGGTTCTCGTCTTCATGATCTTATTAACATTGTTATATAGGATACGAATCAATTATTTCAGAAGCAGGAATAATAAATAAGGAAAGTATTGCTACCTTTGAAATCCATTCTGAATGATAAATCCAATTATGTACCTTTTTTTCAAGGTTTGTTAAAAAAATCTTTGTGAAAAGTTCTCTTTAGTTAGTGCTGCCGTCTATAGGAAGTCAAGCCAGACTTGCGCACATTTCCGGCATGTAACGATCGCCTTATTCTCATTCAATTTCCTGTCTTACTTTGACTTTCCAGCGGAATACATTTTTCCTTTTCAACGCTCCTCTATTTTTCTATCAGAACCATTCATCTTATTTCGCTCTGTGGAGAGTTACAGATTACACGTTGCGGGTTCGCGGATATGCCTTACACGTATTCGCTAAATCATAAGTTTATATCTGAACGAACACCTACTTGTTGGATTTTACGGCATCGCCAGTCGAATATTAAGTGAATAACAGGTCGCAAACAAAAAGCAACGAAGCTGTCTCGTTTTTCACGCATGTGGCTATATTTTAAACCCAAACTTCCACTTGAATACCAAAACCCTAAAGAATGATTTGCTCTTGAACTAACAATTCACTTCACACACTAGGAGATTCCACATTCAGACCACGATGTGTTTGGAATGAATGGACTGAATAATTTGTTACAAACTTTAGGAACTGTTGCATCCGCAGACCAGTTTATTAGGACAAGGTCACGTTTATAGCTAAGTCTAATAGGGCATTCCTTATTGTAAAATATTGGGGTCGTGAAATAAATTTTCATGTAAGTTTTCAATTTCGGCGCCATTTTTAGAAAATATTAGTTTCCAAATACCGCCATCCTTATAGGTTCAGATACTATTAAGCTACAAGAAACCCCAAAAAAATTCACGGAAAGATCGGTGATTAGATCATGTAAAGGTGACTATTGCATCAGCTTTGTCCAGGACTACCAAAATATGGTATGCAGTTATCATGGAAGAACTTGCGACAAGTGATGTGAATCTTAACAGGAGACGTCTACCCTCTTAAGAAAAATTTACAGAGGTTGGGACTGATGAACAGTTCACTGTCGTGTATCAGGCAATGACTACAGGGCAGAGTATGTGCTGTGTCACGGCCATTATACTTCTCACCCTACATCTTAAACCCCCTACACACGATACGATCGGTCGTACGACACGTTGTACTACAAGTCGTATAGACAGTCACTGTTTTTGCCTACTAACGTAACAAACCTGCAGTACGACAGGTCGTACAACTGACCATTTAGCCTCCACACGATGCGATCGATCGTACGACTCGTTGTACAACGTATCGTTACGACTGTTTGAACGATAGTTGCACGACCAGATCGTACAATCGGTCGTGTTTGACGGCAGTATGGAGCCGACATAAAATCTGTTGTACAACCGGGGGACAGTAAAAAAATAGCCTGACAGTAGGTTACCAGTGACGTACCTATCAAACATGTATAGGGGATCCACATCAGTTAGCAATTTGTAGAATTTGTTTAGTATCCTTTGCATGTTATTCATCAAATTTCTTGCCAATAGGGTACACATGTTTACCAAATCACCTATAATTATTTGGAAGACAAGTCATGACGCCTTTAATATCCCAGTAAAGTGATACTACTTTTTCTGTATACAGTGTGTAAATAAAATAACGGGACACCCGAATAACTTTTTTATTGTTAAAGATAGAAAGTTTGTGCTTGGAGACAATTTGTATGGTTAGTTATAAGCTTTATTTTTAGTATGTCGAAAATTAATTTCCGTTTCCGGTTTAACCGGAAGTGATGCTAACTTGAAAATTTTAAATAGAACACCCTATATTTTTGCATTTTTGGATTTACACTTTTATAAACTTTGAGAAACTTAAAAGGACTATGTACCAAAAATCAATAGTTTTCGAGATATTCGAGGTAGAAAGTATAAATTTGTAATTTTCATTTATTTTGATTTATACTTGTAAAAACAGTTAACGTACACTTTTCTAAAATTTCTTTTTCTAATAAGATTATGCGGCCCTCAGGAGGGCCATTTGTAAATCGCAAGCGTGCGAGTTAGAAAAGTAAAGAGTTTTTATAATAATGTAAGAATTTAAACACAGAATCGGACACTGCCAGATTGAAAATGTGGCCCGCATTTTGAGCATTATTATAACTGTTATTTATTTTTCCATACAAATGGCCCTTCTTGGGGTCGCACAATCTTATTAGAAAAAGAAATTTTAGAAAAGCGTACGTTAACTGTTTTTACAAGTATAAATCAAAAGAATTAAAAATTACAAATTTATACTTTCTATCTCGAATATCTCGAAAACTATTGATTTTTGGTAGATAGTCCTATTTAAGTTTCTCAAAGTTTATAAAAGTGTAAATCCAAAAATGTAAAAATATATAGGGTGTTCTATTTAAAATTTTCAAGTTAGCATTACTTCCGGAAACGGAAACCAATTTTCGACACACCAAAAATAAAGCTTATATATAACTAACCATACAAATTGTCTCCAAGCACAAATTTTCTATCTTTAACAATAAAAACGTTATTCGGGTGTCCCGTTATTTTATTTACACACTGTATAAAATTTATTATTGTAAAGAGACGGTAAATGGTCAGTTGTACGACCTGTCGTACTGCAGGTTTGATAGTTAGTAGGCAAAAACTTGTAGTACGACGTGTCGTACGACGCGTCATACGACCGATCGTATCGTGTGTAAGGGGTTTTAGAATCAATGGTTAGAAAGAATCAATAACAACCCAATTGCGGATAATTAGATGACTTGACTGATAAATGAATCAGGAAACTGCTGCCTGGAGAGGTCACTTATTGAGAGGCACAAGTAGGAGAGACATTTTTAAGCCCTCTTTCTAAAATTCAGATTCAATTCAGGCTATGAAGCAATCAATTTTCTCTCTTCTTATTTATCCCAAAGATTTCTTCTTCTTTTTTCGGTTCTATTTCCTTTCCTCACATTTACGAAAATTATTACAAGGTAACTGATAAAAATTACGTTTCGTAATCACGTTTGAAAAACGAAAACTCTTATGGTCCTTATGCGAGCATAAAAGAGCTTAAAGGCAACTTGCAATTTGAAATAATTTCAAATTGGTTCCATTCAATTTTAAGTTGTGTACGTACAAAAATTACTTACACTTTTCTATAAATTGAAAGCAGAATGTCTGTTACATGAAAATTTAATGTAAATGGAAAACTATAGTTTGGTAGAATACTCTAAATAAAATAAATCCTGGTATAGATATTAAACTTACATTAAAAGTAAATATTAGAATGAGTAGTCCACCCTAAGTTGTTTCATCTGAGGTAGTGACCCTGCAATATAAAATCCAACCCCAGACACCTCGACAATAAAGAATTCCGCAAGGAAAAGGTTCTGTCGTTTAAAATACAATCAACGAAGATGCATAAAAGAGAACTGCTCTTTGTTCAAAATCCTATCAAGTATTTCCAACAGCGAAAGTTTCGGTAACGTAAATGTAATGTTTCGAAGACTAATACAGAGAGACATGAATTCTTTTAATTTAAAATTTAATTTTATATTTTTGTTGAGGTATTTCATTTTCAGGAATAATATGCCTTACTAAAAACAAGGGATAACCAAAGGTTCTGTTACCAACGTATATCTGATTTGTTATCTTACACAGAAAAGGAACTATAAATAAGGTTCAGAAGTGTCACCACACAAAGGCAAGGCGTAGAGATCTAATATATCCACTATTGTTGCAAGTAATGTAGAGTTTAAATTTATTTCTGACTCGCCAAATTTCCACTAATACTGAAGAATTGCGTAACATCTTTTGAAATGTCGCTAAAACCTGTGCTATTCGAATACTACTTCAGTCTTTAATTCAGGCTCGTTATGGGCGAAATCTGTTTAAATATAGGTTGTGGAAATACGGATTAGACAAAAGGATAAGGTATCCTACGCTGTCCTAACCAAGAGACACCTGCACTTTTATAAAAATTCCTGATTTGAATATTTGATCACACCTTATATTTCTGAAATAGTTATTTCTACACCTAGGCATCCTAGGACGTTCCTATCCCCCCCCCCTGCATCTGGGATTAACCTACCCCAATGCCCTTTGCTTATGTATGATAAATTCCTTCCTGCATAATTCTTCTTCGCCCAATAGTTGTTCGTCCTTTTTGTTTCTGATTCATAATGTCATGTCCTATTACTACTTGCGAATTTTGAATTTTGTAAGTGAACGTATTTGAGATTCCTTAGCACTAAGCTAAGCAACTAACATTGTAAAATATGTGATATATAAATGTCAGTCAGATTCAGTAAGTAAAATGCTGAGGAAAAATTGGATCGATATAGACGAGCATTTCCAGTTCTTACAGAATACTGTGAAACTTGACAATTGTAAGTCCTGATGTAACATATATTTTTAGAAGCGCATCCTTTTTATCCTTTCATGTGGTACATACTACTAGCTTGCCAGAAGAATATAGTCTACGTATATACTTTAAAATGTACGTAGGTATAATACAACATCGTACAAGATTATTTCGATATAATGTTAACGAAGTGTCGTTTCAGCTTTGTATAAATATTGCATTTTTAAAATAAGATGCTAAAAGCTTTCTGTGGAGCGAGGTTTCCCTGAGCTGGTACGAAAAAAGAGAAAAATGATGTTAAGCTATTTAAGACGTGAAATATTGAGGGTAATTAAGATCTTTTTATTACAAGGGAATTTGAGGCGACGAACACCATGATGTCTTATAAATGATGAAATTTTTCTATTTTACTTTTAGTGAACGTTTTTGCTTCTTACAGCCATTAAACTGTAATTTTCTGAACTTTTCTTTTCTTTCAATGAATTCATAGTCAAGGCTATAAATAATGTGTAGAAAACTTTTTGTTCTAGAGCGATACTTTGAATTTAAACTCTTATAATAATTTAATTTTTAATTAATACCTTGACTACCTTATTCCATTTAAACGCTTACATTATCCAGTTAAAGAAATATATAGTTAGTGCTTATAAAGCTCACGGGGATGTAATTCCTGAAGTTTCAAGTTTCCGACGCATAACTCTAATACCGAAGGAGAATTTAATTTCACAGGTGCTTGGTCCTGAGAACCCCTTACCCTCGTTCAATGAATTTTAAATAAGTACACACGGTATACAAATTTGATATTCTTCATATTCACGCTTATAATATTTTTAAACCTAAACGTATGTTTAAGATTGTGTTTCTTAAACTGAGAGATATTATCATAACATCTTAAAGTTTAAAATAAACTTTAGGTTTAAAAAATACGATTTGACTTACCACTTTGCACATGAATTCAGTTTCTTCTTGACTTCTGGAAGGACGTTAATTTCGTCAAATAATCTGAAAAGAACAAAGAGTAGTTAGATACTTCATATCGGTAGAAAAGACATGAAAAGCAAGTTATTAAACTTTAAGCTTTATGGATTGATGAAAGGTCTATTTAATGATACATCTGACTCTTTTCAGTTGAATATCAATTTTATATAAATTATTGTCAGGGAAATGCCAAGTTTGATGTAACAATCGGAAAAGTTAAGTTGCTACTGTGATATTCATGAAAACGATTCAAATTAGAAGACGAATTTCCCAATTTCCTTTGTCATTCTGTTAATTAAAATTCGTATCGTGTTTCAAGTTCCGGCTTTTAATGCGGTGGAAAAGCATTCGTGGATAACTTCTAGTCTTAGTTCCCTAACAATAATTATTGTGTGTTTGTAACTGAACCTCTCTGTCCTAGGGAATGTTAATTTTATTTGATCAATAAAATAGCCCAGTTGTACCACTCAAAATAATGTTCTAGTATTTTTCCTGTATTTACGAATTATTTTAACCAGAATTAGTGGTTTTTATATTAGTTTTGTTCTACACTGGCGCAAAACTTTTTATTCAAACAATACTTAATGTAAATATTTTTTTTCTATAGCAGATGTTAAAGTGTGCTTTGTTCGACTAAAAATAGTTGATCAAGTATTACTTTAACCGCAAGGGTAGATAAAGTAACACTTTAACCGCAAGGGTAGATAAAGTAGTTTAATTTTCTGGAAACTCCATGGAAACCTTTGCTACTGAGATTTTCGGGTTTACTATAAGCTAATTTTAAATTGTTTTTTTACAAATTTTTCTTATTTTTTTAACATCTGCTATAGAAAAAAATAGAATTTTATACACGACGATAAAATTTAAACATCGACTCGCGAAAATTAATTCACTCGCGATTTCATCGCTCGTGAATTAACACTTTCCGCTTGTCGATAAAATACAATTTTATCGTCTTGTATAAAAAATAACTATATTTAAACTAAATAGGAGCTGGTAGTTGTACAGGGAGGCCCAAATTGGTTGTCCGTATAGGGTATCTTAGCTATTGTCGTAAGGAAAAAGTGAGGGCACATTCTCGAGCTCGTTTTTTGAGAAGATCTGATTGATATCCTTATAAGCCAATGATAAAAGATGACTAATAAAAGGTTTCACGTGTAACACTATTCTATGTTTCAGTTCTGAACTGAAAAAAATAATTATACTGAATAAAGTGTCTTTAGGTTTATTTTAAAAGCGATTTGAATAGCACTTACTTTCGAGAATGCATACACTTGAAGACAAGGAGGTTTCTGAAAAGTTTAGTATTACTTGTGAAGTTATGGGCACAAAATGCACTTAGCAGTACTACTGTAGAAATAAAACTTAGAGAAAAGCAAAGAACGGTGGAAAGAAAAACAGTTGTATGTATTTCAGCTCTAAATAAGTTTCTTCAGAGTTTACGAACTTTTTTGCATCGCCCTTTTTTGTATTTCCTTCGGATGCATTTTTGTTTGTTACTTTGTTACAAAAGCATTTTTAGAAAATTGCTAGACGAGACGTAAACCTTAGGGAATTACTTAAATTTTTCTTTGCATAATATTCTACCTTTTACTGTGTCACCGTTTTTTAAAATCTTACTTCAGTTTGTAAAAGAACGTATGAACAACTGTGATTAAGAACGAATCTGAGTTTAGTAGGTACTTATTCCTAATTTATACCATTATAAATCACACATTATGGGCATACTTTTGCGAAGAAGAGGTACAATAAAACTTAATAAGGTCATCACACTTTTGTAACAGAACAAATATAGCCACGAATAAAAATTGCAGAGGTAGAAATAAAAGAATGTGGCTTTGAATTGCTTTTCCTTTGATTTTATCACTTGACCTTGGCTGTGGAGAACTTTTTCATTTCACGAATGTAAGAACGTTCGAGTAAAAGAGTTTGTGATAAAAGTCGTGTTAAAATGAAACGTGTATTTTTCCGTCCTAGCACAGTCGCAACTATGTAAACACTTTATTTAATTAAATACCTAATTTTTTTTGGCGTTAGTTATGATCTATCGTGGAAATGCTTTTGAGGCCATTTTAAAATTGTAGTGGTTTGGCAAAGAGAAAATCTGCACGTCAAACTGAAGAATGACGCAATATTCAAATTTGTTTAGAGATTACTTGTGGGAGCAGGTGTTATGTTTCAGGCGGAGCAATTGTTCTTCTAGCCACATATCTAGAACATTTCCTTGCATTTGGAACGTGAGTTTCCTTTATGTAATTTTGTTTTTGATGAGGACCATAAGATTTATTAGATGATCAGTAAATTATATTGACAAAATGAAACATACGAAGACTGAACATGCTATTTGTTTAGAAATTAGCATGCAATACTGCACGATCAATTTTAATTAATTAGACTTACGCTCAGTAGAATACGAAGCGATTAAAATTAACGATCCAGCGAGCAGAAACTCGAGATGGAAGCCAAATCGGCCTGAGCTTATTTCCCAATTAGCAACTCTCCGCGGGATTCTGAAAACATGCTGTAGTAATTCCAGAATTTCCGGTTGCCCAGAAGTTTGCAAATCGATTTTCAACCAAACCATTTTAAATATTTTTTATTTAAAAATCTAACCCTTTTAAATTGTTTACAGAGAATAAGCAGCTCGAACGGGAGGCTCAAGAATAGATTTAGAATTTTGTTGATGTTTTAAGTAAAGTAAAAAAAATATTAAAAAGAACAAGCCTTATTAAGCGATTTATGGGTACAAGAATATATCAGTAATTACAATTTTAAAACAGATGATATGTTACTTCATGAATTTCTGACAAAAAAGTTTCAGGTTGAAAACAAAATTTAAATGTCAAGTGCATATTATAGAACGACACAAAGAAGTTAAAT
This sequence comes from Hemicrepidius hirtus, assembly GCA_963082805.1. NCBI lineage: Eukaryota > Metazoa > Arthropoda > Insecta > Coleoptera > Elateridae > Hemicrepidius > Hemicrepidius hirtus. The sequence continues at coordinate 9,959,117 of OY720161.1, forward strand.
TGAATTATAAAATAATTTGTAAGAGAAAAGTTATATTAAAAATTCTTATGGTTACGTCTAGTCGTATACAGAGTGTTAAAAAAGGGCGCGATTCAAATAGGGCGTATGTAAGAAAAACCAAATCAAATTTTCTTTATAGTTGAATTTTGAAAGTTTGAAACTTTCTCTCATCTAAGATATTTAAATTTTATTGGAACAAGTAAGGGTTCGTAATGGCATACCTTAGCAAAGAATTGATTATGCATATTATCGGAAATTTGTATTATTTATCAGTAGACAGTGTGCTGTGAGAGTAGTTTGGTGAAATTCTAGAAAACGGGATCGTCCCTAACTATTATATTATTCAGTTCCTTGTCTTACTTGTAAATGAGAGCCAACCCTGCATGTACCATGTTGTTGAATCATGCATTTTAATTTGTAAACGGTATACGTTGATAATTTTGTATAAATACGTACGTTAGTATATGGACATATATTTGAGATAAGGTAGGTATAAGAGGTAATAATTTCAAATACCTGCTGATATTCTGCATTAAAATTGTGTAAAGAACAAAAAGATAATCGAAAATTGAATTTTGTTAATCCAAACTAAAAAATGTGAAACCACGCAGATTTAAGAAGTTACGGCCATCGGAATAGAATCACTAAAAGTGGAATATTACGTTAGACTAAAGTAGATGACAGGTGTCCCTAATACTCAACGTTCAACGGTTAACTTTTGGGGTTTGTAAAAAAGGTTTTGCCGTCTCACGTCTTGTCCTTGTCGTACGAAGTGACATGGATACATCTCAAGGGTACTTAAACAATCTCATATGAGACACCCCCAGGTATACGTAGGTGCACGCACTCGAGAGACACACCATTCTGCCACCAGGAATTCCCCAAACAAACAAAACTAATATTCTTCCCTTAATCTAATTTTAAGTTCATTCGCACAGGAAAGTCGACATTTGCTAGATGTAAATACAATTATTTCCTTGATTAAGTGTGAAAGTCAAATAACAAGCACCCTGTTTTCCTCCTTTTGTTTATCTAATATTAAATAAGTTCCCTGTTTCGCATCATCAACCTTTATTCTGTTTTCCTGTTAAACTGTATAGCAATAAAATCGTCGGATTGTAAACATTTATATGTATATTTTGTTGGAGCTAACATTTACAGCAGAAAAGGGATACACTTGATATTCGTAATTGTTCAATTCTAACTAACGTCAAAACAGGTCAAGGTTTAGGTTTTCCTTTTCATCGGGTTATCAAGGGACTTAACAGATGATGACATTACTCCAAATAATGCAGAACCGTAACGTATTTGAATTAGGGCCTCCCTATGTGGATTAGGTTACATTTTTTAGTCTTCGTCTCAGTCCTACTGAAGATGGGATTTAGTTTTCCCAATGCGTTTTCTAAAAATATTGTGGTAAGGGGTGTTTATAGGAGCGTTGTAAATTTCCTTAAGCCATGAGAATTATCTGATCCCACATTTTTATAGTTGCTTTCACCAGTAAAAACAAAATAACACAAGATTACTGTGGTAGTTCATTTGCAGTTCTGTGAAAAATCACGTCCTTTTTTCTCTATTTAGTGGAAATACAATGGCATCAAAGCCATCTTCCAAAAAAATACTGTTTTGACACAACGATAAGGAACTTTTCTTCGGACAGCTATTGATGATGTTAAGGATACACAACCAGGAACAATCATTTATCTTATCCGGTATCCCTTGTATTTTATAGGCGTACAATTGGAATTTACAGACACTTTTTGTTGTTTATATAAATTGTTGTTGGTTCATTTGTATTTAATTGAAATAATAGATGTAATTTTAAGGAGTCAGTATCTTACAGTTAGTAATAATGGATCTGGATTTTTAATGTTCTTAATTTAAACTTTACTGTTTATAAAAATGTTTTGGAGCAGTTGTGTGCTTTAAAATGTTTTTCTTGTATTTTCAGCATCTCCGTGTAATTTATAGAAGTTTTATAGGCATTTAATTATGTAGGAAGCTGAAAAGTCAATTTAAGTTTATAATATCTACAAAGAACCACGAAAAGATGTAATTGCTAAATTATAGCACTCCACCAGATATAGCTAAGCTCCTCCCCACAAATCGCATATTATATGAATTAAAATTTTTCTATTGGCCGTATTTCAAAATCCCATAAAGCACGCTACCATTGACATTTAACACTTGACTCGGTTTGGTGTTTTTTTATTTGTAATTTGTAGCGTGTGGAACTGGTTTTTGTGTAGGTACCATAAATTCTAGAGGAGGAGCTTAACTATATCTGTTGGGTGCGTATAGTATAATGTCATTAGTTGTCTATTATTTTATTTTTATAGACACTAGATTTTATATAATAATGTGTTAACGCAGCACGTGGTGTTGGAAATTGGGGTGTCATACGATTTCATAAAATGTTATAAGTGTAAGTCATTGCTCTTCAAGCAATTTTCGTGTAATATACCACAAGAAAGATTCAGCTTAAATTACCTACACATTATTACGAAGATTTCACCAGCATTCACCAACAATAAATGGCACCTTAATGCGACGGGGATGAGTTCTGCGCCAGGAGTGCCAACAGGCGCGACACTGTTTAATGGCCGTTAGTAATTATGAAGCCTCGTCGCGTTTCCTTCCCTTCGTCATAATAGAAGATGGTGTTTATTTTAGAATTGGATAATTACATTTTTACGACGCTGATGATAACGCGTAGGATTTTCTATTTAGATTAAACATTGCATACCTAAACTTTCAGTTGAAAAAGGAGTATAATATAGGTAGACATTAATTTCTGTATAATGTAATTAAAATAATCGCACTTGTAGTCTAAGTAAATAATTTAGTTTAATGGAGACCGAAAACGAAACATTAATGCCGTTAAATTTTATGCGAGGTAATTACCAACCACTAGATAACAAAACTTAAGAGACAGTTAAAATGTATTAACACTAAAGAAGGGCGTGAGAAATAAGCATAAAATGTGCGTTGATTTAGATTAATAAAATAAATTACATGGTAGGAGTTTAGACTTACGGTTGCACTATCTGTCACCAGACACCCGAATAATTTAGTGGTAGCAGCTGCTGTGTGCGGTTCAAGAAAGAGGAGTCTTAACCCTGAGGATTCCTACACATTACTGATCTCAGATGATATAAACAGCTTTTCAATTTCATTTCGGTGATTTTAGAATACATAACTCTTATTATAAAACCTTATTATATAGGTACCTTATTAAAATTATGTTAAATTCAGCTACGAACTGAACGATTCACTCACATAGAAGTAAAATTGTTGCGGTATCACACATTTAACCACAAAAGTACATCGTTCAAAATGGTTTCAGAAGAAATTTCGAGTTCGGAAATCGCACACATTTTAGGGACCAGTTGATATCTAACTCTAAAAGATTAAAAATATTCCAAGCTTCTAATTTGCTGTTTTACGACGTCCGTGCAATTTAGCATTTAAATATTAAAATACATAATTTTATTATTTAAGATTTTAATTTACACTGAAACTAACTATTGAACAGCTACAGGCTAAATTTACCTCATTTCATTGTTTTGAAAATTTAACAGTATAGATGATGTAGTACCTGCTGGCGTTTAAAACTCTTAAAAGCTTAATATTGCAAAGTAATTAAAAGATGGGAAGGTGTTAAAACGGAAAATAAGAATAAAATTTTAAAATTAATGAGACAAGTCAAATAAAAACAATCATGCTCCTTTATGTGAGCAAGTGCGCCATTAATTAAAGTAAAACTTCTTTTATTATGCTCGTGAGAAATGCATGTGAGTTTTTTATAGTCAATTAATTTAAACCTTTTTACGGCAGTTTTCAGGATGACAATCTTGAGAATTTACTTTTAATTATTAGTTACCTACTAACAAGTGATTCATTGCGATAGTTATTTGAAGAGACCGCAATATTCTGCATATGAATTTATTTTGCACTGCTGTTAAAGCTTGCTCATCGACAGTATTATGGCTCTGAAGATTAAAGGTAAGCATTTATCTTTAGTATTTTTACTAAAGAGGTAATAAATTGTGTTCACATTTTCAAATAAAAAAAGTGGAGGTGCAAACCTCCCCTGGACTTTCCCATACTAAAAATAAACATTTTGTTTTTGCTATTCAACAGTAGTTCGCGAGGCAGCATTGGAAATCATTTGAATGCCTCGCGAGAAAAACGAGACTATACAGGTTCGATGTGAACGAAAGAAAGACACCAAAATACGCATCTACCTGTACTCTGTAGTAGGTACCGGCTAGAAATTACAACCGTTCTCGTTCGGATCAGATCGGCTAACATCGGGTTTCGCTCATAACTCCCTTTTCCTTTGAGCTACGATGCTGAAACTCGGTAGGTAGACTATTGACGTCTCCGTCTTTCCAACGCCGTCGAGCAATTTAAGCTACGACGTGCCGTTTGGTAACTCGCTTGTTCTTTGACATAGGGGCCGGAGACAAAGTTTTTCTGACTCGGCAAGGCACGCCCTTTCCAACGCTGCCAAGCAAGTTGAGCTACGACGTTCCTTTCTCGTACGGATCAGATCGGCTAACATCGGGTTTCGCTCATAACTCTCTTATCCTTTGAGCTACGATGCTGAAACTCGATAGGTAGACTGTTGACGTCTTCGCCTTTCCAACGCCGTCGAGCAATTTAAGCTACGACGTGCCGTTCTCGTTCGGATCAGATCGGCTAACATCGGGTTTCGCTCATAACTCCCTTATCCTTGGAGCTACGATGCTGAAACTCGGTAGGTAGACTATTGACGTCTCCGTCTTTTCAACGCCGTCGACCAATTTAAGCTACGACGTGCCGTTCTCGTTCGGATCAGATCGGCTAACATCGGGTTTCGCTCATAACTCCCTTTTAATTTGAGCTACGATGCTGAAACTCGGTAGGTAGACTATTGACGTCTCCGTCTTTCCAACGCCGTCGAACAATTTAAGCTACGACGTGCCGTTTGGTAACTCGCTTGTTCTTTGACATAGGGGCCGGAAACAAAGTTTTTCTGACTCGGCAAGGCACGCCCTTTCCAACGCTGCCAAGCAAGTTGAGCTACGACGTTCCTTTCTCGTACGGATCAGATCGGCTAACATCGGGTTTCGCTCATAACTCTCTTATCCTTTGAGCTACGATGCTGAAACTCGATAGGTAGACTGTTGACGTCTCCGCCTTTCCAACGCCGTCGAGCAATTTAAGCTACGACGTGCCGTTCTCGTTCGGATCAGATCGGCTAACATCGGGTTTCGCTCATAACTCCCTTATCCTTGGAGCTACGATGTTGAAACTCGGTAGGTAGACTATTGACGTCTCCGTCTTTTCAACGCCGTCGAGCAATTTAAGCTACGACGTGCCGTTCTCGTTCGGATCAGATCGCCTAACATCGGTTTTCGCTCATAACTCCCTTATCCTTGGAGCTACGATGCTGAAACTCGGTAGGTAGACTATTGACGTCTCCGTCTTTTCAACGCCGTCGACCAATTTAAGCTACGACGTGCCGTTCTCGTTCGGATCAGATCGGCTAACATCGGGTTTCGCTCATAACTCCCTTTTCCTTTGAGCTACGATGCTGAAACTCGGTAGGTAGACTATTGACGTCTCCGTCTTTCAAACGCCGTCGAGCAATTAAAGCTACGACGTGCCGTTCTCGTTCGCATCAGATCGGCTAACGTCGGGTTTCGCTCATAACTCCCTTTTCCTTTGAGCTACGATGCTGAAACTCGGTAGGTAGACTATTGACGTCTCCGTCTTTCCAACGCCGTCGAGCAATTTAAGCTACGACGTGCCGTTTGGTAACTCGCTTGTTCTTTCATATAGGGGCCGGAAACAAAGTTTTTCTGACTCGGCAAGGCACGCCCTTTCCAACGCTGCCAAGCAAGTTGAGCTACGACGTTCCTTTCTCGTACGGATCAGATCGGCTAACATCGGGTTTCGCTCATAACTCTCTTATCCTTTGAGCTACGATGCTGAAACTCGATAGGTAGACTGTTGACGTCTCCGCCTTTCCAACGCCGTCGAGCAATTTAAGCTACGACGTGCCGTTCTCGTTCGGATCAGATCGGCTAACATCGGGTTTCGCTCATAACTCCCTTATCCTTGGAGCTACGATGCTGAAACTCGGTAGGTAGACTATTGACGTCTCCGTCTTTTCAACGCCGTCGAGCAATTTAAGCTACGACGTGCCGTTCTCGTTCGGATCAGATCGCCTAACATCGGTTTTCGCTCATAACTCCCTTATCCTTGGAGCTACGATGCTGAAACTCGGTAGGTAGACTAATGACGTCTCCGTCTTTTCAACGCCGTCGACCAATTTAAGCTACGACGTGCCGTTCTCGTTCGGATCAGATCGGCTAACATCGGGTTTCGCTCATAACTCCCTTTTCCTTTGAGCTACGATGCTGAAACTCGGTAGGTAGACTATTGACGTCTCCGTCTTTCAAACGCCGTCGAGCAATTAAAGCTACGACGTGCCGTTCTCGTTCGCATCAGATCGGCTAACGTCGGGTTTCGCTCATAACTCCCTTTTCCTTTGAGCTACGATGCTGAAACTCGGTAGGTAGACTATTGACGTCTCCGTCTTTCCAACGCCGTCGAGCAATTTAAGCTACGACGTGCCGTTTGGTAACTCGCTTGTTCTTTGATATAGGGGCCGGAAACAAAGTTTTTCTGACTCGGCAAGGCACGCCCTTTCCAACGCTGCCAAGCAAGTTGAGCTACGACGTTCCTTTCTCGTACGGATCAGATCGGCTAACATCGGGTTTCGCTCATAACTCTCTTATCCTTTGAGCTACGATGCTGAAACTCGATAGGTAGACTGTTGACGTCTCCGCCTTTCCAACGCCGTCGAGCAATTTAAGCTACGACGTGCCGTTCTCGTTCGGATCAGATCGGCTAACATCGGGTTTCGCTCATAACTCCCTTATCCTTGGAGCTACGATGCTGAAACTCGGTAGGTAGACTATTGACGTCTCCGTCTTTTCAACGCCGTCGACCAATTTAAGCTACGACGTGCCGTTCTCGTTCGGATCAGATCGGCTAACATCGGGTTTCGCTCATAACTCCCTTATCCTTGGAGCTACGATGCTGAAACTCGGTAGGTAGACTATTGACGTCTCCGTCTTTTCAACGCCGTCGACCAATTTAAGCTACGACGTGCCGTTCTCGTTCGGATCAGATCGGCTAACATCGGGTTTCGCTCATAACTCCCTTATCCTTGGAGCTACGATGCTGAAACTCGGTAGGTAGACTATTGACGTCTCCGTCTTTCAAACGCCGTCGAGCAATTAAAGCTACGACGTGCCGTTCTCGTTCGGATCAGATCGGCTAACGTCGGGTTTCGCTCATAACTCCCTTTTCCTTTGAGCTACGATGCTGAAACTCGGTAGGTAGACTATTGAGGTATCCGTCTTTCCAACGCCGTCGAGCAATTTAAGCTACGACTGTTCTCCAACACTTCTTTTCAAGACGTTTCAGACAATTCTAAAAATGGGGCTTTTCGAAAATTTTTCTAAGCCCGTGCAAGAAAACATTTTTCATGTCCGAACCTAACCTAACCGGCAAGGCGGCAACAAAGTTTTTCTTACTCGCCAAGCCACGCCCTTTCCAACGACGCCAAGCAATTTGAGCTACGACGCTCGATCCGTTTCCATCAACAGTTCAACCTAAATATTCAAAATCCACGAATTTTTCATTAACCGTACATTTTAGCCATATGAACACCTTATACTATGTGATAGACAATTAAATTCTGCATTCAACTATGTATATAATAATATATAGGGTGTTTCATTTAAAATAACAAAGTTGTTTATTGTACTGTGGAAAGCAAACGCCCTGTATACGTGATATACATTGAAGAGAATGCAGAATTATATACTAAATAACTTTTATATTTAAACTTCTTTCATATTTTGACTACTAATAAAGGCGCTATAGGAACATCAATTTTCGATTTTAAAAACCTCGTAGAGGGCGCCACAGTGGAATTATGGCGTTCATCAAAAAACAAAAATGTAGCTAATACCAAGCTGCATAAGTATAGAAAATTTAAACAAATTCCTTAGACCAGTTTTTTTGTAATAATTTTTCAAAAATTTCAAAATTTTTGGAAGAGCGCCGTTGCGACCGTTTTTGGATTTAGTAAATAATTTTTTTTCTCGGTGTAGTACAGCCAAAGGGCTTTCAAACAAGTTGTTGCGGAACCTGATCAGATAACTGGTTTTTGAGTTACGGGGCGTTAAAGTCGAAATTTTGAAAAATTCATGGCGACCGCCATTTTGAAGTTAGAGAGTCCGGTAAAAAACTGTTTCCCTTGAATTATGCCCTTCTTTCATATCCCCTACTCAGATTTTCAAAATTCCGCTTCTGAAAAAAATGATACCAAAAAAACATGTCTAACTTCCGCTTCCGGTTTCGGATCTTTTTGAAAAGCTTATTTTGTCGATGAATTTTCGATATACCCCTACATTTAAAATTTCATCAAAATCGGTTCACTAGTTTTTGCGTTAGAGGCGTTACATACCCACCCACGCACCCACGCACCCACGCACCCACCCACCCACCCACCCACCCATCCACAGACAGACATTTTTTCTAGACCACTTTTTTGGGATCCTGGAGGTTCAAAAGACGTATTTCCGTGAAAATCTCGATTTCGAAAATTTTCATGATATCAATACTTCCCTATACCAGTAGTGGTATGGGAAAGTAAAAATCAAAGGTTTTGAAAATGTTATTTTCTTAACTCCTTTTACTGAATCATGTTTACATGAGTTTTGATCTTGTACTGTAATGATTTCATATGTTGGGTTGGCTTTGATTTAATGTTTTGGGTTACTAAGTTAATAGATATAAAAATAATAAACAAGATCTAAAATTTAAATTCATAAATACTTCTCTCCAACATTATTCTTTAATTAACATCCGTTACATTTGGTGACCCCGACGTGATATTGTGTAATGTAGAGGATCACGTCTAATCATTTCAGGTAAAATGCGACGTCGGGCATTAATGAACCAATTACAAACTTGTAGAACTGTTAAATTCGCTTCCTGCGACAAGGTAAGTTTTTCGTCACCACTAGGATAAGCATTGTAACGATGTTCGTAAAGCCATCTCTTTAATATTTTTACAGAATGTTTGGGAAGATTTCCTCGGCGTTTTCGTACATTTGAAGGACATGGACAGGGTCCTCTTGCTCCGATCCCGATTCATTTTCATCTGTGCTGCTGCTGGATTGAAATCTATCACGATCTAGATCTTCTCTCATTCCGTTTATCAAACATATCCTGGTATTGTGGATTTTCTCACAACTTTTCAAAATCGCTTGATTTAAATTTTGCTTATTACATTTGGTGACCCCTCCGACTGATTTGAACAAGAAAATGATGAAAATTTAATGATATATTGATATAGTTTTTTAATTGGTAATGGTTTTGCTAATTCTATTGAAATAACTGGATAATATCAAAGATAAGTGTTATGGTGTTAATTTCTCAATTTTAGATAGATTGAAAGACTATTTAAACTTATAATACACTTCTTGAATGCTATTTTTTTTAAATTCATCTAATATTGAACTCAACGTTACATTTTATGTCAGATGTGACATACATCAATTTCAAAACTAACCAGGAACAATTTAATTAAAATTTTGATTATTGTGAAGTTAATTTTTGGGGATGAAGTCAGTAATTGATATGGAAGGGGTTATGGGATGGATTTGGATGTCATTTATGGTACAATTGGGACAGATGATACTGGTTTTTTGTTTGAAATAATGTTTTTATTTGTTTTGGGATTATTGGGGCGATAATTTTTTTACTTTTTTATTATTACACATTTCAACATATAACTAACACATATCTATTAAATCCTTTACTAATATATCTCTTTCTTAATTAATTGTGTAAGTCGAACAGATGATTCCTCAGGTTTTGATTATCAATTTATGCAATTTGACTCTTAACCGGAATTCATCTTGAATCTATCTTACAAACTTTTAAACTACACTTTCCTCTTTCCACTTCCAATTCAATTAATTACAAATACATTACTACACACAATTAACAATTTTTGTTTCTAATTTTTTTTTTGAGTTTTTTTCAGTTTTGTATATTTTTGTTTTCACTATCATCAAGAATTCGAAAAGGATGAAGACCTACGCCATTGAGATGGAATTTAATTTTAAACTATGATTTATCATTCAAATCAATTTTTAACATTATGTATCCATGTTTATTTTTCTATACTGAAAAGATAGTAAGTTTTTGCAGCTTGGTATGTTCAGCTTAACTGTTCCTACAAAGTTTTTTTACTTACTCAAAGAATAAACGTTTTTCTTTTCTTTTTTTGGAGGGGGGGTAGTGTAATGATTTCATATGTTGGGTTGGCTTTGATTTAACGTTTTGGGTTACTAACAAATATAAAAAATAATAAACAAGATCTAAAATTTAAATTCACAATAAATACTTCTCTCCAACATAATTCTTTAATTAATACTAAAATATAAGTAGGTAACATCCATTACAGTACTTATATAAATCTGTTTTTCGTTTCGGGGTTGTATTTGAATCTACTTGGAATTGTAAATGAAGAGCAACAGATCTACCATATCTCTTGAGGCTTTTAGATATCAATAGGGTTTTTATCTGGTAATGCTAAACAGGTAGTCCTACTTGTTGCTTCATCACTATTCGCTGTGTTCGCATTCGGTCGAGCGCTTACATCAAATACCGTTTTCATTATTTGATTTATCCGAAGGGTTTTAGTAGGGATCAACAGAACTGAGACAGACAAGTGCAATTAATTTCTGAAATATTTTAGCTTTACCGATACTTGAAACTCGGTGTAGCATTTCAAAAAGACTTGGATGAACGTGGTTTTCTAATATTTTGTAGAAGAACAAAACGTAGGTAGAAAGAATAAGTAAGAAGCAGTAGTGCTGTCGCCGAGAACGAGAAATTTCTCGTCTCGTCTCGTCTCGTCTCGAATTTTCGAGACGAGAGTGTCTTCATTTCTCGTCTCGCTTTTTCGAGACGAGACGAGAAATGGGGTGGCGAGAAACGAGACGAGACGAGAAATTCTTGCGAGACTCTCGCCATTTTAAGGATGTGCGGTAAAGCCATTATTGTGGCATATGAAAAACTTAACGTTAAAAAAGTAGCTGCTATCATTAAATAATTTGTAATTTCGGCAATTTGTTTTTAATTCTCGCAAAGGTCTGCGATCCTAAATGCTTTTTTACCTTACCATCTGGTAAAGTATCTTTATTTGTTTTAATAAAGCAGTAAAATGAAGTAATCTATAATATTATACTCTGTGGTTTGGCAATAATTTCACTTCCACTTGTTTGAGTTTTTTACTTACACGAGTTACACGCTATACTGATTATTTTACATTTCTGCATTCCAGAGCGACCTCTAAAATTTTGCAAATACGAATAATTTCATTTTTTCTTGAATTCGTAATTAACAAAACACTACAAACTGTTATCGGTAACACTTCGAGAGCGCGAGAAATTTCGAGACTCTCGCGCGAGAAACGAGACGAGACGAGAAGCTGATACCGCGAGACGAGAGGGACTCAATTTCTCGTCTCGAAATTTCGAGACGAGACGAGAGTCATGTTGTTTCTCGTCTCGTCTCGTCTCGCGGCAGCACTAAGAAGCAGTATGGAGACAGTGATTATTTATCATTGGTTGGTTTACCATGATTTACTATAATTTTGCATTACCTATTACTGAAAAAGGTTTGTTTTATTCTGAGATCGAAAAGTTTCAGGATGAAAGAATTTGTAAAAGAAGAAAAATGCATCACTTAGGATAGGACCGTGCAATGAAATTAAGTCAAATGGATATTGCAACAGGGAAGAGGACACAGACCGGATAGTTTTGTCATGACAATTGGCATGCCATGGATATGATTAGTTGCAGTAGGATATTTTCTAACCAAAACGGCGCGGCGGATTCATGATGTACAGAGAATCGAGACAAACGTTATTAAAGTTACGTTGGTTGGTGTATGTAGAACGTGTCAACGATGATAGAGTCATGAAAGAGATACCGAAACGTAACCAGGAGGAAGGGTGGATGCAGATAACTGCAGTCGGTGAAGGCCGATGTCAATGAACTATAAATATAAATATCTGTCTCAGAGCTTGGATGACGACGGCTAGACAGGACTAGACAGAATATAGATAACCAAACAAGCCCTAGGCACCGACCGGCTACTAAATTAGATATTAACTTTGATGTTAAGGAACTAGTAACTTGGAGTGAGGTTTAAGTCCGAATTTTGGGTAATCTAATATGAAAATGTTTTCATTCCCTATATTTTTTCTTTGTAGGACTAAATGAGTGTATGTATCGATAAAGTGAAGAGCTTTTCCTTTAGGTATTTTATGGTTTATTTTTAAACAAGCAATCAAACCGTTTTCTAATTGGAAGAATATTTTTCTAGTCTTGAATTGAACTGTAAAATTTCTAAATTAAAGTATTTTTAATTTGTTAACAGGATTGAGGTTATTTAGGTATCATTTCCTTCTATCATTTGTACGTAAACCAGACTCAACATACTTTGTGGAATGCACAGTGGATATTAATTAGGAAACTTTTGTCCACCGCGCTTTACAATCATGTTTTGTTCGAGATATTGCTTCATATTGGTATTTTATTAAATATTTTACATATTTTTATTTTATGAAAATCTCCTGTCTCGAAAATGTGGATCGGATTTTACAGTATTTAGTACTATGCTAAAAAGCTGAAGAGATTCTGATGGGTGTAGTCACGCACAGAAGAACAACAGTGGAGTTATGTTACGATGTGATGTCTTTCTGTTACTAAAGATCTATTTCGTATATTGAATTACAGATGATGTGGTTATGGCTTCATAAAACTGCGAAAATACCCCTGCGAAATTCGTATTACTATTTTTATGGTGTAATATGGTTCCTGTTAGTATTTGTTATAAAAATTTACGCAAGGCTATTTCAGAGACATTAACGTGTAAATCCGAACGTTTTATCGCTGATGACACTTATTAACTTCATGTAGCGAAAGCAAGTTGTCGATAGAACTTACAAAATTTAATTTATCTTAATATCCTGTGTTATTACGTAAAATAAATTGGTTTAAAGAGTGTCGGAGAAATTGAAAATGATAGGCCTTCTCAGTTGGTTGTCTGTTGTCTACAAAGCTGTCTGTTAATTATAAAAATTATTTATGGACTTATAATAGTTATTTTTTATACAAGACGATAAAATTATATTTTATCGACAAGCGGAAAGTGTTAATTCTCGAACGATGAAATCGCGAGTGAATTAATTTTCGCGAGTCGATATTTAAATTTTATCGTCGTGTATAAAATTCTATTTGTTCCTATAGCAGATGTTAAAAAAATAAGAAACATTTGTAAAAAAAACAATTTAAAATTAGATTATATTAAACCCGAAAATCTCAGTAGCAAAGGTTTCCATTCGGTTTCCATGGAGTTTCCAGAAAATTAAACTACTTTATCTATCCTTGCGGTTAAAGTGTTACTTTATCTACCCTTGCGGTTAAAGTAATACTTGATCAACTATTTTTAGTCGAACAAAGCACACTTTAACATCTGCTATAGAAAAAAATATATTTACGTGAAAATTTGACATTCTAATTGATAAAAGTTGTGTTTTTAAAAACAATATTTGGATTGGTTAGCTTTTATTCATTTTCAACTAGTCGTTTACGTTAATTAAGTTCATTATCAACAAGATTGGCCTGGAATGCGATTCAACGTAACGTAACAATCCGTGGAAAAAAATAAATCGATCATTGGGAAAATTGTGCGTTTTTTATTTAAAATTAAGGCTTGAATTACTTGAAATCGAACACTAAGCAGCAAAGTTTAAATTGGTCTTGGGCTAAAACTTACTATTGATAGGATTTTTTTTTGTTTAATTTTTGAAAAAGCAACTTCCAATGTTATGTCTTCATTTGGAGATTAAGATTTACGCTAAGTGAGTATTGCAGTGAAATTATTTTACATTTTAAACGGCTGAAATATCTATCAAATATTTTTTAGAATGTTTTAAGTTTCTTGGAGTAGTAGCCTATAGTTTTATGTCTAAAGCAGTTAATAGTTACCGACGATTTAGGGGAAGTTTTTCAGTTCTGGTTTAAACCGCGAGTTTCAGCTAAACCAGAACTGGCTCTTTTTTAAGGATTTAAACATCACGTTTACCGGTATGGAGTTGAGCAATTTGGTAAAGTGTGTCAGCATGCATGTTGATGCTGTAGCTTTGAAAATATAGATACTCAGATAGTCCTTAAGGCTCTTTATATTTGTAAAAATCAAATCAAAATTAGTTTACCACTTTCGGCATACATCTATCTGATTTGTTAATGGTAGTGGGCAAACTTGATTTAGAAATTTCGACATAATTATCCATAGAGGGACGAATATGGCAATGCTCATTAGAAAGGTACTACGCCTTTTAGGCCCCGAATCAAGTGTTGAGAGGAAAATTAATTTTACGTCAACGAAATTTTACGTCTGCACATGTATACATTTTGTAGTTTTTTAAAGGCTGAGGAATAAAAAAATAGAAGAAGCTGTTTTGACGAAAAAGTGCTTTGGAGATGAGTTGTGACAATTGCCGTTTAGTTATCTAAAAATAAAATCGATAAGATTTATAGATACAGATTTACTCTACAAAAACTTATGTTACACATTTTCTCTAGAATACCTACTTATAAAATTTGGTTTTTAAAATTTTACCTATGTTGCGTGATTCAAATTCTACACCGTGTATAAAAGTGAGAAAAGGTATGCCAGTCTACTTACCTGAACGGTTTTATTCAGAAAAGTTGAAGTAAGTGATGCCGCTACAAAACTGAAATGACAAATCTTGAACGATTGGGCTAATATTTCCATTTTTCTCAGAAATGTGAAGTTTCTTCGACTTTTCACAATAAAATTATGATCATTCTGGTTATATAAATAAGTATTATATATTGATTCGATTTCATTGACTGCCATACGTTACACTTTATGTACTTATCTATATGTTATCGTAAATTTGTTTATTATTATATTTACTATTTATTTGATATATTTTAATTATTTACATGATATTTGCAGGTACTTCTGTATGTTTAATATGCGTATGGCAATGACATTCAATATCATGATTTGAAATTTTATTTGAAAAAGATAAAGTAGCTGTAAAATATACAAATGTGTAGAGAACGGAAAACTAATTTTGAAAACCTTTCGTTTTTTTAAATATTCCCTAAAATAAAGAAAAAATTAAAATTTATTTCCTTTTTATTCCAACTTAGAATTTTCCTAAAATAATTTTCATACGTGCCACTTTCCACTAGAATTTTCAACAAAACTTAAACGAAAATAATATTTGGGTTAGTAGTACATTTTATTTTTATATAAAAAAAATTACAGTTAGGTAATTGTTGTGTACAAATTGGCTTCCGAAATAGAAAATTAGCGACCTAAATAGTCCTATCCGATTCAACCACAAAATCTCGTAAGCTTCAATTATAAAAAGTATTAAAGATCGGAGGTAATACCAATAAAACCGACAGAGACACAGCTGCGACTGTCACAACCTGTCAGAACGTCATATTGCTGTTTCCGCTCTTTTCGCTAGCGGATCGCGGAAACCAATTTCCTTTTTCACAACCTGGCTTTGTTGACCTTTAGCTGTGTATTCTTGACAAAGGCGACAAATCTACTAGTGAAGGAGTTCATGCTGCTCATATGAAAAAAATTTGTTTGAAGAAAAAAAAATTAAATCAAGTAACATTAGAAAAAATTCAAAGCTATGCAAATATTTTATAATTTTTTTTAAAAATAGGTAGCACCCAACTTAGTAGTATATTGGCAATTTCAATAAAAATTATAATTATTGATCAAGTCATCATGAATTATTATTTCGCACTCACTTTCAGTCTTAAAATATTTATAGAAATAGATTGTCGGAAAAATTGTCGGAACATTCTCCATTTTTTAATTCTGTGACCATGTGAGCAACGCAGGTGTTTGTCAATTTTCTTTTATAAAGCCTTGCTTTTATACCTGCTCATCTCATTATTTTTTAAGGGGTTTCTTATTGATTATATATTATATTACGTTTATTGTTTCCTCTGGATTTTGGGATGTAAATGTAAAAACATTTTCCACGTAAATGGGTTTTTTGCGCGTCTTTCATAAATTTTCATCGAAACATTTAGAAAACGAAGCAAGACGGAAGAATGACATCATAAAAAGTATCATATTCTACATAACCTTAACATTACGAGTGTCTTCCAAAATTATAGCACTTTATGAATAAAACAGAAATTTTATTTGTTTATTTTATTGACAATAAAACCGTTATGAGTTTCATCCACCTCCACGATGTGCATTCATAAAAACTGTTGTAAAATGTGGATTTAGATGCTTACTAAAATGTTGGGTGTTTCAGATATGCTTACTGCTACAACACACGTAGAAAATTTATATAATAATCTGAGAATTGGACTTTTAGAGACTGGGTAGTACTACAGAATTTAATGGTTACTGCTAAATTTTAAAATGAAAATTAATCTATCTTAAAGTAAACAATAATAACAATATATGTAAAATTTTTTCCAATGTCCTGAACGTTCCTTAAGTAAAGTAATCTGAACTTTTTTAAGTTAACCTTTGAAATAACTTAAACTTTCCACAAGAGTTTAGCCCACAAGAAAATAAGAAAGCCTTCTATATATTACTTGTTGAGAACTACCCGGGTATAAGTAACTCAATAAAGGAGCTTTAATCAAGTTCGCCGAGTAGGTATAAATTGACAAAGTTTCGCGGATGTGGTCACACCGCATTCATTCTGTTAAGGTTCTGAGACCCTTACAACGAGGACCAGCTAGCCAAATGTCAGCGAACAATCGTTACATAAGACGGGAAGGAAATCTTTTATGTAAATATTCCCTTTCAGGATCTTTTGTAATGGATATGGGGGCACAGGATGAAAGGCAGTTAGAAAATACTTGCCATCAAGACATTCTTTGTATACCATTCCGTAATTTTATTGATAGGTAAATAATTTTACTGGGGTAGCCAAGAGGTTGTACCTACTTTTAGAAGAATAAAATATTAATTGGTATCGAAAAGACAGACCCCTCAATGTTCCCAATTAAATGCTTCTTTGACCCCTTATATATTTTACATCTTGCCTTAAATCTAATTTTGCGGTTTGCATTTCGTAGTATATATTTTGAATTACTTTTCGATGTACTTCACAGTTTATGAGCCATTTTTGAAACACCCTCTATACAGTACAGTCCGAATTTAGCATCCACAATTTTATTTTCCAAACTACCAGAGGAACAAAATTCTTCTATTGACCGTTTTGTGTAATAAACGCAAATGCTTTGCTTTAATTGATCTAACGTATCAATCCAAAAATAACCAACGAATTATTGTATCAAGCTTTGTTTTTTTATAGTTAGGTGGATGGATGTATGCAAACGCCTCCATGGAATATATAAAAGCGACTTTAAATCACCGGATGGTATGAACGAGGGAACAAAACAAACATCGGAAATAAAAGTTGAAATTTTACTGAATACTACGTCGATAAAATATTTACTTTACCATGGTAATGTCCTATAAATTTCTCTTTGAAAAATAATGCTTTTCATGGGATTTAAATATTCCCATCAATAGAGTTCTTTGATTTTTATAAATAGTGTTCCAAAAATTTTATTTACGTAGTTTGGTCAATGATACAAACAATATTTTTTCACTGAAGTAAGCTGATTCTTAAAAGTAATTTTTTCGGTGATATACAACGTATTTGTATCTAATTCCGCGTTTGTTATTGCTTGATGAAAATAAAATTCGGTGAATACCGTTCGTCGAAAATAAAATTTGTTTACTTTTTATCATGGATTCCAATAATATTTGCCATGTTAGATTAATTACTCTCTGAACTCAGGAATCTGCTTCTAAAAATGTATATTTCGACATTATTTAGACTCTGTATTTATATGAGCTTAACAAATAGCTTTGGTATTACAAAAGTTTGTTTATACAGAAAATTTAATAAAAGTTTTAAGGAGGATATAAATTCCTTCGCACAAGACTTTATTAAAATTTTAAATTTAATTTTGCTTTGCTTTTTAGCTCGTTGCTTAGCACTTTAAAATTAATGAATTATACAAAGACCCCGAATTTGATACTTAGTTTAGGCTATTTTTTAAATTTTTTAATTTTTGCAATTCTAATCAAATCTTTATCCGTATTCTTTAAACAGCTAAATAAAAAGGAATGTGACATTAAAGGGATATATTACAAACCCCCTTTATACATTCTTCAAAAAATTTTCTGTTTTTACTTTTACTGGAAAAAGGCAGGCAGACTGCTATCGTGTAATTAAACTTCAAACCAGATTATGTCAAAATACTCTTTCGCTGGAAATCTAATTTTTCGATCAAGTCTCATCGCTCCCTTGTTCGGTTTGTTTAAGTTAATAGCAAACAATAATTTGACATGATGTTCTCAAATAAACGTAAAAATCCTGGAACAATATTAACTTTGTCTATTTTTAGCTTGAATATTAGTTTACAAAAACGAAATTGTAAGGAAACGAGTTAAAAATGAGACGTAAATATGTTTTTTTTAACTTACCAAAAATATACTAATCTAGGCTATTAAATGTCTACTTTTTTCCTTGAACACATTGCCTTGAACTGTTTTAGATAACACCAGTTTTAATATTGGATTGAAATTAAATTTATATTTATTTCTTAATCAGAACTATCTTACATCATAGTTCGTATAATGACATAAACAATTTATGCATGAGGGAGTTTAATTACTTTTAAATTCTTGGTGTAAATAAGTCAATAGATAAATGTAATATGTTACATGTACTTGTTTATCGTTAGTGTTCGCTTAGGATCTCCTAGTTTGTATTTTATAAACGTAACTTCTGTATTTTTGTGGAAGAACCATAAAATTGCTGTACGTTCTTAAATCGAGTGATACCTACGCTATACATAATTGTAAGTAAAAGTTTACATACAGATATTTTCCAGAGGCATAAAAATTTTATGATGCAATATCAGGAAATTAGGGTTGCGTATGCTTCTAATCCATGAAAAAGTAGTATTAGCGAATGTTTCGAAGTTTTCTTTCATTTATATAAATTATTTAATAGCTTTATGTAAATTTAAATCTGCATATGAAGACGCAGACTACATATTATTGAAGAATTGGGTTATCTCTGATTAACATCCTTGTTGCGCTTTAGATGCACTTTGTTGAACTGTAAATATTTACATAACCAAAGCGACATACATTTCTAGATATACAGGCTGTCCTGTCCGAAAAATCGCGAACACGGTCGATGGTACTCCATTGCGGATTATTTCCTGAATACTGGAAAAATAATAAAACATCCTTTTTGGGCAATTACTCAAGATATGGAAATCTAAAGTTCACACATTTAAGTGATTA
The DNA here is from genome assembly GCA_963082805.1 of Hemicrepidius hirtus. NCBI lineage: Eukaryota > Metazoa > Arthropoda > Insecta > Coleoptera > Elateridae > Hemicrepidius > Hemicrepidius hirtus. The sequence goes on from OY720161.1 coordinate 9,978,626, forward strand.
CACTGTACTTGAATATACAGGGTGATCATTTGAAAACGACCACCCTTAACATTTCGCGAACCATACCAAATAAGTTTTTATAGAGGATGGTGGATACGTAATCCGTGACACGCTAGTATTGACCCTGCCGCCCCTATCTATCCAATCCTGAAAAGTTTAAATTGCACTATGCCCTTTGTGATACCTCAAATCAAAGGCAAAGAAAATTAAAATCGATAGTTTTGTTTTGGATAAATTAAAAAAACATGAAAAAAGTGTCTGTGCTTAAGATGTTCGCACGTCAAAAGTTAAAATCAACTGACAGCTCTCAGATTATTAAAGAATTTTTTAAAATTATTTTTGCTATTCTCGCGCAGAGAATAATTGTCGTTAACAACGTCCCATTGATCGCGTCCGCGACTTCTCGGACACCCTATGTTATAATACTAATAAATTAGTCTGTTGCGGAGGAAGTTACAATCGATGGTTGGTTACTATGTCAACTAGATTTATTCAGACTGTTGTTTTTTATTTAAATGAGGTTAAAGGTATTAAACAATTCCCAAAATGTAATGAAGCGTTACTATTGTAAACTATGTTGAAATTTTCAAATTAACCAACGTTCATTAAATATTTTTGACAAACCTGGACGAACATAATTGTACCTACACCTATTGTTATAAAGCGTCAGGTAATGTAATTGTTAAATTATTTACAGTCGTGATCGCACGCAGCGTTCAGACTACCGACAGAATTTTAATTAATTATTTAAATCAAAATGTAATCAATTGTACAGCATGTTCAAAGCTCTGGGATAGAGTAAATTAGAAAATAATGTTCTAAATGTTTTAAGTCTAAACAGGAAAACATTCGAAAGGAAAATTTACAGTTTTGAAGGGTAATTAGACTACAAAATAAAAGCGTATAGCTAATATTAACAAAGTTAATATTTATCTATTTCTTATGAATACGACTTGAACCAGAAATATACTCTTATGGTGCCCTGGCCACAACTCAGTCAATGACCACAACACGGCTAATCGCTATTTTGGTCCTATGTTGTCGGCCAACAGCAGCGCCAACGTAACCACAGCGGCTAATTTGACTCTATGAGCAAATAGATATTCGAGCAAAACGACCATCATGACTACAACGACGAAATCAAAAGTCCGCCTCCTCCACCATTTTGGCCACAGTGGCCATCGACGCGACGCATTTGTTTTGGCGTCGCTTACGACATCCATTGCATCGCCCAATATAACCACAAAGACTAACTGTAGCGTGTAACCACAAAAGGAAAAATGACCACAAGTCAACTGTGTACTCACTGAACGCAAGATTATAACTACAGCGCCCAAAACGACCAGAAGGGCTAACTGAAGAGCGTGGCTACAACGGCCCACTTTTGGCTATTGTGGTCATGCGCCACAGTTCACCGTTTTGTGGTTATTTTGGACAATGTGGTGGACGTCTTTACCGATGCCAAAACATATGCGTCGGTGGTCGCTGTGACTAAAATGAGAGAGGGGCGGGGCTTTGATTTCGCTGTTGCGGTCATGCTGACCGTTACGGTCGAAAATCTACTTGCTGTGGTTATGTGGGCACTGTTGACCGCTATGAACAAAGTAGAGCCAAAACTGCGATTGACCGTTGTGGTCTAGGCCTATACCCTTCTTATTTAAAATTGTTTCTAAGAGATTTAGTGCCAAATTCCACTGGACTCTTCATTTACTGCTTTTAGTACTTAGTAGTAGTACACACATTACTATGCCTCCAAAAAGACAATCTTTATTTATTTAACGTTGAACTACTTCTGTTGACAAAGTTTAACACGCACTATTTCCTCATTTTGGATGTTTTAATGTAAGTTTGGCAAGGCAATGGGACCCCAGCCATACAGGACAACCTTTTAATATTTCTTATATTTATTTTACAATTTGGATACACAACGATTATTATTGTTTATGTGTCAGTCTCAATAGATAGTGCAATAATTATTACGTTGATAATGAAAACTAAGTAAAATTAGGGATATAATGTTGCTACTTCTGACGACTATTTAGGTATATTATTTTTTTTCTATTTACAGGCAATGAAAACCTTTCTGTTGCTTCTTGCATTTCTATGTGCATTTCAATTAATATATGGAAAATCAGTAATATTCAGGCGTCCTCAATGCATATGCAGTGGAAAAGTTGCAGCTATAATGCAGGATGAATCTGGCACGTACTGTGTGTATTATGGGGAAGGTGAAACAAGACAGTGGCATTGTGAAAATGAAGATGAATGGAATGTGTATTTAAAAAATTTGGCTAGATATTCACGAGAACCTAGATGCCAATGTACCGGTGATGTCACTGCAATAATGCAAGATTTAACTGGAACATACTGTGTTCATTATGGTGAGAACGATAACAGACAATGGGATTGTGAAAATAAGGAGGATTGGGATATGTATAATGAACATTTAGGAAAAGAAAACGGCTATTAAAGATTAGTTGTATACAAGCGTAGAGTAGGTAGTTTGCGTAATGGCTTAAGTTTTACTATTTTATCATAAATTGCATATTATACTATGATCTGATGTTACTGTAATTATTTACAAATAGCAATTTAAATTTATAAGTATTTGTTTTTGCGAAATACAATTTGAGTTTATGTATTGCATTATTCGTCATTTGTAGCAGGAATGGAGGAAATTCTGGAAGCCTAAATATTGTAAGCAGACATCGGTATCGTTAGTTTGATTATTAAGCTTTGGCTTCCTAGGAAAGCGGTGTCGTTTTTGAACGGCCGTAAAATACGGCGAGTGACGTCATAAAAACGCTGAAAAAGGTACGGCCGTCGCAGCGGTAAAGAAACGAAGTGTCACCGCCATATATACTCGTATAACATACACTGCCAAAAACGTTGCTGAACTGATTCCTACCACATACTGGCCAACCGCTTTAAATGTGCGTTACCGCTTTTTTACGGCCGTTCAAAGACGGCACCGCTTTTTCCTACGAAACCAGAGCTTAACTCTCTGAAAAAATCTTATGCTCCTAACAAATAATTTGTTGTGGCTATACCAACGAATACGAATTTGTTGGATTAACACAAAAAATATGTTGCCATGTTATTATTTGTTGTCTGAGCAAAACGATTTTGTGGCAGGAAATAAGGAGTCACGTACGTGTAAATGTTAACAGAAACATGTATACAATCAAAGAATGCAAATGCTTCTTGAAAATTTCCACTGGGGTTATTGTTGCTGTACCACCATTTCCATTTTAATGTCAAGGAAAAATTTTAACGGATGAAATTTCGTTAGTGAATCTGTAAACATGCGATTTCCATATTTGCGAATCGTTACTGAAAGCGTTAGGGTTAGGGCATGGAAAACACGGTTACGGCATGCTTCTTGAAATACTGTGTAAACCATTTTATATTTGTTTTGAGTTTGAGGGATATGCTTTGTCAAACTTTTTGTTGTAATAATTGTTATAATTGTTTGTAGAAATGGTGTTTCAGGTTGTTGATAACTCATGTAATTATTACTTTTTGGCAACTTTCTATTTCTATGGGGTGCGGTTTGCTGCAGTGGCGTAGTCAGAGTTTACCTTTGGCGGGGATATAGTAGGGGCACGGTCAGGAGTTCGCGCAGGGGGGAGCTATTACGTAACAACGTATACATAAATAATGCAAGCAAAACCAGCAAAAAATGCTACGCCACTGGTCTGCTGTTCTATACTACACAAGTCCAACGCACTAAAACTTTCGACTTATGTGCTCGTAAGACATTATGGCTTCTAACAAAATATGGTGTAGACATGCAATGTTAGGAAATTCAATAAACTTCATATAGGAATGTAGTTTAGACACTCAATATCTTTGGGGTAAATAACTATAATACATTTTATCACTTAGGTTTTGGTAGAGAATCGTGTAGAATTTCTCTTTCCGTCATTCTAATAACATAATGTTCCAATTGCTTGGATTAATGCAATCAATTAACATTCAGTTGTTCTTGATATTGTAACATTACACGCATCGTATATAAACTAATTTAGAAATATAATGAACCTTCTACAGATAAGCGACTGACCTCCGACGGGTTGACTGGGGCCAGCTGCTTCACGCAGTGTTAAAATAATAGAATCAAGGAGTTACTATATTTTTGCATTTGTTATAATATTTTATAATAGCTTTTGACAATGGCACAATGATGCCGAAATACGTATAAAGCGAATAAATCTTGATATTTCCCGTTGAAATCGATATTTTATTTAATATTTATTATTTATATAATCATGGATTTCAACAAAGTGACGCTTGAGAATGTCAATAAAAAAATAGTATTTTCCAATTATTGTAAAATAACTAAGCGAGGTTTTATTAAAACCTCGACATATTATTGTGTTAAAATCCTTCAATTGTAAAAAAAATATTAAATGAATAATAACTTCTAGTAATAACAGAATTAGCATGTGAATATTTTTTCAGGACTCTGAAATATTTGTTTTATTATCCAACATGTAACCGGGTTATTTCAAATCGTTTAAAATGTCCATGTTCGCTTTCACTAAAAAATGCCTTTGTGCATGTGCAGCTTCCGAAACTGTTTTCATATTGTTGGCTTTTGTCTGAATTTGTTATAAATATTTCTTTAAAACACGAGCATGGATGTTGTAGTGTATCAGTTTGTTCGTGTCTGCAGACCAAATCAACCAAGTAATTTTTACACGTAAAAAATTGACTTGGATAATTTTTTAAGTGAAAAAATATTTATTAGGTAGGTGTATAATAATGTTAAAGTGTAATTTAACGTATAATAATGATATGGTTTTCAGCTAAACTAAATAATAGTTTAATTACAGAATGAAAATATTTCTCTTAGTGGTGATAGCCATGTTCTATTCGCTTGTCATATCTGAAACATCCCTTGAAACTTGTAAATGTTGGGACGGATATGAACCACGCAATGGAACGGATGGTCTGGAATGTGCCGGAATATTCCTAAGAAATGTTATGTCTTGTAACATTCTAAGACTTCCTCAATGCGTATGTACAGGAAACGTGAGTCGTATTATAATTGAAAAAGATGGATACTGGTGTAGTTCAGTTAAAAACGGAAAAGAAATTCGTCGATGGGGCTGTGAAAATAAAAAGGAATGGGAAGAATACGATGAAAAAGTGGCAGCTAATATATTATCGAAGAAACTAAATGTTACAAAAACTTAGAAATATTTATAAAAGTGTAATTTAAGTTTAATTTTAATTCTTTCCTAACTTGTATCTGGGGTGAGTTAACCATAGTGCAGTTATTTTATTACGTTTTATTTTATGAAGAGTAAAAGGGTACTCCATAAATAATTTTCACCACACAACATCACAAGATATTTTTACTGCAAAATGTTATAAACGTAGGACAAAATACTAAATTGCCGATAGAATACAAAAATGCGATGTTCACTATTAATTTATCATACATACAGCTGAGGGGAAAGGGCGCGAACTCTATCATGCACAGATCTTGAGAATATTAGAAAATACCCCATAGTTTATTATAACGAATATCAAAATGTCCAATCATGAAAACATTAAAGCACTTTTACTGCCTTATTAGTGAACTTAATAAGTTTATTCTAACTTTAAATTTCTTTACTGATTTTGATTGCCCATTATATTCATTTGTGGTTCTTTATAGTATGTTACAAATTAACCTTAATCTAGTAAAAGCAGTTTGTTAATAATTATTTTATAATAAAATATAGTATAATATAATATTATTCGATTATGAAGCTCCTGGTTTTAATGATATTCAGTTTAAATTTTCAGTATTATTTTTCGCTACCCGTAACTAATTGTACATGTTGGAAAAATTATTATGAACGTGCTGATACATTATTTAATATACCCCTGTGTTATGGAAAAAGTGCTCGCCATATTATGCCATGCAATATTCACCAAACCCCACGTTGTAGTTGTTCTGAAGAAGCCAATGGAATTTTGACGGATGGCGACGGGGTATGGTGTGTTACGCACGTTTATGGACACGAGACGAAACGTTGGTCTTGTGAAAATCATGATGAATGGGACGTATTTTTCAGTACTCATACTAATCATACTGAAGTGTGAATTATAATTAAATTACAATAAATAAAATAAATAAATTCGATTATCCAGTGCATCGATTAATTCAGGGTGTTTCTTAAAAGGCAGACATGGAGCAAAGTTAGTATGACATGACGTGACATTCGGTTTTACTTATTGTTGGGGGGTGATTCCCTGATTGGTATGTTTAAATATTTATTTTGTAGTCTTCAGAATTCTTTCTGAACAATCTATTTTTAATTGGGGAGTAGGGAATTTGCACACAAAACAAATGTGCGGTTTAATTTATTGAATCTCTATTCCTAGGTTGAGGTTAATCAATGGCTGTGACATACAATCCGTGGGAAGGGTGGATACTGGACACTCCCATATTCTTAATGAGGTTCTTCCAAGGGTTCGCCTCCTTGATACTGTAGTTGATGGTCTTTACCTAAAAGCTCCCTTTAAAAATATGAAAGTTGGATGCTAGGATAATCTCATTAAAGTTGCAATAATTGTAAAATTATTTTAATGGTCAGTGTAATGCAACTGCTACTGCTGCTGGGAACTGGACTCCCAAAGAAGTAGAATAGGACTAAGAATGTCTGCGAATTGTACCTACTACAACTGGTAGCTTTCCTCCTATGTTCCAGCAGTGTTTAAATCAAAAGAATCATAGTACCTACTTTGAGAAATGAAACGTTTCATAATCAAAATGAAAAAAAATGTGCAAATATGTATATTCTCTATTCCTTAAGGCTGGAGTTTACACCTTGAAATATACCCCATTTTATGCACATTTTGTTCCAATTTTTCAGAGCCAATTTTAAAGTAGGAAGGGCGGGCTAAATTTTTTTCTTATTATTGGTGTTTTATCTGTCTACCCATAGAACGTTTTTGTTTAATTTCTAAAAAATAACTTTTCAGCGTTAAAAAATGTACAACTCTATTTTACTTTAAAATTTTCAAGTAGTATTTACAAAAATATGGATATCGAAAAATTCTCTCTATCAATAGATAGATATAACCACGCTCTTTCAAATGCCACAAGAATTTTTTTTTCTAAAATGCAAATTAATTCGGAAAAAATGGAAATAAAATTTTAGAAATATCAATATAATTCACCTTTTGCAATTTACCATATAGGCAACACAACTAACAGGACCATTAACTGTCAATGGAGCCAATACACAAAAGACGGATTATAACGGATTACAACTTTCTACTAGGTATTGTTGTTTGACAAAAAAAATTAAAATAATATAACGACAAAATCTATATTCAATACAGTAAATTCATAGTTCTTTATTGCATTTATCAATTTTGGTAACGAATCTGAAATATTTAAAAATATGAAACAAAATTCCAAGGCAAACATTATTCTTGTTATTGTAGGTATGCAACTTTCCATACATCAAATTCGATTTTGCTTTAAGGCTGGCATTTACTTAAAGCAAAATCGAATTTGATGTATGGAAAGTTGCATACCTACAATAACAAGAATAATGTTTGCCTTGGAATTTTGTTTCATATTTTTAAATATTTCAGATTCATATGACGTTACCAAAATTGATAAATGCAATAAAGAACAATGAATTTACTGTATTGAATATAGATTTTGTCGTTATATTATTTTAATTTTTTTTGTCAAACAACAATACCTAGTAGAAAGTTGTAATCCGTTATAATCCGTCTTTTGTGTATTGGCTCCATTGACAGTTAATGGTCCTGTTAGTTGTGTTGCCTATATGGTAAATTGCAAAAGGTGAATTATATTGATATTTCTAAAATTTTATTTCCATTTTTTCCGAATTAATTTGCATTTTAGAAAAAAAAATTCTTGTGGCATTTGAAAGAGCGTGGTTATATCTATCTATTGATAGAGAGAATTTTTCGATATCCATATTTTTGTAAATACTACTTGAAAATTTTAAAGTAAAATAGAGTTGTACATTTTTTAACGCTGAAAAGTTATTTTTTAGAAATTAAACAAAAACGTTCTATGGGTAGACAGATAAAACACCAATAATAAGAAAAAAATTTAGCCCGCCCTTCCTACTTTAAAATTGGTTCTGAAAAATTGGAACAAAATGTGCATAAAATGGGGTATATTTCAAGGTGTAAACTCCAGCCTTAAGTAAATGCCAGCCTTAAGCGAAAAATGTTGTATAACGACTTATAATAAAATAAATATAAAGGGAAAATTAAAACTTACTACTTCGTTTTCACAAGTAATTAATTAACAAAACAAAATGCGGTGAATTGGGAAAGTCTAACCGAGCAAGTAGTAAAGAGGATTAGAAGGATGAAGAATAAATAAATAACATTATTAGATCAATATCAGTCATAGGAAGTAGGAAAGTAGTTTTATTAAATTTGCATTGTAAATGATTGTAATTAAAATAAAAGCGCACATATTTCGACATGAATGCCTGCTTCTAGATTGTAGGCCACGCAAATAACTTGCTTGTACAGCTGGATCTCCGTTTATTCCATATTCTAGTTTAATCCAAGAGTAAATGGATTCTCATAAAGTTGCAAACATTGAATATGCTTTTATGCAATTTGCTCGGGTAGTTAGGAGGAGCTAAGGAAAGAAAATTATTAACCACCGCATAAAGGTACAAGCTAATCCAATTACACCGACATTATACACTTAAAATGTAAACATGAATTGATTGGTAATTGAATGTAGTGCATATATAGTGAGCACAATACGTACTACATTGGTGTAGCTAGCTATATTACACTAACGACTAACAGAAAGTTGTGATGCAACCATAGATGCAACTGAAGCTCTGTGACATTGGTCATTTTTTTAATATACATAACAAGGAATCCTTAGCTGTACATAACTTTGCCAAAGTTCCATGTCCGTATGCATAACTCGAGGACATGCTTTTCTAATACAAATACCGACACCAAATGTATAGTCACGACCCGTATCTGGTTATAACTTGTTTCAAACAATTACTCTGCCAAGAAAATAAAACAAAACATTCATTATTGTACTTTTAAGTTGAAATATTTCTTCCTAAGAGGAGCAAATCAAATGTAAGGGATATAAGAAAAGCAGTAGGACTGTAAGAAGAGCGGCGAGATTTGGAGAAGGTATAAGGACTCTATAGAAACGTACTTGGAATAGTAAATTAATATTGAAGTTAAGAAAACCAACAATAAGATAGTAAACTGTTTTGTACTTTTGGTTCTATTCGATAATCAAAATTTTGATTACTGTTTGTTGTTGGAAATAGATAACAAAACTAAACAAACTCTGCAGAGAAACGTTTTTTGAGAGTATCTCAGAATGTATCCTCCATTTCTGTCACATAATTAAGACTCTGTTAAGGTTGCTTAATATGATCAGTACGGTGGTGCCCACATATTATTGTATTCAATATCAGAACATAAAGTAAAAAAGAAAGCGAATGTGGGTCAGTGGATCATAATATTTAGTACCGCCTCTTTTTACCTATTTCATACTTACACAATTTTACGTAGGTGCGGGTAATGTAAGCAAAACAATATTAATTACAGAATATTTTTGTAAAAAGGTAAACGGTGCACTTAATTAAAGTCTTAGGTCTTATTATTACTAAAAGATCAAAGACGTTTTTAGAGATAAATTACAAAACGTTTTAGATAAGTTGAAATAAGCCGTTTAATTATTTTTAATGAATAAGCTTTCCCAAAATGTCTACTTTTTAGGATATAAAACAGGCATTTTTCAGGATTTAATAATATCGCGTTAATTTTACTCGGATATAAGAATAAAAGCTGACTCTTAATATTATAATAATAAATTCTACGAAACTGTTATACGAGACAGACTTAAAAATTTATTATGATATTACTATAATGAGTGTGAAAATTCCATTTTTTTGTTTAATGAAAGAGTTAACAGCAATCTTTTGAATAGGAAGTAGGAGTGCTGTTCAATTAATAGCCTAATTATGTTTATTTTATATCAATCAAACGTGACAGAGACCTTCTAAACAGAATTAGTAATGTTTTAAAAAACAAACATCTAATTAGTAATCTTTTGTATCCCAGGGAAACATGAGTTTGCAATAAATTATGCAAATATCAAGATTGCAGGTATTTTCATCAATGAGCGTAAATCTAAGAATTATTATTTCTGGCATTCCCAGGAGATTAAAGTTGCAACTGTTTGAATTTTAATTAATTATGGAAAATACTAACCACAAACAAACAATTTTATTAAAAAAAATTCAAGGTATGTGTCAGGCTATTGATTTAAATATTAAATAGTTTAAGATTATAAACTGGTGCTCTTGGTTAGATGATGTAAATAGTTGCGGATTGCAACATGATCGCCCAGTAGCCTACCCATTCCTCGGAGATTCCGAGATGGTTCAAAACGGTAATGGTACTTTATCCGCATGACCGAATTGGGTCCGAAGTAAAACTACATTTTAAAAACAATATTAGCACTTTTTATATCCATCTAATTTCATAAATTTAAGGTAATAAGGGAAACTGGAGGGGGCGAAACGGCTGGGGGTGAAATTGCCGGGGGCTAGAGGGTTCCGGGGCGAAACCTCCTCGGGGGCAAAACGGTCGGGGTAAAACGGCAGGGGCGAAACGGTCGGGACAAAATGGCGGGGGCGAAACGTCTACAACCCACTAGATAAGGGTTCGATTTCTCGTTGTAGCCACGGTTTTCAAAAATTCTGGAGCAACGAGGGATCAACTCGTTAATGTAACTTGATGGCGATCCATTAATAAACTTGGAGGGGTGGGGGTCAAGGGTGAGGCATGTTAGACCTGTGTATAGCGCCTAGTGCGCTGAACCGGAATGAGCAGGGGGGTGGAATCCAGATAAAGGCAACTCCATGATTCTTAGACAAAAAAAATCTTACTCTAAATCAGTGACACAACAGACTTATTTTGACATAATATTGTAATGAGAGCAAACTTTGTACAAGCGAATAAGTAAAATGATACCAGTCTTTCAGAATATATTTAGTAAACGGATAGCTTACTCAAGCTAATTCGATAAAGGGAATGTGTAGGTACAAAACAAACTTTCGTAAACAAAGCGTTTACATATATAGCTTCTAAGGAAGGCAACGTTGTTTATTCCAGTTATCTTATTCCCATGGAAAACATTTATATTTATTTATCTACAAAAAATTTATGAAAATAAATATTTGTTGTGGTTCGTTTTTTATTTTGGAAAAACCTAGTAAACCCAGTCAACTTTTTTAAGAGCATATTTCAAAGTAGTAACATGGGAAAATTTGTATTTTAGTCTAATGTTATTATATTAATCTTTTAATTTCTAAGCTGATTGTCGTCATCTAGATATTAGTAAAAATAATTATTACTTTATAATCTAAAAATATCCGGGAATTTCACGTTTTTTATACAAATTAATGAGATTTGAATTGATATTTTAATAGATAGTCGATATGTCATGCTATGAATTTTAATATTTATTTGTAATTTAGTTTGGGCATTTCAATTATGAATACTACTACTAATCAATCTTCTAATCAATCATAGCAAATTTGAAGTGGCCTACAAAACTTATTATACTATAGTAACACATACAATGTCATGGGTATATCCGCTCTTGATTATATAAAGAGATAACAATTTACATTTTTACAACTCGTGTAAATCATGTTTTTGTACCTTTATGAAACAGTCCGTGACCTCGTATTTTGACATGTAAAGTTCGCTAAAAAATAAGTTTCTTTTATTTATGCTTATGTTTATGAACGAAAACAAATTCAAGTGAAAAAATTAAAACTGCAGTTAATTTCTGCGAGGAAATATTGTTTTCGGATGCCATTTGTATAGCTGTACATTATTTAGTAGTACATACTTCGTATTAGAAATTTTAGAAAAAAATGTTTATAAATCGTGATCTACAGAAAGATTTGTACTGGTTACGATAATAATAATAATTCCAGTCATTTAGTACCGCTTCGTCTAACATTAATTTTAGATCATGTTTTGTTCTACTTCTCTGCTTGTTTAAAAAGTGTCACACTTGTAGAACTTAATTGGTATCTTGTAACTGCATCGTTTTGTTCGTTTTATGTGTTATTTTTTTGTTTGCTGTGGCAATGAATTAAAAATTACTTGGTGATGAATTAAAACTTTCTACAGTTATTTTTAATTTATGAATTTCCTTCAGCACATTACGGCTGTACAAGAAACGACAAACTATGAGAATTATGGAAATAGATGAAGATGGGATAGAGCTTGCGCCTTACTATTTCACTATTATTGCTCCCTAACATTTTTTCTTGGTCACATAGTGTTCGTAATAAATTTATTCTGGAAGGCACATATACTTTTGGTTGATTAGTGTTGATCATTTGGACTAGGTTAACCTAATGAACCTTAACTTTTGTTCGTTTCTATGCATATAAAAGTATAATAGTATAGAAACTTAATATTTTTAAATTTTCGTGAAACAAATTGTTTTGGAAGGTTACTTACCCATTTTAATATAAATATAACTAGCTGAATCACCAAAGGACCAGTGTTTGCTATTTTATTCTGGTATTTTTTTACAATTTGCGTGATGGAGAACTAATTAGGCATGACGACCAATGCACCTTTGATTCTTTTTTAAAATTGTTATAACTTTGACCGCGGATTAGTTTCAGACTATGCGAATAACCATGAACTAAACGTCATCGTATCTTCTATTTCTGACTGTCTTAGTATCACCATTAGTATCACAATATAAATAAATATCTTTTCCTGTTGGTTTACGTTTTTGATAGTGGTTGTTCTGGGAATGTTTGTAGTGGGTATTTTCTTTATTTTTTAATTTGTATCATAGGTAAGAATAGGGCGTAAGAGGGAGAATATGGCACGCGGTGTTAAAAGTTAAAACCACCATAAAGGCCACAAATGTTATTCAGGGTTTTTCAATGAAAAATTAGCCCTTCTCAGTAGGCACCTTTCCAAACGAAATTGTTTCTTTGAAAAGAGCCAAGACACGGCAACAAAGACAACAAGGGTTACATATTGTTACATAAAATCCTGATGTCTGTCATCAACTCTAGTCGTCGGCATCAACTCTTTCTAAAATTTCAAATAGCACCATATTTCATAAAGAATTCCTTGTACTATGTTACTATGTATTTATTTTCTTTATTCGCTTTAAATTGAGACATACAAAAATTAAAAACTATATTTTGTTTACATATAGACCGCTATCATATTTATTATAGAATATTTACATATACACTCCCTATTTGAGGTGAACCACTTTAAATATATCCCTTATTTATAAACATAGTAAAACCATTATGGGTGTTCTGTAGTTTAATTATTAACAATTTATTAATATGGATATGAGATGCAAAGAACGAGTTTGTTAGCTTAGTAATTGATTAATTATTGGTTCCACTAAAACATGTCGTGTTGTTATTGAATTTGTTATTAAATTTTCTAAAACGAACGCACCTAAAGATTTTCTCATTTGGACTACAAAAAGTACCTGCTACCAAGAACCAAGAATATACTCCGTGACGCTGTTAAATTATTCCTTGAAAATGCTAAATATTTGATATACATAATATACATTACACATTCTTACACTATTATGGACAGATCTTTAAAGTATGAGATATCTTTTTTTAACAAATTAATAAATACAATTGGATGAGTATTAATTGTTTTAATTCCATAATAATTAACGTTTTATAGATAGACTGATAGAAGAACACAATTCAATTTGCTGGACTTTCAGATATTAAGAAATTCGTTGCTTGAGGTTTACCTCAAAAGGTGATAGTCAGGCCAATTATTTGTTAAAAGAATCTGTGTTTTGTAGCTCCAATTACATGACATTGATAGCAATTGTATTAAACTCGGAAATATTCTACTTTTTTATGTAAATGGTTTTGACAGGATTTGCTCAGGATATCCGGAGATTCTCAACGGTAAAACACGCTATTAAAACCATGGCAGCTCTAAAGTTCAGGTTCACATTAGTTCCAGTTCCAATTAACCGGCAATTACGTAGAAAGTTCGTCGGACAATAACAGTAGCGCTTTTAAATAGTGCAGGTAGACAGAAGAGCGTGCAGATGACAAATAATTTGACACTAGCGAACAGGTAGAACTGGATAACCTTGCAAAGAAGCAAAGCTAAGTCCATTTACAAAGCAGACTTCATACCTAGTGAATCAGTTTACCTTGCAACATTCCTTCATTGAATATCGCGCATGTAAGTAATTATTATTAATTTTGTAACTCAACCTTAGTTGTGAAAATAATGATGTTCAATGGTATGCAGGCCATTTCATTTTCTTCTAAAAAAAGCATTCTTGAAATTTAAAATTTAGTTTATTTAAGTTTATTAATAAATTTAAGTTTGATATCAACAATAATTTAATTTAAAAATTTCCGGTTGACTCGGATATGAGACGAATGTCGTGAAGAATTTTGAAATCCTTTAATTTAACTAGGTAGTATTATATTTTTCCGTGCTTCTTGCCAAAAAGTGCCAACATGTATTATTGGCGCTGTACAACAAAAATTTCAGTGGAAACAAACATTCAATTTAAAATTAGATACAATTAAAAAAAAACAATAGTAAAATGAATGTTATAATGAAGATATTTAATTATAAAGTCAAGGATAATCCTCTTGGGTAAACATTATTTATATTACTTAATGGGAATTCCCAAGCATATAAGTTTAGTTTTATAGAAAGAAAAATTGCGACTTTGAACTTAAAATCACGCTCTTTATTTAAGGCGACTTTGAATACAGAATAAGTTGACTGGTTAACCAGGGAGTTGATAAACTGCCCCTGAATTATATATTATACAGTGCTTCCCGAAAGTAACGGATAAATTCAATAAAATCGTTGGGAAAAATATTTCAAATAAATGCTCGGACACGTCGATTTTTATTTTTAAATTATGATTTAGAGATGTAATTTTCAACCCCCCACCACCCAACCCCTAAGCGCTGCCAACTCCAACTTTAAAAATTTAAATAGCAAGGAATCCTTTCTGATACTTCATCTGATAGCTTTTTTATGCTGAATACAATAAAAAAAAGTTTTTCAAGATCGGTTGATAAATAACGGAGATATTTACCAAAATGTATTCAAATTAAAGTGCCAATATTCGAGCAGGCGTTGGTACTGGGTGGTAAAAAACAATTGCAACTTGTTTGCAATTGAATGTAAACAAAATGTATTGACATTACTTAGTGGAGTGTGTGTTACTTATTATTAACGATTTGAAAAATAAGATAACAAAAATGAGATTTACTGAAGCCGAAAGAATCGAAGTTTTAATGATGGTTGGGGTTGGAGATAGATAGATACATTTCGTTTACATTCAATTACAAACAACTTGCAATTATTTTTTACCACCCATTGTAGAGCCGTACCAACGCCTGCTCGAATATTGGCACTTTCATTTGAATACATTTTGGTAAATATCTCGGTTATTTATCAACCGATTATGAAAAACTTTTTTTTATTGTATTGAGCATAAAAAAAGCTATCAGATGAGGTATCAGAAAGGGTTCTTTGCTATTTGAATTTTTAAAGTTGGAGTTGGCAGCGCTTAGGGGTTGGGTGGTGGGGGGTTGAAAATTACATCTATAAATCATAATTTAAAAATAAAAATCGACGTGTCCGAGCATTTATTTGAAATATTTTTCTCAACGATTTTATTGAATTTATCCGTTACTTTCGGGAAGCACTGTATATATTATAAGTTTATAGCTAAACTTAAACATAAATTGTCCACCCAGCATAACTGACTTGATGGGAAACGTCAAACTTAATAAATTGTGCATAAATAAGAATTTTATATATTTATTTATTAATTAAACAGGGAAATATAACCAACTTTCCCAAAATTCTAAATGCCTTATAAACTGGTGGAAGATCTTGAGGCTCAGATTAAATTTTTACTTTCTTGAGGTAAAAAGCACCCAATTCCACTACTCTCTTTTGATGCACCCCTTTTAGGGCACCTAACTGGATACTGTTAATACGCGACATTATAATTAATAGAGTAAGAGTAAGAGTTGTATACGGATGACAATCCAATGAAACAAGAATTTTTAAAATAATAATAATTATTTTGACATTTGTTTGACGTTTATCTGACATAAATATTGTCACTGGAAGACTTTACTGCTTTTCAGAAAAATATTGCCTTCTGATTGGTTCAATTTTTAAAAAGGACGCTTCTGATTTGCTGAAATGACTGGAAACTGATTTTACTAAAACAGGCGTTTTATTATACAAAGGACTAGTTGCTAAATAGTTAATGCTATAAATAGATTAGCTGGGTTCGATGTAGTAAAACTAATTTGGATATTATTAGCATAGAATGTTAGCACAAAAAATAGAGGTTATCCTGTCTCTTGCATACTATACTGCTATTTTATTTTAGAAACGAATACATAAAGTCTACTTGTTTGTTTTTTAATTTAATATTCTTTATTTAAGTTGCCAATTAAATAGTACTACAATATTGATTTTTTTGTTCGTTTGTATTACATTTTACGTGTAGTAACGTGTTGTGTATCCTTTCAAGCTTATGATTACACAAGGTATTAAGCAATTAGCTCCTTCTATGTCAAAGTGCTAAGTACCTACACTGTATGTGTCTAAGTCCAATATTTACATTATCACAAGATTACGCCGCCGCATTAAACAAATATATGTCAATAGTTTCTGCAAAATCGCTAAATGATGTGAGTAAAACATATAGCCACATATAGACACAAACCATGGAAAAAGAAATTCCTTTTAAATATTATTCCGATTTCAGATTTCATTAGTAATTGTTTTTTTTAATTGCAGCAACATGTTTTTTCATAGATTATAATATTACAATAGCCTATTAAATTTATCCTTGCAGAGGTATTAAACCATACTTTGAAATACACCCTCCTCCTCTGCAGAGCAATTCAATTTCGATATCAATTGTATTGTAAATTTAAATAAGTACCAACACATAAGTGCCTTTAAAAGTTAAATTCATTAGTACGTAGTTAATTATAGTGTTATTGATTCTTAATTATATGTAGGTAGCCAGTGGCGTGGCGTGACTTCTTGACAAGTGTAATCGCACCGTGAAATACAACCAGAAGTATATTAGGTATGGCGAGCGAAGCGAGATTAAAATTGCGCCGTAGCCGAATTTTTTTAAAGAGAAGTAGGCGCGGTCTAGTTAAACGCGTTTCAAAAGTATTTGAGAGTTTACGATTTGTTTACGAAAAATTTTAATAAGAAATTGTATTTTATCATTTTTAGGCAAAGTACGCAATTTTCACCCTACTTTTTTTGGAGAAAATATTAATCAGAATGGAGATAACAAATTTGCTATTTAAAATAAAATGTATGTATAGTTTAGCGGTACTGCAGTAGGTACATAGCAATCGAATGTGTACAAACAAGTTTTATTATACGGTGAGGATACCGTGTTTTGCCATAAGAAAACACTAAATTGTATTTCCACATACAAGTAGGTACCTATTAGAGTTTTATGGCCATTTGGGGCCACGTACGATAATAGATGTAAAACATTGGGTTTAACAATACGTTGAAGTTAAAAAACTTTGACTGTGAATACAATAGTTTTGTAAGCATCTACCAAAAAAGAAATTTAAAATTATTAGGTACCTACACATCGTTTATCAAAATTTATAAACTTTAGTGGAAATTTAAATTAATTTTGTATGCGTAAAATTTGTTAATTGATTTCTAGTATACTGTTCACCAGGTTATGTATATCTGTAGATGAAAAACTTTACAGTGCATACTGCATTCTCTTGATAAAATCATTCCACAAAAGTAGCAGTAAACTATAACAGAACTAATTTTAGATCGGCCCACATAAATATAAGTTGAGTGGTTTATCGTGTAGGTAGTATACTAAAGTGTATTGCGGTTGCCTGCAGGACTGAACGTTAGTTTAGAAATTAATTACTTTTTTCGGTATGATTCGTGGTCTGTCACCATGTTACCTACCCTATGAATTATTAATGATATCCACACATATACAATACTATAATCAATCTTTTATTTCCACATCAATAAATATTTTAATTTTATTTTACAGATTTCAAGCGAATCCATACCGTAATGAAATTTTTCGTTCCATTATTTTTGGCTGCCTGCTTCGCCGTTACGGCAACATATGGCAAAGCAGCAGATAAGTGCAAATGTTGGGAAGGTTACGAACCAACCAACGGCCCAGACGGCCCTGAATGTGCAGGAATTTTACTGCTCCATACCATGCCCTGTAACGAACCGCAACCACCACAATGCAAATGTTCCGGAAATGTAACGGGTATTCTCAAGGATCAAACAGGGATATGGTGCAGTACGTATTCTCAGGGAAAAGAAACAAAACGTTGGGAATGTGAGAATAAGGAAGAGTGGACTAAATTTTATGAACAAAATCCAGACTACAAACCGTGAACTGGAGTATCTGATGAGATGCTCATGCAATTTAAAGAGCTTTAAATTTTAGAAATAAGTTGTATTTAATTGATTTCGTTATATAAATGTGTTATTTTTAGTGGTATCTGTTAAATTTTCCTTTGGTTTTGTATAAATTACGATCAGTTTTGCGAGTATACGAAACGAGATTTTTTAAAAATTAATTGTGTTGTTATTATATGAAGTCATTAAAATAATTTAAAGAAATTAATTGATGCCCTTCAAGCTGCAGTGATTATAATTATCATGATCTGATGAACATTTATTTATTTATGACGTGAATCGTTAACAAAAACCTTTAACAATGAAGAGAAAAAAATATAAATGACAAATGAAATTATCCATAATGTAATTTTCTCAAATAAAAAAATTATGTTAAAAAATATAGTATAAAGTATTACCTTGCGAAAATAAACTGTAATGCAACCGCCTTCTTTAAAGATATCGTATGATTTAAAACAAGATTCATCAAAGACGGCCTAGAAAAACAAAGATGTGTTTAGATAGATGTTTAGATTTGACACGTATCCAGTCATTTGTCACAGCGATTTAAGCAATAAATTTAAGCTAAGGCATATTTTTCATTTTTGTCATGGCAAACTTTGATATATCGAATTTTGAATCACGATATGTAATTTTACGTTACGTTGTATGTTGAACACTTAGACATATTACAATAATTGAAGGTGCTTCCAGTCGTTGAAGCCTCCAGTCCTTAAAAACGTGAACGTGCTTAAAAAATTTACTCGTCGCAAATAATTTATTTAATGGAGCTAATATACAATTTTCTTTCAAAGAATTTTAAAAAACCGGTTTTGGGAAAAAAACATTTCAGAGACGCTTTAAACATAATTCATAGTTATTTCTATAAATATGGCTGCTAACTTCTTGCAATGCTAACGTTCTTCAATATATTTACTCTATTCTCAAACTTTTTTCTATTTAACTTACGGACGTTTCTGGTTAGGGGCAGTGGGGTCTCACTATTATGCTGGAATAGGATACCAGGATCCCTAATTTTATTTTAAGGTGTCAGGTATCAAATCTAAGTATCTCTCAGGTGGTATATGATAGTAGTTGCGTCCGGAGGTTATTTTATAATCTGGATTCGAAATGAGCTGTGCGAAGGGTACAGGTAAGTTGCGTTCAGTGCCATTCTAAGAATTAGGGAAGCGAGTCCCTCGATAACTGGCAGTAACTTTATCCAACATACGCGTAAGACACTGTTGCTTTATACGAGTGAGACACGTTCTCGTACGCCATTGCGGTTCGTCGTCTAAGAAAACTTAAAGTCGACTTAACCTAACGTAGGTAACCTAATTACCTAACCTAACCTAATTTTTATGTTTTAAATGGGCAATGTTAGTAAAGTTTCCTGGAAAGGATTAGACTGAGGACTAGACAGAAACTAACTGACCATATTTGATACGGACGTAACTAACCCCTGGAATATAAGGATGTATCAACCTCGTTCGCAACTAGTATGCACCGTGGTTGGATGTTGCCTCGATGTCTTTTTATGGTCTAGGGGTAGGCCATTCTAATCAGTCTACTGAACAACAACCTCTTCGGTATAATATTGTTTATGTCGGGTACAAGGAGTAAGACGAAACCTAGATTGAACCGAACCCTTTAACTTCTTCCTTGTGGAATAAGAAATTCATATTCTGATGACACACCAAAATCAATTTAAAATATTTCCTAGTGTGCTCTACGTAGTAGCACAGGGCGGTTATGCAAACTGGTTCATTAGATTTGTAAGTTCCTGGAATCTTCCCAGAAACCAACCATTTTCAACCCAAGTTTATGACCAAAGGCTTATTTACTTGATAAGTGTCGTCATAAGCGAAATAGGTTCCAAATCCATATTCTTGGACTAACATTGATTTTGTTATAATGAAACTTTGAACTTAATTTTTTTGAGCACTAATGTACCGGGCCCCCAATGTACCTACTTTATATTATTATGGAACCTGTTGTTGGAATGTATTATGGTAGGGTGCTATAATACATGAAACATAATACTCATCATGAGTGTGAGAGCGAGTGAAAGTCTAAAACTGAAGTAAAGAGTGAAAAATTGAATAGAGAATTCAGGCTAACCACACGAGAAATCTATAAATCAGTTTACTGTCAACAAATGTCAGCTTGTGGATTTAACCCGAAAACCTCTCGTTTGTTTAAACATAAGCCGATAATGCTTTGTAAATGTTGCAAAAGGAAACCACTATTTTACAAAGAGCCTGTGTTTGTAGTTTCAGATCCTAAACATCAAGGTAAAATAAATTTACTTATTGTAGCTATAAGGTAAAGAACTAATACTGTTTACTCTCTCTCGAAAATTGCTTGTAACACAAAAACTGAAGCAGTTAACGCAATGAAGCGTACCATGCGTTGCTTTTACTTCAATAGGCAGCGGTCAGTGGCGATCCGTGGTCGGTAAATTGGGTGAGGCCGAACTTATTTTTATTATGCATCTTTGTAACTTACTATAAAATTCAATAATTTTTACATATAAATTTTCTGCTACCTTCAGAGCATCGCAAATTGTAGAAGCATTGGACTCGAATCGCTTAAGCGCAACTGAATTACTGATATGCGCTTTTGTACATGTGTTTTAATATACTCCTCCTTAAATTCTTTAAATCACAATAGCCGTCGTTTGACCATACAGTTGCGGATTTTTTGAAAAGTAAGCAGGGTTAACCAAACATTTTTCCTAAATTTTCTTTATATGAACTGTCACACAACCATCGACATGTTTGAAACCAACTGGTTTTGAATGAAAGATTATGAGGTTCTATCATTATTTTCGATGTAGGCCTTCCACTAGCAATGATTTCTTGTTTTCCATTCTATATTCGCGTCGAAAACAGTGTTTCCAGAAGTGAAACAACAATAACATAATGCGGTTCCATGGCCAGAGGCTGAAAATTCACTTGCCTCAAGGCGAACTTAAAACGACAGAGTACTATTATAAAACCTATGAGTAAGACAAAGAAATAACACGAGTCAGCAGGACATAGATGTCCAATCGCAGGCGCTAGAGCTTGACTACGAGAGTCCGCGAACGATCTAGCCTCATGCAGCACTGCAACACTTCAAGGATTCTAAACACCAAATGCCTACATATCAAATGACAAACGGAAGTTTTTTCTTTTAATAAATAAATAAATCTTTTCTGTTTGCATGATTGTTTTTAAATTTAAATGCTTATCAAGTTAATACACTACAAACTGAAAAATATATCCTTTGATTATTGTACGTTATTGTTAAATAAAAATTCCATGTGTATTACATTAGGTGAGGCCCGGCCTCACCTGCCTCATGCCACCGATCGCCACTGGCAGCGGTTCGACACAACAAAAACGAAGCCTTTAACTAAAGTCAGTTTTCCATGACCTGGTAAATTAAACTTTATCGAACTCACTTTTCTCGACATTTAACGCAACTTCCCGCTTGGAACGTTGTATTTTATTGCAGACTGTTTTTCTGAGAGGAAAATGATACGATCCTTACAACTACGAACAGCCACATTAAAACTGGAAAAGCTCTGCCGAACTCAGTTTCAGACACATTTCAGAAAATATTAACTGGGTGTGAATAAACAAAAGATAATATTAATAAGAACTAGCTGAAGGTTGTTGTTCAGAGAAAACGTAAAGTAGATTAATGAGAAATTAATTCTACCGACTGTGGATAATGAATTTTGTTTTCAACAATTCAATCAGCTGAAGAACATACTAAGATGGCAAATATAAATAACTAAAGAACAAAGGAACTAAATATGGTTCCGAATTTTCTTGAAGAAATGCTAATTAATAATCGTCAGTAAGACAATAGCGAATCGAATCAAGTTTCATTAGTGAACACAATAACACTCATCTGTTGGTGACACAACTCTATATGCAAATAAAATTTATAATTCCAGATTCAAAGGCGACAGGGGCGGACTGGGCTGGATTGGTCCCGGTGGCTATGTGACTCGGTGGCCCCGATCGCAGAAAATGTAAATCGCTAAATAAATGCTTTCATAGACAAGTCAATTTTTTTGAATCAGGCATTGAATGAAGAAAAGTTGCAAGTTTTTTTTGTCTCCTCACGGTGCCCTTTATAATTATGTCATTCCCTGACAATAAAAATTATGTCGTTGATCCGACAGATTATACCACGTCGAACTTCAAATTTCGAACCATTTTTTGTCCATTAATTTTTTGATCAGCAGATTTTGGATAATTATGCTATTTTTGTTTTTTTTTTTCGAGAAAGTGTTAAAGAACTTATCGCACTTTCTTGAGATGCGGAGTTTTCATGCTTTACAATTTGATTGTAAAAATGTTTAATAACTATTTTGATTCCTTCGGTGCAAGCAGAATGCTTGTCAAAAGAAAAAAAAAACATAGAAGTATTATAATAATACAGGGTGTCCCACATAAGATGACGTACAGTCAGTGATAAATGTTTCCACCAGTCTTATACCACTCTAGCCCTCTTTCCTGAGAAGTGTACCACGTTTCTCTGTACCATTTCATCTTGTTAACAGCGTTACCAACAAATGTAATGCCTCTTTACAAAAATGTATCGACATCTGCAAGTACGTCTGAAATATTCTAAAGAAATTGAAATTTGTCTTTTTCGAAAATATCTTACTTAACATTTTCTGAACCAACTATTTTCAGAGATACGGTAGTCAACCCATGTATCTTACATCATACAGTGTGTGCATGGTGAAAGGAGTAAATTCGGTAAAATCGTATCTATTGCTTTTTATCAAAAATGCTCTATTGTTGTTCTGAAGATGCAAAGTTTAACTTTTGCGAAAACGTTAATTATTCCATTTCAATTATATATAAACGTGGGTTAGGCAAGGTTTTCTTGTTTTATTTTTCTTCGATTACCCTTTTACCTACTTGGAGCACCATAGATCTTAATCAAGTTATCTCCTCCCTAGTTATAATTTATTATTATTCTTGTTTCATTTTAAGTTGATGTTAGTTTTGCGAAAGTGCGATAGTGGCAGAAAGTAAGTTCAAAATTACGATAATATCTTTAAAAATGTGTATGAATAAATAGAATTTTGCTTAATTTCAAAAAGTTTAAATGAGTTTAGACACGAAAGCGGAATTAATTTGGTACAGACTACGTGTTTACATGGTTAATGCCACAGAAATTAACCGTTAAACCTGTAACTTTTGCTTGAGAGTGTCCCACAAAAATACTGTACTTAACGGCATTGTGCCCTTTAGCACCCCACGTTTTCCTTTTGCTTTGTGAAATATAAGTATGAAACGAGTTTACAAAAAAAATTATGGTAAAGGAATGTTCGTTTACTGTTTTATCATTTAACTTTTTGCTAATTCAACACACAATACCTACAGATATATAATATTATTTATGGACAATACCACATGGATGAGATGGATTTCGAACAATTTTCATCTCGTAGGTAAATGCTGTACCAATTATTCTATGTCGGGTCTTTTAATTCAAAAGTCACAACGAGTTTCGGACGATTCGCCCCCGGTATATCTGACCACATAATGCAATTCCTGTTATTTCAGTGTTGATATATTCGTTGACGTTTTTCCATGTTTGTTTGCATTTTTCTACTTTTCGAAATCTTCTTGTTAATGGTTGCTTCGCTAATTCATGGTTTGAGAAACTTAAATTGTCATGAACACCCGGATAAATTAAATCCTGCACAGTAGTATAGCTTAAAAGGCTCAAGCTAAAAAACGAAATCTTAATTTATGGCTATATTCGCTAAAACGTTATTTCTGAGCCCCTTTTACGTAGGGCTTTAATTCTGTTACGAAGCGCGTATTCGGACATATGTTCATTAAAACTTTTCTGAGTTGCAGAACACTGTAAGTTTGTTCGTTGAAAATCCCGGTTTGTTTCTCCATACTTTATCATTCATATTAAATTACGCATGTTGCTCCGTTAATCACAACCTTGTTATTCATTGCACAGCTTTTTTTGGCAGTTTAGAAAAAAACAGAATTTTTTAAAATCTATTTTATATTAAATTTTACTCTTGGTGTGAATTTGGAATATAGAAATTTTCATCGGGTTTGCTTGGGATAAACATAGAGATCAGTCACTCGGTTGTTTGTAATTGACACTTCTAGACCAAAGTGATTTAATGGAAGGGTAAGCTCTTCGGCAAAGTTCTGCAACACGAAACGCCAATACAAGAGCTAACTTGTTGGAGAAAGGATAAGTCCTGATCGGTTTATGTTTAACCACAGAGTTTATTGAAAGTCACTAAGCTAAGAGGAGAAAATGACCTTACGCGGTAAGAATTTATAAAAGTTCAAATCGTTGTATACAGGTTGCTTTCCTTTGTGTTTTATTTTAATGACGATGTAGTGAAATATCACTCACATATGTTTGTGATGGATACATTTTACGAACTGGTAAAGGTATTAGAAGGAATAAGAGACAATAAAAATCCGGTTGTCTCATCGCTACTTTATAACTAATCAAGCTAATCATACTTATATCGTTAAGCACTACCTCTTTCAGTAGTTCCGGTGATCTCCGCCTCATTTGTGTATAATTAATGAAATCTAACTAAGGTAGGTTTAATCGTGCAGTTCTGGGATTTCAATCTGTAATACAGTAAACGGATGCACCTGACGAGGAATATCTATATTCTATAGTAATAAAGAATAACATTTTTTTGTTCCTTTACAATACAAGGAGTTTGCAATTAATTAACATCAAATATTTGTCATATAATGTAATCTTTCTGATTTTATTGTTGCATGAGTCAGGGTAAAGCGAGATTATGAAATATAAAAAAATCCTCCACAGGTGTTAACTCATTCATGCCATGTTGGCATTTCAATTAGACCCACATCGGTAGAAAATGTGTTGTTGTTAAAAATTAAACTGTACTACAAATGAATATCAGAACATAACAAAGCCAAATTTACAATGAAAGAAAGGAGTGAAAGGCGACGAGCTCCATTAAATGTGGCATTAGCGGTTGCTTTGATTCATTCCATTGTTCTTCACCGAGATAGGGTAACAGTAATCGCTTGGCTACAAACCTCCCTCTGTACATAAAACTTTATTATCTTACTAATATGTTTCTATATTTTGTGTAACCTCAATTTAATTATTAAATCCAAAATTAAAATTTTTCTAGGGTGGTGTAACCTATATTCAAATATACAGGGAGGTCAAAAATGGTTATAACATAATGTTGGACAGTTGCGGAATGGAAACCGATCCAAATACAAAATGCCAGCATTGCACTTATGTAGATATATGAAGTCGTCAAAACAAAATTTAGTTTCCATTCTACCCCTAAACGTATTTATTTAAAGCTTCTACAATAAGCACAAAAGATATTTCTAGAATGATAAAACGAATATCGAGTGAAGGAAAAGCAAAGAAGGGTTTACAAGATTAATATATCACGTTTGAAGCAAAAGGGGGAAACTAAAGGAAAACGATAATTTTACGCTCTGGAAACCCGATGCTTTCGGAATATTTTAAACTAGCCAGGTTTCCTTGAACTGACTAACCGCAATATGATTTTTTTAAATCTGCAATGCACCTTTTATATTATAAGAACATTACTTCGTAAAATACGGTTTCAATTTGCAGTGAGAAACGGGAGACACATTTTCTTTATTGTAGGGATTTGTACAAAAAAGGTTAGACAAATTTGTTCTGTAATTTACGACTAACGCGTAACTTCATCTGATTTAGTTTTTTTGGTAGTCGATAACTTTAACCCATTTTCTAATTTGGTACATTCAACAAAATATATTATTGAATATTTCTCAAACGGGAAAGGTGAAAGAGCATAATCAATTTGCTATATTGAAGTGACGAACTGCAACTACAGTTCTATAGAAATAGGATGGCACGCCGCACGCATTGCGTAGACGAGCAAGGCGACACGGGCGCTAGTTGTGTTCTCTCTTTTCTTTACCTCTGCGCATCCATGAGTCAGATGCAATCCTATCCTTGTCAAACTATATATTGTTAAAGTCCAATTAATAATGCTTTTTAAATCTAGAGAAGCTGTCCAGCGTTGCGTTTACCTCGTACGAAGGCTTAACTCAACGATGATATAAAAAGGGTTCAGATACAAGTTTGACAAGTATACGACGGAATTTGTCTCGTGGATGCGCAGTCAGTGTCAAAGAAGAGAGAGAACACAGCTATCGGCCGTGTCATTGGCTGTTTAAACACTTCATTTATCTCTTGCTTGCCTACGCAATTCGCGTGGCATCCTATCCCTGTCAAACTGTAATAAGGGCAATACTGAACTCGAGGTCTGGTACAAACTATAGATAAACTGAACTTTGTAACTCGATTGAAAGATATGTCTATTCTCTCCAAACCATGGCCAGTTTCATCCCCCAACTCTTACGAGTTATATGTGGTTATATGGCCGCTTCAATTATCGTGTTTGTGACAGGTGCTCTATGTGGTGCCATCTATTAGATAATCAACGATTTAAAAACACATGCACTTCAAGAGGGCACCATTTAGAGGATCTGTCAAACCCCGAATTAAGACGGGCCGTATAACTCGTAAGAGTTAGGAGATGAAGCTTGCCATGCTCGGAGAAAGTGAAAATGAAAACATAAAGGTATCCTATGTACCTTACATGTTCTGAATTCTATCACAATCCATTAATATCTTTAAAGATGTGCAGCTCATTTATATTGAGATTAAACTTTGCCAGTAGAGAAATATTATTTAAACATGAAACTGAGGTGGTAGAGGTTTTTTTCTGTAACGTTTCAAAGCGATTAATATGAGGTTCCAAGCGCAGTAGCTCGCACTCCGTTTAATCGCTTAATGGCAACGCGTTAAAGCGTACCGGTAATGGCGGCCACCTACGCATCAAAAAAGTATTATTTACCGTTTTTGATAAATCGTTGGAATAACATGTTTTATGATTATCACTGGATTTTCCCAACGTGATTTTATTCCGTTAGTAAAATCAAATACAGCTGATCTAAAAAAACCTTGTAAAATTTCAGTAATTTCACATTGGTCTAAATCTCTAAAAATTTGAAAAACATTATAGTAGAGAAATAATATAAAGTGGACAACGAATTTTCGTCTTTATTGACAAGCTGTATTAAGTGAACATGAATGCAAGTTTCCACTTGAACCCCTCAAATTTCAATTTCAATTTCGTTGATAACGTAAACTGTTAAAATTGAAAATGTCAAACTAAAAATTGAAATAATTCGTTTCGGGTAAGGACAAGCGTTTATTAATTCCGAAAAAGAAGGGGTTGGTTTAAAATAAACACAAAGATAATTTGCAGATACCTTAGTTTTTGAAATTTTGAGGCCAAGAACCATAATTGTTACTTTCCATTTCACCAAACATTGCTATTGCATTAAATAAAAAAAAATCATATCTTTCTCTATTTGTTCTTTTAGCGTTCTTCTTGTGGTTAGGTCATAGTAGTTAGGGGTGCGTTAAGTTCGTGTTCTGAATTAATTGGTTAGCTTATTCAAGAACTGATATTTATGTCACTTTCTTTTCCGTCGAATTCTCAGCTGGGGAAGGTTTGCACAATCCGGATGATTTGTGAATATCATGAGTCATGACCTCTTCTTCGTAGTTTCCTATCGACTTGCCTGGATGTTTGCTGAGGTTGCTTTAATCCTTCGGTAGCTTTCTAAGGGGAGTTTTCTGTCGTTTAAAGAGGTTGCACGTTCTCTCTAGTAATATTTTCTTTTGCATTCTGGCTAGTCGTAGCCGTTAACTTGCCCATTGGGCGGCTCTGTTACGACATTCTATAGCACTTCTTCATATCTTCTACCTATTACTCGTATTATAGTCGTATAAGCTCATCTATTGACAATACCTATATCGCTAAGCCGACTCCTGAAGATATTCTCAAATGCGCCGCGCCGTTTTATCACTGAGGGGTAAATTATGATGTTGAAGGAAATTGACAAAACTATTGATGCAAGAAGTCCTTAAAGGAATATATAGTTTTAGGACTATGTTTGTTAAGATAATTCCTGTAAGGATACAGGAAAGGTTACACATTAAATGGTTTAGAAGGCTTAGGTTACACGTGTGTGTAACGTGTAACCTAAAGCCTTCTAAACCATTTAGGGCCGGTTTTATAAAGTCTGGTTGACCGATGGTTGGCTCAACGACGAGCAATTGTCAAGGATACGATTCTTAAAAAACAATCGTATCCATAACAATTGATCGTGGTTGAGATAACCGTCGGTCAACCAAACTTTATAAAACCGGCACTTAATGTGCTATTATTATATATAGGCTAGTATTATTATTAATAAAAAATATATACAAGGAAACTGTTGTATAAGAGTGCAATGACGAATATGATGTACTGATGTAGGTCAAAGATATCTCGCTAAAGGAGGTAAAAGGGACTCAACCTTGAGGCGAGTTTCATGATCAATTTGAAGTGATGGCATGCGTGAATATGAGGGGTTCCGTGCAATAAGATGATGGATATTCTATGCTACCTTGAACAGATAGATCCTTGTAAGAGTTGCAAATGTATGAACTGATATTTTTTGCTGGTTAGCATATCGCTTAAACACTCAAGTAAATACTATTCCAGTTGTTTTATTTGCATGTAGCTATCTTTTTTTTTCACAAATATGTGATTAGATTTTCCATTTATGGGTAAATTTTTTATTTATAAAATTACTGGAAAGAAGACATTGGTAACCTGCAACAAACGGAATAAATATTCAGTTACGTTGGTGTTGATAGTACTCGTATAACAAAATTATTGTGCAATGCAAAAATAATTTCTAGAGTTTATCGTTTATGCAAATACTGTCAAATTTTCGTATCAATAAGAGGAAGTAAAAGAAAATTTATATCAAAACCAATCCTCCATTAAAGGACAACATTATTCAGTAGTTATAAAGAAGAATAATTTCAACACGTGTACCTGGACAAGGTCTTAATGAAAATATTTATTTTTTATAAGTCTCGACATAACTAGGACAACATTGCAACAGGACGCAGCAGAAAAGGTGCGATACCAGGGATATTTGTGAATATTGCATTACTTGCCGCAGTAATGTCTCTTGGGAAAACGCTTTGAACGTGATACCGTAAAGGTTGAACAAGTTAACGATGTTTTAAACAGCAGTTTTTACAAACTGTAACAGTCTTGAACATTTTAACTTCCTAACTTGTAACAATATTTTTAAGTAGACGCTTTCAAAAAAATTAGATGGTTTCAGGTTCTGATTTACTGAAAGGTACACTGTAAGCTTAATAATTTTCGGTCATCGATACCAAGTAAGTATGAAAAGGAATTCCAGTGAATATAAACTTACATACATAATAAATAAATACCCAAACACGACAAGCGAACGATACAAGAAATATTTAAAGCATACAAATACTCTCAAGAAGGTTTTAGACGGAAAAGTAAATAGTTTCTCGTTGTGGGATCTTGTTTGTAAACATCTTTGTCGAGAGGCTTTTTGCGAACAGACGTCAATTTACGATTCACACGTATCATAAAATATATTTTCTGGTATAAGGTTTTGGGAAAAATATGTTTTCTTTATATTTTTTCAGGCGATGCGTAATTGGAAATGAAATGAGTAATATAGAAAAATCCAGAATAAGAAAATGTAAAACAATTTGATTAAAAATTTTAATAAAATAGTACAGTACAATGGCAATCTTTTACTGAAACGGTTACATTCAGAACATAAACGTGATCGGAATTACATTATTTTATAACGATTCAAATTCTTTTGTCTGAAATTCCTTGTAGGTGGTTGTATTTCGGTTTAAGTTAACCAAGGATGACAAATTCCGGTCTGCGGGAAGGAAGTCTTTTGTAGCTGCTTTTTTTATACACACATTTTCTTGCTTTTGTAGAAAGCGTTCTATTTTGTGGAGTGCCTCCATTCTTTTTTCATTCTTTTGTTGGTCCCTGTGATCGTTTAGATTGGTTCTTAATTTGTCAGGTTTCATATGTTATCACAATACCGCCAATTTGAAATTGTATGTATTGTTTTCTAGTTTTTACGTTTATTTTAAGTCACGGTTTAAAAATATCCAATTAGGGCAATAATAAATAACACGAGTGATTACCAATAAACATAAAAAGAACTAGCTAAGTATTATTCATTCAGGTTGTAGAAAGGAAAACTGCCGAGTTCCAAATAGAATCTGACATGACTCTATAAGAAGTAACTCTTGTAATGCGTTTCACTGAGTCCCCCTTTTTTCTGTTGTCCCCCCTTCTCTCATTTTCCGCACCAAATTAAATTGCGAAACAATATTTGTTTTTAAATAATTAATTAAAAACATAAGCTCCTTAATACATTACCTTTACGACTCTCGAGGGATAGTATAAGAATTTTTCTTTAGTTACCTGAAACAAAAAGAATTATTTATTACTTGCTATTTAAGTGAGAAGTAAAGGTTTAACAATTCTTTTGTTACCTTATTAATGCGTACCTACATATTTTATTATTGGAAGTTTACTGTAATTTCATCAAAATTAATTTGCGACTTATGTTATTCCTTTTATTTGAAGTACTTTGTTTACACTAGTTTAACATGAAATTACATTATTTCTAACACAGTGATTTCTCTTGTTTGCGGCATTGGTAACAGCTATGGATCATTTAACATACATTACGTTTATTGCTAAACCGCTTGCTCGTAGTTTGGAGAAGTAAACATGATGGACGGATAGTGAACTACATGCACTATTGGCACCATTAGTTGGAACCATTATGTACTACCCACCGCAAACAACTGAGATCGTTATTACGAGCAAGTTATTCGAATTGTAAACTAATAGTCGTGTAATATTAGATTTCTTATTACTTTCCCATACCACCACTGGTATATGGGAAGTATTGATATCATGAAAATTTTCGAAGTCGAGATTTTCGCGGAAATACGTGTTTTGGACCTCCAGGACCCCAAAAAAGTGGTCTAGAAAAAATGTCTGTCTGTGGGTGGGTGGGTGTGTGGGTGCGTGGGTGCGTGGGTATGTATGTAACGCCTCTAACGCAAAAACTAGTGAACCGATTTTGATGAAATTTTAAATGAAGGGCTATATCGAAAATTCATCGACAAAATAAGCTTTTCAAAAAAATCCGAAACCGGAAGCGGAAGTTAGACATGTTTTTTTGGTATCATTGTTTTCAGAAGCGGAATTTTGAAAATCTGAGTAGGGGATATCAAAGAAGGGCATAATTCAAGGGAAACAGTTTTTTACCGGACTCTCTAACTTCAAAATGGCGGTCGCTATGAATTTTTCAAAATTTCGACTTTAACGCCCCATAACTCAAAAACCAATTATCTGATCAGGTTCCGCAACAACTTGTTTGAAAGCCCTTTGGCTGTACTACACCAAGAAAAAAAATTATTTACTAAATCCAAAAACGGTCGCAACGGCGCTCTTCCAAAAATTTTGAAATTTTTGAAAAATTATTACAAAAAAACTGGTCTAAGGAATTTGTTTAAATTTTCTATACTTATGCAGCTTGGTATTAGCTACATTTTTGTTTTTTAATGAACGCCATAATTCCACTGTGGCGCCCTCTACGAGGTTTTGAAAATCGAAAATTGATGTTCCTATAGCGCCTTTATTAGTCAAAATATGAAAAAAGTTTAATTATAAAAGTTGTTCAGTATATAAATTTACATTTTTCTAAATTTATATCACGTATACAGGGTGTTTGGTTTTCACAGTACAATAAGCAACTTTGTTATTTTAAATGAAACACCCTATATATTATTATACAATTGAATGCAAAATTAAATTGTCTATCACATAGTATAAGGTGTTCATATGGCTAAAGTGTACGGTTAATGAGAAATTCGTGAATTTTGAACTTTAAAACAGTGTAGGTAGAAATTTGTAAGTGGCGATATGTTCAAGTGACCATGCGCGGGACGGGAATTCTTTGTCGCCGGTTAATCCTAGCAGCAATAATCACACATGCGCAGATGAACACAATCGGCACTTGTGTTAATTTTCCATATACTAATTTTCAAGTTTAGTTTATCGGTTGTGGCGAACAATACTGTTGAATACCAAAAGCGAATGTTTATTTTTAGTATGGGAAAGTCCAGGGGAGGTTTGCACCTCCACTTTTTTTTCTGTTATCTCTTTAGCAATTCTGACTAGCTGATAGCAATTGATCGTAAATGTGGGTTAAATTCATAATAAAAAATAATGATATGTTTCAGATAACCATCATTATACTAGAGTATTTAACAAAATTCTGTATAGAGTAGTCACCTTGATCATAATAATCAGTAAAGTTTTATGTTTATAATGGCCACCTCAATCAAATTATTGATCATGAAAATTCTGTATTCACAAAGGCTACCAAATTCTTGTGTTCACAACGGCCAGCAAACTTCTCGATACACAACCCCTACATTAATCACACCCACTAGAGTAATACCTACAAGAATTATTATAAAAACATGGAATTTTTCAATAATACGTTTCTCCATAAACGACTTTCATAATTTTAAAATTTACTTCAAGTGTAGATGAGGAGGTGTCTGCATTTTTTCTGTTAATTTTTTATTATTACAGATGTCAGGGCAGGGGGCTAATGACTGCCTATGGCTAATATTTAATCGAAGAAGAATTCACAAGCAGCCAGAGACGAGGCTAATATTTAATTTTTCGAGAATAATAAGCACATACACTTTTTTCATGTTTTTTTTAATTTCTCCAAAACGAATCTATCGATTTTAATTTTATTTACGTAATAAGATAGCATTTAATCTTTTTAAGGTTGGTTAGATGGGGGCGGTGGGAAAAGTATTAGCGCGACGCGGATTACACTATCCAGTGTCCCCATCCTCTATAAAAACGTATTTTTACCCTTTTTTGATATTTGGTATGGTTCGCGAGATATTAAGGGTAGATCGTTTTCAAATGATCATCCTTTATAGAATGTTAGACGTTTCAGTGCAAAAGGGTGTAATTCCTCAGCGACATTAATCTGTTTTCCAAATACCAAACCTTTTGGCAGGACGTGTCTCTTTTCGTACTTTACTCTCGAATCTTTTGTACAACACTTACAAAAGAAAGTTTTCAAGGTAGAAAATTCATTGAAAATGATATAGAGCTGAAAGAGATATCTTAGTGTCATATAACATACAAGACGCTTTTCTAGATTCTAGTTAATTTTATGAAATATTTTAATATATCTCGAATGAAGAATATTTTCCGGTTATTACTTCTTTGTAAAATTAGTAAATAATATATAAAATGTTTCATACTGGTTTTATTATTTTAGATAAAAATTTCAGCTCAATAAATGTGCCCGCCCATACTTTAAAATACCCAGAAATGTTGATTTTATCTGTGGTCGACACTTTAAAAACGAGGGTCAAGCTTAAGATTATAAGAATAAGAAATCAGCTGGGTTGCAGAAAAGGAAGCATGAGATATCGTGTAGAGCCACAATTGAATAGATTTAAGGACGATGTAGGGACAAGCCCTTATCTGCCATTGCGACTTTGGTTGTTTTTTTCTTATTAAGACCCTGTCTAAGATCAACTTGGAATTGGCTTCTAGGAAGTAGCCCATAACCAGTTTCACATGAAGGAAGATGTATAGAGTTTTGTATTCTATCATTTTATCTGTGTGAGGGTAGTGTTCAGTGGCGTACTCAAATGTTTACCTAGGGTTCACATTTTAGAGATATTAAATATGGTTGTGTATTGTTAAATAGAAACCATAGTTGGCTGTGCTATATTAAAACTAGCTAATATTATACTTCATGCAGTTTTGCAGTAAAATTGGAATTTTTGTCCTTTAGTTACACTTATTCATTATTTCGTTACAAATTGGGAATTGAGAGGAAACTTTGAAAATATAAAAACCTAATTGAAAGACAGCTAAGAGTGTCTATTTTAAATTATAGACTCGAATTAATAAACTTGATTAGTACCTTCTTTAAAGCACATGCTGTTATTTTACAGACCCCTTGTCGCACAGTTTGCGAACCGCGGTTCTTAGTTCTAATTGAAAATCGTATCGAACGACAATGAAAAGTAGGTATTAACTGTGGCTATAATTACAGAGCAGAGTGTAAATTAACAGAATTACTTCCAAAGACAATATTAGATGAACATCGAAATGATATCCATCATATTGACCTACAGCAAAATAAAGTTAGAGGTTATTTATTGCTTGGTTCCTTTATCCAATGGCATAGGGTTATGTTAAAAACTTTAATACGATGATCCATTAGCATTACAGTATTTTCATATCCCGAAATATTTCCATATAGTATAAGACAGATTGGACGAACAGGGTAGATTGATAGCCACCACGATTGACTGATCTGAGCTCTTGAGATTTTTCTTATAGCACCAAACAAATTATACCAATAACAATCTGATATTCTCGAAGAATTTCTCTAAGTTGATTTTCAATCTTGAATCTAAAGCAATTCCGATTGATTTTCGTTTTCAAAGACCGACAATTTATTAGCGTTTCAACCAGTTTCAAAGGATTAAGGTCCAATGGATATTTTTCAGTTTCAAAGAACTAATATGGAAAATCGTATAAGAAATATTCTTGAGTGTTGAGTTTATTTTTGTTTATTTAGTAGTAATATATTTACTATAGTATCAGTTAGGGTTTCATAATCCTTGGGTCATTTTGTTTCATTAGTTTTTAATTTCGTAAATATCCAAGGTAATTATTTTTATTTCACAATATTGTTAATAGTCGAGGTAGCAGGGAAAGATTGACGCAACTCTGTTTAATGTGATATCAACGACCGTGAGTTCATTTCATTGTTACTGGTCTGGGCGACTGCGGGTTCGCGTTTATAAACATCTGCCGGGGGGCATGGAAATTCTGTTATCTCTGTGCGCCTTTTTATAGCTGCTCTTCATTTTTATTTTTTACTGAAATATCGCGCTCAAGATTTAAAGAAACCTCTTTAATGACGTGCGGAATTTAACGCAACCTATCACTTCAATTCATGCTTTTATGTAAAAACACTGTTGAAAAAACACATTCATATGTGGTGGAAATGTATTACAGCGAAGCGATAGTGAATACAAGATGATTTTTTTAATAAAGCGTAGGCGTGTTTGAAGAGAGAGTTTTTTTTGTTTTTTAAGAATCCGCTTAGTACCTATATCAGGATAAAAAATGAGGATAGTTATCCTTAATTTCGGTATTCGGAACCTTTTCAAAGAGTTTTAATTAAACCACCTTTAATCATTAAAAGAGCATACAGTAACATTCGGTAATTTTGGTGATTAAATCAACTCACGAAGTTAATTGGTGAATTAATAATGGGAACATGAAAGAGAGATTTCCCTAATTGTAAGGTCATTATCCTTGTTACTACCTTCCTTGTGCTCCTCTTTAGTTCGGTATGTTGATATTTTACAGCAAGGTAGGAGGTAGAAACTGCTTAAGCAAATATTTACTTTGTGCGTTTACAGGCGTATATTCTTTTTATAAACATTATTTACATACCCTATTTCAGTGAGCTTTATAGAAACTACTGAAGCTTAACACACGAGAAAAAGAAATAATTCCTGGTACCGTGATTTGAACCAAAGCCAAACTAAATTTGTTTGCCA
Organism: Hemicrepidius hirtus; assembly: GCA_963082805.1. Taxonomy (NCBI): domain Eukaryota; kingdom Metazoa; phylum Arthropoda; class Insecta; order Coleoptera; family Elateridae; genus Hemicrepidius; species Hemicrepidius hirtus. The sequence goes on from OY720161.1 coordinate 10,014,755, forward strand.
ATAAATTACAAAGTCGTGATGCAGTGTAAAAGTGCCTCATTATTTTTCCTTTGAAATCAGGAAAGCTATCTATAGCGAGTTAGTAGCTGTGTTCATTATATTCTATCTAGCATAAGTGTATGTCATCCATCTAAAACAAAGGGAAAGAAAGATCATTTTTCAAGAGTCTTTTACCAACTCTCAAGCAATTATCAGTAATTACTGCAGTTCTAGAAGAGCTTAGTTTCTTTCGTGGGAATGGAGCAAAGCTGTATAGCTTTTTATTGCGGTTTGAATTGGCGAGCCCATCTTCGCAATTTTCAGCTCTAATGCTTCTTAATCACTTTTCTAGACCGAAATTCCGTTTGTTAGCCATGGACTTTTCTGCATTTTTGTTTACTGTCAACAAAATACAAAAAAGAGCGAAATAAAGTCGCGAACTAGTGAACTACAGATTTTATCGTACTTGATGAGGACATTCAACCTATATTCTATCTCGATATCGTGTTACGAATTGTTTAAATGAAATGTAAATTCGCAATAATATTATAACGCTATAAAATTTTTCTTAATGGTAAATTGGAAAAACTTGCACGTAAAATATTCTTTCAAATGCTGAGAGTAATATAGCATGCAATTTTGTTCCCAATGTGCTTTTGACGGCATTTCAATCTTATTAAGCTTGGGGACAACGGTAACTTGAGCTCTTTCAATCACACACGTTTTTCCACGCTTCTATACATTCATTTTATTTCTCTCGATTGTTTGCAGCGATTTTTCTCACGATGATCCGCTTAACAGCACTGAATTTGGAAAACCAATTTCCTAGAGATTTCCAGATTTTTAAATTTTTCCTTTCGTTTCATGTTTGGATAACGATTTTGATTTAAGGATTCATGTTTTTAGTATAACTTCTGTTTAGGTAAATTATTTTTTCCCCGGGTCATGATTAATCGGGACTATTTAATATTTTATTGCAAAGGATTAAAAATATTCTTTTTGCAGCTTGATGGAAACTGCATTTTTTAACTATTTGATTATAATATAATATTATCTTTGTTGAATAAATATTTATGTTAAAGTTTGCGTATGTTGTAATATTATTTCAGTTGCCCCTTTAGCCAAGGAACCTTGAATGTTATACCTTATACATGTCAGTAATTTATATTTAAGGAATAAAATCGAATAGATTCCAAGCGTTTCGGTTTATTACGTTTGTTACGTTGGTAGCTGGTTGACCTTTCTGATTCAAACAATTTGGCTTTGCTCTGTGTTCGACAGCAAGTTTCTCAGTATTATATTTTACACTTTTTTGTTAGGTTATGCATAGGAAGTAAGTCATCCAAATAAATTGGAGTTCCCATGTAGTGTACGATGTTAGTGCACGTTAAAGATCCCTACACTGTCAGAAACAGGAAACAGTGGTTAGCGGAATTTACCGATGGGGTAGATATCACCTGGAGTCGATGTAACTCCTAGTAACGGAAATAAGTCGTCGACATTAAATAGAGATATTCAAAAAATACGTCTTTATATTATGTTCAATTTCTTTTACTTGTATTTTGAATTATCAATGTGTTAGTATGCGAGTCGAAGCAGAATTGAATTTACTACTAACTAATGCAATAAGAACTGATGGAATTCCTTCTTGTTTTATGCTTTGATTTTCTCTTTGATTTATCCGTCTCGGTGTCGGCAGCTAAGGATTGAAACCGAGTCTTAGTTGTTATACCTACGTATACTGTTCCTCTTTTGCCATCCTCGCTGATCATTGTATCTTGAGATTCATCGTTTGTTTCCAAAAGGGTATGTTCATTTATGACGTGAATTAAACTTCTTAGTTGACAATGGTAGAAACTTTGCGTGACTGAATCATAATGAATTTTCTTGACTGCATGGTATAGTTAAATAAATAAAACTAGATTTTCTTAGGTAGTAATAGCATAACATTATATTCAACTTAAGCTTGTAATTTATTGATCTTTCCGTTTACAAGAAGCATGATGTTTTGTATTTTGAAAATCATTCTTTCCAACCAGAACTTCAGATAAAAATGATACATACTTTGCAGATACCAAAAGGTGTGCTTAATGCAAGTTAATGCCATAGATAGCACATCCTTTGTGTATCTGAACACACAAAAAATATTCTCACGCATTTATTATACAGGAATGAAGTTTTATCCTGAATGTAGATTTCAATTCAGGTCTTCTTTGACAAGGAAATGGTGCTCCAATACAAAGCTTTTTGTTTAAGTTCTGTTCCCTATGTATACGTTATCTCTTTCACAGCATGAGTCTGTCAGCACAAGCGCCTTTATCAATATATGACTTGACAGGATAAAACAGATACCAACATGTTTTATATGTAGGACCTTGTTCTCCCAGGACACTTTGTTTTATTGAGAGACGAAGGCGTAGGTATCGACATCCTAAAACCGATACACCTTGCTCGGGTGCGGTTTTCATGTGTGGAAATGGCTCGCACTACCTACCGGTTAACACCCGAAGTGTGCTCCTGCATACATAGATAAGATTTATGTTTCTTCTCTGAAAGTGCAACAGTGAATAACAAATACCTTGGATACGAGAAATCAAGCTTGAAAAAGGTTGCTACTGCTGATAAGTGATAGCAGTTTGTCAGCTTGTCAATTGTACTTTAAGAGGTTTTTCTTGCTTGAAAGGGTTGAAAAATATTTGATATTTTTGATTTTAGAAGTAAAACACTTCGAGAAGGAAATATTGTGCTTAGAAACTTTCCTAGCTTACTTCTCTTTAAAAGTTTTAGTGGGGTTTTAATAATTTTTGGTTGACTCATGTTACTCGATACGTAACAGCAGACGTTCAGTTGAGATTCTCCCTGTTTGTTATATACCTGTCTCACTTTCAATCTGCGGCCCGAAATATCGATTTTGTTACCCATTTAGGCGTTCCTTCTGGTTTCATAATCACAGGTCGTACGGAAAGGATCTGCCAAGAATTTTGTCTAAATTGGGGGTTGAGTTTGAATTTCATATTTGCTTCCCTAAAAGATGGAAGCATATTGTTCGTCATTTATCTTAATAAATAATTATCAAATAACCCTCGCATTTATTAAAATTTTTGAAGTACCACTTGAGGTTATTTTTTGTTAGTATCTTAATTTCTAAACTTGAATAATTTTAATTTTCGGCCAAATGTTTGCCATAACATAAAACAACATTAAAAGTAAACCCTTGAATTGTATTGTCTATTGTGGTCTGTGGGACAGACTTCTCCAAATTACCCGTTTAGAAAGTTCTTCTGTTTCTGTAAGTAACAGAATGTTCTAATATCAGTTAAGAAAGCTCGTTTATTATAAGCTTCCCGTTTCCCTATCAGCCAGCAATTTTCAGTACTACACATGTTAAATTCAAAAGCTGGGGTGGAATAACTTGGGAAGGTAAGCGGATGCACCATATTTTAATTATCAGGGCTACTGTTCTGCGTAAAATTAACTACAGGTCCAAAATGTAGGCTTACAAATTCCATCACTAGACTACCCTTATTTTATGTTATAGCGGTATAACCAGTAATTTAATAGTTATCCTAAATGTTAGAGTACTAGTACGTAACTACGTGAGACAAGGATCGAATCATGATTATATACCTACATTATTATTGATCAACAAAACTAGTTAAATGTTAAATATTTAATTGAAAAATTCGGTAAAGTTTTTTACATTAATGACTTCTGTGTATACTCAGTTATACTTCGGGTACTGTAAAAGTTGAGCTGATTAAACACTTAACTTTAATTTTCTGGATGAACTCAGTCCAAAATTATGTAAACAAAAGTCTGGGAAAGAGCTGACGCAATCATTCTTTTCTGAACTGAAAGCTACGTCAACTCGAAAATAATCTAATTCTTATCTCTGTGTAGGACTTTCCTTCAGCATTTTGTTTTTATTATGGACATTCTGCTCAGTGCATATTCGTTCAGAAACGACCCTTATTGTTATATGTGCCCTGAAGTGCTGTTGAGAGATCGGAGCAAATGCCAACAAGCGTTGAGAAAAAATATAGAAAATTTTAATTCAAATTTCTGTTACGGCTTGGTATACTGTAGATATTCTTGAAGTCATCTTTAAAAACTTATGTTAACTTTGTTTTGTATTTTATTTACTTCAGCGTAAAATTTATATCTCACGTATTGGATATTAGAATACAAATTTATCTGCTTGAAAAAAACTTTGTCATGTTACATTTTGAAATGTTCCAATCAGCGATCATTGTTCAATTAGATTTATATTACTGCACCATTAGATATTACTGCGTATAGAAAATAAATCAATTTTCGAAAACTGTCTATTTTTCTTTGTTGTGAATGATATCATGAAGTAATTATTAGTATTAGTATTTTTTACATTTGTTATGTAAAGGGGTGGAAATACTTTAGACATGTTGAAATAGATAGAGTATTGTTTTATAATTGACTCTACATAAAAGATCAGAAAATTGAAATTTAAACTGATTTAAGAGTTCTGCAGACAACTTAAAAGTCTTCCACTCAAACCTCATCCGCTTGTTATTTACGAAGCGGCTAAGGTAAATAAATTAGTCTTATAGAAACAGTCTGTAATTTATTAGCATTAATGAATTTAAGATTAAAAAGGGAAATATGAATTACGAACTACAAAAGGTAAAAGAAACGAAGAGAAAATACGACTGAAGAGAAAAAGCGTACACTTCACTAATTCTCTCGTGATTATTGGTTTGCTCCAGAGTTTCCTTTAATTTAGAGTAATTGATTTTGCTTTACAAGAGTTTCTTTAACTTTAGCGTGCGTATTCAGAATTAAAGCTTTTCTTGCGATACAAAAGAACGACTTTATATTTCTCTTTCGCATGCTACTTTTAAACATTCACAAACATTTTAATTGCAACATTTCTAAAGATTAAATTTTTTATATTTTTTAGGTTAATATTCAGTTAAGATGTCAAAACCAATACGTTTTTATTACTTTTATTCCTTTTTCCTACGTTTATATTAATATTTGTTAATATATTTTTAACAACTTGGAAATTGTGGAAATGTTTGATAAATGAATTGGTCTTTAATTAATCTATTGCTACGAGGAAACAATATTTTTTAACGAATTCAATTAACACTGATTAAGTATTAAAGAATGATAAGTTCTTTAAAGGTTGCTATGCAAATTTCAAGTAACGGTGTCAAAATATAATATTGAAAATAAGATGCATAATTATAAGTATATGCCTAAAAAGGTGGAACGCCAATTGGCGTATCACGTGGCAAGCCGCTGCTAACCAATCAGAGACTAGTATTGCTAGTCTGCGACTGGTTAGATGCGGCTTAATGCGAGCCGCATGCCACATGCAGCGTGCCGCATCACTTGCGGATCCACCTTAAAGTTTAATTCACATAACAGCAGTTACGTCAGTGTCACCCTCTCCTCGGTACAATTATCATGGAAACTATACTTGTAGCAATGGTATCCGTAGGAGCATGATAACTGATCGTTAGAGAGCTTAATTAGGAGTTAGATCTGATCTGATCCTTAGTCGTCTTATATTAAATTTAAATAAAGATTTGTAGCTTGCGTTACCATTACCGGAACGTTAAAATCGGTAGGTACACATGCCAGAAATTCGGTAGAAAGTATATCTAGACGGATAGTTTTTGTTAAAACTTAGAAGAAAAAGCCCCCCTTTTCCGGTTTGAACACTTTCGAACTGCCTTTAGAAAATATTCATGACGTTTTGGTAGCAGCATGTGTTTTTTTAACGAATTTGGTAAACGGCACTAATCCCAAATTCTATTATCTATAATATTACGATCTTTCAATCTATCCGCCATACAGCTTATACAAGTCACATTTATTTACTTTTACTATTCTGTATACTCATGATTTACCAACTTCTTCAGCACGATGGCGAATACAAATCATTGACACGATGTTTACTCTTCCAAGTACTCCATTAGCTTTCTCTTCCGACGTTGATGTTTTTTTCCTGTCTGATCTGTCCTTTTTAGCAATACTTGCCGTCCCCGCGAAGCGATTAAATGTATTTTTAGCAGTAACATTGTTAGGCGTAACTTTTTATAAAAGGAAGAAGCAGCTTTAGCGTCTAAACATTTCCATTTCCGAAAGGTGATATAACGATACTATAAATGACGTCTAAGTTTAAAAGTAACTGAAGAGAAATATCATATAAAGTAAATAAACGAAACATTCTATACAACGTAAAATCGTATAACAACAATCAAAACCTCTAAAACTAACTTAGTTGAAGTAGTTAATTAAAACTTCCGGATTGTACGAATCAGGAGAAAAGACACTTAGGAAGTACGGTAAAATCTTATAACTTTTCCAACTACAGAAACTTCAACTGCCATTGTAGAATTATATTTTCAACTTTTTTATAAATCAGCAAAAATGAATTTTCTGGAGGTATCTGAATTATTTCACACGTGAAGTAATAAATAATGTGCAATGAAACGTAAAGTTGATATACCTAGAAAGCTTGACAGATAAAGTTGGTTTCAACGAATCGTAACAATTCTACAAGGAGCAAAACAATGTTCCGCGAATGTTTTTATTCAAGCTTTATGCATTTCCTATGCTATTTTGAATGTAGAAGTGGTTTAAACTTCTCAGAGTTTACAAACTCTTTAGGAAAAAAATTAAAAATGCTACCAAGTTTGCAGTGTACACTACTTTTAAACTAAAACTTTGTAAGGTCTGTTTAAAATAAAATTCACTTTATATTATTTGAGATGATTATGAAAATATAAAATTGCGTCCTTGCTACTGCGTACAATTTAAATTGAAGTAGGTAATACTAACACAGAGGGATATTTGAAAAATAGGTGATGGAAATAATGCCCTAGGAAAAAATCCTCGGATAATTTTATTCAGGAAAATGTATCCCCGGAATCAATTCCGCTGAAAAATATCCTGTGGTAAAAATATCCCAAAGGAAGAAAAATATTAAAAAATAATCCAACGAAAAATAATTCAGGCAGTGAATGCACTATTTGGAGAAGAATTGATCTGGCTGTTATTATGACCTGTGCCACTCATAGAAAAATTCAGAACCTGGGCCTTCAGCAACGATACAGAGAGGAGTTTTGAAAACGTTCTGCGGAATAATGAATGGTTTGGCCTTATTACCACTCGATGATGTGCGTAGGGGTACGGAATACCTAAACGAAAATGTTCCTGCTGGAGCTGACGAGCTTCTGAACTATATTGTGATAGCACATACGTTTTTGTAATCTTTCTGTAATATTAAATTAAAATTAGTCGACGGAATATCCTGTACTTCAACTAAAACTTTATTTATTACACAGATCAATTAATAACTACAAGGTGGAATACCACCTTAACTTTTATTTATAACTTAACATTGATAAAAACTCTTAAATAATTCAAACTATTCATATAATAACGCATCTATTCTAACATAAGTTTTGCATCTTGTTCATTAATCTTTCGTTTACCACCCGAAACAAATTCATATTCACGTTTTACATATGCAAATAATAAATCAGTAATAAGAAAAATTAGAGCTGTTTCAAAAGCTAATGTGACACCAAAATAAAAGTTAGCATTTGCAGATCCAGAATAAATCCATAAGTACCAAACTGTTGGAGCTAAAGCAGTGGTAATACAGAAACAAGATCCTTCAACAAAACTTTGCTGAGTGTATTGAAAAAGATGTTTCCAGCAACATAGGATAACTAAACTGAATCCTACATCACCAAGGCATGGATAGGACTTGAAAATTGTGATCAAGGTTATAAAACTTGCAGCTAACAACATGGGATCGTTACGCAGACGAATCGACAAAGGAATGAGGTATAGGACTGTTGCATTAATTTGAAATGAGTAAAGGAAAAGAAGTTGAAAATGATCAAATACTTCAGTGAAAAAATACCAGAACAATCCTATATTTGGACGAAGGTCGGGAACTGCTAGTGTAAACCAGTAAGTATTACTTATAAAACCCCAAGTATTGTTTAAGTAATGAGAGCAATGCATAAACAAGGTCCAGAATATAGCGACAAATATGATAGCTATAACTGGTTTCTTGATTGATTTTCCTCTGTGTGAGAATTTAATTAACATTGGAGATATAAGTGAAATAAAATACAAATTTTGGAAGATACATGTTGCTAGATATATAGTGGTAAGCAATAAATTTCCATATATTAGTCCTGTTAGAAACAATGCTGCGAAAAAATTTGCAAAGACAGTTGTTGTGTATCCCACACAGTTCAATATGGTATACGGATTAAACAAATAAGCTGCTGCTACATATTCAGATGAAATGAATAAATCGTTGCTGATCATCGACGAATCACCAGAACTTCTACAATAACGTTTCTGATCGTTCTTCTGAATGTTTTGCAGATACAATGTGCATTTGCTTGAAAATAACTGCAATAGTAAACATGTTGCTATATCACAAGCAATGAATACTACAGATAAATGATTGCTAAATGCATCTAATAAAATCTTATACGCTGCTAAATGCATTGGAGATTCATGGATTGTGTCTCCTATATACGGATCAATTTTTATAGATTGTAGATGTAGTCCTTCGATTACTCTCTTCCATGAATTTATAGGAGTCGATATTTCTATCCGATCAGCGATAGTTTGTTGATATGTTGAAGATGCTAACCAAAATCTTATAATGATGCCTAGAGCGTACATCTCCAACAATGCAAACGCTTGTTTTTTCATGTTTGAATATGTTTCGGTGGAAAGTTTTCTGAAAAAATATTGATTGAGGTACTGCGAGTATATAAAATAAGTAATTACCTTGATTTTACCTGTTCAATAATTAGTATTTTCACCTAACTTATCTTGTTTAGAGTGTCAGTAAAATTTATATGTCAATGTGACATTTTCAATTTTTTCTTTTGTTTCTGTGGCGGTGCGATTTTTGGAAACAAGCATTACAACCTTCGTGGTTTACGTATCGGTATGTGATGCCATGGTTACGCCTAAATTTGGCATAAAATTATGAATAGCGAAGAATAGTTTATCATGAAGCTGGCGATCTTGTTCATCGTGGCCAGTTTCATTGGTTGGGGATGAAGTTGACCATCATAAATAGCATGGTAAGGTTCATCAAGCTGGCCATGATAAACGGCATGGCCAGTTTCATTCGTTGGGGATAAATTTGGTCATGATGAACATAATTGCTAGGTTCATCCCTCTAACGCAAAAACTAGTGAACTGATTTTAATGAAATTTGAAATGAAGGAGTATATCGAACATTCATCGACAAAATAAGATTTTTAAAAAAATCCGAAACCGGAAGCGGAACTCCATTGTTACTAAATTAAAGAATTTTCTTAAAATATAAACCCGATGTAGGTATACTAGGCGTAGGAATATGAGTTAATGTAACTGTTTCTAGGGAAGATATTTAAATAACGAAGTTCTTAAGGATTTTAGGTTACTTGGTGAGTACATAATACGCAACTTTTAAAACGTACTAATCAAAGAAAATTGCGCTGTAAGTAATGTTTTACGCTAAAACGAAAACTAATTAATTCAGAATATATTCTGACATTTTCTATTATCCAAATTGCATTTTTTATGATTATTATTTAATAATTAATGGAAAATGTTGCGTAGTACTTTAAGAAAAGTCTTTTATACAAGATTAATCCACGAGAAATTCTATTTCCAACCGTTTAAACAAAATATCTTTTCCTTTGAAGTTTTATCTTGATGTTGCTGGTGTATCTAACAACCAGCCAATATTATTTAGCATTTTTACGCTGCAGCGAGCTTTTATATACATAATCGAGCTTTTAAGTGAAGAAGTTTGTTATTAAAACTTCTTAGCAAATTTTATGGACTTATTTTAACAGTTTATTTATATATTTGGTATAATGAGGTATGCAAGTTATAGTTTATATAAGATCCTCACAGCACAATGAAAAAAAATCATTTATTCCACTTTCAAACATAAAGTACAAACATAATTTTCAAATCTACTTCCTTGCCTTTGTATGTATAATAAATTTATGTAACACACTAAAAATGTACTAGGTGTAGTTTCACGTCTTCTTAACTTAAGATATATATCGTTGAAGTGCATTTTTCCATAATAATGATAAATTGTAACATACACAGTGTTGCTTTACCACGTATTCTGAATGTGTGGAAGTTAAGGTATAATATCCAAAGTCATCCCCAAGTTACATTAGTTTTGGAAGTGAATGCATGATGCCCATTAGTTACTGCTCGATGTAGTAACTATGCGAATATTTTGCATAAGCAATAAGTTGCTATTTCGTGATAGTTAGGAATGCAGTACATTAGATTAGATACTAGTGCATTGTACCGAAGTCTAAACTTGGTTGTAGAATGTGGAAATAGGAAATTGCGAAAGTTATAATAATAACTGTAAGGTGTTGAAATTTCTTTAAATATTTCAGAACTGAATTCGCTGAATTTTCTGTTTCCATCATAATTGTTTGAAATCCTACGTCACGAGACATGAATCAATGCATACTGAATTTATTTCATTCCATTGAATACTGGTTTGTTTAATTTAAACAACTTTAACCAAACGAACTAAAATAAATATTTGAACAATTCTCTTATACTTTATTTTAAAATATATTACTAGTATTGGTCTTCCTACATTATTTACATTACATTGTTGTCTTAGTGTTCTATTTACAAATTACTAATTATGTTTCTGTGCAGCATTTGCTCAGAGAGCAAAAAAAATAGAGGTAGTAATAATAATAATTGTAACTAAATCCTACATCACGTCTGTTATAAGTCTTTTCCACCATGTTTTATATTTGACTTGTAAACCACCCACCACTTTAATTAACATTTTTTATAGTCTAGACAAACGCGTTTGGAGTGAATAACAAAAGATAGGAAATGTAAACGTGCTTAGATGACAATCAAGCTTTTTTGAATGTATAAAAAGAATTTAAATTTGAGAACATTTCAGCTTTTATTCTTATTGTACACAGCATGGTTTTAGTACTCATTAACCTACGGAAACTATGGAAACTGTTTTTAGAGGTGTAGGAAATCTGTTTCAAGTAAGATGGCTATTAATGTTTACTGAAAAATTCAAGATTAAAGCACTGTTTGTGAATATGATTTGAAAGAAAGTTAAGTAGGAAATTAGTCCAGAAAGTCAACGCCCACTGTGAAGTCTTTTGCTTACTGGAACTGAACTAGTGGACTTAAATACGGCATGGTCGCCTTTGACATACTTATATTTGCAAAATAAAGGTCGATATCTTGAACACTTGGTGACTTACAAAAAATTTAATTAGAGATTTGAAATCTGCATCAAAAAGTGCCAAAACCAGTTTGCACTATTGCCTATAATAATCAAATTACACAGGAAAATATAAAATTGAAAATATAATATTTTTCAGCCTGTAATGAAAACTACGCAAAATTTATAGAATTGAAATGGTGATCGTAGTAGTCCTCAACACGCCCAACATTTCTTTTCATTTAACCGAATCTCTATCTCTTACTATTGACGAGATCCCCATGCGTTTTGGACACCCTGTATGTTTAGGTTATATCCTCTTTAATGACGTGCTTATTTGATGGGATGAGATATTCAAAGGTTACAACAACGCAGAGCTCTAGGCATCGACCCTATACTATGTTAGACAGACAATAGAAGGAGCATCACGGATGGTCCCGAATTATACCTTAAATAGCGGCTTGTCTGTGAAAGCATTTAAGCATTGGCAAAATTTATGTTGGAAGTGAATCATTTTTATTACCTAATATACACTTTATATTCTGAAATATTCAGAATTATTGTAAAATGTTATTTTCGAATCGTTGTAGGATTTGTTAAGTGTATTAAGCGATATTATACAACTGGAGTTACCTAATTTTCTATAATTTATCAAAACTAGAGAGGAATAGGGAAGAAGACACCGATTGTACAAACTAGGAGTAACTAAAAAGTTTTTCAAACTGTAAATAATGCTCTCTAATTTTGAATTTATTCATAAATTAATAAAAAATGTATATGCTTCTTGTAAGAAACGACGCTCTAACTTTAAATGTAACTTTTCATTTCTTTGTATATTGTTGCGTCCCTAGTTTCAGCAGTAACGGGGGCAACAAAGTTTGTGTTTTTATTATACGAACGTTGGAGTAAGTAATTCATGTGCAGGGCAATCTTGATGTTCCATTTTGTAGTACAGCAGGTGAATTTTTTATAAGAACATTTTTCTTAGCAGCACCAAAAGCACTTTAAGAATAACTTATTTGGAGTTGGTGTTGCAGTTAATATGTATTTTAAATTTTCATTACGATTCTTTTACGTAAGTTTCATTTTATTTTTGAAAGAAAAATACATTCACGAAGAAATTAAAAAATGTGATTATATAAAGTAAATTATTTACTAGCGTACCTTTTAATCCGTGGTGGTCACTTCTTGTTCAGCAAACTCTCCAGGGACTGCCATTGTAGGCCTGCCTTTCGAACTGAAGCTTTGAATGCTCAAAGCCAATTATATTCGGCCGTTGAGTGAGTATTCGGCTGATTTTCCAATGTCAAAGGAACCTGCAAAGGACATTGTGAAGTAAATGGAAAAGACGGATCAGTCCAGAAATATTATATGAGATGTAAAAAGCAATCCTTGTAGAAATGCCGTTCTAGACTTTAAACTTTAATTGAATTTTAAATATAGAAATCTGGAAAGTACTGTTAAGTTCTAATGATTAATTAGGATTAGCATAAACACAAAAGCTTTCAAACTCGCTATCTTGGCTTCGTTATCGGGCAATTGTGTCTGACAACTTTAATCTGTGAACAACATTATTATATTAAATCGCTTTCAGTTTTAATTAAACGGTTGTCCGAGAAGCGTCACAGTTGTCATTTTGTTTTAAATTTTCAAATAATTTAGAAATCTTTGAAAGTTTGAAACACGATGGTTGATTAAAAACTTTTAACTAAACATTCAGTTACAATTCTGAGTACAAATTTCATATCATCGAACTAGTTTTTGAAATAGATACAACAATAGTTATTACTTATTAGTATCACAAGGCCAGAAACAGCACATTTTCGAGTGCGAGTAAGGTTGCAGAGCGAGGCGGAACGTCGAGTCCTGGAAGTAGGAGCACTCGCAAAACTGTTTCTGGACGTGTAATACACAAGATTTTTTGTGCCGATGTTTGTTTAACTAAATTAAATTTACATTTAAAATTTAGTGTTAGGAATTTTTTTTATGATTTTAAAATCAAGATTCCTCGTTTCCTGGTATTCATTAAACTTAATTCATTTATTTTCTTACAATTTCCATTGTCGTTTATTTATAAATTTCATTATCTTTGATTTAATAATGGATACACCGGCGCATATTAAAGATTATATTCAAATCACCACAGTGGCTCAAATAGGTAATCGTATTTGTAAAATTTTGCTAATTTATTTGTTTGATCGTCTCGCACCGCGATGCACAAATTTGACTTTGACAGATTGAGCCGATGCTGCCAACCAATAACCTTCAATTTTTACTTTTTGCCGGCCTAGGCCGGAGAAACCTCTGTTTCTGACTGATTTCGCGATGCAGAAACTTAGTGATGCCGACCGGAGGCACAAAAAACAAATAATTTAACACCTGGCATTACACGATCTAAGCTGATATTAATAAGACCCATAATTCTGATTATTTGTAAAATGGATAAGAAACATGAAACATCTAGATATAATCAACTGCGTCATAAAACACTATACACGTTAAGCTCCATGTTGAGTTAAATTTTATAATTGAATCAAGGGTTGGTTCCCTATTTTACGACAAAATAGAAAGGTAATCAATTGAATGACATTAACCACCAGTGAAATGCGTTCCACCTACGTTAGTACACTTTTGTAGGATGGAGCTCTTGATAAAGGGAGAGACAATCAGAATACAATATTAAGCTTACTTGTTATACAAATAAAATTAAGGTTAAACAGGATTAATACTAATGAGGAAAGTGCTTTTACAGGATCATGCTGCCGTCTATAAAGCTCAGGTTACTACAATGACGGCTGTTGGGGATTAGAATTTCGAAAGCTTTCCACGTGTATCCTAATATTCCTAATCTGCAAATCTCATAAGTAATACAGGTACAAAATAGTTTGACATAAAGTTGATATTTTATAGAAATAAATAAAAAAAAGGAAGAATTTTCTATTACAAGCCGTTTAACAAAAATACTACCCCTAAAATCATAGTCACAAAATATATGATGTTTAGTCGAGAAATATTAACATTTATTTGTGAATTTGCTAGAAAGCTTTTCTTTTGGTCATGGCCGATAATAATTTTGATTTCAAATTTACATAATCCCAAGCTTGATTTGTGGTAAAGTTGCACTTACTCTTCCATTTTTCTTTGTTACGTAACTTATTCGAATATCCCATGTCAGAGCAACGAACATGAGAAGGTCTTAGTTCAGGGTGCTATTCTCAGAATATATTACCGCCTTTCCTGTTCATAACACTTAGAAGATGGTAACGTTCAAGCACGTAATTTATACCGGCCCCACACCTGCAATGCAGTTTCTACCTAAGGTTGGGATAATCCGACTTTACACCCTACATGTACAAGATTTACCCATGAATCGTGATTAGAGGATTATGAATTTTTAATTTTGAATTAAGACTTTCGAAAATTTAAATTATAATTTAATGGAAATAAAATTTTGGTGGGCTTACTTTGATCCGTAAATTAAATTATCCAATTTTATAAAGTAAACCCTATACGGTTTGGTTTAACGGATCCTCATGTTTGAAGTTGGTAATTTAATTTGTTGGGGATATGATATAGGATAACGGACGGCCATAAATTTGTTTTTGGCTATAAATTATTTGATATTGAAAGCAGTACCGCAAATCAGCGAATCTGTATTTTGATGGTGGTTGTAATTACACGTCACGAGGGATTAATAAATTTTCAGAAGTCTGCAGGATTATTTTATTTATTAGTATTACGAAATCATGGAAGTGTTATTAACGAGTTGTGTGCATGATGTCGTTAGCAGACTTTGGTAAATATATGCATAATGTTTATTATTCAAATACTGGATACATTTTTAGATATTGCAAAAATATTCAAGTAACTTTTTAATTAAAAATGTTTAATTAATTTTTTCCTCGCCGTCAAGTCTTATTTGGAAGAAATTTCAAAGCAAAATGTTCGACTACAATCTCCAAGAAATGAAATATACAGGGTGTGTATATAATATAAATATACCAAAACGCTACGCGTAACGAAGTTATCACAAACAGGATATACAAGAGAGGAGCGATTTGTTTTGCTATAGAAGAAATTACTGAAATTGCTACAAATTAGCAAAAACCTTATATACTCGTAATTACATGCTATTTCTTAATTAAACTTTAAATTCAAGCATTTGAAAGACTGTCAGCAGTATTCAACAAGGTATAGCCTTATACATTTTATTATGGAAATTTAATTGGAACCACGTTCTAATTCGCTACATTTCTGGTTCTTGGAGAACTTTACATTTATACTTATAATCATCTGGAAATGCTGTATGTAATTATAGGTTCAATTTAGAATTACATTTATAGGTGTTCAATAGTTCATTAAGGTACCAAACCCGATTGGAGTTTATAATTACCTACCCAACATACAGCAAAACACGGAGATGTAATTTTACGAAAACCGCAAATACTCCGATGTGCTAAATTACAAGCTTGAATTGGCAATAATCAGGACGTCCGTAATAATTGCCTAGCTGACTTTGGACGATCCGCTGTGTTAGGTACTTCGAACTTGGGCAAATTAAGGGAGGCGGTAATAGACAGAAACAATATATCACATTGCGGTGAGGAGCAGCATCTTCATGAACTATAAATGAACCTTAAAGCTCTAAAATCGAAACTACATATTCCCAGATAGGTTTAGTAATAGTTTCAGTTAATTCTATTGCAATGTTGAACTTCAAAGAGCTTCAGCTTTTACGTATAAGATGCACGTGCTGAGATAACACTGCTGTACAACAAACGTATGCAAAGAGAGTACTTATTACCGGATTGTTGAGTGTTACGACTTCACATGTGAGTGATTACTCAATTTAGCAAAGGGGTTAACTAGAAATATTTTAATGAGGTTGGGATTAATATGATGGACAATTCATAAGTTTAAAAAAAACAGTTGAGAGGACCTTGGTATAGCTGAATCTGGGTTTAAATCAGAATTATAAAACCGGTCCTTAAAAATGATCATTTCTAAGAAAAAACCTCTAACGTTTTGCGATTTTGGTGCCTCCTCTGTAATTTAAGATTGTTGCCTTTACCCTAGATCCGAGCCTGTTCTATCCAAACTTTTATAAACCGATTTAGTGTAGTTTCTAATTAAAACTTAAATTACTTTTACTTTTACATCATCGTTTTGTTATTTCCCAATTAAAATTAAATCAACATTTCCCGATAACAATCTAAATGATAAAAGACCTGACCATAATAAAGGTCAAAGTTAATAAAAGCAATAATCCAGCTTAGGACCCGAGCGCTTGTCACCATATGCTCCTCGACACGAAAACTAATCCCCAGCAAGGAAATTGGTTCAAAACTAATGCTTGAGCTCTAAACCGAAATCGAAATTAATCCTGAAGACAGCATACTAAAATTTCACGTTTATGCTAAATCACCAACAGTATGCGATTGGTGTATAACCTACTACGTGCCGCAATCATTTATTCTGCGGTGCTTGATGAAAAGACGTAATAAGGACCTCAAAGAATACGTCTCCACGAGGGAGTTTTGGTAACATTTCATGAATACCACATAAGAACGGCGTCTTTCCTTTCCTTTCCCAGTCTAATCGTCTTTAAAATATGCTTTAGGTATTAAATTAATCGTCATCCTGATAAATCGAAAATATATTAAGGGAAATATCCTGACCTGAAATTGTAGGTGTTAAAAGATGACGTTGAATATTTCAACGAAATGCAAATGTAGTTTAATTTTAAACTCAGTTTTGTGGGTTTCTTTGGTATAAATTTACAACGTTTCAGGATCTATTGTTTCAAGCCACCCTCTTACTCAACAATGCTTAAACTTTTGTCCAGATTAGCATTTCAACAACTTGTATTTACGTCCCTAAATGACAATTCACTTAGTTGCAGGTTGTTTGCAACTTTCATGCAAGTTATAATATATTATGCAAATTTGAAACACACGTATTGTATGTAACTTATACGTGAGAATATCGTACTGTACCATACATATGTATATACACGACTGAGTGTAAGAACTTTGTATCGATTGAAAGAACCTAAAATCCCTTAAATATAATTATACTTTCATTATAAAACAGTTAAATGAGACAGGTCCTCATTACAGCAGACGAACCAGTCCAATACAGTTCCTATCAGGTAGTAGCAGATTATCAGGGGCCATGGGCATATGTTTGTGTAAAATAACAAGACCTGTGTTCAGTTATGGTTAAATATAACACAGAAAGACGGGAAATAAAGAATTATTGAAGTAGGATACCATTAATTGTAAGTAAAGGTAAAGCGGCAAGTAAAAGGAAGTTAGAATAAGCATTGCCGGATGGACAGATTAGAGAATTTTATATAATGTACCATTGTTAAAGATGTTGAAATAACCTACTACTACCCATCCACAGATAATTTCTTTTGCATGTTCCTACTTGGAATTAGCATGAAGCTGAACGAAAAAGTTATTCTGGTATGACTTCGCATTTCCCCCAATACATGTACATCCTTGTTCCGGATCCGGTGCAGCTACAATCAACCCCGGTCATCCCGATCACTGAATATATTGTATTCCAACCTACCATCCAATTCAGTTGTACCTAAGCACTTCACCCTGAACTCCTCTAGTCGTTTATTTTCCCGAATCCCGCAAACTAACTTTCATACAACGTGACTATTGTATCGCGTAAGCGTAATTCACGAACCACTATTTATTATAGGTAGTGGTTAAAAAATGACTACTGTCCTTTTTGACGTGACAGGAAAATAAAATCAGTCATATTCATACAATTTTAAGAGAAGGCGGTGTCATTGCAGATTGACTTTTTTGATTTATTTTCCAGAAATGAATTGGGGTTGCAAAACCTCACTAGATTTGCTTCACAAAATGTGTCTGATTTAACAAATTAAGGCCTGGTCCTTCCATCTCCTAATAGATATTTCGGAAATAAATTTTTCAACCAATTACAGACATCGCCGCGCCTCCCCGTTAGAAAAAGTGGTTGGAAAAAAATGTATTAGGCACTTTAATAGGAGCTGGAAGGCCGGACGTAAATGTAAAATAGAGTATACATGCCTCGATGGAACGCTTACTGTCTCGAGGTATAGCTAACCTCGGGGCTACGGCCCTCCGCTCAATTAAATGTCTTCGCTATTGACAACTTCATATCTTATAGGAAAATTTTACTGTTTGCAACTGGTCAGCGGAAGAATTTCCGGCACGAAACAAAAGCGACTTGATATTGTTACATAAATCGGAAGAAAACACGTTCTGTGAGACTTACGTGGAAATTTCTAAATCAAAACGAAAATATGGGAAATTGGAAACTTAGTTAAGTCTCTCCTGTATTTAAGACACTTTTGGAATTATTCTTGACCTTTGAATTTGCTAAATTAAGACGTACCTATTCTATTTTTGTTGGTATGGTATTGTTGATTTGGGCATGGATGTTGTGTTAGAGATTTATGGAAAAATAAAGCTTGTTTCAAATATCACGTGTGTTTAATTTCCGATTAAGCTAACTCAATTTTTCACCAACGCCAGAACGACATACACAATTTTTCTTGGGAAAATTCTTGTTGGTTGACTATGTAATAATACAGACTTTTACGTAAAAATCGCCTCAAGCAATATCTTTTGACATCACCCTTTCGTAAATATCTATCAACTGCTTTAAACTACGATGTTCAACTTATTAGTTTTAAATGGAACACCCTGTATATTTTTACATATTTGGATTAGGGGTGAAATTCTGTATACAGTAGTTTTAGTTAACAGTCTCTGTATATCACAACATTTGGCAGTAATTAGAGGCGACATTATTTTCGGTACTTTTACAAACAAATGTCGATTAACATAAAAAATAAATTATGTCCCCCACTAATGATGTATGCTATAATAGTAACAGATAATAATCTTGCGGATCATGACTTTTCTCCTGTCTAATGATAACTACCTATACTGTAGTTTGTTGGGAACCTTCAATAAAATAACAATTCCGAAAATGTATATCTTGTTTAGATTTTTATTAAGCCCCATATTAGGGGTATTCCCGGTAAGAATATAAATAAATAACATTAGAATGTCTCAAACTAATACCTAATTATTAACAATTCCCTCGTAGTATTGGCAAAATGATTACCACTTAACTGTTGATCGAGTTGAAGTAATCAATTTCCAAACAGATTATTTTCATCTCGTGAAAACCCATAACTTTAAGTTTAATCGCACTAATTTTGGAATAAACTTAACTTTCAATATTAAACAGGATCTTGGAAACAACTTAAAGGTAGTAAAATGAAATGTAGGTATTTAAAAAAAATGTTTGAATTAAATTAAAAATTTTCAGATACAACTTCAAGCTTATAAATTTGCAAGTAACGAGTATCGATTATTTCCAATACGTCTGATGTTCGATGTTTGTGATTCCATTGCCAAAGATGAATTGGGCTTGCAAAATCTTTACAACTGCGGAAATCTCGGCAAGTGTCCCTTAAAAAAGGTATCAAATTAAAATAAAATTAAAACTAATTTTGGTGGAAATAAAATGCATTATTTAAAGGGTAATTACACTATTTGCAACTGGTCTGTGGATGAATCAAAGTTTCCTCCATATATTCCTGGTGGAAGATACAAAAGCGACTTAACTTTTGTCTATAAATCTCATGAAATTGCAGCACTGGAAGGTTATGCAGAAGTTAAACCTAAAAATTCATGGGAAATGGAAAATTAAGCTGACTTGATATAGAAATCACAATATTCTGCTCTATACCTATAATAAATTATAACAAACTATTCTCTAGTGGTAGGGGTGAGTCTTTGCTTTAAAAAAAAAACGAAGTCTAGTCTTGCACTTCCTTTTAGAAATTGAATTCTCCTTTTTTAGATCAAACATGTTGCGATTCGTGGCGCTTGCGTCAACGAATTGCGAATAGAATTTGACTAATAATTTGAAATACAGGCTTGTTCTCTACCTTATTGAAAATTTTGAACCTCAAAAACTATACAGGGTGTCCCAAATAGAAACAGCATCCAGTTAACGGCATGTTCCTTTCATGAAAATAAGATGAAAAGTTCCTATTAACATGGGTCCGCAAATCCTTCGTTTTCGAGATATAGGGTTTGAAATTTGTAAAATAGATCGATTTTTTTTTCATTTATTTGGAAATTACTAGAAATTAAATTTTAAAAAGTAACCAATACGTATGTATGTATTGCTATAAGTAGACCATATTGTCAGTTTTTTCCTACCCCAGTGGTGTAACTGCAGGTGCGTATGTGGATATTTCTGGAGGAAAAAATGGTACGCAACTATATTTTTTTATTTTTGACACAAATTTCTCAACTAATTTACAGTTGAAACAGTCTCTTGAGATTTTTTCCTACCATTAACCGTTTTCGTGTAAATCACACTTCAAAGATGAAAAATGCGAATAAAAAAATAACTATGCAAATCCGTTTTTTGAATAATGCTCCGAAATGAATACGATACACGAATAAATCTTAAAGTTTCGAAAAGGAAATCGGCGGCATTCGATGGAAATACAAAATAAGTGTGCCTTCGGCGACAAACAGAACTGTAAAAAGTGCTACCGAAACACGCTTAGCACCGAGTTCTCTAAACCTAGCCGCATCATAGTTAACGGTGTACAACAGGAAAGAATCGTTAAAATTCTGAGCATCCTCTGGTTTGGGAAAAATGACACAAATATAATAATACCATATAATACTAAATGGTACTTTCAGGATACAATATAAAAGTTCTATAGTGGCTACTCCCCGAGCATCCCAAACAGCCTTAAAAGTAAACTAGATATAGGCGTATCGGTAACCGATCTATGTTTATACAAAAAGGAATCTCCCTTAGATTTCTACCTTCTTCCACTAATTAGTGTCTGGTTATTTCAAGTAAATTAATTTTAATTACACTCCTTAGTTGAGTGTAAGAAGCCTCAATCTGAATTCAGTGCAAGTTAAGAACAAACTTTGTTGGCAACGTGATTGAATTTGCGATTAGTTTGGGGTTTACCAGGCGAGGTCAGCAGGGCGGAAATTACTTTTATCGAAACGCCCTTTCCTTGCAGTCTAAGTAATCAAAATTCAAATTCGCTAGAATGTTTGGAGGTCATCCTGTTATCACACCTCCTTGATTGCATTTGGCTATACAGAAAATTGCTTTCTGGAGTTTGCTAATGCCTTGAACGTTCAAGTGATTTGACTAAAACCAAAGGAAGTAACTACATCATGATAAATTTACTCCAGTAATGCATAAGTTTTATAACATTCTCGGAAATATATATCCCATAATATAAGACAATTTTGTTAAATCCGTATAATTTTCTAGGATCATTTTGTACAACAGTAGCTAATTGAATGTTGCGCGAGTGTATGTCAGTGGAATATGTCGCTTGAGATAAATAATGAGGTATTACGTATTACACCATAAAAGCAGCTATCAATTTAATTTTACGGATGATTTGCTTGAAATTGTTATCTCAGAAATTTGATGCAATATATGTTTACGTTTAGTTCAAATGATGCAGAAGGAACTTCAAAGTTTGTAAGGAATTTAGATATTTCACAACAAAATAATTTTATTATATGAAAAAGAGTTTCACTAAATAAGTTTATTTATGGAGTTACCTCCTTCAGATACAGTAATTCTACAAAAGATTTCGTTAAATAGGGTTGTTTTAAAATTATTCTTACGAAAATAGAATTCTTCTGAGAAATAAACTTCAACCATTCGAGATGAAACAACCGACGTACAGTTGGTTTTTGAAAATAGCATGTTATATAGGATCCATATGACCTACCTAGTCCTATTTCGTAATTTGAAAAAAATTCTGTAGATCTAGATATCCATACCACAGCCATGGTGACTTTTAGAAAGAATATTTTATACAAACCCCTCCCACCCGAAGAAATGAATATCTACAGCAAGGTACAAAATTTACGGCAATCAAGTAAAGACTTAATTAATTGAAACAGGAAAACAAAGAATTAATGTAATTCGAATTCTGCGAGATTACAAGGGAACATGGGAAGAACCAGGAATCACGGACACATGCGATTGTGGTAGTACTGGAACATCTTCAAGTGGTTTATGATACCGCATATAATACGGTAAAGCACGTCGAGGATAGATGGATCGGTAGAAGAGCTGAATAAAATATAAGATATATTATGCATAATTATACCTTGTTGAAACCAAATAGTTCATACACCGATAATGCGCACAATTTCGCTAGCTTCCGTATCTTTGATATTTCCCTTTTTGAGTTATATGTACCTCATCCCAGAAACAAAGTTGTTAAAAGTGCGAATACGTGGAGTAACTTTATAAAGAAATAATGATGATTGATGAAAGGAGAGTGCTAGTAGCGTACAATGCTCCTTATCATTTCATGCTTCATGATAAACTACCCTACCCACGTTTATTTCTTAAAGAAAAGTCAAAGAAATTATTAAAAGAAAAAACGTGAAACTGCGGTATATATAAAAACGTAAGAATTCCATTCTGAATCAGATAATTCTGATTTAGGTTTATCTGATAAAGTCTTAGGTTGATGATAAATAGATATGTTTTCATAGCGAAACTTGAAACGTTCGTTGGTTATGTCCAATAATAAAATAATGAAGGTGTTTTGATATTGTTTTGTGAATTTTTGCAAGGGTGCACGATTGTTTTCTGAAAAGTACCTACTTCATCGAGAAAAGCTTCGATGTTCATGCAGGAATGTGTCCGAACAAATTGATTTATGTAACATTTCTAAAAATATTATAATTCAAAATAATTTTATAAGAGAATGTGTTATTTAGCAATTTAAGTTGAAATGTAAGTCACTAGGACATATTTTAGCAGCTGTTGGCCCAAGAACTGACTGTTTTATAGGGCGAAAAGTCGGTTATAAATTTATAGCGATGGCAAGTGCAAAGGGAGATGTTTTGTTTCCTTTAGCACGTACTAAATTTTAAAGGAAGTATAAATTCTCGTTGGGATTGTGTGCTTCTTTTATTGGATAATTCTTGTCGCATTAAGATATTGTTTATTTTTAAACTAAGTTGATAGGACTTTAAAAAAATACATAAAACTCTGATTAACAAAGAAAGACGAGTTTGTTGTAACGCGTTCCGTAACATTTTATTTAAAGTATATTAAGAGTAGAAGCTTCTATTTCTACTAAACAGTGTATTTTAAAGAAGCAGTTAGCTAACGTTCTATACTCCAAAGAATAGTCGCATGTAAAATGATATTTTCAGAGACTTTTATATTCAAAGCGTCATAACCTAAGGCAAGTCGCTTGAATGCATGTAGATTTGAAGGTCCAACAATGGAAACCCTCCTCGGGCAACTGTTATCAGTGAACTGTAACTTTGTCAACATATGCTGAAACGGAAACTGGGAGCCGAGATGATGAGATTTATATTAACATCATCACTGAATGTAATCGTACTTATTTTATTTAATATAGTTTTGAATTTATACAATTCAGTGAAATTTTGATTAAGAATATTATGTGAAATATATAATTTTAGAAGGAAGGTGATTAAATGTTGAAATCGTGGTTTTAGCAACTAACTTTTGGTATCGTTTTATGTGTTTGCCACATTGGGTTTCGTCGGACAAGCTTTTTGCGTTTCTATATTTCCTTAAGATAGACGTTTATTGTAGTTCATCACGCAGCGATTACGTCTGTTTTGTAGTATAAAAACATTTATACGCTCAGTTAACATAATAACTTTTGTGAATTTAGCGGCGCTGACAAATTTTTACGAAATAGGTTCTAAAGATTTAAGTGTGAGAGAGTGTGTCTGCCTAAGAGATGTTAAATCAACGCTGGATATTGGATAGTATGAAGAGGTCTATGTCCTTAAGTTCCAAGGAACTGTCGGAGGTAGCACAGAGGTCACTCTGTATCGTTGAAAAACGATACGTTGCCATCCGGCTTGTTAACTCAAAACAAAAATGAATTGGTTTTGTCCAGGAGTAGACAAGATCCTTGTCGTTACACGAATCTGCTGTTGTTTCCCAAAGATTTATTTAAAACTTTTACGTCTTATACTGGTCCTAATATTTGATCTAATGCTGACTGGGAAGGAATATGTAGATCACAGAGCTAGACAGGGTAACTTTCTGGGTTTGTATAAAGGGACCGTAAGCACCACCTGGGGTCTGTCACATAATCTTATTTTGGATCAGCATCTCCATGGAGAGACAAATTAAGAGAATCGTATGAGTACACAGACAATATTCTAAAGAAAATCCATCATGACTTTCAGGGAAACAAAATGAAAAGCTTGTACCTAATGTTTTTCTTGTGTTGTCTTGGCGCGAAATTGAACCGTTCCTCCAAAATTTAATGGTAACATCTTCAAGCTCCAGCATTTCAGTCGAAGTTTTGTCCTGATGGATGTGATTGGTGTACACCACTTATGCTCGAAGAAGTTTCTATAATTTGTTGTTGATCGTGTCTAGCTTATAATAGACAACAGTATAAAGCGGTGGTAATTTCCAAAAAAGAAAGTCGATACTGTAGAAAAAATACTGTCCTAGACTTTTTCGACAACATCTGTCAACATAAAAGCTCCTAGTACGATGAAGCAATTATTAATTCTCTGTTGACACAATATTCAATCATGACTTATATTTACACTCCTCATCAGAAACAAATTGCGTTTTCAGGGAAACTAAATTAAAAGCGTGTAATGTTTTTCTTGCGTTGTCTAGGCGTGATATTTAACCGTTCCTCCAAAATTTCGATTCTTGGGAGGACTATTGTTGCCTTATAGTCTGTTGACTGAAAATTGATTCCTCCGTTACTTTTTACTACAACATTGATATCAAAGCAAACGATTGCCGTAGTCGATCTTCATTCAACACAGTTTTTCTGGATTTGGAAAATATTTCTTCAGCTGCATTTTCAATAATGCAAGTATGCTCGACCAGTTTGTGAATACTTTCCATTAGAGCGTAGAGGTAGACCATCGAAGCATTTTTTTTTATTTTATCAATCCATCAAATCAATGCCTCGTTTTTTTCCTGCGTGGTAATCTAAACATTTAAATATTCGCACCTATTTTAAGTTTAGGGCTTTTATTTTTGATGACGTATTTTATTTTCTCCCGTTAATTTCCTAATTTTAATGCTTTGTTAATTTTTTACGTCTGATAAATTCCTCCTGTTTTATCATCGGTGGGAGTACACCTTTGGTAATGTTCGTACTATGCAACAAAATTTTTTATTTGGTACACAGCCTTATAAATAGATATTCATATTCCGGCACTCAGTCAACTCAGAATTAGTTCGTAACATATTTTTAACTTTCGCTAGATAATATTAAATGATTTTTTTTAAATGTTTATTTTAGCGTTCGCATATAGAAATTTTAAATTACGGTTTTGTTTAGGAGATACTAAAAAGTTACTCGATGTAAAGGAAACATACCATTCGTTATCTTTAAAATAAAAACGGATATTTTCCTCTTTTTAATGAAGGCGCTAAACGTATTATGCTTATATTGCAACCAGCCGGAAGTTGTTTATCCTTGTTTCGGTTTTGATTTTCAAGCTCTGCCTTCGTTTACGATGAAACACATTATTGATTTCAGATAAAATTCCAACTTCATTACAGTGCAAATCACTATAAATGATTGATGAAGCCACAGGGTAAGGGTAGGTGTCACCATCCAATTAATCAATGCCCCCTTTTTATATGACCTTGGAAATTATTCATAGAAAACGATTTTGAAGAGTCGTTTTATATTTCAATTATAATTTGTTACGTTTCCGATCTTTCACCGAAAGCTACGAATGAACGCAGAACTAAATAATATATTTATAACGTTCACATTTTTGAAACCCCCACATATCTGTAATAAGTTTTATACTCAACCTGATATTGGTTATTGTTTCGTATCTACTGTTTATAATTTTATAGCTATGGAGTTATGCAAATATTTAAAGTATTTCCAATTTACTCAATATCCCCCGAGTTTTTCAATATTGGTAGTCTCTAAACTTGTATCTGCGTGTTAGTTAAAATGAATAAAAATAAAGCTACTGATAATTTGGAAATTCAAAAATATAGACAAGAATAAAATTATGTAATTACCAATCAACAATGCAACTAGATATATTGTGATTTTGGGGAGATTCTAAAATAGAATGGCGAAACGATGTCATAGATGTGGTATGATGTTTTCAATTAATTAAATCGCTTAACTATCTCAAGATGATGAGTAGAAGGGTATGACACCGACACGCAAACAAAATTACGACATAGTAAAATAATATGGAATGAACAATGATGAGAAAGTGCTGATAAAGAAGATACTATTTTGGTATTGTAGATGGACCTCGAGCAGTAGGAAGAATTAATTAATTAGCTGTAAAATTTATGTTTTAAAACAGTAACAGCTTGAATGTTAACTTATTCTACTCGTATATCCTTTTATTGTGACAGAATAAAGGTATAATTATGATATGTAACACAAGGGAATGGCAGTAGGTATAGGGTGATCCAAAAAGTGTTTTCTTGTTACGTTATTAATAGCAGAAGTAACAGGAATGTATACGTTCCAAGTTTTATTCATCATACATTTATTCAAATACGTGTGAAAGGAAATACGTGTTCGTTTTTCATAGCGTAATTATGAAAAATGTCATGTACAACAATATTCACGTACGCTTAAAAATGCAAAGTGAACATTTCAATCCTCAGTTAGATGATTCGAAGGCTTCCAAATGGTAAAATCTTGATTTGCAAGTCATGAATAATATAATTATGTATTCATTAAATTAATGATATTTAAGTTCACGATTCATTACGAATACAAAGAAGCAAATAATACCTCTTACGCAACCTCAAGCTAAAACAAAACATAAATACGTATACATTTTGAAAATTTCAAAAGATATACAAAACGTATTAAATGTGAATACTATTGTGAATGTAACCAAACCAGGTTTGATTATGTAATCTACACAGCTTTTCAGGTTAATTATCATATAATTTCACATCCCTATTAATATAAGGAGCAGAATGAGAAACAGAACGCGGTTAGGGGTTGGTTTACAATGGCAGTTAAGTCTCGACAAAAAGAGACACGTAAATATCTGGAGGCAGAACAACCTTATTATCCGGATCGGGAGTTGCGGTTTAAGGGAAATCCTTGCAGACGTTTGTAATACTCGATCTCTCTTAGGGGGTAGAATGGAAAATCTTTACATTCATTTAAACATTGATAATAATTATACGGAAAATACGGGAATGCGATCTGCTTCCAAAGTGAATTGCAGTCATAAATATGTATATAAAGTCCTTTAATTTACACCACCCGTAGCTGCATACTACTCGTTGGAATTTCTAATTGAACAGGCAGGACAAATTGCAATGGAAGATTATGCAGGGTATTCCTAGAAATTAAACATAGGTAGATGCCAGACAATTCTGATATGCATACGCCAAGAAGTAAACTTAAACGATTTTATTATTAGTTTGCAGGTAGTAGGTATACATTTTTCCTATGGAGTAACTAATATTTTTTTATGACTTGTATTATTCATAATAATATTTCAATTAGCTAAAGGAAATTAGAGACATCATAATGAACTGGAAATTCTGTGTAATATAAGAAAGATAATAATAATTATGAAAACCGATTTCGTTCATTTATAATCGTGCCATCATAAAAACAAAATTTATGATAAATGTGAAATTTTAACACTGATGGTGTTAGCGTGAGCTTGGCACTATTTTAGCATGTCATGATAACTCCAACGTCTACATTTCCACCCTGAATTTAATTATACACTAAATATCTTTTGCCAAGTTACACGAATCTTTTTGTAGGAATGCAGAGTAAATTGTTATTTCCTTCACAACTGGTGGGAAATTTAATGGAAACCCTGTTTTTAACTTTAACATTAGTTAGAAATATTTATAACCTTTAAAATGGAATATAATTCCTTAGTTTTAAGAAACTTTCAAATTTATTAAAAGAAAACTGAAGATAAAGATATTATATGAGACGAGTAGATAAACATATTGGCGGGTGAAGGATGGAATGGAAAAGGAAACCGGCAGAATGTATAGGAAACGATCCGACATCAGATTGAAGAACGAGAATTTTAGAATTCTACATTTTGATAATTTCGCAATTCTCAAATTAAAATTTCTGAACAGGAATGTAATGAAGAGCAATACAAAACAATAACAATAATTATAATTACAAATAATGATAACATGGCCTGTGATGATACCAGTTTTATTTAATAAGGAAAAGGAAAACCTGATTTTTTTCTGTAATTCAGAATAAATTATTTTTTCTTCAAGCGTATCATAATATCCGTATTGTTGTACAGAACTGGCTATGTAGAAGGAAGTCATTTTGTTAATAGTCAAAAAATGAAAATAATGTTACTAGTACAATAATGTGTTTACGTATCCATGGCAACGGCAGTATTTTACCCATAGCTCCGCCCCCAAGGTTGGTAGAGGGGAGAGCGTTGTCCTGTCGAAATGACTTTTTAGAAAATATTTATTTACAGCAACAGAATATTTTTACACTTGAAGAAAAAATAATATATATTATGCGGAGTAGAACGTCTTATTTGTGTTTCGCCATTGGTTTCGCTCACTTGCACAGCCTTGGCGCGCGAAATAACGTTTCAATATTAAATAATCTCAAAAAAATTTAATTTTATTTAATAAGGGACTACAGTTTACTCGGTGAAGAGCAGATACAGTAATGAATACATATTATAAAATTATCAATAAAGAAACTTCTTATCTTAAAACTAAAACAGTTATCAGCGGATGTGGCTGGTAATTATTATGTCAGAGGTCGAATACACATTTGGTAACTCGTCCCTCAACAAGTTTAAAATTACAGATTTTGTTAGTTTATAAGTACAAAATCGAGATTTTAATATTTTAACATTTTAACATTTTAATTTCATATCTTCAATAGGTAGAGCCCTACTTTTCAAAATTTTATCTTGTAATTTATTATACAATATTTTTCGTTTTAAAATTAATACAATGATTATGATAATAATAATAATTGTTACAATAAGTGAAATAGTAGAAGTTCCAAATACTACGTGGGGATGAATATTTGTATCTAATTTGCTTGGTAATTTATCAAACTGATGTTTAATTTTTTCAATATCTGTTAAGTCAATGTGAGTTAAATTTAAATGAATTATTTCATTTTCTTTAGAATAAGCAATATCCAGGTTTGCAATATGTGGTACTTCTATTTTATAATTACTTAGCGTATTACCTTGATTAACAAGAGTGTCAGCACCGTTCACTGTAACTTCACACTTATTCGGCACTTGTATACTAAAAGTTCCTAACACCTTTTTTCTGTAATTATTATCTAAACACTTTATTTCTAATACTAAATCTATGTTAGTGGTTATTAACCAAAGTGAATTTGTTACCTGATTTATTTTATATTTATCTAAGCTAATATAATTGGTATTACAGTTTTTGTGTGGCAAGAAAGCTAATAATTGGGTTTCACAAACTATATCGTTGGGTATTCTTAAGGAGAATTGATCTTTGCAAAAATATTCGTCAAGATGTATTTGAATACTTGCTGGTATGCTTGTAGTTTTAGAAAATAAGATTGTGGGATAAGTTGGAATTACTAAGTGGAACAAGTTTGTTTCTTTTTCAAATACGGGTAGTGGTATTAATTTATAATAATCATATTGTTGGTTTTTAATTAAGGGTATTTCAATAATGAAAACTAATACATTATGTTTTCTATAGGCTTTTATATTTAATATCTGTTCGTAATAGGCAATGTTACTAATTTCATTAGGAAAAGGTAATTGGTACTGATTATTCAGGTGGGTTTTAATATTATCTATTTCTAACATTAAATCTTCAATTTCAATAATTGAAGGGTGGAAAGTGTTTATTTTAGAAAATGTTAAAGAGTTTTCCAAAGTGTTCAAAGTGGTAAGCAATAACTGTAACAAAGATATAATTTGGGTTTGCAAGCTATACATATCAACAACATCCTGAGTTCGTGCTAATTCGTTAGTTAATACATAATTCATTTGTTCTATCTGCACTTGAATAATTTCCTGATTAGATTTCAAAATTAAACTGGTATTTTCGAAGTTTTCTATTGCCTTTTTGGTTAAAGAAATATGTTCTTGAATAGTTACTTTAATTGCTTTGTTGCTATCTTGTAAATTTGATATGGCATTATCATATCTCTGACCGTCACTGGCGTCCAAGTTACCTGTTATGAATTTGAATACAGAGCCTAGCCCATCTGCTAAACTTCTTTTACTTTTTTGTTCAGGGAATAAGTGATTTATTTTTTTCGCATTTTCCTTAACTAAAATTTCCATACTTGAGTGTAAATTGTCGAGCCTGCCTTTATAGAAAGTAAGTTGTTCGTTTGGTTTTGATTTAAAGGTGGTTAGTATAGTTTTAACATTTTCTTGCAAAATGTGAAATTCTTGCAATAGTAGACTGCAATCTAAATTTTTTATTAAAGTCCATATTGATTCTTGAACATTTGCATTTCCTAATTTTAGAGGATATAATCCTGGGTTCTCTTTTAAATCTATTATTGTTACATCGTTGTCGTTAAGGGGTTCTACACCTTGTTTACTTAAGATGATGCCGATGACGACTGTCCAGAGTCTGCATCTGCAACACGTTTTAACTCTTTAATATGTACATTCCTGTTTCTTTTATTCTTATCTAGGATAGTATATACATCGTTTTCATTTACTTTGATTATTGTAAAAGGTCCGTCAAATTTGGGATTTATTTTGTTTCGTCTGTCCGTTTGTATGTAAACTTGATCTCCTATTTTAAACTCTGAATCTTTTCGGTTTTGATTTTTTCTTCTGATATCACGGGTTTTCTCTAACACATTGGTTTCTTTAATGTTATCATAAAATAATTTCATTTTTTCCTGATGGGAATTAACATAGTTATCAACTAAAAGTACTTCTAAATTCATGTGGAAAGGACTGTTTGATTCTGAGTGTCCAAGTAAAACTTCTCTTGGAGTAAATTTTAGTTTTGAATGAATGGAGTTATTGTATGCAATAATTGCATATCTGATTTTATTTTTTGCACTTTCCGTGGGATTTTCTTCGTTAATTAATCTGAAGTGTTCTAGGAGGGTGGAGTGTAGACGTTCAATAGGTGAATTTGATTCGTGGTGTTTCGGGGTTGTTAGATGAATTTCTACTTTATGTAATTTTAAAAGATTATTTATGATCGAGGTGTTAAATTCATTGACTACTACTAAAGATTTTGGTACTCCAAAAATAGAAAAATATTTAATTATTTTATTGGAAATTTCAGTTGAATTTTTTGTTGACAGTTGATAAGCTTGTGCGAATCGGGAAAATTTATCTATGAAGGTAATAAACATTTTATGGTTAATGTGGAATATATCCGCATGAACGATTTCAAGAGGTTTATTAGGGGTTTCGGTTAAGTGAAAGGGTACTTTGTTAGGGTGTCTATCATATTTTTGACGTTGACAAACTTGACAATTATTTATAAAGGTTTTAATATCATTCTTCATATTTTTCCAATAAAATTTTCTCCTGAGGTGTTGCCAGGTTTCTTCGGTTCCTCTGTGGTTTGTCTTTCCGTTATGGTAGGTGTTGATTACTTCAAGTTTTTCTTCTTGACTTACTAGATGTATGACTTGTGAAATGCATTTAACAAATGTGGGTGTATTTTCATTGGTTATGGTTGTAATATAAACGCAAAATTCTTCATAATATTTATCACTGGGAAAATAACAGTGGTATTTCTTTTTAGGTTGGCAGAAATAGGTAAGTAGATTTTTAAATTGGTCTTGATAATTTAAGTCATTAATTGGTACATAAATCTGATTATTATTTTCGACATTTTTGGTCTTAATTTCTTTGTTATTGGACTTATCGAATAGAATTTGATTTTTAAAAGTTTGTAATGGTTCTTCTGTGATGGGGATTGTTGTTCCAGAATCGTCTTGAGAGTGCACTGTTTCGTTCTCTGCTAATGGTCTTGTTCTGGGTAGGTCTAATTGTTCAATAACTTCTTGTAATTCTGGTGTTCCTATTTGTGCTAGATTTTCATCTACTTCTTGGAGTAGTTTTTCTATATCTTCTTGGTCTGCGTTTCCAATAATAGAAGCATTTTCAAGTTCGTTTGTATTTAGGTGGATTCGTGAAAGAGCATCAGCGACTTTGTTTGTATGTCCTGCTTTATAGTGGATGTCATAATCGTACTCTTCTAATTTTAATTTCCAACGAATCAATTTGGAATTTGGTTCTTTTAAGCTGTTTAACCAAACTAAAGGGCGGTGATCTGTTTCTAAAATAAATCGTCTTCCGTATAGGTATGGTCGAAATTACTTTACTGCCCAAACTAAAGCTAATAATTCTCGTTCAATTGTTGCGTATTTTATTTCGGTTTCATTTAAGGTCCTACTTGCATAGGCAATTGGATGATTGTTTTGTGAAAGAACGGCTCCAATAGAAAATCCAGAGGCGTCCGTGGTTAAGGTGAAAGTTTTAGAAAAATCTGGATATTTAAGTACAGGGTCGTTACATAATATGTTTTTTGCTTTTTCGAAAGACTTTTTAAATTCTTCGTTGTGAATAACTTGTTTTCCTTTTTTAAGACATCTGGTTAATGGTTTAGTAATTTCTGCAAAGTTTTTAATAAAACGGCGTTAGTAACCTAATAAACCTAAAAATGATTTTATCTCTTTACTTGTTTTAGGAATTGGATAATTGCGGATAGCTATTATTTTTTTTGGGTTGGTTTTAACTCCGTCGGGTGTTATGACGTATCCAAGGAAATCTATTTCTTTTCGTAGGAACTCAGATTTATCGAGCTGTACTTTAAGGTTGTTGTTTCTTATTCTTGAGAATACATTTTTTAATCTTGTCATGTGTTCTTGTAGCGAGGTTGAAAATATTACTACGTCATCTAAATAGACTAAACATTGTTGGTCTGTTAATCCTTTTAAGGCTGAATTCATTAATCTTTGAAAACTGGCGGGTGCGTTTTTTAAGCCAAAGGGCATCCTATTAAACTCATAATGACCATCTTCAGTTGAAAATGCGGTTTTTTCTCGGTCTTCTTTCTCTACTTTGATTTGGTGAAAGCCGGAAGCCAAATCCAAGGTGGTAAAATAGTTACTTCTGCCTAATTTGTCTAAGATATCAGATATTTGTGGTAGTGGAAATTTATCCTCAATGGTTTTTTCATTCAGTTTGCGGTAGTCGATTACAATTCTAAATTTTCGTTTTCCAGATGCGTCTTCTTTCTTGGGAACTATCCATATGGGACTATTATACGGTGACTCGCTAGGACTGATTATTCCTTCTTTTTCCATTTTCTCCATTTGTGTTTTTACTTCATCGCGGTATATGAAAGGGTAACGGTAATTCTTTGTAAAGACTGGCTCATTATTAACTGTTCTTATATGATGTTTTGTCAAGGTGGTGGATGATAATGGAATTTGGGGATGATAAAAAATATCTTTGAAGTCATAACATAAACCTGTTAGCAGTGTTCGTTCTTCCTCATTCATATGTTCTGTTCTCAATTGTTTTAAATTTTCTAGTAAAAGTTTTTTGTTGTTAGTATTACCTTTGCTACTACTTTCTATGTGATTTAAAAGAATCGCGTTGTTTTCATCATATTTTGGCATTTCCTCTAACTGGAAGGGTTTTTTAATTGTTAAAAATTGATCTTTCTCGCTTGTATTAACAATAGTTGTGGTAAAGTGATTATTCTTAACTGATACTAGAGCTTCGGGTATTAGTAAATTATTGTTAAATTGAATTTGATTGCAAATACCTTCTTTTAACTTTGAATTGGTTGGTATGTTAATTTTATTTTCTGATCTAGCAGGGATTCTTAATTTTGATTTACATGTTTCTTTAGAGGGTAAAAATATAGGAATCGACACGTTTGGGGTTATAATCATCTCGTTTTTAAAGTCTATTTTAGCATCAACTTGTCTAAGTAAATCTGTACCTATTAATCCATCATATTTATTATTAAAATTGAAAAGGTAAACTTTGTGATTTTCGTCTGAACCGAATAAAGTAGGTATAGGAATTTCAGCTACTTCATCATGTTCTGAAGTTGCATGTACGGTTGTTATATGAAAATTTTCTTGATAAATTTCATTTGGAAAATATTTATAAGCAAAATCCGGTTTTAAAAGAGTTTTAGTAGAACCAGTGTCTATCATTAAACGGGAATCAGTTTTTGGAATATAGATATAAGGTAATTTTAAGGTGGTTGCTAGGTTTAATTCAATGTTTTCTCCGAGGCTTCTAATGGAAAATCCTCTTGTTCTTCTTCCTGTTCCAGGCATTGTTCGTATATTTGACAATATTCTTCTTCTTGTTCGCATTCTTCATGGTTGTCGTCAACATGAAATAGTTCTTGTGCAACAAAGTTAGGCGGTTGATTCGATTGGCGTATGTATTGAGCTGATTGAGATGGTTGCGAATTAAACCGCTTATTAAAATTAAATTGGTGGGATGCTGGTCTCTTTTGGACATTGGAGATATCCATCGGGGTAGGTTTATTTTTTGGAATCGCTCCAGTTGGTTTAAATACGTTACTTTGCTGAGTAAAGTTTCTGTTTGGATTTGGAGGCCAGTTACGTTGTTGTAATGTCGGAAAATTGGGCTGCCGCATTTGTGGTTGAGGTGGTAAAGATTGAAAATTTGAAAAGTTAAATTTGTTAGTGGGTTTATTAAATTTAAAGGAATTTTGAATTTGATTTGAACTCGGATTGTTGGTGTATTTTTTCGCATTGCTTTGCATTGTCCGTAAATTTTCTTCTTCTTGACAAATGTCAATTGCACTTTCAAGAGTTACGGGGCCACGAGATCTAACAAAGGAACCATAGGGTTCTCTTAAACCACTTAAATAGGTTTTTAACGCTAATTTGTCGTATAACCTGCCTTTCACTGCCCTTGCTTCTAGGTTGGGTTCGTTTACTTGTAATTGAGAATAAAGGGAAGCTTTAATGTTTTGAATTTTGTTTACAAAAGTTATAGAATTTTCATGTATTTGTTGTAAATGAAGCAATTCTTGCAATAAATTTTCTTCATTTCTACGGTCTCCAAAATTGTTCCGCAATATTATTTTCAAATCATCCCATGATGTTATTAAACGTCCAGCAGCTATGAGTGCTGCTTGACCAGTTAATTTTGCCCTAATTGATGACAATAAATAATGATTTATAAATGCTTCTGGGTCTAAAAGTCCCTCAGCGTTTCTTACTATAAACTGTGTTAAAATAAGTTCTGAACTCCTTATAAATTCTGAAAGTTTCGATGGTGTCCCATCGTATTCTGGGATGGATCTGAGATATTCTGCATGAAATCCCCCAGGCATAGCCATTGTCTGACTTTTTGTTAATTTGTAGTTAACGTTTACAATTCTAAATTAAAATTAAGGGAACCTATCGGCCCTACACACAAAGTACAAGTCGTACCAGAAATTAAGCAATACTATTTATTGCACTGGTAGTCTCGCTTACTATACTTTGCTTGATTTTTTTTTAAGGGTTGCAATTAGCTAATTGAGTAATTACTATGCTACACAATCGTCTATCGATATGTGAAATTACATACAGTAGATTAAACAATTAGTTGCGTAAAACTAGATTATTATTTGTTACAAATAAAGAAAATATTTTTTCTTAAATTAGTGATTTTCACTTACGCAAATTTCATTCTTGTTAAACGACTCGAGGAATCGTCAGGAACCAGCGTTGCTACTCCGGGGCGATGCTTGTCTCCTTCGTAGGTTTTTGTTGGAACCTGGGTTGTTGAAGTCTCTCAAACTTAGGCGATGCTGTCCAATTCTTGAGTATGCTTCGGTGTGGCGATTTTTGTCCACGTTGTGGCGAATAAGTTGTTTATGTATTTTATTGTTCGGAATTGTCCACAAAGCATAAAGATGCACGACGTTTATTATAAGTCTTAGACAATCCTACCGACTGCGCCAAATAACGTTTCAATATTAAATAATCTCAAAAAAATTTAATTTTATTTAATAAGGGACTACAGTTTACTCGGTGAAGAGCAGATACAGTAATGAATACATATTATAAAATTATCAATAAAGAAACTTCTTATCTTAAAACTAAAACAGTTATCAGCGGATGTGGCTGGTAATTATTATGTCAGAGGTCGAATACACATTTGGTAACTCGCGCGCCTCTACCGCAATATACGCTCAACACAAAAAGAACTCTTTCTACTCCTAATAATATAATATACTATTTTGTGCCTCCGGTCGGCATCACTGAGTTTCTGCATCGCGAAATCTGCTAGAAACAGAGGTTTCTCCGGCCTAGGCTGGCAAACAGTAGGAATTGTAGGTTATTGGTTGGCAGCATCGGCTCAATCTGTCAAAGTCAAATTTATGCATCGCGGTCGGAGACGATCAAACAAATAAATTAGCAAAATTTTACAAATACGATTACCTATTTGAGCCACTGTGGTGATTTGAATATAATCTTTAATATGCGCCGGTGTATCCATTATTAAATCAAAGATAATGAAATTTATAAATAAACGTCAATGGAAATTGTAAGAAAATAAATGAATACCAGGAAACAAAGAATCTTGATTTTAAAATCATAAAAAAAATTCCTAATACTAAATTTTAAATGTAAATTTAATTTATTTAAACAAACATCGGCACAAAAACTCTTGTCTATTACACGTCCAGAAACATGCGAGTGTTCCTACTTGCACTCGCAAATGTGCTGTTTCTGGCCTTGTGATACAAATAACTATTTAATACCTTTTGTTCAAAATCGCATTTACCATTTGCTTCTTGCAAGTTTATAAAAATTCTCAATTTACGGTTGTTGTTATTTGGTCGGCCTCTTCTTTTTTTCTACATTGTTATTTAAAATACAAGAATATTCTCTTAATAAATTTAATATCGAATATAATAATAATAATAATAATAATAATAAAGTATTTATTCCATAAATATACACTATATACACATAAAAAGAAAAAATACTGAAATCAGTTTCAATTGTAAATTTACGGAATCAGAAGGGGATGGTTCAAGCTAACGCTTGTTCTTCCACAATCACCTTTGATTTCAATTAGAAAATAAATGTAATAAATGCTTAGCCTAACCTAACCTAGATTCCGCATATAATTAGAGAAAAGAGACAAAAGAGAAAGTACAGACAAGTATATAAACAGTAATGGAAAAACATAACATGATTGATAAGTAGGTACTATTTGATTTCTTAATAAGTTGTAAGATGGATTGTTACTGTTGATTACGTAGAAATTGACGCAATTTAAGTTTAAATAACGCTGGTCTACAGGATTTTAATATAAGAGGAATACCGTTATAGATTTTCGTAATTTGATAGGTGAAACCTCTCTCAAATAAAGTGGTGCGATGAGCAGGTGGTGTTAGTGTAACCTTGAACCTAATGTTTAAGGTGTGGACATCCGTACGAAAAGAAATTTTATTAAATAGATAACTAGGTGATTTGAATGTAATTATTTTATGAAACAATGATGCAGTGAGTAAATATCTTCTATTAGACATGTTAAGCCACTGTAGGTCTTTCAGCTTATGTGTGATGTGTTCGAACTTCCTTATGCCAAATATGAGACGTAAACACGAGTTTTGTACTCGTTGAATGCGTTGTGCTGTATCATTGGTTAACGAATTATTATAAATTTCAGAACAATAATTAAAATTAGAGAGCACCAGACTGTTGCACAGAGTAGATTTGATTTTCACTGACAGAGCATGTCTATGAGGGTAAATTAGTTTTAAAGCTGCATACGACTTACCAATGTACTTACTAATTTGATCATCATATCTGAACGTATTATCTATTAACAGACCAAGATTATTAGCTTGCTGAACTGTAGGTACCAACATTCCGTCTATTTTTACCTGATGTGATTGGTCATATAAGTCTATGTTTTTTAAGGTTCCGAAAATTAGGACTTTAGATTTGGAAGGGTTTAGAATTAGAGAGTGCTTTCTAGATAATAAAGCTAAGCTATCCAAGTCCTCGTTAATTTCTGCAATACCCCTTACCTGGTCGTGAACCGGAAACGAGTGAAGAATCTGTGTGTCATCCGCGTACATACTTAATTTTGAAAATTTTATACATTTATGAAAGTTGCTCGTGTATATTATAAAGAGTAATGGCCCTAAAATGGAGCCTTGGGGAACACCTTTCGTTAGTGATTTGTAAGAAGATGTAAGATTAGATATTCGAACACACTGTTTCCTTTCAGATAAGTATGATTTTAGAAAATCCAATGCAGTATTGGATAAGGAAATGTGTTTTAATATAGACAGCATGACATTGTGATTAATGGTGTCAAAAGCTTTGCTAAAGTCAAGTAATACAAGAGCAGAAACATTTTTTTCATCTATAGCATTTAAGATATTGTCTATTATATAAAGGTCGTAAGGCTTGAAAATAATGAGACATGAAAATTCTGTAGCAATTTCAGGAAAAAACATACATAAAGTGAACTTTAAATGTGCGTAGGTATACAGATAAAAAATTTAATAATGAAAAAGTTGTAAGTCCAGAATTCCTTGCAAGAAAACCTTAACTTACCATAAATCCTAATCTTTGATATTTTTATTAATCTATAAAGGGGTTTATAAGAAATGGGTTTATA
Organism: Hemicrepidius hirtus; assembly: GCA_963082805.1. NCBI lineage: Eukaryota > Metazoa > Arthropoda > Insecta > Coleoptera > Elateridae > Hemicrepidius > Hemicrepidius hirtus. The sequence goes on from OY720161.1 coordinate 10,053,701, forward strand.
GCTACTATATTATTAATTTGGATTTTTATTTAGAAATTATTCTTTAAAATACATTTTACCGCTTTTTTATATAATCAATGTTTTCTAGATAGTCAAATTTGTTTGTAGTTCGTTGGATTTGGACATGGATTCAGTCAGACAAAATTTCGAGGTGATTGATGAGTTTGTAGATATTATGGCGCAGTAGGAAGAAAACGTTGTGTTTCAGGTTGACTTAAAAAAGTGACAAATTCCCCAAATTCGGTGTCAGCGTATTTTACAGAGACAGGTTGTTCTATTTCCCGAATCAAATCAGTCACATACAATAAGGATACAGTTCGTTGGATATTATCGATTTACCACCAGTTCTTCCTGGTATATATTAATACTACCCAGCATACTAAACTTATAAAATATAATTATGTGAATAGTATTAAGTAAATTTAATTAATTTATTGTATGAGGGTGATATTATCTTACTCTATGTAACAAAGCTATAAATTAATACCTAGTTACGCTTTAATATGGATATGTGTCTTGAAAATTTGATTTTCCTTCTGTCTTAGAATGTTAGAATAGCCTCATAATCGCATACTTTCTACGTTAAACCCCTTGGTAGTTCTAATATTATTGTTTTATAATAACAAAATAAAACTTTCTAATTACTAATTTTATATCAACAATATTATTTGTTATTCTGGGAAATGTGGTAAAATTTATGTTTTCTGTACAAACATGTGCTAATGTTGTTTGATAAAATTCGAGTAAAATTACTAACTTCTAATGTTTGGTCAAGCAATAATTTAATAATTGGTTACGTATATACCGCAGGTATAAATAGGACAGGTTTCCATAAAATAACAATAAAGGTAGAAATATATAAAACAATAATAAATATGAAAGATTATGATTTAAAAAGCACTTTAAGAAATGGATATCGATAGTGTACTACGGTTTAGAAATGTATAAGTGTTGCGATAGGTTTGCAACAGTTGGGTGAAGCCTCAGGAGGAATATCCTGAAAAATCTGAAATTTGTCTTTATAGAAAACGTCGAATATTAAGGGCCAATTTCATAAACAACAACAAACAAATCGACTTTAAATATTATTATTAAGATTATGCAATTGAAACTCGATATTCTTACATACAAGTGTATACGAGAAATTTAATTCCGTAACTAAAAATTTCTAAGCAAACTATTTTCAGAGATACCATAGTAAAATTTCATTTTGTCTTCGACACTGTATATTATGGTCAATAATCTAACCAGATTCGACCTCTCCACGAAATGGTACTTTTAGAACGATTTTTAAAAAATAATTACTTCGAAAAAGCTTTACAGTTTTGTTAATTGGCGTTCTTGTTTCATTTTTAATTAACCACGTTTTTTCGTTTCAATGCATAGTATATTGAAAAAAATAAAAGCTGCCATGCAAATTGACTTCTTCAAAAATTCATAGAATGCTGTATGTTTAAACATTCTTCACTCGGTCTTTAGTGTTTCTCTTGTAACGTTGCAGAACTCTGTGGTGTAGATGTATTAGACTATTTAATGTCTAGGTGAGTGAAATATAAAATATTCAGATTTTAATTTAGCGTCTGCATTGCTATAGAAATAAATTCATCAACGTTATTCATGTGTTTAATGGAAAGTCATATAAGTCTTTATAGTGCTGCTGTAAACCTCAGCTTGCTTTATCGTCCAAAGCTTTTGTGGAGCTTGATGTTAAATACGTCTATTATGAAAACACTACTTTGATTACCTGCCTTCCTTAGAATAACTTTGCAAACTACAAGCGCTTGGAGACTACGAAACCTATTAAAAAGCTGAATGCTTGTAATTATTTTCTGAATAATAACCTAATAAGAAGCAAGGTATTCGCTATTTTATAGATAGATATTAGTTATTACCATGAATCTGCTAAAATAATAACAGGAATGATATGAAACACACGGTGTGTCCAAATGGTAATGTATAAGATTATAAAAATTTACAGAAAATTTACGTTCGAATAAAACTAGGACTTCTCATTTAAAAAAAGTCGAAACGTCATAGCTGTTAGAAAAATATTGGAGAAAATCTAAATATGGAGGGAGACTTAATTACATAAGGGATATGTAGATGTATATAATTAATAGTTTTCAACACTGTCCAAACCAGTATCGTGCAAGTTTCGGTACTATTGTTTTTTTAGTCATTCAGATATTCAGTGTCACGCTAGTATCCAAACACGCTGTTTGAGAATCATATATTACTATTATAGTGCTGGTATTGTGTTTTATAGAAGAAAACTCTAATTTAAAATGCAAATTTTTGTCTAGACGGTAGGTACAACTTTAGCACGCGTAAATATTTAAATTTTCCTTGCTCGTTCGATACTATAGGAATAGAAATCACGAAAGTGGATGTAAAACGGTAGTTTGTAGACAAGCTTTACAACTAATATGGAAGTCTAACAAAGTAGGCGGTCATGGAGAATGCTGCGAGGAGGAAAGATTGAGAAGAGTAATTTTTGAACAATTTTTTACTATTTTTTGGTGATGGTAAGATGACTTATTATACATCGTTGAACTCGGAAAAAAACGCTTATTCAGAATTACAGGAAAAATACATAGATGCTCATTTAAAAATAAAAAGTTGACTATTGCTGCTAAAATCTAGTAGGCCCTGAAAATGTTCTAACTACATCAAAACGTAGTATTTAATGACGCATTTCGATTGGCATGTCGATCGTAACAATCCGATCACAATTAAAAGCTGTATAGCTCGGGGCGGATTTTGTCATCCACCCTGTATATTGTTAGTTTAGAAAAATACAGTGAGTATTATGGGTACGAGAGTTATTGTTGATAAAAATATTAAAGTCTACAGTTATTTACAAGCCAAGTGCAGAAAGGCGATGTTTCCGTATGAGCGGTGGTTTGAAAAAGGTGCGAGCGAAGCGAGCGATCAGTTCCTTCATTTTTGGGAATGCACGGATGACGCTTTCTGGCATAATTTTTAACAAACAAAAATGAATTATTATAAAACTTGTATTATTGTTGTTTGATGTTATCAGTTGCTTGGAAACTCTGGTCTGTCAAACGTTAAATAATTTAATTTCTGCTTACGTCAAATACCTTATATCTTCGGCCTAACTAATACTGTAACTGTAAAGGTATTTTTACTATAACTTGACTTTTTGCTGAAGTTTATTATACCTCTAACTTTAAATTAAGATGTTGACAAAGGCAATATTGTCTTACGGTCTAAGAAAGCATTTATCAGCAAGCATTACAAACATAAGAAATGCGTCAACTAAAATTCCTCCTGCGCCAAAACCTGGAGAAACTCGACCTTATTCCCCATTCCCAAAACCCACGAATATGGTAGAATATGCAATGGTTCGCGCAGATGATTTATTAAACTGGGGTAGAAAAACCTCTATATGGCCCATGACATTTGGCTTGGCATGTTGTGCTGTGGAGATGATGCAGATCGCAGGTCCTCGCTATGACATGGACAGGTCAGTGAAGCGAATATAATGTAAGATAAGTATGTAACTTCTAATATTTAAGGTTTGGTGTTGTATTTCGAGCTTCTCCTAGGCAAACAGATCTCATAATTGTGGCAGGTACCGTAACGAATAAAATGGCGATTTGTTTAAGAAAAGTTTACGATTCCATGCCTGAACCGAAATGGGTTATATCTATGGGAAGTTGCGCCAATGGAGGAGGATATTATCATTACTCATACGCAGTAGTCAGGTATGTTATTGCAATTAGCAAATTCTGAAGAAGAAATTAAGAGTTGTTCTTCAGGGGATGTGATCGGCTCATTCCTGTGGATCTGTATATTCCTGGTTGCCCCCCAACAGCAGAGGCATTGCTTTATGGAATCTTACAATTGCAAAAGAAAATAAAAAGAATGAATACAATACAAGCTTGGTATCGTAAGTAGGTTTAGTTAGGATGTATTTATATGTTAAATTAATAAATTAATCTAATATATTGGTTTTATCATTTGATTTACGTCTTGTATAACGTTATATTTACAGCCACATAATTAGATTTAAGTCTTAAGCGCTTTTCAACTGAGGAAGAAGCAACTTTTCAGAAAATTTTCAATTCAACACTCATACAAGACAGGTCTGTAAATTTTTAATACAGTACACGCTATTTACTGGAAAGTTCAATTTATGGTTTGGGTGTATTTGCCCTTAAACGTTTTACATCGTTTAACCTTAATAGTGCGTCGCTGTGAGAAACAAATTGGCCTATTCGTTCTAATAAGCAACTGAGAAATCCCATTTATAATATAATATAGGAGAAGGAAGTTTGAAAATGCCCACAGCAGGGAGCTGTATTTATCGGGGGTTATAAATTCAAAGACTGTTGTTTATAGTATAAGTATATGGAAAAGACATTGGGGAACTCTAAGCTAAATTCCATCTTTCAATATTCGTTCTTAGGTTATGAAAGGAAGTTTTGTATACTACATGTACCTATGTTATAGTAAATATTGGTATCGTATCGCGGAGCACCCAAGTATATTACGTCAAGGGACTTCTATGTCTGAACCGAATTATATTAATTAAAGAGTATTGTGCTGTTACTTCTGGTGTAGTATTATATAAACATATTGTTATAAGTTTCATTATATTAACTAGAAGATACTATTTGAAGCCCACATAATATGTCGAATTAGAATACTTGATGAAGTAATAAGATGGCAGCATACCGTTGACATATTACTTCCACGAAGGAAGATATCATCTAGTATAGCAACCATTTGGAAAATTTTAATTTGTCTCTGACACCAATATTAATTCTTAACGCAATTTTCATGTAATTTCGTAATGTGATTGCTAAATGAGTAATGTTTGTCTAAAAGACAAGTACGATAGAGATTTGGTTGAATTTTTGCCTTGGATTCTAAAAAACCCTGATAGATTAACTTTGCTGTTGTGCTTCCTGAAATGGTTTCAAGTTTCTATATTGGCCCTGAATATTAATCCCTTCCTTTAGTTCCTCACAAGAACAATCAAGAGAACACCAGCCTCGGCTTCCTAGCAATTGGTTCTCGAAGAATTCTCTTTCAGGGTGTCTATTTTTCGCTAGATCTATCCAAATCCGAGTGATTGCCCACCCTATCTAAGACATCTTGTATATAGTAGGTAGGCACTACAGCGTTTTATATCCTCTTATCGTTGTTATATGGTTGCACGAATGTGACGCAACCTATCGGTTATTTTTCACTAAAAATGAACCATTTCTAATTATTGCTGCAAGTTTTGTTTTTACAATAATTAGTTCAGTATTAGTTTTTTCATCCTGCGTGGTTCTTAGTTTAAACGCGAAACTACAAATTACTTTAATGTTATTTTAAAGTTCACCATACATTCTTTATTCTACTTACTGTAATTTTGCAACAAGTATGAGCGTGTAACTTCCTGTACGGAATTTCAATTTAACAAGTTGAAAGGGCAGAAACTGCAGGTAAGTAATTCAATTGCAATACGAGGTATTTGTTGGTAACAAAAGGTAATTTTTCGATTGACTGCACTATTTCCTGCAGACGCTCGAACTCGAACAGGTGACTGACTGTACGTGATTATATCGTTTTCTACGGAAGACTTTTTGAGAAAAAAATACTGTTGGAACAATCACAGATATGTTATCTTTACTGCACTGGTATTATTTTTTGATAGAATTATTATCTTTTAGATGTTTTAATAAAATCTCTGTTTATTCTTATGGAGAGAAGTGTTATGGAAAGATTTACAGAAGAAATCATTCCACTGTTACTTGCAACCACAAATTTACGCCTGATGTTACTGTTCTCACAAGGAGAAACTGTACCTCAGAGAATAGAGTAGACACAACTATAAGCGTTAATCACAAACTTGTTTTGTAACATTATTTACTCCGCTACAGGCGAGTTGGTAAATTACAAGTGCTATCCTTTTAATGACACCTCTAGCTACTTAAATGTTTCTTATTTGTACTTCAATATTATAACTACAAACCCTGAAATTACTCAATAAGTTTAGAGTGATGGCCAATTTTTTATAACTGCATACAATTAAAAAAACGATACATCCTTGAAGTCGAAAATTAAGTAAAAAAATCGAAGTGAGGAAGAAGAAAAGTATTTGAATACGTGTTGTCTCAATTGTTATGGTCTGCCCTTTTTCGCATCATTCTAAAAAACGTTCAATGAAATGAATAAAAGTTTCATATAAAGGTGGCACAAAAGTAAAGCCAATACCATACTCCTGGAGATCGTGTCAGCAAGTCGAAATGTATAGATAGTTCGGATTTCTTGAATTTATTGATTATGTTATAAGTATAAAAAAAATAACGTATCACACACGTGTAAAAGTGCATCTAAAGCACTAGTGACTTTAAAAAAGTTGCCTATACACTTGTATATAAGAAAAGTGATTAAAGTAACCAAAACAAGGATATTTTGAAGTGTGACACAAAAACAACGAATAATTCTGATAAAAGTTTAGTTTTAGTCAATTTGACATAAAAAGTACTAAATAAGAAGTAAATTGAATAACAAACCACAAACATTAAAACTTTTTATACATAAAGCTATATTTTAGCTGTACACACGCAAATGTCAAAGGATAATAAGAGCCATTTAACTGTTCATACACAAAATTTTGTTTGATCATTTAACTTTAAAATTACTGTTTTGCAGAAATTATCACTGCGTGGGTGTATTTTGTGTGAAAGTTCGTTATCAACTTCAATCTGCAAACGCAATGAGGCGCTAAAATTGTTACACACTCAATAAACAGAGTGCAGTGATGATGTGTGGTAACAACGGGTGCTTAATTAATGCAGATAGGTACAATGTTTATTCACACAGACCGACGAACATCAATTATAATTGTATAGCATAACGGTATAGGTAAAAGGTTAAAAGGCCTCACGCACTCTCCCTAGTTATTCATCAGATTTAATTTATTTAGCACTTGAAAGGTTTCTCTGCCTTGGTTTCATTTTTTAAAATATAGCAATGTTAAGAATTTCTCTGACAATATTACACAATTCTTATGAAAATAATTGTATTGCATTAACCATTAATGCAACAACAACAATTACAAGAAAAAGCCTTATTTAATCAACCAGCAAGAAAAGCACTCTAGAAGATTGGAGTTTAAAAGGATTATCTAACGGAACTACATTAAGAAAAGCTAGAAAGAACAGTGTAAGTGTAAAGTCGGAGGAAATAGATTGGTATGACACATTTATGTCACAAAATAGTAATTTATTGTTGTTTAAAGTAATTTTGCAAGATAACCAGAAAATTCACTTATGTATGTAATAAAAATGTTAGAAAATGTTTACAGCAAAGGAGCATTAAATTATCAGTGACCAAAATAATTGGGGGATGAATTAAAATTTAATTAAAACCTATGTATATTAGAGTACTATAATGATTTAAAAAAAAACTGAAATTTCCATTTCTTTGCTGCGGGGACGTGCCCCTGCGCCCCTTGGTAGGTACCATATATGTTATCCAATTATTCGGAGAATTATTAGGAGATGTGGACGCTTGCAATTACTCATAACATGTAAAGTATCACAAAGAGACTGTTGGTTCAAAGTCAACATGGAACGGTATATATACCGGGAGATCGAGAAAGGTTGTCCAAAAAAAACTACTTTCTACGAGTATATCAAACTTTACATCCCCCAGCTGTCATCATAGACATCCTGCTGTAGTGCTGCATAGAATCTAGGAAAAAAGTGCCGCGGAAAAAAGTGCCACGGAAAAAAGTGCCTAGAAAAAAGTGCCGACGGAATAAAGTGCCGCGGAAAAAAGTGCCGCGGAAAAAAGTGCCGATGGAAAAAGGTGCCGCGGAAAAAAGTGCCGCGGAAAAAAGTGCCGATGGAAAAAGTATGCCCCCATTTACTTATTTATTTTACCATGTGCACAGACTGCATTGACCATCCCCTTTTCGTGCTAACCATTTTTTGTTTTCTTTTATTAGGAATGAAAATCCCTCAGCTTACTTGCTATCCATTTTTGTTTTCTTTTATGAGGAATGAACATCTCTCAGCTTACTCCCTAACCATTTCTTGTTTTATTTTATGAGGAATGAGCATCCCTTTGTGTTACCTTCTTTTTTTTAGCCATCTTTCTATATATATTACCAGCAAAGAGCAACTAACCTGAACACAGACTAAGGCGCCATGTGCACATATTTTCCTACCATGTGCACAGACTGCATTGACAATCGGCACTTTTTTCCGCGGCACTTTATTCCGTCGGCACTTTTTTCCAGGCCCTTTTTTCCGCGGCACTTTTTTCCACGCCACTTTTTTCCGCTACCCAGTGCTGTCATGTATGAAATCAATTCATTGGAAACACTGTACTTACTGTAAACTTTGTTTAGTAATGTTTAACTAATATTGAAAAATACGTTTTTGTGTAACAATAACAACGTCCAAGAATAAAAAGGAGAGTTACATTACAGAAACCTAAACGCACAGAACTGTCAATAGCACTGTGGCTAATATCACACTAGAATGAAATATTGATAACTACTTGGAAGGTAGTTTTTTTTGGACAACATTTCTCGATCTCCCGGTATATCTTCTCTATGGTAGTTCGTGCTCCCCGTAGTTGTAGGAAAAAAGTTGCAGCAATCTCTTCAAACGTGCAAACTTTTTCGCTGCTTAGGAAATAGCATGTGCAACATAAAGTTTAGACTGACCTTGAAGATTTACTAGCATTTGAAGACATGTAAATTAATATCTGTAGGTATCCCTCAATGTAAAGACGACGCAATAAATTGAAATTTAAGCAATGCCCTTGATGTGGCAACTTGAAGTTACTAAAATTAAATTTAAAATTCTGAAATCTTGTCACAGCTTAAAAGTCAAAACAATTAATCCAGGTGACAATAAAGTTATTGAAAACCAAATTAGTGCGAGTTAGTGTAAGGTTGGCGGCTTTCAGCAGACATTAATTAACACTTCGGAATCGATTCTGGAAACGCAGCGTTTCCTTATCTTCTCCGATATGCTTCGTAGGCTTCCCAAACTTACAAATAGCTAGGTCGTTTCATAGAAGCTGAATTTCATTTAAACTACTTGGGAATAATTCCTCGGTTTAAGCAAAACAGGCACATTTCATGCCTTGTTATACCAGTTCAGAATTAAGAACAAACAATGTAAGTTCTTTCGAGATTAATTATTAATTGTGATACCTATGTATGGATTCTATTACTGTTAAAAATTCCTGGTTGGAGTGGTACTGGTAGAGGTATTTATATTACGGCTAGAATAGCCATCCTGATTGTTTCTATTGAGATACTTCATCCAGTGTGTGTGCTTAAGAATTTAACCAATACCCAGTTTCGACTTCTAGCTTTACTAACTAGCCCTAAAATAAACACTTGTGATTCAACAATGGGCTTTAGTAAATGCTTGAATAATCACCCAGCACGTCAAATTGGAATGCTTAAAGCAAGTGGACGTTGAGTTGTAGGGGTCAACAAATATTGTCCAAATGTCCCGCAAACTGCCCTATTAAAGTGATTATCTGTAAAATGTTAAAGTAAGAAGCAGACAACTGAGATTTTATTCCATACGTTATTGTCTAAGAGGTTTTGTTTTTCTATATAGAAAGGTACTTCTGTTGTTGGTTATGTACTTTACTTCTGATGCTGTTAAAGCCAAGGCCGATACGTTTTAAAATCTCCACATACCCTACATTCTTGTAAAGTATTTCAATACTTAAATTAACGCAATAAATATTAAAAATAAAATAAGAATTTAAAACCAAAAATTAAGGTGAAAGTGGAGGAAAAGAAATTACCATCGATTTTCATTTTTTGTAGAACTGTAATCAATGGATGATTGGATGTAGTATTTCAATTATCTACACCCTGTATATTTGTGAAGGTGCATTTATTTGAAATAATTCCCGTATGTAATCAAGAGAAACCATTAAGATTGTGACACATTTCAGAGGTTTTCTTTATGACATACGATGCTAGTTATTAACTCCCACACGTTCACTCGGCCGTTATTACATCAAGGTGTATACAACCCCTTTGCACCTGACATTGTTCGAAATAACTGATTAACATCAGCTTCCATTAGTGTTAATTGGTGGATACAATACATTCAGGATTATTGTTAATTGAAGTTGACAGCTATCAAACGGTAAACCACGGTAAACGATATCTGAGTTTACATTATAGCCGCGTTTTAATGGAATATTAAAGTATGTGCGTAGGGAATATTTTACCTACAAAGCGGACGATTGGGAATTGGGAATTGTTACTAGGTAGGTATACACGATGAGAGTGCACAAATGATTTGGTAAATTATTAACTGCAATTCATAATATTTTGTTATATCTTCTTGTTCTGTTAGAAATTTTATTAAAAATTTTGGGATCAGTTCACGACGCAAAAGACATTATCACTGACGGAGACGACAGTTTCTGAGATAATTTCTTTTTGCTAAAAAAGGTGATAAATGTAGCTGTAAAGACGACACGACGGGGTCGTTTAAAATGACTTTTACAAGGGTTTAAAGAGGCGCTTATGCAAATATCACCTTTTGCAAATTTTAACGCTTGTATTCCATTTCAGGCCTGAACAAAAAAGATAAACAGAATTTAAGAAAAAATGGTTTCATAATTTTATATTTAACACCGCTTCAGAAATCACACCACCGCCTGCCATACTTTGTAAAATTTAGAAAAATTTTATATAAATTATTCAAATGTGCGAAACAACATGTAGCTGCAACAGATGGTGGATGGGATAAAAGAATTCTGTACGAAACTAAATTACATGTTTTCCGAACCTCGCTATTGAAGCGATCACACCCATTTACAAATATCATAAAAGCATTATGTTTCACAATCATCTAGCACACACTGAAGCAGAAATGCTGAGTTGGAAACATCAACAAGTCTTTTGGCACTCACCCAAATTGTTATCGTAAGCATTTCATAACACAAGTTAGTTTCAAAATTTTATACTGTGTGCCCTTTTCATGAACCGCTATAAATTATAATTATGATCTAGAAAAATCAAGCACCTTCTCTTATTACCCTTATCAGAGCGAAACCAAGCGAAATGTGCTGGACGGTTTTAGTAATTTATAGCTAATAGAATTTTTTAAGCTGTTAACATCAGCACATTTTAAAAATTAAAAACCGTACGTATAACTATTTTATAACAAATACAATTTTTGTATGTATAGACCAAGATATCAAATCTTATTATGCAGATCAAGAACAGTTAAATGGTCTTTTCCTGACAGTAAAATTACTTATGCCCGATTGCACCGTCGTCGTCACTTAAATTTTAAGGGAGCCTTAAAAGTTTAATTGCCATGGATACAATTCTTGGTGACAATTGTATCCATGGCAATTCAACTTTTAAGGCTCGCTTAAAATTTAAGTGACGACGCACAGTGGTCCCAAATCCAAAAAAGCTGGCCAAAATATAAAAGTCTGTTCAATTTTTGTAATAATTCGTTAATAAGGGTAATCAAGGTCCCTCATTACGAATCTGCAGTAAACTATTTAAAAAACAAAATGGCGGTCTCAAAATGGCTGACGAATTTTTTGAAAAATTGTTCAATTTTCATAAAATTCACTAGACGCGGGTTTTCGAGGTCCCTGATCACGAATCTGCAGTAAACTTTTGAAAAAAAAAAAGGGGGGCCCAAAATGGCAGAGGACGTTCCTGAGAAATTATTTCATTTTCACAAAATTTACTACAGATGGGTTTTCGAGGGAGCTGATTACAATAAACCTGAAGTTTAAGTTTCCCAATAATTTAAAAACACATGTTAGTCAGAAAAACTTACTTTTTTCTGCATCACACGTAGTTTCTGAAAAATAAAAGTACAAAGAAAATCAAAACTGGGAAAAAGATTAGCTCCTTCAAACTTCAATAAAAATTGAATTAGCAGATATTAGCAGCTGTTCTTTTCGGATATTTATTCACAAATGTGTACATAACACTGTTAAAAACGTTTGATAACAGAACACTGCAGAACAATCAACTTTTTCTATACGTAAAATTTTTTTTTTGCAAATTTCTTCCAAATAATTTTTGTAACATTTGACGTTTGTTCATAGCTGACAGTGCAATATATTTCTATTTTTAGTAATAGGAGTACATTGTACATACCTTCACGAGTATGAATCCATATTTCAAAATCAAAATAGCTCAATTTTTTTAATATCTATGCACTATTTCATAAGACAGTGTGTTTTTAATTTTTCGAGTAATTGACACAAGGCGACTGGTAAGCCAGGTTCGGACTGTTGCCATTGCTTACCATGACACGGCCTGATGTTAAAAAAAAGAAAAATATGCAGACCGAACCCTAGATTATCGATTCTAGTAATCTAAATTAATGAAAACTTCTTTTCATTTTTTGAATTTTGGCCAGCTTTTTTGGAATTGGGACCACTGTGCGACGGTGCAATCGGGCATTAGTGGTAAATAGTTTGAGATTACCCCAAGAGGTATGAGAATGGAGCTTCAGAACAAAAAGAAGAAAAGGTGCAGGAAAGTGTATGAAGGATACCTATATGGAGATGAGTGTTATTCCTACAACAGCAGTCACGTTATTGGAATCCTACTGCGTTCCTATCTAATCGTTTCCTACCCAATTCTGGCTGTAGATTTCTCTCAAATTCCCCTTATACCTACCTTCTTCTTCTGTTGTGTTTGGTACAAATTTAAGCCGCCAGCCTTTCTAGGCCATAACTTTGTTGCGCTCGACCCATACTTTTGCATACTTGCTACGGTCTTCATCTTGTAATTGTTTAGCCCCATGTGTCTGTAGTACTGCTATCGATATGTTCCACCTAGTTTCATTTGAGAGAGCTCATTCTGTGTGATGTCTTCTATATCTATTTGTCTTTGTTCTACTGGTTAGTTTTACACCTCGAACATTTATATTGCTTTAGCATGGTGTGAAAAAATTTAGGACAAATGGTAGGGGGACTACGACAATCTCATCATGGTTAAATGTTTGCTAGCATGAGTGGCACGAGAGGCCTACACTCAATCCTTCTTTACTGAAGCCACTTTAAGTATTTTAACTGGCCGTAAGTCTTTTGTCTGTACCTCTCGGAATAAATGAAGTGTCTTTGATTTTCGCCACGTTAGGCGTGGACGTGCTTGTGTAATCAGAAGGGTGCCTTGAATGAAATCATTCAAATTTAAAAAAAGTGATATTTTCGTTTTTTTTCTGCGGGCACGTACCCCTGTGCCCCTTGGCACCAGCCGCCACTGATTATAGGTATTAATATAGATGTATACCTGCTAATAACACCGTCTAGTATATTTTAAATCTTCTTAAATCTTTCATCACTCCTGTCGCTTCTGTTAATGTGTGTCTTTGCATTATTGAAAAGACACAGAACAGTTTAAATATCAGTTTTCTTGTTGTCTAAGTTCTTGCGAGTTTATAAACTTTAAATTTCCCAATAAAAGAGGTGTGTCTAAGAAAGTTTAAGACATCAAGTTAGTTTAAAAATGTGACTTTTCAGACACCCTGTAAAGGATAAATGACAGTAGAAGACGAAGGCACTTTAGTCTTGAAAAGTTTGTATAGATCAGGTCGTATCACTCTCTATTACTTTGAGATAATACTAGTTACATCATTTTCTAGTATTCTTTTCGTAGTTTATCTGTTGGATATAAATTGTTTTACTTTTTGATGGTTCACTCGAATTCCTCATAGGCGCCGACTCCACGGGTGCTCCGGCGCTGGAGCACCCAATGAAAGCATTCATTGGGTGCGGAGCACCCAATGAAAAGTTTAAAGACAAAATCAAAATTCAGGTAGTTATATAAATTTTTTAATTTTTAACCAGGAAAACCATGCAAATATTTGCATGTAACTAGTGTTTTTCTCTCGGATTTTGTTTTTATGCTAAAATATTTTTTTGTGCCTCCGGTCGGCATCACTGGGTTTCTGCATCACGAAATCTGCCAGAAACAGAGGTTTCTCGGGCCTAGGCCGGCAAAAAGTAGGAATTGTAGGTTATTGGTTGGCAGCATCGGCTCAATCTGTCAAAGTCAAATTTGTGCATCGCGGTCGGAGACGATCAAACAAATAAATTAGCAAAATTTTACAAATACGATTACCTATTTGAGCCACTGTGGTGATTTAAATATAATCTTTAATATGCGCCGGTGTATCCATTATTAAATCAAAGATAATGAAATTTATAAATAAACGTCAATGGAAATTGTAAGAAAATAAATGAATTAAGTTTAATGAATACCAGGAAACAAGGAATCTTGATTTTAAAATCATAAAAAAAATTCCTAATACTAAATTTTAAATGTAAATTTAATTTATTTAAACAAACATCGGCACAAAAAATCTTGTGTATTACACGTCCAGAAACAGTTTTGGGAGTGCTCCTACTTGCAGGACTCGGCGTTCCGCCTCGCCTTGTATGCTGTTTCTGGCCTTGTGATACAAATAACTATTGTTTTTATTATTTTTTTATAATTTTTCAATCATGTATGTTTCGTATTCCTTTATTTATTAAAAGAGCTAAGCCTGCAAATCTGGGCCCTATATATTTTTTAGCTACCTACAACAATACAAAACCACAAAATCCGTGAAATTTGTGGAGCACCCAATGAAATTTTTAAAAGTCGGCGCCTATATTCCTCGTATTCATTTTTAACCATGTACCTACTATTATCTCAGTATAGCTTAATCCTAATTCCGTCTACGAGGCGTTAGTAAATAATTAGGGACTGAAGGGGTTTTCCTGCCTCACATATGTTATTATCCAACCTTCTGATCGTTACGTTCTACAAACTCAAACGTTTTATTCTACTGTATAAAATCAACATATTATACACGGCGTTTAATTTAATTTTTTTTAAGAAAACGATACCTGTAGCAATCAATGATTCACATCCACTTTAATAATTTTTATTATACATAGGATATATTAATTAATTATCCACGCTATAAATTAAAAAACCTGTTCCGAAGTATTGGAGTAGAATGTAGAAAATAAGCTAAACCCCTTTTTGTGTACTATACACTAACTAAATCACATTCTTATTTTCTTTTGGAGGTTTGGACAAATTTTCAGTTGCCTATTCGCTATATTCTTTGTAAACTGCTATCTGTTTTTATTTTCCGGCGTTTGGTTTTCTCAACGCGATTTCATTAAATCAGTAAAGGGCGTTTAGCTTGAAGATTTATCACTTGTACATTAAACCCTTCATTCCTCTAGTCTTGTTTGTAAAGTTTGTTTCGTACAGAACTGTATAAGCCACTCTGTTAGCAGTTCCGAGTTGAAGCAATTTAATTTTTTATAACCACTTTAACTTATAACTAAGTAGTAAGTAAGATAAAATCAATATATCTAAGGGAAAGAAATAATTTAAACCAACTTTTTGTTTTACTATGAATAGATACTGTAATCCGTTATTCATGAGAAACTAGAAAAATGAATAAAAGTGGTTAATGTTTTTTTCCTGATGGAATATCGAATATTCAGTAAGGTAAGCACAGCAAATACATTCATTTAAATGCAGAGAACAACAAAATCCAAGCTGTAAAATCTTATTTAGAACAAATCCTACTAAAAATGAAAAGTAAAGCCTACCCGAAGGGATGTAAAAAGCGCTTCGTTTAGAAATGAAGATAACATTTAATACCTATTCGCCCAAAATACAACTTTGTGTTTCTTATCAGTTTCTGAAAAACAGGAAAGTTAAAAATTGTCTGGGGACCGTACGAGGTCATATAAAGCTAAAGTGGAACAGTTACCGCTATATAGCAGTAAAAGTACTTACAGATAAAGTGAAAATACCATCCTGATACCACGGATGAGTTTTCTCGTTGTCGGTTGTTTACAATGAAATGTTTGTTCAGAACTTATAAAATTAACGCCTTGGTAGTTATGCAACTTAAGTTACTTTTTCCTAAGGTAACGGGACGATTGTTTTACTGGTAATTAATATTCGGATCATAGTAGCAAGGACTTGCACCGTAATACGAGTATAAGTACGCGCATTATTTTAAGAAGAATTAGTATTTTCGAGTTCGAGTTCTTTATTCATTTTTCGTTTATGATGCCATTTTAATAATTTTTGATAGGCACAAAATTGAAGAAGTGACAAAAATGATGAACATAAGGTAACTACAGTGTCTTCATTAATGATTGATACCCACGTGACCTTTGATACGTGCTGTCCTTGGGAGTTTCAGATTTAAATGTTGAAGTCAGGTAAGATTGGTACAACTAGTTGTAACTAATAAGTAACTAAAGTCACTAAAGTTACTGTCAATTTACGTACATACAATCAGTTAGGGACTTATTAGATAAAGATTTGCCAACTGTGAAAGTTGGGTTGCCTATATTTTGTGGTCACGTGGGTATCAATCATTAATGAAGGCACTGTATAATCCATAATAAAAAAATTTTGAATAGAAAATCCGAAGAGTAAGTTAATGAATTTGTATGTCGGGTTGCATATCATGTTAGGCGTTGATATTATAGGTTCGTATCCGTAGTTTCTTGAATTTCTTTATAAATTTAATAAAGAAATCTTTGGGTTTCAGTAACATAAATTAATATGTTTGGTAAATAAACAAGGAATTACCAATTTAATTTTATTGGGTTTCAAAATAGCAATTTAAATTTATTAATAAGTGAATTGAAATATAAATTCTTGTTACCAGCAGCTAAAATAACATTTGAATTAGGTAAATATATTTTCAGTATATTTGTTTAATTTCAATCATACGAGTTAATTGAATTGCAAGTGAATATTATAAAAGGTAGGATAATGTTATTAAATGGTTACATACGACGTTTCCCTAATAATTTATTATGATTACAATATCATTATAGGAGCAAGTAATTTCCTGCAGAACCTTTTCTATATTTGGACACAGCAATGTTAAAATAATAATAATGTGCGGTGGAATAGAACAGGTTGCGCTATACCAGATTTACGGTATTAAATATTGCGTGAAGCTAAAGCTATTCGTGACCCTAGGTTCGTTCCCGTTTATATCTACGCGGATTTATTCTGCACAGTGCTTGTTTTCTGGGGACACATGAACATTAATCACTTTAGCCTTTAACCCAGTGGCGACTGGAGCTTAATTTTAGGTTTGCAACCTTCAGTGTAGTTTTCAGAAACGCTCTAATAAACTTTCATAACGGTTCGTTGGAGGATCACTGTCATTTTCCTACTAAATTAAGAATAATTGCTATCATAATTAATTTAATAGCTAGAATAGCGCTGTTAGGGTGGATACTTTAGGAAACAATTTATACTGGAGACTGGATTTTTAAAAATAAATAAGAGATATCTGTAGTGTTGTTTTAACGACACGTCTATAACAGCATATCCTTTACAACTACAGATTGTTCCAATTTCCCATCTGTTTACTTTAGTACTTTGGCAGTTTTCCACAAAATAGCAATGTGATGTGCAAACAGTGACAACGAAATATGCGGCAAACGAGATCCATTAAAACTCCGAAGGAATAATAAAACTCGAATTAGTTCGTTTATTGTACTCCAAAAGTGACAAAAGTCTGAACAACGACATTCGCATAGTATAGATGAAAAAGACGGAAAACAAGAAATATATACTCGACTAAAGAAAAGACCTTCAATTTAATATACGCATAATGACTTGTTCCACAATGAAACCAAAACAAAATATACAATAATCATATTTCTACGCTACAGTGAACTGTGTCTGACAATCGTTTTTACGTTTTTCTAACCAGATTATCTGTGGAAGTGAGGAAACAGGGAATGTTATGCTGAAGCAAAAACTTGAAGACAACGACAATAATTGGATTAGTTAAGAAAGTTGGAAATACACTACAGAGGTTTCATGACGAAATATTCACCATCGTTTTCTAATAGTAATTTTTGTTTTTCTTTTATATTTACCAAGGAATATTATAGAAATAAACTATTGCATGAAAAAAAAATTAAATACTATCTTATTTCGTATAGAATTACCAAACAATTTACTTTTTCGAAATATTCAGTTTGATGGAACTCCCACATGTACTTGAAAAGTTATGGCCCTGTATTGTGTGATTCAATAGAAATTGAATTTATTATTAACACGAGAAAGTAAAGCTCCATTTCCACTTCCACCGGAAACTGAGAAATAAGAGCTTGGAACGTGATAAAATTATAAAGATTCAACACTCTGGAAGTACTAAGACAGCAGCTTATTCTCTGAGAAATTTTCTGCTATATTCCTTTAGTCGTTGATTTTACGAAGTGATTTGATGATAAAAAAAAAGATAATATAGACGGTTTGGGGATTAAACATAAAATCAATAATTTTTCATTGAAAACAAATAGTTTTGCATCGTAATTCTGACCTTGTAAATTATATAATACACAGATGTTTTGTAAAATTTGTTACCACCGCTGTTGTAACAGGAAGAAAATTTATGGAGCGTAAATGGCTTTAATTTTATTTTATGCGAGCACAGATTTTTAAAAGTAATTTGTATTCTGTACTGAATTCTAAATTATTTGAGTGGAAAACGCTTATCGAGTTTTGTGATTAACGTTAGATTCCCAGTTCTTCCTACATCTTTATCACCCTAACTGTCAAACGAAATAAATTACTTGGCTGTATTATCTGGATTTAATTTGACTAATTAAGTGTAGCGCTTTTGCGAAAATTTAAAAATCGTTATAGAAATCGAAGATTTATTGCTTTGGTAAGCAGTAAAAATCGTCTTGCTTTGCCAACATCCCTTGTGTGTGCTCTTGGTGGTAATTGCACAATTTGTTTTTTTTATATTTTCCTACGTTGAGTAAACAGGTTCACACACTGAACACAGTATAAGAAATCTGGCATTTAACATGTATGCGTAACATCCTGAGTTTTTTATGAAGTTTATTTTACACATTAGGCATTACGGCCATAAGAGCCTGTCCGCTGGTTGACACTTTTTGTTAATAGATTGCTGCGACGAGCTACTGACAAAATACATGCGTTTAATGTTTTCGGATGTATCCTCAGTGCATCGTCGGCGAGCCTGCGATTCGTAGCGTTTGCGTCAAACGATTGTGAATATAATTCGATTAATAGTTTCTTACATATGGAAAAAGGATAGTGTGCAATATATGCCTGAAACGATTTTAACACTCGTTTGGTTACCAAAAATCTAAACTCAGAAAAGCCAACTTGACGTAATTGTTGCACAATAGACTCCCCTTTGTTGAGTACCTATTATTACTTTTTTTGAACATGGGGATTTAAATATTCTAAGTTAAAGGCGTGACGATTTTAAGATTGAATAGCATTTGAGCTTTTCAATGAGGTGGATGTTACCATTTCAAATTCATTTGTTGGGGTAGCTTTAGACCCTAAGGAATGGGGGAATGGAGAAGGTTGCCTTATAAGAGATGATGATTTTCTCTCAATGTAGAAACGTTTCCTAGACATTTTCATATTGTAATATTTTGCGAAAATGCATGCCGTTAGAAAGGAGATAAAAATGTGTTTAGTTTGAGAAGACAAACACAACTTTCAATTAACGAAATATTTTGCAATCGTCAGGCGAGGAGTTATAAAGATACAATTATTCCAGAATTAAAGTCGTAAAACGAAGGCAAACATGCGAAATGAATTAAGGAACAAGACATTTTTATAGAGAACACCAAGGTTTCATTCAAAGATGTCATGAAAGCTATTTTTTTTTGTAGATACAATTGGATTACCCCAGATGTGAAGTTTAACGAATATTTCCATGCTCAATTAAAAATAGTCGTATTATTGGGTTAGCAAAATAAATGTAGTATGTAAAATTTCTAAATATTTTTATCCGATCTGCACAGTTATGTCATCCCACGATTTATTAGTTCGAAGTTCGGAGTCGCACAA
Source organism: Hemicrepidius hirtus (assembly GCA_963082805.1). Lineage (NCBI taxonomy): Eukaryota > Metazoa > Arthropoda > Insecta > Coleoptera > Elateridae > Hemicrepidius > Hemicrepidius hirtus. Next base: position 10,073,589 of record OY720161.1, read on the forward strand.
TGCTTGTGATTGGTTATTCCACACCCCTTGCTACATCTGCAGTAGGTACCACTTTGTTTATTATTCATGTACTGTATTTATGTTTGCGAAATCCTAAAATGTTGATTTCATATTTTAATTCTTGGCGGTTCTGGTCTATGAATAAAGAAAAGAAGCACGCGATAATAATTTATACTGAATTGGTGATTCGTGTATGAAACCTAGGCCATGAATTAATGCATTTTATTTTATTCAGAAAAGCTTGGTCGTCTGAGAAATTTGTGAGTGCCATACTATATTATTAAACCTACGGTGTTTTATGTTAAACTCATTGTTTTAGCTGAATTATTAATAATTAAGATTTTTCAAGAGTATCAGTTACGTTAATTAGTAACATTTTAAAATAAAACAAACCAAAATATTGCGTTGGTCATATGGGTATCGCGCCGAACCACGCTCTTCTTGAACCAGCAGCATCCACAATAAAAAAATCACAGTTTTAATATCTACTGAACTTGTACGACAAATTACAAAAAACCGTTTAGTATAGCGCATCCTAATATGGCCCTACAGTGTACAAAGAATAGGGCTATACAGATTTTAAAGTTTATATACACGTGTGACCTGAAATGCATCGTTATCGAGTTAGAGTTTCAAAGAAAATGATTAAATACAAATTTCGTTTCAATGTTTATTATAAAAATTAGTTAACAATAAAATTACCATCCGTACTGCTATCGTCGCGCAAGGATTGTAAAGCAGCGTATACCTTGATCGTCGCGTTGGAAACGAGCGAGTTCAGTGTGCCAACAATAAGGACAACGCGACGCGACCGCGATGCCTAGAATATTTATACGTGTGCCACCATGTGTGCGACTATAACCTTATGTTAAGTAATCATTTCAAATGTGGTAAAATCAAGTATACAGGTACACCCTCACTGAAGTAAGTAACTAAATTTGCCCCCTGTGAGGTTGAAAGGAATGCTAATCCAATGAGCATAAATTTAATCTAATCCATTCGTGCTCATAACACAATTTGCTATTCTCGGTTGAATTTCGTAAACAAAGTCCTACTAAGCCTTTAAGTTCCGGTTGCGTTAAACCTCTTTCCATAAAATGCATCATTTTGAGTATACATTTTACACTACAATTGGATATCTAAATCGAAAGAGACCTGAATTACTACAAGAGCCATCCGAAATGCATAAACTCCTAATCCACTGTCAGTTGTAAGAATTGGGGAAATAATATTTTTAATTATAAAAACTGAAAAATAAAAATAAGAATGCTAGTGCTTATAATTAACATTCAAAGTATTGCGTTGCGAAGTTAACTCTAAACCAGAAAAAGCGAGATCAATCTCATTTTAAATTCTGATGCGGCCTGTGGCTTTGCTGAAAATTTCCGAAACTTTTTAATGTAGTGAAATTAGCATAAGGTGTTTTTCTGAAACAAAAGTGAATTTATAACAGCAGACAACTATTCATTATTACCCTGAATTAACATTTCAGCAGCAAGCTGTTATAAATTAATTTATTCTTTGAGTAAAATTTAATAAAGCTTTTGATAATCGTGGAATGAAAATATTTGGTACAAAATGTTGATGTAGTAGTTCTTTTTTGTAAGTTATAGTGTAGTTTAATAATTGGAATCAATAATGGACATGAGGAATACAAAATAAAATAGGGATTCCCCTGAATAAATCTCCAGCATTAATCAAAATTATTCTTTTGTAATTATTGCTTAATTGTTTTGAAAAACGAAGCTTTATTATATAATTATAGACTGAATACTTAACAAAGGCCTCGAAAATGAAGCATAAACAACTTTATGGTTTTGATAATTGGAAACTCGAAGCCTATCTGAACACAGATTAAACGAGAAGCGTGTTACATTGGTACTTTCATCTTATTTCCAGCTTTAATAAAATTTTAACAGTCTACTGTGCGTTTTATGGCATCATTTGGGTTAATTTTTCGAGAAAGTTTGTATAATTTCAAGTTTCGCTTGAAGTATATTTACTTCCTTTACTGAAATGCTGGGCGAAGTTGTAGAATATTTTTTTATTGTTTGGTAGAAACATCGCAATGCAGTTTTGGTGAAAAATCATCTTAAATGTTTTTTATAAAATATGTTTGAAACTAAACTTAAGAAGTGAAGAGGGTGTATTAAAAGAGAACGTTGGATTATAATTAAACAAGACCATATTAATGCTATATTGCTCATTTTTTGAGATCAAAAATAGATTAGTATGAGGTACAGGTAGGAAAAAATAAAAAGAATAATAAAAAAAATCTATTTATTATGTGCGGTGAAGTTTATAACAAAAAACTATAATTGTTGTCTCAAGTTATGTAATTTATTATACTCCTGTATTTGCTGTAGAATATTAAGCAAGGACAAAATTATTTTAATTGCATTCGGAGGTACCCGTAGATTATCTGCAAACTAACGATGATAAAACTTCATAATTATAAAACCGACACAAATGGCACATTTATCATTTTCGGGGGAAGTATATGCAAGCTTTACGAGGCTACAAATGGAGTTTATGCAAAACTTTAGGACAGTAAATAGAACTGTGTGAAAATAAAATGATATTTAATGAGTATGTAGTACTTCAGGCTTGGAATTCATTAAATATTATAGCGAAAAGTTTCTTATTTTTGTATTATGTAATGCATTGTAATTAAACAGCCCTAACAAATTATCCTCATAAAAAAATCTTTGAAAATATGGTGTCCAGTATTTAAAATCCCAGAAAGGGTTGATTATATTCGCATTAATTTTACTTGTAAATTGAAAATGGCACACGTATTAAATGTAATGTAATGCTAATGTACACACAGTTTTTTCAACACTTTTATTTTAAGTTTCAGTTTTTGTTTGTTACAATTACGATCGAGGTACGGCTTTTCTGTTTCCATATGTCTGTTAATAATTAACATGCATATAAAATATTAAAGTTTGAACAAACCCATGTAAACTACCGAAACGTAAACTAAAATTGAATCGCAGTCAAAAGTCAATATAATAGGCAATATTATTATTTAATGAATATAATGTGTACCTATAATAGGCTAGGCGTTTGGTTTTAATAGAGATGAAAAGATTACTTTAGGCAAAATCTATTTAGTTCGCTATACAGGCCGCGAAATCCAATTTCGGTAACGGCCGCTAAAGTAAAACTAATTGTTTTATTTACGCCGTTGTTAGCTCCACGGCAATCGTGGATATAATTCTAACACAAAATCCACGGCAGTACGTCATTGTCATGGGGTGACGTTTATCGGCCGACTCGGCGCATGTCTGGGGTCTTGGAAAATTATTTTAGCTTCCTGAGATTATAGGGACAGAGGTGCTGTACGATTGGTTGCCTACCCCCAAGGCGTAAAAGTCTGTTTCTGAGAAATCTAAAATGATAATAATTATTAATTACAAACAAAATCAATCGCTCGAACTTAGAGAAACTTTACTCTAGTATTTTTTATTGGTCATATTCAACTTCCAAATTAATTAAAAATCACTTTCAAATATGAAAATGTTTGAAACTTTCATAATGGAATAATTTTGTCCCCGGACATGCGCAGTAAAGTCCGTTTTTTTTTAAAGATCCACCACCTGTTGCTTTCAGTTGGTATAAAAATAAAATTGAAATTTTTAGTAATTTTTGTCAATATATGGTAACATTGATTCAAAGATCAATCACAATGTTCTGTCAATTTATGAGTGCGCATCACCACATTTCAAATTTAAATTATTTAAAATGTTAATTAAAACATAAAAAAGACTAGGTACTCTAATATAAGATTTATTTTTATTGATGAAACCCCGATTTACAAAAACGATTCTGCTACTAAATCTTGGACTATTGACAACCTTCCCAGGAAATATTAGAAATTAAGGAAAGCAGGTTTACAGTGCTCCATCCTGGGTGTGTTGAGGTTTCTTAGATGGATGTAGTTTGCTTTTAAGACCCAGAAACAATGATCGGGATTATCACAAAACGATGAATAGTCAGCTATTTAAAGAGTGGATTAATCAATTAATTCCAGCCCTACCATCTGATGGTTTTAAAACTGTTATTATTTTTGACAATGCCCCATTTCATTCTGTCCGTTTGGAGAAACCTCCAACATATTATTCCAACAAAACTGCAATGGGAAATTATTTAATAAGTGTACTAACGTCCCATTTTAACTTACATGTACAAAAGTTCAATTATGGCAGCTGATAAATAATTTAGTACAAATGAACAACTTTATGTTCAAAATATACCGCCAATTGTAATATATCAAGGTGAAGATTCGGATACAGATTCAATTTTGAACCATATCTCTCATATGATGATTGAGAATTTGAACCGCCCTAATCTGATTCTGAAAATAATCCCAATTATTCTAATTTGCCTGAATACATTTTTTCTATTCTTACCTCGAATTATTTATATATTAATTATTATAAACCTATAATACTTCTTATTAAATCGAGCGAATTTACATAAACTCAGCATATATCCACATAAATCAACAATATTTAACAAAATATATGAAAATACTTCTTGTGAAAAGCACTTGTCAAAATTAACCATTAAATTTATTAGTCCTAACCCTACTTTAAAAATTACTAAAAAATTTCACCAGCAGCGTTGCCAAACATACTTTCAAGAGAAATTGCAAGGTTGGTGGATCTTTAAAAAAAAATAGACTCCCAGTAGGTATTCGTGTCGCCGAATTAATAACGTCCTCCCTTGACAATGACGTAATGCCGTGGATTTTGTGTCAGAATTATATCCACGTCTGCGGTGGAACTAGTAACGGTGTTTTATTTACGCTATTCCCATAGTAACGCGCCAACTGATAGTCGTCTTTCTATTTACAATTAATTAAGCTGTTCGTTTTCTAAAAGCAATAACATTTGTAATTAGACATTTTTTACGGTTGCACCAAAAATATTGTGTATACCTTGTCCGCGAAATTCGTTAGCGCCCTCGAGATTGTCTTTCCTCGGCCGCAAGCGGCCTCGGCGACGATTTTCTCTCAGTACGATAAAGACACACTTCGCGGCCTTGGTATACAAATAACTATAACATGGTTTTTAGTTATTTAGCTTCACTTCGTCACTTATAATACGTGTTGCAGGTAATCCGTTCAGCTTAGTAAATTGAGCGTTTTCAATATGAATCTCGTTGAAACCCAAGGTTGAAACCTCCAAAGAGGAGTCTCACTGAAGCAATTTCTATACAATAGAACAAAGGAAGATGATTCTATCCTTGTCGTTTAATAAACATTCTACAAGGAGAGATTGTAGTGGTAGTAATTCCATAAGAGCGGAAGAAGTACAACTTACTATTAGTTCTATGTATTCACTTTTTTAGTTTAAGAATGTTCACACACTGCATTTCCAGTAAGCTATAAAGTTTCAGCCATAACACAAAATAAGGCATAATCCATTTACTGTGTATAAGTTAAAATTACGCCAAAAAAAGTCCTTGGGCAGAAGTATATTTTGTAAACATAACTAATTACAGTTTCCGCTGTTTTCAGAGCTTTCGGTTACTTTCCATTAACACTGGATTTTACAATTCATCCCTTGTTTATAGTGACGTTAGGGTTGAGAAATAATTTAATTTTAGTTAATTGACTTGAGCGGGTAGGGTTTGATGTATCCGTTCAAAATTTCATATTCAAATTCTCCAAAGTTATAATTAATCTGAACTGCAATTTGTCATTGTCTGCATTTGTTATGAACATTTTGCCAAAACAGTGGAAACTGTTCGTAACGCGTAGATATTCGAAATATTGATGTAAAAGGGAATTTGTATTTTGTTTTGTTGGGTAGTACATGGTTTCTTAAACACCCATTTGTATTAATTAAGTGTACTACCGAATATAATTCCAGTGATTAACCTTCGCTAAAAGCTCTTTAAATCAAAGTTAATCCTAATTCTGACATCTCTTTCAGCAATAATTTATTTATTTTGAATCTGCCGTCGTCGTATAAATTTAGAGTGCGTACTCAAAAGGATTATTTTAGATTAATAACAACGAACGAAATATATTTACAAATATACAAAATTAACCTTAGAATCACAACAAAAACAGAGATTAATTACACGCTCTGTAAAAACCCATACATAGTCAATTACAAAGTTACCCGGTAGTGAAAATCGTTTGGAGTTGGAAAGCCAGGATAGGTAGGTATTACATTTGTCGATGAGAATACTTATCCAGGGTAAACTTGTAATGAATTTTAAATTGATGCCATTGTTAAACCCTAGTCATGCATATACATTTTCTTCTATAAATATGGAGAAGTGGTGACATTCCCTTCTGATGGGAATAGTTGTGAAAGTTTGATGACAAGCAAGACAAATAAAATTGGAAATTAATACCTATGTGCTTTTGATATATTTCTACGAATACGAAATCTTGGGACGGTCCAGAACAAGAAAAAAATTTGTCTAATTTTATATTATCCTTTCCGCATTAATTAGATGCCACAAAGAAAAGGGAAAGCTTTATGAATTTAAACCTTTTGGTTAATGGCCGTTAAAACAAACTTATAAAATTCTTTTTGTCTAAAATGGGTTAAAAACCGTAAAACCTAAAAGTCTTTGAGGTGAAATGGTCCAATGTTAATTCATATGAAAGAAAATGTGCGCATGGGCAAATTTTAGGAAATAATTTTATATTTCTGGATACCTACACCTTTTACATTAAAAAAAAAAACTAATGGACATAATGCTAATGCATAATACTAAATGATATAATATTTATTGATGAAGTCGAGAAATAAACGCCAGAAATTCGTTTTAATCATCTGTTTTATTGTCACAAAGATATTGTTTTAGACTTCCCCTTTCAAATAGATATTGGAAAAGGAGGACTGTATTGCTAAGAAGCGGAAGTCAATGTCCTTTAAGTGAGTTGTTCGATAGAAACTGCCTAAAATGTACAGTTACAGTCAAAAGGCGTTACATCGTAACGACTTCGCCAATAATTGAGAGGCAGCAGTTCAATACCATTTTCCAAAAGAAATCCAATGCGTCTTTCAAACAGACACAAATAGATCTTTCCGGGGCCCGATATTTTACAGCTTTCAGAAAGGATGAATAAAGGAAAAACGCTTTCATTTTGACAAACTTGCTTTTTTATAGCTTTATATTTCTTTCGTACGCGACATACGATTATAAAATTCAAGGACTATCTCCGTTTAAAGAAAGGAAATGTTGAACATTGGTTTTGGTACATATTGTAGCGTTTAGGGAATTGCGTTAATTGATTAATTCTTGTTTATGTATTTTTTTATATTAATGGATGATACCCTAGGGTTTTAGTAATTAAAACCATAGAAATAAACACACACAAATTTTAATGCAAATGTATGAGCAACAGGATTCACTTGAATCAGTTAAATATTTACCAAACCCATCGTACAGGAGAGCGCGTAAATTACGTCAATGGAAAATTGTAAATTTCGATTTTTGTAATTGTAATCTCTTCGGTTGGTCCCATGGTAAAGGTTTATTTCTTGAAAGTGTAGGACGTTAACCGTTACCTCAATGGGGGCCCGTGACCAAAATATTTGGGGGCACGGTACAGATGAGCGAAGGGAACATTTTTTTGGAGTGGGCGTGGCTTATTAGCTGGCAAGGTTTGGGATGAAATATTCGTGAAACGTTCACTTTTAGAGTTAGAGTATTGCGAGCGATTTAGAAAAAAGTGAAATTTCCATTTTTTTTGCGGCGAGCAAGTGCCGCTGTGTCCCTCGGCACCAGCCGCTGCTGCTTCACTTCCTATCTTATTGCTGCCAACGTCTCCAAATTTAATATTTGAGAGTACCTATGTAGTAATAATAATAATGGTAATTTGTAGCTCCAAAACGGATAACACATAGAGGGATGAAACATGATAGAACTTCGTGGCATATTGTGCGGAAATAAAAATGTACTGCGCGTAATTGACCATTATTTATCTGAATTCTAAGAAATTTTATTTATTGTAAACGTTATTCTGATTTTCACAGACAATTCCTTTTATTATGAACTTCAAAACAAAATATTTTTCATGCTGAAACACCGTCGTCAGTAACGGAACTGTACATCCATATAGGTGTAGTTCAGCTCAGCTCTTTAACAAGCACAGCTTCTTTTGTTTAGGACGCATAGTCCTTGGGACATAGCCCTTACAAGAGTGAACAAAAACTAAAAAATTCTCTTATTGGTGAAGTTGGTCCAATATATCAATATACTGTTAATAACGAACCCAAAAGTCTCTCAAGTGGATTTATATCTTCACGTACCATTTATAAAGTTTCCTGGGTTCTATTTTGAAAGTATTCTTGATAATATTTTGCAAACACCATTAAATTTACAAGAAGTAAATATAAAAGGAACTTTAGGAAACTTTTCGATAAAATTAATGGAGGGTAATTAAACGTATTACAAGTTTCCGAACTTTTACAAACTCAAGAATCGTAACATGGTAAACATGAACTTTCTGGGAAAATTTAAATTGTTTAATTTGCATCTGTTGTATCGAAAATTCCTTGTAATATCTCATTTTCTCACCATTCGGACGTGAGAATGCAATAATGTAATCGGAATCATATTCCACTTCTTTAAAGAAAATAAAATGTTTTCGATTTATTCCTGGAAAGCTAAATGATGTTGTTTTGGGTTGTTGTTCTCATTACTACAATATTTTAAAGCATAACGTTAGTAACCAAAATTTTAGAATTTAATTAATGTAACCTTTGTAAGCAGTGGTTTTGCGCTGTAATCAAATATGCGAAAGGTAGGTAATGCTGATCATCTCCTAAATCGGTAGATAAAGTACCCGACCTTCTAGATTCTAGAGCGTTGCTTTGCACACCAGTAAGTTGATACGGTAAAAGGGATTTGAAGTCTAAAGCTACACAAACTAAATTTAAACTTCAAAAGGTTCTAGGGTAAGCCAGTATCATCATACATTAGAAGAAAAAGAGGTAAATGAAATTCTGAAGTCTAAAGAATAAAGAAAACAGTGTGATACTCAACCATGACGTTGGATTTGTTGTTATTGTAAATTTGAGTTGTAGGTATTTGTTTTATAAAGCAGTTGAAATTTATGCTTTGCTTTGCTATTATTATGGCATGCGGCGAAAGTTGCTAGAATAGAATTGCTCGACTGCAATTGATCGAATAACAATTTCTGGAATGGAAAATTACTCGAATAGAAAATTGCTCGAATATAGCAACATAGATTTAGATCGATTTACATAAAAATAACTTGTTAATTATACTTTGGTTATACAGCGTGATTCACTAAGCATAATTTCCGGTCATAACTAGGAAATTATGTGTTCCACATTAACGGGAAAAATTTCTTGTACCTATAGTAAATCGTTAAAGAGAAAATATTTTTAGCCACCAATTTCTGCAGTTGGGCTGACAATCGAGGAGCACTAACGTGAATCCGCATATTTCACGATTTCTTTCAAATTTATAATGGATTTTAATGGAGTCTGGCACATTTCTTTTGAAAAAAATATTAGGCTCGTTCTAAATAGTTACCTAACTTTCCTTCTGCACGTAGTAAGAATGAGTGATTTGGGAGCGCTGCGTTTAGGAAAATCGATTAACCGTAACACATTTTCTAGAAGTGGAAAACGAGGGTATGTAAAAGTTTGTGTAGCAAATCTGTTTAGATCAACTAAGCTAATCAATTATAGATATTTCTTATGCAAGCTGTATCCTGGGTTAAACGTAACAAATTTGTCAATCATGGACTTTCATTCGTTCCGTGTTACGTGTTACAGTTTGTCTGTTATAGAAAAACAAGAAAATATTATTTGGAAATTTAATTAACACTCTCATTTATGTTGTAATTGTTGGTAGCAATTGTTTAGTAATGAAGTTATAGACACAGACACCTGATTGAATTTTCATGGATTTTCTTAATGCAGTTACCTTTTAAAGGCACGCTATGTGGTGCTTTCTATACATGGATGATATTGCTTTCAGTAAATAATTCATTGCAGACAGAATTTTTCGATGCCTATTTTATCGATAACATAGTATTAACAAAATTTGATACTAAGTTAGACAGAAAGTTTTGGTTGGTTGCGCGAACCAAGGTTGAACCTGTCGCTTTTAATGGATGGAGTATTATAAATAATGTTATTTCTTGATGACGTAAAACATGTGGTGTTTATTCCAAATACTTCTATTTGTTAAATACAATAAGATAATATAATGGATTCTTTTATGTTATTTTTGATGGCAAGACATTTGGGAAGTCAATAAAGTATTGTAGGTGACTAAATGATTAGTCCTGCCCAATTCTACATTTAAGTATTTTCATTGGACTCATTTTTATATAATAATTTTCTGGTATCTTGTTTACTTACTTACATGCTGCAGTATGAGTTGAGGTTACTCGGCAATTACCAGACAATGTAGGAGTTTGTAGCTTACCTGTAACAAAAAGTTTAATTAACATTAGATAATTTAATATTTTAGTCAGGTATGTAATTGTAGCTAAAAAATGTTGTTTATTTTTTAAATTATTGTTTGATGAAAGTATTTCATTGGCCTTCATTTTTTCCCACGAAATTAGTAGGACTTTGTTTTTCAAACTAAGAAAGGAAGAATACATTTTCCAACGATTTGGCTAGTACTTTTTCTTTGTGACCAAGCTTCCAGGCACAGGCACACCACGCGCTAGTTAAATAATTTTTCATAAAATCTATGCGGGACATGATCACTGTCTCGTAAATCGAAAGAATCCACGTGCAATCATCGTCCCTTGCTGAGCCCGTAACTTAGATTTCGTAAAAAATAATTTGCAGGGCCTGTGCATGCCGTCCCCGTGCCTTGCCTGTGGCTTGCACTAAAGTGTGAACAGAGCTAGTCTGAAATCTGAAAAATCACTTCAATATAATATCTTGAGAGCAATAAAAACCAAAGTGAAAGGGGTGGGGGTATGATTCCATCATAGTACGTGAACAAGACACGACATACAACAAGGATTTTATTTCCAGCCCTAATTAGAAAACCTTTTGCTTGTTCGGTACATCGTCCATTTTTTGACAAAATTTTTGATTCCGTTCAGTAGTTCCCCTCTCCCACAGCATCCGTTTGTGTCTAGCATCTGAAAACTTTAAATTTTTCATAAAACGTTTGATTTTATTTTGAGCCATCATCAACTTGTTTATCTCGTATGGATACCGTGTATTAAATTTTTTATATCTTAGCGGAATAGGTTTAATAACATTCTGAAAATGTGAAAAGTTTAAACCTACCCTCTATCTTTTATAATAAAGCAAAATCCGCAACATCCTGTACGGATACCATGGGTTGCATTTGTCATTTAATAAGAAATATTTAAAATAATTTCTTATTTTGTAGTTGCAAATAAGATTTAAAAAAATACATTCGGATTACAGTTATTGAGAATCACTTTGGATATCTGTGTTCATATTTCCCTGCTTGTGTACAAAAAACAAATATTTACTGATCCCGATGTATAAATTACAAATCAATTGAAATTAGAGCATTGCGTATTTGTGAATGTTGGTTATACTTTTTTGAAAGCACAATAATTTTTTAGAATCTTCCTTTGATGAATTTGTCCACGAGAAGTTTTGTTGTTTCTTATTAACGTAATTCTTTTACTGTTAATTGATAAACGACATGCAGTAATATTGCTATGGTTCATAACTGATGGTAGGAAATTTAATTTTAAAAAATTATCTCAGAATACTTTTATGCTGCTTTAGTAGGTAGCGCAGTAGGTACATTAAATTTGCAACTGTAGATTTACCAAGCCGTGCCAGGTCATTCGACATCACGTTTTCGTCGTAAGTTTAAACATTTTTCGCTGACACAAACGCTAGCGCTGCTTTGCACACAGCTTTCACTAATAAAATATTTTATACAGATGTTGACGCCCACGTGAAAAATTTTGCTAGAGCATTTGTGAAAAATAAAATAAAACTTCCTTTCTAAAAACGACGTAAAATTCTTGCAAACGTTCAATTCCGTTTACAGTATGTAAGATGTAATATTAAATTTAGAGACTTTATAATGCATTAATGATGTTCCTATTAAAAATATCATCAGCGGTGGTTCGCTTTAAGGGGGTTAAGAGTCGATACGTGTCCGTAGACACTCAATAAAGTGATTAAGTATTTGCGCCTGTAATAAACCCTGACCCTTTTCCTCTACATAGGTTATTAACTGGTTAGACTTTAATATTAGTTTCTTTTTATAAAATATTTATTATAGTTAGGCTAGTTGGAAATATTTAGCGTGCGGTTGCTCTCAAGTACCTAATAAGGTACCTCGTGAAATTTTTCAGTACCCGATTCCTTCCTAGTTTAAGATAAAATATTTGAATGACCTGACAAAATATAACTCGGAAGAAAGAAGAATTCATACGAGCAATAACAAAGAGGTTCAAGCAAATAAGTTATTTGATCAAATATTAATTATAAGCGAAAAGGAAAGGAAAGGTAAGCTTAGAATGATTGTATTTCCATATCCAAATATTATATCTTCAGTCAAAAAGATTGACATTTCTTATGAATCTACTATCTATATATGAGAACTTTAATACTATATTTTTGAAATTTTATATTTATATCAAAACGAAAGTAAATGATTCTAATATGTTAAGGACGGGAACAGAAACATTATGAGAAGTCTAATATAACTTCCGTAACCCGATTTTGTTCCATGTCTTCCCAAGTTCAGGAACTTCAGACAACGAATATCTAAGCAGAAGATAAGCTTTTACAAACTTTCTTGTTTTGTAAAACTTCTTGTATTCAATATCCATGTTTAGATAAAAATGAATTTTTCTTAAAATATTTTCAGGTTCGTGTAGCATTTACAGGCGAACGTTCGAATGCTTTTTACCAAAGTTAATTGAAATACTGGTCACTGAAAAGATTGATTCGTGCAACTTCAAGAATTTTTAAAATTGAAGTTGTAAAGCTGGAGCTAACACTCGGTATGCGGATAAAATACGAGTATATTACAGAAATAAGTTCATAGTATACGACAACATATATCGGACGGCGCGCTAAATGAAAAAGTATACGTTCTACTTCGAGAACATATAGTTACTTTTACAACACCCTACGAACCGACACGTACCATATTGATTTCAAGCGGTGTTGTGCGTTACGCCACAGTTCACCACCCACTACTTCCATAAATCTATGTGGCGGAGGGTATGAAGCACAAAATGAAAATCCTGAACCCATTCGCCTCCTGAATAATAACTTCCTGAAGCCAATATAGATACAAATTGACACTATACCCTTCAATTACATTAACGAAACGTGGATTTTCTTCGGCGTAATAGAAAGCCACCCTCACTCCGTCAATATAAAACAAGATATTGTAATAAATCATTGCGATATTTGGTCTTGTTTTAACAACAAACCCGTTACTTTACGTTATAGTAATACATTTATAATTTTAATTAAAAGGAAAGTTTTTCATATTTTTTGCAGATTTACAACTTGCGCTTTGGCGAAAATTAAACATCATCCCGTATAATGACATAAACTTTCTACTTTATATGTTTGATGATTATTTGAGCTTGAGGACAGGTCTGGTAAGCTGATCAGTGAACTGGCAATTCGGAAGTCGTGGTTCTATATTTTTGACTCGGTTAAACTTCGTGCCGTAATAAATTAAAAAATTGCAAAAAAAGTCAAAATTCAAAAACTCAATTATTTTGGTACATTGCGAAACGTATATCGAATATAAATTTAACTGAACCTGTCAGAAAATGGCTACCAACAAACACCATTCCTTATATAGCGTCGAGTTTTGCAATTAATATGAAAATCAATCTCATTACTGCCTTTGCTACATTTTGCTATTATTTTGAACATTTTGTAGAATATATTAATGCCATTAAAACAGACAACATAAACTTTACAAGTAGAAAACAAATTTCAGAAACTTCCGTAAATTATTTTTAAGTAAAATTAATTTTGCTTCGTAACTAATTTACATTCGGGCGGACAGTTTAATGTAGATGGAATCTAGGGTTAATGGATATTAAGATTTTCTGGACCTTTGGGACTTCATCAGCACTGGGTAAATTAACATAAGACGTTGCTTTGCAGAATTTAGTTCTAGTCTGACATAGAATATTACGTCATCATAATAAACTTAAATTTAGGGTAAGTTAAATTGGGAACCTTCAACTTCTGGTCATTTATATTTTGTAGGTATTATACTTACAATTATGAATACATGATATTAAAAAGAATACCGAGGCCACAAAAAATACATGTAACTACGTTTTTAAGATCACACATTCTAAATCATTAATGAAAATAAATATTATCCGTCATTTTCGTAGATATATGCACCAAGAAAAAATAGTAAGGTTGACTTAAACTTTTGTAGCACATGAGCCTTTACCTTTGAAATCGAATTTTTACATTGGAGGTTCATTCATTGCTCCAGCCAATAACACAACAGAATTTTACGGCATAAAAGGTATGGTTGGCACCTTTCCAAGAATCTGGGACACGATACAACGAGCCATCTGAGGATCAAGCAAGAAGTGAGTCGCAGATGAAAGTTTGCAGACAATACAGTGCTAACCTGATGTATGGGTGTGAAACATGGACTATGTCAACCAGAAACAATCCAAACATTAGAAATGAAAGTCGTAAGGCCAATAAGGCTAAGGGAGAGTAACAGAACAGGACAAGATATGTAACGACGGAAGATTGGAAGCACATATTCAACGAATAGGTATATCAAGATGCACAACCGATGATGTGAAGAAGATTGACAAAAGGATAAATAGATAACAGGAACTAAATGCACAATGCGCAGGCGTAAAAGTAAACAGCTGTGGGCGTGACGCTATGGATATCATCACATAATAGCCAATCAGTATGATCAAAATTAACACGCGCATGCGCTGAAAACCCAGTTCCTCTTATCTGTCTATCCTTTTCAATTTTCTTTGAGCCAATTATAAAGCGGTATGCTCTTTTTATAAAGGAGCAGTGTATGTTCGAAGGGGTCTAGGTCACAACCCCCACCGGTCATATCGCCCACTGGTCACAACCCCCACTTTTACAGCGTCACAACGCCCACCCTGGTCACAAGCCCCACCGCAGATTTTGGTCACAACGCCCACCTTGGTCTTAACCCCCACTGTTGAAATTGGTCATATCGCCCACCGTGGTCTTAACCCCCACCGACGCCTGCTGGTCTTAACCCCCACCGGCGCTGGTCTTAACCTCCACCTGGTCACAAGCCCCACCGCAGATTTTGGTCACAACGCCCACCCTGGTCTTAACCCCCACTTTTGAAATTGGTCATGTCGCCCACCGTGGTCTTAACCCCCACCGACGCCTGCTGGTCTTAACCCCCACCGACGCTGGTCTTAACCTCCACCTGGTCACAAGCCCCACTGCAGAGTTTGGTCACAACGCCCACCCTGGCGGTCTTAACCCCCACCGCCTCTGGCGCTAACGTGTTCCCGCGCTAACTACTCCCTTACCAACCTACAGTAACTGAAAGTAAATTAATGCTGCAACTCATTTTAGTTCGGCGTTTATTAAAAAAAATGATCCCTCTTTTTGAGAATGTATTTATGTTAAACAATGGCCGCTACTAATTCTATTTATACCGTCTGGGTACTTTCAAAACCGAACATAGGGGAACTGATGCATTGTAAGATTGTAACTAACCTTTATATAGATTCCTGCTCGCCATTTAAACCCACAAGGATGGTAATGGTATGAATAGAACGACAAAAATACAGCGCATCTGATGGTACCAATAAATGTTAGTACTTAGTTATCTTTTTCTGTAAAAAAATTTATAAAATAATGCTATTTTGAAATAATATAGGTTGCTATGATTGTCAACTTTTTTTTATCTGTCAAGTAAATTATTTGAAATCAGTCGATGTTTCTGTTATTACTATCAAATAATATGAATAATAACGAGTATTCAGTAGAGCAGAGGTTTTTATAATAAAGACATTACCATCCTTGTGGGTTTAAATGGCGAGCAGGAATCTATATAAAGATCAGTTACAATGCAATTCCACTATGTTCGGCTTTGAAAGTACCCACTCAGTATGTGTAACTACGCGTACTAAATAAAATCTTCCAAACACAGCTAATAGTTTATGAAATATAGAATTTGTCGATTGGCATTTTTGCAAATATTTCTGTAGACAAAAAGTGACCAACGATGTGCGGTTATATTCATTTGGGGGAGCAGCGTGTGCACTTTTATATACAGGGTGCCAATTTTAAGTTGTCCACCATTGGTAACTTTGTTACCTTTGGAGATGGGAAGTTGGTTAAATGAAGAAAGATTCAGTATTTTTTATGCTCATTTAGAATGTGAAATTTTCTTTTTTATGGCACTTCCGGTTTAGCGAGAAATGGTGCCAACTTTTTATTTTTAAATGAAACACCCTGTATGTTTTTGAATTTTTCGATTGGAAATAATTTTGGCTTTAATAAAGTATAGCACACGTGTACGTGTACAATTAAAATCACTCATAACCATGATATTTGACATTTATTTATTTTTATTAAACTGGGATCACAGTTGGCCTGGCACAAACCAATACCTAACCAAACAGGAACAATATGGAAAATAAACAATAATTATCAAATAAAACTAATTGAATACGTATTCAAGTTATTGCAAGTACCTACTCTACTGTCCGAAACAGTTTCCCTCTTCTCGTTATTAGAAAAATACATTTCATATGATTTCAATGACAGTACTACACAAGTAATACGCAATTGACATTTGTTCATTTCTAGTTATCAGTGGCGTAGCTAAGGAGATGGCTACCGGGCTACCCCCCCCCCAAAGACGCTGAACATAAAGTGTATGAAAGGCTATATGCACGGGTTTAACGTGCATCACACCTAAAAAAACCCTCCCCACTATATTTATGAGTTGAACCTCCTCCAGAATTTTGAAAAAATCGTGACTACGACGAAGGATCGACCTTCTCTATACTTATCTCTTTTTTAAGGGGTACTGGGAAAAATCGCTAAAACATCTCAGTCTGTATATAGCCCTCCCCAATTCTGGCTACGCCACTGTTGGTTTTTGTTGCCCTTTTGTTTCATGGCAATTGTGGTTTAGTTGGAATAAAACAATATTAAATCTGCAATATCTTGGTTAGGAGTAATTTTAATTGTACATGTGTGCTATACTTTATTAAAGCCAAAATTATTTCCAATCGAAAAATAAAAAAAAATACAGGGTGTTCCATTTAAAAATAAAAAACCATTTCTCGCCAAACCGGAAGTGCCATAAAAAATAAAATTTTACATTCTACAGAAATGTTATGAATGGTTTATAGCTATTTCTGAACAATTGCACGTTTTGTTTAAACCTTAAGTTCCCTTTTGTGTTTTGAAGAACGTAACGTTCAACAACTAAAATTGGGATAAAATCCCCTGGAGATTATGCAAATACCTAAGGAAATACCAAATGGCCGCTTAAACAAATCCGAAAATGAATTGTGACTGAAACTTATATTATAGATTAGGTTTTCCCAAAATAACCGTTGTCGGAAAGGGTGTAAAATTGGTGGTGGAACTATTTGAACAGTTTGTGTTTAACATTATTCAACTATCAGTGGTAACGCGTGCTTCTTGTAATTTTTTATTGTGTTTCTTTTTTGCCATGGAAGTTCGTCTAGTTCCTGGTTTTCGTAAAGGGTCTGTGTATTATACCTGTAATAATGATCGGGGTTATTTTTATGTGAAAAAATCATCGAAACCGAATGGAACCATTTATTTGGATTGCGTGGAAAAAACATGCCCTGCAAGAGCATCTTGTGATGGACACGTTTTTTTTTAAATTGGCGAAAATCACCAGCATCTACCTAATTATGACAAAGAAGAGGCGTTGGTATTAAAAGATCGGATGGTAAAGACGGCAGTTTCCACCAGCACCGATGTCAAAACAATTTTTTCACGCGATGGTGCAGGGTAAGTAAAACTATTTTAAGACATTTTACTGCTATATTTCGTTGACTGAACAAATTTTGTAGATTCCCTTCCTACAAATGAGTGCGAAATCTTTTTAAAGATACTGATTGGTAGTGGTTGTTAATTGATGAATGTTAACTCTTAACTTCAATGATTAGGAACTCATAATTTTTAAATATACCACCTTGTGTCAGTTTGCATATTTGACTTGATGACGTTAATAACTGTTACATTCTGCAATTTTTATACAACTTCTCTCTCCTCCAATTCCTTTATTGATCGCCACAAAATGAAAAATACAAACGTCGATCGTTTAAATTATGCAAATAATAGTACCTTTATCTCTTTTATACCCAAAATCCTATAATGTGATTATTGAATTTAAGATAAAAGTCCTGAAAAAAAAAATAACGGAATAAAAAGCCTGGAATATAAGTCTTTTCTAATTTTGACTTTAAAATGACACTTTCTAAAATTCGTTTAGAAACACCAAATTTTTTGTAAAAAAAAGTGAAATGAAGAATCGTTTCTCAGCTGGTGATGAAAAATTCATTTCAACATTTGGGATTTATGAACCAGTCAGGAAATGCATCACCTTTGTACTACTTTGTTTTTCTAATTTTGAAAAAAAAAACGTTATTTGCCTTTTATGACAAAAATACGTAAGTGTAAATTAGATCTTGAAATGAATTCTTTATCACAGCTGTTTTTCGATTCCTAACAGGTTGCGAAAAATTTGGGTTTCAAAGCGTGAATCAATTTTGAAGTGTCATTTTATATGTCAAAATTAGAAAAATATAATTCAAACTTACTTTTGCCATCAAAAATATACGTACGTAATTATTTCATTTTCCACGCAATTCATGAAACCAATGATTTTATTGGATTTTTATCAAAATTAGACCAAATCTTCTATGTATCGTATTAGGCAATGCGATTTTGTGTAATAGTGGTTTACACGGGGTAGTAAATTGGGACAGTACTTGTAGAGTAACTTGTGGAAGCGTTTACATACAGGGTGAATACCTTTACAGCGGAACATACAGAAATAGCACCGAGAACCACGGTTTTGGAGATTCCTGCTCCCCATTTAAACTTTTAGAATAGTATGGTACCAATCGAAAGATAATTTTTTTACGCATCCAATTACATCAAAAACCTTGAAATCCGATAAATATGTGGGAGTTAAAAGAATAAAATCGTTTTGAAATAATGATGCATAGCCATGATTTTAATTTGTCGTTTTTTTTTAAATCTGACAGATGAAATTAAATTATTAATTTGGATAAGAATTAAATCTTTTTATTTGCTAAATTAAATTGTGCAAGTCAATCTTATAAATAAAGTTGCTGCATTTCTATCATTGCTTCTATTTGTGCACTGTAGCATCGACTTCGAACTACCATTGAGGTAATAACAGTGTCATCTAGAAACAAAATTAACGATTAATCTTTGATTTACGATGTTAATTAAATTATACATGTACAAAAATTAAATTAAATTTCAATAACTAAAAACTATTATTTTGTAGAATGTTCCGTAGAATGCGTAGAATGCTCACGAGAGCAGTATTTTTTGTAGTTTTTCCCGTATTTGCGTGGCTGATGTCTAGTTTACAGGCGAGGAGTACACAAAAATTTCACATTTGACTTATTTTTATACCATGACTGTTTTTCCCGTGGCTTTTTATTTCATGGATGCTGTTCCTGGCTTTTTAGTTTTTTTTCATGACTGTTTTACCAGTTTACCAATATGGATACAGTGCAAACACGAAGATATTTCGCTGGAAATCGCATTTAAAGTTTTGTAAGCGCGTGAAAACAAATAAATACTTTATAGAATTAGAAACAAAATCATGCATTTATAGGTATCTACATTACATTATGTGGGGAGGACATTGTGAGGGTGTGTTATTTTTTACAGTTTATCCAGTGGCATTCATACCGACAAAGTGGCCAAATTTAAGATGGCTTAGCCGTTTTACCGTAAATTCACATTACTGACCAGGAACGATTCAGTTTCGGTAAAAATTTGAATTTTCTTTTCACACTCCAGGAAGTTTTAGAATGCGTGAAAATAATTTTAAATTAACTAATTTACAAGAGTACCTATAGTACTTTTTCTTTCTAAACCAAATATGAAATGTAATACTACCTATATGTAAATAATAAATGGCTTATCAAATATTATTCGAAAAAGGGGTTTCAACGCCACTAGAACTAACATCTCTAAAATATGGCCAGTCCTGAGTTATACATATTTGTATACTGAAAATTTCAACCCCCCACAACTTGGTCCGCGAGGACACATATAACGTGAAATAAAACAAAAGTTGAACACTCTGTATCTCCGATACTATAATAATACCTATGCTATTCAGTTTTCAGTGTAAATTTATACAGGGAAGTTAAAACGTTCATATATTTTAACCACTTATAGATGTCGCCAATGCCAACAAAAAAGTCTTAATAAACGTGGCTTCTAAATTTCTTTGTATTCAAGATCGGTATGCCACTGATTTTTTAAACGTTTAACAAAATTTAAAAAATCCTCAACTAAATTATGAGATCTAAAGGGTGTGTTAAGTTTGTCCCCTACCTTTAACGGAGCATTACCGGAGCTTGGACGATTACAGCAGGCATTTCCTTTCTTTGTGACAATATTCCATGAATCTTCCCAAGTCCTCCCAAGTAGCACCAACAATAGTCAGCTTTAATATAAGTTACATATTATATAATTAAATTTTCTGTGTATGGGTTATGGGAGATTACGACTTGACTTGTTTCTAATTTTTCAGTGCATCGGTTGACGCTGCTTCGCAATTGTCGTTTCCGTCACTGTCTAAAACCATGAAACGGCAGCGGCTGAAAAATCATCCAGCAATGCCCAGAACCTTAGCTGAATTTGGCGACATTTGCCAGAATAACCCTAGATATGGGTTAATAGATGAAAAGCTATTTTGCAGGGGGACTGTTGGCCACGGTAGTACCACCGCCGTAATTTTTTTGGCTGATGATTTAAAGCGGTTCTTAAGCGACTGCGAGGAAATCAATATGGATGGCACCTTTAAAACAAGGCCAAGAAATCCGCCAAGTAGTCAGTTGCTCACCATTACTGCTATCCAATTTGAAATTGTAAGTTATAGGCTATGCATATTGTCGTTAATCGTGTTACATAGTGTCCAGTATAAATATAGGCTCACATGGTAAACTTTTTTATAACAAATTTCGTTAATAATTTTATTTTCGATAAAGAGGGGATGTACTTTTTGAATTTCCTAGCTGCAAATGTAGGTATTATTATCCCTCTAAGAAATTATACCAATTTCTCTATTTCCGAAATTAACTTGATTCTGTAGCTGATTGCAGCACATTTTTGAGTAGAATGAAAGGCTACAAACCGTTTTCTTTTACAGGCATTTCCTTGTGTATTTGCACTTATGGCAAGTAGAACCACCCAGGCGTATAATACAATTTTTGAAAAATTAAAAGAGTTAGTGCCGGACTTCGCCCCAAAATTGATAATGACAGATTTTGAAGCAGCCTTAACACGTTCGTTAGGCCAGAACTTTCCCGGAGCTTGCAGAACAGGTTGCTATTTTCACTATTGTCAGGTAATCTATTCTCAATAAAATAAGGTGTGTAAACATAAGGATTAGAAATAAAATGTTTATCTATTTTTAGGCTGTCACTAGACAAGCGGGGGTATTACGAATGAAGCCGTTAATAAAAAACAATATATTGGCCCAGAAAGCGTTTAAATTTTTATTGTGCTTGCCACTTCTTCCCCAAGAAAAATTCATTGACGGTCTCGCATATATAAATAATTTCCTCCGGGAAGAAGGTCTTGCTGAACAATTTGTATTATTGATGAGGTATTTGAGATCAGATTTTGTTCGGATTGTTAATAACGCATTATTAAAATAATTTTATCCACAACCAGTATATTATAAGGTCATAATTCCACTATTAAAGAGACGTCTTATGATATTAATAAAACACATAGGTCTTACAATTAAAACAATGGTAAATCTATAGCAACACGTATGACAAAAGTCAGTTCAAAATGTCAAAATAAAATTTTTCCAAAATATTAATTTAAAAACGCCACTTTCCGGTCTGTTTGTGGATAAAACGTTGTATTGCATACGTGTCTTAGTAGTATTTTATCCACTTAAGAAAATTAAATGCTCGAACTTCGTTCTCGCGTTTAAACATTCTTGCGTGGATAAAATACTACCTAAGACACTTATACAATAAATAACTATTATCCACAACCAGTATATTATAAGGTCATAATTCCACTATTAAGAGACGTCTTATGATATTAATAAAACACATAGGTCTTATAATTAAAGCCGTCGTCTGCGTTGATATGTAATGGTAAATCTATAGCAACACGTATGACAAAAGTCAGTTCAAAATGTCAAAATAAAATTTTTCCAAAATATTAATTTAAAAACGCCACTCTCTGGTCTGTTTGTGGATAAAACGTTGTATTGCATACGTGTCTTAGTTGTATTTTATCCACTTAAGAAAATTAAATGCTCGTACTTCGTTCTCGCGTTTAAACATTCTTGCGTGGATAAAATACTTCCTAAGACACTTATACAATAAATAACTATTAGGTATCATACACGCAGTGGATGCAAAGAGTGCGAGCAGATGCACTCTCCGTGCACAACCGCACTAGAAGAACGAACAACGATGCAGAATCTTTCCACGCCAGTTTGGTTCGACTTCTACAAATTCGGGGACCAAGCGTATGGCAGTTCATTGGTAAGTTGCATGCAAAAAATACTCTACTGCTCATACTATAGGCTACTCTAAATTAGACAATATTTATAGAGTATTTTGATTTTTTTTTGCTAAATTATTATTAGACATGATTACTATTATAGGTTTGCAACAGAGTAGAACCACTATAAGAACACTATTAGTTTAGCATCTAGGTTGTGTCATAGAAAATACTTTATATATAAAAATATATTTGATCAGTCATATTGATTGTTTCCTCTACTTGTTTTTTAGATGGATTGAGAACTGTAAGCGCTACGACAGTTCGGGAATTGGCAGCATTCGGACGCGGGCTTCCAATTCGCGCCGATCGTAAACGTAAGTATCGCTTGAACGACACCCGAATTAGGAATGCCACGGAAGAACTTTCAAGGACTGGTAACGTTGCCAGCTTCCTACAAATGGTAGCTTACTCTGTCCAGGGCATGTTAAATCGTGAGCTAGTAGATGAGGACGAGGAAGAAGAACTAGATGTCCAATTGTTGGCACCGCTGGAGGGAGATGTTCCTGTCGATTTTAGGGAAATCGCAGCGGTAGTCGACGCGCCCAACGAAGATATACAAGTTGCGGAGGTAGCTGAAGTAAACCAAGAGGAACAATTAAATCGCTCGATTACACCGACGCCATTGGGAATTATTAAATTAATACTGAATGAAGTGATTTGACATACACTGAATTTAATTTGTCACATAATATGTCTCTGACATAATTGCGAAAACAACAATATTGTGAAAAGGTAAAGAGTAATAGAAGGCTTTTTCAAATTTTTTACTGGAGACTTTTTTCCGCGTGACTTTTTTTCCGGGTGACTTTTCTTCCGGGGACTTTTTTTCCGGTAATTTTATTTCCGCCTGACTTGTTTCCGCGTGACTTTTCTTCTGGGGATTTTTTTGCCGCGACTTTTTTCCGGGGACTTCTTTCCGTGACTTTTTTCCGCTCACCAAAACGAATAACACCGCAATTACAAATTCTATAGTTCATAAACTATTAGCTGTGTTTGGAAGATTTTATTTAGTACGCGTAGTTACACATATAAATAGAATTAATAGCGGCCATTGTTTAACATAAATACATTCTCAAAAAGAGGGATCATTTTTTTAATAAACGCCGAACTAAAATGAGTTGCAGCATTAATTTACTTTCAGTTACTGTAGGTTGGTAAGGGAGTAGTTAGCGCGGGAACACGTTAGCGCCAGAGGCGGTGGGGGTTAAGACCGCCAGGGTGGGCGTTGTGACCAAACTCTGCAGTGGGGCTTGTGACCAGGTGGAGGTTAAGACCAGCGTCGGTGTGGGTTAAGACCAGCAGGCGTCGGTGGGGGTTAAGACCACGGTGGGCGACATGATCAATTTCAAAAGTGGGGGTTAAGACCAGGGTGGGGGTTGTGACCAAAATCTGCGGTGGGGCTTGTGATCAGGTGGAGGTTAAGACCAGCGCCGGTGGGGGTTAAGACCAGCAGGCGTCGGTGGGGGTTAAGACCACGGTGGGCGATATGACCAATTTCAACAGTGGGGGTTAAGACCAAGGTGGGCGTTGTGACCAAAATCTGCGGTGGGGCTTGTGACCAGGGTGGGCGTTGTGACGCTGTAAAAGTGGGGGTTGTGACCAGTGGGCGATATGACCGGTGGGGGTTGTGACCGGGTCCCGTTCGAAGATGCGGGAGATACATTGGCGCGAAAACTCGCGCGAGTTGCTGTTGTTGTCAAGCAACGCAATATCAGTTTGTTCGCACCTTAAGCATTAGAACAAATATTCTAATTCATCTGAATTTCAAACAGGCGCTTGAGTGAGCTATTGATTTTTTCAGTCACAATTACAAATCAGAAGATTTGTCTGGGTAAACATTTTCTGTTTTTTTGTTAATACGTCCCAATCAGAACTTGTCGAAAATTGTACGAATCAACATAATTTTGTTTATAAAACCAAACCTTTCTCGCTGAAAAAATGTCTTGCCCCAATTCTGCGCTGTAAGATTTCCTGAACTGTCATTATTCGATATGAATATTAAGACACATTTTTGTGTGCTATATTACGACTTTTTCGATCGAGTATCAAATTTTTTAACGGATTAAGTTTTGAACAACCAATATTTAAACTTTTATCTGTAGTGATTTATAGATTAAAAAACTGCGTGGGTTTTTTGAAAACTATTAGCGGGACAAGAATTAATTTGTTAAGTACAGTTCTGCAAGTAAAATAGAGATTTGTTATCAGTAGAGGTGACATGTGATCATGATGTATTTAGAGTAAAGCTTTTTCTACTCCTACGCATCACATAACTGTTGGAGCGTGATAAAGGTTTCAACAATTAATTTAGTCGTGACAAACAAGCCCCCATTATCATTTATAATTAATAATAGAATGCTTTCGCCTTTGTTAAATTTGACAGGCTTGTTAATTTCTTTACCCCATTTTTTTCTGAATGTCTCGAAAATTGAGGCCAAAGCCTTTCATAGCTTTCTAACATCCTTGATGTAAGTTGACATCCGTACAATGTATTAGTAGAATCCAGATAAAAACTTGTAGTAAGCCCATTGTCATTAGTAATAATTTCGTAAATAATTTCCATAAATTATTATTTCACAAAGCTTGGCTATTTTCCTATTGCTAACGTATAATTATTCTCACGCACACTATAACTAATTTCCGTAGAATTCTTTTTAAATTTTTTTCTAAATCTCTAGATAGCCTCAAGAGATTTCGGTGTGGTAGTCTAAAAATGAAGTTTATAAATCAATTTTCAAGGCTTTGGCCAGGGTGGAAACCTGAGTAGATTGGTGTTTCAAGGAAATGTTCCTCAATCCAACGTTGTCCTATTTATAGAGATTTATTATTAGCAGAAAACCACTCACTCAAATGAATATGTTAAGCTTATGAATTACATTTATGAATCTGCAATGGCAGAAATTAAAATGTAAATTAATGTATACAGTGTTTTATACCGAAACAGCAACAGCATTGATACAAGAAATCAATAAAAATTATTATCAATTCACTGCAATGTGATAATTGTTCGCAACCACATGACCGTTCTTTCCGCAATCAAATATTCCCTTAGATGTGTTTAACCCTGGTCCATAGTACTTTAGAGATAAGCTACAAAACTTTATAGCAGTTCTCCAAGCTTGCTCTTCTACTTTGCTACTATTTTATGATTATGAGGCGCTAATTAAATTAAACTTTACTAATTTCAACGTCTGGATTTTATTTTACCCCGTAAGTTAAATTTATTGAACAACATCTAATACGAAGCCATATTGCAAGTTAAATGGTCCGCACGGCACACTTTATCATTGGAATATAGGCAACCCATTATAAACTGCTATCACTCTTGTCCCTGCTTACTGATTTTGATTATTGTTTGTTAAATTACACAGTGTTTTTTTTTAGTTTTTAATGAAGAACATATGACTTATACAGACGAAAAAAAAATGTGTATACTGCATCACTCCGGATTATCGGATTATTATTAGATTATGTTAGGGATCATTTTAGTGTAAAATATCCTAACAGACTAGTCCATAATGTGCCTACAATATCAAGAACATCTAGAAAATTTGCAGTCTGTGTGCCATAGCATGAAAGAAAAATTGCCGTAAAACAGTAACACATGAATTTGTACATATTTCTATTTTTTCTTGGTCTGTATAAATGATGTTTTCAGTAAATAGAAAGTTTTCAATCTTGTTCTGTGTTAAATATTAAAAACAACAAATTTAACAGGTGACAAACAATAATCAAAATCAGTAATCAGGCGCAAAACTCGATAGGAGTGTATAATAGGTTGCCTACATTCCAATGATAAAGTGAACGGACCATTTAACTTTCAATATGCCTATATTGCACAATAAATAGACATCACTGTATACTTCTTGACCAAAATCGAAAGCAGATTTTGTTTTTAACGAAAAGTAATAAATAGAATTTTTTGAAATCATACATTTTCCGTGTAGGAATAGGGAAGAACTATTTTAGAAACTATATGATTTTGGTAATTGCATCCTATCCGTTAGAAAGTCAGTTGAATGTTTGTGGGAAGCAAGTTCCGAATTCTGTAAATTTAAACCAGTTTCCAAACAAGTACTTCTAACTTGTTTCTAGAGTAATTCTATTCCAATCCATCAAGCCGAGCAGATCCGAAATGTCGCAATAATGAAGCACCTAAATCCTTTGTTAATAATTTTTCTTGGCATTGTACATGCGCCACGAAACGTTATCTTGGCAGAGAAGACGAATGATTTTAAACTTAAACATAGGTCATTTTGTGCGTGAGCTGGAGGATATCTGCATGTTATAAGCGAAGTGTTTAGCTTCCCATTTATTTACGTCGATTGTTTGTCTTTACCCAGGGTTGCTATCATTAGTTATTCATTTATTCTCTATAAATACGAGTTAATTTTATAAATAGGAAACACTAAAGGCTTTATTTATTATTAGCGCACATTTTAAATTAAGAACATTTTATTTAATTAAACATCCTAAAAGTGGTATTAAATAATCAGTCGTCAATATCTATTAATTATAATTATTAGTACACCTACGCTAAAGTAATGTGCTAATGTGCATTAAATCTCAGAACTAGTTGTTTATTAGGAATTCCATTAATTATCCAACAAAGGATGTGCACTGCTTGGTTATCTGCTACACTGAATAGGCAACAGCATATTTTGTTGAACTTTGAGGTACAGTATAGTTCCGCATGCGGTTGCTATAAAGGTATGTTTTATCCCACAGCTTTTAGTGGTCATACATTAGAAATCCTCATTATTATTACTTCAAGCCTGTTGGAATAAGTTTCCAGAATGTAATACAATGGTTCCTGGAAGATATTTCGCTTTGCAGACACCTAATCGAACAGATTGATTGACTGATTAAATGTACTACACAAAGATTAAAGAATGATTAATAAAGAGGTAAAGAGAAGAGAATACTGTATTATCTAAAGGTGCAAACTCAGAGGCCACTCAAATGAATCCCTATCCCGCTCGCGTAAAAAGGAATGTTCATGATTACGCCGTCAATACTTACTTGCAGGATGCTGTACCTTTCGGCTTTCAGACCTGTTTCATGTTACGCGGTGAAGTAATTCACTTTATAACACATCTCTCAAGCTGACTCCAGATGTGTTCAATTACATTGCGGTCTGGAGTAATAATGGCGATTCTATGATCGCCAGTTCTACGTCACGAAGATAGTTCCTTGAGACATGCTATCGAATTTCATGCATCAGAATTAAATAAACGACCATACAAAGAATATAGGACACAAAATGATTTTGAGGGATATTTGTCGCATAACGATCTAGTTTCATGGAGCTCCATCATCCAACTATGTGTTTCATGATCAGCGTAAACCATACAACTGATTCTGCAGATTTTTGTTACTTTATAATCCAATTGTGTCTTAGTACGAGATTTAGTTATGAAGTTATTGAGTTATTACGTCATAACTTGTAGCTCTAGCAAATTTACTTGTTTTACTTTTTCAAAGACCATTATTGACCGGCGTGGTTTTTGTTGGAGTGATTATGACCCCGTACCTATAGGGTATGTGATGACATTATACTTATTCTATATTATATAAATGATGATAATTATTAAAGCGTTGCCTATTTTGTACTATAATAATACCACTCTTTCTTAACAATATGGCATCCTAAAGGTACAAATATATTACACGGTTAAAAGGCCAAACAAATGTCCGAAAGCTACGCAAGCTGTTTAACTTTACATGCGACACGGCTACCTCTTTCCACTTTATTCCTCTGAGAGCTTGTAGTGAAAAGCCAAATCTACTAAAAGGGTCTACTTCCTTTAGAAGCCAAATGAAGCGAGAAACGGAAACGGAAGGCGTTATTAAATATTTCAAATTCATACAGAGCAAGCAACCTTTGCCGGTAGACGTACCTAGCATTCAAAAATCCGAAAAATCCGATGATATTCGCTTGTCTGCACTTTAAGCATGTGAGAGTAGCTTTATTAAGTTTTAAAACCCTAGAATAGTATAAATGCGAGTTTAAATTGTTTTCCCTACATTTTTTTATATTCTGAAAATGAATGAAATTTTAAATTACATGCAAACTGAATAACGACCACCTTTTTGTAATTTTGATTGTGGTTTTGCGAGTAAAGTGGGTCTCGTTAAAGATGCAAATTATGGAAAACCTTAGAGATGCTTTCGTTTTGTATTATTCTCCAAACTAAGGTTTAAAATTGCGGACGGTAACAGATGACGATGAGGTTGTTGCGTGTTATCAGTGCTAGATGATTAATGCTCATAATTGTCTATACCGAAAGGGCATCAAAATGTAATTAATGTTTTGGTATTGATCGTTGCATTGAAGTCTCGGCAGCGGATTGGCAATATAAATCCACTCAGTATTGTTTTGGTTGACATGACGTTTAAAATGGGTGATGTATTACAGGCAATATAGCTTAGTTCCTGTGACAATTTAATCTGATGCGTTTCCATATCAAATATTTGGTAGAAAGCCAAACATTTATAGATAACCTATGCGCTTATTAAACAAATTATATATTTTGCCAAAAAATCAATTTTTAAATGTGGAAATTAATGGACGTTCGGGTAGCTCTAATAGAATTATGGCGGAGGGCGAGTTGTTGCTCCTCACTTTGGTATTAAGTATTATTTTCTATTTAGAGCAAACGTTATTAATTCGAAGTGTAAAAGTTATAATGTAAAGAAATATTAGTGAATAATTTTTTCCCTAAACTGCTTAATAGTAATTAGCATTTCAAAGTTTAAACAGTAAGTGATGTTTTATGTAAATTCATGTTAACTAAGAAAATATAATAGTTTTCGTGTACTACCTGAATGGGTTAATTAAGCAGTTCGTCAAATAATTGCCGGTACTATAGCTGTTCAGGGATAGAGAAATGCAATCAAGCAATTAACATTCTCAGCCCTTATAGAACACCAGAAATCTATAAGCCCTTCATCATCATAGGTCGTTAGGTATATATGTGTTTAACATGGGTCTTCCTATGCTATGAACCTGCGCATACAAGGATCGTCTACTGAAGGGGATCCTGAAAGTCTTATCGTGTTACGAAGTGGTTGATATAACTGAATTATTTATTATATTTAACGTTGTTAGATAATATTGTATAACATACTTCTTTCCAGTGTTGTTGTTTACTAGTATTTTATTTTTAACTTCTTTTTTGTCTTTTAAAATTTAGTTGACATATTTTCCGGGGCATTTATAAGCTTGGTGGAGCTGTATTTACTGCGAGAATGTCCAAACCTGGGTTTCGCTTCGAATGTATATCGCCCGCGCCGCGCCGTGAGAAATCAAATAGTTAATTAATTTTAAAAATATATGAGAATTAAATTTCTTTATTAGGAAAAATTGTATGGGGTTTACAAAGTTAATTTTTCTCATTTCTGTCATATTTTAATATAAAATCGCATTATGTTGTTTCAGAATTGTGTGGTAGGAAAACAGTATTCAAATTAACATGGGAACATAAAGCAAATTCAAACATGGTAACAACAAAATTGAAATCCCTTGTGGTGCAATAAAAATAAATTTCGGGTTACAGACGCACTCAAACATCCGCTGTGTTAATAAAGTTAATTTCCGGCTACGAACGAAATTTGATGCGATCGCATCTGGTCAGTGTTCAAACACGGAAAAAGGGAGCTTCAAAGTAAAAGCCGCAATAAAATGAACACTCAGACGCAAACTACTACCAGTAGCACTTCAGGAACTTTTCAATCCTATTGTGACAAAGTGTTAATGGCATATAACAAGCTTCAAAAATCGAACTGAAAACTATTTCAGAACTCGTTTAATTGTGTTTTTTACTTGTTGCCTTTTAGTTTTAAAATGTCATAAAAGTGGTAACGTTTTAAAGAATTGGAGTATAAGTAAAGCGACATAATCCACTCACTTTGTTTGTTCCGGCTCCTGTTTCTATACAATTATGTAGTTATTGTCTTTAAATCGTTGTTCTTTTAAATTCCATTAACGAATAATTTTGTGCATTATATGCCATCTATAAATTGCTGATATGAAAAGAACTTATGGACGTTATTCCACCCCACACTCCCAAGGTACAAACAAGGTTCGTCAACAAAAGTATGTTTCTTTCTTGATATACATTATAAAGTATGACTCAAAACATTGAACCCTATGAATGAACGTAACCCATCCTCCACTTATGCATTGCTTATTCTAATGATGATGTGCTAAAGTCCAAAAGGATCTTCATATTATCGCGAGCGTAGATCTATGGCAGCACATAAGTTGTAGTACTTGCTTTGTACAGTGTACAGTGTGTACCTTGAGATAGTTTCGTGATAGTTTCCATAAATCCAGGGATATGTATGCGTTTATGGCACAAAAAATATTCTCATGGGTTCAATAATTATAGCAGTTATTTTGATGAGAAGAAAGCCAAACCATGCGCGGAAACATGAGTAAGATAATAGAAGGAGATGTTTCCCATGATAGTCAATTTTCAGATACTATGTGTACAAGATACAAGGTGTCTCAAAATTGACCCCCATACTTTTGGAAGTTGATTCAGGGGACTAAAACTATCAGATTAAAGGTAATAGTAGATGACATACCGAGCTGAAAAGCTTCAATACTCCCGAGAGCGAAAATAGCCAAATCAACGCGACGCAACAAAGCCGCGTAGCCTCGAGGGTAGCTATAGCTTGAGACAGTAAAACTTTCCATATTAAGTAGCTATAATCACCATTTTTACAAATATTATGTATGATAGTGAATTAGAGTACACTCAACCCAACTGTTTTAAACGTTGTAAACGCACGTAATTACTAATCCATT
This sequence comes from Hemicrepidius hirtus, assembly GCA_963082805.1. Classification (NCBI taxonomy): domain Eukaryota; kingdom Metazoa; phylum Arthropoda; class Insecta; order Coleoptera; family Elateridae; genus Hemicrepidius; species Hemicrepidius hirtus. Next base: position 10,105,188 of record OY720161.1, read on the forward strand.
GTAAGTAAAATAGTATACACAGTCGCGTGCGTCGGAGGAAAGGTTTAATTTCTCGAGCTATAGCTAACCTCGCGGTTACGCCCCGTAGGTTAGCTATCTTCGTTCTCAACAGTTCCTCGACATTATTGAAGCTTCTCCTAGCTTGGTATGTAATCTACTGCAGCATTCATGTAGAGCTCAAAACGGTTTTGCATGACGGAAACAGGGAGCTTAGAGTCAATTATTTTAGATTGTTGTTGCATATCGTAAACGTATGTGAAGTCATGCATCCATATTTACTGTGACAGGTATCATAAATATTGTGTATGAATGGGGGGGGGGGGCGATGAAAATCCTCATTTCATACACAGAACGTCTTATATCAAAGACGTTGGTCAATAAATATTTGGACTGTATGTAATTGGTCCACACATTCTACCTAATAGATTTAATTCAGATTTGTATCTTTAATGTAAGAGAAAACTTACTACTACTGAATGCTCTACGTAAATCTAAATTCGCTAATATCGCATTCGTATTTCTCTGTAGCCATCGATGTATGCAGATTGATATTCTCGCTTATAAACCTCGTATACATCTTGATTACGTGATTAACCGGTTTACCTGCTCAGCTAAAGTGGTAGTTAAACGCTCTAGTGGTTGCGGATGTAATGGAATGATGATCCTCTTACAGGGAATTCAAATTCAGGGAATTTTCCGAAATACCTGAGAAGTTGTGGGGAAGTAAATCATACGCCTTTTAAGGAAAAGTATCGGATTTGAAATAAATTGTTAATTGATTTCCCTAGTACTCAGTGTATCATATTTCCGCCAATTTCGTGAAAGCTGTGCTACAACCATGAGGTTAAAAAAATCAAAAATCTCAGGTTCGTCTCCATCGTCATTGTTTCTGTTCTTAATGCTGTCTTCATACAATTTATTAAAAGCCTTTGGAATGTGCATAAGCCATAAAAAAAGGAAGTTAGTAGAACATTGTAAATTAGTAGAAAATTAATTGTCCGTCAGAAGGATTTTTAAATTGTCTTTCTTGAATTCACTTGGGAATAATATCTTGAATAATTTGTTATATTATTATTATTATTATTACACCTCATTATATGACAATGAGAAGGGTGGAAACTACTACTTGGCAATGTGATGCAGTGCACATAAATTAGGGTGTCGACCCACCCCATTTGAGCTTACAACGCAATTAGCAATTCTCGAATGACTTCCGGTTACACGATCCTATTAATCCTTAAGTTTCCGGTGGCTCACGTTGGTGACTCGAATTTGAAGCTGCTTGACACGCATTGGCAATAATTTTATGATCTTCCTGGGCACCTTTTAACAAGATTCGGGTTATAAATATAGAGTAACCAACATATTTTAATATGTATTAGAAAAACTTGATGGAATAAATTTGTAGGAGTATAAATCTGGAAGCTTTTAATTAAAATTATTAAAGTTATTTTTAGGACGTTGCTTATTTATTATGTTTTCCTCTGGGGAAACGAATTATAAGGACGTTAACTGTAACTTCTTTTAAAGGTACCCAACTCATAAAAAATTGACCTAAGGAATTTTTGGTTGGATCTGGAAGATACTAACATATGCAATGAATGTAAGTGCTTTCAGTGCAATTTTAGTTCTCCGTTTGCCCCTTTTTTAGCAAACAAATAAAAGTTGGCAATAAAAGAGCTTTTACTGCTGTAGTATTCTTCGTGACTTGATTATAATGGTGTAGGTTAACGAAAAACTAAAGGCTTTAAATGTTCGGATTATTTGATGATAGGGTTTAGCAGTGTGTAATAAATCAACATTGCGGCGATGGTAGATGATCTGTCCGAGTTTGTTTAAAGTTTAATGGAGTAGTTACGTTTTAATCGCTTTCGAACTGACTGGAAGTGAATTTTACGTCGAAAGTTTGGTGTGCTTTCAACGTTCAATATTAATTGATTTTGTAAAAGTTTTTCTTGAAAGTAAAACATGTGCAATTTACGTTTAATTAATAATACGGCTCCATTTAGTATGTCATCACTGCACGTACTATACCACGAAGAAAAATTTATTTAGTAAATCCAAAAAGAGTCGTAACAGCGATCTTCCAAAAAGTTTGAAATGTTTGAAAAATTATTAAAAAAAACCGGCTACACGATGTTGTTTAAATTTTCCACACATATGCAGCTTGGTGTTAGGTACATTTTCATTTTTTGATTAATGCTAGAATTTCACTGTGGCGCCCTCTACGAGGTTTTGAAAATTGGAAATTGATGCTCCTATAGCTCCTTTATTAGTCAAAATATGATAGAAGTTTAAATACAAAAGTTGTTCAGTATATAGCTCTGCATTCTCCTAAATTTACATCACGTATACAAGGTGTTTGCTTTTCAAAGTACCATAAGAAACTTTGTTATTTTCAATGAAACACCCTGTTTATTATTATATAATTGATTGCAAAATTTAATTGTCTATCACATAGTATAAGGTAGGCATATAGCTAACACGTACGGTTGATGAGAAAATCTCCTTCCGCAGCGTTAGTAAATTAGATGCCTGTCTCTCTTCTGTACGTATTGAACCCGTACAACTTCCTGGTGTTTCTCGATACGCATTCAAGTGATTTCCAATGCTGCCTTGCGAACTACTATTGAATACCAAAAACGAAATATTTATTTTTAGTTTGGGAAAGTCCAGGGGAGGTGTGCACCTCCACTTTTTTATCTTACCTCTGTGATTCCATGTACTGTATGGATAATACGTGAACAACTCATATTCCCAACATGCACAATAATTAGAAGGCATTGTAGAAGTAAAAGAATTACGTAGCTATTGTACTAAATTAATTATACAGTGAGCACCAAACATATGGAACATACCAAATAAAACCGAAATACGTCAATTTTCTTTTTTAAAAATACACATTGGAATGTCAAAATAATTTTCCGGCCTTCATTTGTTTGTAAGTGATGACGTCATCAGTATTTTTTTTAAATGCCAACCCCCATTTTTTTTCGCGTTTTTGATACATCTTTTAATTGCTTAAATGACGTATAAAAATGTTGATACCTTACATAAGAAAATTTTCGAGAAATAAATTATTTAATGTTTAATAAACACATTCTTAACAAATGTTTAACATGGTTTAATGGTATTAGTATTGATAAAAGAGAATCAAAGGTACCAAGAAACAAATGCCCGTAATCTAAAGAAGTGCCTACAAGTTGTCAAATATTCAGAAATGTTAATTGTCGTTTACTTGTAATAATTAACATCAGCTTCATACATCTGATATGTCTCATTTGACAATTACAAGTAAACGACAATTAACATTTCTGAATATTTGACAACTTGTAGGCACTTCTTTAGATTACGGGCATTTGTTTCTTGGTACCTTTGATTCTCTTTTATCAATACTAATACCATTAAACCATGTTTAACATTTCTTAAGAATGTGTTTATTAAACATTAAATAATTTATTTCTCGAAAATTTTCTTATGTAAGGTATCGACATTTTTATACTGTCATTTAAGCAATTAAAAGATGTATCAAAAACGCGAAAAAAAATGGGGGTTGACATTTAAAAAAAATACTGATGATGTCATCACTTACAAACAAATGAAGGACGGAAAATTGTTTTGACATTCCAATGTGTATTTTTAAAAAAGAAAATTGACGTGTTTCGGGATTTTTAGAAAAAAACGTTCATTTCGGTTTTATTTGGTATGTTCCATATGTTTGGTGCTCACTGTATAACAATATACCTAGGTATTTGCAGTATGTGGAAAGGAATAAAAATCTAAAGTCCACATTTTTATAAATAACTTCTCCCTAAACAGCAGCTGCAGACAATGCAACGGTGGTAGTTGATATTTATCTTGGATATTTATTTAACCATTTATTTATACCCGAGATATGTCAAGAACTGCTGCTATATAGAAAATCGTTGAAACTTTGTGATATTCAACGAGAGTTTATGTGAAACGAGCGGGTGTATTAAGTAAGTCATCGAATTCAAATATATTTTAACCAGTTTCAGTAAACTTTTATAACAAACTCCAGGGTTTTAATTAAATTTCAAATTGAATTATAGTGAACATTTACACATTAAATTATACTTGCTAAAAGAGTTTTGCTGAATGCGGAACATTTTAGTTCTTTCTTTCTTGGAAATGTAAAAATTTATTGTAATTAATTATACGTTCTGTATTTACCTCGTGACAGTGAATTATAATTATCAAATTTACCGATACTGAATAGAAATTATTATAAGTGTTAAGGTATTTCTTTTAAATGTTATTGTAAAACTTTCTAAATTGTGTTCAGGTTGTGTACCCATTTCATAAGGTGTTTGTTGTACAATAAAAGCATATGAAAATATCAAAATGCTACAAGCAGATTCTCTTAAAATTTAAAAAGAATTAGGTACATTTTTTTATAAACATTAAAGCAACCACTCACCAATTAGCGGCATTTCCTTACTGACTTTTTTAAATTTTTAATCAAAGGAGTCGTACTGAAAGCGATGGTGTAGAATTAATTAATAGAGTACAGATGAAGCATTACGTCAATATAGTCAGTATGAAAATAGAGAAGAACAAAGTCGAACCGTTCATACTTGAAGAACTGAAGGAGACAGACGAAAAAAAACTATGCAGTGGCGACAAATAAATCATCCCCAGAAATAATTAAACTTGGAGTAACAGTAAACCCAGAATTCATTTTGGCTTTCGAAAATGATCAGTGGATTGGAGGATAATATAAATGAACCCCTTCAGATAAGGATCCAAAGCATGAAAGCACTCGGACTGAAACTACCACACGGAATAGAAAAATCGTAATGCTAGAAGGGCAGAAAAGGTTTACTAGAATTACGATCATAGGTGAAGGTAGCTCTACGACAGGAGACGAAATACGTATGTAGGCATAGGAAAAAACCAGGTTTCGAAGACAGGTTTGGGTCACATAGAGAATACCTTGGAGAATACGTAGTAAGCGTAGCCAAGATGGCAGCCAGAATTTAGGGGGGAGCCTCAGAAGCAAGTATTGGCGATGGTAGCACTGAAATCTATGGCTATACGCGCCACAGGCATTGAAATATACAATATACGTCAAGATCTAATAGCAATAAGGTTTTCACAAGTCTACAGCATGCTGTTGTAAATCTACGTAGCATGCCTTACCCAGTTGATCAATCACAGAAGGCTGGTGGAAGAAGGTACAAAATAGAAGACAAGAAGATGACCGCTGGTAAATGGGAACGTCTAATTATAATGAAGAAATGGCAAACCACCAGAAAGCAGAGCAGAATAGGTGGATACTGGTATTATAGAAATATGTAAATACTAAACTACTAGAACTGGGAAACAGAAAGGAGAGAAATGACAAATAGTGTCTGTGAAGACATTATGCTGTAAACAAAGGAAGCAAGGGTAATAATCATATCAAGAAATTAATGAGAAAACGAAAGGAAGAACTGGAAAACCGAAATCGAAAGAGGAAGACAAACAATACAGAAGAACTGACAAGGCCAAGTGAAGAATATAAAATAAAGAAAAACAAAATAAAACGTACAGAGGCGGAAGGGGTGTTTCAGGTGGATACCCAATACAACGCAACAGTATGGACTACTAGTAATGAGTTTATCTATTTTCGAAGGTAATTTCGAGGTAATCTGTTCGAAGCCATGCGCTAATGGTGTATTTAGACTGGATGGTACTAGTTTAGCAGCTGCTTGTTGTCGCAAGAGTGTTTTTCATCTGTTACTTCAGTCCATGACATTTTCTGCCAATCAGTTTAACATTAACAATGAGACGAGAGGATTCATAATATCTAAGGTGACCATTTGCCACGAACAGACAATAGAACTTCTCAAGTCCTAGGATTAGACCGAAAGGAGGTGTCACAGGAACTTGTGAATTTATTTAACTGCAAATGGTTCCATTATTAATACTTTTATGTTTGGATTGTACCTACATGATGTATCTGCATTATTTAATGAGCTCAGCGTAGCGTTAGAGCTTAACATGTTATTGCTTTAAAATAGAAAATTCTTATCCAGCTTTCAAAATCTTTAAGGTTGTCAAGTGCATTGATGTAAGCGTACAAAGTCCATTTAAATGTATAAATAATAATTGCTAACATATCTTGTCAATTTTAGTATACCTACGTATACAACTACGTGCAGTATTTATCCATTTTGACACTTAAAGAGGATTATTTCAATTCCGCCCTTTAAATCCAGCAGATTATACGGTTACGGTTTTGTACAGAAAATCTGAACCACCATGTTCAAACCTTTCTTGATTCGGTTAAATTTATACTCCCGTGTTGGTTTTAATGCAATTGTTCTGTTATTGTGTTCTGAATAATATCAATGATCAAAATAACTCGATTAAAAAATATTATTCTATGGAATAAATTTAAGAAAAACGTATGCAACATAGTTTGGTTATTCTTTCGCACTGGAACTTGCCTGGTACAGTTTACTGAATTGCTCCTGTATCTTGGATTTCACTACATAACGCAAACTTTGTCAATTTCTCTACAATGTACCTATAGATGTAAATACAAATGAAACATCACCAACAAACTATTTGTAATAATTAGGTAAAATAAAATTAGACAAGAATTATTTGTAACGTGAATGTATGATATTTCAACATTGCACAGTTGTATTTACAAAAGGAAGAAAACAAGCGCTTGATGCTTTTCATTCAAATTCTTTTAATGTAAATTTACACAAGTGAATGGGTGTACACAAAGGACAGGCAATGTATGTGAACGCCATTTATTAGATGAAACAATAACGAATGAATCTCTGCAAGTATCCCGAGTGTAAATTTTCAGTGCTTCTGCTTGATCAGTGATTTAGCAGTTGGAGCCTAAAACGCTGGTAATTCCGATTTCCAAGTGAACGAATATACTAACAGAGAATAGATTGTAATGGGGAAAATAAACTTGCATGGTCATAATAAATTCTGCCTCTCTCTCTTATGTGCGATTTTATTGAGTAGAGCAATTATTTGGGTTAGAGTGTTTCCGTATCATTTGTGGGAACGACAACAATCCAGTGCCATAATAATAATATTATGTACTTAATATTTACTCGTAAGTATGTAATTCCTAAACCACTTTGCAGTAAAAACAACCTTTTGTGTTGTTAGAATATTTACTATTACTGCCCCATATTTTCTATCCATAATAAGAAAGTAAAGAAATAAAATAAAATAAAACAATAATTACAAAAAGTTTTGGTACTGCAAACAATTTTCCCTTGAAAAAGTTTACAAGCTGAGAATAAAGGTCGATCTAATTATAATAACACGTGTATTATGAAAATTGAAATGAACAATAAACAGTCACTGCTACTGCCTGTGGTAGTTAAATGTATGAGACGCAACCAAGAGGTTCCTGGTTCGTATCCGTGGCTCGTCATATTTGTTTGTTGCTTATCTTAGATTCTTAGTTTTCAGTCAGCAGTTAAATGTTTTCTTTTCAAGATTCGCAGTTACATTTCGATGACTTTCATCTCTTTCTAGATTAGTGTTTTCCCAGATTAAGTTTTCACTTATCGTGGGTTCAACTAATATACCCTTGTCTACATCGCTATCTTTATTTGTAGTGAGAATTTGCTGAACATCTCTTGCAATGTCTCTGTAACTCGATTTGTCGAATATTTAATTAATTCCATTCGAATATCTTCCATTCCGTATACTTTTCGATGCTTATCTTTACTCTAACACTATTACGTTGCTTCTTTTCTCCTTGTTCGCATTCAATGAATTTCTCCCATTTCTTAAATCATAGCATTTTCGGTAAACGGATAGAAAATAATCGTAACAACTTTATCCTAATGAGACGAAAAGGTGTATGTTCCACGTTAAAAAATTCTTACTGTATATTTAATTTTATTAATGAAAGTTCTGAACGATTTATTGACTACTGAATTAATATAATATAATAATATATAATATAATAATAATATAAGGTTTAGTTACCAATTTTCCTTTAATAAAGATAATTTTGTAGATTAATGTATGAGGCGTTATCTTCCCTATAATACAAGATTATTCGTAGTATACTTTTATTATACTGCATTCAGTTTTAGCACAAAACTAAATCAAGGACCATACGTCCAACTACCTCCCACCAAGCTGTTTTAGCGAAATGAATCAAATAATCATTAATACGAAATTATAGATAGCCAGAATTTCCCAACTGAGAATAGTTTTCACATTAACCGCATGTGGTCGTCGCGTTTACACATGACCAAATTTTACCCACAAAAGTTGGTGTAGTAGCTTATGGATTAATCATTAGATAGTATGGCATCGAGCTCTGCAGAGATCAAGTGCTATAATACCCCGGATACGGCCCTTTGAGAATCTGAACCGAAGTTATAGATATATGTATTATCGATTGTGTAGTCAATTTTCTGAGCTTATAACACGATAGTGATAAAAAAAAGTTCCAGCTATAAGGCCAAGATATGAGTGACATATCTAATATCAAATATTTAGGAAGGCGAAGTATGTTTAATTCGAGTTTAATTATTGAAGTAATACAGTGAAAGGACGTTAGTAATAATTACGGTGGATAATTTACAACCCAATAGATTTCTATAGAAATTGTTTAAACGATTTAGCATCCCTCTAGATATATTCCAATACTATATACGATGTGACCTAATTCATTTGAATATAAATTAACAATTATACGTGTTAAATAAATTTACGGCTACCAAATGCAAGTACAAATAAAATAAGAAGTAATTTAGCAAAACGTCAAAAAAAAATGAGATATGATGACATATTTAAGAACGGATATGCTGTGGAAGACGAGAATAGATGGATTTGCCACTTCAATGCTTTCCTTGCTCCACGTTTAAAGCGTCAAAGCGTTCTATTTTCCAGCCTTATTAAGATTTTGTGGAACTTTCGGTTAAAATTCATGTGCACGTACAGTGGGAAAGTACAGAAAACTTTGAAATAATAATAAAATATGTAACTTCGTATTTAGTTTACTAGAAAAGGTAAATGTAGGTAGTTACGTGAAAGTGATTTAGGTATATTACATTAAACTTTTTAACTGTTACTTATTAAATATACAGAGAGTAACAAGAAAAAGATGGCTGTATAATGCTGGTCTCTAAGTAAAAAAAAAGGTTCTAACAATACTCTTATATAATTTATACCTCGTCTTTTGCTTGGTAACTACGTCTAGGAAGCAAGTTAGAAAAAGTGGAGGTGCAAACCTCCCCTGGACTTTCCCATACTAAAAAAACATTTCGTTTTTGGTATTCAACAGTAGTTCGCGAGGCAGACCCTGGAAATCATTTGAATGCGTAGTAAGAGAAACGAGACTATACCGTTTCGATATGTAGATACAGAAGAGCGACACGCATCTGTAGTTATAGTTATAAATAATAATAATAATAAACCAAGACTCTGAAAGAAATACGGCTTGAGATTACTGGCGAAGCCGGACGATCGCTACCGACCGACCGCGACGCGACGATGCGTTTCGGTCAGAGTCCAGGCTAAATCTTACACAACGCGGTTAAAATTAACGAATTCCTTATCAACCGTACATTTTATCTATATGATCACCTTGTACTATGTGATAGACAATTAAATTTTACATTCAATTATATAATAATATACAGGGTGTTTCATTTAAAATAATAAAGTTACTTATTGTACTGTGAAAAACAAACACCCTGTATACGTAATATAAACTTAGAAAAATGTAAATTTATATACTGAACAACTTTTATATTTAAACTTCTTTCATATTTTGACTAATAAATGCGCTATAGGAGCATCAATCTCCGATTTTCAAAATCTCGTAGAGGGCGCCACAGTGGAATTCTGGTGTTTATCAAAAAACAAAAATGTAGCTAATACCAAGCTGCATAAGTATAGAAAATTTAAACAAAATCCTGTGGACAGTTTTTTTGTAATAATTTTTCAAAAATTTCAAAATTTTTGGAAGAGCGCCGTTGCGACCGTTTTTCGATTTAGTAAATAATTTTTTTTCATGGTATAGTACCACCATAGGGCTTTCAAACAAGTTGTTGCGAAACCTGATCAGATAACTGGTTTTTGAGTTATGGGGCGTTACAGTCGAAATTTTGAAAAATTCATAGCGGCCGCCATTTTGAAGTTAGAGAGTCCGGCAAAAAACTGTTTCCCTTCAATTATGGTCTTCTTTCATATCCCCTACTCAGATTTTCAAAATTTCGCTTCTAAAAAAAATGATACCAAAAAAACATGTCTAACTTCCGCTTCCGGTTTCGGATTTTTTTGAAAAGCTTATTTTGTCGATGAATTTTCGATATACCCCTTCATTTCAAATTTCATCAAAATCGGTTTACTAGTTTTTGGGTTAGAGGCGTTACATACATACCCACGCACCCACCCACCCACGCACCCCACAGACAGACATTTTTTCTAGACCACTTTTTTGGGGTCCTGTAGGTCCAAAACACGTATTTCCGCGAAAATCTCGACTTCGAAAATTTTCATGATATCAACTACTTCCCATATACCAGTGGTGGTATGGGAAAGTAAAAAAAGTTATGTGGAGGAAATGCTCAAACTGAACTGAACAGTCAGGGACAAATATTTTCACCAGTATTATATCACTGAACCCGATTTTCTGAGAAATAGAAGAGGTAACATAACCCCGTTTTTATTTTTTCGCATATGTATGTTGACAACGCTGTTAATAAGATGAAATCAAATAGAGAAACGCGTTATACTTTCCAGTAAAGCGGGTTACTACAGTGGTATAAGCCTGGTGAAAACATTTGTCACTGAGTGTACATTAATACATTTCCGAGCTTACTTTATACCACGGGCCTTATACGTGCAAAAATGCCTGCAGTGATGGATACGATTTGTTTGACATCCATCTTTTCCTTTTGAGGGAATCCAGACGTAGAACCTAGACGTAGTCTCAAAGAGTTATAGTCATGTGAACTTGCAGGTTATGCTTCGGGAGGGGGCCCCACGGTCAAGCCATCTTAAATAATATGGTCAACGATTACTATTTGTTGGGTTTTAAATTTAAATTGAAGATGGAAAAATATAACAGAGAGGATAAGGGCCTGTAGATCACATACGTATCGGAAATTCGTTGATTGCTTTAGAGAGTAGTAGACGACTATCCATAGCTAGCCAACCTTTTTTAATACTACATCTTGTAGAAAGACCATTGCGTGGATTTAATTAGTTACGTTGTAGGTATATTTCTTATATAAACGGATACTCAAGCGTTCATCAATATTTTCGCTAGTTTTAATGATTTATAATTTTTTATAAACTTGCTGATTAATCAAAAATTTCTTTCGGGGTTTTATGCGTATTTCACGGTAGTTCGTTTCGGTATCCAAAAATAGCTATCACGGAGATTTCAGCTTTTGATTCCGGTCCTCTCATTTTTTCTTGGAATAGGAGTGATATTGGGGTAGATCAATATCCAATCTCAATTCTGAGTTTAGGTGCGCCACAATTTTGCGGAACCAGGACAAGTTGTTGTCGGAATATTAAATAAAAATGCAATAACTACTCAAGATCTTATAATATGGAAGGAATGAGATGATTAAATTAAATAATTCCGTCGTTGGCATTTTTACCCTTTATTATATTGAGCGAAGGAAAAAATTTATGGCATAACTGAAGCAGGACCACGTTATGAACTGGTATGTGGTATATTGATTTTACTCAAGAGTCGTACCATGCACGCAACCGCAACGTCAATACCTACTACTCTAGACTCACAAACGCGTCATAATAGTAAAGTTAAAGCGTCGACCTCATTACTAAAAACCTCCTTTTTATACTTCCTGCTTATATTTTTCACATTCTTAAGAAATTATTATTTTATATCCGTTACTGTTTTTTAATATTGAAACTAAGCCTCAAACAGTGCATGAAAAGTGTCTAACAAATACTGAAAATCTGAAATTATGTCATAAATACGTAGGTTGGTCATGACGTCTTCTGGATTGTTGACAAAAAAGCGATACTTACTTTAAACATCTCAATTTATGACGCTATTCCCATTTATTATTAATTTCAAATTAATTTTGGTCGACCACTTTTTTTAATGGAAGACCAATGTTTGTAAATAAGTGTAGGCAGTGAGCTATTATTATCCAGGCTTTAATTTTTAAAAATCTAACCACGTCATTAAACTTTAAAGAGTTTAAAAAATCTAGGTAGTTAAATATCACAGAGGAAAGAAATAGATGCTATAAAGAAAATAATAAAAATAATAAAATATGACAAAATTGCTTCTATTTTGCCTCTATTGTCTGTTCAAAACCCGTATGAGAAAGGACAAGGGTTGGGTTCAGATTTAATTGTGTCTGTCAGAATTAACATCCTCCAGGATACATGTTTTGCTCGTGTAAAATTTCATATATTCACAGCACTCAAAATAGGGCCAGCAATAGCAGATACAAGCGGCAACCCAAAAAAAGGTTAAAATTAGTCAACAAAAATGAATCGTCCACTAAGCCGGAGATAATTGGAATCTGGTTATCCAGGTTATATAAACATCTAGAAAAATTAAAACCAACAGAAAGTGTGAACACTTAACAAAAACATTCCTAAATACAGATTAACTTTTTACGCAAAAGAATAAACTCTTGAAAGCAAGGAGGTGAAGGTAAACCCTCGAAACTAACATAGAATTTCTTTATGGTGGTACAGTCTAGGTTGAAATTTTATGAAAATTAAATGTGTAAAAGTACCCTTTTTATAAAAAATATGCATCTGATGAACCTGAACATTGTGGTCATATCTGAAGGTAAAATTCAATTAATATTATCACGTCCAGACTGACACAAATGTTTACCAGGATCTGCTTCAAGAATAACACAATACGATTTACATACTGTCTCCTGCGGTTTATAAGAAGTTCTGACCGTAATCCTACAGAGTACTTCTGGGACATATTAGGAAGATAAGCAGATTTTCTCCAAGTTGCTGCAGCAACATTAGAACTAACTCGAGCGGTTGTAGAAGAATAGAACTTGATGCCTCAAGAGAAATGACACCGGCAAGGAATTAAAATCTTTAATATCTTCAGATTTGTTAACTTGTTGCAGAACTGAATATTTTCTTTGAGTGGATTGTTTTAGGCGAGTTGGTTTCCCACTGGTTCTAATAGTGGACATGCCATTATACCTACCGACGACAACTAAGAATTCCTTTTTGGTCTAATGCTGTATTGGTTTCCGACTAGTCACGGTTTGGATTGTGGGTCTGATACTAGAAGGACTATAGCAAGAAAGTGGAGTCCACAGGAACGCTTTAAATCTGCTCAAATAAAAGTAAAAATTGAGGGGTGGTGCATAGTGCATCCATGACACAGTTTCATTACTGAAGATAGGGACATAGTTTTCTAAACGCGTTTAGGCTTCCTAAATCCTATTTTGTGTTAAAAGATTTTATTTTGTCATTTTCATAATTTAATGATTATAAAGTAATAAAGTAGATGCACAACAAGCATGTTATACATATCAATAGTACACACCCAAGTAGACATTTGTGCAGCTATAATATCCTCAATAGATTCACGGAATATCCCCTTGCGGATGCCCATGTATGATACTTTACATGTAAATCGTGGTTATTGGATCAGCTATATTTCACGCTCAATAGCACTTTACATATCCATATTATTGACAGCTGTTTCAGTTTCACACAATATACGAAATTTTGAGTCAAATGGACAGCAAAATTTGTTACATTATTCTTTTTTCGAAAGCTTTTTTCGTATAAATAAAGTAAGGCCCCGAAAAATCATTTATACGGTTAGTGTAGAAACATTTACCTAAAAAGTATCGTTAACTAACCTTTCTGTTTCCTGTGTACTTCGAACTTAAAACGCCCAACTAGTATTTGTTTAAATGGACATACCTGCAACAAACAAAAACGTGGTTTAGTATGTGTGCTAGAACAAAAGGGAAGATTATTAATAAATTACTCTAAGTTCATTTTTATAAAAACGATGGATAATAAACTGTCGTACAAGAAGCAGTGTTATTATTTTCTCTTTGAACAATTTTGCAAAAATATAATCATCAAAGCATATTTGAATACACCGTCACGCTACAGTGGATAGCAACATATTAAAGAGCTTATCTATTCTTTCAAGTTCTTACTCATTTTCAGGCAGGAATTCCCGGATTACTCACTTCAGTTTTGTTGTAATTTAATGATACAGTACCTATGTAATTATTGTATTCGTGTCTGTTAAGAGTTCTCGTTTTTCTACTTTCTAGGGATACTGGTTCTCTTCAATAGTAATATCTAACCAAATTTGCAGGGATGGAAATGACAAATGAAGCTACCTCTGATCATTACAACACTAGGTTTACATACCTCAATCAACGGTTATACAGACCACTGGTCATGTTATTATTTTTACAATTACATGCCTTACTACTGTATTGTGTAAACAAGCCCCAACTTCAAGGAAGTTTCAACAAAGCTAGTTCATCTGGAAAATTTATTTCAAACTTTACAAACAAAGTTGGATATAGTTTACACCATGACATTACGCTGCGAGCTATTTAAGGTTGTTATAGACAAGCCACTTTTTACGTTTATGAGCTACCTACTTATTAACAAAATATTTAGACCAACACTAAATAACAACAGTATTTTCTGCTAAAACTCACTCACTGCTTGCTTGCTTTAATTGCCAATTTTATTATTATTTTTTGACATATTTTTACTTTCCCATACCACTACTGGTATAGGGCAGTATTGATATCATTTTCGAAATCGAGATTTTCACGGAAATACGTCTTTTGGACCTCCAGGATCCCAAAAAAGTGGTCTAGAAAAAATGTCTGTCTGTGGGTGGGTGCGTGGGTGGGTGGGTGCGTGGGTGGGTGCGTGGGTGGGTATGTAACGCCTCTAACGTAAAAACTAGTGAACCGATTTTGATAAAATTTTAAATAAAGGGGTATATCGTAAATTCATCGACAAAATAAGCTTTTCAAAAAAATCCGAAACCGGAAGCGGAAGTTAGACATGTTTTTTTGGTATCATTTTTTTCAGAAGCGGAAGTTTGAAAATCTGAGTAGGGGATATGAAAGAAGGGCATAATTCAAGGGAAACAGTTTTTTACCGGACTCTCTAACTTCAAAATGGCGGTCGCTATGAATTTTTCAAAATTTCGACTTTAACGCCCCGTAACTCAAAACCCAGTTATCTGATCAGGTTCCGCAACAACTTGTTTGAAAGCCCTTTGGCTGTACTACACCAAGAAAAAAAATTATTTACTAAATCCAAAAACGGTCGCAACGGCGCTCTTCCAAAAATTTTGAAATTTTTGAAAAATTATTACAAAAAAACTGGTCTAAGGAATTTGTTTAAATTTTCTATACTTATACAGCTTGGTATTAGCTACATTTTTGTTTTTTGATGAACGCCAGAATTCCACTGTGGCGCCCTCTACGAGATTTTGAAAATCGGAAATTGATGCTCCTATAGCGCCTTTATTAGTCAAAATATGAAAGAAGTTTAAATACAAAAGTTGTTCAGTATATAGATTTGCATCTTTCTGAATTTATATCACGTATACAGGGTGTTTGGTTTTCACAGTACAATAAGCAACTTTGTTATTTTAAATGAAACACTCTGTATATTATTATATAATTGAATGCAAAATTGAATTGTCTATCACATAGTATAATGTATTCATATGGCTAAAATGTACGGTTGATGAGAAATTCGTGAATTTTGAACTTTAAAACAGTGTAGGGTGAAATTTGTAAGGGCCGATATGTTCAAGTGACCATGCGCGGGACGGGAATTCCTTGTCGCCGGCTAATCCTAGCAGCCTATGAATATAAATAATCACACATGCGCAGATGAACACAATCGGCACTTGTGTTAATTTTCCATATACTAATTTTCAAGTTTAGTTTATCGGTTGTGGCGAACAATACTGTTGAATACCAAAAACGAATGTTTATTTTTAGTATGGGAAAGTCCAGGGGAGGTTTGCACCTCCACTTTTTTTACTCAAGTATTTACTGTAGGCAATGCAGTTAGGCGAAGGTTGGGTTACTAACATATTGGCTAAGATTATACGGGAGGTTTGGTTCTGTGAACATCAGTAAAGTGTCAGTAATAATTGTACGTGGTCTATAAATGCAAAACGGAAAGTAGTCCTGAAGCTGTTCCGTGTAAACGGAGACAGGCGCCAACCAGGAAGCAAGGAAACTGCTACAGGTAATAAGGTCAACAATATTAACAAGCATTGTTAAATTATGAAAGTAATCTTCCTGTTAATTATATATTAGAATTTACGCGCAAAATGCACCGAGCATCAGATAATTTACGAAAAATTAATGCATTATATTCAAATATCATTCTGCTTTTTATGTTTACATATACATCTAAACCTACAATAAGATCCCAACTTTATGTTTTCAAATTACAGAGGAGTATTTATATCTCATTTTAAATTATACCTACTACTGATTGGCTACATGAATCATCTCAGCGCAACCACCTTCATTAGTTGCTGGAATAATGGTGGGCTTTTCTAAAGATGTAATCAAACTTGGAACGATATCGCAATTGCGGATCCTTTTATCTCAAAACTTGTAGCTTGTAGTGAAGCACAATTTTGTATTATAAGACCTTCAAAGAAAACTAATTAAAGTTTCAGTTAGGGTTGATGAGTTCATGATAGATTGTTTTATTTTTTAAGCACTTTATTTTCCCTCCTAAAATGTTATCTACTTACGTTGACGATCTACCTATTATCATACTTAATTTTAAAGAAACCCCGAGATTACTAATACATTGACAATACATTACATTAAAGTTTAGTTACATTTTCTAAATTAGTTTATCTGATAGCTTTTGTACTTTTAAACTAGGCCAATATAAATCTCTGGTAGCGGTAAAATCAAATTTTGAAGGCACTCACCGAATTATCCTGTAATATTCTATACGTAGGGGAATTTTCTGCTTTCTCCGAAATTTTATTTTATATAATTTATATTCGAGACCAACAAGTGTTCCCACATATGCGCATCGCTAGAGCGAGCCTGTGCAAATAAAAATCTTCCTTGAGCAGCATTTCTGAAACAAGCGGAATTTCCTTTGTTCGATATATTTGTTTTCAGCTAGAATGCACTAATGTACTTCGAATACGGATTAGATTATGGACGACAGATTTATTTTTAAACACGCCTTTTTTAGCTGGTTTCATTAAATCTAAACACTTTCAGGTCCTTTGTTAAATTGTTTAATATTACAAATTAAAAAATGCAATGGTAAAGTAAAGAGAAAACAAAAGGTATAAAGTATTCATTATTGTATTATTTTATAGTACACTTACGTACACGTAATGAAATAACGTGAATAAATTTTCAGAGTGTGAAAAATTTGCAATATTCCTGTTTCCGTTGATATATGAACCGATAAACTCTATGTTGCACCAATAAATCTAAATGAACTTCATGTGAAGATGGGTTAACACTCTTGAGCTATCAAGGAATGGAGAGGCTAGAGCTGCTATTGCAGCAGCCTTCCGCCAAGGACCACAAATACTGTGGGTGGGGTAAAATTGGGAGAGATGTCCTAGGAGAAAAGTTGCTCCATTGGGTATGTCATTTTTTAAACCTCGAAAGGATTATTTCAGACAAGAGGCTGAGGCATGAATGTTCACCCATACGGGTAGAAAAATTGGTCGTTTGCAGATTGGTAAATTAACTGCCAATGCTTGGAAAAAATATAGTTTATTGTATTGGTGCGGCGCGGCGTCTATACCACAACCAGAGCAATCATCCCATATGGTGAGGCATAAATCCCATACGTTCGGGATACATGGTTAAATATTTCTTAAGTGGGGCACATATCCCAACTTTACGCTAGCTATAATGGAAATATCTCTGACTAGTGGTAAGAATCGCGTCACTGAAGTCGCAAGAAACATGTTCACAGATGGGACTGGTAAACTTTGCCTTAGCAGGAGAATTTCTGAGCATTTCCAGGCAAAAGGACGTTTTGTAAGAAGTTTGTCTAGAGATGGACTGGACTGACGTTACTGCTAAGCGACACGGTGAGTTTAGGGCCTTGTATAAATAAATCACTGTTGTCCTACACTGAAAATACTGCAGACGAAACAGCATCGTAGTTCAGGCGCTGAGACAAATTGTCACCGAGTGGTTTTGCTCTAGTGAGTAAAGTTGCATCGGTGGCGGTGGGTGTAAAACAACGTAAAATAAAATCCAGCTCTGAATTATGGACTTGATTAGTGTGAGAGGTTCAGTAATAAATACAAACTAAAAACTGAAAATATAATTTTTTTGCGGGTACATAATATGTTTGGAACAGTAGATAGGGCATTAACTTTGACTAAAAAAAATACTGAAAGTTTCGTAAGTAGGGTGTATCTAGTGGCAAGTTTCCTATTACTATTACTGTAGTCTAAAAATAAATTCAGATAAAATTCCAACAATCTGACAGTTAAAGGCTGCATCAATTTATATCTAACTTTATTGCGCAAGTAGACTAAGACAAATTACGAAAGTACATGCACTGCTCTTATGCAAATCCAGATAACATTAAATTGCTTCCAGGTACATCATTAAACTGTATTTGCATACCACCGCTCGGCGTAGATTGTAAATAAATCCTTTTAAATTTTAAAAGTCTTCTGACGCATGCCTTGCGGGATTTTAAAAAATTTGATTAATACGTAAGTATAAGAACAATTTTTCTAAAATATTCAAACTTCGTTATTTAAAAGCCCTATACCATAGAGAAATTTGTTTTGAGACTATAGGAATTTTCATATTCTTGCTTATAAATATGTATAAGGTAACTGACTTTCCTGAGGGAACAACAAAATCGTTCTGCTCTTTGGACGTCCAAGAATATAACTATAAGGTAAATTTGAGATGAGTAGTAAAAGATCTAACGAAATATAAACACGGGGCCAGAATTAGGTTAAATTTAACGCTACTGCAATCCACTTTATTTATTTTGTGTCGGCATTTCATAGTTTATAAGTATTTTAACCATCATTTACTGACTGGCAGGCAGTTGCTAATTAATTTGCATTGAGTAGGTAAGCTAAAATGAAAGAAACGTGAAATAATTTTAATTAAAGCTTCCAAAGAAAATACGACTCTATGTTTTCGTATTTGCTTTTGTATCATTTAAGGATACCTGACGAAATGAAAAACAAAAAACATGCAACAGACAGAGACAGAGTGTAGGAGTATTAAAATTTTTAGTTTCAGAAAATCTTATGGTATCGATAGAATCTCGGTGTAGAACGTTTCGGCGCCGCCGATTCGCCGCCAGGACGTTTCGGCGCCGGCCGTTTCGGCGCCAGGACGCGCTAATGATTTGGATGATTTCGAGAAACCACATAGTCAGTATCTTCGTAAAAATATCAGGGAGGGGTCAGACTATTTGGATAATTTGGTGGAAGGAAGCTGACGGGTGTATTCTTCTTAACACAGCATCACCTCGAACTGAGGTTTTCTTTGGGCAACACTATACGCAATTTGTAGCCAATGTTTTTCTTGTTACAAATAAATGAAGACTGACATTAAACTACGCTGTTACGACTTAAGGTAGATTGCAGATGAATCAAATTGCATCTTACCCAACGCGGTAATTGTTTCACTGGTCAATGCTAGTGGAGGGGGGAAACGTTGATGTAGTCTTGATCTGTGAAACCGGCTAAAAAGTGTCTGCTTGAAAAATAAAAGTGCCTGTTTGAAAGATAACTTCAAAGTGTTTTTGATTCGATAAATTTCAGTCGACGTTATTTTACAGAGAATATCTGTAATAGGAAATACAGCTGGACACTGTAGGAGGGTATCAAACAAAAGTACTCTGTAAAGTAAAGCCCCATATTATGTCTAGAGATTATTTATCAGATTTTCTGTTTGCTTGTAGAAAAATAACTGTAGGTATTCAGATGTTTACGCTTTTGAGTTTCGATTATATTTTGTGTAGTATACGAAATCTTCCTAACCCAGATTTACATTTTTTTGTACGTTATTGAATTCAGAAAGTTAGAAAGTGTCAAAGTCTCATTAACTACCCTACCGCACGTTGATAAATGTAAATATAATGATGCTCAAGAAATTCTGTCTTGCTGTATATTAAGTCCTTACAACTTATTTTTATAAGAAATGAACTCTGCTCTGGTTTTTCCCGAGATTCTACAATGAAAACAAGAAAAGTAACCAACTAACGGCCAGCCAATTAAACTTGATTCAGAAATTACTCTTCAAAAAGAACAGTCGGTTAAACTCTACTATGAAACAATGGATGAATAGGCGCATTGTGTAAACTTGCTTATTCTTCCAACAAAACGTTCTGATTTATAGAAAATATGTTTAGTTAACTGCGTATACTGCAACAGTTCCCACGGTATTTACAGATAGGATATCTGCGGTTTTAACCACCTGTAATAAATTAAATTTTATATTTGTTTCCACTAATTTATAAAAAAATAGTTATTGCATATTATAATACATAAAGTTAATGAGAATCTCATCAATAACCTACCCCATTGCAATAAAGACATTTTTTATGTAAATTAAGGCAGATTAATCGTAACCCAATCAAATAGGGCGTAACAAACAAGAGCTCACGGTCAAACTTCAGATCGAGGACAAGTCACGAATTGTTTTAGTGACGGTTAGACTATTATGTTCGAAACTGTATGTAAAGGAGATAGTCATCTTGAGATGTGATCAAATCTCTCCTTAATTGTATTGTAGTAATACCAGAGCTCTGATAGAGACTAGATGCGTAACTAGAAGGACAAAAGGGCGAACTTAAATTTAATTTAATGACCAATGTAATGTTGTGGGTGTTAATTAGTTAAGAACGGATAACAATGGACTGCGGTGGTTCTAAATCTTAACTAGAAAATTTGAAACCAATGAAAATACTAAATAATAAAAATTAAATCATATAATTATTATTAATTTAAGATAATATGGTGGAAACACGGACGAGGAAGCAAGGGAAAGCGTTAGTAATTTGAGTTCAGGCTGCGTACTCGCGATTTAGAAAGAAGAGGGTGGTAATGAGAGGTAGAATGGGCGAATAATAGTTTTAATGGTAGAACAGAAAAGACGTGCGAGGTAGACAATTCGTCAGTTTATTGAGTAGTAAAGTATGAAGAATGTATGAACATGAATTAGTAACTGAGGAATACTAAGGAACAGTGGAAGATAATACACAGTAATTAGGTAAGTAAAGTTTTTTAAATATTAATTTTTTATGAGTTGGTAATAGTTTACATTTCAGAATGAAATATTTTATCCTGTACGATAGAGCTTTGATTACTCATAACTATTTGTCAGTTTCAGTCATAGGATTTACAAACATTTTTAATTCATATAGGGAATAAATTAAATTTGGTGTACTTCCGGTTTCCTATGCGTACTAACCTAAAACAAGAACACACCAGCTACAATTTTTACCTTTGGCTCTATATTTGGCAATGATAATACGCTGCAGCCATTAATATCAGTCAAAAAGCAAAAGAATTACAATAAATCATTTTTATCTGATGAACCAAATGTAATCAGAATCTTTCCTGTTCCGAAGCTAAGGGTGCAACCGGCGAGATTATTTTCAAATCAATCAACAATCGACAGTAGCTGATAGTGGCTTTTTATTGAATCCTTCTCAGTCTGCCCCATAAGAATAGTAAGAGAGAAAAACATTCAGCAAACTGCTAGTCTAAGCAAAAAAGTGAAAACTTATTAAACTTCCAAAATTATTGTATAGATAGCAATAATATTGACACAATATGTTTTTATTCTTCTTTTAATCATATTTCTACGTAAGTATATTGTGACATTGAAGTGAGTTGGGTATAGATTTTAAGATACATCTAATAGGTTTATATTTTCGCAGGTGGAATTAATTAGAAAAGCATTTACATTTGTCAATGGAATGTTTATAAAATTACTGGGTAGGTTCAGATTTGGCCTTCCCACTTAGTTTAACTAAACCTATAACGAGACACATAATTTATTAAAGAGCCCATTCTTGGAATTTATTTTTACGTAGCACATTATAAATGAAGTAGTTCTATTCTAAGTCAACTTGAAATGGCTAATAATGATTAATGAAGAAACAGTACAAACTTTGGCATTTAGAGCTTCCTTTTATGAGTTTCCAGTTGCTATCAGTTGCCATTCTGAAAATAGAACTAAAGCACGCAACTTAATCGAAAATCTTTTAAACAGCGAAGTAAAAATAGCTAGCATATTACAAACATTCCAAGATTAAAATTCAATTAAATCTGAGAGTTGAGATGAAAACAGATTTTCCTTTGATATTAAATATACTTTCCAATAAGTTTCAACTTAAAAAGAGAAGATATAATTCAGCGTAATTTATTAAATGATGATTAAATCTCTGGAAATGGAAACAAGATTAATTGTTCTGCGGAAGTTTTTAACGGAGAAAGATTTAGAAAATGTAAAAGTTTTATTTTTTGTTTGATAAATTGATAAATTTTACTTTATGTGGTTTCTCGAACGATTTTATTTTTATTGTTTCTTCTTCTTTTTATTTAAAACCTTTTATGCAACTTCTTCTGGCTGTTACATACCTCAGTTTAATTTATCTGAATTTATTCCTTGTTGTTGGTTTTTAGCCATATACCTATGTAATGATACGTGCCCACTTTAAACGGAATGTTGTTAAAAAAGCGTAGGTATGTACTCTACCCGGGGCTCTCGACCTCTTCCTCAAAGTAGATTCAACTCCGTATAGAACACAGTTGACCAAACGTAACATTTTACCCTTTGATATCGGACACCAAGGTTCAGGTGGTTGTCACCAAGTGGTTGTCTCACTCTAATATACGCTGATCTTGTTGGTTCAGTTCTCCTTCGAATTTCTCCTTGGAGGATACTATTCCTGGTTTCTAATAATGGAGGGGACTTTTTCAATAATAATTTATTTGAAAAACTAACGAATGAATCATCCTTTAAACTGAAACTGTTAAGAACTGAATGTTGAAAAACGATCAAAGCTGCAGCAAATGTCCCAATTAATAAAGAAGAGTTATTGCAATGAGAAGTCTGACATAATACAGAAGAGGATGGAAGGAGAGAGATTGGTGACAAAGAGTAATCCCAATAATCCAAAGTACTAATATAATGATGGTTGTCTAGACGAGAGATTTTAGTACTGTTTTAAAAATATGCGTTAAAATAATACCAAGTTTTCAAATTAATAATTGCACTACTAACGTGGAACATACCTAACATAATATGATTAAGCTATGTGAGGAAACATTTACTTTATTTGATTTTAGCAATTTCATAACACATTAAAAGGAAGAAAATGATTTCCTGCCGCAACAAAATGGCAATTTCTTGCTAATAGCTGCAACATGTCGTATTTGTAGCGTGACAGGTAATTTATTATTTAGAGTTAGAGATAGGAAAGCCGACGATGAACATTTTGGTTAGCATCTATAAAAACAGTATCTGTCAACTTGAATAAACGTTAACATCTACTGGACAGCAAGATCATTTTTGCTCAGCGAATTGTTGGAAACTTTCCACGAGTTTTTATTAACACTGTCAGTTTCGTATAAAATATCTGTATAAGAACATTTTAAAAGACTATAGAGAAGTCTTAAAAGTAATGTGCCAGTTCTTACCATACTACAATATTTTAATTAAACCTAATCATAATTGAACAAATTGTGTACAAGAACACGTTTATGTCTTTCAATTTTACACATCTTTAAAGAGATACTGTTGCTTCATATTACCTCGAATGAATATCAAAAAGAAACAAGTTTACATGTTTGGTTAAAACGTCTTGCATATGTATTTCCAGAATATGCATGGTATAGCAAAAAGTTTCTTGTTGAATTAATTGAATAAATAACAGAAATGGATTTGTTTTAGAATGTTAACAGGATATCTACTCTGGAAGTGCATGTAATAATTTTTAAATAACAGATACAAAGTGATATTAATGTGGTGCACGAGTTCTGATGCTGTCTAAAACAGACGTTTAAGTTATGGCTGCAATAAAGGCAACAATGTAACAGATAATAGATCTATAAAATATCTTTCTTAAATATTATAGATATATCGACTGCAGACCCAGGACGATAGCTTCGTCTTAAAGTCTTCCAAATATTTTCTTCAAACTAATAGCATACTTTTTTTCCTTTAATAAATTCACAGTCGTCAAAAATATTTTCATAATATCTATGCTGTTTACTCTGCAGTCTAGATACTGACTTAACTTTTGTCATACATTAGGTTAGTTCGCATGATTTAAATTTTTTTTACGGTAGGTATGTCGTCCTTGCAATGTTTCCAGTTTTAAAACTCTTAAATTAGTTAAAAGTAAACCTCAAAGCTAACAATTTTCAGTTGGAAGTGCTTTTATTTTAAGATAAAGAATAATATAATAGTGCACCTTTTACACATGAACGGTTACACCCTGTATACAGTAACAGCTGTCGAATCATGTTCACGCTGACCACTAACCGATAAAGTGCTCACTTTGATGCACCTACCCACAGGGGACGAATTAATGAAAGCGTGTGCACCATCCTCACTACTAAAATCTTTGTTCATGCGGCTTTCATTTGGGACTAATGTTGACAATTATACCGGGTGGCCGGTTTCAAAGGTGTACATAGGGATTTAACATTGTATTGAACGTTTCTGCTGATTCCTGCTCGCCAATTCAACTTACAGGAATGGTAATGGTATTAATTGAAAGGTAAAATTATTGCGCTTCAAATGGCGCTAATAATAAAATTAAATGTGCTATATTTATTTTAAAATCACGATTTAAAATTTTGCGATTTTTAAATATGACGTGCCATGATTTGTTCAAATTTTTGTTAAAATAGTTGTCATTTACAGAAATCCACTAATTTACGCCAACTAAATTATCAAATTTTTTGACAAATGCTTTAAAATTTGAAAATCATGGCACGTCATATTTAAAAATCTCAAAATTTTAAATCGTTATTTTAAAATAAATATAGCACATTTAATATTATTTTTAGCGTCATTTGAAGCGCAATCATTTTACCTTTCAATTAATACCATTACCATTCCTGTAACTTGAATTGGCGAGCAGGAATCAGCAGAAACGTTCAATACAATGTTAAATCCCTATGTACACCTTTGAAACCGGCCACCCGGTATAATATATTTATTCTGATAGTTTACACGTGGAACATACCCTACGATAGATTTAACATAAAATGTAATCAATGTTTTATTCGTATTTGTAAAAAATTTCGTCTTTGTCCAAGCTTTGTTTGTTAGCAATTTTAATATTTGTTTTCAAGATCTTGGTGAAACTTAAATAACAATGACTGAAATATTGGACGAAAACTCAACAACAATCAATGAAACTTCCGAAGTCAATATTTAGATTGTCGTACCTATAACCCGTATCTGTAAAATTGTAATTTATTGGTTCGGTAATTCTTCAAAATTTTCATTCATTTGTTAAGAGTGATACCCCTACATGAACGGATAACGAGCGACAGAAGCAACATATTGTGTTACTTCCACTAACGAACTCTGCTCCCAAATTATCTGCCTGGCTACAATGTTATTCGTAACACACAACGATTTGTTCGTAGCCGGAAGGAATAAGCGGATTTGCAAATGGAAACTTTTTTGCTTTTGTTTATAAAACTCAATCCTTTCAGAACAATTTCTAATTTTCAATCTACTAAACACACATTGCCTTTTTGAGGATGGATTTATTAGAAATTATGGGAACTTGTTTATGTTGGAAAATACATTTCATTGAAAAGCACAGGAAATTACAATTAATTTTTTTAATTTCTTTCGGTGTGCGCTGCCCAAGTACATGCCCTACCGTTTTTCGTGACATCACTCACCGTATTTTACGACCGTTAAAAGACGGCACCGCTTTCCTAGGAATCCAGAGCTTAACGAACTGATTGTCTGATAGTCAGCTAAACACGGTGGACTTTCACAATAGACAGTTTTAAATGTAAGTGAAAGGTCATTTCGTGTCTTGAATAAATACCAAAATAAAATAAGCAGATAGTTATTATAGAGAAATTCGGCAGGATTATTTCGATACTGTCACAATATTGCATTTTTTTTTCGGTAACCTATGGGAATTATGAAGTAATGCATCAAACACAGGCACCAATTTGTGTATTGCATTTTTACTAAGAACTTGCAACTCGTTGGTGATTAATAATTAAACAGTGGTCAACTTTAAGAGATTACCAAAAAAAAAGTAATATGGTCTAGACTTATGTATAAATCATTGTAATCAGTTGGGTTTTAGTATGCGTGCTGTTAAATGTAAATTATTTTTGAGGTGGTAGGTAATCCCAGAGTTGATATAGGGTTCCATACTTTTTGTGTCTTTGGTTAATTTCTAATATTAAAATGTAGAGTCGACTTTTCCGTCCGTTAAAAAGCAAACGTATTGATTTGTAGTGATAATAAAATATTTAAGGGATGTTAAAGTAGGTCGCAGGAAATGTTGAGGAAACATCGACATTAAGCTTTTACTTTCTTTAGAACCGTAAAAGAATTTACTACGTTTTTATTTGAGTTTATGACGACTAATTTACGAGAATTTTAAATGAAATCACAATCTAAAAAACGAATGCAGAATCTTCAGCAGAGAGTGATTTAATAAAACTCAATCGGCTGTAATTTAATGTGTGATTGTGGTAATAACAACCTGACGAAAGGAGCCATTTCAAGAGATCGTAGAAGAATAACTACTGTCTGGGAGACAAATTAACCCTTATAACTGATTTGGAGTTATTGTGCTTTGGGCAGCCAAATCACAAAACATCTGCTCGCGAACCATTTGGACTGATTGAGTTTTAGCGCAAATTTGTTCCGTAGTATTAGCTTTCGTCGACGTTGAATTCCTACAGGAAGACATCAAAGTTTCTGTTCTAAAACTTCTCGTCGCCGAGTTGCTGAATTACTTTAGGTAGGTAATGATTTTTGCTACGTTCTATTTTGGCGGATGACATTGAAGTTCGAGTATTCATGTATTTTTTTCGTCTCAAATGGGGGGTAATTATCACCCACGCTATAATTTTACTTTTAGATTACTGAGTTGGAAAAAGTTACAACAAAAATGATTGTATGTGGTAGTATAAATCCGAAAATGTATGAATAATCAAGAAATGTTCCAAACCTTCCTCTGGGAAATACTAGCAAGTTTACATTATAATATATTACAGCAACTGAAAGGACGGAATTGCGGGGGATATATAAGTGATGAAAATGCGAAAATAATTTACGAAAGGTAACGGTCGGAGGATGAAAATGAAAGTAAGGGAACTTTAAAAGAATAACAAATGGAGGTTATTTTCACACAAGAACGAATTGTTTATTTTCTCTTTGAATGAGGATATATTTCTCTTATAATGTGTTATTACCAGCTGATTTGACGGTAGCAAGTTGCTCAGATGTTGGTGTTTCCAGAAGACACATGATTCAGATTCTCGAGCCTACAGAAATTTATAGCTAGTATTATTTTAAATTTTCTTCTGGCTTTTGCCATATTCGTAGCAGTAAGATTGAAGAGTTTCAGTTTAATCTTGTAACACACCTGGCATAATAATTCCATGGTAAGAAGTTACTTTGAT
Organism: Hemicrepidius hirtus; assembly: GCA_963082805.1. Taxonomy (NCBI): domain Eukaryota; kingdom Metazoa; phylum Arthropoda; class Insecta; order Coleoptera; family Elateridae; genus Hemicrepidius; species Hemicrepidius hirtus. The sequence goes on from OY720161.1 coordinate 10,132,855, forward strand.
TTTGTTTTTTCATTAATTGTTATATTATCGTCACGAAGTGCCTAAAATAATTATTAAGGTAACAATACTGATCAATGTAATTACCTAAGTAAAATCAATGTTTGTCCAACATGCAAGTATCACGCGCTAAGCATGCTTGTATCACATGTCAGTTTGACATTATACTTGCATATGATGTTGCAATTCTGCTGGTTCAGCATATCAGGTTTCATGAGAGATGTGGTGATGAACGTGTGCCCGAGGTCATGCTCATATATGGACACTGAAATTAGTATAAAAGCACAACACTTGTCCATTCGATTCAGTGTAAGTTACACTCAACAACGAGCCAGTAGCTAGACTCTTCGACCCAGCTTTAATTCCAAGTCTAACTGGTTGGGTCCTTCGGGGCCCAAGCTCTACATCAGAAGACTCGGCATAACTACAGCAACACAGACCTGACCGGTGCCAACTTTAATCAGAACTCAGAAGACCACAGAACACCCCTCCGACCAACCATGGTTTACTTGGCGCTAGTAACAACACTTGTGTAAACTCACCTTAATGGTGTATTTGTTCACTTTGTAAACTTTGCTTAAATATAATTATGTTAAACTATTGACTTGTTTAAATCCAGACCAGTCAGAATTTATAACGTGACATTATTCTGTGTTTTATTTAATGACATGTAAAACCGTTTGTATCCCAATACATTATTTGATTACGTAAATGTTTATTGCAAGTAAGTTAACTGACCAATGTCTTTTTTGAGATAGGTACTTTGGACCCCTTAAAAGTTCTAAGGTAGTATTTTCTATTTAAACCGTATTCTCGTCTGAGTACCAATCTTAATTTTTATTACAATCTCTATGAATCTACTTTTTTACTCAGTGTATTAATTATTAACTGTTTGCAGTCAACCATATTATTCCTATTTTCAAGTAGTTCCTATCGCTTTCTCGTACCAGAAATAGGATTAACAGTAGATGTCCAAAGTGGCTTAATATTGTCATATAATGCAACGGGTGCTTTGAGTTTTGCCGACAATATTTGTCATCTGAATACGACTAGCGTCCGTGACGAAAATAATTACGAGCGATACGTGAGTAGGTAATTATTTTCCAAAAACAGCAGCAACGAGTAATGAATGAATGGCAGTTGGGAGTTGGTAGGTTAGTAGGTTTTGGAAAAGACAATACTACAGAAAACTATTAGCATACTTTTCCAATATTATTACAAGTGTGGATAAACATTTTCCTGAAACAGAGAAATTTGCTATTGAATATTGCTATTCAAAATGCAACTAAGTTCATGTTTCTAACCAGGAAAATAACAGTTGTAGTAACAATGTAGAAATTTACATAAGGGATTGCGATTTCCCTAGTTGCATCAGCTAATTCGCTTCTATTTTATGTGCGAACATTCGGTTTGGTAACCCATTAAATCCAGTGCGTGCTTACTACGTTTGTAGCAAAAGCTTTATAGCTTTACACAATTTCATGTTATTTCAATCTTGACAAAAAATAGTTATAGCTTAGACAGTAATAGATACTGACGTCGGTGGACTTGATTAAATTTCAGGTATCATGTTTTTCTTTACTTTAACCACACATTTGATTTATTCTTGCTTATATTCTTGACAACTGGCAGAGTCATGTTCTGTTATAATAAATGTTATAGTATAAGAGTATTTGCTTTAAAAAAGTTAAAGTATGTATCTCAGTAACACTGAAATAATCGCTCAGCTCTGTGTATTAGAATGAATAATTCATATCACACTTTGTATGCAAATAGGTTAGTGAGTATTCCCTAATCACTGTGTGAATATATAGATTTGAATATATCGTACCTACTATTACTTAGTCGATACAAAAACAGACACTGTTACGAAATAATCTGAAGAATCTATTCATACCGTTTCTCATTAAAAAAATACAATAACAACTAGGAGTCGGGACAAACTGATTCGTTTTGACAAAATGTGTTGTTTAAATGGTTTGCTATTTTAATCGAATTGTAATGTTTAAAATAAAACATTTCCTTTGCTTTAAACTACACAAGGACGTATAGAAACCGAATTGGTTTGGCTGGTAAAAGAGTTTTATACCAACTTTTCCAACTCACCCTGTAGAGAAAACTTGTATCATGTCCGGAAAAGTTCTTAGCAGCATTATAAATGTATTTTAGTATCGATTTGTCATTATTCTATTTTTAACGTGTTATTTAGTGTGAAGATGTATTCACGGCGTTTGACAGTAAACACAATTCAGATGATATATTATTTTTGAGTAAATGGGGTGAGAGGAACAACGGAACCGCCAACTCCGGCTGAATTTAAAAGTGTATTAAAGTTTATTCACTCCATGTTACAGGACTATACAGCATGTTTTCTTCGAAACGATACATCTAATTTATTTCGATATAACAGGCATGGTGTAACGGTTCATTTGTAAAAAAAAGGTACTAATACCATATTCTTCATCACAAAAGAAATACTTTCTACAGGCAATCGCTAGATTTTAGTTTTATTTTTTAAATTTCAACAAAGAGTTTTAAAACTGCAACCATTTCAAGAGCGGCATACATGTCGCTCTTGGTATACCGTAGAAAAGTGAAAACATGCGAACATAAATATACGAACATAATATACGACAAAAGTCCTGTTTAGATTGCAAAGCAAACAACACTGGCTGTATCTTAAATAAAAAAATAAATTATTTTTTGTGCAACCGTACGCGAAGTGGGCGTTTCGCGTCCGCTGTTCAGGACGCGAAATCTAATTTCGCGGCCGCTGCTAATGGTAGCGGCCGCTAAAGTAAAAATCATTGTAATTTATACAAAACTAATTGTTTTATTTACTCCATATCCATAGTAACGCACTAACTGAAAGCCGTTTTTCTATTTACAATGAATTAAGCTGTAGGTTTTCTAAAAGCAATAACATTTACAATTACACATTTTTTACGGTTGCACAAAAAATATTGTGTATACCTTGTCCGCGAAATTCTTTAGCGCCCTCGAGATTGTCTTTCCTCGGCCGCAAGCGTCCTCGGCGACAATTTTCTCTCGGTACGATAAAGACACATTTCGCGTCCTTGGTATACAAATAACTATTTTGTGCAACCGTACGCGAAGTGGGCGTTTCGCGTCCGCTGTTCAGGACGCGAAATCTAATTTCGCGGCCGCTGCTATGGTAGCGTTCGCTAAAGTAAAAATCATTGTAATTTATACAAAACTAATTGTTTTATTTACTCCATATCCATAGTAACGCGCTAACTGAAAGCCGTTTTTCTATTTACAATGAATTAAGCTGTAGGTTTTCTAAAAGCAATAACATTTACAATTACACATTTTTTACGGTTGCACAAAAAATATTGTGTATACCTTGTCCGCGAAATTCTTTAGCGCCCTCGAGATTGTCTTTCCTCGGCCGCAAGCGTCCTCGGCGACAATTTTCTCTCGGTACGATAAAGACACATTTCGCGTCTTTGGTATACAAATAACTATTTTGTGCAACCGTACGGGAAGTGAGCGTTTCGCGTACGCAATACAGGACGCGAAATCCAATTTCGCGGCCGTTGTTAAGGTAACGGCCGCTAAAGTAAAAGTAATTGTTTTATTTACGCTATTTCCATAGCAACGCACCGACTGATGGTCGTCTTTCTATTTAGAATGAATTAAGCTGTTCGTTTTCTAAAAGAAATAAGATTTGTAATTACACATTTTTTACGGTTGCACAAAAAATGTTGTGTATACCTTGTCCGCGAAATTCTTTAGCGCCCTCGATAGCCGAGATTGTCTTTCCTCGGCCGCAAGCGGCAGTACGATAGAGACACATTTCGCGGCCTTGGTATACAAATAACTGTTACAGGAAATTAAAAGCTCGGAATGATCTACAAATAAATAAGGAACGTACTTTTGGCAGTAAATTAATGCAAACCCATGCAAATATACCTAGTAGAATTTCTCCGACTTAGCTTATTTTTCAGCAGAAATTTTAAATGTGATATTGAATCTAGATATTATGTCATAGTGTACTTCTTTTTTTTAAGAGTTACACCCTGTATAGATACTAAACCAGTGGAAACCAACTGCTTATTATTCGGAAAGCCATAATTGGCAACTAACCCCTGCGTCAGCACGTCACAGCATTAAATATTAAAATAATTTTTCCGATATATAATATTCAAGCTTTAAAAGCTTTTATATTAGACGTCCGATATTTCTAACGGATTAGGCATATGGCTGTAGCATAATACAGAAAACAGTACCAATTAATACATATAATTATTGTACTAAACTATTTCCTGGTAGGCGGCTTCAAAAGGTAGGTATAGTTGTTATTTTTACGGCAATATGTCAGGCACAGAGAGGCTTTTGCGTGTGTTATCATTGAACTCGTAAAATAGCGTGTCCTTACTCTATGGCCCTAATGGTCCTGATGATCGTTGTCAGTACGCTGGCACCCCCATTATATAGGCCACACTGCGGTTGTATATGTGCCGGCTTTATGCTCATTTGTGATGTCCCTTATTCAGATATCGATTTCTCATACACGCACGCAACCCCGACACTGTTCGTGTTGGTACCTAGTACATTCTAATATTTTGCTAGCCAAAACTTTCTTGTGAAATACTTGCTTGACGAGAACGGAATTTTAATGTGAGGGTAGTTAAACATCTAATGTGCTTGACGCTAAGGAAATGAACACGGAGCTTAAATTTGAAACTACTTCCCTGAAAGGAAAACACAAATTGTAAATGATAAGTCATTACGTTAACTTGCAGTGTTATGTTAGGTTTGTGTTAGTGTTTCTCGTGCCGAACTGTTCCAATAATTTGGTATTCAGCGTTTCTGGGTAGAGGTCAACAAGGGGTTGTAACAATTTATTTTTGACATCGCGTCTTTATTTCGATGATACGCTATTTTTAGAAAACAGAAGTTGTCATTTATCTAGGAAGTCAAAATTTTAAAATAAAAATTATATCGTATCGCACCGGGTATTCTAGAATGAAGCAGTTTGGAGTTGGCTGAATCGAGATATTCTACAACATGTTTTTCTTCTGAACTGCTGGGTTATAATATTTCTGAGATGTTTCCTTTTACTTTCAAATCGTTATTTGTTTATAGTTGGTGTATTTCTCGAAACGATCTCTCTTGAAGGAACCCAGTTTTTGATTATGTGCGGTGATTACGTTGTACAAGGGTAAAAATAAAACTTTAATGATATTTGGAGAAGTGTGTAAATCACACAACTTGGACATAGGTAATCTATTAAAAACATAGTTTGGTGAACGTTCCTATACAACCGCTCGTGCAGAGTAAAGATCCACAACTTCCACTCCTTTTCTATAAATCTACAGTCGGGCGTCTCTCAAGGATCCGTACTCTCTCCGTATACTCCCACGACTTTTCTGTTACAGATCCAAGCCGCACCAAAACCAGATTCTTCGTAGACGATACAACCTTTAGGACAGCACAGAAGACAGTCCCGCGCCGCCCCTTTTCAGGAAATACAAAGAAAACTAGCAAGGATCGAAAGATGGACCAGGAAGTCTCAATCCATATTATTTAGCGACCCCAATTCAACCGGAAACCCTAGACCAGATACCGCCCACATCCGAATGTCCGTAAATAACCAAGAACTCCCCCTAACCAACCACGTAAAATACCTTGGTATCACATTACAAAACACTTGCACCTTTAGCCAAGACCACCTGGAAACCCTTAAAAGTCCGAAATCGCTCCAACTTACTCCGTCGCGTCCAAGGCAGATTCCCAGGATGCAACTCTCAAACCCTGTTTCATACTTACAACACCTATCCTATAATAAATTACAGACCTACCATCTATCCCATACTCCAAAATACCCTTATCCAGCAAATCCTCTCCTGCGAACGACAAATTCTCAGAAGAATATTCCGCCTCCACAGATACCATCCAAACATCCTCGTCCACCAAGAAACCTGTACCACCCTTGTCTCCGACCGCATTATATGTCTCCAGCAAAAATATATAACCCGCACACTTGAAGCCTTAGATAATAATAATAAATAATAATAATAATCTCTACACTACCCATATCCTGTTGCCAGGCCCCAGAAGCGCAATGCTTGTGCGGGGGGGAGGAAGGGGCTATTATTATTAAGCGGGCCCGCTTGCGTCTGCAGCCGACTTAGAGATGGGATAACTCAATAGCCTAGGAAACACTCCAAACCACCCATAAACCTCTCAACCGAAATCTCATTCCCATCCTCCGAATCTCTCCAAAACCCAAGCGCAAGCTAAAATATCCACCCACCGCACTTCTGTGCTCCCTCTACCCTAACCTTCCTCAAAACCTTCTAGAAATAGTTGAAGACACTCCCTTGAAAATAACCTTGAGATAACTCTCCACACAACCACTTCTGTCTTTCTTTAATTTTTACAGGAACCAGAACCGACTACTGGATCTCGACGAACCCTAACCAGGACGACAACCATAGGATCCACCAACCTGGACTGAAGAGGCTAAAAGTCGATAGCGGTCACCATAAATAAACAAATATTGGCTTGTATAATTATGTTATATTGTATAAACTTGTAAATAAACGTATTTGAATTTGAATTTGAACGTTTGTCAATTTTGATTGCCAGTAGTTTAGATTCCATATCTACTGTGTTACCGTTTCTTTGTCTTCCAATGCTCTTTCGCTCTTGGGAATATTACTAAAGTTACCATTTTATCCTTTATAGTAAAATATATTAGGTAGGTACTTATTTCTCACTAGACTGAAAATGCCATGGCAAGACTCAAACGATATTAATAATAAGAATGAAATATCTATTATTCAAATAGGAAATATAAGCTCTGTACAGTATACAGCACACCACGAATTCAAATATTTAATATCTAGCTTACAGGACTATTAGAACATCAAAAGAAACTTGCCGCAAAACTTCCACTTCTCTTCAAGTATTAAAGTCCTAATTAACGGACATATGCTTGGTTAAATTAACAAGACGTGCAAACTTCGTTAATACTCATCAACTTTAGCGTATTATGCAGAAGCATTATATGACGCCTTTCTTAGTAGAAAAGACTTTTCAACAAATCGGGGTTTTCCGCTGAAGTAACAACAGCAATTGAAATACCACCTGCTTGAAAAAGAACTGTGCTTGATAATTTGTCCATTTCCTAAAAACAGCGTAGTAGGTACGTTACTTATGGGATTTTGTTTTCCTGTTACATTTTAGCAAGATTGGTAGAGGGGAGAGGGTATAGTATAGGGTGTCCAAGATAAGGTTTCGCATACATGGGGATATCGTAAACGGCAAGAGATAGAAATTTGGTTAAATAAGAAAAAATGTACAGCGTATTGAAGATTACTACCAGCACCATTCAAATTCTATACATTTTGCACAGTTGTCAGTACAGGCTGAAAAATTTTAAATTTTCTGTTTTCTATTTCCCTGTGTAATCTGATTATTAAACGCAGTAGCGCAAAATGGATTTGCACTTTTTCATACAGATTTTAAATCTATAAATAAATTTTTTGTAAGTCACTAACTTTTCAAGGTATTGACATCATTACTTTTTCAAATATACGTCAAAGGCAGGCATGTCACCGTTGCAAAGAGCTGTTTTTTTCCTATCAACTAATGTAAGGTTTGATGGATCCAACCATACATCGGACCCTGTAAATGGAGTTTAAAGAACTTAAACATTCATGAACAAAGCAATATTTCGGTATACATTGAAAGAGAGGACACCAATAGAATGGACAAATAAATCAAAATGAAGTTAATTGCTTGATAAAGGAGGCTGTGGAGAGGTCACCGCTGGCATTATAACAAATAGCTTGGCCAGATGAGCAACAGAAACGCATATATCGACGGGGGAAAAGAACGGTAGCTGATAAATACATGAAACGGTAAAATATCCTACCTAAAATATCACTAAAATAGTCATAATATCTAAGCATAAAATAAAGAATGGAAACCCTTTGAGGATGCAGACGTCCACGAATGTAAATACTTCAGTGGTCAATATTTCATTTTTATATTAGCATAAATTAAGTGATTTTTCCATATTTATTTAACTGCATTCGATTAACGCCGTTACTAGCTCCACGGCTGACGTGCATATAATTCTGGCGTGATGGCCGACTCGGCGCATATCTGGGGACTTGGAAAATCATTTCAGCTTCCTGAGATTATAGGGACAGAGGTGCGTACGATTGGTTACCTACTACTAAGTCCCCGGACATGCGCAGTAGGTGCAGCTCGTATTGGCTTCGCCGAATTAATGACGTCACCCCTTGACAATGATGTGATGCCGTGGATTTTGTGTCAGAATTATATCCACGTCAGCCGTGGAGCTAGCAGCGGCGTTCTATTTTAGCTGTTAGGGTTTAATACTGAACTCAGGAGGATTAAAAACTATTACACCCAGAGATCCGCATAATCTTATAGAGATGATTAACATTCAACTACATTCTGCACTGCTTTAGGCCTACGACTATGACGTACCTACACATGAAATTTGTTATATTACACAAAACGGTAGTTAGCTTTGAAAATACAGGAATTTTTCTTGTTTCTATACAGTATTTATTTCTAACCACAAATCGATGAAATACCAAACGAATCGAATTAGTAAAATTTACTGAAATTCATTCTGCGCGGAATATGAAAGCGAAAGAGGACTATGTTTGTATACCTCATGTATAATACTCATTTTAATATCAACTCTTCCAAATTGCGTAAAAATACACTGGCAGAAGAATTCGGATTGAAGTTTTAATGGATATGCAGCTACATTACTTCTTCGTTGTTACGTTGGTTTCGAGCCTTGACAGAGAGACAGACACTTTTTCGCTGTTGACTCAATCATTTTTAATGTACTCATCAGCATCATATTTCGTATCAGTTCTTATAGTATAACGAATAAAAAAATACAATGAAAGGTACATTGTATACATTTTGTCGAGAAATTAATACTTAACCAGAAGTTTGCGAAAACCAGTAATAACAATCGAGTGAATTTGGGGCCTTGTTGAATTTGTGGTTCCCTAGAATTCGTGGAATTCATAACAATCCGGTGCGTGTTCTAGGTTGACGAATACATTATCAAATTCAACCAATGAGAATTCACGTCATTCAAAAGAACACGTGGGGCAAGTTTACAGCAATATTATGCTTATTGATTAATTATATTATATTATTTAACGGTTAAGAGATGAGGTCTAGAATTCCATTGCTCAAGGACACTTTCGGCAGCGACAGTTTAGAAGATAGTTCGATAGATTTTCGGGGCCTATACGGAATTGTTATGGTTTATGGATGAGGTGATTGTTCCTTATTTATGGTTCGGTCGTGCTACAGATTGAACACAGGGAAGAAACAACGGCCAGAAATCGATTTCATATAAATAATGCTCAGCGCTTCCATATATTTTCTATGTGTAGTTTAATTTTCCACACTCAACCAGAAAACAAACTGAATAAACATCTGTAAGCAACATATGTTTGAATTTCATGAGACAACCTATTAACACTAAAAACTGCATGTTTATTTTTTTATATAACCAAAAGATTAAAACCTTCTAATAATACGTATTAAATATCCGAGGAACTCTATTATTTTCGATAACCTTAGGGATACACTAAAGTACTTGAATGATCCCATTAGCGCGAAACTGCGATAGAACAGCACGGTTTATTAAAATTAAGTGCCAAGGTTGTCTCGTTGTGTTAACCGCACCATTTCGCCATTTTGCGTGCGAAAGCATACATGCGTTATCAAACTTTACCTATTTAGAAATGTCACAGTATGTGACTTTTTCTAAAAATTCGTAATCCCATCCCCCGTCATATCATAAATTGCAGAGGTTCTTGACTTTCTTTTTCGTTTAATAATACCGAGCTGAATGAAGAAAAGTTTTTGTTTAGAAAACGTTTTCATCAGGGTGCTATCAAGACAAAGATTTTCCGAGAGATCAGTGTAAACGTTGCGCCTGATGAGCGCCTTTTAGGTGGCTGTACAGAATTTGTGGTATCTAAGGAAGTAATGAGTACATGTTGATAAGAGATGATACTATTGTACCCGGTTTGTTGTACTTTCAGCAGCAGGTCGGGGCGAAGCAAGAAGCCACCTACATAGAATCGATACGTTGATGTAAACACTTGTTTTGCATATTTTATATGAAGACTTAAATATTGTATAAGAAACTGAAGCTACTGAGGGCCTATTAGTTTGTAATTTGTATTCATTTTTCTACAATGTCAGTGAGATATTTAAAATTAAACAGGCGAAGCTCAGCTACTAATCATCAAAATAATGCTAAAAGTGATATAACACTTTTTTCAAATTCTCGATATCTATTAACGAAGTAGCAGCATGCTAAAATTAATTAATTAGTTTCTGTATTTTACCCAAAAATCACCATAATCTACAGCAGTCATTGACATTAAAGACAAAGGATAAGAGTCTGCTGTGAAACTATTATACAACGGAAGGGAATATTCGTTTTAAGATTTCGTCAGTCAGTCAGAGGTTTGACATTATAGCTAATTTATTTTGGTTTATTTTTTTAATCACTTGTTTACGATCGCTACCGACCGACTGACGATCCGTTTCTGGCAGAGTCCAGCCCAAATCTTGAAAATTAACAAAACGCAGTTAAAAATTCACGAAATTCTCATCCACCGTACATTTTAGCTATATGACTACCTTATACTATGTGATAGACAATTAAATTTTGCATCAATTATATCATAATATATAGGGTGTTTCATTTAAAATATCAAATTTGCTTATTGTAGTGTGGAAACCAAACACCCTGTATACGTGATATATGTTTAGGTAAATGCAGAATTATATACTGAATAACTTTTATATTTAAACTTCTTTTATATTTTGACTAATAAAGGCGCTATAGGAGCATCAATATTTAGTTTGTTGATCTATCTTCTAAACATTTCATTTCACGTTTGCAAAGGCTGAATACCCATTTCAATTTTGGTTTGAGAAATTATTTAGTCATTTAACAAAAACATTTCATTAATCAAAGGAATCTTCTGAAATAATTAATTTGTAGCGTAGTTCAAATAAACCACTGATGCCCGATTGCACCGTCGTCACTTAAATTTTAAGCGAGCCTTAAAAGTTGAATTGCCATGGATACAATTGTTACCAAGAATTGTATCCATGGCAATTAAACTTTTAAGGCTCCCTTAAAATTTAAGTGACGACGCACGGTGCAATCGGGCATGAATTCTTTAAAAGATATTTAGACCTAACAAACCCAAAAAAAAGATCGAACAAAATCTCGCACTTAATTACGACTGAAAAAGGTATGGCAGATGCCAGCGAGTTTTATTATTTTAATGAAGTTAAGCCAAGTCACACATCTACATTTACATAACTACATCGGTTGTATGAGACTTATGGCATTTAATTTCTCACTTCTCGGGTATAATACGAGTAAATTATACATTAATGTTAAGCTGATTACAGCAGTGTGCCCCTCCTTTGCAATATATACAGGGTGCGGTCTAGGACATTAGGGCGCCGCCGTTAGGGCGCGGCCGTTCGGGCGCGGCCGTAAGGGCGCGGGCCGTAAGAGCGCGGGGACACTCGGGCGCGAGGACACTCGGGCGCCGGCCATTAGGGCGCGGGACACTAGGGCGCGAAAGCTGTCTAATATTTTCAACGTGACTCTTCTTGTCGAAATAATTCGTTCTGATTGCACATACTACTTATATAACGTAATGTAAAGGAGTATTGACATCTAAGTTTAAGTATGAAGAGGGAAATATATTAGTACAAAAAATGCTGGACAAAGATATAAATCCTGTAATTTTAGATTTACTTTTAAATGATGTGACATATTATATTTCAATTTAAAAAAAAATCTGTTTGCTCCAAGAACTAGTAATATAAATTTGAAATTATAAAATACAGGTTTCATAAGGCTTTTTATCGCAATCATTCTTGAACTCTTCCGATAAAAACTTGCCTTTATGAGACTTGCTTTTTAAATATACTATTAATGCACTACTTTCATAATTTAATAGAATTATTACAATACAATATAGAATACAATTGAATCTGTAATGTATTTAGCTCTTCACACTTAAACATTTACATTACGTTATATACGTAGTATGTGCAATCAGAAAGAATTATTTTGACAAGAAGAGTAACGTTGAAAATATTAGACAGCTTCGCGCCCTAGTGTCCCGCGCCCTAATGGCCCGCGCCCGAGTGTCCTCGCGCCCGAACGTCTTCGCGCCCGAGTGTCCCGCGCCCGAACGGCGGCGCCCGAACGGCCGCGCCATAACGGCGGCGCCTTAATGTCCGGGTCCGATACACGGTGAGTTTGCTAACAAGAATCAGCTGAATATCTCGATTATCTGAAGTATTCAAATAATTCTTCTTGGGTAAACTCTCAGAGGTAACTCTCTTTATATTATATTAGCACTGTCAAATATTTTTTAGGCTTTATCGATGAGGTATAATAATATTCTTAGTTATTAATGGAATATATAATACCTGGACAAACATAAAATTTAAATTGTTTGAGACATTACAGATTTCTTTGTTACCATACATCGACATATTACGGCAAGACTTCACTCATGTGAACTTGGGTAATAACAATATAATTTTTTTAAAATTCTATTAAGTAGTAAAACGGTTGCAGTAATCACGTTTTAAAAAAATAGAGGGATAAAGAGAAAAATATGGCAAACGATAAACATCAATAAAAGTTTTGATTAAAAAAAATATTGAGGTAACTAAAAAATTCATTACATCTCAACCAGAAAGGGCTAAAAAAATTGACTATGCTTAGATACATAGAGAGAGTTGGCTATTATAGGCTACCCAAACAGAATTATATTTGAAAACTTTAGGTAACGGAGATATCCAGCTGATTCTTCTTAGCAGATTCACCCTGTATATATGCAAGGAGCTGTTGCCGACCAGACCCTGCCTTGGAGAGAACATTTAAAGTATGTTCTAGATACGTATATCGTAAATCTACATCCCACCCATAGGTACTTGCTCTTTGATATTTTATTAAAATAAAAATCATTGTTAATTACAGCTTATTGCAAACAATCGTGCCAATTTGCCCTTTGAATATGCATCGACTTGGAAACTGTCGAGAAAAACGTTTCCGGTGCATGTTAAATGAATTTACGAGCACGTAAATTCGCTTATGTGTTTATAGTCTGTGAAATTCCTTTCAAATTAAAATTTTGCTTGCGCGGTGGTAAAATACAAAATTAGAAATTTTTATAATAGAATGGAAGTAACCCAGCGCCCTAAATATTTAATAAAATATTCTGGAACAAAATTGAATAATATTCATTAGAATGCATTTAAATGTAAATTATAAAATGCAAAATTTATTATTTGCCTTTCTTTACATATAGAAGTGTTTAGGAGAAGAGAGGCAAATGAATTTATATTGTATATGTGATCTACACCTACCATAAGAAGATAACAAAGGGCACAGTCACAAAAATGTAAACAGAGGTACACATATTATGCCATACTTGAATTTCGCAAATATTCGTTTGTTTAAAAAACCTCGAGGCCGTATATTTAACCCACCACCACAAAATATGTTCTTTTGTCAACTTTGCTTCAGTAGGTAAATTTGAATTATTTTTAGAATGCCCCCATTCCTACATATTTGGCTCTCTGTAAACAATGTCTAACAAATCCTTTTTATTAAAACAAACACTTTCACAATATTTTATTGAAGTATTTCGTATCAGAATACTGGTCTAAATAGTTACAACATTCTAATCTTTCATATGCAATAGAATGACGAATTCGTCGTGTCCTGTTCCAATGCAAATACAGATTTGATTAAAACGTATCTCCTATCGCGATACGAACGTAACAATATTTTAGAAATATAAAGTTTAAAGGAGCACCCGCACTGGTTCAAAAATGCTTCCTTAAAAAGTTCATGCATGACGGTGCTCCACCACATTTCAGTCTTGTTGCTAGGGAGTACTTAAATAATAATTTTTCGAATCGGATTGGCAGAGGTATGGCAGTTGCGTGGCCAACCCGCTCTCCAGATTGCAATCTATACGATTATACTGATTATTCGCCATTTTGAAAATCCCTTTTCAAGAAAGCATTTTTGGACACGTGTTTATAAGAACTTTTTTTGCAGTTTTGTACAATACATCACGTTGGTAAAGTTTGGCCAAGCAATTCAGATACACCCTGTATAATTACCTTTCATCTGTCTATTAACCGAACTTTGAAACTCGTTTGAATATCACACTAAAAAAATAGACTTCCATCTGTCAGAGGGTTAATATTTGTCAAACTACTAAATTATTAAATTACCGTAATTACATGGTCTGCATTCATCGGCAACAAAACTTCTCGAATGGAACATTAAGCTGCAGGGACATAGAAGTTACGGAAATGTTCCCCTTAATTAAGGTAATTGAAGAAAGTATAATGAGAATCCATTACTTTTTCTAACTCTAATATTTCCCTTTTGGGACGGTTTTAGAGGTTTGCTTTGTGTGAGGGCTTGCCGTTGCCCATCGCATTTATCGTTAAATCTTTTTTACTTTGGTATATTAGTTCAAGCATTACGCATCGGCTATATGGAAGTTTTAAGACAAATAAATTGCTTCTAGAAAATATGCCAAACGGCATACAGTATGCGAAAATATGAGCTTCACCAAATTATTACGAATGGGAATTTTAGGAACAATAGAACCGAATTGTCATTGTTTGGTAATAAGTCGTTCTGCTATAGTTGGGTAGATAGTAATTTTTCTAGTTCACCCCATAGAACTCAATTGAACGAGTATAAGCAGGAATTGGTTAATTTCAAATCAATTGAAAGGTTGATGAAGTTCAAGGTTGAACAATTATTGCCAACCTACACAAGACCTGCATATAATGTATTGATTGCATTCTTCCAATATGTTCAGATATTACTGAAATCATAAAGAGTTCCTTTATAATTTATTACTACATACGTACAGAGTGTTCCCCCCTGAGGAAGCCGACAAACTTTTACCATATCTTCAAGAAGTATTTCTGTCGATATCTTGAAAACGGGGAATAATTAACCCATAATCTACACTGAACTTTTCTGTTCCTCAGGGCATACCCGATATAACACTATTAAATTAGAGAACAACGTAATCAATGTGAAAAGGTACTTGAACCGAAAACGTCAAAAATCCTTCTGGGCATCTTGAAATACAGTCATTGGTAGTATACATTGATGTGATTATATTTCTGAATGTATAAAGTTGTTGTTTACGATAAAAACTGTTAATGTGCTCTATTGTTACGTGATTTTGTAGCACCCCAATGCTCTACTTTTAAATGTCGTGCGTGACATTTATTGATCTTTCAGTTGTTGCATGCCGTCAATTACATTTAGTTAGATTGTAACCCCGACATGCAAATGTAAAATACAATACTAGCTGCAGCTAGTACAAATATCACTACTTATACAAAATATCAATTAAGCGCCAACAAATAACATTTAAACTGTTTGCAATCATGATCCAGTTAAGTGTTTTTAGTGTTTGTTAATATAGAGAATGATTTCAAATGGATATTTTTGCCCCTCTAATCTACATATTTTTATTTCATTTGGGATTTCTAGTCTAATGAATTACTAATACGTTCTACTTGTAGTAGTGTCGAGCGTAAGGTTGAAATCGATATCTTTTAAAGGTAAAATATCGTTCTATCGACTACGAGAAATGTGAATTATTGAACACCTAACGTACATCAAAATAGTTATGATAGAGAATTCTGGTTTTATTTAATGTTAATTTTGATTCTCTAGGTTTAATAAAATACGTATACTAATGACCTAAATTAAATTTAGTGTCGAAATAACAAAAATTTTAGTACTAATTAGGCTTAATTTTTCTGGCAAAGCTCTACAAACAACGTATGCAGTACATCACAACCAAATCTTTTAATCCGCTTAAAAAACAACCATATTTAGAGATACCCACGGAATATTCTTAAAATACCGAAGCTGGAAATAAATTTCATTCCTTTATTATTTTACTTAATTGCTGGAATTTTTTTTCAGTTCGCGATATTATTTTTCGTTGAAAATCTTGATAATAGCACAACAAAACGAATATTTTATAAAGTCGTAGTAACAAAAAAGCGTTTCCACGATTAACCAATTTCTAAGTAATCGACAAGTAACCTCATTTGCAGATTGCATTTTAACATTAGATATGACCTTGTTTTTCAGAAAACCTAGTACCTAATAAATTTCGTGGACGGTTTACTACGATAATGCGTCTCCCGTAGAGCTCATTCATTAGAACACTTCCTTGCCAAGAATAACGCTGCGCTATGTTAACAGCTGTCACATATCGAACAACCTTTTCCTTTTCGTGTTACTGAACATTGAATTAAATTGTTTTAAAGCAGCGTATTTTTAGTGATTACATTATCACATCCTGCAAACAGATTCCTTAATTTTAAACGAGATGCCATTTCGTAAAAAATCAAGTAGCTACTACAGACTGAATATTTAGCAAGAAAACAAGTTTTGATTCAGAAATTAGAGTCGGTAGTAGCAAACGCTATTCTTTTAAGGAAGTTACCAATCAGTGGAAGCATGGGCTTATCGCAAAGCAATTAAATTTAGTTGCGTTCGTTTAACGATTTTCTTATTGATTCTGATAAACAATTAATTTCAATGGACAAGGTTTTAAGTGAGTTCAGTTCCTTTATTTTCAATGGAAATTGTTATTCGATCGTTGCCATAAATTTTATACTCGTATTAAAATAATAAGTGCAGGGAAACCATTAAGCTGCAAATATACGCACTGACAAGAATACCTTCCCCATTCGCCTTCCATCAACATAAAACTAGAACACACATATTGGTTTTCATCAAACGGAACAAAAATCAGAAAATCAGTAGCTGAAAGCTTGAAAAGATTAATTATTAATATTTTAAAAATTATATGAAGGGAATATAAAATAAGGTATAAACTAGTATTGGTTTCGGAATTAATGTTTGTGATTTGGAGACAGGTTCGATGAAGTATTGGGAGAAGGTGTTAGAATGGGATCGGATGTTTTGGCGCGGTCGTTTGGGCACAGAGACAGTTTGGTGGCACAAATGTATATTACAGTTGTTTTGTTATACTATATGCACCCAACAGATATAGTTAAACTCCTACCCTAGTATTTATGTTAGAGAAAAACTAGTGTACGTACACGCTACAAGTTACAAATAAAAAAACCGCAAATCGAGTCAGTCTCAGTGGTAATGTGTTTTATGGGTTTTTGCGAGGGTTTTTGAAATAAGACCAATAGAAAATTTTTAATTCAATTGATGCGAGTTTTGTAGGGAAGAGCTTAGCTATATCTGTTGCATGCGCATTTACCGGAAAATATACACGTTATAACACAGTATAGTAAAAGCCAAATAATTTTCGGTACCTAGGTTTTATTCTATAACTAGGTATGCTCTTTTTTTTATTTATTTTTTTATATTTTGATTAAAATGTGTAGACCATTTTCCTGGTTAACACTATAGCAATAGGGACAATCGTTCCTGCGCCGATCTATTCCCGCGTTCAGCCGGGGCTGCGTATCAAGCGCCCCTACTCCAAACCGCCGAAGTCATAATGTCCTAGACCATCATTCAGAAAAGGATTGGCCATGGAGAATAAAATTGGGGTCTTTCACAATCATGCTTTAAAAATGTCAGCGTATAATTTTTAGGTTAACTAGGATTGATGACAGTTAATGAATTCAGATTGTTGACAGTACTTTTATTTTTCATGGCCAATCCATATGTAATTATTTTTTTGCGCTACTGTGCTCTATTTCATTGTTTACCGCGACTGTTTCCAAGACAGTAAGTTATGTTTACTAGTTGCTAAGGATAAAGTCGTCGGTAAAATACTTTGGGGTTCTAGAACGGTAAGTAAATTTACTCAAAACGAATGTGCCATGTAATTTGATAAATTAATGTCAGTCACAAATGTCAGTTTAGTTAAATAAAATGAATGCAATTTCCAATGCTAGTTAAAACAAATCCCGGAGCTTTTAATTTCTCATTTCTTGTAACAAAGTACGCCAGCAAAGATTTTTCATCAATTTTTGTACTTTTCTTGGTACACCAATTTTTAAAATGATTGTAGGTACCTTCGTAGCGTCTCCCTAGACTTATCAGGAATGAGAACCGAACACCCCCCCGCATTCCAAGCTTCTTCTATTTCGTTTTCGGAATCATTTTCATTAATTTTTAGCACGGAACTCCAAATAATTTTCACAAAAAACTGCAATGGCGGTAACTGTTTACAGATTGCTATAGAAACGCAATATATCAATCGACAATACGGCAACGTGATGCGGAGACTGACAATTATCGCATTTGAATCTGTATTAATTATTAATTTATTAAAAATTCTTTTTTCCGACGACCACTATGAAATGTGACCAAATTTGCACCGTTTACTGTTACTGAAAATTGTATATTTCGCATGGCAACGAAACCGTGTGATATGAGCGTGTGCAATATATTTCACACGCTAGACGATAAAAAATAGTTGGCCACTTTGAAAATCGTCATTCATTTTATTAAAAATTAAATATTGAAACGTCAAATTGTAGCAAATGCACCGAAGTGCAGTACCTACTAACCTGTTACTAGCCGAATTTTTATTAAGAAAATTGGTAAATTGTAATAAATAAAAGAGGTAAATACATTTAATTCACATAATTTTATATTTTATTTAGTTTTGCTGTTGATATGGACGATATGGATGATAAAATGTTATAATTCATTAATTTTTTTATTTTGCTATTTTTAAAACAGAATTAAGTGGTGGTCGGAAAAGTTGTGGTCGTCGGAAAAGTACAGTGTACAACTCGTGCTGAATGGATATTTCAAACTCGTATGCTTAAGCCACTCGCCAAGGCTCGTGGCTCAAACTTTCATACTCGTTTGAAATATCCAATTTTCAGCACTAGTTATACAATATACTATTACCGGATTCAGTAGCGCAAAAAACGTCATAAGCATCACGAACGTTAAGGACTACCGATCTCAGACAATAATTGGAGTCGTCGCTGCGCTCCTCCTCCAAACTATTGTCTTCGATCGGTAAAATGTCCTTACCGTTCTTAATACTTAATATACTATTGGAACACATGGCAGAACATATTACATAGGTTCTAGAAATAAAGTTAAGGCCTAAGGTAAATTGACGCATATGAGACAGGTGTGTGTGAAATAATAGTATCTATATTATGATAGGAGTTTTATAAGATACATTTTGTAGTCCGCACGTGTTTAGGGCACGACGAGCGGAGCGAGTGTAAGTGCTACAAATAACAAGAGACATTAGAAACGAGGTATAATACAGTATTTTATCCACAACCAGTATATTATAAGGTCATAATTCCACTACTAAGAGACGTCTTATGATATGAATAAAACACATAGGTCTTATAATTAAAACAATGGTAAATCTATAGCAACACGTATGACAAAAGTCAGTTGAAAATGTCAAAATAAATTTTTTCCAAAATATTAATTTGAAAACGCCACTTTCTGGTCTGTTTGTGGATAAAACGTTGTATTGCATACGTGTCTTAGTTGTATTTTATCCACTGAAGAAAATTAAATGCTCGAACTTCGTTCTCGCGTTTAAACATTCTTGCGTGGATAAAATACTACCTAAGACACTTATACAATAAATAACTATTATCTACTTTTCCACGCTTTTAAACAAAAAGAGCAAATTTATTGACATTCTCAAGCGTTACTTTGTTAAAATCCATGATTAAATAATAAATATTAAATAAAATATCGATTTCAACGGGAAATAACAAGATTTATTCGCTTTATATTTATTGATGCCGAAATACGTGTAAAGCGAATAAATCTTGTTATTTCCCGTTGAAATCGATATTTTATTTAATATTTATTATTTAAAAAGAGCAAAATTTCAAATTCTAGTAACAATATGCTGTAGCTACTGCAACCATCACTGCCCCTATGATTTTTTTGAAATGTGTAGGTAGTACTTTTTTTTCGTTTCAAATAATAATTGCTCTGTATTTAGAGTCTCAGATCTCGAGTCTACTGCATATATATATCTGTTTGTAGAAATACTTCTTATTACCCCAGAAAGTATTATTTAACAGGTTGAGACTGATTGATAGATAATGTGCTCGTTCTCGGCTAAGCAATCCATTACTATTTGTAATTGTAACAACAAACTTTGAAATTGATATATTATCCTGTCCTATAATTTTATTTTATAAGTTTACACATTCTACTGATCGGAATATACAAATTAGTAGTAATACTCGACAAATGAATTGAGCGTGAAACTCAAAAATAGTCTATGGGCTAAAGGGATTTAATGATACAGACGGACACAGCAGCAACTGGTGAATATGCAAAATTGGAAAACCACTGTAGGAAATAGAGACAAATAAATAGATTGAAAGTCGATATAAAATAGCAGCTGTTATATTCACAAGCGTGTGTTTTATAGTTAATGTTGTAGATAGATATCGGAAGTACGGAAGTAAGTAAAATCTAATTAATTCTAGTACAGGGTCTGGATGGGTTGGTACTTAGGTACTACATTTAACCGAAGTTTAGCATTCTAATCAGAGGCTGATAGGCATTAGATATTATTAGGTCATATCAAATACTGAAGGTTGCTATCAATGAGTAACAATAAAAATGATCTAAATAATGTTAAAGAACCACGCTGTTACTTCCTCCAATTGATGGTTGATTCAATCAACTTTAAGTTTGCTATGCAACTGAAAGAATTTGTTATCATAGTACAAACCTTTGATTAATTTTGACTACTATAATACTATTATACAATTTTTAGTTATTTGTTACATCCATACGCCTGCCCTAACGAGGTATTGAACCACAATTTGCACAGAACATTAAAATATTATCTCTTTGCTGTTTCCGTTGTAGCACTCAAGCAAAAGTTAGGTTTCTGAACTTCAGTAGGTATACGTATACTCCGGTATACTCAAAATGAAATTTTATGAGTTTTCTTGTGATGATATTCAGCTATATGCCAAGCTATAAACTCGCACATATTTCTTTATAGCAATGTTCAATATAGTACACAGAGCCATATATCTTATCGATTTCTGAGAGATGTACCGCAAGATGAGGTGCATTTTGCACATTTTCAACACATAAGGCTGTTGACGTCAATCGATGATGGGTCTACACGTACCCGCATATAGTGTTGGAAAATACAATAAATTGCTTTTACATTTGCTGCATCTCCTGGGAGAGAAATTTGAAGTCGCCGAGAAGTGTGCAAGTTTGCATTTGAACATACCCTTGAAACTTTAAGTAGGTATCTAATATAAATTTTATTAAATAATTTTTCAGCAAAATATTCTTGATATTATTTCAACATAAAAACTTACTTCTTGAACAGTTTGAAAACCAAAGAGACCTAGGTTTTAATTTAAACATCATTTAGATTGGATAGAACGAATAATATATTTGTGCTTTGTAATTCGGGTAGGGGTTTCTAAATGTTAATAATCGAATAAAATTGTAATAGGAAAGATTAAACTATACAGGTTCCTTAAGAAATATGTCCTTGGCGTATTCGAATCGCCTTTGAAACTTATAAATAATTATGCAAGTTTATGTAAAACTTATACTTTGTGGAAAGTATGTGAAAGTAAAATATTAAAAGCCCTGTTTTTATTGTATTGTTAAGCTCAAACTTTCTTAACACGCTGTTTTGTTCAACTGTAGTTTGATAGCTTTAAAAATTGCATGCATTATGGAAATTATTTTAGGTTACCTTCGGGTTACCTTTACTGGTTCTATTTACATCTAAATGCAGAATCTGTTGCACCTGTCAGTGCAAAAAGAGAAGAGAGGAAATTTATAGTTGCATAGAAATAACTATGTTAGTTGGAAAATACGTCAGATTTATTTAGAACACATCCTCGCATCCTTTATTTTAAGTTGAAGTTAAGGATGTGAAAATTTACGATAATATTATTTTAGTCAAATAACTGAAGAACAAAAGAAAACAAATTCTTTGGCAAAACAGCGTTGACGGTTTTGAAACAAAATATTTATCTCTAGGACTTTTAAAAAGAACAATTCTGTTCACGTCAAAATGTTCAAGAGCCCTTTATCCAATTCTTACCCAGACCTACTCTTATAAACATTGTTCTTCAGTTTTTTTCAAATATTTTCTATATTAACATAATTCGAACATTTTAAACTCTACTCTACTACTGAAATAACGTAGTTACGCTGAAAAGCACTTTGTTGTTTGCTGTAGAAAAGGAATAAGAAGGTTTTGTTGGGTTTAATTGCAGGAACTTTACTTTTTTACGTTTTTCTACCTTGTGTATAATGAAATAAAGCCCAAGGAGAATAGATAATATTTTTGTATAATTATACCTGCATTAATGTTTGTAGTAACACTAGAATTTAGTATAATCTCTTGGAGTTATAACGTCGAGGAACAAAGTGAAAAGTAAATTACGTTACGTCTTGTTAACTCAATTTTTATTCTACAAAGCTATCGAAATTTGACGTCACCACCCAAAGGCGTAATCTGATCAAAGGCATTCTAAATGTGGTTAGCAAAACATTTTCTTTGGAATTTTCAGGAAAATGAAGTACCTTATAATGCAGTTAAAACGGTTAACTTAAAAATCGTTTAAGCATAAAAGCTTACAAAAACTAATTTTTTAACGAAAACTCCGGGCTTAATCCCTTGCTGAAAGCTAAATGTACCGGTATACGATTAAACTTTGTGTTCTTATTGATTTTGAGGTTGGTTAAATGATGTTGCCTACTCGTGCATTTCCTTCCTTATGCGTTCAACTAAGTGCGAAGCGATTAACCAACGCACTGTAAACATCCTATGAAGGCGGTAGCTTAAATTAGGACGGCTTCCCACAGCGTTGCTGAACTGAACGGATAAATAAACGACAAATCTCAAAACAAACTACTACTGATCTGTTTCTTGCTTTACAGAGCTTAAATAAATTTATATAACATTATACTAAGACTTTGGAGTCTGTAGTACCATTGAATATTCAATGGTAGTACTTAGTATTTTAAGAGGTTGACAAAAGTTTCTATTAATGTCCATCCGGATATACAGTTTATTCCGAACTTAAAATATCTACGCCTAGGTGATATGCAACCCGTTATACAATTTCCAAAACTTAGTTTTCTAATTTCTTATTCAAAATTTTATTGTGAATGATAGTTACCTGGCAAGAAAAATTTCTAAACTTGAAGAGATGAATAAACATGTTACCTCAAATACATTCCCGGATTATGCTAAAATAATGAGCAAGTACGATTGATAGATGTTGAATTAAATTTCTTTTGGTGCAAGTTCTTGCTACTATCCATGAGTTCTTCTCTTGGGAATCTCTTATTCTTTGGTCCCGTAAAGTTGAAATAAATATAATATAAAAGGTTATACTATAGGGGCAGTCGATACTTAAACTTAAATATTCATTTAACCCTACATGAAAACTTTTGGGCCGGTATTTCACAACCGTTTATTATAAAATGTTTGGCAAGACATGTTTGCCATTGTACTACTCGTATAATGAGAAATCAGAGAATATTTTAGAATTGTCAGTAACAACTGCAAATTGCAGCTTTTGTGCAAGCACTGGGGAAGAGCTTTTATGCGACAAATGAACATCCTTTTAGATTTTATTTACAATTCATTCGGATAAACTACTTCCGGTGGTTACCATTACCGTATCCCTTTCAGGAATGATTTTTCAGAAAATCGACATTGATTTCGTTGCACTTGATGTTACAATTTGTTGTGCCTTCAAGTTTTGGGAGACAACACTAACGCTACCATGTACGGTGCTCAAAAACTATCTAACACTACTTAGTCTTACTCTTTACAGAATGGTAAGGTGAAGGTGATTAGTAATTACGTTAGAGTTATAATGTTACCTAGCCTTTGTTTTGTGAGAATTTATATAGTGAGACATATGTCTACGAATATTACATTACAACGAAAGTCCCGTCGCTTTTAATCTCAATACCTACTAGAAGCAAAATTGCAGTACTTCGTATATTAGGAATTATTGTAATCATTAATTGTCACTTACTTTAATTTAATTTAAATTTTAATTTAAAGTAGGTGTTGCGTTTAACGTTATGCAGGTATCTATTACAGTGTTTCAGGAATTATCACATAAAAGTCTTAAACTTACTTTTCTGAAAACCCCCAGCAAACGATCAGCTACTACGAAAATTCGTTTATTTCCTAGATGAACAATTCATGTATTGGATGTAGCACAAGCTGGAACATTGGTTTTCAGCGCACAATTGGAACCCTGAACATACTCTCTACCTTATTGTACTGAAACTCACATTTTAAAGCGATTCCAGATGCCGAGTGCAAATTGCATAACGTTAGCGGTGTGTTAATTAATTAGTTTGCAACGCGGCCAATTAAATATAAGAATGTCTGGAGTAAACTAGCAAGTTAGTTTACTAAGTCGAGACATCTTGCAACTACCATCATTATTCTCTCGGTTGAGCCTACCTTACCCGTACTTGTTACAGTTTTTGCAGTGCGGATACTAATGCAACAGCTGTATCAATTTTAATCTCCTATACGCAAAGAACGAAATAGTTGTAATGCTGTAATATAGACATTGAGCAAGGGTGTATAGCAACAAAAAAAAATAGGTAATAATCTCCGTAATACAGACAGTAAAAAGAATTAGATAATAAATTCGAAAGCATTTAGTATTATTTCAGCCAATCTAATTAATAAAAGTATACTACTATAGGTACGGGAATAAAAATGGTCCTAACCTTACTCATCAATATTGTGCAATTTTCCAACAAGATTGTTACTAACATATTACAGTTTGCACATAATTTTTCGTGGCGCGGTAATAGTTTTTACAAATCAAATGCGGGAAGACGAATATCCTACATGAGCTTGTTTTGAAGAACGAGCGAGCTTGCGAGTGAATTCTTCAATTGCGCGAATGCACGGATGACGCTTTCTCGCATAAGGTTTGTACAATATTTTTTGTAACGAACAAAAATACTATTGACAAATTAAAACCTCAGTTTTCATACCTTTGGAATTACAAGGGTAAATAAAAAAGTAGAGTTATAACAGTTTTTGACTTTGAAATTACCGCTTCCAATAGATGGCGCTCACAAATATTTTTAACATATAATTAGCGATTATTCTTTTATTTTAAATTGTTATGGAATGAAAATCGCAAAAATAGCACTTTATAAATTGAACTTAATTACTATATTACAACGATTTTCTTGTAATAAGTTTGAGAGGGGCAGTGCTTTTTGCTATTTTTCCCGGTTGAGTCCCGGGAAATTGACGTTTCGGTTCATCGGTAGCGTTCGTGGAATGTCGTTTCCCAGGCAGTGAGTACAAAAACTATATGCAACATTTTGTGTTTAGAAAGTTCAAATTAAGTTCAACAAAATCGTAAACTTTTATAAAGTGTAATGAAAATTTCTGAAAATCCAGCTGGCTAGACTTGAGAAATAGAATAAGGTTTAGTCTGATATTGTGTGAAACACTAATTCCAAGTTTTAGTGGATTAGTAGTGTTTTGCATAAACTCATTTGGAAGTTAACATGTGAGAACTTCTGCGCGAAGTTGACAGTAAATCTATAACTGTATCCGAGAGCAGCTTGAAACTTTAACCTTATTTCGAGTTCACTTTATTGGTCATAATTAAAATGCAGACTTCCGTATGGATTTCATTACATTTACCCTGTGGTATATTTTTAGAATAGTCCGGTATATAAGAGATTTTCCACTGTAGCTATAAGACAACAGAAATTGCGGTAGGTCGTATTTTACGTAAATATAAAATTTTATTTTCTACTTGGTAATAACAGCAGAATACGAGACTGGATAGTATAGTAATATTACATTATACTACCCTTTCAAAGTTGTTTCTCCGGAATACAAGCACAATGTAGGTATTCAATTTCAAATAACTGCGTATATGTCATCCGGGTCGTTACTGTTATATGACAGCTTAATATTAAACTTATTAGCATAGCTGTATGCGGTGTTATAAAGTTTAATATATCAAATCTCAGAGGAATATCCTAGCTTTCCGTAACACGTACACACTGTTAGATATTTTGCTGTAAACTATAAATATCCATACAGAATTTTTAACTTTAATAAAAAATAAATGAACAATAGTAGTTATTTGTATACCAAGGCCGCGAAATTTGTCTTTATCGTACCGAGAGGAAATTGTCGCCGAGGCCGCTTGCGGTCGAGGAAAGACAATCTCGAGGGCGCTAAAGAATTTCGTGGACAAGGTATACACAACATCTTTTGTGCAACCGTAAAAAATGTGTAATTAGAAATGTTATTGCCTTTAGAAAACGAACAGCTTAATTCATTCTAAATAGAAAGACGGCCATCAGTCGGTGCGGTACGTTACTATGGAAATGGCGTAAATAAAACAATTAGGTACTTTTACTTTAGCGACCGTTACCTTAACAACGGTACAATAAATTTTACTTTAGCAGCCGTTGCCTTAACAGCGGACGCGAAATTGGATTTCGCGTCCTGCAGTGCGTACATGAAACGTTCACTTCCCGTACGGTTTTTTTTGCATACACGATTTTTTAATGAAAAGTAGCCACACCTTCAGTATCTTTCAAAATTATTGTTTGCTGGAAAATGTCAACAAAGATATCAAAGGGGGCACCTTTTTATGTTAAATCCGGACGTCTGTCATTAACCCCTTAGTCGTCACAGCCATCCCCTCTAAAATTTCAAATGGCACCATACCATGTGAGACACATCGTTGGAAATGTAATTTCATAAGAAATTCGTTTTATTATTTACTTACTTATTCGCTTCAAATTAAGACATAGAAAAATTAAAAACTGCCATACAATAATACAAACGACTTTGAAAAACGTGCCTTGAAACTTTAGAGAGGGTGGCTGTGTTCGCTAAAGGGTTGATGACAGACGTCCGAAGCGATCACTCTAAGAGTATGAAGTTTGCGACATGCGCCAATGCGAGTGCTGTAAATTATCCGAGGGAGTAATGGTAAATTTTGTAGGTTTGTTTATTTCCATAATCACTTGATCAATTGCCTAATGTTTTAAACACATGCTTCTGATTGCTGAACAAACTGCTGAGTATGAGAATTTTACTTTGTGGTTGGTTACGTTACGTATACCTTTGCTGTGTTATGAATTATTACTACCTAACACCTGTAAATAATAATTCTTATTGTTCATTAATAATTATTTAATCTTCTTGGAAAAACAATACTGTCACACTATAAAGTAAAGGTATGAAATGTATTGTATTTTAATTTGAGTGTAAATAATGTACTTACAGCTGAATTAAATTAAATGAGAACTGTTTTAAAAGTATATAAATAATAAATATTAATTACACTACCTACCAATTTCAATTGTAAATAATTAGATTTATTTGTTTTATACGTACTAACTGTAAGTAGTCAATCTAAATAATTTACTCAAGTTAAATTATAGCCCAATTAAAAGTTTTGTCATACTGATATTCTGAAGTTTCGAAAACACGCGAGTTTACTACTTTCGATTACTTTCTAGTAATGATAGCGTTTAACGCCGTTAGGAGAATATTGGATCAACGGCTATTTCCATTAGGACTTGTCGAGGTTATGGAGATTCGTTGGGATATTCACTTAAGGTGAGTGGATCTAAAGATCGACTTGCTGAGAAACACCTCGACGTTGTCACGACTTCGAAAACAGAACCCGCAGCTTTCCGCAAGTGTCATTCATTTAACAGGAAAATACTTGAAATATGCAGCCTATAACCGTGCTAGTTTGAACTAAGATGTAAGATACACTATAATAATAAATTATTAATTAATGCAGATTATATTTCCTCAACTCCTTCTAATTGAGTGTTTTTTCTACTGGCCAAGTTTCTGTTAATTTATTGTAGTGTGGATTCCTGCTAATTTTTTTAATTTGCTGTTTGTAATTTATAAAGTGCAATTTATCATTGCATACGTCTTTTTACTTTTTTAAATACAGTCATAGAAAAGGAACTCTTAAAATAGAACTGAAGTGGTTGCCGTAACGTTCCATTTCCAGGTATGTGTAGCTATTCGAATGCCAATCACAATATTATTTCTAGCAATGTTTACTCTGTAAATTGCTCTATCTACCGCATAAAGAAACATAATTGTTTCAGGAACACTTCGATGGACTTTAAAATATCGACCATCTACTCCACTCACTGTATAAATACGGGATAACACTTAAGATTCTTCATTCAAGGATCTTGATAGTCGAATTGAAGCTTTTATAGAGAATCTTATTATTAACCCCATATCATTAAGATATTTTTAATAATCATAATTTGATTTCTAATTAGGGACCCTCTCTTACAATATATGGATACGCTCAATCCAAAGACAAGAAGCGGAATAGTAAAATTAATACAATATCGATAATATTGCATCCAACGAGGTGCAATAGACAGAACGATATATGAGAAACAGGTAATTCGTTAAAAATACGATCGAATTTCTTTGCTGAATGTCGTGTTTCGGAAGCAGAACAAGAAAAATCAAAACGGAAACCACAGTTTGAATTTCGTGAGACATAAAATCACAACGACATGCATAGGACGTTTTACCTTGATGTATGTATCCATTTAAGTCGAGGCGGCAATTTTGAATATTTTATGTAGGCAGTGGGGTTTGTGTGTCATAACGTCCACAGCTGGGAATATCCAGCTATCTTTTGAGTCAACACCTCATTTGAATAAATAAGGCTACGTCACGTTTCAGTAGAAATAATCAGGTCCTATTTGCATATTATGAGAACATTGCGCGTATATAGTAATACAGAGAAATGAGAGGAATTTTTACAGCTGCCCTTATATCTCGAATAATGCTTTAATACTTTCAAAAATTTAGAAGTTTTATACATAAATGCAAATGTGCAATATTTGAACGAACCTTTATTTATGGTTTTTAATATGAAAAGTTTAGACTTTTCAGGAATTTCGTGATTTATTTTCAACTTAATGATATCTCAGAGAAAACAATACCAACTTAACTTGAATGTGGTACACATCAAAAAGACAAATCTTTCTGAAAAGAAAAACGGAAAAGCACATGTCGGTATATCTCCCCAGGGTGCATCAAATGCGTGACAGAACGAGAACGACAGTAAGAGACGTCGAGCTGTTTTTGATTTACGAGTGCTTTATATGAAACATGAGCAATCTATAGTAAAAGAAAAACGTAAGCTCAATTTCATCACGATAATCTTTATTAGCTCTCAACACAAAATCGATATACCAAGATTCCAGGAAAATAATTTATTAAGTTTCATAGCTTAAACAGACAGCACGATGAGAATTCCTAATTTTAAGAGTTAATGCAGGATTCCTTTAAAATTTTATATCCTAACGGAATATTAATTAAGCGAATATGGAAGTATATAATGGAAAAAGTGTGTGAAACAGAAGTTTAAATGTGTTCAAAAATAATACAAGAGAAAAATACTTCATTAATCCAAATTACAAAGCTAAATTCTGCAAAATATTAGCTTGTTCCATTGCTACAAAAGTGAACAAAGGATAATGGGAAAGCACTGTAAATAGGGTTAAATTAACAAAAAAAATACACATACAGGGAAGGAGCAACATAATCTGATAACAACGATAAACTAGGGATATGGTCAAGGGTCACTGGTATTCACTTTATTTCCCTAATACTAATTAAATTAGAATACGTTCCCCTTTAGCTGATGTCCCCGACTCATACAATTTCTGTAATATGAATAAAATGGTGAGTTCTGATATAAAAGTGACCGAAATCTCACAGGTTGTGAAAATGCTGAAACTTCAGAAATTAATTTTTTTAAACCATTTTTAATTAAAATAATCATAATCAATAAAGGTATTGATTTTTAAAAAAATAATTATAACAAAAAAATGTATTACATCTCGCCGGAAAAACCTAAAAATGATTTGCCTGTGTCTATACATTGGGAGAGTTTTGGGGAGAGTTGGCTATTATAGCCTGCCCCCAGCAGAATTATTTTAACTTCACACAACGGAGATATCCAGCTGATTCATCTTAGCAGACTTACCCTAATTTTAAATGCTAAGGCAAAATTTAAAAGACTACCTCACACTGAAATTAGTTTGAAATTTGAGGATCACTAAACTTAAATATTTCAGGTATATAATCTAAGTATGTGAGTTGGGCGGACTCTGTTTAATGCCCCCAAGTATCATTAAGAGTAAAATACGTCTTTTTGGACTTCTGCCAATTTCAGTGCTGTTTTATCTCAAATTTGACATGTGAAATAAGCTTCAACGGATGATTATGAGCGGAAGACGGGCTTAAAACGCTTCCAGTTCGTCTATGCGTCGCTTTTAGTAGTTCGAAAGCTGTTATGATTTAATATTATTTTTATTTGTTAAAGTCTTTTATAAACCACGTCAGGTACACGGGTAAGTATATTTTTCGTTTATACTTAAATTTAGAAAAATCTTTCAATTAAAGTTGCTTACGTATTTTTTATGTACCTATATTTTTAGGAATTAGTATATTTTCTTTATGAATGAGATCTGAAAAAGTTTCAAAAATATCTAAACTAATATAACATTAATATACATCATTGGCAAATATAAACTGAAATATGAGCTTCTACGAGAGGCTTCTCAAAAGCACATCGCTCAACCAATAAGTAGGTATAAGGATGAAGAGAAAGATGGAAGCTATTCAACAATTTTCCACAAATTTCAAATAAAGCGAGAAAAATGCATTGTTTCTAAGATCATAAGGCTTGGTCATTAAAAATATATGCACAGTCATGAAAGTACACAGGTATTTAGCATAGGTATGTCAATTGCTCGGCCAATTGATACCAAAACTGAACCAAAGTAGGTACGTATACGTACGTAAAACGTTCTCAAAAATTACTTACTGAAAATAAATTACGCTAGAGTAATCTGATGTATATTATATTAATTTAGTTAAAAATAAATCCACGTTCTGGTTTTGGGTGGGCTTTTATCCTCTCTGTATCTTTTATATCCCTACTACCAAGCAATTTAATAATGGATCTCTGTAGCACTTACATTTATTAATAATTTAGAATATAATTAATAGAGTATTAGGCTGAAAATTGGCAACTAATTTAAACATTATTTGAACCAATTTTATTTTAATTTTAACTACCTAATTCAGAATTTTTTTAAAAGAATGTATCTGGTGAGGAAAGTGCCGGCCATCATTATTCATTTGACTGACTTTAATAGTAAGTACCTACAACTTACTACGATAAATTAAAATGTTTTTGTTTTCATTATGTTTGGACGTGGGTTCCTATGCTAGGTTCTCTCATTCTGTTAAATAGTACTTTTACAAAATAATTTAATAACAAAGTTTGTATGACAGAATATTTCTATAATAGGAAGATAGCGTTCTACTGATAAGCCGGTAAGAGCAACGGTAAGAGTGAGGCTATGTTAAATATCCAGTGGCGGCCCATGCCCAAAATATTTGGGGGATAGGGTAACAGATGAGCGAAGACAACAAAACTGGCGCCGCAGACGAAATTTTTTTTCACAGGTGCGTGGCTTATTAGACGCGATTTAAGAGCATCTCGCAAGGTTTGAAATGAAATTAAAAAACTGAAAACGTCAAAATTTTTACAACGAAAAATTAATAACCAAGGGATGTAATTTAAAAAAGATTCGTGAAACCTCCACTTTTAGAATTCAGTAATTTGTGGGTAAAAATGTGGTTACAGCAATTTTGTTGAAATCAAC
This sequence comes from Hemicrepidius hirtus, assembly GCA_963082805.1. Classification (NCBI taxonomy): domain Eukaryota; kingdom Metazoa; phylum Arthropoda; class Insecta; order Coleoptera; family Elateridae; genus Hemicrepidius; species Hemicrepidius hirtus. The sequence goes on from OY720161.1 coordinate 10,164,704, forward strand.
CCGGCGAAACGCTTTAAGGGCACGTGGCACGATGGCGCACATTCCGAGCTTGTTTTTGTTGCCGAAAAGTAACGAGGTCTGCCGGAAAGCGTGCCCACATTCTTAGTTAAAACTCCTTGTAAATTTGACATGCGCTACACAAATTGAACACGTCGTAAGGGTCACAACAAAACTATGCCCCTTTCATGCTATAGCGAGCTATGACGACATGGAAGTATACTATTTCGAAGATGTAAATTGCTAATGCTATAACGCTGGATTACGAATATTTTAAAATTTAATTAAAACCTATGTTAGAGTACCATGATTTAGAAAAAAAATTAGATTTCCATTTTTTGCTGCGGGCACGTGCCCTTGTGCCCCTTGGCAGCAGCCACCACTGTAACAATCTATTGTTTAAATTTATGAAATTGCTGAAAAGTGAAAACATTAAGAATTTTAATTATCAATGTGCTAGTTCTGCTAATGTTCGTGTTGCAAGCTTAATGGCTTACTCTTTGGTATATAGGCATAGACATAATCATTTAAATTTAGCTAGAGCTGCATTTCAAATATAGCACCTAGAACCTGTATAAAGTGACCATTCAAGGGATTGGCCCGAAATGGTCACTTAAGGGAAAATGCATTTCATTATTATTTATTTAATTCCGGTTTGACGAACAAGGAAACTAAGAGAAAATTTACAAGATTTTGTCGAATGGATATTAGTAAACCATTCATATTTATATTATTACAAGCTGTGCTTGTATTTACTATTTATGAAGAGTTCTTGTTTGGAAAATTAGCAAACATTCAATTATGCACCCCTTACAAATAATTCGTTCGTCAATCAATTTTTACATATTTTATTTTAGTTAACCAACCAACCAGCGGTTGCTATATTCATATTAAAGAATTTTAAAGAATTAAAGAATGTTTTTTTGTACCTACGTTCATAACCATTCAAGTCAACCAAGCAAGTAGTAGAATAATTATTAAAACAGCTGTAACAGTGCGGTCAAAATTGAGGTGCGTCACTTTACAATGAGTTTTATTAAATCTACGCAAATTTCATATGTGCGGTTCATATGCATGAATCAACTCATTGTAGGTAAATCGTGCATGATTATAATGGGTTGCTTGAAAGTGTGACTAAATACTAAATATACTACTAAGTCCGGCCTCTATTTATTGCCCCGTTCTAAGGGGTTCTAAATATATTTTTTCTGCTTTTCATAAAACTACAGAGTTTAATGTTTGAATTTTAGAAATAGTGATGAATTGCATGTCTAGTATAGTTTAGCAAGAAATAAATTCTTAGTTCTAAGAACATATTTTTTTATAAAGATAAACCGCTTTTAGAAAGTGCAATTTATTGGATTTCTATTTGCCTTAGATGGTAAGGTGAAAATTAGGAGCGTATTACGTTTTGGGATCTAAAAGGCGACTTTTATGTGGATCCATCAGCGGATTCACTTTGCAAGAAGTGCTCAAGTTCTGAGAAGTTGGAAAAGCGATTTCGTGAAGCATTCAAAGAAATTTCGCTCTACTGAATGGCAATACATTTATCAAAGTGACTGTAGAGGTGTAGATCCATGACCTACCTTTGCTTCCTCCAGTTACGCCCTTCAACTTTGGAGGATCCCGATGGTGTTTTATATATCCCTGGACATCACACACCCACTAGTTTTACGGTTGGGATTGATAACACTAGGAATTTACTTAAGATATATTACTTGGGTTTCCTTTTTACCAAATTAGGTTCTTCTAAGGGCTATTTTCATTCGAACACAATATAGATTATTTCTTGAGTTGATTTAGGTTTAGATATACGCTAAAGGTATCGAACTTTTACAATAAAGATGAGATACATAATCCAGTTTTTTTAATTCAGGGAAATTTTAGAACAAAATTAAAATACTGTTCTAAGTCTATGTTTGAGTAGGATTTATGTTTCATAATTTTATATTACAGGGCATTTTGGAAGTTTAATTTCGCTTAAAATGTTACTAAGTTGATTTTGGATAATTCCGAAAATGTCACAATATACACAAACCTTCGTCCGGAAAATTTGGTAGTAGCACAGCTGGACAAGTTTGTTATATCGTAATTGTTTCCGGAAGGGTGGTCTTGGTGATAGCGTCGCGAAGGCACGGTCACTACTGACGAGGAGGGAACTAACTGACGCAGACGCCGACGCCGTACCTTCCATTATGCGTATTCCGAAACTTCTACCTTACCCTATTTGACAGGTTTAATAATTTCAGTTTGATAAATTAATTATTATAATGAAAGCAGTTAGTAGTATACTGAAAGTTTCAAATGAGAATGTTAGAAATATGTGATAATATTTTGAAAAGTATGTTGCATCGGTTAGTGAACGGTAGCTTTGTAAGGTTGCTCTCCAATTCCAAAATCCACAATGCAGTGCTGTGAGCTGTGACCATATACCCCGATTCAATTTTAAAGTCCAATTGCTACCGTTCTGTTATGGATAAAGGTTTGCATTTAGTGTTCAGATAATTTTAGGGAACTGTATCGCAGAATAATTGAGAACAGTATGAACAAGACTTTTCTAATAAAATATTGGTTCAATTTTTATTTCCAGTAGCGATTCCTTGAATAATACAATTGCTCCTTTGGAGTTTGTCAAGGACAACCGTGGGTATAAGATAAAAAATAAATACTGATATATTAAGGAAGCGTTGAAAGATGCCCACTAATGAAAATTTAAAGAAGAGATCCCTCGAAAAACTCGCTAATTAACAATCACTAAATTAAAACGGTTTTAGATTACGAAAAGAAAGATACAATAAGGAAACGATCACTAAAAATGTTACCAAGTTGTAAACAGAATACTTTTAAAATGTGTATCATTCTTGGCAACAGCTGGAAATATTGATAATGAAATGCAAACAACTTTATTATGAATACATTTCAAATTCTTCAAGATGTACTTACTCTGTGCGATTACTTTTCTTCTTTATTTATTTTTCTTGTATACACAGGAAATATGAAAAATACTTTTATACGTTTCCGTCTGATGACACGAACATTAAGACGATAGATAGGTCAAATAACATTTCTTTAGGAGTACCTTTAAAATAAAAGGTTTTGTTCCGCTACTTTGTTCATCCATTTAGTTAAACACAGTTTCAAATTGAGGATGGGTTCGAACACCTTATTTTGTACAGGTTGTACAGGTTCAATTCCCTTTTTATTTAACATATTTTTATTCTGGGTAAGATCAACAGAATTCTTTAGCACGGACTTTTAATTTACTTACTTTTAATTACGCCGTTTTGTGACTTACCAGGAGCTTGGAAATATCTCGTAAAATAGTTTATAGCTTGAAAAAGGGGTTGGCGTTGTTTTTTTTTTTTAAATTTCCGAAAATAAAAATATATGCTAAGGCTGAAGAACAGTCACAATACACTGTTGTATTATTCTGATGTACCCTTATTGGTCGGTTCTGCCTACTTAGCTCCACTGAAATAATTACAATCGAAATCTAGCAACTTAAAACGTGCCTAACGATTGTGGCTTCGTCCATTTGGTACAATTATCTGGTACGAGATCTTCCTCTGGATCGAAGGCCATCAATTGTTCCTTGGACCATAAGTGTTTCTATTGTGTAGTGTCGATCGTTCCTTATAGATTTGTTTCCAATATTATTATGAATCTAACTCTTTCAAGAATGATTTATTTGTGAGACGAGCAGTTCATAGTATGTGTAGAAGGTTGCTAGCTGTCTATCCACTTTTCAAAAGGTTCAAATTTGTGTTGATATAAATATTTAAGCGTCCACGTTTCTGCGGGATAAGCAGTAATCGGAAGGATTAATAAAACAATTCACAATTCCGATCGTTTTTTGCTACAAAATTGGAATAATTTTGAAACATTATCATCTAAACGCAACAACAACTGACATTTGCTCTACTGGGTGTTCAATATCAAGATAAAGAATGTAGATATTCTACTGAGTTGCTAAGTCGAATTAGTTTTCTCTTGTAAGGGATTAATGTAAAACGTTGTAGTCTTCTCGGTAGGTATCGTGATACGTTGGAGACGCTATCTGATGTTCTGCTACTTCCCACCCTCTTCTTCTTCATTTGCTGAGTGCATTCCTACATCTATCAAGTTTGGTTTGATATGGAATATAATATCTTGTACACATACAAAAACTTGAAATCATTTATTTTAGTAATATAAAAACATTAAATCATCATTAACTGTATGGGCAATTGGCTGGTACTATCATATTCTGCTTCATGTTTTTGCAAACAGGTATTTGAACCCAACTGCAAGCTGGACAATATTTTTTGGTTTCACAAAACATTACTTCTCCATACTGGCATCTGCAACCATTTAAAACGGGATTTATAAGACCCCTACACCAACCTTCTTTAACTTGAGTGTTGAATATTAGACCCTTTCTCCCAGATTCTTCAGTTTCGTTAAAATTTTCACAGAATATCAGAAGTGTTAAAATACCTAACAGTATTATTGCAGAAAAAATTCTATGTATTATCATTACAGTCGCTGCAATTCAATAAAACAATTGTACGATATGGAATAATTTAGTTCGGCGTCAATAATAATAAAACTGAGCACAATAGGCAGTAATTAAGAAATTTATTATTGAAAATAAATAATTGATAAATACACAATCAGTGTATAAATCATAGTAACAATTTAAAAAATTGTTAATCATAATACAGTATGATCAATAAAATTTTCGATCAGGCTTGGCCATGGAATTTAATTGATGAGTTTTTAATTCGTTAAAAGTACATTTTATATTGCTGTCCATTTGTGATAAAGAACTGACAGGACTGCAGTTCCGGGATATAAGTGACTAAGGGTTCAGTCTGAAGCGGTTAAAAATAGAATCTCAGGTTTTAGAGCCACTGGCATAATGCCAATGAATATAAAACCCATATCAGACCATGTCTACATCTGTTGCGCGTAATATAGCATTGTAACGGCTGATTGTGTTGTAACAAAATTATAAATCACGAAGAGACATCGGATGAAATAAAAAAACATCGTTAAAACTTAAAAAGTCTCGCTAAACCAATTTTAATACAATGAATACCCTATATAAATTTAATAAACTGCCAACTAATAGAAGAACTATCATTTGAGTATCATAACGTAGGTAACCAGAAAGTTCATCTAATGTAAAATACAGTCAAAACTTTTGTAAACTGTAATAAAAAGAAATAAGGCAGTAGAGTGTGAAAAAAAGTAAAAAATATGCTGCTTTCCGAAAAGAAGGTGTTGCACCTTTGGCTACTATAGATTTAAGGATTATCTCTGAATTCATTTGCAAAATAGTCTCGTAGTTTATCACTCGGTCATCATGGTTGGTGTTACTCTTTGATAGCATTAAATAATTATGCGTTTAAACAAAATTGAAGTCATAAAACCAACTATAAGTAGTGTTCATATAATGACGATGACGATCCTTTCCCATAGGCTTGTGATGATATGAATCTTATGACAGGATACCAACCTACAACACGTTGGGCAGCAACACACACAGCTATACAAATTCGGGAAGTACCCCTCCGACTCCAAATAGTAGATTGTACGTAACGGACCTATTACAAGGACAATCCGACTTCCTGATAGTACCCCAATCGATTTTCGGGTTTGGGAATATCTGTATAAAAGTCAGGGTGCTTTTTATTGAACCTATCGGATAGGCCGACCTGATTTATCGGCTTAATGTAACAATAGCGGACGTAGATGAAAAGCGTCAAAAATAATTTTACTTCACGATTAGTAACAGGACGTGCATTGAATAGAATCCTGGCGCTTTTAAGGAATTAAAGAATTATCGTTTATAATACCATATACAGGGTGTCTAAGATAAGATGATGTACCTGGGCAAAGTTTACTATCGTATCTCTGAAAATAGTTGGCTTAGAATTTTTTAATTGCCGGAATTGAATTCCTCGTGTTTGCTTATGTAAGAATACAGAGTTTCAATTGCATAACTGATGATAATAAAAGACTTATTCGAGATTTTCGAAAAGGGTAAATTTCAGTTTTTTCAGAATATTTCAGAAGTGCTTGCAGATATTTGGAAAGTGAATACATTTTCGCAGGGGGCATACATTTGCGCATATTTTCCCTAATTTAACCAACTTCGTGTCTCTTAAAAGGTAGCTGAGATTGCTACAAGCGTTTGTTGCTTAGCAATTCTCTGAAAAACATAGCGTTTTGTTTCAATGTTTTGAACAGACTTGCTAAACAACAAAAATGCGAGTAAGTATAACAATCTGGAAATTTTATGAGGAAAAATTATATCACGAATGGTATTCGACAAGATTATTTCACGTTGCATGTTGTCAAGTTGCCATTGAAAGGAAAAGGGATCTCTGAAGGTGACGATCCTTGAACTAAAGATCAGTTGACGAACCTTCTACAAGTCATAGGACGCAATTAGGGTAAATGTGCCTATGATGACCCATTTTGTATGATGACTTACCAACTGTATATTTAAATAACGCGTACTTAGCGTACTTTCGCAATCCGCGTATTTTGTGCAACGACTGTATTTGTCAATTACTTTTGAGCTTGAAATACGTACGGAATGTGGTAGGGAAAGTAAAAAATAAAATTGAAATATTGTTAAGTAAGAATCTAAGAAAACTAGTTTGATGTGCCGTCCGTTAGTTTTGTAGTACAATTATTGCTTTAGCGCTGCATTATTTGCGAAAAGAAGAGCTGCCTTTTTTTATTTTGAGCGTCGATTACTGTATTTATATTTAGGTTTGCATAAACAGAGAACCTAGAATGTGTTGAATATATCAAAAATGTAGGTACCTACTCATTATAATCAAAAATTCAACATTGGTGCATGTGTCCCTGAGACGGCCTAGCTGGAGGTTTTTTATATTTCGTATTTATATTTTAATTTTCAAAATACTCTCCGACTTTAATCTATAAGAAAAAACTACGTATACCAAACGTTTCCGTGTTTCATTTTCTGTCCGTTCTCTACATAGGGTGTAGTTTTATTATTTAATATTGACTTGCGAATTTATTCGTTACCAATTTAATTTACATTCGTAATTCCGATATTGCAGAAACATAAAATAAATTTAATTTGGTACTGTGTATAATGCTATACTATTATTGAATACGTCGTGTTTACGCTTCTGTTCACTTAGTTGGCAGTTACTTGGCGTGACTTAATTTGAATGTGGAAATTGGACTGAAAATAGGTAACGGTAATGCATTACAAGCTTTATATTTTTCTAGTAGTTTGATTTTCAGTTTATATGCTACGATAAAATATGATACTACTTATAAACTTTTTTGTACTGTAAGAATTTGACGTACCATTTTAGCAACACTTTATTTTTAATATTTTAAAAATCTACTTACTGCTAAATTCTCTGCTGTAATAAAATTTTTACGTTTCATGTTTTTGTTCTTTGTAGCCACTCTGGGATAAAAAGTTTTAAAATTAATTGTAGTCAAATTTATGCTGATTTAGTCATAAATATTTTTATGACATTGATGAATGTATTATGCAATTAATCATCAAGGAAAAACTATTGAAATTAATCGTAGGCGATCTTGAACTAATCTTGAAAGTAGATTTTTGTTACTTAATTTTCTAGAAAATATACCTACATACATCAATGTGATTACGTTATTTCCTAAAATATATGGAAGTGTTAATAAATGAGTCTCATTCCAGGTCTAATATCAATAGTTTGACGATTCACTTTTATGAAGGTTTACTCATAACGAGACAGAACAAAAAAAATGTGACTAACTTTTAATTTTTAATGGCCCTGAAGTCGATGCGCCTTAATATTATAAAATAAAAAAAATAATTCAGTTTAAATTAAGTTACAATAAATAAAAGCACACCTTCTTATAACTTCTGTAAGACTCATTTCTACGCTATTCTTGCCTGTATACTGCAGGGTTTGATGTAAAATATAGATATCGATTATTAGAATTATATTAAAAGGCTGGGAACTGCAGGGTGCTGCTTTTACTGAAATTCAAACCGATTTTCAGTTCGATTATAGGGATATTTGTAAATACACTTTTTAATATTGTAACCAGAAACCTAAATTGTGTATTTAAATATAGATTATTGAAACTGAAATCCAAGTCTAATACGATACCAATTTATTACTTCAGTCACAAATACTCGTTTCATGGAGAAGTAATATAATTTATTAATAATTGCAGGTTTAAATCCATGTGAATAAAATAAGGTATTGATGGAGGCTTTAAGTACGGCATTGAAAATTTAATTGGAATTAACGCAATGCATACTGTGGCGTACTAGATCGTGCAGATCAATTATATTTTTGTCAATTAACGCAATTTGATTACTGGTCGTTATATGTTTAAAGGATTTAGCATTAACGTTAATAAAACGAGGCAGGGTTTATTATTGTTTCCTATTTTGTTAATCCGAAAATAGGCGGAAAATACGTTTTATGTTGTACCTAAATGTCACAAGAACGGAATTTTCCAAAAATTCCCTTTTTAGCAATATTAGAACCAAAAGTAGACAACATACTGAACCTTGAAATTCTTTCCACTTCTGAGGAAAAAAAGGTATGCGGAAAAACTTTACTAGTAGCGCATTGTATTATTTGGATCAGAAGTGCAATTTTTTGTGTTGTATCTGTAAGGTTTAGGCATAAAGCTAAACCTCTATAACTTTAGGTATAGGTTTATAGTAGGTATACAAGTATAAGTACTCTTTGCGTAAGTAAACGTAGTACAGGGTTAAAACCTATGGTAGATCACAGTGTCTAACATAAACCACAAAAAATTAGTTTAGCAATTGGTCCTTAAGGTATAGGACAATTTACTTCAGATTTCTTTTTGGTACCATGGGTTAACAACAAAAATCTGCTTGAACCTGACGAAATGAATGAGGAATTGAGGATGAAAAACTCCATCACAGTGAATGTGAAGTGAGTGAATTTATTCAAATTATTATTAACCGCTTTAGGATTCCTGTATTAAAATAAATCCGTTAGTTAATACTAAACCACTGAATGTTTTTAAAATCAAAGATACCTAATATTTGATAATTTTTGCAGTTCCGATTTGTGAATCGAAATGAAATGTTAGTACAATATTCAAATATTCTCGATCAAATATTTTGATATTTCTTTTTCAGTTTCTATTTCTAGAAGCATTCTTGTAAGATTTTTTGCTAACAAAACACCGTGTTTGTTATAATCGTTCAAGGTGTAAAGAATGTCGTAGTATCCTCGTAGCACCTCTGTACTTGGCCAACCTTGTTACAAAAATTGTAGGAATGCAGACACAGTTTTACAAATACAGAAAACAAAATTAAGATTGCAACTTAATTAGTTTCCATGTTTTATTACAATGTGCAATCCAAAACCATAAGATAAGAAGACTATTTTAGAAACGAGTACTAAAGTTGTATTAAACAAATAAGAAATTTACCTTGTCTGCCATGATCTGCTACCTCCTTCAGATGCTGTTGCGGAAACACTTGGGTTACACACACGCACGCACACATATTTTTTAAACACAATATAAAAAAATAGCACTGCTGCTAGAACTACATCACAATATCACATTAATAGTTTAGCACTAATATTTAAATTAAAAGATTGTATTTGATTTTAAAATTAAATGTCTTCCCGATCACGTTTAGGTACCTATTTCGAGAGCACAATTCAGACTGGTTGAGACAGGCAAATTCCCATTTCGTTAACAAACAATAACCCATCCTTTTCTATTGCTATTCATAGGAAGAAAATTATCAACATTAATAAAAACCAGATGTTAAAATCTTGTCTGTTATACGTGATAAGAAAATAATTTAATTCAAAACCAGATGATGCATCAGGTGTGACCTTACAAGCTTTTACGTAAGGTAGCTATCGTTGTTGCAGTAAATCACCAAGGCTGGTCTTTATTAATTGATCACAAAAATGATATTATATACCAAACATCAAATTTTCGCTAAATGTTAAAATTAGAAAATATTCTCACGCGTACACTAATGACGTGAGAATATTTTCTAATTATGCTTTCGTTTCTTTGATACACTGTCGACGGTTAAACGACTGAAATGTAAGATCGCGAAAAGTACAAGCACAAAATCAGGCGGTATCCAAGCAGAGGTGCCCATAATGAAGGCGCCCAAACGGTGCGGCGACACCGGTACCGAAGCGACAGCCCCAAAATGTCTTGTATGGGCTAACTATGCAACTTCCTTATTGCTCAGAAAAAAGCAAAGCTTCGTCGGCTAATCGACTCAGGTTAAGACTAGGCGAAATTTTGAAAAATCTTCTTAAGTTATGAATTACTGTAGGTATACGGTATACCTACACGTTTTCAGTTTTTTAAAATATTTTTACCTAGTTTGTAAACCAAGATCCTCCTTAGATTTTAGGTGAACTAATAATAAATCTACCTATAAAGTCGGTTAATTTATAGCAAACAAACATAAAGCTTAAAATTATACCAGAAATGAATTTTGCACGTGCGTTCTTACGTAAACACTTCCAACTATTTAATAAACTCAAACAAATTTGGAAACAACCTAAAAATACCCACTGCTTATTCAAGAATCTCATATTATATAATACATCTGGCATTTTTCATTAGAAAAAAATAAAATATAAGAAGAGATCTTTTGTAGTATTTTGATAACATGCATCCGGGTGCTTCTGACTGAACGCGCTTGCGTTGCGGAAAATTTGCAATATGAACCCCAAGTAAATCCATTTCCTGTGCAGAAAGCTGAATGTACACATTGCTTGTCTTACATCTAATTTGTGAAAGTGGAAAATTTGTTCATCCTGTATTGATAGTCGATACTTAGCCTAGATTTAATATGAATAGCATTATCCCAGTTGCACCAGCTTCGAAGATAAATTGAAAGGGTTCCGCTTGAATGAATTCTATTAGTTCTTGATTAGTTAGCGTTGGGAACACTATTAGAAGCAATTAAATTAAAATTACGATTTTTACTGTTTGAGAAAACAACTTTAATTATTGAAAGTCAGTGTGTCTAACATTTCTTCTGATTCCTTAACATTTTTATATCCCATTGGAATTCAAGTTGAATTGGATTGGTAAATCTATTAATTAATATTGTTTATATTTTTCTGTATAGGCATTAAGACGACTTAAGCTCACAATCGAACATTTTTATCACGTACAACGTGGCCTGACTCCCAAACTCTTTCAATTTACTCTAGATGATTGATCGCAACCATTTTCACAGATGACTTGAGAAGCCTCTTGAATATATAAGTGGCCATTGAAATATTAGGTTACATAGGAACAAGTAATGGTGAGTGTAGTGTTTCATAAATTTCATTTAGATTGAGAAGAAAAGCACAAAGTAGTTGGTAGTGTGTTGTTAAAGGAAAGGTAGATCACTTTCTATCATAAGTTAAGGGCATTTATACCATGAGGGGAGTAGAACCGAGAAGTTTTTCCAATTATTTTTTCTTCATAATCGGCATAGGATTGTATTGTTAGGTCTTTCAGGAAAGGTTTGCTTTTTATGTGACGTCTGCAGTGTGTTATAAACACCAAGAAAATTGATTTCAAATGTTTCTGAAAGAAGAACAACATTTTCCATGCGTAATCCTTTATAAACATTCCAATAGATATCATATCCATGTAAGTTTCACAGAGTGCGGACCATAGAAATTCGATCATGAAATTTTCTGTTAAGCATCGGCGAAGGTTGTGTACAGAATTTTAGCAGTTTTTGGTTTATATACTAATAAGTCCACGGTATGATTGTTATCAGCATTGTTATCTTAAGTAATAACCTACGAGTCTAAAGTAGCGAGTTCAATATTCGGACGTAGTCGATATTTTTTTGGTTTAGTTTTTTTAAATTTTTTTGTTATGTTGTTATTCATAAATTCGGTTCTTTAAAATATTTATTGTCCAGCCAGCTAACGTAGAACGTTGGATGGACTGTAAATATTTTTGGACAAGGTATACACAATAGTTTTTGTGCAACCGTAAAAAATGTGTAATTGTAAATGTTATTGCTTTTAGAAAACCTACAGCTTACTTCATTGTAAATAGAAAAACGGCTTTCAGTTAGCGCGTTACTATGGATATGGAGTAAATAAAACAATTAGTTTTGTATAAATTACAATGATTTTTATTTTAGCGGCCGCTACCATAGCAGCGGCCGCGAAATTAGATTTCGCGTCCTGAACAGCGTACGCGAAACGTTCACTTCGCGTACAGTTGCACAAAAATAACTATTTTGTGCAACCGTACGGGAAGTGAACGTTTCGCGTACGCAATACAGGACGCGAAATCTAATTTCGCGGTCGTTGTTAAGGTAACGGCCGCTACAATAAAAGTAATTGTTTTATTTACGCTATTTCCATAGTAACGCACCGATTGATGGCCGTCTTTCTATTTAGAATGAATTAAACTGTTCGTTTTCTAAAAGCAATAACATTTGTTGTTACACATTTTTTACGGTTGCACAAAAAATGTTGTGTATACCTTGTCCGCGAAATTCTTTAGTGCTTTCGAGCCGGCCGGCCGCTTCGGCCGAGAAAAGACAATTTTCTCTCGGTACGATAAAGACACATTTCGCCGCGAAATGGTATACAAATAACTATTAAAGAAAAGTAATTTAAATATTCAGTACACAACCTAAGTTAATTGATTCTTCACAACATAACTGCATGGTGGAATGCTGGAATCCCTATGGGGCGCACTCCATGAAAGTGTTTAATTATTTGATAAATTATGACGAGTTCTGTGTGAATAGACAAATAGTTCAAGTCTGCTGTAATTAAATTTTGTAAAGTTTATAGCAGAAGAATTACGAGGTTGTAATGTAAAATAACGCAATGGAATATTTGATTGCCTTGGTTACATAAATTATCCTGGAAAGCAATTGCCGAATAGCTTGTTTTTATCATAATATAATTTATTATAAACGAGTAAATCCACTTTTGTTAGGTTCCTGATTGGCAATGTATTTACGGTATAATTAACTTTGCGAAGTTGATTGTGAGTGTTTGTGCCCTCCTCATTGTTTACCCATTCCCTTCAAAAGAACTCACGCACCATTTATTTTTGTTTCTGTTCATAACTAATCAATAATTAATAATTTTTATCTTTCCTTAGGGTTTTCTTCACAACATCCAACAACAAGACGTCTATAACCTGAAAATAAAAAGTGTGACTTGGGAATATCAGCAACAATGTTCATAAATTTTTATTTATCATTAATTTACAATAATACAAAAATATATTAATATACCGTGAGCATAAACTTGGTTGTGTTTTAATGCAGATGTTACTAATGCAAATACACTTTCGTTCTTTTTTCAATGTAGCTATAATATGTGTGCTAAGTTTCGTCCTTTCCTTACATACTGGTTCATGTTCCTGGTCATCATAATAATGGTGCCTACAAACTTACTTAATGATCTAGTGATCGTAATTCTACTTAATATAAATGCCACTGCAGCTAAATGATTTTAATTCTTGGGCTCAGTCACGTATAATCTTTTAATATTAAATTAGCGTAAAGAATATTATTTCCTTATAGCTGGATAGAACGTTTGCACCGAATACTTGCAATTATATCACGTTAGTAAGCTAGAACGCTAGAAAACAGCAAAGGATTTATATTTTAAATTTTATATACTATTGTTAACCCGAGAATCCTACTCATGTATATAACGGGGCTTTAGCTATGACTTTAGCTTAAATCTCTCTGTAGAATTTCTTCTTTATATGTTTGTAAATAAATAACATAGATTGTATACGGAATGAAAAGGCAATGTACACATATTATGAACAATGAACAGCCAACATCACATAAAATCCATTAATACGTCAAATTTCATTATAGTAGTTGAACAGAAATATATTATGATCGTAAAGGAGCACCCGCACTTGTTTGGTTCGGTTCCGTTCGGTTCAGAACCGTCCGATCAGCAAAAATCAAACTACATGGAAATGAATGGCAGCCCGCGCATTACGTCGTCGCTCGGTTCGGTACAGCACCATCCTTTTCGTCCCGTTCGGTTTAGTCCAAAGTATACTATAGATGGCAAAAAATTCCGAAAGTCCGATCAGTCTATAAGCAAATGTAGGGTGCCTTGATATTGACAGGTAAGATACCTTGCTTTTAAAGATGCAATAGATGTATAAGTTTAAAAAATTTGTCACTGGACATTCTAAAATATTTAAAAAAACTTCTGCTCACCATGTAGTAAGTCAGGAAATAAATGCGCGAACTCTCCATATGTACTTCTCTTAATATCCATTATGTACTTCTCTTAAGGTTTATATCATGAACCCAGAACCTGGGCGTTGCCTTTTCCATTTCATGGCATGCAATGACTATCATCACATCTTTTAAATGAATTTAACCGACCTCGAGAATTGAACAAGACTGGCGGAGAGTGATGTAGTGCGCGGATGTTTGGACCGATTCAAACCGAACGAGACGGTTCCGTTCCGAACAGAACGGATCCGAACGAACAAGTGCGCGTACTCCTTAACTCTTGCATCTTAGTTTACGTCAGACTAAAGTTTTATCCGTTAATTAATTAAGCAATTATCTACATAAAAGCTGGTAGATTATAGTACCTACATAGGGATTGATTTTATTTCATTTGCTATTGATTTTAGGCAGATTCAATAATTAATTGTAGATCTATCCAGGACAATGCTATCAGCATGACTGCTGAAACAGTGTTAATATAAATTTACGCGCCATTGCAACGTAACAATGAGAAATCGATGACCAGGAAATATATTTAACATAATGTTAAGATATCAAATTGACCTGATATTTGAAATTATCATCTCACAGCAGTCAGTAATTGAAATTGGTTTATAATTTGCACCTACTGGAGCGCTTATAGTTAGTCAATCTTAAGATATGTATTTGTATAACAGATTCAATTCTCAAGTATGCAATAATGCGACTTGGTAAGCTAACGAATCTGCCGACGTTTCTCCACGATTAGGTACATCATGCAATTTTAAAGTACTCCGACACGAAACAACTCCTTGCATCCAATACTCCTTGCTCACAATGCTCCCAGCCCCCAATACTCCTTGCCGCCAATTCTTCTTGCATACAAAGGGCGCCCCACCACAAACTGTACGGCGTAAGAACGCGACCTGCGTGCACTGAAGCTCGGCCGGCCTTTTGTATGCAAGAAGAAAGAGTGGTTTTAGATGGAAGGAGAAAACGCCGGTCTAGCTTTGTAAGGAAGAAGAAAGTATGAAATTAGATGCAAGAAGAACTGGATGATCTGTGCACATGGCACCTTAGTCTGTGTTCAGGTTAGTTGCTCTTAGCAGGTAATATATATATATAAATAAGAACTTGGCATCCAGTTCTTCTAGCATCTAATTTCATACTTTCTTCTTCCTTACAAAGCTAGACCCGCGTTTTCTCCTTCCATCTAAAACCACTCTTTCTTCTTGCATACAAAAGGCCGGCCGAGCTTCAGTGCACGCAGGTCGCGTTCTTACGCCATACAGTTTGTGGTGGGGCGCGCTTTGTATGCAAGAAGAATTGGCGGCAAGGAGTATTGGGGGCTGGGAGCATTGTGAGCAAGGAGTATTGTATGCAAGGAGTTGTACTCCTGCGACATCCCTGCAAAGTAGGGCTGGGAAATTGTGTCGGGAATATGAATAAAGTTCAGCAGAAAACGACACTGAGGGCTTTATATCAGATTTAATTTCCAATTATTCCAACTAAGTTAGTAGTTGTAAATTTTACAAAATTAATTTCTAAAGATGACTAACTAGAAGTAGGTACTACATGAAGTTACTGATAGTATGAATTAATGTAACCCTTTAATATACAATACGATCTAATGTTTTACTCCAGATATTTAATGAATACAAAGAAAAAATGGTTTATCTGTACATACAAATAATTGATTGATTATTTTAGTATAAACGCTCAAATTTACAAATACGTAGCGCGTAAAACGTCAAGATCAGAGGACGACTGATTGAAAGATTTTAAATCCGTATCACATGAAATGGAAGTGTGAGAAACGACTTGTGTATCTAAGCTACAACTGGTATTTGGTGGTTCGGTAGGGCTAGATTGGTCCGATGGATTGGTTAATTCGGTACTAGGACTTTTCAAAAATTCAAAATCTGGGGACTTTAAGTCTGCCTCAATAAATTCTTCCTGTATACAGTTTTTATCAAAACATTCATTTTCTTCAGCTTCAGCCTCACTAATTGTAAGATTTTGAACTGGGCTCGATCTGAGTCTTAAAGAATTTGGACTTTGAGAACCTACACTCAAAAACGAATTTCTACGAAATCCTGCCTGATTTTCTAAAATACTAACTAAAACTTCTGTTGAACTTCCTATAGCAATAGCTGATGCGCTTGCAAGTCCTAGTTCTGTTTCCATGATCTTGGCTGGACTATATTCGGGTATTAAACTTTTGCCTAATGGGAAAATTTCACGTGGCTCGGAACGGGTTTCACGATAACCGGCTTCAGTGCAGAAGTTTGGTAGCAACCGAGGTTGTAATGGCAGAACATCCATACTTCCTGTTGTTGCAGGTCTGGGTTGCAGAGGAGTCACTGCATTTCCACCGGTTGCTAGTTCATCATCACCTGAACAAACAACATTTGTTGCTTATAAAATATTCTACTCTACTTTAGTAGTAAAAGTTGTCAAAGCAGGGAGGCTCCGGGTAATATAGGAACGAAAACCGTGTCAGGGTCAGGGTAAAAAAAAAATTCACGTAGTTTTAGAATAGTGCTATAGGTACAAAGAGTTATTTGCACGATTTCATGACTTACCTGTGAGTTGCGTAAGATTATAAGGCCCGTTATGATGTAATACAGCAATGCTTGGCATAGAAGGGCCTTGTAAAGCTAATCCGATCACGTTTACGCCGTTTACGTTACCTGCAAATAAAACAAACCTCTATTATGTTATTCTTGTTCGCCATAATTAATTATAAGCAATATGTGCTGACCAACTATATTTGTCCAGCAGTAAATAAATGAAGAAAGAATTTAAAAAATATGGGAATATCTCAAATTATGACGTAATAATGGAAGCAACGAATCACAAAATTACGACCCGTTGAACCAACACAGATGAAGGAAGCATAGGCTCGGGTACAATTCGCCGAGAACCGTTGGCCGGGTAGTGATTCGCCGGGAACGATTCGCAGCGAACCATTTGCCGCCAAGGACGATTCGCCGGTACCCGATTCGCCGGTCGCGATTTGCCGAAGCACGATTTGCCGAGGCACGGAAAATTTTACTTTGATAATTAAACCTGAAGAGAGGAACTAACCTGATCAGCGCTACGCGCAGCTCTACGCACAAGCGGATTAATGTGTTGTTAAATTTGTTATTAAATTTTTGACGACGAATCGTACCGGTTCGTGAAGCATATTAACCCGATAGTACTGAACAATTGAAGCTATGATGACTCTAGTGATCTGATAACAACTTTCAACCATCAGAAACGGGGGTAAAGTATCGGTAAAGTAATGATAAGACAACCAATCCAAGTTTAACGTTTGCTCATGGTTTGTTTAAGCAGCAACCTTAGAAATTCACCAATTTCTATCCAGCATAGGATATTGCTATAACAGTACTAAATGTTGATGTAGTATAGAAATAATAAGAAAGTGCCTATAAATCGAACGCACTTTATTAATTATAATTGCCTATGTTCCACTTTGAGTGTCCATACCTCCATGTAAATAAAATAATTTTTAGTAACGAAAGGAGTCACATATTCCATTGGAAGTTGACAAACATATAGAACGGCGAGAGAGAATTCAATATGCAATAGGAAGGTGCAGATTACTTAAGCAATTCTTGAAAATAATAATGTTTCGTATGAAGATTTCGTGTGTCACACTAGGTACGTTTGCATATTTCATTTCCGAATGTGATACAACAGTTGATTTTATGTTTCATTTGAACGTGTCTACTAAAATAGGCCGCCAAGTAAATATGACCAAAGATTTGGAGATATATTATGTAGTACTAGAGCATAATTTAATTTAAGGCCGGGATCTCAATCCATCTCAACATAAAAGCCATTCATCTAATCCACAAAACGTAAAATTATATTTGAACTGATCCTTTCAGATCAGATTTCTGTATCTAAAATTACAGCTGTACCAACTTTTCCGTATCTAAGATTTAGCTTTAGGGTTTATTTAGTATACCTGCTCTATACCAGCTTTATTATTTGTAATCAAAAATGTGTTTATCCATAACCAGGCGCAGAATAACCATGACCGCCCGCATTGGCGGTCGCAAAGTTATTATTCTAGCCCTCGGGCGGTAAAGTTGCTTTACGTCGTCGTTATGGAAATAAATTTGAAAATGCCTAGACTACATTTACATCGTTGCTGCAGCAACAAACTAGTTTCTTGATATTATTTTATATTTTGAGCCCTCGTTATATCCGCGGGCTGGAACGGCATTATTAACGCTCTTGCTAATTAATCGTTATAACGACAACCAGGTTCATTAGAAGAACTCCTTATATTTGAAAATATGTGCAATTTATAGTATTCATCGATCTGTGCCTACAAATATAATTTAGACAAGACACTTAGAAAAGGAAATACTCATTAATAAGGTCTACGAAGCATAGTAAATGGAAGAATTAGTAGACGCGGTTTGGCTACCAACTAAAGTGTTATAAGATACAAAAGAAATTTCAGTACAAAAAAATGTTGAGAGGGTTTTAGAGAAAGCCCGTCCAAGACGAGATAATCCTGTAGTCGCTGAATGCCGATAGATACAAGGAATAGTTATTTGTTTAACAAGGCAGAAACGTAGCAGATTTACTGACGCAGCTGGTATTTCACAGCTGAGGCGAAGCCGAAGCTGTGAAACCAGCCAAGGCAGTAAATCTGCATTTCTGCCGTGTTGAACATATAATTTTTTCTCCGATTGTTTACATTTAACATTAATTCAATGATTATTTTTAATATTTTTTGTACTATTAGTATCAGCCAGCATCTGTTGCTATGCAGTTCTTATTGGTTGCTATGAAAAAACATACTTGAGAAATGTCATTCTATTTGTTGTGAATAGAATAGTTTAATCTTGTTAATTCGTAAATATTAATTAATTTATAATATATTTACAATGGAAAATGACGAAGAAATGTTCACCCCATCCGAAATTAAAGAAATCGTGAAAAATATGGAACGTAAATTTAATTAATAAAAATTTCAAATTCATTTGTTTTTCGAAGCAACCTGATTTTGAATGCTACTGTCAGTAAAAATGATCACTTTTGCCTAGGCAGTAAATGTGGAACTTTGGAGACAGTCAAATGTCAGTCAAAGCATGCTTTTACTGTCTATCGGAGAAAAATCATTTTGTTTTACTGCACTGTTGCGACCTATAACATGGGAGAAACGACACTTCATTAACCATTAGGATTAACAAGATTATATTTTATTGAGAACTTTAAAATCTTAGGTATCAGCAAATAGTTAGATTTCAAGAAACTGATTAAATATGAATTTGGAAATCCCTGAAAATACTAAACCGGTATTAATTTCAATTCCGTCTATATCGTGCAAGCAATCGCTCCACCACAAAATGTTGAATATTATTCGAAATATTCGAACCACCATTAAAATAAAAATGTATCATGGCAGAAGTTTAAGACTTTAGTCTGACTCATTCTTATTATTATAAAGTCTAAAAACTAAAAGTCGTTCTCGTTTCTATTCACGCTTATTATTAATTACATCTTGAAGTAATCCATTCTACTTCTGGAAGTGAGAGTGAAAACGCTGGGAATTAATTCCGTATACCAAGCGAACCTTGTCCAAAAAGAACAGTATGGCAGCTTGCGAGCTTTTCCGTCTTCGAGGAGTCTATTTTCTGTGAACTCACACCAAGTTTAGTAGAAGGCACACTTGTGGAGCGTTATTTAAGGTAAATCAATGGAGAAATGTGTTATGATATAATAACGCCGCAGCCTGCGCTTGCGCTTAAATGATCAATATTTTCCTTGTTTCTAATATCTATATTTGTTTTCTTTATAGCTTACGATTTTTACGATTAAGGTTAAAGATAAATGTTGATATGATCTGTACTAAGAAAGCAATATTATTATTATTCTATTTTCAATATAAATTCTATTACTATATAATTTTTATTGAACTTGCCCTTGTTGTAGTATTATATTAAACAGACTTGAGGTTTATTGCTTCCGCCTCTATAATTTTTTTTTCACTTATGCCTAAATCTTTCTCTGTGTTAGTAGTATAGATGAAAAATCCTCAGCTGAGCAGTATTATCTGTGCGTTAACGTGTCTTTGAAAATAGCATAAGTATTTCATGAAGTTCCTAATAGCAATTAAACATAGAGAAATAAATTCAAACTCACCTGGAATGAGAAAAAAAATGTCAGAATTGATTCAATTAAAGAAACGTCCGTATAAAAACCCCATTCAATAATTTTGGACATTGTGCTTTTCTACGATACGATAATGTACGTACCAAGGCATGAGTTGATAATGTAGTACTACCTGGTGTCATAATAGTATATTAAAAAACACGTTTCATAAGGCAAGGTTTTATAGCACGAGTCTAAGTATATGGAAAACGAAGCGCATAGCGCCCCAGTTTTTCAAGGACGATAAGGGGATAAACTTAAGAACTGAACTTCTTTATTCTTATCAATTTTGAACCATGTTATCATTTTCCATAAAAATATAAGTTGTGTAAACAGACAATGTCTAACTTTTTGAAAATCAAATTTTTTTTCAGGTGTCTGAAAATGCATTTGGCAACCGTACTCGTTAGACGAGATCGTTTACATGACGTTAGGCAATTCCTCTTTTGATAAATATAAAGACAGACACAGTTAATTGATTTTTTGCGGTTTATCATTGTATGACGTTGTAGGAAACTGCAACAAATCGTTAGTTTTCTACAGTGCCACATATTGCACAAATAACGCAGGTTACGGCTTGCAAGAAAAGCCGGAACTTTTAATAAAAACGTGATAAGAATAACACCTAACACTACTTCACTCAAGTGTAAACAGGAGAAGCATGAAACTTTTGTGTAAATATGCTCTTTGTATGCAGTGGCATGTGTTATACCGTGTGTCCCTGGGAAGACGGAATATAGGGATCTTACAATGGTAATTTTTTAATATGATCCACGAGTGCTTTGAATTTCTATTTGGTGGAAGCGGCGACGTCGTTATATCAACTGTTTAACGCGCTTGCTAATACAGATGTAATACGCGCTTGCGTTATACTAACAAACGACTCAACAAAGCACCCCATCTAAAAAAAATTAACATGAACATAACCTTTAATTGTCTTTGGTTTTAGTAACTTGACATTTAAAACATAAACAAAAATTTTGATCTGGAGACGATCATACATGGTCGGCATGGAAATCGTTAACGATCGATGATACTCGTGTAATTGTTTCAGGGCAAATGCTTCAAAGCACTCGTGGATCATTTAAACAAATTTCCATTATAAGATCCCTATGTTCCGTCTTCCCAGGGACACACGGTATATCAGATCACGCTTGACAATTTTCTTTAAAAATTTAACATTTAAATGTATTGCTGTATCAGTTGGGAAGTTACTTAAATTATTATCTTGTTTTCGCAATCACTAACCAGTAATCATAAATTGTTGTTAAAATTATGTAAACCTTGTATTTCAAGCCACACTCGAAATAAAAAGAATACCTATTATAATTATTGATTCGAAGGAAAACTAATCGCCAGGGAAAGCTTAACTGACTAATTTAAATAACCTTCCGTGTTTAAAAATTGTAGATAATATCAGTTTTTTCCCCCTGAAAATAGGGAAAACCTCTGATTGTAATTTTAATTGTATTTGTTTCACATTCAGGATATTTTATTGTAACAACGATATTGAAAAATAAAAAATAAACATATTTTTATAATATTTCTACAGCCGTTGGTAAACATCAATGTCAGTTTAGTTTACCTATTCTGCTCTTTTGTGTATATTCGGGACACGTCATTTGTGATTAATTTTCCACTGGAAAATATTCATAAACGACAGTTGATGCCGATAAACGATCCTGTATATAATATAATTTTACTTGCAAATGTTGTTGTCACATACAATATTCATAACACACTAATAAAGGGATATTGTTATTGAAAATTTGGGTTAATTGCAGTCAATCTAAAAATTTTGTCAGTTATTATAACGATAACGAAATCGCCACACACTCCAATAATTTATTATAGAAGCGGTAGATATTGTAGGAATAGTACAGGTCCTTAGAGCCAGAAATATGGTAACACCTTTTCCTTAAGGAGTAACTAAACAATATGACAATTTATATTTAATGTGTGTATCCAATACACTATGCGTGCCAACGTAAATATTTTGCTACTGGAATTCCTAAAACATAAAGCTCTTGTGGTGAAGTTCAGGAAGGAACTCAAGTGCGTGATGAGATCTTGCTGGTCAGAATCAACAAGGCATGACACATTTCACACAGAAACAACCTTTGCCTTTTACAGCGATCTTCCACGATATTCCATTCCTTCCAAACTAACTGTTTTTGAAATTGATGATCTAACAATATATTCCCTGTACCTGCAATCCTATGACGCTTTACTTAAAATATTTAGATTATTATTAACAAGTCACCCACTCATTATTATATTTGACGATTCAACAGAAATGAAAATTCTTAATGAAACTAATGAAACGGGCGCCATTTATACCTATTGTTGGCAATACTAATTGGTGTATAGAATTATAGATTTTCAGAATAATTTCCATTCTTGTTGAATTAAAAAGCGAATGAATATCAATACAAAATATATTAATGCCCTACTGGCTAGTGATGCATAGAGAGACCCCTATCGAAACCTACCAAAATGATATTTTGTGTTTCCTTCTAGACCTTAGGGCGCAGAAGTGGAAACTGGTATTGATTACGTTGCCCCAAAAGAACTAGCATGTAGTACTAACAGGTGGCGATATATACGTTGTTCTAAAGAGTTTTCTAAAATTTTCAATTTGTAAAATTTAAATAAATAATATTATTCCTAGTTAGAGAATTAGTTTTAGTAAGTCTGTGCACACCAAACGAAAGCATAAAGAGAAAATTAATCTGATGGGTAACTTGATTTTTGCTGAGATGGGCTATGAATTTTTTAATACAATTGTTAAAACTGAATAGAAAGGGAAGTAGAAATTGGTAGTTTTAAAGAGCGAGATAGATGGAGAAAATGGAATTAAATTTGCGGTAGAGTTTTCAGTATAAAGTAGACCCTGTACTTTGATGTACCAGCACATACAAGAAATTGTCATATGTCAGTCTATAAGTACTTTTAGTTATAATGACGGTTGATGACACGTTATGACTCTTGATAACTTAAGTCATAAACGGAAACATTTTCAAGAAGTAGAAGTTGCAAGAGCAATTGGTTTCGTACAGGGTGGTAGAAATTTTCGTTACGCTGCAAGAGCTGTCGCTGTAAGCTATTCTCTTGATTTAAGGTTGTGAGGTAATAGGAAACCGGAAATTTGTAGTGTCTGGTCATCGTTGTAAACGAAAAGCGACCCCTCGGAAACGACAGCAAGCCGCTTTCATCATCATATGCATGTTCTGCGTTGGCGCATGTTAATTTCTGATTACACTAAAAGGAATAAGTTAAGGGAATTATTCCAGAACGTCACCTCGCGAGTCGCGGTTGTACATCATCCGTCATTCTGTGAGTCGAGATGAACGTTTTTCCAAAAGGCTTTTCTAGGAGACGGATAACCAAGGCAGTGAATTCGTCATATTACGAACACGGATATTCTATACCGCACAACTGACCTTGTAGTCATCCAGTGATGGTGGAATACTGTAAAGACATAGAATTTTCGTCGAGTAACAGAAACTGTCAGTCATGGACTGATCTCTCCCTTTAGAAGCCGGTAGGGTATGAATTGAATGAAGTCTGAAACGTTTTGAGACTACAGAAAATATTAAAGAATTAACAACAGCGGTCATCTACGAATGGAAAAATAGCTTGCTGATTGTTCGTAGGAAAGGGGTGGTTTATTAGGCAACGGTCAATTGTCATGGATACGAATGGTTACAATAATCGTATCCATGAGAATAGGGAGTTGATAAACGGCCCCTAAGCCGCCTCCAGTTCAAATAAACCTTCAATATAAACTATGATGCAGGGTATAAAATAGTTGCTGCGAATAATTTCTTCTCCTCAGGACAGTATATTATTATATCTGTAGCAATATCATCCAGCTATTATGTCACATTTTGAATGAGCACCTGTATTATAGCCACATACCCTGATCAAACTTAATAGTTTAGTGAATGTAAATTTCACGTAACAGTGTGGGTACCTTAAATACATAACCCCATAAATTTCCATTAAGCTTCAAGTTTGCGCATGTATCTGCTCATGAAAACAATCAACGTGACTCTGGGGTAATTAGTATGCACATAATAACGATTATCTTGAACTTATAAGATTTCTCGGTGCTTTAGAAAGCATCATGTAGGACATTACAAGTATGTTGAACTTCTGCTATCGCCGTATTTGCGGTAATAGATGCTTAATAAACTTTTAACGCTGTTTGCACAAATCACTACCGTAGGTAGGTACTTATGAATAGAGTTTTTGAGCACTGTACGCTAAGAGTACGGTAAGGGTTAACGTTAACGCTAACGTCCTTGATAATCAACATATTGTTAACGTTACCGCGTACTCTTAGGCCCAGTTGTATCACGTGGTTGAACTCTTAGGTCCAGTTGTATCAAGTGGTTGAACTCTCAGTTCATCGTCATGGATATGATTGTTATAACAATTGGTATCCATGACAATTGATCGTGGATCAGCTGAACTGGGAGTTCAACCACTTGATACAACTGGACCTAAGAGTTCAACTACGTGATATAACTGGGCCTAAGAGTACTAAGTCGATACAACCGGCCCTAGTGTACAGAGCTCAAAAACTCTCTAATATTTTGTTTCAGAATGGGAAGTGAAAAATTCGGATAAATATGA
The DNA here is from genome assembly GCA_963082805.1 of Hemicrepidius hirtus. Classification (NCBI taxonomy): domain Eukaryota; kingdom Metazoa; phylum Arthropoda; class Insecta; order Coleoptera; family Elateridae; genus Hemicrepidius; species Hemicrepidius hirtus. The sequence goes on from OY720161.1 coordinate 10,189,752, forward strand.
GAAATAAGTCCAAGAGTCTAATAAACTTAGTACAGAACTGCTCAATTTTTATTTGATAGTTTAATTTCAATTGGGATGCATATTACTCAAAGAGCGGAAAGTTACTTCCTACGTATTTTAAAAACCTAAGGAAAGCGGTCATGGCTCTTGGGAGTGGAAGGATCAGGCAGTCTGTCTCAAATGTATACGAAAAGTGTAAACTTGTGCCTGAGGCTATATTATACATGTACCTATTATGTATGCGACTATTGATAACATTTTGATGTTGAGATTTCTTCATAATGTTATTGTAAATTGTCTTTCATAATTGAATTGCTTATTTTTTCGATCAACTTCTGGACGTACTTACAAACAATCATACTAATCTGAAGTTTGAAAAATGTTTGGTGCAATTGATGTGAGACTTGGGTTCGTATAAGAGCTTCCTAACAACACAAATAATAAGAATGACAAAACAACTGATTGCTTGAGAGTGGCAGAAATAACATTTCTAAAGATCGTCACCGTAAACGTTATCTTGGTAATCTGGAATAATACAACCTAAGGACCTGATTTAAACAGAAAGACTTTCTGTGAGATTTTAACTCTACTGTATATCAGACAAATAAAATGCTGTCACAAAATTGAATGATCTCAATTTTTATAGTTCTTAATAGTAACCCTTATACCTATTCCTTTTAGGCTTTTACCTTTCCATACTACTCCTATTCGAATGCATTAATTCAGGAATTTGCTCTTATATATATTTTTTAAAGGGACACTACATTATATGGAAATATTTGAATGCGAGTAGGTTCTCGAACGCAATTTAAATTGCATTTCAACTTAACTATGGTATTACGCGTGGTACTTTCAGTTCTGAAAACATATTTTCTCTCAGAGGGTTTAAGTAATACTTTGTTTTTCTTAATATTTGAGTTAATGAATATGATACTTTTAAGAATAAAAACAAGCTATTGTACTATTTACGCAATAAAAATAGTTATTTTTGTATCACGGCCAAAAAGTGAATCTTTTTCGTCTGAGTCTGAGTTTTGTGGTGGAGACAACGCCGAGACCAGAAAACAGGCAAAGACATAAATGCACTTTTTGGCAGAGGTGCAAACAACATTTTTTAGGCGAATACCTATCACAAATTTTATTACCAAATTTAAATTTTATTTGAATATTTGACAGTTGGTTCCGTGGCCTATCCTGAAACGTCATAGCCGCATCAGCTGATTTTATCATAGTCGCCTAAAAATGTTATAAATTAAAAAAAATGTGTTTGCAATTTAAACAAACCAGTGGCTACAGTGGCCGTGAAGTAAAAGCAGCCGTGAAGTAACACTGTTTCGAAGTACATCAATAATGTATCATCGCATCGTTGCCAAATGCATTTGACCTTGAAGAAATTTTAATTTTCAAAATTAAAACTATGATTAAATTGTTTGAATTTGTATGCACAGAATGTGTACGTGGTCTAACTGCGATTATTGAATTACTATATACACGGTGATTTAAAAGTAGACTGACAAATAAGGTCAATAGAAAATAAGTATTTAGTAAATGCTATTTCGAATGTGGTAAGCGAAAATTAAGTACCTACCTATATAAATCTGTTATGGCTGTGGTTTAGTTTAAACTTAAAAAACATATTTCATAAGTTTATAATGAACTATAAGTGCTGTAAATGCACGTATAAGTAGCACTTATATTATAATTAATAGTCAAGTTAAAAGTTGCTACAAACTCGAGGACACAAAACTTTAGACATACATATATTTATTAACACAGAAAAGCAAGGAATATTGTCGAATAATAAAATTTGTTGCTTAAACAATAATAAATATTTACTAATTTGAGTTAAAAAGTGATAAAGGTAAATGAATTTCTAATCCATATCTTGACCGCTAGATAGATTTATTTTCAGAACAACTGAACTTACTTCCCGTTGTTAATAGCGACCGAAACGCTTTCAGTACCTACCTACTTCCATCACATCAACGTCATAATAGACTTACATTGCAGGGATTGGATAAATAATTTAACTGCTTCTAGATCACGCAAAATAGAGAATCTGCTTTTTCAACAAAAACTATAGCATAGAACAGGAATTTTTTTTAACGAAAACAACAGAAAGCTATAGATATTAAAGAGGTTTAAATTGGTGCCTACCAACTCGCACAGAACAGGGGCTGAACATAAATATCAAAGTTCGTCAAAAGTAAAAAATGCTAACCGTATCAAAAGGTTTTTTATTTCAGAAGTGTAACATTCCTCTACTTCATTTTAAAGTTAAGGAAGTATTCATATTTCTCCGTAATTGGATGAGATGTACTGCAAACATCGTTCTCAAATATACCAGGGTAAAGAAAAGCGTTTCGAGGGCCTCATTAGGTACTAGTTGAGTAGCTAATTTGTAAATATGAAGAAGCATAAATTCCGTCAATTCCAATACTGTTTACCTAGTTTTTTTATTATAATAGTATTATAATATTGTAGGTATATGTTTTTATCCCTAACAAACACAAAATCCATAATGGCTACTACTTACTAATTTAATAATTTTAAAAGTTTGTGTTTTACCTTAATGCGCTACACAGGAACAGTAACTATTCTGACAGGAAATCAAGTCAGCATAATTGCATTGCAACTGCTTTCAAGTAAGCACTTATTGTTCAGGGAACGGTACGATTCGCCGCGAAAGATTCGTTGGTACCTACCAATCGCCGAGAACAATTCCTCCGGCAGCACGATTAACCGAAAAGCCCGATTCGCCGGTGCCCGATTCTCCAAGGCACGATTCGCCGTCAAAAATTTAACAACTGTTTTTTTTATTTTACTACAAATATTCGTAGATTTATGGGCACACTAGTCCGCTTGTGCGTAGAGCTTCGCGTAGCGCTGATGAGGTTAGTTGCTCTCTTCAGATTTAAATATCTAAGTAAAATTTTCCGTCCCTCGGCAAATCGTGCTTCGGCGAATCGGGCACTGGCGAATCGTCCTTGCCGGCAAATGGTTCGCTGCGAATCATTCCCGCGAATCGTTACCCGACCAATCGTTCCCGGCGAATTGTCCCCAACCCCATTATTCACTCTATTCAGCACGCTCTCTTAATTTTATAATAAGTATAAGTGCATGCCCTTTTTAGATGGTTCAAAACATTTTAATTGCTTGTTTATTTAAAACACCTTACCTGATAATAAAATGTGTCAACCTAGGATGCTTACAGTTAATTAAATAATTCGAGTCACACTATAAAGTTTTACTTTTATGACATTTTAAAAATTTGTATAATAGACAGCTTTGATAAATACTCACCAACTTTTGCACTGCCAAAAGCGTCTTTGAAAATTGCTGGGTGGTGATGCTTAATAGCATTCATTCGTCTATTTGTAGCCGCTTCAACCTTTTTTCGACGGGGTTGCTCGACTGGAAGTACTCTTCGACGTTTCTTTGGTAGTTTTGATCTTGCCTGAAAATATAATAAAAGGGTTATGCAAATACTTTGAGGATTCTGAATATAAGAGAAATTTAAACTAGGTTTGAAGAACGATTCCGATTTCGTGTATAACGTTGAATAATATACTGCGAATAGTTTTCGAAAACTACACAAAATTAAACAAACCTGTAAACGGAATACATGAAAAGCAAGCAGCTGAGTAAAGCAAACAATTTGTTACGATTTACCTGAGTATGTGAATAAAACATTGAAAAGTTGGAGACTATCACAGGTACAGGAAGTGCAATAGTGAGGACACCAGCAAGTGCACATAGGGCCCCAACGAACATTCCCGCGTATGTTTTGGGTGCCATGTCTCCGTATCCAACCGTAGTCATAGTAACGATTGCCCACCACAGTCCCTCAGGAATGCTCTTAAAGCTGTTGTGTGGGTTATTCTGTAAAATTGAATTTGGTTTATTCAATATGTGGAGGAGTGACAACAAGCTTAAAGTAAAAACAAAGAAAAGGAAAGCTATTTCTAATCTTGAATTCACGGTGTAGCTCTCCAGATTTGCTTCGCTTTCTTTATGCCACAATTATCGGAAGCCATTCGTGTATACAAAAACTAATTTGAAATTGTTGCTGTTAAAAGATATATCTAACTTATTTTATTATCTTATTATTAAAATTCAATTGCATGATTTTCAAACACCAAGAGAAGCTAAAGGTAGATGGATAAGGGTTTAAGGATATCGGGATTGCTTTAAGTTTTACAAGAAGGTCGCATATAATGTATTTTAGAACCTATGAATACAAACTGAAAATTTTCAGCGGAAAATAAACACACTGACTTTTAGTTATCAAGGAACTCTAGTGCTGAACTCAAAGGTTACGTTACTTCAATATTTTAAAAATATTGTCTATTTGAGAATTTTCATGAAAAATGTAGTATCTATTTATTTAATGCAATTAAATGTAAAATAATTCTAAACCAGACTTTTATTTAAAGATAGAAGAAAATTTCTACAACTAATTCAGTGCTTCCCAAAGGAACCCAAAGGAATCTACGTGTTTCAAACTCATAATACGCATATTATCAGATAATTAACTCAAGTAATATTATTATAATTTATACCCTACATCATTTTGTAATATTTTAGACAATAACATAAATGCAATTTATTAATGAGAATTTTCTTTATCTAATTTTCTAGCTAAGTATCACAAACAACTTTCAAATGACATGTACCAATCCTAACTCTCACCACTTATACTCGTCAGAGTATGTAAAGCTAGCCTGGTACCTTTTATGGTCGGAACTTGGTTCAGACCTAGCACATTTTAGATCTAATATAAAAAACAAAAATTATTTTTTATCTTTGTTAACACTTCATGCACTTACCATAAGTAAGTATATTATGTGACTTGCTTTGAATTTCTTTTCAATTTAATTTTTTTTTATCATATAAATATATAAAACCCTTTTGGGTTTTTGCTGTTTCCAGCGATTTTGGGATTCTATTAGTCCCCTATAATCTTGTTAACATTTTATCTCTATCGTTGCTTGCGTGATTTTGTATTCTAGGCTATTGCTTTGCAAATTTGTCTGTCGTCAACTATTTCTTCTTAATGTTTTGTTAATATCTAGTCTTCTAGCACTTCGTCCTAAAATCAGGACCTTTGTTTACTAGTCCTCTTATTCGTATTTTATTTTCTACAATATATTTCGTTATTTTTCGAATAACACACATTTTTAGACGTGATAAATGAGACAATCTGTATCAGAATAACACATGAAATTCAGATACGAAATCAAAATACAGATGTCTGAAATTGTGCCAGAAAATTTAAAGAAATCTTCTGTCAATTCGACGTAGTACAGGAAGTAAATCAGAGATGGTTCATTAATATAAATAATAACGGTATTGTTGCGAAACATCTTGCATAATAGGGTCTTCTGAAAGGAACGTATGATTAGCCTTAAGCTACATTCTCATACTTCTTTCATATATTCTACAAAGTATAAAACAGAAGCCTTTAATTTTGTTGAAAATATCACATAAAGCAACTTTGAAATTGAAATGGAGCTTTGATCAACGGTGAATGTAAATAGCTGTAAATGTACGAAAATCAACATATATTTATAAACATCCAAACGAGTTTCTCATAATTTTGTATTATTCTTGACCTTTGGGACATTAAATTACAAAAATCCATTAGGTAAATTAATGTATTTAAAGCTAAATTTAATAATTTTACTATTAAATCCTAATCCACCGCAACTTTTTTCCCTTGCGAGATCGCTCGTAACGTCGTTCCTATTTTAATGGAGGGTTGAAGGAAAATCAATTACAAAAATTCATTTTTCGCTTCCTTCGAACCGCTTTAAGTATGCGAAATCATTTTATAATATTATTTCACCAACGTGCTTGGTATTTATTACAGGGTTTTCAAATTGTTTTCTTGTTAAATTAACTTGAGATAGAACCAGTTTTCTTAGTAAGCAAGAACCATCTGTAATAACAGATTCTTCGGTATTTTGTTGAAAATATGAACGGTTGTTAGTTTGTGCTGTAAGGAATGATTGTTGTACATCATACATGTATGTAAATTGATCTTGATAGTCATATAACTTTTGTGTTTTGGAAAAAAATTAAAGGATATAGATGGTTACAGTACAGGGTAGGGCTACTAGAGTAACATAATTTTTTAAGTCATCAAAACTTATTTAAATAAACGGAATCGTTTGAATTTTCAGAGTGCTTCGAAGCTAACTGTAAATATTTAATATTTCAGTAGCAATAATTATTTCTAACAAGCTTTTGGTTTTGCCCCAAGAATAAATTACTTCTGAAATTTACCGAAGATCCTCAGGGCTTCTAGACAATATATTAATTCTAGATTTTGTAATATTTTCCACAAATCTAAATCTTCAGCATTATTTGTACCTCCCAGCTATCATAATTTTATTTTACTTTTAGCAGAGTTCCTTTTTTAAAATGGTAGATAACATAGTTTCTTAAAACTCTGCAGGGATTTTTGCAAGCACGTTTAATTAGTCAAGTTTCAAATTAGTATAACAAGAAAATTACAGACCAGAGTGAAGGACGTGACTTTTTATTTCATTAAAGATACTTTCGGAACGAGGGGTTATCCAATTTATAAGAAGTCAGGGAATCCATACTAAACGGTACTCGCCGGAACTTTGCCATTGCATTTCCCTGCATTCGTGTTGGACTTCCCTAACGAGTTTACTACTTTACTACATACAAGATTGATGTACTGTAACTGATGTAAAAGTTAAAGTTTAATTACTGGATACGTTACAGATAAATTCTATGAAGTATTTTAATTTCTGGTACAAAAAACACTTAAATTATTTTTTTTAACCATTTCTCTGATATAAATATATCTCGTCAGTAATTAAATGAGAATACTTTTTAATTATGTTTCCATTCATGGTATTTACAAGAAAAAAGTGACATTGAGGTTGGTTAAAAATATCCTTGGTGCGTAGGAAAGTAAAAGGAATTCTAAAATACCGCTTTTCCAATACGTTACAATCTAAAGGTGTTACTGGCAACAGCTCAAACTTTTGGAACATATTATCCAGCTCAGCACGTCCCTACAGTTAATACATCTGCTGCGACGAAAGATATGTTACACGACCCTTTCAATGTTTCATTTTGAACCGGTTTGAACTCTCCCAACCTTTGAAAATGCGAACTCAAGCATACCTCAACAAAAATAACTATGGATTTCCCTATAGTTTCTTAACTAAAAGCTTCTTTTCAATCCATTAAATTAACCATAGAAGGCCTGATTGAAACACGTTTAATCCTAGACCTGCCCATCTAAGAGGAAGCAACTTCTAAAGACATTTCAAACTTCAAAGGGTCGATTAAGCAGGCAAAGCCGGTAACTGAAAGGGGTCGAAGTGTGCTCGAGAAGACCCGTCAACATCTTTCACGAACTGTAACAACAATAGTATTCTGAATTCTGTTGACAAGTTTGAGAAGGCGGACTTTAGACTTTGGGGAGTTGTAGTTGTAGTGTTAAATTTGTACTATTTACATGCTTATAATATCTAAGTTGTAATAAAATGAGGTTGCTCTTGTCATGCATGCATATTAAGTTCGGTAGAAGACTTTTGAAAAGGGAGTAGTTTTACTTTTGCGCAGTACTATTAAAAGATTACTGAAATTTGTCGATTGCAATCTTTTATAACGTTTTAAAAAAATATTTCAATTTAATTTTCTGCGAAGTTTAAGTTTGAGGGGTAAACCGCGAGTTGAAGTGATTGTATACAGTAGTGGAAGGAGGTGGAAGAGGTGGAACTATAGTACATGGAAATAAAGTGGAAGTACCTATGTGGAAGGTGGAAGTATCTTTGTTTTAATGTCAATGTGATCAATTAAGTTGTATTAAGTCTCCTTTACAAACATCCCGTATACGGAGAGAAAGTAATGTATTTTTGAAAATTTTTATTGCTTTTCCCTTGAAATCTACTAAAACGAGAAGAGTCCTATAATGGCTATAATTCCCTAACGTGATATTAGTCTAAAAACTGCATTAAAGATTTCACAAAATGAAGTTCTTAAGATACGATATCTATGGTTCATTATTTAAGCTTTCACCACTTATTTGCGAATAAACCTTCAGCCAATTTTAATACTAGTCAGGGAAAAAGTTCTCTGTCAATGGGCTACATTGTAATAAACATCTGGGGTTAATGGGTTAAATTAAAATGTTTTATGAAACCGCGTTATGTGATTCTGGGAGTACAAAGTAATGACCTTTTAATAAATACCCACATCCACCTTATTTTCAGCAGATTTTGGTTTTAAAAGATTCTTAATTTATCTTTTCGGCATTTTCTCTATAGCAATGTTGTTATCGTCCTTTATGGAGTTTTGGAAACCTGCAAGAATTTCTAAGTCTCCTCTCGCTCTCCTCCCTGTCACCCTCCCTCTACTAAATAAAATCTTTGGAGACTGGGGCTTGAAAAATAACAAAATTAAAAACCTTGAACCACAGAAAATAGGCTTCCTAAACTTTTTGTGGTTCTAGGGTTTTAATTTTGTTACTCCCTCCACTACTTGCGTCTTGATAGAATCCAAAAATGGCATTAGATAATTTTCTATCTTTGCCTATCTTTTTTAACAGTTCCTGAAAAAGTTCTGTAAATCTATCTGAAACTTATCGTTGTAATGACCCATGACACGATGATACATTTTAACCGGAATCTTAGCAATAACAGATTCTATGTCAAGCATTTCTCATTTCTTAAGTCTTACGGAGTTTCAGGATGATTCTAGTATACTTCTGACTAAACACTTGTCATCTACTTTTCTTCGTAAATTAAGAAGTACGAGTTATTCCGGTGTTGGTTGATGAGCAAAAGTGCTTCGCAGTTTCAGTCGAAGGATCGTGGATCAAAGGTTTCTCCTTGCTGTAGCAAATTACCTTGAAACAACTGCCGTGGACTTCCATGGATGAATTTGGTAAACGAGCTCTTGCGCAAGACCCCACCCACGTATGAAATTTACATAATGGAAGTTCTGTGTGGAAGCTGTATTAGGGTCGTTTGCTATTTAGTGGAACTTCACTCCTCTTCCTCAATTAGCACCATTACCGGGCCATTGATTGTCTTGCATATGTGCTAAGCAGTTTTATAGATTCTGTTGATTGCATACCCTACAATCAACAGGTTGATAGTTTAAAGAGGAAGAAATCCAATAATGGCAAAGTTGGTTTGCTTTATTAGAAATGAAGGATTTTGGAAATTTGAAGGTTATTTAGAAGGTCTAATAGTAATTCTGGTTTTTTCACGCTCCATGTGCTTTAAATATATTTAATTTTTAGAAAATAAGTAATAAACAATTAATTAATGTATTAATTAATAAAACATAATGAAAAAATAACTCTTGTAAAGCAAGATTTTAGTTTAGAATTTTATTATTACTGAGTAATAAGAAAAGGGAATCAGAGTTATATAATTCTTTGTAAGAAGTTTTCAAAATGGAAATGATAATTAAACTTGTATAATCTTTTAAATCTTACATAAGTATGTCTTTAGTAATTGCGTTTTATATAAAATTAATTAAAGTGTTTCCCTCTTTCCAGCGATCTCCAGCAAACCGTAATAAAAGACGCTAGCAAACTGTGTTTTAGAATTTGTATTAATTTTCTCGAAGAAATATCCACATTTTCATTGGTTATAGGCGTAAGTCAGGATAACATAGAATTTAGTGTATAGCACTTTAAATTTGGTATTCAGAAAAGCGATAGTAGGTATAACTGCCATTGCTGCGTGGGTTTCTCATTCAACTCGCTGTTTCAATAGAAAAGCGAGGAGGCGTTACTTTCGCCCTAACAATATTTTGTAAGTTTCAAGTATATCGAAAGGATACAAGACACAGCGGAATATTGTACGCTTACATCGGTTAAGCGACAAGTAACGGTTAGCAGTATTACAATAAAATTGAAATATTCTAGGGATCGGCTTCAGATTCTGTTTCATGTGTGTTCCTGTTTTTTTACATCTTGAATTCTCTTTTCGGTTATTTTCTGAATCAACAAGGAAAAAATATGGGTAAGCTTTAGCTACTCGAAAATAAAAATCATTGGCCTACAAATAGTTTACTTCTAGTAGAACCAGTACCTACTCAACATTATATCGAGCCAGGCATCTTGCTATGCTACAATTCATCTCTAAAGCTACTAAAATTAATCAGTGTCCGGAATCTCAATACCATAACATCAGTAGGAAGTCCAGAAGAATGAGGCACAAACCCACACTTCCTCAGGAAGCCCTCTTATCTACTAATGCTCCAATATTCGAGAGAGAATAGTTAAATGTGCGGTTTTGGAGCAATATTGTTGTGTTACGTCAATATTATAATATTATGTGAAAGATTTTACCTGCTTGTAATAATAAGGATACGAACCTAAATTTATTGTTGTTTTGGAATACCATAACAGAAGATAAATATACATTTTTGCGCTACTGTGCTCTATTTCATTGTTTACCGCGGCTGTTTCCGAGACAGTAAGTTATGTTTACTAGTTGCTAAGGATAAAGTCGTCGGTAAAATACTTTGGGGTTCTAGAACGGTAAGTAAATTTACTCAAAACGAATGTGCCATGTAATTTGATAAATTAATGTCAGTCACAAATGTCAGTTTAGTTAAATAAAATGAATGCAATTTCCAATGTTAATTAAAACAAATCCTGGAGCTTTTAATTTCTCATTTCTTGTAACAAAGTGCGCCAGCAAAGATTTTTCATCAATATTTGTACTTTTCTTGGTACACCAATTTTTAAAATGATTGTACTAGGTACCTTCGTAGCGTCTCTCTAGACTTATCAGGAATGAGAACCGAACACCCCACATTCCAAGCTTCTCCTATTTCGTTTTCGGAATCATTTTCATTAATTTTTAGCACGGAACTCCAAATAATTTTCACAAAAAACTGCAATGGCGGTAACTGTTTACAGATTGCTATAGAAACGTAATATATCAATCGACAATACGGCAACGTGATGCGGAGACTGACAATTATCGCATTTGAATCTGTATTAATTATTAATTTATTAAAAATTCTTTTTACCGGATTCAGTAGCGCAAAAAACGTCATAAGCATCACGAACGTTAAGGACTACCGATCTCAGACAATAATTGGAGTCGTCGCTGCGCTCCTCCTCCAAACTATTGTCTTCGATCGGTAAAATGTCCTTACCGTTCTTAATACTTAATATACTATTTTGCGCTACTGTGCTCTATTTCATTGTTTACCGTGGCTGTTTCCAAGACAGTAAGTTATGTTTACTAGTTGCTAAGGATAAAGTCGTCGGTAAAATACTTTGGGGTTCTAGAACGGTAAGTAAATTTACTCAAAACGAATGTGCCATGTAATTTGATAAATTAATGTCAGTCACAAATGTCAGTTTAGTTAAATAAAATGAATGCAATTTCCAATGTTAGTTAAAACAAATCCTGGAGCTTTTAATTTCTCATTTCTTGTAACAAAGTACGTCAGCAAAGATTTTTCATCAATATTTGTACTTTTCTTGGTACACCAATTTTTAAAATGATTGTAGGTACCTTCGTAGCGCCTCTCTAGACTTATCAGGAATGAGAACTGAACACCCCACATTCCAAGCTTCTTCTATTTCGTTTTCGGAATCATTTTCATTAATTTTTAGCACGAAACTCCAAATAATTTTCACAAAAAACTGCAATGCCGGTAACTGTTTACAGATTGCTATAGAAACGCAATATATCAATCGACAATACGGCAACGTGATGCGGAGACTGACAATTATCGCATTTGAATCTGTATTAATTATTAATTTATTAAAAATTCTTTTTACCGTATTCAGTAGCGCAAAAAACGTCATAAGCATCACGAACGTTAAGGACTACCGATCTCAGACAATAATTGGAGTCGTCGCTGCGCTCCTCCTCCAAACTATTGACTTCGATCGGTAAAATGTCCTTACCGTTCTTAATACTTAATATACTATTGCGTATCAGGCGTACGTACTTTCCCGTAGCGGATTTTTCGTATTTCGTAGTAGTTTTTGCAACCCCCCCCCGTAAGTGTTGGTTAAAATCAATACCTTTTCCGTGAGAGAATGGAAATTTAGGATGCTTTGATTCAAATTTTCTGAACAACCATGCCGCTTCCTGCTCTTACTAAGCATAATATCTTAAAAGCGGTTGTATCGAGTTGGGTCCCAATCCCTTGCAGGTAGCAGGAACGGTGTTTGAATTGGGTCCCAGTGATGCTAAATGATTATTAGACAAAATATGCCATTTCAGCCTTTTGTATTTGTGCCTCAAGTAGTACCCATCCACTATTAGAATATACAATTATTGGAACCCAAGAAAGTTTATTGTCTTTATTCTGTTTGAAGATCTATTTCAGAGCGCCATTATCTGGTAAGTTACAAAACAAGAAGGACATAAAAATATGATTTCCATATCTTTTAGATCACTTACAAAATTATTGCAAAATCATGAATTGCTTTTCTTTTCTTTAACTTATATTTACTAGTTGTAATGTAACAGCTTTACACAGTTTCATGTTACATTAAAGTTAAATTGAAGAAGATTTATTGCCGTTAAATTCGTCTGTGGACAATTTAGTCGTGTATAACAACTGTCATAACAAGTTAAAAAGTAGAACTTTAAAACACGTATTAAGTATGACGAAACTTTCTAAAAGCAAGTGGATGTAGCATTGTGTTTTGAAGGGTTCTAAAGATAAGTTGTTTTGGCATTTCCGGTTTACTTACTACTTATCCGTACTCGTAATATTACGTTACATCCTAATCCGTTTATGCGAACGCTTGAGAAAACATGATGCTATCGTGTTCCTTCTACAACGAAATTTATCACTGAACAGTCTATGTGGAAACAAAACCAATAAGAGATAGGACAATTTTATTTTCCAAGTACTGTTCACCCGCTAGAATAGATTTCTTTGAGGGGGAGTGCTCTTCAACGTCAATTTTCAACACATGCATTCGCCGACGTGCCTTGGGTTACAACCATGTTCGTCCTCTAAATCTATTTAATATTGCTACTTAGCCTGAGGCTGAACCTTCATTTGATAAGAACAGCTGTTCTGACAAAATTCGTATTTCAATTCAAATATTAGAGGCGGGCATGGCCCGGCGGTAGAGTCGCGAGACTATTAAACTGCGACTACAAACGGTGGCTACTGAAATACGGACGTGGAAGGGGTAAAAGCCGTTTCGGCCGTTGGTATCAATGCATTTGATTTATTACAAAAATCACCCTAAATAGTCACTAAAAAAATTTAAAGAATGAAAACTATGTGAAACTTTGAGTAAAGAAAATTTCTAATTTAAATTCTTGCCGCGACTACAAATTGTTCAGGTGAGCTCATGAAACTTATGCTATAAAATTAATTATGCAGTCTGACGTTCATTAGCCCCTAATTAAGATTTTACCTTCCGCGACCAACTAAAGTGTAATTTGAGTGTTCGTTCGTCTCACCTGCAATTTCTCGGCGTAATAGACAAGGCTGGCGAAGACAACAATTCCCAAGACGAGAAAGAACACTAGAAGGGTTAGTTCCTTGGCGGAAGCTTTAAAGGTGTGAACTAAAATCTTCAACCCTGGAGAGTGTCTCGTCAATTTGAATAACCGTAGAATTCTAATGATACTGAAAAATTCCAGCAGCTCCGACTTTTCTTCCATGTTTAAACTCAAGTCTACGTAAAAACTTAACGTTGCTACGAAGTCTATTATATTGACTGGTGATCTCATGAATTGTATTGCATTGGGAGAGACCTGAAAACAAAGAGATTGTTATAAATTGATAAAATTTAAAGTTTATTTTGTTTGTACTTAAAACAAACAAAGAACTTGTTTATCCACGTCATTGCTTTAGATAACTTTAAAGGCATTGTATTTTAATCAAATTAGGGTTACGCTCCTGCAATTTAATTACAAAATGCTTGTAATTTACTTTTTTGTCGCTGAACCCGTTTCTCCAAAACAATTAATTACGTTAAAGGACAAACAAACAACACGATCATTAAAATATAAGGGGGCACTTAAAATACACCTGGATATAAATAATTTATACTACAAACTTATGCCTGCAAACATTTCTTACCAATTTATTATTAACTGTTTCGTTTTAATTCAGTTAAGGCTGGCATTTACTCAAAGCAAAATCGAATTTGATGTATGGAAAGTTGCATACCTACAATAACAAGAATAATGCTTGCCTTGGAATTTTGTTTCATATTTTTAAATATTTCAGATTCATCTGACGTTACCAAAATTGATAAATGCAATAAAGAACAATGAATTTACTGTATTGAATATAGATTTTGTCGTTATATTATTTTAATTTTTTTTTGTCAAACAACAATGCCTAGTAGAAAGTTGTAATCCGTTATAATCCGTCTTTTGTGTATTGGCTCCATTGACAGTTAATGGTCCTGTTAGTTGTGTTGCCTATATGCGAAATTGCAAAAGGTGAATTATATTGATATTTCTAAAATTTTATTTCCATTTTTTCCGAATTAATTTGCATTTTAGAAAAAAAATTCTTGTGGCATTTGAAAGAGCGTGGTTATATCTATCTATTGATAGAGAGAATTTTTCGATATCCATATTTTTGTAAATACTACTTGAAAATTTTAAAGTAAAATAGAGTTGTACATTTTTTAATGCTGAAAAGTTATTTTTTAGAAATTAAACAAAAACGTTCTATGGGTAGACAGATAAAACACCAATAATAAGAAAAAAATTTCGCCCGCCCTTCCTACTTTAAAATTGGCTCTGAAAAATTGGAACAAAATGTGCATAAAATGGGGTATTTTCAAGGTGTAAACTCCAGCCTTAAGATAACAAAATAAAAATTGTATAATATTCATTACGCCCTTAGTACATTTCATTCCATTCTTTCTTTGTAAGTTTACGAAGTTAAAATAAATTTCGATCCATAGTGAATTTTGCAGTTGATATTATTGTTAATGTCTAGTAACCTAACAGAAATAATAGCTATTTATCTTACAAGGATGAACAATAGAGATTGACAAGGACAGACATATATTAGGAACTATTATTTTCTGCGCATGCGCGCGCTAATTGGTCACTTCATAAAACAAAAAAGAGGTCGGTAAACAACTCAACAGTGCCTTAGCTCTTGTTGATCCTTGTTGCTGTTTCTACCAATTGTATTGTTGTTTCTGTCAATCTTCCTTGAACCATCGGTTATGCAGTGCAGCATAGGGATATGCTCCGTCTATAAAGGAGCAGGGTATGCTCGAAGATTGACATTACAATGCAAGGCACGGGCACGGGTTCGCAAATTATTTTTCATGAAATCTAAGCTGGATATATACTTATGTACTATAATGGGAATCTTCTAGCTATCTTTGGATTGTAAAGTGTGTTGCCTATTGTAGCAGCTTAATGGGTTACAAGATAAAATGGACACACTGTATAGCAGCATATCACTGTTGGATTATTTGTGTTAGGTTGGGCATGTTTTAAGGTAGGGACAAACTTAGTATTTTCGGTTTGCTGTACTAAATGCTACCCTAGCACTAGATTACTGAAGTGAGTAGCCTAAGCTTACGAAACTAGTTTGGTAATAGACTTCCACCTTTTGATCTTTCCTAACATAACTTGATCCAGCAGTAATATAACTACAGAAATTTAACTAAGCTGTGGTTTATCCCGTCATTAAACATAATATTACGGTTCAGTCGGACACTGCAATCCAAATAGGAACTCAAATCCCCATAACATTTTAAGCATATCCTAAATAAAGATAAACTATTTGTACTGCTATATTTAATTATAAAATAATATATTTTAAAGTAGTTAGTGATTAAGTTCACATAAACTTTGTTGGAAAGATTTTTTTTGTTGCCAGTTTGCTGCTGCTGCAAATGACGTTGTAAATTAATATTTAATCAACGTAACGAGCGAGATTGTTTAAAGCAGCAAAACCCTACAACATAAAAGGTGGATTTTGCTATAAAATATGTAACCATGAATGATGGCCACTTGTCATAAATGTCATGAACTTAAGTCGACGTGGGTGGTCCAAAGGTTAGCGAGTCTGTCTTTTGATCTAGCATTCGTGGGTTGAAACACGACTCACACCGGTAAGCTTTTTTAAAAATGTGGAATGAATCTTAATCACGTTCTTTTCTGAAATACGAAGCAAAGTTGTAAGATGCATATCCGTTACTGCCAGCTTACATTTAGGTATCTATTTATGCACGACAATGAGTGTAGGGGGCAGATTTTTAACAGAAATATCTAGTGTGCAAAATATAAATTTTAATAGAATTTGAAATAATTTCCAGATTTGTTTTCTAAAATAAAATCATATAGCAGCAACTAAGACGTCTATTTCAGGTTTTTGTTTTCAGATTTTGCTTTACTCTACTGAGTTCTGCAGTCGTTGATGTCAAGTTGGAATTTACAGTAACCACAAATAAGCTAAAGAATTTTGCAAATGAAAACTAAATGCGTCAGCAAAATACACACTTGACAATTTCAAGCTTGGGTTGAAATTACATAGAAAATGTCAAATACCATGCCGTGATGGCTACACTTACTAAAACTTATGAAAAGATTAGCGTGGGCAAGACGAAGGAAGTGTGTTTTGTTAGATAAGAGTAGGGCTTCTAAGACTTGACAGGTTATTTCGGCGAGTATAAGTAATTATACCTAGCGTGCAGTTTCATCTTACAACTATAAACAGTAATTTATAAGAATTACAATTTTCATGAATTAATGGTGTTTTTAGGCTAAGCTATTTTATTGGGGATTATTTTACAACAAAAAGCGACGAAACTGAAAGTAAACGACCTATAAGAAACATTAATTTCATATTCCATTTAATATTTTTTAATTTAAGGGCATCAGCAACAAAAGACACCACAAATTTTATTATCTTTTTCATAGCATGTTCAAAATATCTAAACAAAAAGACAGCCAAGGGTTGGTAATGACTGCAATAACTGGGATGAAACATGCGATTATTTTGTCACAAACAAAAACGACTTTAGTTAACGCCCGCCGCGCGCCGTGGATATTTACGAGATATCTTATTCCGGTAAGTGCAATCAGTATTGATGGTTCTAAATCGACACAAGCTTTAAAAAATAGTTTGAAGATTTAAAAACTTTAAAAGTACCGACTACTATATCTCTTATACTTAGACAAGGCTGTATTTTTATTTTTATTAAAAATTATAGCTTAAGCCTGGAGTTTCATATTCATGGCAAAATTAAAGTGTGCTTTGGAGCTTTCACTCAGCGAAACTTTTAAATCCCTTAACACCGAATAACATAAAATACTGTATTAAGCGACAAAATGGTTTGAAAGGAAGATTTATTTGGCAAGTGAATGTTCACGGATTAATCATAAATTTACAAAATAATAGTTTCAGCTCACCCTAGATCCCTGAAATTCCCGGAATTGTGAAGTATTTACCTCAAAATGTTAGACAGTCTTGTAACTTAATATGATGCAATCCTCAATTTAATTTAAACGAAATGTATTTTAAATTTTAAGGCCCGCTTCCCCAAATCGAACTCAGGTTGAGTGAATAACCATGACATTCGAAACCTGTAATGCATCCGAATAAAATGAAGCAATTAAGGGGGGTCTGCCAAATATACAAAGCTCCTAATACTCAAAATTAGAACTTATAGCTCTCATTTAGAAGTAAAGTTCGTTTCGAGTTTAATTTTAAGCTAAGTTCATAATAAACTCGTTAACTAAATACCTACCCTGGATATGGATATTGTTCTCCGTTCTGTATTGTATTATACATAAATTATTTTCAAATCAGTAGTATTAGGTTTCAAAATAACTTTGATTGAATATTCGTATCAAGGTATCTTCAATGGGAACAAGCTTATAATTGGGGTAAAACACTTTACTTGCTCCATCAATTGAGTGTGGGTTCGGTTTCCAAATGTTGGGTGTATAGCAAATTCTACATTCGGTATATTAGAGCCTATTATAAAGTAGTAGTGAATCTTTAGATAGTTTAGTGGTTTTATTATAAGGTTTGTAAACTGGAGTAACTCAATATCTAAATGATATGCTACCAAAGTTTTGTAGGTATACTAGGTGCGTACCTATCTATTATTCACATCAGTTCTCCATACTGGTTCAGTTTTAGGATAAAAACGGAAATTTGAAAATCTGACGGTTGCAAAATTATTCCATTAGGTTATCGTTAAATTTTTTCGTCGATTACAGGTGGAAGAAATTGGCAGTAAAAAGGGAAATTGTAAGGAAATCGTGCCTTCAGGCTTATAAAAGACGAGAGCTTTCAAATTGCTAATATACCAAAATATGCAGGAAGAAAATTTGATACAGATGTTTAAAATTGGGAGACGAAAATACAAATCTCGATTTGTGTGACTATAAAAATAACATAAAAATTTCAATACTTTTAGAGTAGTCTCTGTAGTATTGCGTTAGGTGTATCAGCGCTCTTTACCACTCTGTCACACACTGATGGAAATACTAAAATATTTAACGATATTTGTTTACTTTGTAAGGTATAAAATTTATATTGCTCAAATAGAATATTAGGAATTCGAAATATGGGTAGAATAATATGAGAACGACACATTAACTTGTGTGTTACAAATGAATATTACACAAAATTCCAACATATTCACGATTTTGGTCATGGTTTATGCAATTATAAAAAATCTGAAGGTAATATAAACGTATATGATGTAAGCTATAATAATTATTGTAACGCACTAATGACAAAATAAAATTTTAAGTGGTTTTTTCTGTTATATTCATTAATTTTACGGATACGTTACCCAAAACCCAGATAACCCCGAAAGTTCGTGGAAAATTCAAGAAACTGATAATTTTCTGTGTGATTTTACATACAAGGGATGACATGCATAAATTATTACGGATGACTGAATTTTTAATGGTTATTGACGTCTGCGAGCAACAAACAAGCGATCCTGTTTTAAAGGCTTCAAGATGAAATAAAAATGCAAATCCTCTAGGGAGCATTATGCAGAACCATAAACAGGAACTCTTACTTTTAATATAGCTTAACTTTTCAAACAAATAACGTTGAAGACTCGGTCCTATTTGAAAATAAAGTGTCACATCAACCAACCACATCAAACTCTGTTTATGTGTGTTTATGACTTTAATTATTTCACCTTACTACGGCTTTTTTAAAAATAATTTTTTAATTAAATCAGTCAACATCCTTTTTGGAATACATTGCTTACTTTACGAAAGTAACAAAATAAGTACAATACAGCAACATTATTTATTGGAAAAAGAATTACATCAGATCAAGGTCCTTACTACCACTATCACAAAATTTGTTGCATGTAGTTGTGGCGAGGAACACTTCGAATTTTAAATGCAATTGCAAATGATTAAGGCAAACAGTTGAAATAAATATCTATTTTATATCTAATAACCAGTCCAATTTTTCAACAAACCCGCAAACAGCAGGTACAGTAATACAAACTCCTGAAATGTAGGTACAGACTTTTTCCAAAATTTCAATTGCTTTTTCAAATCATCATCAGAAATAATTGGAACAATATACAAATGCACAATATAGACAAGAAATTATAAATGGAGATGTGTTCATAATGTAACGTGAAAAAACAAAAATTACATTGCGTTAGTAAAAAGAGCGGAAATCCCAGAAGTGTGTATGAAGAATGTATTTATTCAGATTGAAACCGAAGATATAATCGAAAAATGTCACACAAAGAAGACTTTCTGAAGTCGTTGTATTATGAATATGAGAGAATAAAAAGAAATCTAAATATAAAATGTAGCTATCGACGGGAAAGATTTTCCTGAATTAGTCACGCCATAGCATCGAGGGTGTTTGATTTAGAGAAAGAAGTTTAGAAAAATCATGGTTTTACAGGAAAACTATAATCGATCATAATTTTATAAGTACAATAATTATTGTTATATACTTCATTTTTTCCTATTAGTAGATCACCAAATCTAACACCACTTGATTGCTTTTTATGGGGTCACCTAAAGTCGGTCGTATACAGGGTGTCCGTCTTTCGAAGCTAAGTATGGGGATCTCGGTTAACTTAAGAGATACAAAGTCGGTTAAATGGAGGCAAAGTTGCGTATTTTAATGCTGATCAATAATCTGAAAAGAAATTTGACCTACGACGTTCAGTTTAGAAAATATCTAAAAAAAATGAAAATTCCCAATTTTTGTTTTTCGCTGATAAAATGAAAACAAGCGAAACTACGAAGTTTTAATTCAGACATTTTTAAGACACTTTTTTACGGGGAATCTAAATATGCGATTGTTTTTCTCATATCGTTTAAAATAGCCAACAATCGACTGTCAACTTCTGTTTTTCTTATGGACGCCATATTGGATTTTTGCATTTTTGAATGTAACTTTTTTTTATGATTTCAACTATGTATGGCACATAATACTTTAGCTTGTATTTTTACCTACAATTTTGAGTTATCCGTTCTTACGCAGAGTGCCATGGACAAATGGTACAAATGGATAACTTGAAATTGTAGGTAAAAACACAAACTAAAGTATTATGTGTCATACATAGTTGAAATCATAAAAAAATGTTACATTCAAAAATGCAAAAATCCAATATGGCGTCCATAAGAAAAACAAAAGTTGACAGTCGATTGTTGGCTATTTTAAACGATATGAGAAAAACAATCGCATATTTAGATTCCCCGTAAAAAAGTGTCTTAAAAATGTCTGAATGAAACATTCGTAGTTTCACTTGTTTTCATTTTATCCGCGAAAAACAAAAATCGGGAATTTTGATTTTTTTTTAGATATTTTCTAAATTAAACGTCGTAGGTCAAATTTCTTTTCAGATTATTGATCAGCATTAAAATACGCAACTTTGCCTCCATTTAACCGACTTCGTACCTCTTAAGCTAACCGAGATCCCCATGCTTAGCTTCGAAAGACGGACACCCTGTATAAAACCGAACCAGAGATAATTGTGGTGTGTTACTTAATAGGTACATAATTTCGGTTTTCCCTTTGTGTTATTGAAACAGTTTCGAGGGATTTTTGATATTTTTTTTGGTTACAGAGATATCTCCCATTGAAAATTGAAACTTTTAAAATTCTCACCGTGTAATGTCAACTTTTGCAATTTTTCTTTTTCATTGTTTTCAACGAAGCAGTCCAATTATCTATTCAAAATATCTATCTATTTTCTTTTAGAATCAACCGTTCCAGTTATTTGCTAACTCATTAAAATCGTAGAAATAAGTAAAATAGCCAATTCCGACTGGTTCAATTTTTAAAAAAGGACGATTCTGATTGGCTAACGGAATATGAAGTGAGTTGTTTCTAAAATTCATTAATTTCGATCACATTTCACTAAAACGTCTCACACGATTACTAGATATAAGTGCAGATATAATTGGATAGTCAATATCACATCAACACAAATCTTTCGATCTGGAAAAAACTACCTGAGTGAAAGCTGAATATATTGATTTCACTGTATTTTATAAAAAGTATTATAATGAAAAAATGACAAACCGACCACTTAAAATGCTTTTCTTTTTGTAGTAGAAGAAAATAACTTCCTGTATATTACAAAACGGTTTACGGGTCCTGTATTTCGTAGTAGGTAACCTACGATCTACGACCTTTTAATAGGAATTTGTTTCAGAATTACACGATTCAGTATTTGGGAAATGCTAAGCGCTGTAAAATTGAACATTCAATTTGTTTGATAAATAATTAAAAAGAAATACTTCTAAATTGGTGTTAAATCAACCAGTCTCTATGATTTTTGCTCTTAAGTTTTAATTATTGTGTACGACGCAATTATTTCCAATTTAATGTATTATATTGTTTATGGTACTTAAATATAATTGAAAATAACTTAATTATTATCCACTACGACATATATTAGTTGCAGCCAATTACACTTCTGTTACGGGTAAGTTTATTGCAGCAATTTCATTTGCGTTAACAGTTTGCCAAATGGTAATTATAAACACGTGAGTAATAAATGTATATAAAGATGTGTAGGTTTGTTAAATAAGATTTTCTGTTCATGAAATGAAAATACTAATCTAATACAATTATGTCATATCAGATAACCAGATACTTTAAGTTGTCTAGACGTAAATTGTAACAATTTTCCACCTCGCTTTTAATAAAATTAGTAAGTTTTGGTATAATAAAATTATTTGAACATCGCATGTTCTCTAACGTTGTGTTCTACCGTTCAAGGCAGAACATTTTTGTATTGCGTCTTTGTTAACTCCTGCTATTAACTTTGCTCCCATGAACTTAATAAAGGAACTGTAATAAACTTCTACCACTGAACTTTGCTTTAACTCCTAGATTTATGTCTCATATGTGACGTTTCAGCTACAAGCTAGAATTAAAATTTAATAAAACATAATTTTATGACGGGATTTCCTTAATATCCTGTAGACGAAGTTGATTGTTGTTAATTAATTAGTATCTTACCTTTTACTCTTACTTATTCAATTTGGTGGCGGACGTTCATATTCGTAATAAGTTTAGGTAAAGAGCCATTATGCTCTCTGATTTAAAGTAATTGACGAATTATTCAAACAACAAATTATGCTGAATATATTCTTGTAACAAGAAAAAATCACGAGAAGCGGAAGAGATTTTTTAAAACATCAAATTATTGAAAGCTGCTATTAATAGAATAAAGTCTATATACTTACAATTAATCGAACCGTTAATTCAAAGGTGAACCAAGCATTGCAAAAGTGTTCAATGGTGACAAATAGTGGTAACGGTTCGGTGCAGTCCAAATTATTCCAATTGTGATGAACAGCACACTTAAGGCGCATTCCTGGGTGTGTTTTCAAACAAAATGATAGAACTGAGACGCATATGAAAAAAACTGATATTCCAGCCACAACCTGTAATTAAATAATCAATATAAATATTTATACACAATGGAAATGAGATAAGTAAGAAAATTACCGACAGGTATGGTAAAGACTAAAGAGTGTGTTATGTGAGTTATGTCCTATTGTGTACATAGGAATTTTGGAAAAAGTAATGGTGATAGAGTAACGGTAAAACTGGGAAAGTCAATTCGATTTAAAGGCCAATGCGTTTCAGTGAATTATATTAATTCTGCATCGCTTTCTAGATACTTATAATTAAATTTCTCCAATTGGACTTTGTGCCAAAACTTCGCTGTTAAATGTGAAACACCGTAATATAATATGTGACTATAAATAAATTTGTCCTTTAATTCAAGAATTAGTAATGGCGCGGCCGTGGTCGTGTGGATGAAGATCCGCATGGCACCGGGGCGACACGGGTTCGATTTCTCGTTGTAGCCCGGGTTTTCAAAAATTCTGGAGCAACGAGGAATCAACTCGTTAATGTAGTTGGGGGGGGTTTTCAAGGGTGGGGCATGTTAGACCTGTTGTATAGCGCTAAGTGCGCTAAGCCGGGCTAAGCAGGGGGGGGTGGAATCATGAAGTTGCCTTTGGCAACTCCATGATTCTTAAAAAAAAAGAATTAATAGTAATCTAAGATCTTTATGAACGTGTCATAATATGTAATTGTAACAAAGAAATATTACACTTTTTTGAAAATTGCCTAGTTACAGAGTTGGGAAAGCCGGGAAAGGTATGTATTATCCTGTGAAGATTAAGTTCTAATGTCACTTCAGTTTTATACTTCGCAATATAAAACTGAACAAAGGGTCCCTTTGCGTTTGTTGATTGTTGTTTGTCTAGACTTATTATTATGTTAACGCACGAAAAGCCTTTGTTCGTATTTGGACTTTCTGCGCCTGTAGGTATTAATTGTTCTTACTACACCAGCCATAACTTTTAGTTGTATGGAGTTGTATACAGTATACCTAATGCACTTAGTGGCTTCAAACTACAGTTTCAAAGCAGTTAGGTTTACTCCTTAAACTTTTGATTACTATGTCACTCTCTTTGAAAGTAAAGCTTTTTCTTAGTATTTTATTCTTCTATTTATCTGATGAAGTTATCAGTAGTATCAAAGGGAAAATAAATGGGGTATCCTTAATTATTCAAGTTTACATTTGTATCGTAGGTAAATAAAATACTTTATATAATTATGGGTTCAGCTACTAACTTCGAGACCATTGTCTGACCTCAATTACCGCGAGAGCACAATGCGAGTTGCGCTATTTCGAAATTATTACGAGAGGACTTTGTAAGATCATTTCTATCATAGTGATCTATACAGGGTGTGTAAAAATGGCCGTGCAAGCTTCAAGTAAAGTTATTCTTTGGACAAAAATAAAGCAAAAAGCTTATTGCAAAAAAGCTCGCAAAGGGTTCCTCAAGCTACGCGGGGCCTTCAAAGTTAGAAATTCGTAACACTAAAAGAAAGCTATTTTGCAAAATCAAGTTACTTGATGCGTACTTTTAGTGATAATAACTAGAATTTATTGCTATTGATCGTTTAAAAGTAATAGGATATTAATCATTTTCATTATTTCCAATCATATAATTTTTGTAAATGCGTAAAAAATACGCTTGGCAATATTGCAAATTAATAATGATAGCCCACCTTGTTCTAAACTAAAATAGTATAGCCTAGTAGTTTAGTAAAACAAGGTCCATGGACTGGTTGATATTTGTAGTTTTAAAATACAAGGTTGCCAAATTTACATTTCTTAATTTGTCGTGGTGAGGGGTAGCCATGCGCCTAAGAACTTATTCAAATAAGCTTTTTGCTTATACTGAGGCAGAGGCGGCGGGGGTGGAGGATTCAGGGATTTTCAGGAGCCGCGCGGAGTGTGTTGCGTTATGTTTTAAGTCAAATGTCTGACTTAATCAATTATTTAGTACCTACATGTAAATTTGAAATTTTCGCATTGTTCTGTTGCTTTATAGTTGCAATATGACAATTTGTTTACTAATTACCCTAATAATAAATAATACTTAGTCAAGCGTGAACGTTCGAAATTATAATTTTCAGCATAGGAGCAGTATAATCAAGATTCTTTGAAACACTTAGGTATATAAGGTTATAAATCGAGTTTTTGTGGCTAAATCGGTACATTTTATTACTTTCGGGTCAGGAACGTTGTATACAGGAACTGCCTATGGCAACAACGAATACAGGAAGGGGCGGTCCGGATTCTAAAAAATAACCATGAGGGGAGTATCGGATAAATTCACTTCCTTCCTGTGAATCTGTGAGATTTACAGTTTCCAATTAATGAAAGCATTCGAGCAAAACACGCTGTTTTAAACTTTATATCTGAAGGTGTAAATTTCCTTTCAACAAATACTAGCGACTCATGAATATTTTATTAATATGTGTTAAAAAAAATACTGTGATGACGTTCATTGTTACAAAAATTGTTGAAGGTAGAGCATAGATGACACTACCTTAGCGGATGTGGATGAATAAGGCTCATCGAACAATGCCCACACCTTTGGTTTTAAGCGCTGCCAAAGCGTAAGGGTGCCAGCGTGATAGGCTTCTTCATATCCAAACATTCGTGCTACCTCTTCATCACTTGGACGTTCTGAATCTAAATCTAATTTATCTAGAATGGCCAAGGTTGCCTGAAAACAAAAAGAAGTAATTAGATATTAAGGCTGGAGTTTACACCTTGAAATATACCCCATTTTATGCACATTTTGTTCCAATTTTTCAGAGCCAATTTTTAAGTAGGAAGGGCGGGCGACATTTTTTTCTTATTATTGGTGTTTTATCTATCTACCCATAGAACGTTTTTGTTTAATTTCTAAAAAATAACTTTTCAGCATTAAAAAATGTACAACTCTATTTTACTTTAAAATTTTCAAGTAGTATTTACAAAAATATGGATATCGAAAAATTCTCTCTATCAATAGATAGATATAACCACGCTCTTTCAAATGCCACAAGAATTTTTTTTCTAAAATGCAAATTAATTCGGAAATAATGGAAATAAAATTTTAGAAATATCAATATAATTCACCTTTTGCAATTTAGCATATAGGCAACACAAGTAACAGGACCATTAACTCACAATGGAGCCAATACACAAAAGACGGATTATAACGGATTACAACTTTCTACTAGGTATTGTTGTTTGACAAAAAAAAATTAAAATAATATAACGACAAAATCTATATTCAATACAGTAAATTCATTATTCTTTATTGCATTTATAAATTTTGGTAACGTCATCACAGTGGTCCCAATTCCAAAAAAGCTGGCCAAAATTCAAAAAATGAAAAGAAGTTTTCATTAATTTAGATTACTAGAATCGATAATCTAGGGTTCGGTCTGCATATTTTTCTTTTTTTTAACATCAGGCCGTGTCATGGTAAGCAATGGCAACAGTCCGAACCTGGCTTACCAGTCGCCTTGTGTCAATTACTCGAAAAATTAAAAACACACTGTCTCTTGCACTGTCTTATGAAATAGTGCATAGATATTAAAAAAATTGAGCTATTTTGATTTTGAAATATGGATTCATACTCGTGAAGGTATGTACAATGTACTCCTATTACTAAAAATAGAAATATATTGCACTGTCAGCTATGAACAAACGTCAAATGGTACAAAAATTATTTGGAAGAAATTTGCAAAAAAAAATTTTTACGTATAGAAAAAGTTGATTGTTCTGCAGTGTTCTGTTATCAAACTTTTTTAACAGTGTTATGTACACATTTGTGAATAAATATCCGAAAAGAACAGCTGCTAATATCTGCTAATTCAATTTTTATCGAAGTTTGAAGGAGCTAATCTTTTTCCCAGTTTTGATTTTCTTTGTACTTTTATTTCTCAGAAACTACGTGTGATGCAGAAAAAAGTAAGTTTTTCTGACTAACATGTGTTTTTAAATTATTGGGGAACTTAAACTTCAGGTTTATTGTAATCAGCTCCCTCGAAAACCCATCTGTAGTAAATTTTGTGAAAATGAAATAATTTCTCAGGAACGTCCTCTGCCATTTTGGGCCCCCCTTTTGTTTTTTCAAAAGTTTACTGCAGATTCGTGATCAGGGACCTCGAAAACCCGCGTCTAGTGAATTTTATGAAAATTGAACAATTTTTCAAAAAATTCGTCAGCCATTTTGAGACCGCCATTTTGTTTTTTAAATAGTTTACTGCAGATTCGTAATGAGGGACCTTGATTACCCTTATTAACGAATTATTACAAAAATTGAACAGACTTTTATATTTTGGCCAGCTTTTTTGGATTTGGGACCACTGTGGCGTCAGAAGAATCTGAAATATTTAAAAATATGAAACAAAATTCCAAGGCAACCATTATTTTCGTTATTGTAGGTATGCAACTTTCCATACATCAAATTGGATTTCGGTCATGTGACGTCAGCACGTTAGCAACGCGGTTACCTCGGTGGATAAACAATTACAGGGATATGGGTTGTCTAGGAACCGTTCGGCGTTCCCGCGTGTAGTTGTGTAATTTACCCACCGGGGTAGACCACCTGATGATCCAACCCTATTAATTGTAATGCATATATTATGTAAATATACAGGATGCCCCTAAAATGATTGATTATTCGTATTTAAAGCACCATATCATAAATGTACAGATTCCATACGTTAACGGTAATGTGTTGTAAGACATTACGCACTCTTTTTTTAGTAACACACAGATGTTGCAACATAGTAAAATAATATTAGCGGTATTCGGGTTGTAATGCTTTATACTCGGGTTGTAATCTACAATGTTTGTTATAATTACTGATGTGCTTCTACATAAAACGTTATCTTTAAAGCTTTAACATATTTTTTACGACTCTTTATTATAGCTTGCTGTTGCTATAAAACGTATACTATTAGGAAATGTGACACCTTAAAAATGTCACAGAGATTATATTTAAACCCTAAAGATTATGAAAAATATTCAACAATAACCTGAGAAGAATTATTATACGGTATAGGAAATGCAAGAGCCGCTCGCGCCGCCTACATATCGCTAGCCAACATATTGCAAAGTTTAACCTTTAAACGGCATCATATACTAAAATCTTGTAGGTAATAAATTTCGGGATTATCTCATATCTACATGTGCCCTCTTCTTAAGCTTCTTAGTAACCCCATAATTTATAATGGAATATTAATATTTGATTGAACGCAGTTCTGAAATTGAGGTTGGCGGAAACTTATACAGCTACCTTCACGAGAAATGTCTAAGTAGGTACATAATAGAAACTATACTGCCATACCTACACGAATTCTAATCCACTAGCTTGCGAAGGAATCTTATTTGGTTCCCATTGAACGCTAAACTTTAATCCGCCGTATATCGTGCTTGTGGTTGAGAAGATGAACAACAAAGAGCAGCTTCCACACTGAAATCGTAATTAAGCAAACCTGTTTATGTTAAAGACTTTACGACTATTCAGTTAAGGATAGGTTAGCTGCACTTAGGATAATATCAGTAGTGCTCCTAGAACCGAACACTTCAAACGACAGACGACACATTAAAGTGGATGTTGGCATAAGAAACTAAATTATACAGAACGTATTTTAAGCATCTACTTGCAGAAGGCTTTCTTGTAACATTCAAGCTCAACATAATTCATTAAAAGAAGCTTTAGCAGAATACATCCTTTGAATTTTAAAAATGACACATTTATTGAAATTCCCTAACCACATTTAAAATTTAATCAATGGTTGGTTATTAATTTAGTTTGATTAATTATAAAGATTAAAGCTTTTGAACATTCCTAAGAATTTTTGTATTCACCTTTACTTAAGTTTAATTTAAAATCTTTTAATTAATGCCTTAATAACTTGTAGGAACTTAAAGAAACTTTTAAATTACCGCTTAATATTTAAATCTTCGCTTTCATACGTTGTTTGTATAACTGCGTCTTTAAAGGACTTAAATATGCCGCAATAGAAAAATATTGCGAACATCTAAGCTGCTATAAAATACGAAGAAAATCAATATAACGTATCGTTCAGTGCCTTAGTATGAAGCTTTCCTTTTCAATCCAGCTGTTTATCTTCAAAATTGTCTTCTATTCTGTCATAATAGCAACATTAATCTAATGATGTGTAGGTAAAGGAAATTCGTTCCATCCAACACACTTATTTTCGCTTTACAATATAAAATGTTATTGCTTTTGTTGCTTCATTTCAGTTTATGTTGTGATACGGTTATTCTTACATAATGTTTTTGAAAATCGTTTAATTTTTTCAGTGTAATGCTGTATTAAAAGAACTTTTATACTTAGGGGGATATTTAAAGCATCGTGGATAATACTG
Source organism: Hemicrepidius hirtus (assembly GCA_963082805.1). Classification (NCBI taxonomy): domain Eukaryota; kingdom Metazoa; phylum Arthropoda; class Insecta; order Coleoptera; family Elateridae; genus Hemicrepidius; species Hemicrepidius hirtus. The sequence goes on from OY720161.1 coordinate 10,218,963, forward strand.
AATATAATAAAGTTCTTGCAATTCCTGCTTCGATATTTTATAAAAGTACAAAAAACTTATTTGTAATAGAAAGGGCGTTCTAAAGACATTTTTACCATTGTTAGGTGCACATTTCTCATGCGTTTGAAGTTTGTATCCGTACCATGCATTTTTTTCCGAAACTAACATTTCCACTAATGCGTTCTCTTATGCCGGTTTCCCATCAAATGGACTCGTCGAGTTTGTGTGTTGTTCTTAAATTAAAATACACGAAAGATAAAAAAAACAAATTCAAACAAATCTAAAACTGGTTTTCGTTCTTTTCAACTGAAGTCAAGGCATTTTGTTTTAAAACATTTTTATTATTACATGAATGCCGAATATTAAAAATTTCACTCGCTGATCAACAGATTTCAGTTTTTGGAGGTGGAAAAAATAACATTTTATTATACCTAATGTAATTCAACAAATAGGTACCTATAGTCAAATTTTATGTAGCCTATATTTTATGGACTGAGATGTAAATCCACAGCCAAAATGATCAGGACACCAAAAACAAAGTAGAAACAGTCGCCAAAAAGTTTGTGAAGAAGAGGCTAAAGCTTGTTGCCCACTTGTCCGTCACGTTCCGGTACAGCGCCGTCCGTCAACTGACGCTACCATAGCCCACTGCTGTCTATGACGGGCCGCGACGGAACGGAAAAGTTAGCGATGCTCCATTTAATTATATGTGTTTAATCCTAGCCGCATTTTGGCGGGACGTGCCGTGCTGGAACGTGACGGACAAGTGGGCAACAAGCTTAAAGGTGCTATAAGAAACCAACACATAAATATCAACCGAGCTTGAAGAGCGAAAGGAACCTGTAGGTGCCCCTCTCCTAACAAAGAGCTTTCGAGATTACCGACAACAAATTAACTAGAAAGTAGATTATTATCTGAAACGGTAGAAGGATATTAAGCATGGATGTAAATTCTGTTGATGTTTCCACGAACAAAAGACTGGAACACGGGAAAAACTGGAATAGGTAATCTCTCTTTTGATGTTACAGCATATAAGGGATGGTAGGAGAAATTAATTAATCAGGATTTACTCATGTATACCAAATATTTACGAAAAGTTTGTTAAACTCAAAGCAATAAATTCAATAAACATTCAACAAAATAAATCATTTTTCAGTATCTTAAGTAGCAGAGCACAATAAGTCAAAAGTAGCTAACATTTCAGCTTTAAATACGTTTTTCTAAATAGAAAGCCTCCTTGATCTGATATTTCTTTACGAAGGAAACGGTTCTTAAAAATCCAATGTCCGGTGGCACTGGGAAGGAAAGCCCAAACCTCAAGTAAAAGGCGCTAACAGGAAGGTCTTAGACGCCTCTAACTAAATTCATGAAAAAAATATTAAATAACAGCGGTAGTAAAAGGTTTTTTATTAAATTTAAGAAAATAATTTGAGAATCACTCAATTATTGTGTAAAATGTTAGGCTTTTATGATTGGTAGATATTGAAAGCGTTTTCATTTAATTTTAGAGTTGAATTACAATTTTATTAAGCATATCAAGTCACATCTTTTTAAAGGCAATTTAGTGGTATATTAAGTAAAATTGGTCTGTAATTCATAATGGAATATGCACACAGAACTCATTTCTTAAATTTGTGGAACTTATTTTAAATTCCTTTGAAAACGCATTTTACAGTGATTGGTAGAACTGATTGTTAAGCAAAGTCATCCACGCGGTTCATTCTAATAAGCAATAACTCGACGGAAATACATTATTAGTAAGTGGTTTATGGCATCCGGTCAATAAATAATGGTTCTGGTAGTTTTAGCAAATTATTGTAATTTCATAGCAATTTCTACTATGCGATAAAAATACACGAGATTTGGACCTTCAGAGGCAAAAATACTTCCGTGAATGAAAATGGATATTACGAATATCGGGAAAAACATAACCGCCGAAAATTTGTAATTTTGTAGTCACAGTTGTAGTAAACAAAGATTGCAGAGTAACATTGGTTTTGCATTAATTTGTTTGTGGAAGGCTACCATCGATAAAGCTAAATTCTAATCGAAATGGCGATGATATTTAAATGTATCTGTGCCTATTACAGGGTGTCCCAAAAGTCATTCCCGCGCTCTTGGAACTTGATTCAGGGGGTTAATATTATTTCAACTCGAAGCTTCATCGAGGAAGCTTTTGACTTTTGTGTGCTACAGGATAATGCAGTATGAGCCAGTACAGTTTCTAAGCCAACAGATAAATCTTTGGGAGCAACATAGTGATTTTTTTTTATTATTTAGGCATTTCCCTTCTTATTTTTCTGAATATGGAATTATTCGTGCTAAAATGCAGAACTGTAAGTAACATTTCGCCAGGTTTCCACAGGTTTTCGTGCGATTTTGTTATTTCCTGCGTTCACATTCTATTGAATCATGATTGGCTCTAGTTAGAATTTAATCATTAAAGGACAGATAAAAATGATTATAGGATTTGCTCCTTCCATAATGACATTTTAAAACTTTTGGAAATTTTTCTTAATTGATAAAAACCCTATAAGTATCGGGGCTTTTTTTTTAATTTTATGCTGAATCCTGTGACAATTTATGGTAAATTTGTACAATGGGGGATATATTATAAACGGATCTTTTTTCTTCGATGTTAGCATTATATCCAGTGTCAACAATTTTCTTTACAGATTTCCTACATTTATCTTCCGTAAGTAATATTTCTAGAATTATAGCTGGATATAAGTTTTTTTACAGTGCTGGTATTTTCTCAGTCCAAACAGATGATTCAACAACTCGAAACACAAACAATAAAGTATGACTTGCTCAAATATCTAGCCGGCAAGATTACGAAAGGAAAAGGCAACGACAAGGAAATAAAATTGATAGTCGCGAAAGGAAAGAGAGCTATCCACATCTAGTTAACGATACCGCAGTAATAATAAAAAAAGGGTAAATTTGATGCACACTTAATCTTAGAATACAGTCACACAATAAAATTCTTTGGAAATAAATTTATGAAATATTAAAGATCGGTGCAGACTATTGATCATTTATTGTCTTAAAATTTTCACATTTCGTCACTATTCTAACCAGATGCCATACATTTTTATCTAATAAACTTTTAATTTCAATCTAAATACTGTATGTCCTACTTCGATTAATTTTGAAATGAATAAATAGAGTATAGTAATTGATGGAAATCCTTTCCTTTTTGTCTTCTGTATCATTTACAAGATTAAAAAAATATTGAAACATTTCCCCATAAGGAAAATCATTTTAATGCAAACATTAGTGATACATCAAACATGGAAACCTGTGTGCTACAAAAGCCTTATATTATTGGAAAACAACTCATGTATCCTATTTACATATTTTCCATTGATGTTTGAAACATTTTTTATGATCGCGGAGTAAAGGATACTTACGTACTACTTCAAACTATGGACTTGTAAATTTTCGGGATTCTAAATCTGGTTGTCATGGAGTTGTAAGCCGGGTGTAAAGTACGTTAATTGAAATTGCCTCTAAAATCGAGGATAAAATTCCATTGCAAATGATCAATAATTACTTGGTTCTTTGAAAGTGCGTGTTTAATGTGTACGGTTGCTGTATAAAGTACCGATGCGGGTAGATAGATACAAAACCTTTCCCTGTACTATGTTCAGAATTTATTATTCGGAAAGTTCTTTATTTTTTTTCGCTGAAACGGTATTTGTTAGAATTGGTGTTTTATAAATGACATGATTGAAGAATGAAGATTATAAACACTAACTGTTACATCCATCAAAGTGTAGCAATCTGTACTTCTATTCATTTATCATCAAACATCTGTTTTTGACAGGACACAACTTTAACGTTATCAGACGCTTTAATGAAAATAGATAAAAAGTCAAGGGAGCTTTAGTCTAGACGTTACTCAATTACATTTTGCGTTAGGGCATAATAACTTACCTATCCTAATTTTTTTGATTGTGCAGCCCAATTCAAAAGAAAAATAATGATTTGATAAATTTCAAGAGAGTACATTGTGTAACTCAGAAAGTGTTATTTGCTACACGGTATAGTTCAAGTAGAAAATGTCAGTGGCTCAGTCAAGATTTATAGGAGATGGTTAGAGATTGTGGAAGACGAATTTATTTCTTGGCTATACCTATAAATTAGAAGGATGCACAAGCGATTTTATTACGTTGGCGGTTGACGAACTATAAATAAGTATATACCGTATTACACAGTGTATGAATAAAATGGTTAAAAATGATGCATAAATATATTTATGAAGAAATCCTGATATAGGCCTCAGGTGGTGTAGCGGTTCCATATAGCGGTTGTAGATTTGAATCCTGTGGAGGGCGGGAGAGTATTTTTTCTCTCAATATATTTTGGCCGTTGTTAGCTCCACGGCTACTGTGGATATAATTTTGACACTAAATCCACGGCATTACGTCGTCAAGGGGTGACGTCATTAATTCGGCGACGCGAATACGAGCTGCACCTACTGCCCATGTACGGGGACAAAATTATTTCATTATGAAAGTTTCATACATTTTCATATTTTAAATTGATTTTTAATTAATTTGCAAGTTGAATGTGACCAATAAAAAAATACTAGAGTAAAGTTTCTCTAAGTCCGAGCGATTGATTTTGTTTGTAGTTAATAATTATTATAATTAGATTTCTCAGAAACAGACTTTTACGCCTTGGGAATAGGCAACCAATCGTACGCACCTCTGTCCTATAATCTCAGGAAGCTGAAATAATTTTCAAAGTCCCCACACATGCGCCGTACGTAATGCCGTGGATTTTGAGTCAGAATTATATCCACGTTAGCCGTGGAGCTAGCAACGGCCATATATTTTATAGGTCTAGCTCTAGATCGTTGGTTTTCTAATTGTCTCGGGCAATGCATGTTAAAAAGAGAAGGGGTAAAATACCTTAAAAAGACTTTTTTATTTATAGACAACTGTTTCCCAATTGCTATAAATGATGAAATGTTTTAAAGTTACAAAGCTGCTAAATGCATAACATGGTGTCCATTTTCATTTTTTTGTATGTAAACTAGGTAGGTATCACAGTTTTGTAAACAAACTCCACTCTACGCGAACAAAAATAATTACCACAAATTGCACTTAATTTCCTTAATTATTTCACGCTTGCTCTTAACGCGCAAGGAAACTGAAATTTCTGCATTCAACTTGTCCTGTAACTTTCAGCAGGTTACTTTAATTAACAGAAACGTATAAATCTGTTGTTAAACCGATACAACGGCAGTTATTACTCCAGGAAGCTTTTATAAAAAGTACAATGCAAAATTGCTTCCACTTTGAACACAATCAAGTTAACTTGCGCTATTTTAAAGTCGATATACAATGAAGTAGTACTTTTAATGAAGAATATTTTGTTTTTGAGCTGCAGTTTTAATTACGTAAAGGTCAACAAGAAATATCCCAAAGTTGTTCATCAAAATGTACAATCAACGAATTGCTGAAGCATTATGGTTAATATATGAACCCCTTAGATCTCTTCAAACAATAAAACGGGAAGTAAGAAAGTTTTCAAGTTCTCAGTGAGACCTGTACTTTCTTCGAAAGACAAGATAAATGACTTTCTATCAGGGTAGGGGATCGGCAATTAAATTTTTACGAATGCTCTTCTTAAACGGTTAGCTGGGCAAATTGCAAATGTCGCTTCAAATAATTTAGTAGATCCCACTTTTCCAATGTTTCAGTATTTTAGTTACCTATAGCATTATTATTTTCAGCGTCTTATGTAAATAATTTAAAGTTGCTTAACTTTTTACGATTTTCTATTAGGTACATGAATTTTTAAACCCCCTACACACGATACGATCGGTCGTACGACGCGTCGTACGACACGTCGTATTACAAGTCGTATAGAAAGTCACTGCTTTTGCCTACTAACGTAACAAACCTGCAGTACGACAGGTCGTACAACTGACCATTTAGCCTCCACACGATGCGATCGATCGTACGACTCGTTGTACGACTTGTTGTACAACGTGTCGTTACGACTGTTTGAACGATAGTTGCACGACCAGATCGTACAATCGGTCGTGTTTGACGGCAGTATGGAGCCGACATAAAATCTGTTGTACAACCGGGGGATAGTAAAAAAATAGCCTGACAGTAGGTTACCAGTGACGTACCTATCAAACATGTATAGGGGATGCACATCAGTTAGCAATTTGTAGAATTTGTTTAGTATTCTTTGCATGTTATTCATCAAATTTCTTGCCAATAGGGTACACATGCTTACCAAATCACCTATAATTATTTGGAAGACAAGTCATGACGCCTTTAATATCCCAGTAAAGTGATACTACTTTTTCTGTATACAGTGTGTAAATAAAATAACGGGACACCCGAATAACTTTTTTATTGTTAAAGACAGAAAGTTTGTGCTTGGAGACAATTTGTATGGTTAGTTATAAACTTTATTTTTAGTATGTCGAAAATTAATTTCCGTTTCCGGTTTAACCGGAAGTGATGCTAACTTGAAAATTTTAAATAGAACACCCTATATATTTATGCTTACCAAATCACCTATAATTATTTGGAAGACAAGTCATGACGCCTTTAATATCCCAGTAAAGTGATACTACTTTTTCTGTATACAGTTTGTAAATAAAATAACGGGACACCCGAATAACTTTTTTATTGTTAAAGACAGAAAGTTTGTGCTTGGAGACAATTTGTATGGTTAGTTATAAACTTTATTTTTAGTATGTCGAAAATTAATTTCCGTTTCCGGTTTAACCGGAAGTAATGCTAACTTGAATTTTAAATAGAACACCCTATATATTTTTGCATTTTTGGATTTACACTTTTATAAACTTTGAGAAACTTAAAAGGACTATGTACCAAAAATCAATAGTTTTCGAGATATTCGAGGTAGAAAGTATAAATTTGTAATTTTCATTTATTTTGATTTATACTTGTAAAAACAGTTAACGTACGCTTTTCTAAAATTTCTTTTTCTAATCAGATTATGCGGCCCTCAGGAGGGCCATTTGTAAATCGCAAGCGTGCGAGTTAGAAAAGTAAACAGTTGTTATAATAATGTAAGAATTTAAACACAGAATCGGACACTGCCAGATTGAAAATGTGGTCCGCATTTTGAGCATTATTATAACTGTTCTTTATTTTTCCATACAAATGGCCCTTCTTGGGGCCGCACAATCTTATTAGAGAAAGAAATTTTAGAAAAGCGTACGTTAACTGTTTTTACAAGTATAAATTAAAAGAATTAAAAATTACATATTTATACTTTCTATCTCGAATATCTCGAAAACTATTGATTTTTGGTAGATGGTCCTATTTAAGTTTCTCAAAGTTTATAAAAGTGTAAATCCAAAAATGTAAAAATATATAGGGTGTTCTATTTAAAATTTTCAAGTTAGCATTACTTCCGGTTAAACCGGAAACGGAAACCAATTTTCGACACACCAAAAATAAAGCTTATAACTAACCATACAAATTGTCTCCAAGCACAAATTTTCTATCTTTAACAATAAAAACGTTATTCGGGTGTCCCGTTATTTTATTTACACACTGTATAAAATTTATTATTGTAAAGAGACGGTAAATGGTCAGTTGTACGACCTGTCGTACTGCAGGTTTGATAGTTAGTAGGCAAAAACTTGTAATACGACGCGTCGTACAACCGATCGTACGACCGATCGTATCGTGTGTAGGGGGTTTTAGAAGCAGGAGTTTATTTTTAATGGAGAATGACGCTTAATCGACGTCTTTTATAATTTCCTTCACCTTATATTTAATTTGAAATATTCTTATACTGAAAATTCGTAGAGCTGTAAATTTGATTAATGAACTCAATGTGAAAAATAATTTGGTGTTCAGGTAAAGCACCTAAACTCCTAAACTATCAATACTATATTCTCTATCAACCAATGCTACTTCATTAATCTTCTCTTGTAATACTGTGATGGATATTTGTAGATAGCCTTATTTAATTATTTTTGTAAATGTAGTTTTATAAAAACAAGCAACTAGATGTATGAGCAATTGAGGGTCATGATTTATCTTCTATTACACGTCTAACCTAATCGGATTCAAACTTCGCTTGTGCTGTTCTCTAGAAAACACAGCAACTTGATAGAAATATCCAAACATATAATAGCAACAATAAGACATTAAACTTTCAGTATAAACACATTTAAACAGTCTAAAGTCGAATTCCAATAGATTTATGCACACCCCTATAAAGTTTCGAACTTGGCTTATAAAACTGTGCAGATGTCTTGCGATTCTCGAACAACTCCTTCGTTTTTCTTTTATTTTCAGTATTATCGTTTGATTTCTCTATAAAAACACTATCTTTAGTTACCCACTTGGGAATGTATGCGGAACCGTGATATTTTAGATTTAAAATTGCCTCAGATTGCATGTAAAGTGTTACCGGATAAGTATTTTTTCTAACACGGTTCGAACTCATAAATAAAATGGATATAAATAAAACTTCGGAAACCCGCTGATCTTTGCAGTATGTAAAACGCACGAAGATAAGTAAAGAACTGAAGGTAGGTAGGAATTCCTTCGGGAATATTATTTGAACTTTTGTTGAAGTTTGCAGTTTGCAGTTTAGATTGTTACGGAGATATGTTGCCAGTGATTAGTTTTAAAGTTTAATAGAAACTATAATACTTTTCTTTGGTACGCAAATTCCATTTTGCAGTAGCACGAGTTCTTATAACCAGTGTTCGCTTGCAACTGTAATTTTGAGTCAACATTGTTAGATTTCTAATGGATAGCTGCTCTTGTCCTAACTAAAAATCCCTCGGGAAATGAAAAATACGTAGCTCTGTATGCATTAATTCCGCGAAGGGTGATACATTATTAAATACATTGAAAAGAGACCACGAAAGCTTAAAATTTCCCTTGGGAATTTTTTCAACGCTGAGTTTTTTTCGTTTTTTCACAAATGCAAATTTGTTAGATATAAAGTAGTAACGAATAAATATCATTTCCTGTACATTGCTCTCGGTGTTCAGAATACCAATGGCGTGGAAACATATATTTGAACTCACCTGTGTATCCCTGTGGATACTATACGTGCTCCAGCAGCAGGGCTCAACTTGATTCGAATCCAAACCCCAGAACTCCAATTCTTCTTCGAATAATGGACCACATACATTCGTTGGATAATGCAGTTTACCAGTTCTTTAACAAATACAGTATGTTACAAGAAAAATAGCACATTTTTTTAAATAATAGTTTAGATAATAATGTATAATGAGTAAATAGGTACTAAAAGTATACGCTTGTGTGTGGTAGCCATAGAGTACATACCATTCAAGTTTTCTTCTTGTACCAAAAAGACCCATTATTACTCTTAATGTAATGGCTTATTCCGCAAGAAAGTATTTATGAACCTCATTGACAATAATTGCCAAATAATATACAATTATTGTTACAAACTAGAAAAGGAAAACAGATGACATTTTGTACGCACAGGTACTTGTAGTGTAGTTTAAGGCTGGAGTTTACACCTTGAAATATACCCCATTTTATGCACATTTTGTTCCAATTTTTCAGAGCCAATTTTAAAGTAGGAAGGGCGGGCTAAATTTTTTTCTTATTATTGGTGTTTTATCTGTCTACCCATAGAACGTTTTTGTTTAATTTCTAAAAAATAACTTTTCAGCATTAAAAAATGTACAACTCTATTTTACTTTAAAATTTTCAAGTAGTATTTACAAAAATATGGATATCGAAAAATTCTCTCTATCAATAGATAGATATAACCACGCTCTTTCAAATGCTACAAGAATTTTTTTTTTCTAAAATGCAAATTAATTCGGAAAAAATGGAAATAAAATTTTAGAAATATCAAATATAATTCACCTTTTGCAATTTAGCATATCGGCAACATAACTAACAGGACCATTAACTGTCAATGGAGCCAATACACAAAAGACGGATTATAACGGATTACAACTTTCTACTAGGTATTGTTGTTTGACAAAAAAAAATTAAAATAATATAACGACAAAATCTATATTCAATACAGTAAATTCATTGTTCTTTATTGCATTTATCAATTTTGGTAACGTCAGATGAATCTGAAATATTTAAAAATATGAAACAAAATTCCAAGGCAAACATTATTCTTGTTATTGTAGGTATGCAACTTTCCATACATCAAATTCGATTTTGCTTTAAGTAAATGCCAGCCTTAAGGTAAACTCGTTGGAAACATTTTAATATTTTTTTGTTTGATCGTATAGTTTCACATCTGAAGAGAGATTTGTTTTTTACTAATGCTGGTAAACTCTGATAACCCCCAAATGTTACTCGAATTCTATTAATCCTTCTTTTCTATATCCTTTCAAAAATAGTAAGTCGTTCAGTATCCATTCTAGAGTCTAATATAAAAAATAAAAAGAAAACCACCGTTTCATAGAGAAACTATATTCCACATAATTTATCTATTATTAATTCATATTTAAATTGCCGTTACATGCTAGGAGAAATATCCTCAATTATACGAGCAATAGCAGAGGAATACAACGAAGTTGTTTCGCATAGTTTTCGCTTAACACAGTTTCTAACATATCTATGGCAGTTACATGAACACTGTTCCCCAATTATAGTTTGTATCGTTTCGTAATCATTTAATTTATTAATCACTTTATACAGAATCGAGCTCGATTGTTTACTTCTACCAGTGGCGCAGCCAGAATTCTATATTAGGGGGGGTTTCAAAAAAATTAAGAAGAGTATTAAAAAATGAGAATATATTATATAACAATTTGGTAACGCTGTTGCCAAGATGAATTTTTTTACCAAGATAAGATTAACATTTTTTTTAGATCTAAATAGGTTTGGGGGGGGTTTAACCCCTAAAAGCCCCCTCGCAGCGCCACTGACTTCTACATAAATCATAAGTCTAGAATCTGAACACACTTTGTAGTTTATTAACACATTCTTTATGTGTCTCTTAAGTTCATCGGTTATATGATATCCATAGCAAATATTACTTTTTATCACTTGCTCGATAAGCTATAAAACCGAAATTTCATAATAAGATCACAGCCAACCCTAAATAAATCTATTTTTGAAGGCGGGGTGTAAATCCTACGACAGAGATGTGAAAAAGTCAGATAATGGAAAACAGCAAGTACGAATAATAATAATTGTCAAATACCACATTTACAAGCAATGCAAATGTTAACTAGAAATAAAGATTTAATGTGAGGATTGAAGGAGGCCAAGAGCATATTTTGCAATATTAGTGGGAGTTTTTTATGTCATCATTCATTTTTGTCTGTTTTCCAGATTTCGCGAATGGATTAAATTTGATTTATGGATCTTTAATGAGGTTGATTAATATTAAAGCAACCATGAAAATAAAAGTGCTAAATAGGCCTAAAATAGTTGGGTTATAATAAAAAAAAAGAGTACTTTGCATCGGTGGCATGGCCACCAAAAAAGAAAAGTTAATGTCAATATCTCTGGTTGGTGACTTACAACGAGATTTGAAATCTGCATTACAAAATGCCTTAATAATGTCAAAACCATTTTGCGCTACTGGCTATAATAATCAAATTACATAGGGAAATAGAAAACTCAAAATTTAAAATTTTCCGCCTTGTATTGAAAACTGCGCAAAATTTATAAAATGGTGATCGTAGTAGTCCTCAATACGCCGAACATTTCTTCTCATTTAATCGAATCTTTATCTCTGATCGTTTGCGATCTCATGCATGTGCTCCTTATCTTGGACACCCGTATTGGAAAAATAAATACGTATTTTAATATCACCTGTATTTTCCCAATCCTTGCTCTTACGCCGAATTTTAAATTGGGGAGCAAATGCTCGTATTTCAATCGATAACTTGTGTGATGGTTTTGTGTTGTTACTATACCTGAGAAAGAAATATTTTGAAATATTTATTTGTTGAGAATTTCTAAAATGGGTGTTTTTATACAAATACTATTTTGATTTGCTTAACAAACTGTTTACCGATTTAAGTGCTTTTCGCTCCATTACACATATGTTTTCACAAGTATTTTCTTATAAAAGGCAACCGCTTTGTAGAATCAAACGTATATAACAAAATAATGGTAAGATAAAAGTGTTTTCCTTCAAAAATTTTTAAATATCAACATAGTGTTTGAGCATTCTTAATTTATTTGTATTTTAGACTGCAGTAATCCCCACAAAGACTGGAAGATCAACGTTTGCAAACAAAATAGTATTCGAATGGGAATAAATAAAGTTGGAGAGAAACTCCTCGGGATTAAATGGTGAACTTCAAGTTAGTTCAACATTAATTTTTTTTCTTTTGAACAAGAAGAAGTAAAATCGTTAAAACTGGAATGTCTTGTATTCCCTTTTTGCTGTTTTAAGACAGAAAAAGTGAAATGTTGTGATTGTCACACAAATGCATCGAAATGTGTCTCTAAGGATGATAGCACGCGCTGAATATTTTAAGATTAGATAAATGGTAGGTACTGGATTTGTATTTCATATCCGTCATTTATAAAACCTTTTTCTCTTATATTTTCATTTCCAAACGTTTACTTTATCTATTTCAACATTCAGTTGCTTCATCGATGATGGAATATTCGTCTAAATACTCGTTATATTATAATGGTCAGATATAATATATGCCCGTTATAATAGCATAGTTTATGATTTATTAAATTTGGATAGCGTTCTTTGTTTATCAAAATATGGCTTTAGGTTAGAAGGTCTGGAGTTAAAACGTTTTTCTTTTCTAACAGTAATTGAAATTAAATACGCAATTGGTATGAGTTTGTTAAACATTCTGAGATTTTTTTTAGAGCATCGTAACCGTAACAAATCAAGCAACGTTATGTTTATTATTAATGGTGGTTTAAGCAAAACTGATTGCAAGCTGTCTGAGATTAGGTAACGTTGGACAGGCTAAGATATTCTAGTGGTTACCTCCAGTAATTTATCTCAATCTACTTGCTTCTAAATAACACAACACAATAATTGTCAAATATACCATAGCACCTATTTTCTACGAACAAAGTATACAGCGTGTCTAAAAATGAATTACATCTAGTTACCTGTGAAATTTGTTTGCACGTAAATTTTTATGTGCCACTATTTATAGATTGGTATTGCCTTATCCAGAACTGTCATTAATTAATTGTTAATAGAAAAATGTTCACTTCAAATAGCTTTAATTATAAAATATTTATCAATACTACAATGCGAAATGTACACAGTGCAAGAGAACATTTTTATTATTGAGGGAAAACGACACATTTTACCTTTGTATTGGAAATTCAAAGCACACTAGATGTAATTCAGTTTTAGACACGTTGTATAAGGGATTTTTGAGAGTAGCTAGTACTACTTTTGTCATTCAAGTCGCATTCATTTTTTAAATTCTTTACTGTTTCTCAAATACATTATAAGCAAAAAGTATATTATACTCTTTGATATAACAAAGCAACTAATTTTCGTCTTTAATAAAAAATATTATGTTTCTGGTATTTAAGATAACAAGTTTTTTAAAACACAAATAACAAAGCAAGATATAACGTTTGTTTGTAACTGACTGTTTTATGATGAGTTTCTTAATTTTAAATTAGACCGTTCTTCAAATATTTACGCCGTTGGGCTAATAAGCAACTTCTTGTTTTATAAAAACTTTCACTGTAGTCGTCACTTTTAATTTAAAGTTAAACCGCATCATGAAATCAAGATTTTGTAACAGTAAAATACGTAATAAAATTTCAACCCCCGTTTTCCATTTCTTAGACTACCACATTCGGTACGTTTAGCAAACCAGCTGAAAATCACAATCTAAACCTTCTAAAGCTCCAAATTAAATCCCAAGGAAGTGAAAAATAGCACTCGCAGCAATCTTAATAACTCTAGGTCGCTCCCATAAAAACATAATGCTACAGTTGTAAAAAGCAGGAAGTATTTCTGGACGCTTAAACCTTTGACAGAGAAAATTAATAAAAGGCATTTTCAAAATACGGAACATGATGTTAAAGTGTTTGTTTTTCTAGTTGACAGAATTCATATTGACCTGTTGAAATATATTTTCTTTGGAAAATGTCTATAAGAGAAATATTCGATTTATTTGAGAAATTCAATCACGCAAAACGTACATTCTTTTATAAACAGGTTAGTCGAAACATCTCTAAAAGATGAAAGAATTCTGGAAATGATAGGGATGTTTGGATGAATTGCGAAACGTGACACAACCAGACAATAAACCTCTGTTCTATAATATTTTCCCTCGAAATATTCTACACCAAGGCTTTTGCTAGCTGTAACAGACAGGACATGGCATCATCATGATAATTTTAATTACCTACCGTCTTTCAAAAGCGTGAGGTAGGTACGTGTTATTACTTAAAGTATAATCGGAACGAGATAATCGTGCGTTCCTTGATATACACTCAGGTGCAAGAAAAACGGGACACCTCTTTTTTTAACTTTGGATAATAGCATCATTGGTTGTAGCACTTAATAATAAAACTTTTGATGATTTGTGCATATATCAGTTTATTTAATGAATAATAATTATTTGAAACTTGAATTTAAAATTAATATTTAGTAGGTAAATAAATTTTGGAAAAGTCAACTTAAGAAACATTCAGAATGATAATTACACTTGAATACACATCTTCCTATTGTTCCTCTGGCCCTATATCATTTTACGGAATATTCTGCCATACTTTCTGAAGTGCCATACGCAGATCAACGCACCCCCAGCATATCCTAAACATGTTCTATAGGGTTCCCATCCAGGGAACTAGTTTAGTTTTTCTATGTCGACTTGCCCCCCACATATTCAGTGACGCACCTCGTTGAATGCAGTCTTGCGTTTCCTGCATCACGGCAAAGGCATCGCCAATAAATGGAGCAAATGGAATTACTTAATTTGCCAATACTTCCTCCTTACTTGTGCCGTCTATCAATAACGACCAATTCGGTGCAGGCCTCCATCGATATTTTTGCCCACACCATCACCGAACCTCCTCCATGTCTAACCCGGGGGTTGAAAGTACACTCGTCGAAGCGCTCCCCCGTTTGTCTCCATACTCGTTCTCTTCCATCTGGGAAATGCAGGCAGAATCTAGACTCGTTGGTAAAAAGTACAGTACTCCATTGTACCAAATTCCAATTCAAATGTTTGCGAGAAAATTGGAGTCTGGCTGCTCGGTGGCATGGGAGTAGTTTTGGTACAACTGCTGGTCTTCAAGCTTTCAAACCACCTTCTTGAAACCTTCGGCGAACTATCCACTTATTTACATTTGTACCACGAACCTCTCTAAGTCAGATAACGATTGAGTAGAATATTAAGAAGGAGAAATCGGTCATCGTTAGCTGTTACTGTTTACCGCGCTTTTTTCAAATGTCTTGTAACTCAATATAGTTGCCACACCGGCAGCGCGCGACCTGTCTCGCATTACAGTCCACTAGGCCATAGTAAGCAGACGTGCCAGCTGCGGCGTAATGCATATACAATATTTACAATAATAAAGTATATGATTTCAAAACGTTTTCTTTACTGAGGCTATTATCAACACAAAACATGGTCCTTCGAGCCGGATGAATAATTATTGGTGATAATTATTCAACAATTGGAACAACATTGGATGGTGGTGAAACATTCCACTTAGGCAACAGGGAAGCTATAGGCAGGTGCAATATCAGTCTAGACAGCTACAGCGGACCAGATCGTTCGTCACGGCAATCACTGGCGTAAGTCATATCCTCTATCCATTCATTCCCATTATTTATCTGAGTAAAATTTTAAAATGTTGGGAAACGAGATTCGTGTACGGGGTGGGTTTAAAAGCAGGCTAACGCAGTTTGTTACATACAGCGAGGCAATAATTAAACGGAAGGTATTTGATAACCAAATTAACATCGAATTAACAGAAAGGCTACGCCAATTAGAAACGGTATTTGAAGAGTTTTGCGAAATTCAATCTAAAATCGAAGAATTTTGTGAAGAAAAGGATCTGTCAAAGCAATATGAAGAACGAGATAAGTTTGAAACTTCGTATTTTTTAACGATTTCAAAGGTTAGGGCATTTATTAATGAAAACACACCTGAACCTACGCAGGGTTCTGCATCGGATCATGGGGGGTCTGTTTATGGGGGTTCTCAGGTTGGATCAGTTACGGGTAATTCAAGGGGTGTCAAATTACCAACAATTCAATTACCCAAATTTTCGGGTTCTTTTGAACAATGGCTGGAATTTAAGGATACATTTACATCAATCATTCACAATGATTCTACTATTGGGGAAGTGCAGAAGCTGCATTATTTGAGGTCCAGTTTGCAAGGACAAGCTGCCCAAATTATTAGGTCGTTATCAACATGTCAAGCAAATTATCAGGTAGCTTGGACATTGCTTTGTGAAAGGTTCGACAATAAAAAGGTTTTAGTAAACAATCATGTAAAGGCGATTTTTAATTTACAAAGGGTAAAGAACGAATCGGCCTCCGAACTAAGAAAGTTGGTGGATGAATTTTCAAAACATTTGTTAGCATTAGATGCAATAGGGGAATCAAAGGAAACATATTGGAATGCGCTACTAGTTTATGTAATCAGTTCAAAATTAGATAGCCAAATTAAAAGGGAATGGGAAATTAGCGTCTTAGCTCAAGATTTCCCTACGGTTAAAGGAATAAAGGATTTTTTAATGGGTAGGTGTCAATTATTGGAATCAATGGAAAACGAAAGTAAAAGGGCACTAGTACAGCCACACTATAAATATGTAGCAAGGGGAAATAATCCTACCTCGACAGTAAGTCTAGTTGCTTCAGATAAATTTAATACAAAATGTTTCTTTTGTGATGGTGATAATCATGCAGTTTACAGCTGTGAAGATTTTCTGAAATTAAACGCGAACGAGCGGACTGATGCTGTAAAAAGTCACAAACTTTGTATTAATTGCTTAAAGGGAAATCATATTAGCTATAACTGCAGAGCGGGATCGTGTAGGAAATGCGGACAACGGCATCATTCGTTGCTCCATTTTGACAGGCAAGTACCAAAAACAGATAATGTAGCGCAAAATCAACGCGGTGCGACTACAAGTCAAGAATCAACAACAGTGGTAGCAAACTGTAGCAGTATACAAAACACTTCAGTACTTTTGTCTACAGCCATAGTTCAAATTAAAAATGACACAGGCATTTATAAACAATGTAGGGCGTTACTCGATTCGGGATCAGAAAGTAGTTTTATCACAAGTGAGTTATGTGACAAATTACGGTTAAGAAAAATCCAGTCAAACATGGTGGTTATTGGTATCAATCAAACTTCTTCAAGTATCAGGTTTAAAACGGAAATTCACTTGCAATCATGTCAGTCGGAATATAATACGACATTATCATGTTATATCTTAGACAAAATTACGGAAAATCTTCCAATAAACAATTTTGATGCGTCACAAATAAAAATACCGGAACATATTTCTCTAGCGGATAGAAATTTCAATGTTAACAACAAAATTGAGGTTTTATTAGGAGCCAATGTATTTTGGGGATTGCTACGTCCAGGACAAATACACATGAATAATAATCAACCGATTTTACAAAACACGCACTTAGGATGGGTGCTGGGGGGAAATTATGATAACGTAAGTAAGAAAGGTATAAAGTCAATTTGTAATCTCGGTCAAACGGTTGATATACAGGAACAATTGAAAGAATTTTGGGAAATAGAAGAGTGTAACGAGAATACATTAGATACTAGTACCAATGACGTGTGTGAACGCAACTTTCAAAAAACTACCGAACGATCGCCAACGGGTAAATATATAGTTTCGATACCATTTTTAGAACCTAAACCAGAATTAGGGGATTCGTACGGAATAGCATTAAGGCGGTTCTATAATTTAGAAGCCAAATTAAACAGAAACGAAAAACTAAAAGGGCAATACACTCAATTCATGAGGGAATATGAGACACTAGGTCATATGTCTGAAATCAAACATAATATGGACATAGATAAGGGGGAGACATATTACCTACCGCATCACGGTGTATTAAAGGATACAAGTACAACGACAAAACTGAGGGTCGTATTTGACGGGTCCTGCAAAACAACAAATAACATTTCATTAAATGATTGTCAATATGTTGGACCGACAATACAAGACAACTTATTTAGTATTCTGTTGCGTTTTCGGACTTATCGATATGTTCTTTCTGCTGACATCGAAAAGATGTATCGACAGGTGCTAATTAATCCAACGCAACGAAAATATCAGCGCATTTTGTGGAGGGAAAATGACTCGGATCAATTAAAACAGTATGAACTTAATACGGTAACCTATGGGACTGCTTCTGCACCGTTCCTAGCCATAAGAGCTCTACAACAAACAGCGTGTGATTATCGTGACCAGTTCCACAGGGCGTCTCAGGTTATTTTACACGACTTTTATGTAGATGATTTGTTATCAGGTACAGATTCAAAGGTTGAGGCAATACAGTTGTATAATGAAATCAAGTTTATATTGAATTCGGGTGGGTTCGTGATTAGGAAATGGGTTTCCAACAATCAAGAGATTTTAAATAAAATAGCATCGACCACGTCGGGAACCGAACGGTTAACATTAGCAAAGGGGGAACTTCAAAAGACTCTTGGGGTATCTTGGATTCCGCGGACAGACCATATTTCAATCAGTATAAGGGAAATAAAGATTAAGGCAACAACATCAAAAAGAGAAATATTGGGGGAAATATCAAAAATATTTGACCCACTTGGTCTCTTAGGTCCATGTGTTATGATTGCAAAAATAATGTTGCAACAATTATGGAGGGTTAAAATAGGCTGGGATGACCCAATCCCAAATACACTCAACGTACAATGGAATCGGTTTGCGGGGAATATAACCGCCTTGAATCAAATTCAAATACCTCGGTATGTTCCTTGTACAAAGGTAAAACGGGTAGAGTTGCATGTGTTTTGCGACGCATCCAAGGTTGGTTATGGAGCGTGTGTTTATGTTAGATCCATAGACGTTAACGATTCAATAACGGTATATTTGTTATGCGCCAAATCGAGAGTGGCGCCGCTGAAGGAAATCACGATTCCAAGATTAGAATTATGTGGAGCAGTTTTAGCGGCAAAATTAGCGACGAGGGTAACTAAATCAATTAACATTAAATTCGATGAAATTTTATTTTGGTGTGATTCTACAATAGTTATAAGCTGGATTCGCATGCCAGCAAGAAACTTAAAGGTATTCGTGTCGCACCGGGTGGCGGAGATTCAGAGTTTAACGCAGGTAGAAAATTGGAACCATGTCGGCACTACTGATAATCCTGCAGATTTGATATCTAGGGGGATAGGGCCTGGAGAATTATTTAGATCTATTTGGTGGAACGGACCAAGGTGGTTGGGCTTACCAAGGTCCCAATGGGTGTCTACAGTGGTGGACAAGGCTATATCAATACCAGATGTGAGGGATAATGGAATCACGTTGGTAACAGTTCAAACGAGATCAAACACATTTCCTTTTAAATTAAAGTCCTCTTTGGACAAATTGAAACGAATAGTTGCTTGGTGTATGAGATTTAGGCGGAATTGCATGTTACAACCTAAAGAACGCCAGTTAGGGGTAATTACTACAATGGAGTTAGAGGGGGCACTGACTGCTCTCGTAAAACTGGCCCAAACCGAAGATTTTGCAGATGAATTAAAACTAGTCAAAGCTGATCTAGAAACAAAGGGGGGAAAATTGCGTCATTTATCTCCATTCATTGACGATGGTGGGCTGCTACGTGTAGGGGGTAGATTAGCGAATTCAAGTTTCGAGTTTGGAAAGAAACATCCATTGCTGCTTTCAGGAAAGCATTTATTAACAAAATTAATTTTTGAATCTGAACACAAACGCTTGTTGCACGCAGGACCTCAATTACTGTTGGCGTCTGTGCGCGGTACTTTTTGGCCCATCGGGGGTACAAATTTAGCAAAATCCACAGTTCATAAGTGTATCACATGCTATCGCATGAAACCTTCAATAGTAAATCCAAAAATGGGTAACCTTCCAAAACATCGATTGATGTCAATGTATCCATTTTTTGCAGTCGGAGTAGATTATGCAGGGCCATTTTTTGTAAGGAACAATAAGGGGCGCGGAATCAAAACAAGCAAATGCTATATAAGTTTGTTTATATGTTTTGCCACAAAGGCAATCCATCTGGAGCCCGTCACGGATCTTACAACTGAATCCTTTATAGGAACCTTGCGCAGGTTCATATCAAGACGTGGGAAACCCACGCACATTTATTCAGACAACGGGTCTAATTACTTGGGAGCTTCTTCAAAATTAAAAGAGCTCGGGACATTTCTCAAACAAAGTAGTACGGCTTTGACAGACTCTGCTTCACTTGAAAATATAAGCTGGCATTTTATACCAGCAAACAGTCCCCACTTCGGCGGGCTTTGGGAATCAGGGGTGAAATCCACGAAACATCACTTAAAACGGATTTTGGGTAATGCGTCAGTAACATTAGAAGAATTTTTTACAATTCTTACTCAGATTGAAAGTGTTCTAAATTCTCGTCCTCTTTACCCTATATCCAGTTCTCCCAATGATTACGACACGCTCACGCCGTCACATTTTCTAATTGGAAGAGCGGCTACATGTTTACCAGATCCTACATTAACTGACAGACCGATAAATCGTTTGTCGAGATTTCAATATCTACAGCAACTTGTCCAGCATTTTTGGAAAACATGGTCCCGGGAATATATATCCCAACTACAACATAAAGTCAAATGGACTACGAAGCACGAAAACATCAAGGTGGGTGATTTAGTCATCATTCGTGAAGACAATTTACCTGTATTACGGTGGAAAATGGGTCGAATAATCGACACTCACCCTGGAAGTGATAATGTTATACGTGTAGTGACAATAAAAACAACCAATGGGACATTAAAACGAGCAGTGACAAGGGTTTGTCCTCTACCCATTTGTAATGAGGATGAAGATGTATCAGTGAAATAAGTTACCAATTATATCTATTTCTTTTTCTCGATACCTACTTGTTACCATTTAGTTAAGAATCTATGTATGTTAGAATGATTATGTTTCTTTGTCTTTGTTGCTTATTGAAATTGTTATTTCAAGGCTGGCAGTATGTTACTGTTTACCGCGCTTTTTTCAAATGTCTTGTAACTCAATATAGTTGCCACACCGGCAGCGCGCGACCTGTCTCGCATTACAGTCCACTAGGCCATAGTAAGCAGACGTGCCAGCTGCGGCGTAATGCATATACAATATTTACAATAATAAAGTATATGATTTCAAAACGTTTTCTTTACTGAGGCTATTATCAACACAAAACAGTTAGCAGTAGTTTTCGTTTTCTGCCACATCCCGGCCTCAGTGTATTTCTACCACTCGCTCTAAACCCTTCAAGTACCCTTTTGACGGCAGTAGACCGGCTGACATTAAGTACTCTGGCCACATATCGCTGGCTTCGTCCATTTTCCACCAGAGCTACAGCTTTTGCCCAATCTTCAGCACTCAAAGCCATAATAAAACCGAAAAAGATAGGCACCTTGATTCTCTATGCATCAAGGCCAATGGTGAAAAACGCTCAGATTGACATTATATTTTCGTTGATTATTGTCCATTACATAAACTGATACGTAAAAAATAGGGGGACTGTTTTTTTTTACATCTGAGCGTATTTTCTGGAAAAGTACAATAACATACGAGCCCATCTCGCAGTAACATTTAAAAATAATTAATTAATAATTCTACAGAGTGTGTATAAACTCGTATACAAGCCTCACATAAAGTTATTCCTTGGACAAAAATAAGGCAATCAGGCTCGCAAAAGTTACCGGTAGTTACACGAAGCTTTAAATATCCAAATTGAGAACCGTAAAAAAAGCTGCTGTTTCAAAATCAAGTAACTTGATGCCCATACATTCAATGAGAATAGCTAGATTTTGCACAACAATAAAAATATTCATATACAATATAACAAGTGCAAGGCATATTACCGAAAATTTTTTCGCGCTGTCGCACAAGTGTTTGTTGTTTCCATGAAAACTGCCCGATCGCGAAGCGAGAGGGCAGTTTTCAAGGGGCAACAAACACGCGTGCGACAGCAAAGGAAAAATTTTAAGTAATATGCCTTGCTCGAGTTATATTTGTTCAGACTATCGCATAAACCATATAAATTTAATATACTAATTGTACGCTTCATTATAATTTATAATTTATTTGTTGTATAACTGTCATTAATTGAATTGTGTTTCATCTAGTCGCCATCGCGGGTGATTACCGAATATCAGCACTAGTGCAATATTCGCGTGTCAAAATTTTCAAGTAATTGTGATTTGATAGGCTGTGACGAGACAAATGCGTAACTTTCATTGGTCTACGTCTGTCACGTGACAGGTGAATGCGATAGTCTCTGAAAAATTTATGAAGCTTTTTAGTGACACACCAAACATACTATTTCGGATGACGTGCTATAACATTGTAAACCGGTCAGAAAATTATTTTATATTGTGAAAAATAACGCTTAACGCTCCAGATAACCTGCAGCAAATTGAGGACAATTTTGTATGTTAAAATATTTCTCTAATAAGCAATTAAAATATTCTGTTAGTAACTGAACTGTAACAATGTAAATTTAACATTAAATTCTATATTTACAATTTTCTCGGACTTGCTTCTACGCTGTTACGCATCTTATTCCTTTTGGTATTACAAATTATAAAACATTCTTGGCTTCATATGCAGTTAAACCTGGGGGTAATTTACAAGCTTTGCTACCGTATTAAATTTGCACATAGTTTCATTGTGAAGCAAGCCTTTAGCGGAAGCATCGAATAATACACGAAGTTTTCTACACAATCCAGCATGGAATATTAAACACTGCCTGCAGCTGTGGTGCCACAACCTGCATAAAGTATTATAACAGTACGTACATACTGTTTTTGTATGTAGAGTAATTCAACTTGCACCCCTGATCATTGTATCAAAATAAAGAGGAGGCACTATTTAAAATTAAAGTATGTTTAACCCAACAGAAAACCCGTCACAATATGAATTCTCTAGAGTCTAGAGATTCTATTATATTCAACATTGATATAATATCTTACCTGTAATAGTTTAATACTTGAGCAAAGACTCCAGGATGTCTATCAAAAAAGTATTCATTCAAAATTGGATCGTAGTTGGCCAATGCTTCAGTTAATCGAGATAAACGCGTAGCAGGGATTTTCTTCAGGGTAACTTTGTATGTTTCGAAACGAATACCCCCTACATTAAGGATGATGCGATTCTCGCCATCCATTGCTCCATTTCATGGCTAGGGTCCTTTCACTTGATCATTTATTCTGCAAGAAAAAGTAAGTCTCAGCATTAATATAAAATTAATTTTGGATAGCCATATATATTTAAAAAAAAACATTAAAAAAACTATTCTGATTTCATCGTGAATAAAATAATTGCTTCCCAATATTTCTGACGGATGTCATAGAAAACCCTCTCAATTACTTTTAAGATTATTTAAGTATTCGAACAATTCCAGAACTCATATTTATGTAGAGCTGAAATCGATATCTTCAAATTCTCATCATATTTCCTTCGAATTCCACTGGCTTGGAAATTATGTTACCTATTTAATGAAGTCGTTAGAAAAATATTGATTTAATTTATCTGGAAGTTTATGTGATTTGGTCAAATTACCAACGTAAAATTTATTAAAATTTCATATCCATTCTATAAATTACAATCGAGCTAGCAGCACCGGTCTTTTAAATTTATATTCATTCATCAGTTTTATGTAGGTATTGTTGAGGGAAACAAAAGCGGCTTTATTTACAGCTTTCTGAATATTTGTGAAATTTACAATAATAATTTAAATGATAGTTACAGTATCAATATAATTATAATAAGTGGGAGTAGCTAATAAAATTTTATAATATAAAAAAATTCAGAACTGATCGTAAGCTGTATAATAATTAACAACTACTTTGCGAGATTAAAAACCATTACTATAACATTATCGTTTATTTTTATGGTTGGAAGGAATGAATAGTAAGTTATTTGTGTCATTAACTTAGTTCATTGATGTTCGCATTTCATTCGCGTAATTTTTATAGTATCTCATTTTTAAGTAAAATACTATTTTTCATGTAACATTTTATTTACGAATAGGATTAATGATGACAGTGAGTTCGATACAAATTAGCCTTTATTGCTTATTTCAAGTGAATTTCGAATTAAAATGTCATGTATGATGTTTGATCAAAAATTACTCGACACAAGATGATGATTTTATAGCAGGTACATACAACCTTTTCAAATTCAATTAGCTCGCTCCTTGTAATAGCACTTTTTATTTTCTTGTATTTCTTCAATGATATTAAAACGGCATCCATTTAACGATTTTTTTAATTTTGAAAGAGAAAAGTTACACCGGGTGAGTATGATGGATATAGAATGAGATTGATATTGTGCTTCGCTTCGTCAAAAGAGAACCAGAAGAGACATCTGAGCCGCCGTAAATGAAGAATAACTAATAAGTACCTACGCGACAATAAATTCTCCACTTTCTTTAGGCCTTTTAAGGAAAGGGTAGTGCGTTGTTGTAATGTAATATCCGCGATCCACTTTTCTAAATTTTCGGCTGCTTCTTCTTCAGTGATTCACATAATCATAATCATCAAATTCAAAATTAAAATGTTGATTTGATGTTAGGACTGCTAGCTGCCACCCAGTGACGGCGAATAATTCCTTGGGAATAGATTAAGTCCATGACCAGACCAGAGCAGATCTTCAACAATATATTGTATGGTGTAAATACCACCTCCGAGTAGTTTATGCCCGGTGTCTAGAAACAAATTTATGAAACCCGTAACTTATTTATCAAACAGCGAATATGACAATCCAATGACATTAAATCACGTGATCAAACTACGTATAGGCCAATTAGCCCCACCCCTATTCGAAATCTAATCAAAAATTATATTCTCTCTGATAGGAAAGAGTAAAAGCATTCACATACTTAGGACTGCAAATAACAGATGAAGGAAGAGAAGTAGAACTAAAAACTAGAATCGTAAGGGGAAATAAAGCAGCAGAAGCTCCAGCATCTATTTTGAAATTAAATATCTATCAAGAAAAACAAAAATACAGTTGTATAAAATACCGCTAAAGCCTATGGCAACATATGGATGCGAAGTGTGGAAGCTAGGGAAGGTCAAAAAGACATGAAATATACTGAGAAAAATCTTTGGTGGGCATAAAGAAGATGGCATGTGGCGAAGAAGAACGAACAAAGAGTTACAGCATTTATACAATGAGTCAACAATAGTGAAATATGTGAAACAACGAGTTAGATGGTTGGGGGATGTACAGCGTATGGAAAATAGCAGAATGAACAAGATAGTACTACTAAAGGACACCATAGAAGAAGGAGGTGATACGGGACCTGGGAGAAGCCGGAAAGCAGATTGGAGAAGAAAGGCCGCTGATTAGAAGTAAAGGAAAATATCCTAGGCAATGCCGTTATGGCCTGTAAAAGGCACATATAATGTAATATCCTAATCGTTTACATCACAGGAGTGTTCTGAATGTGTTATATGCACATATTCTGTCTTTATGCCAAGTTTATCTTTGTGTTTACTATATCAGTAAACTGCTACGTATGTTGCTCTATGTTTATTACAATCACATTGAATATAACTCTTATAGAAAACACCCCTAGTGTACTTATCACTTACGTAGATAAGTAATATTTCTAAACTAGGAACAATAATGGTATTGTCAGTTGTCGTAAATCAATAGTTTTATAAAGGAGCTCTTCAAATACTCGATTTTAAGGATTAATCGGTCAATCAATACTAGATGCTAGTGGTTGTAAATCTTCCAGGTAACTTCTTGCATCTGAAGTTTGGTGTTAAGAACTCAATATCTGCCTTTATATTTTACTTGAAAATGCTGGGACACTAGAACACTATACACCTATTCTAATGGTTTATATATCTACTTTCTTTATTTATATACCCGTTGATTGCTTCTACTCCTGTATTTTAAATTTTTTTCAAGTTTAGTAGTACTACTGCAGGAAATCATAAAAGAACGATCTAGGGAATTTCGGAGAGTGTAAATTAAGAATCCAAAAATTAAAATTGTTTTGAAAATTTGTGAAACATTTTAAGCGTTTGTGTATAAAAGCTTGCCTGTGTATACTGCGAACATTTAATTGTAACCTTTGTGCCAGATAACATCTAAAACTTAGGAAGATCAATAGATATCTCATGGGATTTTGTACAGTCGCATCAATTATAGGATTATACTTAATGCATTCAACAATCCTCTGCTTCAGAAGTTCTAATCACTTAAAGCTTTTGGTGTAAATGTTAAGGTTCGACTGTTGATGTTCAGGAAGTTCTTAAGTACGTACTTCCAAAATGTCGACTGCCGTTACACAGCTGGTGACATTGATGCTAATACCAACCTCTTTTTGCCACTACACCCTGCTTTAAAGTGTTAATTTAAGACTTTTTATATCCATCCCTGGTATTATAACATAGGTACTCTCTTGACGTTATGGTGAAAGTGTGCATTTGATTTTCTTTTGCGATTATCCTTGTTATTTGAGCTAGGTATTAAAATAAAGTTTACTTAGGTCTAACCTTTCTTTGGTGAACAAACACTGAACACGTCCTCTTGAATAGAATTTATTATTTGCTATTTCTGGTCCTTTGTTTCTTCTTGAATTTTCTCTTTGAGCCAGATCACAAAGAACGGAATATAATTTTTTACTTGACAATGTAACCTTTGAGTAAACATACTTTCCAGATTTTAATATAATATTGTTTTGCTTTAAATAAAAATTATACCAACCTGTTTAAAGGTCGGTGGAAATAAACAGAAGCACAAAAGAAAAATAAAAACGAATCTACATTAAATAAATGTAACCAGAATGAAATAGCACGTGTAATAATAATTAAACATAAATCCATTTCCTGTTTAATTTAAATTTTTAAACCTAAAATATTTCAAAGCTTCAGTCCCACAAAGGAAAATCGTTAATGATTGTTTTACAGCTCATTAAATTTTCGGTTTGTAAAAAGCAGCTTTGACTCATTACGTATGTAACCGTAATTTGTTGGAAAAAATATGAATTAAACGGAACAGTAAGTTGTTCTAAAAACCTCACACATTTCCGTGTTTATACATCTGCTACTCTTCATATATTTAATATTTATTTTCATTTGGTTTTAAAAGGAAGTTATAAAGCTTTTTAAAATCATTGACGAATGCTGTTTGTGTCTTAATATTTCCAGTATTTATATAACGTGATGTATTTTTAAACGTTTAGAGTTTGTGTATAACATAATAACATTGTTTGAAAGGAGCAAACAGGGAATTTTTACCAAGTTCTATTTATTCCTCCAAATATTATACCATCCAGCTCTACATTCCCGGGATTAAAAACAAATGTTTACGGTTCCTGTAATTCATTATTAAAGCAAACCGGAATAATTAAATTGGTCGTTCCTACAACTAACATTGAACTTTAAATGGGCCGGAAAGGTAAATATGCGGGTGATTCATAAATTCAGCTTTGAATGTGTGTGCTAACACAATTTCCAGAAAATAATTTTGCAAGTTCGTTTGATACTAACTTTTAGTTTGGGAAAAGCCTATTAGAACTTAAATTATTTTATTGTTAATTTCCATAAATTATATTTCAATTTTTACAATAAATTGTTTTGATATTATCTTCCAAACAATTTCAGAAGCATATCGTGATAAAGTAGTTTATATTTGCATAGAAATAGGGTAGCTTCATCCTTTATAGTTTCCAATTACAGTCGGATATTAGATTTTTAACCAATAATAGCTCACGTGGATGTACAAGATCATTCAAATGGTTCATGGAGAAAGCACACAGTAAACAGTAAATATTTATTTGCTTTAGAGAAGGAAAGAATATCATCTCATCTTGAACACCATTTATCTTACTCGCGGTTTGATACGTTTGCCTACCAATGTTTTCTGTAACACACGTAATCGCAGCCTATGTTGAATACAAAACTAAATATTATTTATTATGCATATTTAGGATGAGTTTAAAGCCTCCCAAAGCACTTAAGGTGAATAATATTTAATGATCTTGCAAGTAACTAACTCCGGGTACAAACTATTTGAATCTTTAAAATTTAGCGTTATATTACTGCATGGGATTTTACTTAAACTGCCTACAAAAGTAAATAGGATCAAGGGCAACAATTTTAATAAAGTTCATAAATACTTTAGAGTGCTTTTATTTAAATTACTTTTCTTCTGCTACTTTATCTCAAATATTGAAATTGTTTTTATTTAATTATTCTAGCAAATTCATTTTCATTAAAATGTTTTCTTGTATACGAGAGTTTTCTTTTATTAAAATACCCTACTAATTGATGTAGCAAGTGTAGTGGAAATTCAGTACCTATTTTAATAGGAACAAAATTCCAAATTAAGACATGAAACTCCAGTTTTAAAATTGAAATTCAAACAAGCCTCAGGAGAATAAAAAAAGGGGAACGCTAATTTCAATATCAAATAACTATATCGTAAATACGATTTTTTGAATAAATACCGGAGAAAAGTTAGTTTTAAATTTTTATAAACTGTAGGCGTTTCTAACTCCAGTCAGGGTTAATAATTTTCATTTTGCCCGATGCAGACCAACTAGGGTGGACCACAGTGTTTTGTTATTTATTGGAGTTTAAAGCAGTTGAGCTTTTGGACGTTAGGAGAAAGTTTAGTTATGAAAACACCGCTTCCAACTTTTTTAACATAAAATTTGTTGAAAACTTATTCCCGAAAAATATGTTGTGGGATTTGTATCTAGAAAACAAATACCTACCTCTACCATAGAAGAAAATATTTATACAGGTCGTCACCTAAAAAACACCTCAAACTATAACGTCGTTATTTTAAATTTTGAACCCCACAAACCATACAGGGTGCTTCAAACCGACTGTTTAATTTTAAAGAAGTTTTCCGTTGTTTATTTTATTTCTTTCTTGTGTTTGTGTCTTTTTTAGGTACTATTTCAGAATTTACACTGTTTTTAATGTACACTTTTGCGGAATACTCGGATATGTACATGATTTTTGGTGAATGTAGAGGCAATGATTTAGCTGCGGCAAGGCTGTACGAAGACAGATATGCTAACAGGAATTATCCTACGATTACTGTTTTCCGACGATTGGATTAACGCATGAGGGAAACATGACGATTAGCACCTGCATCAGTGTTAGATGCAGGCCTTCAAATAAGACCGCCGGAAATAGACGAACATGTTATGCAAGCATTTTGCTTACCGAATTGTAAAGGAAAACGGTCTGCGGACTAGGTACCTACCCTTCGCGTCTGGCTTACTGCAAATGGCTACTGCATCTCTACATCAAAATGAAGATTTTTCAAAAAAAAATTATAGACACACGAGGCGCATTTTACAAGAGATGGGGTGTTCAGTACACATAATAAACACGAGTGGGCTCTTGAAAGCTCACATACTAAACTGGAAACACACTATCAAGAAAGATTTTCCTTTAATGTCTGGGCTGGAATAATTAACTTGAGGCTTGAGGAGTTTTTTATATCACAGTCTGAATATTATATTCAAAGTTATATTTTATTTCTAACACATTATATTTTTTAATGATTCTATTACACATGCCCCAAACTCTCTCTACATATTTTTTTTAATGTCATAAGATTGAAATTTCAATTTATCGCATCAAATTGTTCTGTCGAAAAAAATAAACAACTAAATTTTACATAGAAAATATTTCTTGACGTATTCCCGATTCTTGTTCGCTTAGCTTCTACAGTCTTTTCAAAGGTCTCATACAACAATCTGTTTTTGTAATTACGCAACGTCTTATAATAGTACATTTTTTACGTGAGTATAAGAAGGAAATACTGCCATTATAATTTTTAATTTCCTTTTGAACTCTTACATTTCTACTCGTTTCTAAGCAGAATTTGTAGAAACATTAATACCTTTTTCAATTTTTTAAGATACGAATACCTATAAACCACCTATAAACATTACACTATGATCAACATGTACTCTCGAAATAGGAGACAGAACTGGAGCGGGAGCATTCGAAGAGTGGCCAGGGCATGAAAGAAGGTAAACCTGGGGCGCTATGCCACCGTCTTCCAGTCTGAATTCGTTGCCCCACCTACTATCCCCTAAGATATGCTGGGGAGATACTATAAAAATACAAGCGGATAGCTAGAACTTAGCAGCTGAGCGTATGTATTCACAAGTCCACTGGGTTTGTGAAACTGGGCTTGTGAAAAATAGTGAATAATAATTCACAAACTGCAACCAACCTAAAGTCAGTGGGGCCCCACTTATTATTATTTTTGTATTAGTTTTAATAAAAAGGTTGCCAAAGGGCAAAGTGCTAAATTAGTTCAACTGCTGAGAGCTTATGCATATTAAGCTTATAATTATGGATAGGCACTGACTTTCATTGCTTAATTGACTGAAGGAAATTGCTTTCATAATTAGCAATCTATTATTAGTGTAACTGGAGCTGTACATAAAACGGATGCTGCCTCACACTGATGGTTTTATAAATGCTATGCGTACGAAGCAATTTCAGTTACGTCGAAATTAGAAATCTGTTACAAATCAGAGCAATGTATAAAACGTAATTAGTTATACAGAAAGCAGTATTAATAGTAATGTGCCTGAACCTGAGAATTAGATTCTCGCTTTCCACAAGTACACAAAATGTAAATTTTTTACTAAGTAATTATTTAACAGCTAAAGTGATTACATAAACTTCTTTGAGCAAGATATAATTAAAGCGAAATATTTTTGTCAAAAGGAATTTGCAAGCCTGTAATATTTAGGGTAACAAAACCTAAGATGAATTGAAATTCAAGTAAATTTGTGAACATAGCTAACTTCCTTAGAAGTTTGTTATTTGAATCAGAAGTTCCTTAATTATTGTTTGGAGGTTAGCCAATTAGGAATTTTCGGCATCTCAGATAATACAACATTTTCGGGTGGATGCCCCTAGGCAATTAATTTTCTTGTGGAATTAAGAAGTCCATTGTTTGTGGTGTTTTAGACAAAAAAGATTGATCTACTTTTTTTTTTGTTAATTACAGTATGTTTGTTTATCATTATTTTTTAACAAATCCAACAGCAAATTAAGTACAACACCATAGCACCACCGCCTTCTGCAGGCAAACAGGGCATCCTCTCCAAGTTAAAACTCCTCATAAAATACTCAGAATTTGTCAAGTATTTACTTCCAATTAAGAAGACCACTGCGATCCATATGGCTTTGGATAGTTACTAGGCCGAAGGAAATGTTGATTTTTTAACGTTTACTTTTTCAATTTCCGTATAGAACTCACAACTGGGCTATTACAATACTACCCTATATTCTATAGTGAGACTAACTAGCCAATGTGCGCAATGTGCGCAATGTAAGTAAATGCTATCTAATTGCTTTGCATTGCGAGTTAGTTCACCTAGAGAACCCTCTGTTAATTATACAAGTAGAATGATCTCGAGCAGTTTCACCGTGTTTTGCTTTTATATGCTTGAGGGAGACAGTAAATTCTCTTAAATGACTTAAACAAAATGCGAATTCCTGCATAATTTTGTAGCGCTGTATTTATTCACGATTAAAGAAGGTCAGACATAAAGATTTGCAATTATTCAAGTCAGTTTTCTACTTACATTATAATGATAACACCCTGACAGATACAAAACGAACGCAAAACTTTTCATATTATTTAGTATCTTTAGGAATCTGAAAATTCGGAATAATGTCATGTCGCAATAAAATTCTCAAAGGAGTTAAAATCAGCTATCACTATTATAAAATGTTATTGCAATATTATGATGAAATATCAGTAGTTTTAAAGGATAGAGCATGTTCATTAAATAAGTTGAGTAAGAAAAGTCCATAGAAGAAAGCTATATTCATATTCGTATGCGTAGGTGAATTCTTTAGTAAAATAAAAAGGAAACATATAATGGTAACAATAATTGCTACTCTTTGTTCACATAGACAAGCTACTAACATGAGATAAGTTTCACTTTCAATTATAGCAAGCAAAAAAAATATCACTACTTGCTTTTGATATAGATGGAGTAAAGGGCTAACAAACAAGTTGAATCCCTTAAGATTGGTAGCAAAATTTAATAATTCCGAAAGCTTAATGGAATTGCCCAGTACAGTTATAGGATCTGCATATTATGTTTAGGAACATATCGACAGCACGACCAAGATGTGGTCAGGAATTGTCATTGATATTTTCACGTTTTTTATTTCATTCCTTGCCAAATGCTCTTTAATAAGCCACGCCCACTCCGAAAAAAAATGCGTCTGCGGCGTTCGTTCATCTGTTACCGTACCACCCAATTATTTTGGTCACGGGCCCGCCAGTGGTGAAACCAATGAAATAATTCTTCAGAAAATGTTTTCTATACTAACAACGGGGGAAGGTTTATATCTAAAGAAAGTTTTCTCGTGTTGGCTGTGGGATAGTCCTCAATTATATTTAGAATATTGTAGCGAGTTCAGAATCGTGGAATTCAAGAAGTTAGAGAGCGGTCAACAGTTTTCTGAAAGAAAACCGAGAATAGATTTATAATTGCGCGTCCAGGGAACGAGTGGGAGAAGTGTTTTTTTATTTGCCGTCTTGCTGCGTGGAACTGCGTATTTGACATTTGATTAAAGGAAGGGCATAGAGTCATTGTAGAAAAAAATTTTAACCACCGTGTAATAAAAACAGATTTTTCAAACATACATCTATTCTGCATTTTCTTAAACAAATACCAAACAAATACACATTTAATTATACAATGTAGTAGAGGGGTATCTAAGGTAAGGGATAAAATCTCTCTGAAGGGGCGGGCTTAGCTCAGCGTTACAGTTGACTGACTCTGAATTACCGACTTCCTAAGTTCGAATTATCCACGAAGCAGTTCAACTTGCATCGTCAATGCATTTGCGTGACTTATTCTTAGCTTAAATATTGGATGGGGGAGATCCTACCTTCGCGATTGCCCCCTCCCATATAGTGCATGTCTAAATTAAAAAAATGTTACTGAGAAATATGTATTAACCTTAAAACAAAACGTATAAGAGACCATGGACAACGGCATCTATAGCTATTTATTGTAGCAGTTCTTCCCTTTTCAGAAGGTGAGTTTGCGGTAATGAAATGGTACTTTTCAATTTAATCAACTTAATGCACTGTCCTTGTAACTTCCTGACATCGTCATTTGAATTGAAACATTCTACTGGCATTTTTCAATTTACTTTAGTTTCCAAACGTATTTTATTTAAAGCAGGTTATATAACAAAAATTTCATTGTTAATAAAATAAATTGCAAATGTTTCATAACACGCCCCATAACTGACAATCAAAACAGGTAAATAAGATGCAAGTTATGTAAGTTCATGGTTAAAATTATTTGAGTTACACTGCAATAAGGATTCTATAATTACCTTAGAGAAGATAATTAATTCCGTATTTCCTTATACTCTCAACAGCAGAGATTCGAATTATTGCAAAAGCCTGTACCGCCTCAGAAAAAGTTCTCTGAGAACCATTCACCCACGATTTGAGTATTCTACAAAGATAAATTGGGATATAAAATTCCTGAATTCAGGTTTAAAAGACAGGTTCGGGAATATGGCTTTTTAAATAACGAGCTGGAACGGAGGATATCATAATATGAAAATTTCTTGAAAAATACCAGATGTTCTTTGACGGCACACACAAAATTCCATTAAATGTTAATCAGTTTAAGAGAAGCATAAGTTTATATTTTTATCCTTCAGTAATTAATATTCCAAATATTGGAAGAAAAATTAAATGATTGTGAATATCATTTACAGAATTTAACTGTAGGTAATTTGTTAGTTAACATTTCGTAAGTATCTTTTTCCAGTCTCTGGCAAAACTATTACCCAATCAGGTATTATATTCCCATTAAACTTTTGCAGTCATTCGCCTAAATATTGATTGGTGTTACACGGCACGAAAATGGAATATGTAAAATCAAGGGCTTCCTGAATGAACTCATCGCGCTTGGATGATGTGATTGTTTCCCACTCTATTCTATAATTAAATTGTCGGAGCAGAGATTATTCGGAAATAGCGTTACTTGAAACGTGAATCTACCCATGAGTCTGTCCTTAATAAAGAAGTTCTCTGTAGCTAAACCTATAAACAATGTTCTCGTAATTTTCGTGTTTTCAGATTCTGAAAGCGCTCTCATTTCTGCGCGATACATCACGTCCAACTTTTAGGCGTAGTTTTGATACCTAATAAACGTATTTAGTGATTGCTTTTCGTAGAACTCCCAAGTGATATTATTTAAACGTTTTTCAAAATATTCATAAATAAAAGGTAAAGTCAGAAGATGAGGTTCGAATAGTCTGAAGTTGAAGTTAGAAAAAAGTAAATTAAATAGATCGTACTCCTCTCCTCGCCTTTTAAACTTAAAATATCGGATATAAATCTTCCATATACGACAGTAAGTTGCACCACAAAAACTTTCCTTTGTCAATAAGGAAAAGGAAAAGCGTAGTAATTCTGTTCTATTCGAGGTGACGCTTAGGGTGCTTACGCGAAGAGTGTATTGGAAAATATTCTCCCTAGACGGAAGGTTGATGTTAAAAGGAAATTTCGCTGAAGATTGAGCGAAAATAATCTGTTGCTTCTCAAGACGCCCTTTAAATACTTAAAGAGTTGATGTGTAGCTCCAAGGGATGCGAATCTGATTCGATATGTCTTCGCATCCTGAATTTAGCGACCTTTGCATCCTGTGATTTCCTGTTTTCACTTCCGTGCTTATATTCATGGCGTATAGAGCTGAAGTTAAGCTGTTTACTTCTTGTTGCTACCCTAAACTGGATTTTAATATATTTATGTCGGAATCAGATAAACAATATCTGTAGATGATCACATTTCACATTAAGCCGATGCCTAACAACTACTAAAGGTGCGTGAATAATCGGGTTGAGTTTCAGGCAGTGGCGGCTGGTGCCAAGGGGCACAGGGGAACGTGCCCGCAGCAAAAAAATCAAATCTCACTTTTTTTCTAAATCATGTAGTACCCTAATATAGATTTTAATTAAATTTTAAAATATTCGTAATCCAATTTATAGCATTAGCAATTTACATCTTCGAAATAGTATATACTTGCATGTCGTCATAGCGCGCTATAGCATGAAACGGACATAGCTTTCTTGTGATCCTTACGACGTGTTCAATTAGTATAGTTCATGTCAAATTTACAAGGAATTTTAACTAAGAAACTGGGCACGCTTCCCGACAGACCTCGTCAATTTTCGGCAGCAAAGACAAACTCGGAATGTGCGCCTGCGTGCCACGTGCCCTTATAGCGCTTTTTGAAATTATTTTGCTTGGTTTTACAAACTTTAAAATTTTTCATTGTAAAAATTTTGACATTTTCAAAAATTTCGTCTGCGGCGCCATTTTTGTTCCCTTCGCTCATCTGTTACAGTGCCCCTCAAATATTATGGTCACGGGCCGCCACTGGTTTCAGGCATCTGGTGGAAGATTAATACACATATTGTATTATAATAGACGCGGTTATCAAGGATTGTTGCTACTGACACAGAGTACTACTGTTTACTAAATGAGATGGACAGAATAATGCATTTTACTAGACTTTTAATTTGATTTGCTAAAGTGAAAAGAATAGTAGCTTACTGTATGCCTGCAGTCATTATTTACAAACACGAATTGGAATTTGACGTTTATTCTATATAAACGGGATATAATAATCGATCCATCTCGAACACCGAAATACGGTATTCAATATCTAACTTTCCTTTTCCTGTTATGCTTTGATTTTCAAAATATTAATTTTTATAAGGAGTGTGGGATAAGCTTAAACCCCGAATTCCAAACCCTCAAAAGAACATACAACTCAGGCATAGTCTTCTACCGGACCTATCCCCCAGCGAAGAAAGGTGAAGGGTGCGGACTTTCCGCTGATAATGAAAATTATCGCGTAGCTTTATCCTTATCAGAGAATCCAAAACTTAATTGAAAATGAGATCTAATCAAGGATTCAAATTTGTTTGTGGAGAGGGTGATTTTGAGTCATCGCTACTGATGTTTCGCTGGTGACACCAACTAGCTCTTCTACTAAAGAGACTACTCCAGCATTGATTTCTTTGCTGATGTCTACTTTTGTCAGCTTTTACTATGTTTACATTTCCATTCAGCCTCCATTGGTCATCTGTAGCTTAGTACCATAGTAAGAATTATAGAAAATAAATAGTGATACATTGATTGATTGATACTTCTAGCGAAATTGTGAATACTTACGATAAAATGAACCACTAAAATTATTTGACAGCGGATATGTTGGTGGAAGGTGATGCTGAACTAGATTGAAGGTGATATAAACGAGGAAGGACTACCAGCAATGGAAGAAAATGAAGACGATAAGTCTTAATTTTTATCTATTTTTTGATAAAATATGGATTAGGTCTACTGGGAAAATTATAAAAAAAACGCACTTTATATTCTCTACCTCCTAAAGTGATGAAGAACTACTTAATGCGGTTGGGCGTTGTCAGTCGTATAACGTAAACACGGTTACTTATACGCGAAAAATATATAGAACCTTGAATCTACAACATGCACTTTACATCTTCTGTAATTGCTAGTTTATTTAATTTATTATTGGTTCAAAATGTTCATTTAAGTATATAAACAGGTAAATGACTTTGAACCTGCTACATTTCTATTCCCGTAAGGCGAAATTATACTAACCAGACTTAACAAGGAATAAACAATCATTGCTTAAAAAGCGATATAGTATACATTTTGTTGACTTAAATTACTACTTTTAAGCATTTTATAGTTTGTTAAGGAATTTTAAGACACATTAAAAAACCATTCTACGAGTGGCGTTAGAATAATACATAGATATCTAGTCGACTATGAGATACTATACCAAGCTTGCTGGATATTTACACCATTTACCAAGTAGTGGGAAAAAGATTTATGTTTAATGTTGAAAAAGAAAAATATACTAATTTCCAACAGCATTTCATCACTTAAGTCAACTTTACTAGTTTAGTCCTGACACATATTTTAATCCATGTTCGCACTGCCATACATCAAAGCAGGCTATAGAACAATAAACATTAACGTTAGGAAGTCAAAGCGTATGTAGTACCTACGTGCGCGTTCTTACAATATGTAGATGATGTCATAAATCGCTAAATTTAGCGGTTTCCTCTATTATTCGGGAAACACCTTGGAATAGCAATTCAAATGTTACCAAACTAAATATATTTGAGTTTTTGTAAATTATTACCTGTATGTGCTTTGAACTGCAGCGTATATCCTCTGGGAGACATTTTATATTCCCCCATGCATAATTCTGTTCCTCTACTTGCATCATTGCTCAGGACGCTACGTATTGATTTTTGTTTTGACGTTTTAAACCGAGATTATGGAATGAACTGAGTAAATGGTTATGAGATTGTATTAATAAAAGTTAATCTCTTAAGCTATGATTACCTTTACCCATTGAAACACCTACTAGTATGTCGACTGTTTCTTTTGATGCAAGAGAGGTTGAAAATTATTTAAATGACCGTCCACTGAAAATTGTCCGGAAGTAAATTGTTCATGCATGATAGAGCTCCATCAAAATATTAGATTCTCACTGAATGATTCGGTTATGCATAGCTAGCCTTAGCCCCCGCGATTACCAGAATTAATCCTTTGGACTTTTACTTCTAAGGACATGTAATAGTATATTACGCAACAAGTTTAGAAAAGTGATGTTTTACTAAACGAGTATGTGTTGTTTGAGTACGAGTGAGCGTAGCGAGCGAGTAACTTAAAAATGCATACGAGTTGAGTGAAAACTTTTCTAACGAGATTGCGTATACTATTTTTTCGCATTTTATGTGAAAATTTATTTTTCTTAATTTTTAATGAAAGTGACTTTTGAGAACTTTCAAAATTAAGGGCCATTGAAAACAAAAAATAATAGTAGGTAGGTTGCTCCACTAACATAGTAACGTAAACAATCCATAGAGACAAGTAAACAAACAAAAATATTTGAAAACATTTCACGAAAAAAGATGGAATTACCCGAATTTAATCAAGAATTTAATTTGTCTGGTGCAGAATATGTTATAAACACAGCGAAAGAAGCTTCTTCTGGTTTGTTGCCGCAAAAATCGAAGGAACGTTACAAAAAAAATTACAGTCAATTTTGTGAATGGAGAAAGAAGAAAGAAGTGGAAGGAGTGGACGAAAATATAATGTTAGCTTACTTTTTTGAAAAGGTAAGGGACAAAAAATACCTTCTAAATTTGTTACCTATTTGAATATTTTATTGTAGGCTAAGAATTTGAAGGCGTCTAGTTTATGGTCGATGTATTCGATGGTTAAGAGTACTGTTCAGATTAATGAAAATGTGGATATTTCAACATACAAAAAATTAATTTCGTTTTTGAAGCGTCAAAATGACCATTATGAACCCAAAAAGTCGAAAGTTTTGACAATGGAAAACGTTTTGACGTTTCTAAATATGGCATCCGACGACACTTTTCTATTAGTAAAAGTTGTTTTAATCTTCGGTCTCAATGGTGCCTGCAGACGAGCAGAATTATGTTCACTGAAAGCGAAGGATATAGAAGATACGGGGTCAATTGTGGTTGTAACGCTCAATGACACAAAAACTAAGAAGAAACGTATTTTCACAATAACATCTGATTGCAATGGAGTTGAATATTATAGAAAGTACGCCAGTTTAAGGCCTAAAACAGTTAGTCACGACAGGTTTTTCTTATTTTACAAAGACGGTAAATGTTCTGTCCAGCCAGTAGGCATCAATAGTTTTGCCAAAATGCCGAAGAGTATCGCGGAATATTTGAAACTTCCCGACAGCAGCAGTTATACCGGGCATTGTTTACGACGGACGTCTGCCACCCTCCTTGCTGATAGTGGAGCAGATATCCAAATGTTAAAAAGACATGGGGGATGGCATTCGACCAGCGTCGCGGAAGGCTACATAGAAGAAAGCGTCTTAAATAAGGCCAGAATATCCAAACAAATTTTTTGTGGTGCAGAACCTTCATCTTCTTTATGTGAAGCTCAGACATTTTTGTTTCCTGCAACGCAATCAGTACCTGCTCCAGTGAACGTCCAATCAAGTTCTGTTACATTTTCAAATTTAAGTAATTGTAGTTTTAATATTTATACAGACAAAAAATAAATAATTTCGTTTTGTCAAGAGTGTTTTTATGCAAAATCCGTTGCTATGCAGTAATGGTTGCTATGGTGTAAAATACCAATTTACTAAATGATTTTGAATTTAACAATATGGCCGATTACTAAACAAAATGCGAAAAACGCTATTATGATTTACGCAAGTCAGCTAAATAATGCGAATGATTTGCGGAATTGCAATCAAATTGCATGTGATCGAATACGAAATAATCCTGACAATTTGACACACCCTAAACTGACCAATCCGGTTGCGTTTTACTCACTTGACAAGCCAATCAGCGCACTCCAAATTTGTATATTCTCGGATATTTAGGACTAGTACAAAATTTCAGCGACAATTTTTCTGTCAAAAAAAACTGCTTCCAAACAGAGGTGTGAGATTTCACAGTATTCTTGGGAGTTTTACCTTCTACAGCTTCGTTTATCTCTTCAAGTGTACTCTAGCCAAACCATTTTGCTTCCATTTTTCCGTAAATGTCACAAACCATACACAAAATACGTAGAAAGAAACATAAACGTAAATGTCACAAACCATACACAAAATACGTAGAAAGAAACATTAAATTTCATACAATTCTTGGGCGTTTTACCTTCTAAGCTTCCTCTATCTCTTCAAGTGTACTCTGTTGAACCCGTTTTGCTTCCATTTTACCGAAAATATCGCAAAGTATGCACAAAATACGTAGGTAGAAAGAAAAATTAAATTTGACTTTTGTCTGGTTTGTATATAAAACCATGGTTACGAAGAAAATTATTATTAATCTGATTTGAAACTATAAAAATTTAAATTTGGTTCGTCAAATTGTCCTCCGAATACTACTCGTAACTACGAAATAATCCTGCAATTTTTGGACAGTACGTATTCGTACTTGGTGCAGGATAATTCGCTATTCGTCCTTCGGACTCATAGCGAATTATCGCGCATCAAGTACTCTTACATACTGTCCAAAAATTGTCGGATATTTCGTAGTTACTAGTAGTATTATATATGACAATTTGACACACCCTAAACTGACCAATCCGGTTGCGTTTTACTCACTTGACAAGCCAATCAGCGCACTCCAAATTTGTATATTCTCGGATATTTAGGACTAGTACAAAATTTCAGCGAATATTTCACTCATACATTGTTGTAACAGTAGGTACAGTACAGAACTAATAAGTGATAGTTCCACGTTGCCAGGCCAATCTAGCGATAGTTCCACGTTGCCATG
This sequence comes from Hemicrepidius hirtus, assembly GCA_963082805.1. Classification (NCBI taxonomy): domain Eukaryota; kingdom Metazoa; phylum Arthropoda; class Insecta; order Coleoptera; family Elateridae; genus Hemicrepidius; species Hemicrepidius hirtus. The sequence continues at coordinate 10,259,488 of OY720161.1, forward strand.
ACATACTTGCAACCACAACATACTACTAAAAAAAAAAAACAAATTTTGTTAAACGTCATGAAATGTTTTGGGAATGTTTCAGAACGAGAAATTGACGAAAATGTTATTAAAAGTGAATGCAAAAATACAAAAAAGAGCAAGGACAGTGTCTGGAGACAGTTTATGTCATTTTGCGCCGAAAAAAGTACACATTCGATCGAGAGACTCCAGTATCCGAACTTGCATTCATTTTGAAAAATACTATTGGTTTCGAGTATTTTTATTCGAGAAATATTCTCCCTAAATACCATTCGTGCTTAAAAATGAACCGGATAATTTTCATTCAAACACGTTGTCTAATTTCACTCGCTCTACGAGCTCGTGAAATTATTATCAACGCGTTTTCATGAAAATTATCGGTAATTTTTTAGCACTCGTGGTATTACCCCCGATAATTTTTCTGTCAAAAAAAAACTGCTTCCAAACCGAGGTGTGAGATTTCACAGTATTCTTGGGAGTTTTACCTTCTACAGCTTCGTTTATCTCTTCAAGTGTACTCTAGCCAAACCATTTTGCTTCCATTTTTCCGTAAATGTCACAAACCATACACAAAATACGTAGAAAGAAACATTAAATTTCATACAATTCTTGGGCGTTTTACCTTCTAAGATTCCTCTATCTCTTCAAGTGTACTCTGTCGAACCCGTTTTGCTTCCATTTTACCGAAAATATCACAAAGTATGCACAAAATACGTAGGTAGAAACGGTAGAAAGAAAAATTAAATTTGACTTTTGTCTGGTTTGTATATAAAACCATGGTTACGAAGAAAATTATTATTAATCTGATTTGAAACTATAAAAATTTAAATTTGGTTCGTCAAATTGTCCTCCGAATACTACTCGTAACTACGAAATAATCCTGCAATTTTTGGACAGTACGTATTCGTATTTGATGCAGGATAATTCGCTATTCGTCCTTCGGACTCATAGCGAATTATCGCCCATCAAGTACTCTTACATACTGTCCAAAAATTGTCGGATATTTCGTAGTTACTAGTAGTATTATATATGAATATTTTTCAAGTTTGGACTTGAATTTGATGTGCAGAAAATTTGTCTGTATAAAATATTGCAAACATGGAAAATATAATGTCGTCATAACAATTACTAGAGAGTTATTTATTTGCATAACACCATTTCAACTCGCATATTCATAATAAGATGAATAGGAAAGATCATTATTATTAAGGGAAGAAAAGAACTGTAGTAAATACTTACTACCAAATAAATGTAAGGGTAGTTCAGAAAAGAGGATGGAATTATAAATGTGCAACGAGTTTCGAGAAAACTTGTTCATAAAGTTTAGATTACACAGCATGCTTGTCCAAAATTTCACCCACGAGATTTAGAATGTACTAAACCACTGGGACATATACCCGAAAGCCACAGACCAAGTTTACAATAACAACTAGAAAATGCAATTCCATGAAATGTTTTAAAGGGTTGATATTATGTGAATAGGTTGTTTATTACAATATTAAGGCTTAAGAACGGATAATGATCTATTTTACATAATTATATTCTATAATAGTATATTATACATTCAAGGTAGAGAAGACATTTTTCTCTAAATAAGCTGCGAGGCTGATAAGTCTTCTCTACCGTGGTTTATATACTATTTTTTCCACTACTAGCACTTTTATTCCTTTTATAATTAATCGTTAATAAAAAATAAAGTTACATTTCTAAATTACCACAAAAATCAAGTAGCCTTTACCTAAAAACATTTCAACTGACATTTTTAACAAATAATTATAATTAAAATTAATAAGAAACAATACTAGATTGAAATAAATAAGCTTTAGGAAGTGGTTGTTGTATTATGAAGGTGAATAATATGCGATATTTGATATAATTTTAAAGGCATCAGGCTAGCGTGCTAGATCAATTGTTTCCATTATTGACCAGTGGTCAATAATAAAAAATTAGTAACCACTAGCTGAGAAAATCAACTTCTTACCCTGAAAACAAACTAAATAATGGTACCTAGGTACTAAATCTAGTAATGAAAAAAATAGTTTCTTGCTGATATTACAGAATGGTGTTTGTGGGTTTTCTTCTGGCCGAGTCTATATAATCGGTTAGATTGATTAAAGACAACAACCTAATAATCCCTAGATAAAAGATCATACCTGAAGCACCTGAAGTATTTTCGTCGAAGTAATAACTAAAATTTCAACGTTTTCTGCATTTATTCGTATGATAGAAACTAGAAAGATCACGGAAAGGAAGCTTAACGCAATTAATTATATTAAATTCCACGAAACAAACCACATAATTTCATTAAGCAGAATCGTTAGCGAGTTTTGTTTACCCAGGGAATGATATACAATTAATAAGATTCTTTTCGTAAATTATTTTTGCTAACTATAGAATGATATTTCTACATACAATAATATTTTAATTACCTATCAAAACAAAACCAAAAAGGTAGTAATAAGTCAAAATATAGATATTAATTTCTCGTATGAAAGTTTCAGGCGAAAAATATAGGGAAGAATGATAACAACGGCTTAGAGACCTTAGATATACAAATTTTTCACTATTATTCAATGTCACATCTGCAAATGGGTTGATCGATCCCTCGGTATTGACTGCCCAAGTTATAAGCCTCTCCCAAATCTTATGCGGAGCCAAAATGTTTTTAAAAAAATCAGTTATTAAAAATCTCTCTGCAATCAAATACTGAAACGCGTTGCAGGTGTGCAGGTGCAAAATTATTGCACAAGCACCGAGTAATGACTTCGAATTAAAGTCACAATTATTCGTTTCTTGAATGTAGGTATTCAATTCTGCCCATCATTATTTCGGTTTATTAACTGCTTGTAGCAGCATACGGTCAATTAATTACAACCATGAGATGCAACTGTACATGATACAACCATTTCAGTTACTATGATCCACTGAAGAGCTGGAGATTAAAAATCAATTCAAATATGAAATAACGAATAGATACACGAAAGTGTCTTGGGTACTTGGTTGTCTTATATGGCAACAATAATAAATTCAATTGGGACTAATAAAGATTACGTAATTGATTGTATCTGATTTTGGATATCTGATTCAGACTCACGCTACCCCGCCGGCAAAATATGAAACACAATAGTATTTGATTTGAACAGGTGAATAGATTTAGACAGGCTGCCTACATAGTTCCTTCGTTCAGTGCTGCAAATTCCACCAATATAGAAGTATAAAGAAAATGATCGTCAAAATAAGCTACAAAAATATTTTATATCAGAAAAGGCACTTACGCAGACGTTATTTATTTGTTGGCCTCAATTTTTGATCAACTGCTGGAGTCGTATGTTAAATAACATTTCTTCTCAAATCATTTTCACTTTATAGGCAATGCGTTTACAATATTTATACGTAAACAATTAGCAAAGTAATTGCAAAAGTTCACTGACAAATGGTGAAACGCATTGGACGTAAAGGGAAATTGTTTGATAAATCATTTCCTACTACTGTAATAGATTGTAAATTCATTTGACACATTTTGAAATACAATTGAGAAAATGGGAAAAGACTGTATAATTTATGAAATCTCTTACGTTTAGGAAAACTATTGTCATCTCTTAGCTAACATTGCTCTTGCATGTACTACATTTTTCATTTCATTTAATGCTGTCGTTAAAAAAAAATTTAATTTCTTTCTGTAGTTTTCTAAAACTTCGGGAAAACTTTCTAGCTACAATTTAGTACCAATTCGTGTAAGTATTGAAACCTCAATCGCAGAGCCTGGGCGAATGCCATTGTGCGTCAGGCGTCACAATATAATATAACGAGTGTTCTTGTAAAATTAAAAGTAGCAGAGTAGAATGTTGATCCAGAAATGCTTTTAAGAATATGAAAATAAACAATACGTTTAATGACATCTCTGATAAAGTACACGTTTATGTTTAACATCCGACTGTTTCTTTAAGCAAACGTATGCATTTGCTCGGACGATAATTTTACTCGTGGGAACTCTTCTGCGATTCAACTGAAACGTTGTGGCACGCCCATTGCATAAACTACTTGTAAAGAAAGGAATTGAAAATCAATGAGAAAGCCAAGAGAAAAACCTGGTTTTAATTTAATGTTTGAATTCCTATTTCAGAGCATTTAGATAACAAAGATCAAAACGTAGAATGACTGTATTGTAAACCCTTTGATGTGTTTGATGTCCGGAAGGTAAAATAATTATCTTCCTTATCTGCAGGATCAAGTTACATTAAACATTGAAAAGCTTTGAAAAGTTTTCAAGTTACAAAGTAAATCGTAAAAAGAAAAAGAATATGTTGGCGTAAAGGTAATTCCTTTGACCTTTACATGGGATCAGTTAAAATATTTCAGATTTAATACTTTCCCGTAGTATTACGCATGAAGTATTGGGTCCATAGAAGGGTTTTAATAATTAATTCTTTTTTAATTGAGATTGAAGTTTACCCACAGACACCCAAGGGATGCTAATCATATACACATAGGTTGTGAGGGTATTTATATTTTTCAGAATTAGTAATTTATAAAAACAAGATCCTTGTGTTTTGTTGATTATGTTTTGAATTTAAAGAGCGGCTTGTTTTAAAATTCAATAGATTATTTGCTTCCTATAATAGTTATTTATACAACAAGGGAATAAAACACTTACTTTAATTCACGATTAACGATTGTTTATTCCAGATATGGATACAAAACTTTCTTCCCTACCGGCTACATTAATAATTACAGAAGAAAATGATATTTTTTTTCAAATAATGATGGCGTGGTACAGATATTTAATTATTGAAGTAGGCTGGCGGTTATCAAGAAAACGTGTTTATTCATGTGCAAAAAATTTTTTTTAATAGAGCAAGACTATGAAGAACCGTTATCAAGAATCAACCGGTAGTACAAAGGAAGAACACATACCTACATAAATAAATTTATTCTAGACTCTAGAGGAACTGTTATTACGTAAATTTTGCGAGTTCGTCGATTTTCGCTTCTCAACATTCTCATTATTTTGTCTACTCAGCATTACGTTAGTATTCATGCCTTATGGAAAAACGTTTGTTGAGATAAAACAAAATTTTGTAGCTGATGAAGTCAACATGAATATGTATGAACGGCAGGGAAGATTCAGTTCTTAAGAAAATGAGTAATTTAATCACCAGACATCAAACAAACTCCTAAGGCGGAAACTTTGAAGTGCGAATCATTAATAGATTAATGTCTATAACTTTTATACGGGAAAGTTAGGAAAATAAATTTTAAGAATAAGTGCAGAAGCGAAAAGTTTCTAGTGTTTGTACATTAAATAAACAGCTTAACTAATTAGAAATTTTAGATTAATTACCGGAATTTTTTGAAGCATTTCGTTGATCAAAACGGAGTCTCTCATAATTTGTAACGTACTCTAATATTTATTTCAATTTAAAGTTTAAGCAATAGTCGGAATTTCTGGAAAAAAACAGAAGAAATTATACAGATTTAGGAAATAATAGTAGGAGGCTAATATTACTCTTCCATTACATTCTTCTTACAAAAAATCAATACATTGTATATACGATACGAAGGGGTGTTGAATTTCGTCAAAAAATGCTGCCCGTAGAGTAAACAAAATGTTGATGGGAATTCGCCTCCAGCCGCAAAAATTATAATTGACAGGAGGTATGAAGTGCTCCTTCATTTTAAAGTTAATCAATTTCCGATAAAAAATTTCTTTCACTTTATTTGGATATAATACCTAATTTACAGCTTAAAATGCAGCGGGTCTCAACCCGAGGGGCGCGCCCCCTAGGGGGGCGGGATAATACCAAAAATAAAAATATCCTTATGTTTCTAGATTAAGGATGCGTATTTACTATTTTGTACTGAAGGTACGCAAGAAAATAAAAACCAATTTGGTAGGGTACCTACGTATATATGCATCAGATCACCGTGATTGCTATTGGTTCAAACCGTTCCCTAATAGTTCGTCATTATGACCTTCAACGAAACCTTAATATGTTGTTCGGGTTTAATCACAATTCGGGAGTTTAATGTTTAATGGCAAAATGTAAATTGCTTTCAGCTCAAAGCATTACCAGTACAGGTTCATTTACGAACAAAATATCATTAATATCAGTAAACTTTGTGGGTTTGTATTCACGATTATAGACTTGAAACACTACATCTCTAAAGATACGATAGCTGCCAGAAATTACTAAATTTAGACCTCGGATGATACAGAACCGTTATGTAGCAATAATCTCCAGGGGTTGAAGTTTATCTGTAATGGAAATACCTGTGATAAGCTACTGTAATTTCGCAAACAATGGTGTTGTTCGAGGAAAGGTGTCCATGCTATTCACAAACAAATATGTTTGCGTCTAAAACACCAGAAGCCTCCAAAATTGTCAGGTGAAACGAAAATGCGGATAATAATATTACAATAATATTATTATTATATACACCTATCTTAATACGTTTTTAGAATTACATACTTTAACGAGCGACATTATTTTATAAACAAAGGCTAAATGTATTCTAAAGATAATACAAGGATTGTGAAATACATTCTTATGCCGATAAAGAAAAGTGAGCTTTCAAAAGTTAGACTTTTATGAATGTAACAGAGCGAATAATCTAAAAATCGTTCGTAATAAAGAGAAGACGGGACCTGAATTAAATTTCATTAATAGCTCTTTAAGGATAGAGTTTTAGCCAAATTCCAGAAAATAATGTAGTCTTATTAACACTACTGTCAGTTTTAGAAATTCAGCTTCAAGGATCTTAGAGCTTAATTAAAACTTTTAAGAAAATCAATATTCTATTAGTTTAAGTATTTTGTCATTCTGATTTAATGGAGTTTTAGCAAATAGTGAAAGTGTGTGTTGGTGTTGATCTATAACGTTTTATCCGCTGTTTGTCAAGAAACTTGAAGATAAACATCGCTTGAAATCGGTATTCATTCTTAAAATAATAATTATACATTATTATAGTATCAACAAAAAACAAGAAACTTGATGGTAGGAATAGAGAGAACAATGCTAGGAATTTTATACTGGCCCCTTTGATATCTACAAACTCAACCTCCCCTTTCACCGACACAAAGGGGAACAATTATTAACTGAAGGAATATGAAATAAAATGTAGAGTAATAGTACTTCCACTAAATAGTTTCACCTCTAGGATGTGTTTAAAAATTAAGGAGGTCCGGGGTTGGATGTCCTTCCACGTAAATTAAATTAAGGCAGAGCCAACTACAACCTGATTAGTTTTAAAGTGTTTTTAAACTGAACCGTTCTGGGTAGCTATTCTTGAAAAACGTGAACGCGTGTTTCACCTGTGAAGTGGGCGGAGTTCACCCTAAAACTAAAACTATGTATTCTTGAATTCTGGGAACGCTCACATACCGCCAAAAATGAGTGAACTTGCTTCGCCTAGTAAATTTTCGGGGAATCAAATTGTTCACGCCGTGAAAGTTGGATTCTAACCTCGCGTTTTTGACATTTGTTCATTTGTGAGGTTTGAATGTTTGATTCAAGTCGATTCAGTGCTGTGTTTTCCACTTTATAGAAATTAACATGGATATAGGTAATTTGCTTGTTTCAAATGAGATTTTGAGAAACTTCAAAGAAGCTGAACAAGATGTTAAGGGGGAACGCCAAGTTTTACAAATGAAAGATCATTTCACCTTAACAGATCCTGCATTTGTAAAAAGATGTTGCCCGAGATATAATTTATTGAAGTCGTTAAGCCATTTATGCAAGCCTGAAGATATTTAGGAATTTCCATCGAGCGCAAGGTTCTTATGGCGCTTCGATTTTTGGTTTTTGGTTCCTACCAAGAAATTACTGGTAGCAATAGTATGTAGTTATAACTGTAAGCCAAGCGTCAGTAAGTCGTGCTTTGAATGAATTTTCTTCTGCTATGTTGCAGAATGAAATATTTGAAAAGTGGGTACATTTTCATTTTTATTTTCAAACCCCACGTGCTTCTCACGACGACTATGCGCCCTTCTCATTGGTTCAAAATATCAGACACAACTGACAACACCGCTAGGATCACATCACGTTTACTAAACGTTCACAATAGTTGTAGAATAGCGTATTTTTGCGTTAGCGAAGTGAACGTGATGTGAACGTTCCCTTCGCCCGAAAAATGTTCACGTTCACTATAATTACAGAATAGCCACCCTGGAGATTTGATCCGAGAGGTCGTCCTTTTAATATTAGTCTCGAAACGCTGATACTTACTAGTTTGAAAAAGTATTGTACTATTCATCGATTATGTTACAGATACAGATGGATACTCATAATTAGACGGGCACCCTAATGTGCCTGAAAGATTGGGTTGAAACGTTGACATACTTGTACTTATAGCATTGGAACACGAAAACCAAAAGTCCGTTTTCAATAGAAACGCAAATCCACAACAATCATCGGAGACCATTTACATTGCTTTGGTTTCATATGTTAATTTTTATTGAATGGCAACTAAAGATCTTGATATAAGAAGTCTTGTCCATTCTCTGGATTTAGATCGCCAACGAACTCTAGTAGCACTGATAGGTAATGGATAATTACGATATTAGTATCGTAAGGTACTATATTACGATACGAGATGGGAAACATGGAATATTGTAATATGAGTTATATGATAACAGTACTTCGTTTTATCTAATTTCATAAGCAGAGTATGATATGGTTTCATAACTTTTTTTATATTTCGTCAAACAAGAGTAGGCTGATTCAGTTTACACCGCAATGACGTTAGTTTGTGAACTTTGTTTCTTTTTGGCGTTATCCGAAATTTATTACGCCACTAACGTCGCGTCTTAATGAAATTTATAACGACACAAGTATCGTAATAAAGTCTCGTTCGAAACCGTTCTTGGTTTTGTATACTTGATTTTTACTGTATGAAAGTAGATAAATACCGTTATTTTAAGTTATTACAACAAACATCCATTTTAGGTACCTACCTATATTATGTATAGTCATTGAAATGAACTAGGACCCTTAATACAGTTGAGTTGTCTCCAATATATTTTTATTGATCTAAATTAGTTTTCTTCGAGTTCTGAAAGCACCTATCGTATTTACTGCTCAGGGATTTGAAAAGTTATTTTGTTGTTATTTGTGACTGTCAAGTTATCAAATACAAATGTTTGGCAGATCACTGAAACTTTTCTAGAACTTTGAGTTCAGTATCAGTACCTACCATAAAATCTATAAAATTTGTTGTTCTTCTGTTTTGTTGATTCTGAAAATTCATTTATTAGCTTAACCGCCCTAATCCTCTTCTAATATTTATCAAGTCCTGCATTTCTAAATAGTATCATCATTATTTTTATAGGGCGATTTTCAAACTGTATGCATGCAATTTTTATTAATTGTTTTAACACTATAGTCACGTAATATTTCATTATTATTAGATACTTATCGACAATTTTGCTATTTTAATTTTCCTTGTTTGAAATTAATATTTAAAAATTACGATACTTAGTAATTCTTACGCGGACTCTACTAAAGGGTTTCTAAATATTTAACAACTCTACTCATTCTTTATTCAGTTCTAACATCATAACTTTGTTACGACCACCCATGAAAATTGTGGTGGTCCATTCATTCAATAGTATTTTTAAAATGAAAACAGGCTTTTCCGTTTTCTATTGGAAAACAATATTTTAGGATCTACTGAAAGATAAACAATTTTATGTTAATAAAACTGTATAATGTTATTAGTATTCCGTCTAATAATATTATGCCTGTCTATTAACATATAAAAATATCTGTGCAGTGTTGTTAATAATATTCTGTGGTTGAAATTTAATAATGAAAGAATATTTCTAACTGCGACCTCAACCAGGTTTTATTTCTGAAGCAAAAATAAGAAAAATATAAATTTTTGATATTTTAATTTGTAAAACTGGTTGGAGAAAAATGGAATGTGTTGTTTCCTGGCCAAAATAGTTGCTGTAAAGACTCGTGGACACTAAATATTTTAGCGCAACATATATGCAAAGGGTTCTGCAAGATAATATGTATTAAGTATATCAATAAATGAAAACTATATAACTCAAAATTGCATTTTTTTTCTTGTTAATTAGATGCAACACCATAATAGTCACCGGTGTTGGGTAGGATTTAGAGTGGATCTAGACCCACAATATGGATGTAGTGTAGAGCCAACCAAAATTTTTTTTCAAAGAAATTCTCTATACATGCATAGCCTGGATAAATAAAACAGACAGATATTTACGATCTACCGTTTTCTAATCTAATTTTTCAGAAATTAAAAATGCAAAAGCATCTATAAAGGCCCTAGATACTTTTCTAAGGATCTTGGCTGGATTTAGATAGATTTTAAGGATTAGATCTTTGACCTGGATTCTATTTTTAAATGTATTTGGATCTGTATCTAGATCCCTAATTAACGGAGCTTACCCAACACTAATGGGCACAAGGTTCTGGATTCTACATAATTCTGTGATAAGAGTTGTAGTATATTACTTTAGTAGAGATATATGAACTTACAAGTCTCACAACGAGCTCTGGAAAGACGTATTTATGCTATGAATCATACCATGACACTAATGTTCAAATATTTAATAGATCAACAGTAACAAATATAATGCAGTGTGTTTATGCAAGTTGACACGGAACTATATGTGCGTCCATGGTTTGCGTTATATCGCAGTTGTCGTGGGAAATGGAGACCAAGTCAAAAAAAGCACCATAAGATGGTAAGACGACATTAAGAAACTGGTGGGATATGATTGGGTGCATACTGTCAGAGAGGAAAATGGAAATATCATGGGGAGGCTTACATCCCACGATGGATGAAACTGAAGGAATGATATGAACTCTGATGTTTTTCTCAAAACTTAAAATATTCTCGTCTTCCTCTATTTTGTAGATTTAAGTTAAAAACCTACCGGTGTATTACATCTTATGTCATAGGACACATTCTATAAAAACGCGTTGCATCACGGAGTGTAGTAGTACTTCCATCAGTGGGCACCGATCAAAAATTCAAAATCCCAAATCCTTTAGGTGAATCAAGGTACAAACCGTTCCAATAGAAGGTATCCACCCGATTCTTCTTACCAGACTCACCCTAACAACATTCTGATATCAATGATTGAGTCATTCTGGCTTTATATTTCATATGCAGTGTAACTCTGTAAAAGTATTACTACAGGAGTAGTTAAGGGTTTAATATGAATTTGCGCTTTTGGCACTCATAACCGTTCATTTAATTTTCCGAGCAATTATGAACGCTGCAACAAAACAAACTCTAACAATGCGTTTTACCCAATACCGTTAATAGCGTTTAAACACCGCTGTTCAGAGTCATCTGCATATATATACGAGGCACCTATCACTCCCATTTTTAATTTTTGTCAATGTTAATAGTATTGTCCTGCCTTCGACATGAAGGGAACGTTAATTACGGGTCCAAATTAGCCATCAATCATAAATGCACGAGCTTGTTTGCAGACCTACGTCATGTTTATTACATTTCAATATCGATCCTGCTGACGTTGAATAATTTCGCTTGTTTAATTTCCCTGAAGTCTCCGGAATGAGATACAACGCCGCAAAAGAGAACATCCTGCTTTTAACTTCCAACGAACTTATCTACTTGTTGCGCTAGTCTTTTTAAGTCTCTAAAGAACTTTATGTAGGTATTCGAAAGGTGTTAAGAGCTTCGCTGCAGTATTAGTTTACTATATTTTTTATATTGACGGTGCATAAACTGTATCAGAGGCCATCTAAATATATTCGCGTTAAATCAATTTTGATTGTGAGTAAAAGATATTTAGACTAAAAAAAATAAAGATCAAACATGTAAGGAATGCTGTATTGGTTTAAATTTTAATGATGAAATATGAGACTTTTCCATTAACTTCATTAAATTATAAAAAAACAATTTATAAAAAATAGATACACTGTAGGTCGAGACAAATATCCAAAGCAACAGTGTAGACACACAGTGACGTTTTACCCAATAGGCTATACAGGCCGAATACAGGCTAAAGCCTCAGGCGCCAACTAAAGCCTCAGGCGCCAAAAATTTACAATTCAAGCTCGCCACTACAACTTTTGATGGCCAAAAAAAATCAGTTTCAAACTTTTAGTCAGAAGTTTAAAAAATTCTGTAAATTCTAGTTGTAGATTGTAGTAACATGACATGATCTTGGCAACACAAGTCAATGGCTCAGGTATTGTCGAAGGCTGCACTGGGGACTGCACACCCTGCAATTTTGGTAGCGTTTATGATTGTGTCACATACTGCATTACTGACCAGTACATTCGTCTTCCGTTCTGCAACGTTTTTTTTTACAAAAACTCTGTAAATACTTATTGTTATTTAGGTAAAATTATGAGTTTTAACAAAAAATTAAGTGGGGCTCAAAGAGCGGAATTACTAAGGAACATTCCCAACATTTTCAATTGGTTGTCAAATAATAATAAAGAACAGTCCAGCAACTAATTGTTCCGCAGAAAGATCGTTTTCAACTGAAAAGAGAGTTAAAAACTATCTATATAAGAAGTTTATTAAGTGATGATAAAAACAGTAATTTATGCCTCTTTTCAATCGAATCAGAAATTTTGGAGAAAATTGAATTTTCAAATATTATTGATAGGTTTGCAGCTATTCAAGCCAGAAAAGTAGCGATTTAACACTTTTACTTGTTATAAATGTATAGCAATTTACTCTCCATTTAAATTTTATTTTGTTATGTTCTGAAAGCACTGTATTTATTTTTGTTTCATAGGTGCTCATACAATAGTTTTATATGTGTTGGAGAATTTATAAATAATCTCACAACTGTAATACTGATATTTGTTGTTAATTTACTTCAACAGTGTTTCTAGTAACTACTATTAATTCTAATATGACATCCTATAAAAAATCTTTCAATTATGCAGTCAAAATATTTTTTTAACAAAAATGAAGGTTTTTCTCGCTAGGTTCCCTGAGAGAAGCAGGGGGGGCAGGACCTTAGCCAGGGGGGTGCCGCGGCAGGCTCAGCCCCCCCTGGAGATTTCTGAGCACCCCCTGGCATTGTAAAAATAAAATTAATGAAACATTTTTAGATTTTAAAAGGATTTCAAAAATTTTCAACTCTCTTTTAAAAACGGTTAGCAAAACCAGGCCACTTTTTTGTATGTAATACGCGTCTACCTCTACTTTTAAATATCTAATTTAAAACAGTTTGGCCATCAAAAACTAGTATATTTGTCATAAAGTCGATATTTCGCTACAAAAATTTTGATTTCAATGTTAATTTTTATTAAAGATAAATAAAAATAATATGTTTTATGAAACATGAGTTATTGGTTGTAGGTGACAATGATCGAGGCTTAGCCAAGCTGAAGCCCAAACTGGAATACCGGCCCTAAGTTTATCTAAAATTTCTTTAAATCGAGCTCGCACCCCTTTTGTAAAAACTTTTCGCCTGGCGTATTTGGGTGGCTCGTGCTGCACGTTCTCTCGTATATTATAATATAACAAAAAATAGGTATAAAACTCCGGCCCCCCAAAAATTTCCTTAGGCTCTCCTAGGGTTTCGTCCTGGCTGGCGCTGGGGGGGGGGTTCCAATGAATTTTTAGCCTAAGGCGCCCGAAGTCTTTAAAACGTCCCTGTAGACACATGGTTTTAAAATTAATTTACAACAAACTAGAAGTGCATTTGCAGGAGCATCATGTAATTACTGTAACAACAGCGTAACATCCCATTAATTTATAATCCTGTGTATCTTATAATTATCCTGTCTACATATATAAGAGTAGATATAAATTCCACAGATTCCATCTCTCTTGTAAATTAATGTTAGTCTGTTGTTATTTCTGAGTTGGTTAAGTTTAAGTTTCTGCTTTTGATTATTTCAGTAATTAGAATTAAACTCACTTTAGTACTAGAGCTAACGAATTGCTTAACGAACCCAACTAAACATAAAACTGAATTGTAGTTAGTTAATCTACTGCAAATTGTGTTATTGATTTTTAGCACAACGTAATTTGCTTTATTGGGTGACTGGAGAAATGAAACGTGAAGGCGAGATTAATTAATTGCTCCCTATGCTGTGTATGACGATAGACTACTCAGAGGGAAATAACACAATACCAAGGATATATGCATACATTTTCAGTTCAGGAAAATTCTGGGTAAAATCGGTGACAGAGATTTATTTCCGGTTACTATTTATAACTTGATCTTTCCTTCCAGATGATTGCAGTATTTGATGTTGATACAGAGGCAATTTCCGAATGTCAGGAACGGAATGAACTTGAAAAGTGTTTTCGTCATGCAACATACATCCGCTTAAGCACCCACTCCAAAATGTTAAGGGTAAAGCTGAAATCGACTGTAACTGGTATTTGTAATATCCACCCATAATTTCACTGGTAATGAATAATATATTTTGTTTGTAAGAACTACATTACAATTTTCAAGAGCATAATAAATTATTGATTTGTTTTATGCCAAAATAAAGTACCGCTGGTATGGTTAAAGTTTAAAAAATAAATGCGTGAGTCAATAGGATGTATGTCACCATAAAGACCCTTCCCTGGAGGATAATTGTAATTCCTCAAGATAGACACGTTTTTCAGGATCTACAATTACACACAAACGGCCGCTCTGCAATGAGTTGCCAAGGTCCCAAGGATGTGCACACCGAGGCTATACTTCGCCCTTTACAAACACACAGCCAAACAAAATTTCAATAACAGTTTGAAATTAGGTACACCATAATAACGAAAAATAGTTCTTATAGCTCGCGTAATAACTTACACCTTGATCGTTGCAAGCAAAAACTGGAGCTAACAGAAAAAATGGTTTAACGTCAATCGATAAATTGTGAATCGGTTGCATCTAGAAAGGATAAGAATTTATAACAAATTATTTCAATGACAATTCTATTCATATTCCGTCAGTCAATCAGAACGATCCTTTTTTAAAAATTGAACCAATCGGAAGGCTATTTTACTGGCAATATTTTTATGACAAGTGAAAAGCAGATAGTCTTCCAGCGACAATATTTGTCACATAAACGTCAAACAAACGTCAAAACAATTATTATTATTTTAAAAATCCTTGTTTCATTGCATTGTCATCCGAATACAACTTTTACCCCGAGTTTTCCTCAATATTTGTCATTCATTCATTACTTCCTAAACATTCGCCTTACAACTCCTTTTATGATTTTATATTATAACCTTATTCCTTCCTGGTTATTTAATTTGTTTTTAATTTATATATTATAAGATTAGATTTTAATACTACAAGGTAATGTAAAAGGATTCGAAATCTTTATAGTACCTACATTTAAAAAGTTCACAACCGAGATATCCTGCATACTCGTTTAGTTTGAGTGTTTAACTAAATTCGTTTTCTGCTTACAAAGCCAAGCTGTCCATCTCATCCCTCAATCACAATCACAATCTTTGCGTAGCTCCGTAACGTGTTCTTTGCTGTCACTATTAATGGATTTGAGATCTTAGGTTACACTGAAATTGCATTTCATCAACCCACCTGTACAGATGGAAGTTCAGTAGATTTAGGAAATTACACGTGTGACCTTAACAGCTGACCTACTATTATACTGAGACGCTGAATTTATGATCCAACATCAACTACCAACTTCGTGGAGATAAATATTAATACAAAGAAGAATGACTTTATAGAAAATAGCCAATCACTTTTGTTTTTCATTATTGATTCCTCTTTATATCGAAGGTTTACATAAATGTTTCAATTCTCTTCCTGTAGATATTTATAAGAAATTATTTTAGAAAGTATTGTATATTGTACAATCTGTCCAATTGCGATCCAAACGGGTAAGATATTGTCTATACCTAACAATTTTTGTTTATTACGCATTCACTACCGGGCCGTCAACTGCTAAGGTAATGCGTCCTCCGCGCTGACACTCACGTTTTATGCGTTCTGCGGGAAGATTTATAACCACAGGCGTACGTAGTCAAAGATTAAGAGCCTCCCGACTCTACCGTTGCGCTACGCCCGCCACTGTAGTCAATTTAATTTCTCTATTACAATTGGTCAGTGAGAGCTACCGATACAAGTATGTAGATTAAATACATGTATCACAATTAACGTTTATTTACTTTGTTTTGAACATAAACTGTAGGTACACTATCTGAATTGTACCAAAATTCAGCAAAACGTAAACCGTAGATACTTCGTAAATTTTTAATGTGTATGTTACAGCCTCCGCCTCCGTGACAAAATCAAGTTAGGTGGTGAGGTTTTTTTTTGTTTATGTTATGATTTTTTTTGACAATAAAATATTGTGACAAGAAAAACGGTCTCTTATTTTTGAGAAAAAATACAGTCCACCAGACCATAGAAACATTGGTCTTCTCCCCCCCGTGAGGAACTTCTAATTCTTCACCGTCATCTAATCTTAGGCGGCATAACTTTGTTACTGGTCTTCTAAAAATTCCGTTCTGTGTTCGAACGTCTGCAACTCTTATGCGTCCATCGGGTCCGATAATTGTTGCTTGTACAATGCCTTTTTTCCAAGTATTTCGCGGTAAGTTTTCGTCCAAAATTACAACAACGTCATTGACCTTTATTGGAACTGCATCGTCCGTCCATTTACTTCTTTTTGTTAAAGTGGGCATGTACTCTTTAACCCAGCGTTTCCAGTACGAGTTCGCTAGTTGTTGAGCTTTTTCCCATTGCCGTCGTAAATGTTTTTCTTCTCCATGTTTTACCCATGTAGTTTCACCGTTGGATGAGCCTATTAAAAAATGATTTGGTGTCAGGGCCTCGGAATCTTGTGAATCAACGGAAACATGCGTAAGGGGTCTGGTGTTTAAAATATTTTCCACTTCAGTAAAAAGAGTTAAAACCAATTCGTCCTTTAATACTTGTCTATTTAGAACGATTTGAAATGTTTTCTTGACACTTCTGACTAAACGTTCCCAGGATCCGCCCATGTGCGGTGCTCCGGGGGGCAAAAACTTCCATTGAATTTCTGTCATACTTGCAAATTCTTCCATTTTTTCTTTATTTAATTTTTTAATCGCTATTTTTAGTTCTTCTGCAGCTCCTCTGAAATGAGTACCATTGTCAGACCAAATTTGTGTTGGTCGTCCTCTTCTTGAAATCAGTCTTCTTAATGCCATTATTGCTGAATCAGCAGATAAGGAATGAGCTACTTCTAAATGCACTGCTCGTACACTTAAACACGTAAACAGCACACCCCAGCGCTTTTCTTGTCTTCGTCCAACAGATACTTTTATTGGGCCGAAATAATCGATGCCACAGAAGGTAAAGGGTCGCACATTCGGCGTCAGTCTAAATATAGGTAACTGTCCCATGGTCGGTATTTCTTGTTTCGCTTTTCTGTGTCTACACTTTAGACATTTTTTAAATACAGATTTTACAGCAGCTCTTCCATCAATAATCCAAAACTTTTGTCTCAGTTCGTTTAAAACCAATTCTATTCCCTGATGGGCATATCGTTCATGATAGTTTTGAATCAATAGTACTGTAAATTTATGTTTAGGACTCAAGATGTACGGACGTTTTGCTCTTTCGGTCATAAAGGGCGTAAGGTTTGTTCTTCCGTCTAAAACTAACAAGTTTTCTTCAAATGTAGGTGTTAGTTGTCGTAATCTGCTCTGTCTATTCAAGCCTTTGTTTGTTTTTAAACTGTTTATGTCTTCTAAAAACATATCTTCTTTACTTTTTCTAATCCATAGTTTTTCGGCGTTTTTTATATCTTCGGGAGTAAGAAAACAAGGGAATTTGGTTTCTTGTTTTCTTATCTTGTTTTTCATAATCTCAACAAATCGTATTTGAAAGGCTATGGACCGTATCAATCTATTATATTTTGAAAATCTGTTAATGTCGGGCAGACAATTATCAGGTAGAGTTTGATTATTCGTATCCGACAGTCTTTTTATCGTTATTACCTTTTCTTTGTTGTCAATGTCTCCTAGGAAAAGTTTTTGTTCAGGCCATTTCGACTTATCAGGATTTCTTAAAAAATCAGGTCCAGTAAACCAATTTTGAAATGATATCGTATTGCTTCCATCTTCATTATAAGTTCTTGTTGCTATATCAGCTGCATTCAATTTAGACGGAACCCAGTACCAATTGCTGGAATTTGTTATTTCTTGGATTTCTCCAACTCTATGAGATTCGAATTGTCCCAGACGTGTTCCGTCGTTTTTAATCCATTGCAGTACGGTTGAAGAGTCAGTCCAAAAATAAGTTGCATCTATTTTAATTTCTAGTTCTTCAACTAGAGTCTTTTTTAGTCTGCTTCCCATGACGGCTGCTTGTAGCTCGAGTCTCGGAATGGACAGTGGTTTGGTAGGTGCGACTCTAGCTTTCGCCATTATTAGCGAAGTTTCTATTCTGTCTTTATTTAGAATTCGTAGATATGCTACTGCTGCGAATGCTTTCTTGCTGCTATCACAGAAGATGTGCATTTCCAGTTTTTCAGCATTTGGTATATTCGGAGAATAACATCTTGGTATAGTTAGTTGATCAATTTTCTGTAGGTCGGTTACCCAAGATTTCCAGGTGCGGTAAATTTCATCGTCAATACTGTCGTCCCACCCGATTCCATATCGCCAAATATCTTGTACAATAATTCGTCCACGAATAGTAAAATTAACAATCAGGCCAAAAGGGTCAAAGACCGACATTACTGTTCTCAGTATTTCTCTCTTCGTCGGCCTCTTGGTAAGATTTTCTTCTTTTAGACTAGTTTTTAATCGGAATACTAAGTTGTCTGTCGCAGTTTGCCATGATAGTCCTAAAACGCGTAGAATTGAGTTCGTGTTGTCCAGGTCCAAGTCTTTAAACATGTCTTCGTCGGCAGAGAACAGTTTAATCACTTCTTTTGAGTTTGATGTCCATTTTACGAGTTCGAAACCTACCATTTTTTGAACTTTTCGAACTTCAGTTATGAGTTCTTGAGCTTCTTGCACAGTATCAGTGCAGTCTAGGTAGTCGTCTACATAATGTTTCTTGATGATGGCGTCAGCGATTCTCTTTGAGGGTGCTAATTCTTCAGCGTTCAGATTTTTAACGAACTGAGCGCAAGCTGGCGAGCAAGTTGCACCAAATGTCATAACTAGCATTTGATATACGTCACAGTTTTGATTGGTTTTACCATCCCTCCATAAAAAACGCTGCGAAACTTGATCTTCTTTTCTTATTCGTACTTGGTGGAACATCTCACGTATGTCGCTACTGAAACCAATTTTTCGTTGTCTAAATTTCAGCAATATAACAACCAAGGATTGCAATAAGTCTGGACCGGCCAGAAGATTGTCATTTAGGCCAATTCCATGTGATTTAGAGGCAGCGTCGAAAACTAAGCGTAATTTGTTTGGTTTGTTGGGGTTGGTTACTCCGAAATGTGGGAGATACCAACATCTGGGTCCCTGTTCGGCGGATTCTTCTGAAGTCAGTTTTCGTGCGTAGCCTTTTTCTACATATTGTTGAATATTTTCGCAGTACTTCTTCTTGAAATTTTCGTCTTTCTGCATTTGTTTTTCAACACACAGCAGGCGTCGATATGCTGTCATTTTACTTTCTGGGAGTTGTAGGTTGTCGGTTTTCCACAGTAGGCCTATTTCAAATTTGTTTCCTACTCTTTTTGCAGTTTTCTTCATTATGTTCAGGGCTCTTGCTTCTTCTTTGTTAATTTTGTTACTTATCGGTAAGGATCCAAAGGACTCGGTAGTAAATGAATTCTTCACGAGTTGGTGTATATTGTCGTCATGTTCTTGATTGCATGAAATGTGGAAAGTAGTGTTTGTCCTAACTTCTTTTTTACTTGTAGTCCCGTGTAGCACCCATCCTAGATTTGACTTGGAGGCGATTGGCAGATTTTCCGGTCCTTGGATAACTCTTCTCAGGACGCTGAGACGGATATTATCCTGGCCAATTAATATCATTGGCTGGTCAGTAATGTCTTGAATTGGAAGTCCTTTTAAATAAGGATAATCTTTCCAGTCTTCTGCAAGGATTTTTTGATTTGGTAGCGATAGATCTTTCACGGAGTGTACATTTTTCATTTTAAATTTTCTTGCACCATTTAAATTTCCAGATATATCTAGGTCAAGAAAGACCGAATCGTCATGGCGGTAAATTACGTCATTAGTCCATTGGATACAGAGTGGTTGTATAGTTCCGTCAAGGTCCAGTTTTTCCAATATTGAAGCATCGACTAAAGTGACAGTTGATGCCTCGTCAAATAAGGCGACTGTCTGAATAACGGCGTTGTTTCTTCCATAGAGTCGTACGTTTGCCATTCTAAGAAGTACATTTTTCTTTCCATTTCCTACGGTCATTACGTTTTCATTATTCGTTGACGTAGATAGTGTTGTGGAGACGGTTTCTTTAGGCTTTAGTCTTTGGTCATTATTTTCTTTGTGTAGAAGTCTATGGTGTGGTAGTTTACAGTTATGTATTCCACACACTTGTCGAGTTTTACATTTTTGAGTCTGGTGATTGCTTCGTAAACAAGAGAAACATAATTTCTTTTTTGTCACCACGCTCCATCTTGATTCTATGTCTTCGGACTTAAATTTTTCACAGTTTTGAATTTTATGGTCTTTTTCCGTGCAACATGCACAGATTATTTCTGGATGGCTGGTCGAGCTTGTTAGGGTTCTTTCAAATTTTCGGGAATTATAAGAATTTTGGGTAAATTTAGATGTCGTCTTCGGTTCAGTCACGTAACAAACTGCAGCAGCAATTTGTGACAACCAGTTGGAAAAATCTTGTAGGTTTACGTTGCCTTTTTTTTCCATAATAATTTCTCCCCACCGAAGTTTAAGATTGTCTGGAAGTTTTTGACATAATTCTTTAAGTACTTGTGGATTCTGAAGATGTGCTTCATATTTCAATGATAAAATGGTAGCAACTAGACATGATACGTGGTTAGATAGGTGAATTAAACCGTCCATGTCATGTTCCTTTAGCGGTAATACTGATCTTACCTTGGAAAGGACAACACTTATTATCTGGTCAGGTCTTCCAAATCTCATTTCAAGTGTTTTTAGAACCAAATCTAAATTTTGAGAAGACATCAGCATACCTGACACAGCAAACTTTGCTTCTCCTTTTAAGCATTTCTGTAATTTTATTATACATTCTTCTTCTGAATATCCACATATTGATGATATTCGTTTGAATTGATAGATGAAGGTGCACCATTCTTCAGGTTTGCCGTCGAAAAAAGGGTAATCTTTTTCAACACTTTGTCTGGCATAAAATTTTTCGGATGAAGACACAGTAGTTTTAGATGGTTGGGCGGCTGTTTTTATCACATTTCCCAAGGCTTCGCATAACGTTTGGATGTCATTTTTGTTGTCTTGGTAGGTTTTAGACATAGATGATTTTATAGGTTGTATGTTCAAAGGAATTGACGTACTACTTGAAGCTTTAGGTACCTTTGTATCAACTGGTCGTAGATATGTGTTAGCAAGTGTATTCGGTAAATCTTCAGGTATTTCATCAAGATTTTCAGGAATATTTTTAATCCAAGTAGCAACTAGAGATCTACCTGATGTATAGGCAGAGATTGTGTCTTGACTCTTCGGGCGTACAATAGTTACTTCAGGATATAAATTTCTTACGCTTTTGTTACCTTGGCTTGAAATTTCCGTTTTGTTTTCTTCATGTATCAAAATTTCTGCTTCACGAAGTTCTTGTTCAAGTTCAACCATTTTTAACCTATTATTAAGTCTTTCTTCTTCAATGGCTTGTCTGGCTTTTTCTGATTCTAGGGCTATTCTTTTAATTTGGATGTCGACACTTAAAGCTTTTGATCTGACTGACCTTGTGTTACTAGCTCTACTGTCTGAACGATGTGTAGTTCCATTTAGAATACTTTGAGCTTTTGCGTTTTCATCTGAATTTTCGTTAATATTTTTTGACATGACTTTTGAAATGTTGTCTGGCACGACGTCGGATGTCAGTCCAAATCCAGGTGGCCAAATATAATTTAAATCCAGGTGTCTGTTTACACCTTTTGTCTGTCGTCTTTTGTCACCTGTTATCTTGGAATTATCCTCCATTTCTGACTGTGTTTGGAAATTCTTACTTTTCTTCTTCCGTAGGACTTGTAGAAAGGCTCGAAGGACCAATGTTTCTATGGTCTGGTGGACTGTATTTTTTCTCAAAAATAAGAGACCGTTTTTCTTGTCACAATATTTTATTGTCAAAAAAAATCATAACATAAACAAAAACCTCACCACCTAACTTGATATTGTCACGGAGGCGGAGGCTGTAACAGTGTATGTGTACGAAAATGGCCGAACTATCGTTCTAATTCGAAAGGGCAGGGTATTCGTATAAATATTTAAGTCTTGGAGCATTACCTGTCAGAATTCATTTCCTACTTTGCTAAACTAACAATTACAACTGAAAATTCAATTTACACCTTCCAGGTCGGTGTATGTCGGGAACTAACATACCTATAGAGATGAAGTCGATCTAGGTAGCTACTGATTGATTGTTGGACGCACTTTTGACTGAAAATAACGGATTACAAATTTTTTTGGCTAATTCTTGTATTCTGCTGGTACCCCAGATTTAGTTGATATTCCGTATTCTATTGACGGCCGATTTATTATTAAATTTCCAAATCCTAACTTCATAAAATCCCATTGTGAAAAGCATTCTGCTAGACAAATGGCGCAATCGCCGAATATAGCGAACGAAAGAAATCTCTAGATTTGAACCAACAGATGTATCAATAACTGAAAAGATGAAGCGTTGGAAATAAAAAATAAGATTTGCAGATTGGATTGGCTGGTTAAATCGGTAGCACAATATTCTTGGTTTAAATTAATTTTCTAGTTCTCCTTTTTAGTGTATGGGAATAGGTAGTACTTTCAAATTAGAGAAAATTTCCAAACGAAATGATTTGTCATTTTAAATCGAACTTCCATTACAATCGGCTCGTGATTCAAATCCGAATTGCTACTAATAATTAATTTTTACTTTTACCGTAAAATTTGTTTGCATTTAATATTAAGTTTTAAGGATTATATAGAGAGATCCAATTGTATGAACGTCCTGTTAAAGCGGTAGTGGAAAATATATTTGAATGCGCCAGCCATATATTTGAAACAGAAAATGATTAATTTTTTTTACATACTCGTTATACAAGACAAAAACGTTATTGGATGTCCATTCTCCCGTTGAAGGTTTCCGGTAATGTATACCTACTCTTATCACACAATGCGTATTTTTCAGAAAAATTAATATTAATTATTAATTTCCCCAAATTAGTTTCTAACAATTATACGTGAACGAGTAATGAGGCTCGAGAATTAAACAGAAATACTAAACCGAAGACTTATGTAACATAGTACCTACACCTGTTGGAATCAATTTCCAACGAAATCGAATTTGTACTTTAGGATGAAGTCGCCAACTCAAAGTCCTTGACAGTATAATTTTCTAATTAAGTAAACTTGGGGAATTACAGGTAAAGCTCCACAAAGTCAGGCAACCATTTGTGGTGGATTAATAGACAAATTTGGTCTATCGACAACCTAACATTAAACAGTTCAAATACGAAAGCGAGCTAGTTTCCTGGATGATTAATAACGAATTCTATAGGTTACTTGCTGCGGCTACCTTTACACTAAAATAATTATCTTAAACGGGTTGCTAACACAGAGATAATTACTAATCGATAATTTAGGGTAACTTCCTAAGGAAAGGTTCGTCCTACGATTTAGATATTTACACATTGTGATGTGGTACGCTTAACTTCCCTAAAAGGAGGATTTTCAAATTCCTTGAAATTGATTTAAGTTTGAATGACAATAATTTTATTATTTGCTTTCCTCTTAACCTTTATTCAATCTTTTCCGTTACGTCTGTTTCAATTTAATCGCATTTGGATTGAAGGCTTTTATAGGCTTTTTTCTGCTGCAGGTTTATTGACTTTCAATTTTATTTTATCTATTAACGGCCGTAAAGGTGTTTCTTATTGCAGATATAGTTTAATTGTTAGTTCTAGTTAAAATATTGTATTGGAAAATATCATATCAATATTACATTTCGTGAAATAGTTAATTCTGTGGCTGCCAATTAAATGAGCAGCAATTAGTTTGAAAACGTAAAGTAAACTTGGGAAAATTCAATTACTTTTCGTTAGAAGTTTCCGGCCTTTCTGCAAAGTTTACTTTAAATTTTGCTTACCGCATTATTATTTAATAACGTAGGTTTTAAAATTAAGTCGCTTTCTACTAGTGACGTAGTAGTTATTATGAAAAAAAAATAAATATAAATTAAAAGTTATTTAAAATTATTAGCATACAACAGTTGTACTTTTAAAGAATTTGTATTTAGTTTATTTCCAGTACTGATTGTCACAAATCGCATTTTTATGTTCTTTTGTGAAATTTCCTATGTAGTGATATCAAATGTATTATTTAATCTATAATACGTCTACTCGAACACCTAGATTTCATTACAATAAATTATTTCCTGAATTTCTGCATGATTTCCATATTTTTCAAAACCATATTGATTCTGTTATTTTGTTTCAAAGCAACTGCAGAGAAGTTGACACTCTACCGTAGCTGTAGGCAGGTGTTGTAGTACTAAAAGCCAATGTAGCCTGTAGTGGTTGTAATATCGTTTTTTTTTGCGTTGCTTTTTACAAAGCCAACCCTTTGTGTTTGTGTTCATCAGAGGAAAAATCACATTTGTTTGTTTATTAAATTTTAATTTACGTCTGCTATTATTTGTATTTGTTTTGCAAGTATTCAATTACATTGACATTAATATAAATATTTATCCATAAATTTGAAATTGGAAACGTGCAAATATCGCACACCCTCTTAGTTAGTATCGACAAACCAGGCTTGTTAGTTTCCACTTAGTTACGTAAATATGGGAGTATTCGAGCTTTCCCAACAAAGAAAGTAGTTGGAAAGGTTAACAGAAAGCTGCAATAGATTGAGCCTGAAATTCTCAAGTGCTTAAAAACCGAAAGTAGAGACCGACTCAATTAAGTTTACGAATGAATTTCTTTGAAAAAGCTTTCATCAGCACTTCAAGTAACGCACTTTGTTAAATAAAGCACTTAAATCTTTTTATTGAAGGAACTATATCCAACTTTAGTCAAGAATTATTTGCTGAACGTGAATGTTTGCTAGTGTGAAAATTTCAAGAAATAAGAATTTTTATGTGGGGACAAAACGGACTATATAGAGCTATTTGCGAGAACGTATAAAAATAAAAGAAATTTTATTTTAATATAAAACGATATTTTGTTGAATAATGTGTTTCCTATTTAAATTTTAGTGTTTTTACGATAACTGTCAATTCTGAAAGACTTCGACGCTACGCGTTTCAGTCACCTCATCGCTTTGCTGTAATGAAACGTTTTCCACCTCGCATGTAATATACTATTTAGAAGGACGAAGCTGCTGTCGAAGGGTTTGAATAATCAACGTGTTTCTTTTAAAATCCAGAAATATTATATACATACAGGATGATTCCCTATTGGGCATTTATAATTATGGCTGGGTTATGACTACTACGTAACGCAGTCAGTCTCTTTCTCGATAAAATGCAAGTGCATTAATCAAACTTAATTCTAGATTAAAGCAATAATTACAAGTGGGTTATCCCTAAATCAGTGCCCTTTCTCTAGATTTAAACAATTGTAGTTTTTTGATAGAGTGCTGTGCTCTATGCCATATGGGGTAACGCATCCAAGATTCTATGTGTTTCTGGTTTTCAAAGTTGTTGCGAACATGAAGGGGTATCTTCCAACATAAACTGTTTCCGATTTGAAATTGGCTCAAAGAAGATTGTCAAAGGGCAGACATATAATAGGAACCAGTATTTACTGCGCATGCGCGGGGTAATTGGCTGTTAATTAGTGATCCTGCCGTATAGTCCAGTAGCAGGGTATTTTGAGCTTGCAAAAGGTCCCATAGTTTTTATTTTTGGATATGCTGTACATTTGGGGTTCCTAATGAAGGATCCAAGTTTGTGACCTTGGATGACCTCCGGGGCAGCCGCCATATTGGACGAATGCTGCAAAATTTCAGTTTTTTCAAAATATCTCGTCACGGATGGGTCCTAGGATAACAATAGCTCTAATCATTTTTGAATATGACATTACCTACAACTTTTGTCTGAAACATTTTTTCGTACGACAGATAGATAGTGAGCTGTCGCGCTTCAAAGTAGAAAAAAATATTAAACATTCACAAAACGCCCTCCTTTCAGCGCATTAGTTTCATTATTTCGTCTTAATTATAATAGATAGTATGATAGTCTTTTATTAATATTTAGTGATGTGTTTATTGTTAGAATTATCGTTTTTAATAACATGTCGAGAGTCGTGAATCGCTATAAATAAATATAGAAGTATGAAAATACATACGATATTGAAGTTAATCAAATAAAAGGTTGGTCAACTTCTTCAAAAGGGGGAATACTGTCCGTACACTAAAAAAAAAAAAGGAAAATTGACAAAATCTGCGGATCGACCACTGAAGACTAAACAGTACGTAGTGTATTATTTACCGATTCGACGTTTTGAAGGTCCTCGCTAATCTGATCCACCATGGATAACTCGTCTTCTTCCTCCTTGCGGTCGATCGTCGGTTCTGGTGCATTATCACAGAACTGTCCATTACAATGTACCATTGATTAAGAAAGTGGGCAGATTATTGAATACTTCAGACCAGCCTTCCTGCAGCCACATGCCGCGCCGCATCCTTTTTTGCATTTGCAAGAGAGGCATTTGAGCTAGTTCTGAGGAGCTGGATCCATCGTGGTTTTTAGAAGAGTAAGACCTTGATTGCTGTGTTTCCAGCCCCACTCCTGTGCATTTTTATCGACGTCCTTTCATGTATGGACTTGGAAGTACGTGCGATAAAAGTGGTATCTAACAGCATTAGAAGTCGGAGGCAGATTCGCAAGATTAAATTTCGTCTTCGTTATCGACTGGGTGAAACGTCCATAGCGTAGTTCATCCAATGTATGGCTGTTTATGTCACCACCATACAGGGTGATAAGAAGAAGTTCTCCTGTGCGGGCGATGTCATCTTGCGTTGCGTCCTGGTTTTGAAATTTATTAACAAGTTCGTTTAAGTGTGAATTCTTTTTGAAGATTGTACAAAATTTGATCTTTCCCTGGTTAAAGAGATAAGATAAGATAAGATAAGAGAGCTGACGTGGTATCACACCCAGTAAATGCATGCAGAAACAGAATATTTTCTGTTGGTATGTCATACTTGAACGATTTTGTAGACTACAATCCTTCCCTTCTGTTACCCCTGGATCGCTTCCGAAAGTAAAGGTTGTCGTGAGATGCTGCTAATCCTGTCAACAAAACCAGCAGGTCGATGTCTTCGCCTACGACGACAGCGGCATCAAATGTTGAGGGCAGGGAAATGGCAGTGTTAACGACGATTAATGCGTCGGCATCCTCTGGGGCTTGTTTCACAAGCATATTTGATTGTGCGAACTTAGATTTAAACATCGAAATAAAACACATATTATTACTTCGGTTTCCCAGAAATATTTCTTGCGAAACTTACGGAACCATGTTTTCGTCAAAGACAACGTCCGCAGATGTGTGTTTTTTCGACAGACAAAGTCTTTCCATGCTCTTGGTGCTATTTCCCGCAGAAGTCACTGGATATCCATCGAACACAATAACCGCGTTTGGGCCGTGGTGATTTTGTACGTATTTTACGTAATTTGCGCAAATGGATTGAAAAGAATCGTTACGACGGCGACGCCACACAACTTTATGCAAGAGATATCCTCCATCCACAACGTTGACTGTGTTATCCCCAAGTCTGGTATCAGCCGGAAGTGGGATAAAAGCAACATACAAAGAAGATTTCATGCCCTTACGCATTCGTCCTTCCGAGAAGAATGACAAACGAAACGGCGGCGCAAGCTCAAATTTCAGGCATTCTTCTAACTCTTCGTAGGATTGCTTGGTGACGCACATTCTTTGATACAGCATAAGTGGATCGATGGGAATTATTTCGTGGTTCACTTTTAAACCACTGGTTGCTGCTGTAAGCGAAATGACCCTATCGTTGCGTTTCACTTTCGCGGATGCATAATTGCCTCCGATTATTATACAAATCAGGACAATACCGATCTCTTGATCCAAATGGCAGTTCTGCTGTTCATCCCCAACTACTCCTGTGCCATAGAGGACACGAACGCCTAAAAGACAAAACGTGTTCGGCTATCTGCGCATGTCCGGACAGAACACGTGATGTTGTCATTTGGTAATTGCCTACAATTGTTTTGTTATGTTATCATACTATCTAATTCAGACGAAATAATGAAAACAAATGCACTGAAAGGAGCGTTTTGTGAATGTTTAATATTTTTTTCAACTTTGCAGCGCTACAGCTCATTGACTATCTGTCGTACGAAAAAATGTTTCAGACAACAGTAGTAGGAAATTTTGTCATATTCAAAAATGATTAGAAGTATTGTTATCCTAGGACCTACCCGTGACGAGATATTTCGATAAAACTGAAATTTTGCACAATTCATCCAATATGGCGGCTGCCCCGGAGGTCATCCAAGGTCACAAACATGGATCCTTCATTAGGAACCCCAAATGTAAAACATATACAAAAATAAAAACTATGGGACATTTTGCAAGCATACGTCTCTTTTTTGTACCCTGCTACTGGACTAGTACGCCCACAGCTATTTGCATT
This sequence comes from Hemicrepidius hirtus, assembly GCA_963082805.1. NCBI lineage: Eukaryota > Metazoa > Arthropoda > Insecta > Coleoptera > Elateridae > Hemicrepidius > Hemicrepidius hirtus. The sequence continues at coordinate 10,288,225 of OY720161.1, forward strand.
TACGCATGGGAATTATGCATTTAGTGGCTGTTATCTGTTTATCCTTGTTGCACTTTCTAACTATCGTATGGTCATTTCTGTCAATCTTCTTTGTACCATAGGTTGGGCAGTGATGTTCTTTTCAGTCAAGGAGCAGTATATTTTCGAAAGGTGCTACATAGAAACCAGCTACAAACCAAAAATTTAAAAAGTTATTATTTATCTTTGTCTTTAACGATTTTATACTTAAATAGCAGCAATTGGCTTAATATTTTAAAGCTTTATAGGAGTATTTGGTTAAACCTTCTACACCGGAAGCAATATTGATGATAATTTCACAGTTTTAAATTTATATGGAACCTCAAGATAAAAATTCATGTCTTAATATATCGCTTGTAATGCTCTTTCCAACCTACATAACTCGTTCTAACCTTGGTGCATAGACTTTGCAGCGGCAAATCTGAAGTAGGTAATGTTAATTACAAAAGAGTAGCGTAGAAAGAACCTGTTGTATGGTGTGCGATTTTTTTTCATATAATTAAAGAAATTTTGTTGGTTTTTAAATGTTAATATCAAACGCTACGTGTACAGTGTTTATTTTACTTGAATCCCTAGGAAGACTATATTTTCACTACTTGTCTACTCCGGTTTTACTACAGCAAAATATATACGTTATAGGAAAGTTACGTCGATTGCTTACTTTGCAGATTGTGTAAAGAGTGCATTGCTGACTTTATACTCCAAATTCGGTTTGTAGATGATATCTGCAGATTGAGTGCAAACATTTCAATTCAATTATTGTCATATTTATTGCAATATCTTATAAGCTGTAAATATTCATGTTAACCTTCTTTTCTTAGAACACTCTGCTGAATTAATGTTTGCTTCTGTCGAAGCAATCCGAAAGTGTAGAATAATTAATTCAGGTGCCTTTATGATTTACCTGGCGATGTTCTTATAAAATTATGCAAACATCTCGCGCTTCATCCAAACTGTTATAAGAACATCTTGTAGCGAGCTTTAAAAGATATTTATTGGACTTAAAAAGTTCTTTATAAACTACAACTGCTTTATGTTATGTTTAGTGTTGTTGGAAGTAAACTATAAACATGAACATTATTTATGAACTTTTTCAAATTCACACACAGTTGTGAACTGGGATATTCTAGTCCTAAACGACGATTTGTGTGAGTGGTAAGAAATATTAAATCAATCAAAATTCCTACAATATTTTACTTATAATAATTATCCGAAAGTGGCTTTTTCGATTTTCTATTTTTAGGTGTAATTTCCGATAATTACATTTACTGCCGCTGCCGCTTTTTTTATAGGATTTTTGACTGCCCAATTACAAGCTTGTTATCAAAAAAATGGACTTTCAGTTGTCGTTTGCGGTTTGCCTCTTATGATGAAAGCAGGATAATAGCTTCGACGAAATCATTTTACCTTTGTAATCTCAACGGTGGATTGTGTGTTGGTATACGCACCTTGTACATTTAGCAACGAACCGTGCGGTTTACTTTGATCTCCTTACACATGATTTTAGGTTCAATTTCTAAGAAAACGCGTAGCAAACTTAAATTGAATAAGCATTACAATTTACCGAGTTAGCTAGCTTTCCTTGAAGAGCGTAAACAAGTATAAAAGCGGAATGAGAAAGGTCTTTACAAAGATCCTTGTTAACCTTTTTAGCGAGAATTCAGCTAATCCAGGTGAAAATAAAAGTTTCCGAATTAATGGATACGTCGGTCGTTTATATACGCTGCACCTCCGTTAGAACTTATATTGTTTGCAAACAATTTCAAGTAAATAGGATTTCATTTTCAGCTGTTTCGGGACAAATTTGTGTGGAGAACGTCGCCTAAAAAGCGAGGCGGAAACAGGCAGCACTTTCTATATTAAAACTTTCGTTATACCACAATTAAACTTGAGCAAGAATTTTACTTCCTTCGAATTTTATATTCATGATAGAAACCGTTTCGTAAAAGCATGTGCTATAGAGGGAATTGAAGTCTTAAGATTATTACTTCGAATATTACAATGGTTGTGTGAATTTGAACAGCTCTATTGATTATATTTTAGCTTGAGGAATCAAATACAAGTAGTAGCACAAGTAGGAGGTGAATAGGGGAGATTTACATTTTTTTTTTATAATTTATACATAATCTATAAGAGTAAACTTAATGATACCGCGAATCAAAAAAATTATAAGTGACCTAATTACACTGATATAACACATTGAAGTTCACGCTTTTCAAAGTACCGCGTAAACGTGGCTGACGTCACATTTTGTGAGCGACGTCACTGCATCCGTTTCTGTGCGGTCAGGTGCATGCATCTTATGGTGTGATTTTAGTATTCCAAAGCATCCTTTGAACATAGCGCGTGAAAAGATGGCAGAAGTTTCTAAAAAATCTTATAAATACTGTATTGTACCTATGTGTACTAATACAAGTATTAAAACACCCAACAATGTATTTTTTGTACCGACAACTAGAAACTAGATACCCGCGCACGCAATTGACGATCGGAAATGTCAATTTCCCGCACTAATGCAGGTAAAGTAGAGAAAAAACACTGGACATGCATATTTAGATACACCCATTATTGATGCCACCTAAATTGAAAGCTAATATACAGGGTGTCTCTAAAATATGGTGCCATAGCTTAACCACAGATTCCGGGTACCTCTATCCGAAATTGCTTCGTTAAAGCGTTATCCAACGTCAAAGATCTTCAAAAAAATTCAATTTTTTTAAATAACAAAAGATTGTTTTTAGCGATTAGAATGAAATTTGGGGTGTGATTCTTTGATTCAGAAATGGTTCAGATTATTTTGCGCCACCCTTTACATACTTGCTGGTAATAAACTTTATATCAAATTGTCTCTTCGTCATTTATTTCTCAACATACGGGACAACTAGATTACTACATCTGTTTTAGGAAATGCACTGCGGCCAATCAAAATATTTTTTTCAGCCTAAACTATGGCAGATACCGAAATCAAACAAGAGACAAAAATTATTGAAATAGGAATGTCTCTCTGCAAAAAGATTTTGAAAACTATTGGGTGAACTGTTAAAAAGATATGAACTTATTTGACTGTGGATGATCAACCTTTGACCACTTACGCGACACTCCTGAACAAAAAAATGATGTCAAAAAACACCTTTTTTCAGTAAAGAATCACATCCCAAATTTCTTCCTAATCGCTAAAAACAATCTTTTGTTATTTTAAAAAATAGAAAATTTTTGAAGATCTTTGGTGTTGGATAGCGCTTTAACGAAGCAATTTCGGAAGAGGTAAGTTGCGTTAAATCGTCTTATTTAATTGTCACTTTGTGCTCTAACAAAAACACCAGCCATCGCAAATGAAATTTGTTAAGAAAAACACTCTAAAATATTGTTTTGTTTTGCTGTAATATATGGAACGCGTCGGACAACCACCGACGATGGGATGTAGTGACGTCACACCACTTCGAGCAATGCCGAAGTTGTTCGGGCCGTGGTCGGTTTAAGTCATAAAAATGCAAATTTCAATTAATGATTTTGAAATAATTACTCGTTACTATTTTATTTTAACTTTATGAAACGCATGCAAAACACATCGAGAATATTTGTAGGTACTTACTTTTAATTTTTTGGAAATGTAATTCTCCCCTCAATACAAAAATAATTCTTTCTACTCCTGCTAATATTTGTTTGAATTTTTATGGAAAATGTTACATTCTAACTTTTGTATTCAATTTTTATTGGCCGATTTGGAATCTTCATAAAGATGCTATCATTAAAATATACATAAAGGGGCACATCCTAAACCATATAGATTAAAATTCATAATAATTGTAGTAAAAACACATTGCACAACAAAAAAAACTGTAGGTACTCACTTTTCTTATTGCAACCGTCAAACATTCTATTGGCTGCTTATTTATAAACATCGCCGTATAATAGTTTTTGCTTTAGAGTCGTTACCGCCGTTATGAGTGAGTCATGTCAAGGATAATGTTTAATAACGAAGTTAGAGGCGACAAAAAAAGCACAACGTATATGAAGCCGAACAGCGAAATGGAAAGCAATTTTGCCACAATTTAGTAAAGTTATGAGCGAACATTTAAGACATGTCTTTTGATGTTATATGACAATAAGGAATATCAGAAAATATTAATTACGTTGAGTACAACATTTCTTTTCTCCATCATACTTTTATTTTCTGAAAGGTATTTAGGGTAATTACCTAAATGTTATCTTAATTATTTAATTTCCTTAATGTGAAAGGTTGTTGTTTATCCAATAACTTGATATCTAAATTAAAATGAAAATTGCCCTGGGTAATTATCTTAATAAGTCCAGAAATATAGAACATATAACCCAGTTAACGCAGCTAATATCAACATTAGAAAATATTGTTTTCTTTAGAAAGTAAGAAAACATTCTTTGGGAAAACTTGATGTTCCCTTAGTATATAAAACATTTCCACAATTCCATTATTTAGTCACGTATGCGACCCTTTTTTGGGAAATGCGGAGCTTCGAAGTTTTTTTGTACGATTTAATTACGATTTGTCAATTTAGGTGGATGTAATAAAAATTCTTGATTTACTATGCGATTCTTTCATTTAAAATAAGTAACGTTTATGTTCATTCTATGTATTTTATATTTATTTCCTAATGCAGTATTATGACGATTTATTTTCAAAGACATATTGGATTCATTATTATTATTATTCAGATTCCATATTTTAGAGGGGGAAATATTAAAAATTAATTAACATTAGTATACAAGTAAAAACTGTTTCGCCCAAAATCTTTTTCTAAACTTGGATGGAGGTATTTCTTATTCAAATTTCAAGGTACATTAAGATTAAGAGTAAATCCCAGCTGGATATTATACTACTTTACGGTAATAGCATGAGATATTATGTCATAATCTCATAGCTCACAACAATAAGATAAACATACAGCACCAAATGACTTCTCAACACTGCCGATAAATCTTTATAGTCATAAAGGCTAAGGATGAGGTCGAATGTCGAATCCCATACCTCTGAAAACCAAACCACCGCTTTAAGAAAAAAAAATCCTTATAGTAAACCTGACAATTTCTTAATGAAAGGTCGGTAAGTTATTTATATGTCCGACGTATTTCGAAACCACTGAATACTAAGACTAACTAATCCAAAATAAACTGACAAGTAATAGATACGATAAACGAGTATAGTTAATGCTCGCTAACAAAGTGTGTGTAGGTAATAGGTAGTTGAAAAAGTGATTAAAAACATTTAACATATCGCATCCACAACGAAGGAGAAAGGAAAAAACTAATAAGGGTGCAGACAACTGCAGATTCATTTATGTTGGACTGAATGCTGGAATTAAATGTAAAAATAAAATAAAAACCTTTATGTATAAAAACAAAAAGAAAACATATTAAGAAATCATTTACAGCATTAAAGGGTGAAAGAATAAAAATATTAGAAAACAATTTTAGGATAAATCACAAATAAACATTGCCCCTGAAATATAAATCGACAATTTATTCATCCTACCAGTCAATATGAACTCGAGAATAAAATATAGCCCAAAATAGACTCTAGTAGCCATACACGTAGGCTAAACCGACGTAAACGAAAACAAGCAAATTCGGAGAGTTCTTTAAGATTCTGAATATAATCGTAGTTGCTTTAAGAATGATAACATCCGTGTGTTGCAGAATATTAAAATGAATACCAAAATTCATTAATGGCTAATAAAAGATATTCTGTGAAAGTTAACACTCACAATCGTTCACACAAGATCTGTTTCTAAATCATGATCGAAAAGTCATGCTGTATAAGGAAATATTTCTTGACCGCAATTCCTAAATTGGATTATAACAGAGGAATTACTCTGACCGCAATTCATGCACATCGCACCGTATTTTCTAACCCATTCTCAGTACCCGCAGGTCTTTTAGAATAAATCGCTAGTAGAGCTTTACAGCAATTTATTGGTTTTGAAGTAATCAAAGGCGCGTGTGTACAAATATAGCACAGCTTTTAAATCCCTAATGCGAATAAATTAAACAGAGATAAATGCATTTCAAAACTTCAACTGTATGAAAAAAATATACAGCTCTACCAAGCTTACAAAGTTGAAAGGGGGCGTATTTGGCGCTGATATAGTTTTTCAAAGTACAGTCAAAATCGTTTGGCGGTAAATTTAAATAATTGTCAATACTTTTCATTTCATGAATTCGACGACCTTTCGAATTATATTTCTGGCTTATCAGAATGAATTATCTTCCTCGTAAATGTACGTAAATGTTCTACCCTATCTTAGAATGGCAAATATTTAAGAATAAATTAATAATAAATCCCATTTTGAGTGTAAAATTGAGGGAGACTATAAACATTAATTTATTAATACTTACTATACAAACTTTCTAAGCCAATGTTTAGAAAGGTTTGATGTTGAATACTTTTTGTTTTGTGTATGCTTCTCTAAGCCGACAGAAATTGAGGTTAATAAAATATGAACAGGTAAATGAAAATCAGCATCCTGTGGGTTAAATTTTCAGCACGAAAACAAATTTAGGAGTGTTTTTAAAGTTTTTTTTTTGCTGCAGATTATAGTATCAAAACCTTAAAAGTTTAGACGGTTTATTAAACACATAGGAAAGCTTTTTCAAAAGAGTAGCGATGAAAGGCAGTATTTTACAGATAAATGATTATAGGGAATGGAAAAGTGACAGGTTTCAACCAAAATATGAGAACGGTATATGAACTTAAAAGATTTGAATGGCATTAATGAATTCCTGGTATTGCTTCTAAGTAAAATTAAAATTTCTTTTCCTTTTTGTGAATCAGTTTTTGCGAATGCCACATTGGCTTTTTCACATCTACAGCAATTCGCACCATCGTCCTTTGTTTTTATTTCCGTATAAATAGCACTTTTTAATACCTAAGCAAAAACAAGAGGTTGTAATCTTTTCCCTGTAATGTTATAAATCTTTCTACCCAGAGAAATATTACAGGAAAATTTCGTAATGGCTTTTCCAAATAATACAAAAATAAATCTCTTTAGTAAATATAAAATTTAAATTTTTGTTGTCGACTTTAGCCAGCATTAGTCTTCCGAAAATTCTAAGATGGGGAGTGTCACATATGTAACACCTAGTATTAGCATTTTTTTTAATATCGGAAGAAACTTTCTATAACTATATCAACTAACTCACTTGTGAAATGTTTTGAAAATCAGAACCTTCTTATTCGAATAAAAAATAAAAAAACGAAGTTTACGTATTGCCGAAAATTATTTCTGGAATACAAAATAGACCCGAAGGGTCGAGATTTTCCAATTTTCAAGATCTGTAAGTAACCACTTAACAACCACGTGCGGTTAACATTTTTCGCACGTTGGAATTTACAGAATTATTTGTGTATAAGTATTTTTTTCAATTTAATTAAGAAATTTATTGCCCGAGGTGAAGTCAGGGGTAAAATCATTCAAGGGATCAAAGGCACTTTGGTCCCCAGGTGTATACGCTATTTTTTGCACTTCAATATTTGATAATCTAGTTTCAAACTAAAGTTTTATTAATTTGGCGAAAACCTCAAATTCTGTTATTGGTGAAGAGCGTTTTCATTATTACATTGTAAGTTCTGTAATAAAATCTGTAAATTGTTGGCAGATAATGTAACTTGCACTCAACTTTAAAGTTTTACTGAAAATCGTATTCAAATATTTTTTTTATAATTTTAATTCAATTATATCAATTTTTATAGACAATAGTTTAAAAGAGATACATTGCTTTTTTTAATTCTTTATTTTCAATCATATCGAGTTGAAAATATCAACGCAGTATTGGCATCACATAAATAAAGAAGTGGTTTCGTCGAAGGCATTTACATATTATGGTTTTTGTGGAAACGCAACTGAAATACAATCAACAAATGTCACTTTCCTTATCATCGTCGACAACAAAAAAAAGGTTTGCTCTATAAAAATTTATATTTCCCTGACTTTTCCTTTTATGGTGCGTAAAGTTTTCAATTTAAAATTTCAGCTATTACAGAATTAAAACGAATCCAAAATTGACAGCAATTAAAACCGATTCTGAATAAGTTCAGTAATCAGAATTAATTACACCAGAATTGATTTACTGTACGATAATAGATTCCACTATTCAGGAAGCTGTGATTGTTTCCATATGACAGAGCGAAATTCAAATTAATTAATTCCACAGGTTTGAAGTTTATTACAATTTAGTTTCTAGGTTTGTTAAGTTCACCCGAACATCTTGTTATTTTTAGGTAAACTATCTTCAAGAGAACTGCGGACTAAATTATTAAATTGAATAAACAATATAATGGTAATAATTTCAGTTTGTTTACCTTGGCATTTTTTCATGAGCTTTTCCAGTTCGCTAAAGCCCGGCTTTACGGCAGCATCTATTTTTATCACAAGCTACGATCAACTTAAATTTTTACTTAAAGTTTAATTATGGAAAGTAATTTGATCTTCTACCTGCTGCGTACTTCAGGGTCCTAAGAATTAATCACTTTACCCTCTACTTAATCCAGAAACGTATTCTTGTTTAAACCAAGCCTGCTTTATATAGTGAAATTGGCGCATTCCACATCCTTTTAAACGTTTATTGAGGAGATTATCTTGTTGTCTACGTTAGGCGTTATTCAAAGAATTTACAGTTTTTCACAGATGGTAAGGAAAAATCGTAGGAAGTTTGTTCTGATTTCCATAGAACAATTAAGTACATGTCTATCTAAAATAAAATAACAAACAGGAAGCCAATAAACATCTTATATACCTATATGTTTATAGAATTAAATGTTTTCTTGGTAAATAAATAGTGTATAACATCTTCACTTTGAAATACTGGGCACGTACAAAATAAAACGTAAAAAGTAATGCAGCGAAGGGTAAATTTTTATATTGCAGGTAGGTAATATCTATCAATATCTAAAGTTTAAAAGGCCCGGAAGGATACTTTAATAGCCACACCTGAGTTTATTTTTTACATTTCAAAAATAAATATAAGCCCCTTTAGAATTGAACGTACAATATCTTTTATCGATTAATCTACCTTGAATTTAGAAGTTGTATCTTTGGCGAAATGAAAATGGGAAATGCAGAAGCAAATCCTTAATTTTTTGCCCAGAACCGACACATAAAATAAATTTAAATACAGTTCCTGTTATTTTTTTAATAGTATGTCTTCGTAATCAACTTAATAATTTGTGGTCAAATAAATCAAAAGTCTTTTATCAAATCAGCACTTCTTTATGAATCTCATTCTTTCATGAATTTGAATATATAACGAGTCAGTTTGCCGATTTTAAATTAAGATAAGAGCTTAGTTCGTCGTTTTGAAGGAAATGATATTTACTTGTCAGAAGGCAATTAAAAATTTAAATCATATCTAACTTAGATTTTCATCAATTCATCGCTTGACAGTTAACAGATAATAATAAAAAATTGTATCTAGTTCAATACTATAAAGTTCATTTTAAATTAGCGTAGGTACACAAAATGACAGCATACCTTTTTGCTTTAATATTTATTCAATAGGTAGATTGGCCTTAGCTTTAGCAAAGAAACTTCTGTGGTGAATATAACCTATGAATTATGTAAACTAAATTTGTGTTTGCAAAATTGTATATAAAGTCCATTTGCATATTTCCCAGATTATTATCTAACGTATATGATGTTTATAGGAAACGGCAACTCAGTCATGAAATTAATAAAGTTGGAAATTTAAAAGGTATTCTAATAAATATTCAATATTTTCTAAGGAAAAATGAATGTTGTTACTCAGTAAAGTTGTTCACGAAAGCTCTATTAACTTATGTTATAATTTTCTATACGCTCAAATAAGACGTAGGAAAAACAATAAACAATAATAATTATATTTGGAAACCCATTTCTAACTTGTTCGGAACCTGAAAGTATTCCTTGAAAAAGCTTAATTCAGATACTAAAGTAGTGGTTAAAATCACCGTTAAATTTCCATTATGACCAATTTCCATAAATTTCCATTTTATTTAAATATTCATAAATCATAACCCGCAGCCACTTGTACCTACCTACTAAAATAAAAGTAGCCAACAATGTTTATTTTTTTAACTTCCAAACCTGTTGAAATTACAGCGAAAACATTTTTCTTACCTCGCCCCATTTTGATTGCTGCAAAATTATAAATTTGAGAAAAGTGCAACACTGCTTCACTTCCACAAACTCGCCTGAATACGAGAGATATACCCGAAAGTGCAGCGTCGTCGTGACCGTGCGTCGCGATGTGCGGATGAAGACTAAAAGCGTCGGTTGTTATGGTCCATGCTCCTTGGATGCTGTGCCGTCGTTTTAACTAACTTTCCCGATTAACTGAAAATTACCCGCAGTTGTATGGATTATTCGATAATCTGATTAGTAGTCTAGGAAAATTCTTTAAGATGTTAAGCTGTTGGAATAATGAATTAAATTAGCATGTCATTTAATTGAAAAATCATTTCCTAACCGAATATTTATCATCGATTTAATTGGAAATTTTATATTTGGAAAGCGAGTCTATTTTTTATTAACGTAAATTCCTTAAAGATATTTAATATTGAAACTAAATTAACTGCAGCTGTGTCTGGAACCACACATTGCTTCTTTCACATCTTTGCAAGAAGACATTAGGAAATACCCCTCCTGCAAGCGGTCGGGAATATTTCCATGGCAATATCAAATTCCAATAAAAATCAGGAACAATATATTCGCGAATATACGAAAGTTCTCTTATAATATTACCATCGAACATATACTACTCCTCTATGGAAAGAGCATACCGCTTGAAATTAGCTCAGAGAAGATTGACAAGGGCAAACATATAATAGGAACTAGTACTTTCTGCGCATGCGCGCAGTACTTGATCACTTCAACTACGCTGACCCATGATCGCATGAGCTGTTATTACTTGCAGCTACGGTACCAAGAATATTTTGATGAAGGTAAGTTGTAAGAGTTGACAGTTTCAAATTAAGCAAAATGTCACGTTTTGATGAATCCAATTTTAATTTTTTATGGCATTTTGTTTCAAGTTTTCCGACCGAATAACCCCCGGACATTGATAAGCCTCATAATTTTATTGTGACCTCCCTAAGCATGTTTTGCATTTGCTGTTACCAACCAATATGCTTTCGAAATGTGCCTTAATTATCTCGTCTATTATCAATGTCCTTGCACTATTATACCTTATAATTATTGATCAACGTTTACCTTCGGAGTAGCATTACTCGAGGACGGTCATTCACAAAGCCATCTTGCAGGTGTTTCACGAATATAGATTAAATACTGGGATGTAAGAATTCTTATAAGAAGGTAATATGAACAACGTCATCGTAAAACCACGCCACATAAAGATCGACGTTTACGATTTTAGGTATTACGTGATAGAACGAAGACTGGTCGTGATTTAACAACCCACTTAGCTGACAATACGAGAATTTCTGATCAAGCAACATGCAACAGGCTTAAATGACGTTCAGTTTAAGCCAGAAAGCTGCTAAACTTCCTAAATTCACCGAGCCCTCAGAAATGTTGTACGTTAACAATGGATTTAATCATCAGTTCACAGTTTTTCGAACGTACCTATGTCTATTAAACAGCCACCTAATCATCTATACCCTCATGTCTACGTGAAGTACCAATCTTGAGTCAGAGGACATATCGGGTGTTAACCTTTAAACAATTACTACGTGAGCTTTATACACCATTAATTGTTCAGTTTCCTAAATTTACGACAAAGTATTTTTTGACAGCAATATCCGTTCGAGTTGATACATAGAAGAAGCACTACGTAAACAGTGTCAGTAAAGCTGATTAATTGTACGAAAACTCTGAAAGAGCAGTGTCAAGATAGAACAGCGGGTTAAGGAAACGGCGTTAATGTTAGTTAATATCAATGGAAATCTATTCAAGCTGGATACTTGAAGGTACGTAAACAATTAAGAAAATGGGGAAAAATATAGTCGAACCAAAAATGGAATTATATTTCTGTCTTAACATGCATTGAGGGATTATGAAACGCCCTAAATGTTTCTTATCGATTCTAATTTTTTACTTGTAAGTTTTTCACAGGCCCACGCCAATGTTAGTGCAACATAAAATTAGTTATATATAAGTCGGCGAATGTATGCCCCATTTATCAGAAAACCCGTATGTCAGACTCAGTCAAAGACAATGAAAGAAACACCGCCATCTAAATCCGATATAAGGAATTGACTTTCACTGGCGTCCTAATCCACGCAGCAAGGTTTTCGATTTCCTACGAAGCTAAGAATTTTATAAAAAACACATTTTCAATACCCACCGTATTAATAAATAATTCATGTTACTGTTGACAAACTTCCTAGTTGTGATTTAAGCTGTGCATTGAAATTCGAGGAAAACGAATATCAAGCAGTGTTTTTAGATTCAATATACACACAACAGTGCGAATGCTAATAAATGAAGGGCATTCCTGGGGATAATCTCCTAATAATCCCATGCTTAACTTGCAAGTGCCGCTAAAAAATTTCTTTAGAATACTGATTGATGAACTTTAGATGAAGAACATCATCTATCTAAAACGGTAGACAAATTGGATGCAAGAAGGGAAACAGAATTTATATTGACAAAACTTTTTTCCTAAAAGCATAAGCCTGTGTAAAGGAAATAAATGTCACTGAAGGCATCTTGACAGTCTTATAGCTTTATACTCATATTCCTTAAGTAACCAAACTTATTTCAGTATTCTTATATCCAAACGAAAAAGTAGAGGTGTAAAATAAATGGTCCACGAAAGGTTTTGAATGTTAATTTTATTGTGGTCTACTTATTTATTTTATATAGAAAATGAACCAATGGAAAAGTTTGTTTGTGTTCTTATAGTTTAAATTACTCCATCATTTGTAAAGTAGACCAATAAAGTGTCTGCCACCTACCTTTAAAAAACTGCGTTCTCCTTTTCTGAAACACACAACTCCAATTCCATCTCTATAACGGTCGAATTCCTAGATGTCCATTTCTCGCACTCACTACACTTTAGTTCAGTCCACCACACTTTAGTACAGTTCACTACACTACAATTCCACAGTGACTCTTCCTCAGCCATTCAAAGAGTATCAGATCAGCACTTCAGCTTCTGCAAAAAAAGTTATAATGTAAGAAGTTTATTCAATAAACTACATAATACATTAGACATTTAAAGAAAACAATGTGTAAGTTACATTAAATATTTATAGGAAAGGGCAATAAACCCATTTGGAGAAGTACCAAACATAATTTATTACATTTGGCATTCTCGACACAAAAGATAAAATCAAATACCTACAGGATATAGGGAATAGAACTTTCAATCAAGAATTTACACATAGGGTATGAATTTTATAATGCATAGCCTCCGATTGATTTACTATTTAGGTTAGGCAACACGCATTGCATGTGATTAGATATTCGTAATTGAAATATATCACAATCAATTTAAAGAAAATTTACCATGAAAAGAAAAGAACGAGAAAAGAATGTTCTATTATTGTTTGGCAATTCGGGTTCTAAATTACTTTTCGAATTTAATATTTCATAATTCAAAAAAATATTAGAAGAAAGCGAATACGTGTCTATTGCAGCGAATTAAAGTGGTACAAAATAAAATGCACACCCTGTATAGTATTAGTTTATACAAAAACTCGTCCACTTTTTCAACCTCATATCCGTTATTGAAGGTTACAGGGAGATATAGGAAGTAGGAGAGAAAAAAAGATAATAAAAATAAAATAATAAAAAGAAATTTTAGGGTGGTGGTGCACTCCCTCGGTACGCCACTGTAAGCACATGGAAAAATAGTCAAAGAGAAATAATATTTCCAACATTTTATGTAAAATCCAATAAACTTATTTTTTTAGAATAGTACATTACAGGGTAGGTTCTTGTAGGGGGTAATTTTTTATTTTACTGAAACACCTCTTTCCTTTTGAATGCCTACACCTTACGCAATTTCTTGGTGGCTGATGAATACGAACAAAACAATTTAAACTTTTTCACGAAAGTTACTACACGATTCTATTTGCATTCTACTAAGAGAAAAAGTCGTCAACAAATCATTGCTAAACAAACATGTTCTCAATCAGGAATCGATCCTGGACCTCTTTATTCCCAATAAAGTTACATTAATATTGCAGAAATTAAATTTAAAGGCTACGTTAAAACGAAATGAGTTGTTCATAATTTGATTATTTATTGACTTATTGATTAAAATGAGAAAAAAAAATGAGTCATGTTGGGTTGACACCAGATGTACTACTTGTGTGTCAGAAAAATGAAAGGATGACAGGGCCTGCCTTCTCTTTTAAATTTCGAAATGTATTAAATTTTTAATTTAATTTAAATAATTTAGTTAAATGGTAAAACTCAAACTATCTTTTAATTTTTGTCAGTTAAATATCAAAGCTTACATTCTTCTGTACAGAATAAATATTATCTGTAAAAATTCCCGGGTTTTTGCAGGTGTTATTGAAAGAAAAGAATGCAGATATGCTGTACACCTGCGATAAGACCTGTTATCTATTGTGGAACAATTCTTTTGGATGCACGGTTCAAATTTTCTTTGTTTACTATGAAACTTAAAACTACGTACAATTGTTTTTACTATGACGTCAGATATTATGCAGTTCATGTAATACCCTTAGATCAAATGTTTTCAAACATGGTTTTACATTTAGTCAGATGATAAAAAAGGGGTCGTAGGGTAACCAGAATCGAATCTCCTGGTCTGGTTCTAAGACTTTTAACACCAACACTCATTAGTAATAAGGAGTTAAAATTGTTTAGGGGTCGGTGGTTCAGGAAAACGATGTCTGAGGGCGGGAGAAGGGGCGATTCTGGCCCCTTATCAGAGCACCTTATTAGAAAATACGAATAAAATAAATTCTTTGGTTGCTTTTATAACATTAAATAAATTTTTTCATTAAACAAACAATTTTCGTAAATGGCAATTTCTGCTTACCTTGTTAATAAATTATTTCTGGAAAAAAATTAAGAACAAATTAAAAATTCTGGTTTAACTTTTAAAAACAGAACTACACCGTAAGAAAACTCGCGAGAAACTATGAAAACCCACATATGTGCGTAAACAAGTTTAAAAACTCACCAGTCATGAGTTGCAATATTGTTATCTCAAAACTAGAGATCAGAATTTTATGTAAAACAAAGTTGTGCATTTATGGATACATATGCAAAAAATGTGTGTGGGGAAAATTAATCTTACACAATAAATTAACAAATTAGCAAATAAACAGCAGTTCCATATTCAATATGTTGATCAAAGTCGTAATAGACCCGTATTCTGTAAAAAGTCGTTTACGAACGATTCGTAGCCTCTTGTTGGTCTTGAATAAAATTCTTGATTTATAAATACTGCTAATATTTTGAAAAACCCTGAAAATTACAATCAACTTAATAAATATATGTTCGCCGCCCTGTCTTTATGATAAATTGTAATTCTCGTTTTGCTAATATAGCTGTTATAATTAAATCTACATCTACCGTAACCTTTTAACACGCCAGAACCCTATAAAGTTATTAGCCACATAACAAAATGAACAATCTGGATTTAAACCGAGTACTTAGTTACAGCAGTGCACCTAATTTGAACCAAATAAAGGCAAGGTGAAGGATTACCTTTCATTCCTGGCAGAAAATTAAAGAAGGAAAAGATTTAGTAGTTGTACCCACCCGTGAACAGATGAAGAAAAATTATGGCCGTTGTCAAAGCGATTTCATTTAATGAAAACTAACTGCCCATTTTATAACTGGAGGTTATTCGCCTTCTGTTCGTACCTACAATTAATAAAGTTAAGTCCACGACCGGAAATTAATTTTAGATGAAGTTGTAAATCTGCTATCTGTGTTTACTTTACTGTAAAAAGGCGCTGCTGCCACATGTTAACTAAACTACGCAGATAAATCAACCTTTACTGAAACAGAATCCTAGAAAATAAATTCCTTAGAAACTTAGTAGCGATGTTAGACTGGAAATTAAGTTGTGCAGGTTACACTCAGTTAATTAATTTGTAATAAACGCTTAAGTTGGTTTAAGAAAGTTTTGAGAACTGTCTGTAACTTTGTCTACTCGCTTTACCTTTGATATTATGATTATCACATCTTCCACTGTTTCACATAACCGTACTCCATGAGCTGTTGGTATAGCCAATTTTAGATCCAATAAATCCAATGTGGAACTAATTTGCAGAAACATCAGATGCTTTGATGTATTTCGATTTGGAATACAAAATGCGGGAATACATAAATATTACAGCGTTCGATATCCCTGATTTAATTAGGATTTCATGATTTTTTTTGAAAACCAAGGCAAAACATGAGCATGTTCACAAAACTCTTCCATAAACACATGTGTAATGTGTAATATGTAATAATTAATAAATTGGCATTGCCTATAAATACTCAAATTATGTATCCTGTCCGCAGCAAGTTAGTCATAAAAAAGCAATAAAAAATTTACGACCTGCATGAAAATTATAAATTTTTATAATAATAACAGCAATTACACTAAAATACAATTAATATTATTTCAAGTGAATTGTAGGGATACCTACCTAAATTCAATTAGCTAGTATTGTGTAAATGCGATTCTTGTTGTAGAATAATTATTTTCTTAGTATTAATCTTAATTGAAATAAATAAGCATGCGCATTATTAAATGTTCTTGTTATCTTTAATTACGATTATGTAAATTCATTGAATGTAACTTTAACATATAAATTCAAATGGATCTTTAATATGCACCAGTTTTCCTGTGCGCAAAAGGTTGCCATGACTACATCCTGGATAACTCTTGTTATTTTTATAGGAAGCGGGAATCTCAATGGCGAACCTGTATTTACTTATAGATAATTAAGCACTCGGCGGTGCGTATTTTTATACACCTTCCCTTCTATTTTCGAAGCGTACAGGTGTACAATTTTATAACTCTTTGTAAATATGACTTTGTTAAGAAGATATTAATAAATTGTTGGGTTTTGGAGAAAAGCTGAAAAATAAGAATGAAAATAAATAATGGGTACACTTGGAAATAACTAAACCTAGAATGTGTTAAACTGCATCTAAATATTACATGTTCAACAAGTCTTTGGATAGCTGTTGCTGTGTTCAGTCATCTATGAAATTATTTTGTCATTTATTTCTGTGACGGATTAAAGTATTAAAAATTCAACAAAACTGACTTCTATTCCGGTGATACAATTTCCATACTTTTTCAATTCCATCCATTGCACTGACTGGCAGCACTATACAATACTACAATCTCCCAGTTAAAAACTACTCATAACTTGAATAAAATGTTTCAAAATTATATAGAGGAGGTAGATGCGTTACCCTAGGCAAACCTATACTTAACAAGGCGGAAGGGAAAGGAAGTAAACTCAGATGATCCGGAAAATGTCAATTAATAAATAAGAATGCAAAGAATTTCGCATACCCTAAAGGCAAAACATAAATAACCAGTGGATACGTGCGTATGTCCGATAGCAGTATAAAGAACAGAAATATACAATTATGCAATAAGCAACAAGCAGGAAATGCTTATCGTTCAAGGATCTATCAGGGGTCCATGATGCCAGAAATGGTATTAGTAAATTCTTCTTCTTTGT
This sequence comes from Hemicrepidius hirtus, assembly GCA_963082805.1. Taxonomy (NCBI): domain Eukaryota; kingdom Metazoa; phylum Arthropoda; class Insecta; order Coleoptera; family Elateridae; genus Hemicrepidius; species Hemicrepidius hirtus. Next base: position 10,305,890 of record OY720161.1, read on the forward strand.
CGATCTACCCCGGGATATAGACTTCTAACATTTTCTATCCCAAGCACTTTAAAACCTCATTTTCCAAGCTATTACTTTGTTCCATGTTCCTATCTTTTCTTGAATCTGTCCACAGCCTTTTTCATTGCCGTATTGGGTCAGTCCTTTAATTATATCGGCCACTTTTCACTATAATTCTTCTTCTAATTTCTTCGCTTCTCATCTTATCTTATCAAGAGAGTTGTATCAACATTTGTATTGCCCTTTCAACAGGTTTGCATTTTATTTACACAACATAAAATAACTAACATATAACGTCTGAAAGATTAGAATAACTTTGACAGATAGCAATCAATGGTTGCGAAAAACATCAAAAGAAGAATAGATACATATCCATCAAAATGACGAAAGTGACAAAATGCAAGAGAAAAACGAATATTGGATGGGCCGATGAAATAAAAATAGCAGAAAGCAAAATAGACTGGAATAGAGTTTCAAAAAATAGTATAATTATTCAGTTACGTATACCTATTTTGAAAGCAGTTTGTTTTATTATTTTTTAATCAGTGAAAATGTAAATTTTTGAGAAAAAAATTCAACAACCAGCTTCTGTGTACCTACCTACAGTATAATTAATATTATTTTCTATTTCGCTCATTAGGACTGAATGCATATCATGAACCTATTTCGTCGAAAACAAATCCCTTTGTTCAGATTACGTGCGTATTTCCTTTGTTTTTCAAAAATGCCTGCATGTTTTGTCTCTTTTCCTTCCTGTTTGACACGTAACTGGGGATGTCTGCTACACGTGTCGTCAAAGTAATTATCCATAGCCGAGGATTATTACAAAAGGATTTGAAAAACAAAACTTGTTTCACATTTACTACGAAACCAGACATAGTCATGAATATAAGTCGTAATTTAACTGAAAAATGTGTTATTATTAAGTATACGATAAATATGCGCACACAAGCCTGGACTTGTCCAATAGGCAAATAATATTCATCGATTCTTTGATTCATGCCACATTTACCAACAGAATATGGAAAATAGACAAGCTGTGCTTATTTGTGAATATTTGGTACATGTAGACCATTTACACGACCGACATGACGAGTATTCACAAGTGACCAATATTTTTTACAGCTCCACCAAGCTTACAAATGCCCCGGACAAAACGCGACAATACGTCAACCAAATAGCAAACAATACTACTCAAAAGTACATTCACTGGAAAAATTCAATTCACGTTTTAAATTTTAATAATTTCAGTGTTTGTCAGATTGTTTTGCCGTTTAATATCTGTTAAGTATGAATGTTAAATCTAGGAAGATAATTCATTCTGAAGGCAGAAATATTATTCGAAAGGTCATCGAATTCTTCCAATGAAAAATATTTGCAACTATTTAAATTTGCCGCCTAAATGTTTTTATTTTTAAAATCTATATCAGCACCGGACACGTACCCTTTCAACTATGTAAGCTTGGTAGAGCTGTACATACACCATTTGTTTGAGTCTAACATGTAATCGGATGTGACAAATATATCAAAGAAAGCACGGTTCTTATGAATGACATCGTTAAAATTGTTACCTACTTAACATGTAAATAACTATATTCTTCTAAATTAATTTGCAAAATCTAATATGAATACAGTCTCAACATTCCTTACATTATTCAATGGAGTTATTAACATTCCCAGTACTAAAATTATTTTAAATTACAGTGCACATTATAATTTGCACAGTGTTTGAATATGAACTTGGAAACAAATTGCATATTGTAGCACAGTACGATGAATACGTGCATTATTTTGTTGGGCCATTCAGGAAAAGTAAATAACTTCGTTATTGCATAACTTGAACAAAATCGTCAATCTTTCACAACCAACTTGATTAATTAAGTTTCATTCTTATATATAGGATAAACTTTTTGGTATGCCTACAATATTTTATAAACTGTTCAACAAAATGTCAAAATTAAACTGGAATCAAAATGGAAGAAAACGTTCCGTCCACCCATAGTGGATTCATAGAGGGTTCCTTCATGAAATAAAATTGGAAAGGTCATTAAATTCTTTATAATGGAAACTAAATAAATTAAATTTAAATTAATAAAGTTTATGGGTGCTGCAACTAGTACCTGACGACATTTAATATGGATGTCATTTTTCTTAAGTTTTATTGAATTAGAAGCAGATAATGTTATAGATAAAAAAGTGATAAGGATGCCGCAGTAAATTTAAATTATTCACCCAAACATTGCTAAACGAAGTAAAACCCCCTACACACGATACGATCGGTCGTACGACGCGTCGTACAACACGTCGTACGACACGTCGTACTACAAATCGTATAGAATAGACAGTCACTGTTTTTGCCTACTAACGTAACAAACCTGCAGTACGACAGGTCGTACAACTGACCATTTAGCCTCCACACGATGCGATCGATCGTACGACTCGTTGTACGACGTGTCGTTACGACTGTTTGAACGATATTTGCACGACCAGATCGTACAATCGGTCGTGTTTGACGGCAGTATGGAGCCGACATAAAATCTGTTGTACAACCGGGGGACAGTAAAAAAATAGCCTGACAGTAGGTTACCAGTGACGTACCTATCAAACATGTATAGGGGATGCACATCAGTTACAAATTTGTAGAATTTGTTTAGTATTCTTTGCATGTTATTCATCAAATTTCTTGCCAATAGGGTACACATGCTTCAAATCACCTATAATTATTTGGAAGACAAGTCATGCCTTTAATATCTCAGTAAGGTGATACTACTTTTTCTGTATAACAGTGTGTAAATAAAATAACGGGACACCCGAATAACTTTTTTATTGTTAAAGATAGTAAGCTTGTGCTTGGAGACAATTTGTATGGTTAGTTATAAAGCTTTAGTTTTAGTATGTCGAAAATTAATTTCCGTTTCCGGTTTAACCGGAAGTGATGCTAACTTGAAAATTTTAAATAGAACACCGTATATATTTTTGCATTTTTGGATTTACACTTTTATAAACTTTGAGAAACTTAGAAGGACTATGTACCAAAAATCAATAGTTTTCGAGATATTCGAGGTAGAAAGTATAAATTTGTAATTTTCATTTATTTTGATTTATACTTGTAAAAACAGTTAACGTACGCTTTTCTAAAATTTCTTTTTCTAATAAGATTATGCGGCCCTCAGGAGGGCCATTTGTAAATCGCAAGCGTGCGAGTTAGAAAAGTAAACAGTTGTTATAATAATGTAAGAATTTAAACACAGAATCGGACACTGCCAGATTGAAAATGTGGCCCGCATTTTGAGCATTATTATAACTGTTATTTATTTTTCCATACAAATGGCCCTTCTTGGGGCCGCACAATCTTATTAGAAAAAGAAATTTTAGAAAAGCGTACGTTAACTGTTTTTACAAATAGGTATAAATCAAAATAATTAAAAATTACAAATTTATACTTTCTATCTCGAATATCTCGAAAACTATTGATTTTTGGTAGATAGTCCTATTTAAGTTTCTCAAAGTTTATAAAAGTGTAAATCCAAAAATGTAAAAATATATAGGGTGTTCTGTTTAAAATTTTCAAGTTAGCATTACTTCCGGTTAAACCGGAAACGGAAACCAATTTTCGACACACCAAAAATAAAGCTTATAACTAACCATACAAATTGTCTCCAAGCACAAATTTTCTATCTTTAACAATAAAAACGTTATTCGGGTGTCCCGTTATTTTATTTACACACTGTATAAAATTTATTATTGTAAAGAGACGGTAAATGGTCAGTTGTACGACCTGTCGTACTGCAGGTTTGATAGTTAGTAGGCAAAAACTTACCGATCGTATCGTGTGTAGGGGGTTAATGCGGACTGCAAAGTTTTTCTTAATTTTATTTTCTTCCCTTCATTAGAAGGCACTAGTATAGTAGAAAACAAACCGGTAATAAATTAATTTAGATGAAATTAGATTTAAAAACTCACTTAGAAACCGACTATTCTATATAGGTAATTACGTTAGTCTGTTAAAAGGGATGTCCTTTTAACAGACTAACGTCGTCAACAAGAAATCTCAATGAACATTATATCTAAATTACACATTACAGTTCTGCAGCACCTAATTTTTTTACTTAACCAATGCGTATGCGAAAATCTTATGATTATATAGAAATCAGCATGTAGTACTACAAAGTAAATAATTTGTTATCATATCTGAGCAGGCTGGGATATGTATATGTTATGGACAAAACACGAAATGTAGACAATTCGCGTTTTGTCCAGACAATATCCGAAATTAAGACGTTTAGACAATAGGCAAACTGCATCCATATTTTTATTATTTCGACCTTTGTCTGGACCAAACACATTCTGTCTAAACAACGTCAGACAAAAGGCATAGTCAAATTTATAAACTCACAATAGAACGTTTTTATCAATTCAAAACATATTTAGTTACAACATAGGATAAGTTTAGTGAGTTAGAACACAGACAATCCGAACTCAATTCTTCACGAACACGCGTAAAAGTGAGATTAGGGTATAGATTTTAATAGTCTGAACGTCTTCTGTCTACCTTAACACAGACAAAACGCTTTTTGTCTGGACTTTGTCTACTACCAGTACACATTTCTTGCTTTTGTCTAGACACAACGCGATTTATGTCACTTCGTGTGTTGTCAATAACATATACAAAAAATCGTTACAAATGTGTGTGTGATCCACAGAAATCGGCAAAAGTAATTATTATGAAGTAGAATACGTAAACAATAAGGCATTCCAATGACATTTGATAACATGCCATCAACAACATCAAGTGGAGAGCGCCGATTAGCCTGTTTTATTTGAACAAGGGTCAGGTGATACAGCTAGAAGTCTGTTTATACTGTCCTCCGGGAGGGTTATGTGATCCAATGTCATTGGAATACCTTATTATTACCAAATAGAGGATCAGGATGGGTTAAAGTTAAAGGTTCATTTAATAACGGCTTTAAAAAATTAGAAGGATTTTCGATCTAGATATATTAGGTATTCAACGAGTCTTCAGTTCAAGTTTACATATAAAAATTGATTACATCCATTCACAAAAATGTTGTCTTAGCGTGGATTTGCATGTGGTAGTCTTTCAAAGAGCATTCGGGGGCGGGTGAACTTTGTTTTTGTAAAGTGTACATATCGCGTTTACCTTGTTTCATTTTTAAAAATAAGCCCTAAATGCGTTTAAAAAACATGAGAATTATTCAATCTTGAAGGCGTTATCAGTTTTGTTGAACCGTAAAATCTGCGTTTGCTTTCGTGCGGTTTACCCTTAACAAAATTATTTGATCTTTCAACTGAAGGTATTAAGTAAAGCATTTTCATCGAATTCCTTCCTGATTTATAACGTTTGAGCAGAAATTCCACATTAAATATGACAGCAATAATAAAATATGGCCCAGACGGAGAAACTTGAAAATTGAATGCAAGATGTAACGTTCTCATATTTATCCAAATATTCAACTATAGGTTTCTCAAACCTGTTTGGTGTTAGAATTAAATCATACAAATTTAGAATTTGAAATACCAAGCGGGTTTTATGAACAATTTGCATTTCTCAAAGTTTTCGTCGTAACATTTGAGGTGGTTTTATTGTAAAGTAAACGAAACAGAAAATTTCTTGATGGCGTTGTTTGCCAAGCGTATGCTTTCTAAACCCCCAAGCAGGACATAAAATCTGTTAAATAAATTCCTCAAAAGCCCATAAAATATTCAAAAGGGTTTTGTACGCGTTAAGCAAAACATTTTGGAAGTTTAATTATGATTAAATTACAGCGAATATCCACTGCTATACTTCATGGATGCTTTTAGTATATTCTAGCTTAGTCTTTTGTAAGCGTTGGCCTAGCTGTTTTGTTGCCCGAAACCCTGACGTATGACCTTTCAAATATATCAGATATAATTATGTTTTTCACGTTTAAACCTTATTTTATAAAATTATTGTTAGAATATTAATAATAGTAGAGACTATAATATAATATAAAAAAACAGGGGAGTGTTTGCAAACTAACTTAAATTATTATAAAGACATACCTACAATTCAATGTTGCCCCTGCTTTTAGTTTTAGTTTAATGATCGTCTGTCTTAAAACTTTACTGCCTAGGGTCGGTATTACAAAGTTAAACTGCAGTTTTCCTAAAATAGCGTACTACAATCTTTGTTTACGATTTACCGCAAACCGACGACCGCGACGTTCGAATTTTTACTTTCAAATCATAACCTTAAAAAGAAATGGCGTAGGTATTATACCATGTAAATGGCTTATGAAGTTGGACAACTGCTTAAGAACCTTCAAAATATGGCTACACAGCCATCCAGATTTTAATTTTAGATTATTTCGTTAATTTAGTATAAATTAGATATTTTGTAGATGCCATAGATTTTTTCAAGTTGCGTTTTTATATTTGTTCGTTAATGTATATTCTCTTACGGCTTGGTTTGCTTTTTTCTTGTTAATTTAACCTATTTTGTGTTTTCTAATAATTTTATTATTGTAATATTTTGCTTCATGATCGTAATGATAATGACAACCAGCAAAATGTACTAAACAACAATAATTACGGTAACTGATTTTGTGATAAAATATTAAAATAAACGGACCGTAATTATAATGACCGCCCATAGATTTTTAATGCTACCCAGATACGGTCAGTTGTTATTACATAACCACAGGACCGATTGAAGGTCCTCATATTGTTTTACATTTTTTGTTAAATTTTTTGTAAAATGCGGAACTGCAATGAGCTTGCCGTTCTTTTGCTAATTGTAAATGGGATATTTGTAAGTAGATTATTTTATTTGTTTGTAGTAAAATTAACTCGACTTGATTGGTCCATTTTTTTGCAACATTCTTTTGCTAAACTATTTTCAGTTATACACATACACAGAAAGAAAATTGGGAATATAGAATGTTTTTGATATTTTTTTGCATTGATTATATTACGCAATAGTATGTAAGAAATGTTTTAGCTATGCGTGGGTCAGTTATTAGTCAAAACCTATAGACATTGTGATCCAAACATACATTATGCCTGTTTCCATAACTTTACATTTAGAACTATAGACCACAAACAATATATGGATGGAATCGCCATTTTGAGCAGCTCGTTTGATAACACTATAAGTGTAAGTTACAACACTTAATATTATTTACAGTATATGGCAACGTAAGTTGAATTTTTTTTTAGGCTAATGCATCTCTAGAAGTTTTAATTGGCCAACGATATGTTTACATGACTTCAATATATGAAAGAAAAGCTTGCAACTCTGTACATAAATATTTTGGTGAATTCATATATGATATGGAAAGGGCTGGACAAGTAATACCAGGAATGTGTCCTATAGCCGAGGTATCAAGTATCATATTCTTATTTTCACCCTGCATATGGCTTCTCATACAGTAATTAATGCGTTAACCCTTTGCAATGACAAGCGAGGTCGGCTCTTATAGGTAAGGAGGGGTGCTCGTCCCCGCGTTGAACACCACAATGAAGTTCTGGGAAAAACTAGAATATGGTGTTCAAAAATTAGCCTCCCCCTGTCTGAAACCGAGCCGACGCTGCGCCGCCGTTGACATTGACATTATTTTATGTTGCAACTTTATATTTGGTCATTATAGTACTAACTAGTACTTTCTGTTGTAGGGCAGGTACCAATGGCATAACTATCTGCTAGATTTTGAGAAAGTTACCACCCTTGCAAATTTTCCATTCGGTAATTTACGTTTTAATGTAAAGTTATTTGACAAGAAGAATGCTCTGTATAGTTGCATCATATTTGAAGTACAACATAGTACCTATGTAAAGGAACGCATATTTTAATTCAGTTTCGCGTTGGGTGTAATGCATAAATGAGCTTTAGTTGCAGATAACGACTTTTATAGAAAATAATAAAATCTCAGGTAACCTTTTCTGCCACATTTTAGTAGACCCCCTGTATAATCAAATCTTATTTGTTTAAATAAAGCTCTAACAAATCGTATCCACCATTTTTTAAAGTTCGTATTAAAATAATAGTTGAAGTATATTTTCCCTTGGTTTCCTTCTCAGTTTCCATCAATGAAGCCACTTGACAAAAATCGGTGCGAAGGTTATTATTTTTTAGAAGTCTATAAATAATAAAGTTTTAAATAGAAACTAAATTACTTTAGTTAAGATACATTTAAGAGCAACAATAAACTTCCCTAAGCCTTTTAATTCTGAGTCAAAACACTTTTCAATTGTGCACTGTAACTTTAAAAAGAAAACTATTTTTTTTATATCTGAAAGTTTGACGTTTCATTTGGTACACATAGAGCAATAAGGAACCGAATTTATCTGATTCTATATGAATGAAAAGCAGCAGAAGGTTTTCCTGGAGAAGTCAGCAGGGAGAATCCTTGGTAAATAGAGCAACCGCCTACGAAATTGTTAAAGTTGTTTACTTCCTTGCAAGTGATATCTTATTGACCTAGTTCCACTATCCATTATGCGGCTGAATGCTTTCATTATTTTTACCCTAATTTTTTTATATTACTATTACATGCATAAAATAATCGAAAACAATTTATAGCACTGGCAGATACAGGCAAATTTATTTTCAAAAGTAGGTACCCTAAGAAAAGGACGTGCATGTTAATGTTTTTTGTATAAAATGTTTCACTTGAATAATACAGTGCTTTCATTAATGATTGATACCCACGTGACCATAAAATATAGGCAACCCAACTTACATAGTTGGTAAACCTTCATCCAATAATTCCTTAACTGATTGTATGTACGTAAATTAGGGCAGACATTGACACTTTAGTTATTTAGTTTAGTTACAACGAGTACCAATCCTACCTGACTTCAACATTTAAATCTGAAACTCCCAAGGACACCACGGATCAAAGGTCACGTGGGTATCAATCATTAATGAAGGCACGGTATTATGTTCTGTTGCAGCGGTCAATAGCTGTGGATTTCTGGTGTACACCCATGTGGATTTCCATGGATTTCCGTGCGTATTTATGGGTTTTTGTGGATGCTCGTGAATTTCTGTGGATATCCATGGATTTCTGTGGATGCCCGTGGATTTCTGTGGATGTCCGTAGATTTCTGTGAATGACCGTGGATTTCTGTGGATGTCCGTGAATTTCTGTGGATGTCCGTGGATTTCTGTGGATGTCCGTAGATTTCTGTGGATGTCCATGGATTTCTGTGGATGCCCGTGGGTTTCTGTGGATGTCCGTAGGATGCCCGTGGATGTCCATGGATTTCTGTGGATGCCCGTGGATTTCTGTGGATGTCCGTAGATTTCTGTGAACGACCGTGGATTTCTGTGAAGTCCGTGGATTTCTGTGGATGTCCGTGGATTTCTGTGGATGCCCGTGAATTTCTGTAGATGTCCGTGGATTTCTATGGATGCCCGTGGATTTATTTCCCAAAAATGTATTTCTGGTGTACATATTTTGGTCAGCTGTTGACCCCTCTGTTTTGGTAATGCAAATATCTGTAATTTTTTTGAAGTAATAATAGTAATACTACAATTAATTGTAGAATTATAGTATTTTTTATTGATGACTTTGTGGTTAGTTCATCTTTTATAACATAAATAGTTACGTTGAACATAAATACTTTTCAAAGTATTTAGAAACTTCTACATACTGGTTTGTTTTTCCCATAACTCGGAGAAAAAGCAATTTATCCAAGTTGTCACACAAGCAAAAATAAAATAAAACGGAAAAACTCCAAATGGAACAGACATAACCATTTGCAGCAGTCGTTACATTTCTTTACGGAATATACAAAATTGTTCGACGGTTGCTTTCGCTGAGCTTGTTTTCCTATAAATATTTAATTGAAACGTAGTTCAGTAGTTGATACAATGCTTTGCCTTTTGTGGGGGTTTCTGGCCGCCTTCATCAGAGTAAAATCATTATTTCGGATTGAACGTGATCATTCTCCAAACAGTTCATTTATTAAATTTCAAGTTGGCGTTCTGTTTTACTTTTATCGAAAGTAATGCGTAGGAGAATGGCTAGTTAATGAGATCATTACTCTCCTTTTGTTGAATTTTTGATGTAGATAATAAAAAAGTTTTCAAACCAAATTGACACTTGGATGTTTCTTTGACTGAATATTTTTATTATTGTTACGGCATATTTTTTAGAGGACAAGTAGCCCTATGTAAATATTCTAATAGCAATAAATTATCAAATTCATATTTTGGAAACATAACATTAAAACTGTCGATTTAATAATGTTGTAGGCAGTTTCTTCAACAAAGACAAAGGAATTAAATGCATACAAAAATATTCACATATTTAATATAAACCCTATTCCAAATTCAGATTTATTTCATTTGTTTATGATTTCCGATGATTTGTAATGTTTTCATTCTTACGTTACTAGATGGGAACTTAGTTTTTTCTAATTATTATGTTGTGGTACTTAAGGGCTTCTTCCTAATTAATTGTACTGCAGTTTATCTTCAATTACTTAAAATAAAGTTTTCATGAGAATATCAGAAAACCTTTCTGGAAAATAAGGTTGAAATTCATTTTATCTTATATTTTCTTCCTGTCGTTTCTAATCGCCGATTAAACCTTGAACAGTATCCGCATCGCATGATACACCTATGTCTTTATTATTGGAGGTTTCCAGTCCCTTCCTCCCAGCAGTAGTTTTTAGTTTTTATCCGAAATTTCGAGCGAATGTTTCCAAACGTTCTAATATTCTGACTGTGATACAGTTAACTATAGCAGAACCTTGCAATTCTTACGATTAAACTATGGCGTATTATAAATTATTTTCGGAAGATATTCAGAAAAACGTCTACCAAGATTACCAGAATCCATTAGATAAACTCAACCTGAAGATGATTCCGTAAACCCGAAAGAAGGCAGAAACCTTTGCGATAAAGGCCTGCGCAAACGAAAATCTCAAACAAAATTACAAAGGAAGATATATTCATGCTGCGACAGCCAAACGGCCAGTTCTCGATAGAAAATTGTGTAGATTAGATGTATCAATCCCAGGCCACAGTGAAATCAGAGGCAGAGAGAGGAAGCTGAAGACTTTGTGGCGGGGCTAATAAAGCTCTATTAGGCCTAGAACTAGATTTCGAAATATCCCCGAAAAATGTGAGAAACTAGTTTTAGGACCATAGCCGGTCGACTCTTCTTCGGCAGTTACAGAGAAAAGTCCGCATTACATGTGCATAAAGCTATTCAACAAATTACCAAACCAAATAAAGACGAATAAGGGTGAAAAACTATTTAAAAAAGAAATAAAAAAAATATTGACAGAAATGGAACCTCGATGGAACCTTATACGTTAGATCACTTTTTGTTGTCTCTGTAAATAAGTCAAATTTTTTGTATGTTCTGTAATCATGACGATATTTTTTCTTTTTATGTTGTTCTTTGTTCTCATGTATGACAAATGTATGACATGTTCTTGAAAAATAAAGATTATTATTATTATTATTATTATTATTATTATTATTATGTTAAAAGTGCGTATTCTGTATTCCAAGCAGCTGGATCCAAGGTATAAGTAGTCGTTCCTCCGTGGAAGATGGCAGCTGATGTAGAATGAAGGGATATTTTTATTTTACTGTCAGTATTCACACAAAATTTGAAATAAACTTCGTTGCTGTGGAGTAAAGTTACCAAAACGTTAACATAAGATTTTTAAAATAATTGAGTTGATGTATTGACCTTGTATGGCATTTTTGTAGGTAGTACCTCTATACCTCTACAACTTTGTTTAAAAATTTTTATAAATTAATGTGAACATCAGCAGATAACTTTATAAATTGAGAGGATTTATACAACATGATGTATAGCAATCGATACAGTTGACGTTGTATTAAGTATCACATTTCCAAAATGTATTCTGATACCATCACAAACATTTTTCACTGAAAGTATCATACACATGAAATGAACGCTTTAGAAATGTAAAACCACATTAGCGAGCTACATTTATCTTTCACAAACACGAAGTTGCGAAATTATGGCCAGCAATTTGTTTTAACCCAAACCGGGTTATTAAAAAGAAACTTGGAATTAAAGTAATCGTAAACAGAGTTTTCCTGAATTAAAGGATCTACCTAACGATGTTCGGGTACATCGTAGCTTGCAGGTATAAAATTTAAAAATATTAAAGCAGATCCTCTGATCCTCCTTTAAAAATTGCAAATAAATTATTATTCAAAAGCATACTAACTATTCCTCTATATCCAACCACGACATAATATTTACTGTAGTTAGTTTATGTAGTAGCAGATTCGAATGCAAAATAATTGTAATCTGTGTTTATAAACTCGGTGTTTAGATGTTAACGATACGCACAGATTAAAAGATCTACAAATTATTAATTTCGATTAAGGCGGCTAGTCAACTGATGATTTTCGCCTGATCAGACATCGTATACGAGTGTGAAAATTATTAGTAATTCTTGCGAGTTGCAGACTAATGTTTCTAGGATTAATAACCAAAAAGCGTCATACAACAATAAATATACAAAACGACGAAGATATAAAAGCTCGTTGATGAAATCTCTACTGCTACCACAGCACTACTCGACATATTTGGATTTTTCATTTCGTACGCGTTGCTATGACAAACCGTGCGGAAACAATTTTGCGGCACCGTTCACCGTGACAATCGGTAAACAGCAAGTAATTACCTACATTCTATGCTTACTCCTATAGAATATTTAACATGGGGAGTAGAAAAATAAAATGTCCTGCATATTTATTTGCGAGCTATGAGTAAGTACCTATACTGTAGCTAGATGTAGAAAAGCGATTGGCAACCACCCTGTAAATAATGCAAAGCAACGATCATACATGAATAATGACGATAGAATATGTCTGTTTTATAAAATATAAGTCAGTTCCAAGCTGGTAAAAGGGAAGCGATTAATTTTCTAATACATACATTAATAAACCGTCCTTTTGATACAAAATGTTTGCAAAGGGAATGACAGTATAATTATTAGTAACATCAGCAATTTTGCAGGACCCTCTTTTATACAAAAGGGTATTTGAAGAGAGTGTACCTAATATAATATAATTTATTCTCACTGGGTAGGTATCTATTTATCGTACAGGGTGTTTCTTAAATCGCGGACACGGAGCACAGTACTACATTCCCCTCCAGATACCAATTGGAAAAATATAATACAATAATGCCCGTTCTTCGCTAGTTTCAGAGTTATTCTCCGTCAAAGATTGAGATTCAATTCCTTTATGCTTTGGAAAAACGGGTAAATTTTAACCGTTCCGAATTGTTCATCAATCAAATATTAAATCTTAATAAATTTGGAATTTTTTATACGTTGTATTCCTTCCTCCGAAGACATTCTTTCTGATAAATATCTGTTGTTAAAATTTTTTTCAATATGTTGCAACAGTGCATTGTAGCTATGAGGTTATTACCTAGGAAACTTGTTCATACTGCCTTATTAAAACACCAAACGTTTAAAACAAAGTCCGTGCAAGCATGCGCAATGTTGTCAAATTTAAATTTTTTAAAATGCGAATAACTCCGAAACGAAATACATTAGGACAAAATCGCCTATACTTTTTCAACTCAGTTTTAAGATGAGAATCGCGTAGTGCTCTCCGTGTCCGCCATTTAAGAAACACCCTTTATAACCCAAAATACTACATTATTTTCTCGATTATTTTATAAAACTAAATGAAAAGTGGAGAAATTTAAAGGTTATCGCTAATCTTCGGTATTTAATGCCACCTAAGTATAAAGTATGTTGTTTTAGCCGGAACTAAGGAAGCGGGAATGTAAACTTTGCTAATAACATGAACTTGCCAAATAGGAATCAATCATTTAGTGTCGTTGTAAGCTCAAAGTTTGTGGATGTAAACGAATTTAAAATTTGGCGTTATAGTAAAATATCTTCAATTTAAAAATTCTTGAGCAATATGAACTTCTTGGTTACCTACGCAAAATTAAAAAAAAGACCGAACTGTACACCGAAAATCAAAAACAGTTATTATAATGAATTATTTTGATAATGAAACTCAGAAACACGAAAATTCCAAAGAAAAGACTTATCCAGTTGCGATTTCTATTTGTGATACTACATAAAGAATTCAATATTTTGAACTTGGTTACCGACTATGTACTCGCTTTCCATTCAAAATTAATTTTCACTCTACAGTCATTTAAAAAGAACTGCATTTTTGTTTGTGTTTAATTCAAATATTTTTTTGTAAATTTGGTTGAAAAATCGTTTATTAACGGTAGACGTAAATTCAAAAATATTGCAAATATACTCACAATTTTAAGAGATCATTCGCAACAAAACTTTACTTTAGCAATGAAAGATGAATAGGTAATTGAAAAATTAATTGACTTACCTACCTGTAGAAAGATTAATTAAAGTTATATGAACAAGCTCCTCCAAAATTATTACATAAACATATTATGTAGGTAGTTTCTGTTTCCTGGCGTTTGAGTCACGTCACAAGGTTGAAATTATATTTGTCAAATTAGAGAGGAAAGCGCTTTCCTCTCGTGTTAGACACAATTTTTTTTCCAGAAAACCACTGAATGCCACTTACAATTTAATTTATAAACAAAATATGTTAGGTTATTGTTGTTACTTGAAATTGAAACGGAGTCGGTAATGCAGAGAGCGCGCCAGCACTTAACAGTGTTGCCGATCTCAGTTTTGGCGGCATGGGTTCATACTAGAGATTTTCTCAGATGCTTCGCTTATGGGTGGGTTGGGGAACATACCGTCTGGGTACTTTCAAAACCGAACATAGGGGAATTGCATTGTAAGTAACCTTTATATAGATTCCTGCTCGCCATTTAAACCCACAAGGATGGTAATGGTATGAATAGAACGACAAAAATACAGCGCATCTGATGGTACCAATAAATGTTAGTACTTAGTTATCTTTTTCTGTAAAAAAAATTATAAAATAATGCTATTTTGAAATAATATAGGTTGCTATGATTGTCAACTTTTTTTTATCTGTCAATTAAATTATAAGAAATCAGTCGATGTTTCTGTTATTAATATCAAATAATATGAATAATAACGAGTATTCAGTAGGGCAGAGGGTTTTTATAATAAAGATATTACCATCCTTGTGGGTTTAAATGGCGAGCGGGAATCTATATAAAGATCAGTTACAATGCAATTTCCCTATGTTCGGCTTTGAAAGTTCCCACTCGGTATAATTGCAATGGGGAAAAAATCCATGGGTTCTGAAGTGCTGTAAGGACAAAAATGATACTATTCACTTCTTAGAACTTCTTCTTGTCTACATCAACAGAATGGGGGGGGGGTGGGGAGCGAAATATAACCATCTTCATCAGATATCCAAGGAGATATGGGTGTGGTGTTAATGGAAAAATATTTATATTTTTGTGTCCTGTTAATACAATATTTTTAACACAAAAGGAAGTGATTTCAGGCCGGTATAACTACGGTTAGGAAGGGGATGGATTAGAAAAAAAAAACTTTACTTTCAACCTTTTGACTCAAACGCCAAGAGACGGAAATTACATGTGCTTATGTAATCACGAGGAGGAGATTGTGAAACATAACATGTCCTATAAATTCACTACGGAACTAATTCCTCTTGTTCTTCTTTGAAATTGCACTAGTACAGCATTTTGATACCCCCGGACAAATAAAATAAATTGCAGTACAGGCCACAGAACAAAAGGAAGCAAAATCAAGTTACATGTCTTTCTATAGAGGTTAAGGCTGAGAAGTGCGGCACTTGTTGAATTATATATAGCTCTAGCGTCAATATTGCTCTTAAGATTGGAGTTTGTTCTTCGCTCCTACTCCTACAAGATTAATGACCTTGACTGTGCTGGAAGCATTTATATCTCGAGTGAAAGATGACGAAACAGCCCTTGTTTCATGCGTAAAAAATTCATAGCCGTTTACCTCTTACCCTGCTTTTCATTTTTACTGCTGACTCCAAGGTAACTTCGAAATGACATATTAAATTGACGGAACCAACCGCCACGCTCGGAACAAACCCCATATGCAATAAAATACGAATTTTATTGGATACGGAAACTGTCATTTTTTGAACGTTGAAACTTTTTTATTGTTTATTCTCTGTAATTGTTATAAGTTATAACTGTAGTCTGTATAAAAAAATAAAACAAAAAATAGTAATCTCACTCATCGCAGTCCCCTCTACAATATTTAATGACTCTGATAGTTGTGTTAGACTTCCCCTGAAGTGGATGTGCACCATTTTTAAGTTTTCTCCACTATCTTGTGTCCGAATCGAATTATACCCTTCCAACATACACAGGGAATTTTTGAAGATTGTACGCAATATTCGTAGTCCTTTTTTCTTCCTTAAGGCGTCATAATTTCTTGAGGACCCATTTTTGTAACAAAGTATATTTGGTTTAGTCGGTCCATATTTAACCTCAGGAATCTGTGGTTAAGCTATGTCACCATATTTTAGGGGCACCCTGTTTATTATATTATAAATTTTATACTACAGGGAAATGTTTAAAGTTACAAAAGCAACTTACTCGCTTTTCTCGGTTTTTGCAATTAATTTCAGGGTTACCACCTTGTTACTATAGCTCTGTAGTTTTTACGAATAAAAAATTATTTAGACAAAAAACAAAATACAGAGAAATCTACTTTATTTATAGACCCTACGTTTTTAGTTAATAGTATATTAAACGTACGGAAGTTATGCCATTAAATGAATTTAAAGCTTTTACGCGACTTGCGGGGAATTCATTCGAGCTTAAATTAAAAACATGCTTGTCCCAGTTTTTGCTGTAAATTACTCTTCAGTAGTTCAGTTATATTACAATTTAATGCTTAAAGTAAATTGTCTTACTTACTATTTTCTAGTAATTTAAGTTACACGTTAACGCGTTTGTATTTTGTAATATTATCCATTCCCTTTATTAATATTTAGCATTTCTAGTTAAATTACAAAACAAGGCACAAATTATATATTAATCCGTTACATCTTACACTCTAAAACCCTTTATGATTATGTAAATGTATTCCACCTGGCTACACCGTTTTCCATTTCAGAAAACAAATTAATATTAACTTAACTAAATGAGTCCAAACGTTTTAACACTTAAACTTATGTACACACATATTACGCATAGAATTCAGATAGCAATCTGTGCCAGCAATTTCAATAAACCTTGGACGTAATATAGGTATACTTAGTTTTAATATTAAATTCATTTACAAAATATACAGTTCGTGAAATATACAAACGGTATATTAGTCCAAAAAAGAAATCTTAAATAAATAAATTTAAGAGTCCAAGATGTCTGCGCTGACCAGTCTACCAAATAAAACTCTGAACTGTGTGTTCAGCAAATTAGGTATTTGGTAAAATAAGATTTAATTTATAGAATACCAATCACAAATTGAATCAGATTTAAAGTAATGTTTAATCACATTTCGTAGTAATTTACATTAGATGTGTGGGAATACCTTTCGAACTATATTCTTAATTTACTGGAATATGGAAAGAAACAGTAACATCAATTATAGCGAACCTTGCAGAATGCGTTTCCGTAACTTCTAAATGTTATATTGAACAGATCTTTTGTACAATAATACACGCGTTGTTAAGATTCTTAAGGAATTTAGAAACTACTAATAATAAATCGAAGAGGATCCTCTATACTTGTGATTTTGAAATGTAATGAAATTCCTTTTCAATATTCCTGAACAGTATATGAAATAAACAACCATATATGTGCGTGATATGAAAAGATGAGAGGAGCTTGCTTTAGTTTATGAATAAAATAAAGCTGTTTTCAAAATCCGGTCAAACCCAACACATAAACAAAAAATATGGACAAAATCACCCTCATGGTTTAGAAATATTTTCAAGTGTTTACTTTGTCTATATACTATAATGCTGCAAGTCCACTAAAATGTAGTTACACAAGCATAGTGTATTCTAGGAGAATAATTAATTTAAATTACAAAAAATTTGGTCAAAGGAAATGTATATTTTGATTGCATTGTTGTAATTTGTATATTCTATTGAAATTTTGTAACAAGAGCACTTGTTTTATTGCTAAACTGGAAGTTTATTATTAAGAAATATTAACTGTAATCGTTAAAGGATATACGACATATTCTTATCAGTTTGTTCTTTCATAGCCAGCCATATTAGATGAAAATAATTTTTGACTAGGTAGACTGTATACGAAGCAAAGGACAAGATGAACGTAGTGGGAAATGAAACTGAGACAATGGAACATTTCAAACCACATGAGCCCCTTTGGCTGCTGTGTAGGCAAATAATAATTTATTACTGCTGCAGTACAATATAGATAGAATTGTTAATTTTCTTAAGGCATTGTGGATAGAAGTACTTGTTACTTTCAGGTGGGTGTTTTGGATCTTAGATGATATTTACCAATAGATATGAGTTAGGGTGAAGCAACATATCGACAGTCGAATCAGAACCGAGAAAACATGACTAGAAGGGACAGCTTGTATGTACAGTATCTTGTATTTTGTAAATCCATGGCAACCCGCTATTGACTGGACTAAAAAAATACAGAAACTGAAATATATTCTCATATTTACAAACAGAATTGCTCTCAGAATCCTCAGAAAGAAAAATAGTCGAGTATGTTTCTTTTCAAAGTATTTGTAATGTAGTTTTATTAGAAACTACATGGAAGAGAGCGTTTTATCGGATTTTCATTTACAAAGCTTCCAAAAGAATTCAACAAGTAGCTCGTTAAAGAAGCGTTCCATATTGATTCGTATTCGCCATGTCATCGTTGCCTGAAAACGTTGGGAGGAAATTATGATGGATAGCAACGCAAAAATACACTTTGGAAATTCGAATACCTGATTTATTTCCTTGTTGTTTCTTGTTTATATATACGAGAAAAAACAATCTGCTAATTGTAACGCCAATGAGCAATTTCTCCTTGTCCAGTCAAATTTCTTTTTAATGCAAAACATAGCATTCCTAATTTACTTATAATAAAGTGATGTAAAGAGAAACATGCATATTAGTAAGAACGGTAACGACATTTTACCGATCGAACATATCTGTTTGGAGGAGGAACGACCGACGACTCCAATTTTTGTCTGAGTTTTTAATTTTAAGTAATACATAATGCTCCCAATTTATTGCCATTTGCATTTTATTATATTATATCATCAATTGTAGCAAAGGAGTGATCTGAATTTTTAAATTGAATATATTTCTTATTTATATTTTTGATGTTTATTTATGAGCAGAGTCATATTTTACATTTTATCTTTATTCAATTTAAAAGTGCAAGTTAACGTAGATAGGTCAGTGCTACATATCAGCAAAAGGCGTCGACTTACAGCGATTATAGCCGACGTAAGCAGTGCAGTCTTCCAAAATAATATTTTATTTTATTTCCTTTTAATAGGTATTAGGTAATAGGTATTAATAATTTTTGTTGTACGAGCCTTGGGCGTTCGGTACAGTACTACTACAGTAGCAAGCGAAAAGTTGGATCTTTTTGGACAGGTCATTGCGACGGCCGTACTATTTTCACCGATTTTGTCACGTATTTTATAACAGTTCAAAAACTAGGAAACCAAAGCTTCAGTCAAAGTTTTCTTCCTTACAAGAAATTCAGCATCTTCAGAATATTTAAAAAATCGTCGCAATTTTTATCAAATTTACTTGAATTTCTGCCTCCTGTAGTTTCGGAGACATTATTTTGGATACACCCTATATAAAATAATAATTTCAACCTGAATATTTTTTAAAAGCAAAAAGTAGTTATTTTCTAATATGGACGGTGATTAAAAAGTACACCGATAACTTGTAGGAGGTGATTCCTCTCGTCAAAATATGTTTAAATGACTCAGAGCCCGAAAATTCCTGGTTGCCGCGATCTCTACTTTAGCCGACAAAGATGGAACAAAGAATCATTATTTTTTTCGTAAAAGTTCAACCAAATAAGATATTGTTGTGTGGTTCTTAGGGGAAGTAATTTCCTCTACCTAGTTGGGGGGGGGGGCACTTATTAGTGTATTTTGAGAGTTTTAAAAGTATCCAAAACACCGTAAACCTGATGACTAATTTCCTTTTTTAATTCTTAACTTTTTTGTGTTTTCACTTTTCGTAAATTCAAAAAGTATTACTCAAAACTCTTAAAAGCCACGAATTTTAATTTAAATGTCTATATTATTCATCTCTATAATCATAAGAATGTTATTCTAAAACCTTATCGCATAAAGAAATTGATAAACAGTAGGTACAAGTTTCCTCGAATTTAAGTGCGAGAAATCACATCTGGTTGAAAACGTGATACCATGTGGTGTTACCTTGTCTTGGTTTTGATTAGACATCCTTGTCTATCTTTTACCTAAATGGGCTACATGGTGAGGAATCTTCGCACTACTTTTTGGTCATTCAATTGGTTTGTAGGTATTAGTTATGCCTTGAATGCTTTTGGTGCGTGATGTGCGGTTACTACTTAATTATGAAAAAACAATATTTTTGACAATGTGAAGGTAAATTCTTTTAAAAACTTTAGTAAAGTCTTTTGTCTAATAAGAATATCTGAAATGAACACTAAAATATGAAAGGAATCAAGAAAAAAGTACTTATATGTAGAAAAATATTTAGAACTAAATAAATGAATGTGCTAAAGGATTATCGTTCTTAGGACTAGAACCGGGTTGATAAGTGTAGTGTAATGAACTTTACGGCATTCTACAGTGTAGTGTAGTGAATACTGTTACTGTATATACTTATTTGTGGAAAACGGATAGGTATCCAGGAGTGTGCGCATGTAAATGAACAGGACGTGATTGTTTCAAGAAGACAACGCCGATCTAAGAAAAGGTAGGTAAAACATGGTTGGAGGAATAACTCTATGTAATGTAATGCATGTCAGTATACAGTAATATTACTTACGCAACAAGGCAGGAAATAATAATATTATAACAATAATAGCAACTCTTTTAAAAGCGCTGCCTTGCGGGACCAAGAGGGAAGGCCTTGTCCTTGAAAAGCTTCATGGAAAGTTTTTAATGCAAAAATATTGTATAGCGCAAATTATTAGCATATTATGGTAGTAAAAAATTAACAAAAAATCATTGACTACAACACAATTTTGGACAAACAGCATCCCAAAATGCATTTTACCAATTAATTTTAAGACATGACATTTAGGTACCCATGCACGAACTTAGGGTTTCGCTTACAGGAAACTTTCAATCTGTTTAAAAGGCAATCAACATGCATTCGATTTAAACATTTTAATTATATTTATAAATATATTATCAGTAATTTAATAGTTTAAATAGTTTTAGCAACGCCAATTTTTAAATTGTAAATCATGGCATATTGACATGCATATTTAAAAATCGACAAGTTTTAAATTAGTATTTTAAAATAAAAATCTTACCTTTAATTTTATTTGGTGAATTATCTCACTATCCTTTATAAAATGAATTGTCCAAAACCACTTTAATTGACCACGTAACTACAGAGTGATTGTAGATAAAAAATAAAAACGGTAATTGAGTTAGGTAGGAAAGTTAGGTTAGATTTACATTGTTTTGTTTATTTCACTTCAGAACTGTCAGAATTTATGTAAACGATGCGTATGGCCACGCCCATAAATTCTGAAGAGATATTGAACTGAAGAGTGAAGCATATTATTTCTCATATAATAGACCTCAAAATACAGTGCTTATGTCAGAATATCAGATTAGCAGTACCTGCATGAATATTTTTACTGACTTCCCTTCAAGAATTATAACAAGGGTAAGTACCTAAGTAACTTACTTTCCGTTGTAAATAGCCACCAAAACCAAGGCCCCCTTAGTATACCAGGGCCCTCTCATTGCCGAGCACCACCAAAATTATAATGGTCATACTCCCACATAGCGTGCCCATTGAAACTGCGTTTTTTCGCACAATAAATGAAATAAACCTATTTCAAATACAGTAAATATAAATTTTACTGGTTGCAAATCATTTCTATAACTATCCTATACCATTACAATCGAAAAATATAATAGGCGATACTTTATTAGACATTTATTAGAACGCAAGAATTTACAAAGGAGTGACAGTTAATTACATTTAAAATTAATTTAAATACTACATTTCAATAACCATAAGATATTTATCTTTATTTTATTCTAAGTGTATAACTTTTTATTATAATTATACCGGGTGGCTGATCTCAGGGATGTACATAAGGATTTAACAACACACCTTTTTTTACTAGTAACAAAAACAACAACTTCAATGTCAATTTTTAGTTTTAAAAGTGATGACTTTTAAGACGGTTGCGGAAAAAATAAATTAAATAAGATTCTGCAACAACTAAAATACATGCAATTTGGCAAAATCAAAAACTGAATTCCTGAAATTCCTGACATTCTTTTTAAGGAAACGTCTTAAATGTCTTTCTAAATTAGATACATTTGCGTACGGTGAAAGATTTCAGGCGCTAATTTTCTGAAAGTATTATTTCCAGGATTACAAAATCTCTGATCAAATGATTTGTCTCGAGAGATTTTATTTCGATAGCGCATTCCCAGAGAATTGGTCTCTGAGAATTCGTAGGGTTGTACTCATATAATTTTGTCACCTATTTTCGAGCACGTTATTCGGAATAATTGGTTCCGGACCCACATCTCCTTAGAAAAAGGATGAGCAGTTACAAACCTGAACTGAATTGTTTCCATTGCTGCCACTTTAGTTCGCTTTTTACCTTCCCATACCACCACTGGTATACCTATTGGAAGTATTAATATCCTGAAAATTTTCGAAGTTGAGATTTTCGCGGAAATACGTGGGCCCCCCGAACCCGAAAAATTGGTCTAGAATAAATGTCTGTCTGTGGTTGGGGGGGTAGGTGTGTACATATGTGACGCCTCTAACTCAAAAACTGGGGAACCGATTTAGATGAAATTTTAAATGAAGGGGTATATCGAAAATTCATTGACAAAATAAATTTTTCAAAAAAATCCGAAACCGGAAGCGGAAGGTAGACATGGTTTTTTGGTAGGTAGTATTTTTTTTCAGAAGCGGAATTTTAAAAATTTGAATGAGGATATGAAAGAAGATCATAATTCAAGGGAAACAGTTTTTTGACGGATTCTCTAACTTCAAAATGGCGGCCGCTATGAATTTTTCAAAATTTCGAGTTTAACGCCCCATAACTCAAAAACCAGTTAACTGATCAGGTTTCGCAACAACTTGTTTGAAAGCCCTTTGGTAGTATTACACCATGAAAAAAAAGTTATTTAATAAATCACAAAACGGTCGCAACGGCGCGGCGGCGCTCTTCCAAATATTTTGAAATTTTTGAAAAATTATTACAAAAAAACTGGTCCTTAGAATTTTGTTCAAAATTTCTATACTTATGAAGCTTAGTATTAGCAAGTTCCTTTCCGCAGCTGTTGTTATTTCCACCATCTGATTTAGGTGGAGGTTGAATCAGTATAGTTCTTGCTACTTCCTTATTCAAGGTTGGCCGCTATCAACACTTGGGAAGACGGTGCAGAGTGGGTTGTTACAGGGTGTCAGCTATTGCAACACAGCCCAGCCAAAATCTTGCGTTTTGCATTAAATCGAAACACTGAATTTCGGTTATCAATTTAATGGAAACTCAAATATCGAGAAAACACTCAATCCACACAATGTTTTCAAATACACAACAAACCCACGACAGTGTAAATTTGAAGATTTATTTCTATACAATGTTGAGATTGTATGTATTCATATTTCGAATATTCAAATAATAATATTATATCTAAATCCCATTGACGTGCCTTCTACAAAACTTTCTAACAAATCCAGTAGAAAAACCGTTCACGTTTATTGTAATTCAGAATACCACTGCTGAAGTGTCAGTCTATCATTCCTATCATTTTATTCCACATACCATAAGTACTGTTAGTTGTAAAATAAATATCAGTTTAATTTAAAGTAAATTAAAATACATTTTAAAGAATAATTCCTAATATTTAGTTGCGATAATGTAATTTATGCTTTATATTCTCTCTATAAACTCGTCCGGTCGGTTCTGTATATCGATTTTTATGTATCTTGTAGTTTATAATCAAAATTAATTAAACATTCTTGAATATACCTACTTCCAAGCAGCTGAATTGTCTTGGCTATCTGCTCTTTACTCTTTCCTCCTATGACGGTTATTGATATTTATTTTATTTATATATTCCAAAAGCAACGTGTGATGGGTAATCAATCACAAGTAGGATTGGTTGTTTCGGGTCTACAATATAATTTATGCAAATATTGCATTTGACATGGCTTACTGATTAGAGTTAAATGTTCTCTTTACCAGTTTTTATCAAATTTACTGTTTAGTACATACAATTGGTTTAATATTCGTACTATCCCAGATATCTACGTCGTATTTTGGAAAATATATTTCAACTTCAATAAAAAAATACAATAAGTAAGTTTTCAAGAAACGTATATACCAAATTACAAAGAAATACTTCAGATGATATGAAATAATTATTAATAAAGAATTTTTTCAGCCTATATTGTTCAAGCGTGTTTAATAAAATATTGTTTCACCTTGGTAAAGGTGACTAGAATAGTTCAGAAAATATAAGAGAAAAGTTACACTTGTTTTTCAGACTAGCATAAAGCGCGAATTGTGTCACGTTTCAGATCTTTATGACGCGACATGAAAGCTAAACGCAGAGCATCACCCAATAACCGCCACTAATCCGTAGCGGCAACCAAGCTATTGTTCTTCTATAGCTGTGTGCATTTTTTATAGGCACTCAAACCAGACGGATAATACTGAGATTAACTTCAAATTTCCGAACCATTTGATTCTGAAAATATCAACTTGAATTTATACTGGCGTTGAAAGTTTCAGATGAAAAAGTATATGAGGCAGAAAAATGAGATTTATCTTTTGTGTATTACGATATTGTGTATTAAAATGTTATTTCTCTTCTGACCATTATAGTATCTCTCACTAAAACAGTACTTGCGCAATATATAAAAAGTCTAAGTAAACTTCTAATTTTATCAAGTTTCTACATTGAATTAGCTATAAACTATACAGGATGTTCCATAAATATTCCGACAAACTTTTAGTGGTGGTAGGGGAGATCAAAACTTTATAAACATATTATGTGCGAGAACGCATCGTGTTTGATAACGAGGGTGTTGAAAATTGTAAAAAAAAAACGTTTTTTTTTTATTAATTTATTGCATTTGAATGAAATTATAGTTTACAATAATTTATTGTTCAAGATTTCCTTCAATACAAAGATTGCACTGCCGCCGGGTCATTGACACGCGCACCCTCTGGAAGATTCCAGGGATAGCTTTAACTTGCGCACAAGCGGACATTATTTTTGCGACAAGATCTTCCTAATCACGAATGGTTGTCTCGTAGACTAAAGGTTCAGATGACCCCAAAGGAAAAAATCAAGGGGGTTTAAATCGGGAAAACGCACAGACCAGGCCACGGGACCTCCTATTCCAATCCACTGCTTGCCGAATAGCTGCACCAATTTTTTTTTCTCGAAGTTCTCAAACATATGTTTATCAACCAAAAAATGTTTGTTTTGATGTCCCCTACCACCACAAAAAATTTGTCGATGTAGAAATCTTGCATTATCTCATGGTTCAGACGCAGAGAACCTAAAATCGTCGCTAGCCGTCATACTCATACCTAGGCCATACAGGTTATATTCCGACCTTCCACGAACGCTCTGCGCAATTCTGGGTCCATGAGGCAGTACACAATACTTCTACATATGGAAGACCCTGTATAGTACATGCAGCTGAAGGTGTATGCCATACTTGTAGATTACCAAACTTTATAGTGTTCGGTTTAAGTGGAGATTTAAGTAGTATGTGTATTTTATGTCTTATCCATTACAAATCCAGATTACCGATACTGAAACGCACTTTAATAACTTTGGTTATAAAATATTTGACGTCAGAATTGCAACTTCTGTCAAGGAGTTGCATTAAGCTTTCGCCACTTGAGGGTATCCTCGAATTTTATGAATTCTAAGGAAGCATCAACGAATGCATATGGTTTTTAAATAGGAAAAACAAAACATATGTGCAAGAATCTAAATCTGAGTGTTTATTAAAACCTCTGCCAGATATTTATTTTTATTGAAAGTAGCTCTCCTGAGAAACTGACAATGTTACATTTCGTTAATCTGCAAAATGCATCCTCTGGATCTGGAAACAAAAACAATGTTTATCATACCTCCTGTAGAACATCCTTTTCCAGCACTTATGCTCTTAAATGACTTCGCGTTTATTTTGTTGAAAAGTTCAGGAAAATTCAGTCCTTTGAAAAGGGACATTTGTCATGTGCTACAATGCATCACCGCTTGAACGAACAGAGAATCTTAAAATAGTTCCATCACTCAACACATTCCATGTAACACTTATCCCTCCCCTGCGAGCTGCTATTCAATAACGACCAGCTTTGCTGGAATTTTACTATGGTAATAGTAGAAGAAAATTTGCTTTTAAAATAGCACGTAGCTGTTCTGTTAGTCGGTACTTTGTACAAACTATTAAGGATAAGCAATAATCACAATGAGAATCAAATTAAAGTTGCGAGTAATTTGGTTCATTCTGCGTTGTTTGTTCCACTGTACCATTCGTTCAAAGAGAAAATTTAGGTATGAGGTAGTTGTTACATTTACTTTAAGTCAATGTACATGTGGGAGAATGATTGAATTCGTAAATTAGTTGATGTGCAGATTCATTACGTACCAAAATTAATTTGCTTTCACTTTATATATACCTAATATATGCATGCAGTTCGTCAAACAACAAACAAAATTTATTAAAAGCTTTCCGACGCGTTCTCAAGTTTAATATTAACGAAATTTCTAAAGTTTACATTTTCACTTAATTTTAGGGATACGGAACAAATTACGAAAATTGCTTTCCTTAAGAAAATGTAAGGCGATATCTTTTGAAAACGAGGACAGCCGCTACGTAAACGTTATTCTAAAAGCTCGAACATAGTCTTCATTACTGCGACATTGGCTTGAGTGCAACAGTTTCTTTTCGTTTCTGTAAATGTAAAATCTGCGGCTATCAGGATTTTCTCGGAAATATAACGGAGCTCGCAATTTTGAAAGTGAAACATTGTAGAGCTAAATGTTTTGATTAGTTCAATTTTCTTGACTGTGGAGTTTACGCTTTTAACTTTTTAACCCACTGTTCCTTTTTACAAGTAAAACAGGAATTTGTATGCGATAAATCGAGTATTCTAAATTACAGTTGAAGAAAAACCAAGAACCCTTTTGCATTCATTACGGAAATTTAAATAAAAAATATTGTACTCTGTGAAAGATCTAGTCAAATATTTTGCAGTTTGCACAAAGTATCACTATCCGTCCTCGTCGCTGGTTAGTAGACGAGCTTTAGTGGGCACCAATATCCCGCAAAATTTTTTATGAATATAATTTAAGTCCGCTTCTCTGATTTTTGATCGTTCTCTTGGAAACTAGGAAAGCCTTCGTTGGGAGAACTGTAGATTTAATTCGTGTTTCCAACAAAACTACAAGTTGCAGTATAATAAAACAAAATATAGGATTTGGATCTCATTCTGCAGCTTATGCTTCTGCTTCAACAAAATGCTTCAAGTGTTATCCTAAAAGCTTACAGATGAACAAAAACGTTTCCCTTGTTTAAACCTGCGATTACATTTCATAGCGTTTTTTTTTCTCTGGCATATATAGATTCACCTTTAAATTAAAAAACAAATCTTTTAAGATTCCTAAGAAAAATCTAGGCCACAGACTACTTCCTTTACGGTAATTTACATGGAAATATTTATCAAAAAATATTTCACTTCAAATGGAATTTGTTTACGGGGATACTTGTTTTGCATTTCTAATTCGTTTTGTTCGTATAAATTTCTCGTCATTGCTTAATGACCCAATTTACATGCGATGTGGCTTTAAATTCCCTGTACGTGCAAAGCTTCGTTCTCACCAGAGTGTTTAAAATTATTGTGTTTGGATGTCAGTTTTCAAACAGATGTATTTGAAGTCAAGCTGTTTGTGGTTTTTAGAAAACACCTTTCATCCAAATAATGAAAAAATGGTAGATAGGTAACTTGAAGGTGTGTCTTAAATGGTTTTGAAGTTAATTTATAAAGATGTAACAAATTGCAACTACCAAGAGACTACTTGGTGTGTAAGTGGACAGTGTAGGTAATACAAGGTAATACAAGAGAATATCGTCTAAGTATCGTATCAGTTTTAAATAAAGTACAGTTGTACCTGTCGAAACAGTTGAAAATGTACTGAATTCTGTTCTTCCTGTCGCGATATTTTTCATGCTCTTTTTTTATTGTTTTACCCGAATGAAAATTATGATGGAAGTAATATTTTCCGCTAGGTTTACCACTTGAGCCACTTAAATATTCTTCCCTGACCATTAAACCAAAACAACCCAAACACCGTTTATCATGGCTATTACAGTATTTCAACAGAACAGCAAGGCACGGGTACAGGAAGGTAGTAGGTTAACCTTGTCTACACAGAAAGAGAGTTCCACTCATTTGCAATGATAATACGACAACCCTGGATGACAATAATGGAATGAACACCAAGTCCAAGGCCCATTAAAATGCACTTAAAAGGCTAGACTTATCAAATAGAGAACTGTAGAATGTGAAATATAGAAAATTACAAAGACACTAAAATTGAATTAAAAAATTAATTAATGAAACCCCTTGACCATAATCTCGAAGGATACGAAGACACATTAAAATAGGAGCCCTACAACCATGTTATAGAAAGTCAGATAGATCTTAATCAACTATTTGATGATTTATTCATTTGTTAAAGATTTCTTGTTTTAAACAAATTTTTAGAATGACGAAGAACTGGAAGGTAAGAACGACACCCGTGATTTGCTCTTCCCTACTAGCTAACTGATCAGTTTCAGAACGTAAAAAGAGGTTATAATTTTATAATTATTATAACAGAATAATAAATGTATAGTAATCGTATTAACTTAAAAATATATTGTAAAGAAACTATCATAACTTGCACTTCCCTTCAGACACCGTTATAAAAGTAAAAACAAGCTGGATAAATCAAATAAGAAATTTTATTTTTGAATCTGTGCAAATGCTTGTTCTTCTAGATTTCGCCATTTCAGCAATAATTTACAAAGAATTTCTGGATTCTTTTTGTACTAAGCCAAACGTCGTGTTACACGTCCTGTTTAATGAAAACTTATGAGGTAATTCGCATAACAGGGGTTAAAAATCGATGCGGCAAATTTGTTTTACTTACCAGTTTTTACCAAGAACATTTGAAATTTATCGTTCTCGTTTTTATCGTTTAGTAGTTCTCATTACCCTGCACCATTATGAAGATGAATTTCGTGCACTTCAACTTTTAATTGAGATAACAGTTAAATTTTATTTTTATGTAGAAAATTAACACCGCTGGTGTTTAAATATTAGATATGTCCCAACATAATACCCATCCTTTGTACAGTTTCGGTGCATACAACCGTTGTATTTTTCACTTAAAAAAAAAAATTGGGAAGTTTGAATGTGGATTCATAAAATAGACATGGCTATGGCATGGCTTTTGTAAGTGATGTTTTTTTATGTATCTATGACGACGGGCATTAAGATCGGGCGTTATGTATAACGCATCACCTATAAACCATTCCATGTCATTATGAACTGCTTAATATACCTACCTACCTCCTTTGACAGATATAAACAACAAATAGTTGACAAGTGTAAAGTAAAACTTAATTGTGTACCAAGGCCGCAAAATGTGCCTTTATCGTAATGAGAGAAAATTGTCGCCGAGGCCGCTTGCGGCCTTGAAAAGACAACAAGGGTGCTAAAGAATTTCGCGGACAAAGTATACACAATATTTTTTGTGCTACTGTAAAAAATATTTAATTACAAATTAATGTTATTGGTTTTAGAAAACAGACAGCTTAATTCATTGTAACTAGAAAGACTGCTTTCAGTCAACGCGTTACTATGGAAATGGCGTAAATAAAACAATTAGTTTTGTAAAAACTATAATGAATTTTAGTTTCGCGGCCGTTACCTTAACAACGACCGCGAAATTGGATTTCGCGGCCTGAGACTTTCTCCAATAATATGTTTCTGCAATGAAAATACTGTGTTCGAACTATATTGATACGAAAAAGCAATACACTTATCAGTTGTTAGTTTTGATGTGACGCTCCTGACGTTTATTGTTAAATTGAGAAAGGTTACTTTTATTTTCCCACGGATAAGATCAGTGGTAATATGTCCAAAGGTTATAAGACGAAGACAACAAAAGATAGAAACATCAATAAAAAAAATTATCAATTTGGTTGGCTCAGAAATTAGCATGGCCGTTTTCAAAAATTATACTCCTGTAATTGTTCCCGCCTGGATTATGGCTATATTTTGGCGTACTGCACTGTAGTACGTGATTGTCAGGATTTCACTTCTTGTCTATTTTAACTTATTTTTTGTTTAATGTAGCAATCTCTTAGCCGTCTTTGTTCTGAAGTTAATCATTGTTACCGTAATTGGTGTTTCCTTTCCTAGCATCTTTTAGTGTGTATCTCTACTATACCTACCTACCTTTACCCAGTGGTAATTTTGATAATTTACTGGCAACGTGTCATTCTGTTTTTAAAATTGAACTAATAAATTATCTGTAAAAATATTATGTGCTACCATTGATTATAATGGTGCTACTGACAATTTTATGCACTGACACTTTCCACGCTGAAAAATTATACTAGAAATCCAGATCGATGCGATGTGGAGGAATCTGTGGAGCTAACTTATCAACGTGTTACGTGCCTGTTGTAAAGTAAGAGCCCTATAAGTAATATTTTCAATGGTGCACGTTGTAAAACTAATGCCCAGACCAAAGTATAAAATACTGCTTGATGGACATTCTTTATCTGGGAAGAAACAATCATGGTTTTTTATTTTATTTTCCTCAGTAAATTATATAACATTGATAGCATTAGAAAGTTGCTGTTCATAACTGTTTGTTTGTACAACAACAGATGGAATAAAACTAATAAAAAATAAAGGGTGAAGGTAACTCAGGGAAATGTTATTGCAGAAGTTGTGTAAACTGCCTGTTTCAAGTGTTATTCATTCTTGACTAATGATACAATTAATTTAAATTACGTTGTCGCAAACGTTTACCCAAATTAAAAGCAAACTGTACCGTGTATTTTATGTTTACAGTAGCAAGGCTCACATCTTATACAAAATAAAACCAGTAATTGTGTTTCACTGCGACGCGAGTTATGTGATAAAATTTTTGTGAAGAAGGATAGATGAAACGTTTTCTACTTCTAAGATTCCTTACAGAAATGTAATTTCTTGACAAGTATTCAATTCCATTTTTGCATGTAGTATCTATGTTGCCGAATTGAACTCGGGCATTTTGTATTTTATAAGAAATGCTTTCGAATGTTTGCTTGCAGTCGTATAGTACGCAACTAATTTTTTTAAGTAATACAAACCTCACAATTTAATTATATTTATTTTGTTTATTGCTTTAAGTTTTATTTGTCATCTTGAATCAAAGTTCGTTAAATTGCTAAACCTAGTTTAAATATAATTAATGTTTGTAGTTGAAAATGGGATTAAAGTCTTCCTATGCTTCTTCTCCCCCATGGTTGATATCCTATTATTTGCTTAGGAAGTCGCTCATCATTCATTTTGAATAAGTGTACACGGGTTGTAGATGCAATTAAATTGTATGCAGACCAGTTGGTAAATACTCAAGTAATTCAAATCAATTTTCTTATGTACTTTTATTTTGGGGTATAATTCTTTCTGTGGTGATTAATTGATCTGATACATTACAAGTTAATTTATAATGTAGGTACTCGTGGAAGACACCTTATCAATTGATGGTTTCCAGAATGAATAATGACAACAGAAAAAAGGAGATTGATGTGATGCGCAGGAAAAACTGTAGAATGAAATTATGAACTTTTTACCTACTTCTTGAAAAGTAACATTGATAATACAGATAGTTTTAATGTGCAATATTTTAAAATACACACCGATTTTTAAAATAATAGTAAGAAATTTTACAATCGAAAAATTCTAGGGTATTTACTTCCGACGTTATATTACAGGGATGCTTTAGAAGCCTTTCGTTTTAAGTGCTTGTATAACAAAACGCAGAATCAAATTAACCAAAGGGGAAAGAATAACAGAGAGAAATTTAATTCAAGAGGTTGAATATAATGTCAGGTAGCAGTGTTATTTTTAGTTAAAATTCCCGTAAAATTAATGCGACATAGGTATCTTGTAGCCAAATTTCAGCAATTTTAGGAAAAATTTTCTCTTGTTTGTGATAGCAAGGTCTATAATTTCATACGGAATAAAACGAATGATTGTGTTTCAATGCTTCATTTAAAAGTCAATAATTTTTGCGTAATAATTAAATCATGATTTCAAAGCCGTATATTTACTTTGTTTATTGCTTTTAAACTGATTTATCAGCACGAATTTAAATTCGTTAACTAAAATTACAATTTGCAATTTGAAAATTAAATTGTGAGAACTTAATGACGATATGAATCTAAAAAGGGGCAGCTTATCAACTCCCTGTTAAGTTAACCAACGGGTAATTGTCATGGATACGAATTCTTATAAGAATCGTGTCTTTTACATTTAACCGTTGCCCAACCCCCAGCCAGCATTAGAGATTGTCCTATTATGTATTCCTTAACTTGATCTTTTCGTGGAAGGACTTACAACAAGGACTTCTCTAAGACTGCTAGGGTGCTGTGGTATACTTATAGGTACATACCCACATCTTGGATGAGACAGTCACTAAGATTTCTCTTCTAAATGCGACGATCGACTACATCCCCTCTAAACATACCTTCAACAATCACTTTAGTGTATATGGATATCTTTAGCGATAAATCCAAAACTAAACTAGGTAGCGGCGCCGGCGGCAGGGTATTCTTCAGTGACCTAAACCTCCGCCAGAGCTTGCCACTAGACAAAATAGCGACAGATCAAGTATCAAATAATCGGCATCTGCAGTGATAGCAGCGCCGCCGTGTTCTACTCGGCCTAAGCAGTTGCAAAACTATATCACGAATAGGGAGTGCTATGATGCGTTCCAAGACATCGCAAAATGCAATGTCGTATCACTTGTTTGGGTGAAAGGGAATGACGGAAACTGCGGAAACGAGAAAGCCGACGCAGCTGCGAGACTGACCTCTGAACAACCTTATTGGGAGCCAGAACCCTAAAATCCTCTGTCGCTAAACACGTTAAGTATACTATGCAAGATCAAGAAACCCTAAGAAAGATTACCAGAAGATAATATGTTAGCACTCAAAGCTGTCATCAGACAAGGGGTGCTATTATAGCAGTGCCCTCGCCGAGGACATCCAAATACTGTGTGCGGTTGTTACGAATGAACATGCGACAAGTGGTGAGAATCTTAAGCGGGATAATGTACTTTTGAGAAGCACATGCTCAGGATCGGGCTGGTGAACAGCTCCAACAGCCTCGGGTACAGCACTGATGACGAGATAGCAGAGCATGTGCTGTGTCAATGCCCTGCTCTTGAAAGAACAAGAGGATCCATGATGGGAGACTTCTGGCCCGATATGGCCAGAATCAGCATTCAGCAACAGCACAACTGCGGATGTTCCCAAGTTCGTCCAAACGATTGGATGACTTGAGTGATACTTGAATCGGGGAGCTGCTGCGTAGAGGTAGTACAATGGGTCCACTTCTTGTGGCCTAGGTACGTGAGGGACATTTCTCACCGTCCCTTCTTAAATGCAGTATCCAGTTGACCATTAGTTAGCTTAACAAGGATTTAACTACGGAGTGATAAATAGGCCGTAAATTAAATTGCACCCTGTTATACATAATATATTTAAATTTATATACATATGGATAGGTTATACTGTTACACGTCTTTCTAAATATATTGCTTCTCTTGGTACATCTGGTAATCCATTATTTCGAGTTCTGGGTAAGAAACTTGTCAACAATACACAAAAAATCGCAGCGATATAACCGGGCATGTAAGCAGTACTTGAATCATGTGGATACTGAAATAAATAGAAATAGTTAAAAAGCTTTCAAATCAGCTCAAGTATTGATTTTTGTTGGTACTAATGAAAATTTGATTTCCCATTTTATTTAATTACTGTAGGTAATTGTAACTCGTACGTGATTAGTGTATTAATTTGTTCAATTGAATATAATTCCCCATAATTGTAAGGAAGTTTGCAACTAACTTACCATTACATTATAAAGATGTTTCTGCAATGTAGCTCCAAAACTATAAGAACACTGACATAAACTTAACGCAGTAAATCTGTAAGGCGTAGGAAAGAGTTCTATTATATAAAATGTCATTACACGAGCCATGGCTTGTGACATAGCTAGATGAGCGTCAAGTAATATTATAAAAACCGCCTGGCCTAAAATTGAAGTAGTCAGTATCTCTCCAAAACCACATTAAAAAAACTCATACTTTGTAAATAGTGTGCTACCATAAACATGGAGGCGTTAATTATAGATAGCATACTCCATGTTAGGGTAACTGTTTCCCTTCTGCCATGTTTGATAGCTAGAAGACAGGCAAGTACAATAAATCCCAACTGTAAAAGAATGTACCTAAGGATATATAACATAGTTTATGTAAGTGCAAAAGAAATGCCCATATTACATTTTTACTATAATTTTCAAAATTAAGAGAATCAAACCTGGAAACAAGTCGCGATGGTATAAAACTCTCTGGTATGAACTTGTACGTCCCTTGTAAGTATCTTTGCTGTAAATGAAAACAACAGTCATCTGTGTAATTTTACTAATTCTGTATAAAATTTATGGAGACCCTGGTTTGGGAATACAACAAATTATAAAAACCAGTCCTACAAAAGAATGACACTTAGTTCCCTCAGGCCCGATCGTTCCATCTTCTAATCTTCCTAACAGCTATAGGATAAATAAACGTTTTTCAACCAAACACTGACCCCTCTGGTTGGAAGTACGCGGATTAGTTATTGGGCGGAAAAGGGTTCCTATTAAAGTTATAAGCCAATAGGCATTCTAGTAGTAGGAAATAAAAGGAGCGGGCCTAAATTTACGGTAACGCCGGCCGTTTACAATTTGGTTTTAGGTATCATTTTAGTAACTCAAATCTGTGATTTAGGGTACATAGTTGATACTTACTTTCAACGTTCATTGCAATTGACTGCAAAAAAAAGAAAAAAACACATATCAATAGCCTCTTTCGAAATAGAGATCGACATATCTCTTTTAACAATATCGGTACAGTAGGTCTCTTATAGTCACTGATACTTAAGCCTGCAATACTAGGCTCCTCAGTAAGTCCACACTGTTGTAATGACTTCCAAGCAGCTTTCCTGTTTCCAACAAACATCAGCCATCTTGGCGATTCAGGCACATACCTTATACAGGAAATAAGCTTTTAAAAATAATTAACGATATTGTACATGAAAGTAAGCCCAGTTGCAACCCTTAAATCTGCTAGACAAATAATGGGATTGAAAACTATCAAAACTAACTTGGCGGAACTTGTTATCAACAATTCCTCATTCGTCATTCAGAAATAGTAACACATGTGAATAAAGGAATACAATATTCCTTGGTATTCCATGGCATTTAAAAATAATTTAAAGCAGTATTCTTTGAGAATTGCAATGCAGGTCTTTTAGCATGAATTGATACTTACCAAAATATTAATGGAAGTACAAGTAACATGGACATATTTGCCAAATGTATATGTCTCCAATGGTATATATAGTGACGTAGTACGTATGAAATCAATGTCGATAAAGGTGTGTATAAAGATATAAATAATAGTCCCATCCACAACCAGGTGGTTTTACTGCACATTTCTAAAACTTGAATTGTATAATATATTTGCGTAATGACTCGTTTGTGTAGTATGTTATCTCTTGAACGGTGGCGATTGCACAGATGCCAGACATAATGCACTTTAGGCTTTGTCCGGTCAAAATGTATTAAGAGGTTTAAAAAAAACTAATAGCTCTAAGCACGCCGAGCAGGTTCTTAAGGCGCAATTCCACTGAGGCAACATTTAGGCGACATGTGGTATGCGACAGTGAAGCATGCTACACGAACTCTTTTAACCAAAGCAACACGAAGCCACATGCAGCATGCGTCTTTGCCGCATGCTACATGTTGATTGTTGTTGCCGGTCGCATACGTCATTGGTCGGCAGGATTCAGCATGTCGAGCAATGTCGCCTACTATCCGACGGCCAGTGGATCGGTGCGGCTTGTATCCTGCGACATGGAGTGGAATATTGAAAAAACAACCTTATTTATTGAAGATTATCATAACTCACCAGAATTGTGGAACAACAGAATGACTGTTTATAAAGACAATAAATTAAAAATTGATAAGTTGAAACAGCTTGCGAGTAAATACGGCAGTACTGTTATTGAAGTGAAAAAGAAAATAAAGAATTTGCGGTCAGCTTTCCATCGTGAACGAAAAAAACTACAAAATTCAAAGAAGAGTGGTGCATCTCCTTGCAAGAAAGGAAAATGGTTTGCGTATGACTTGTTGAGCTTTTTACTAGACGTTGATGTACCAAGGCCAACCACGGCAACTGCTAGCGATGGAGAAAACTCGGAGGTAAATTTATTTCATATTTAAAAAAATATATATATAGTTTAGGTTTTCTGCACTGAGCGATTTATTAATAATTATGTTTGCCGTACATATCAATTGCTAATTCTACGATATGCTATAATAAATACTTTTGTAAATTATTAGAATTAGGCGTAAAGATCTTGCCACGGCACACGTCCTTCATCTGATGTAAAATAACTCATAAATTCGTCCCTTACTTCTTTGGCTTCTAAAGTTGATCTCCGTGCTCTGCGTTGTAACTCCTCCATACCAGTGTCGCCTTCGATTACTGTCCTCCATGATCCTGGATTAATATTTCCATCTCGTGTTTCATTATCAAAGGTTCCTTGAGGCGAGTAGAGTCGTTTTGAAGTCGCACTCTTTCTCAAAAAGTTGTGAAGATAAATGCATGTTGTTGTAATAATCTGAGCGTTCTCCACATTCAACATTAGTGGTTTTCTAAAGACACGAAACACTGATGCTAGCAAACCAAAAGTGTTCTCAACTACTCTGCGAGCGCGTGAGTGCCTATAATTGTAAAGTCTCTTACAAGAGCCTTTGTCATGGTAGCCGCTAAAAGGTTTCATGATGTGTTCCTGTAGTGGAAATGCATCGTCCGTTAATATAACATAAGGCGACAACTTATTACTTCCAGGAAGAGGCTCAGGAGGCGGCAATGTTAGATTATTTTTTGCCAATTTTTTATAAAATGTAGTTTCTCGGAAAACTCCTCCATCCGAAATTCTGCCTTGACAACCAATATCAGCATATATAAAACAATAGTTGGCGTCTGCAACGGCCATCAAAACAATGCTATAAGTTCCTTTGTAGTTGAAGAACATACTACCACTATTTTTTGGGTTTTGCATGACGATGTGTTTTCCGTCACAAGCTCCAACACAATGTGGGTAATTCCAGGACACTTCAAAATCTTTTGCTATCTTTTTCCACTCGCCTTCAGTGCACGGAATCTGGAAAATTTAAAAGCAAATCTAGTTGATCTATTTTATTAACTGTATTTCTGTTTTTGCAGGAAGAGGAGAACGTTTTAAATATTCAAGGCACTCAAGATATTCAAGATACCCAAGATATTCAAGATACCCAAGATACCCAAGATATTCAAGATACCCAAGATATTCAAGACAGTCAAGATACGTCAAATGAACTCCATAGGAACAAAACATCGAACACTGGAGAGAGAAATAAAATATTCCGTGCCCCTAAGAACAAGTTGAAGAAAGATAAGTGCTTTACGTCTCCTTCAGATCGCGAAGAAGAAGCGTACAGTATACTAAAACGTACGTGTCAAAGAGATGAATGTACAACGTACGGAGAACATGTAGCTAATGAACTGCGAAATCTAAGGCCTAGAGCACGAACTATAGTAAAGCACTTGATGAATAATATATTATTCGACGCAGCTATGGGCAAATATGACGACGAGAATGTGCCTGGTTCTCGTACTTCCACACCTCTTGAGAACTATGACAGTAGTTACAGTGGACCACCCTCCGTGGCATCTGCGTCTTCGCTTCAATCAACGACTTTTGGGGCTACAGACGACGTCAACTATACAAAGCCATCCGGCAGCTTAACTAGCAACTCACAACGAGGAGGTCTTTCGGCTTTTTCAGCGCTGTCTGAATTTTTAAATGTTGAAACCCAATATGATTGAGTGGCTTATTGATATCTTGTATTACTATTTTCTATATATATTTTATATATTTTATAAATAAATAATAAAATATTAACATAATGATAATAATTTTAGATCTTATTACCTTTACGAAATCATGTAGAATGCTGAATAAAGCTCTGCATACCTCTGGAATAATTCGTGAAATGCTTGGATCAGATATCCGGAACAGATACATAAGTGAAGAATAGCTATCGCCGGTAGCTAAATATCTCAATGTCAGTAATAGCCTAACATCAGCTGATATTGCGTCACGAAAGTTGGTGTCTGATTTCCTTATAATCGGCGAGACCTTTTCTAGCAAGTAGTCAAAATCTTCTGTGCTCATTCGCGTAAAGTTTTTAAATAAAGCTTCATCGCCAGAAACCAATTTATTGAAAAAGTCCTTCCGAGATTCTTGACTATTAACATATAATTCTCTTCTCCACCATCTTGGCTTCCTTCTTTTTCTTCTTCTATTACTTAAGGCTATTACTAAATACGCAGCCGCCGCGACTGTTTCCAAAGACATGAGTTGTGAAGGGTTGATGTAATTTTAATTCTATAAAGTTAATTCGGGAAGGGATCAACCAGAATATTGTAGGCAGAAAAATTAAACCAAGTATTGATCTTAATCAATTTAATGAAA
Organism: Hemicrepidius hirtus; assembly: GCA_963082805.1. Taxonomy (NCBI): domain Eukaryota; kingdom Metazoa; phylum Arthropoda; class Insecta; order Coleoptera; family Elateridae; genus Hemicrepidius; species Hemicrepidius hirtus. The sequence continues at coordinate 10,344,882 of OY720161.1, forward strand.
AATTAGTTCTTGTTGAGCGGTCAAAACATGACGCACAATACTAATGTTGCTTCAATCGAATTGGTTTAGCCGCATGCTACAAACAGACGACAAAGCGCATGCGATATTGAGCGACAAGTTGCACGTGCGACATTTAAAGTTGTGGCATGATTTATGCCGCACATATAAATCAAGGAACACTAGACGACATGTAGTATGCTACATGTCGTCTAGTGTTGCCTCAGTGGAATTGCGCCTTTACAGAAGTAGTACCTGATTGACGACTGATTGTAATGAGTTGAGGTCTCGCGATATGCCGAGTACTGCGACTTGGCTAACTGTAGCTCATGAGCATTACCGTTACTAAGAATTTTGCCTATCTATATAACTTCCAACCCCGAAGAGGAACTCTTGTCGTACCAAACATTGTCTTGATACGAGAGGGGTTCTACATGTTTTACTTCCTACTGCCTAATCTGAACCTACGATCATATGTTCCTTCGATTTTCCTTTATGGAAGGAGCATTCCGCTTTAAAATTGGTTTAAAGCAGATTGACAAGGACTCACATAATAGGAATTGATATTTTCTGCGCGCGCGGTAATTGGCTGTTAAGTGATGATGTCCATAGCGTCACGCCCATAACGGCGACGCATGCGCACAGTTTATAATTTCCTATTATTTGTTTATCCTTGTTGCAATTTCTGTTAATTATATTGTCGTTCTGTCAATCTTCTATGAACCATCGGTTGTGCAGCATAGGGATAGGCTCCTTCCACAAAGGGACAGTGTGTGTTCTAAGATCTCACCCAAAGGCACTTAACTTTGACCTCTGTGAACACGTGTGCTTAGAGCTTACCGTTTGAATAATTTGTTGGTGATTAAATAAGCAATTATTTTTCTTGATTTCGTTCAAGGATTTAGTATTCCGATTTTGAAACAAAAAACCAGTCAGCGACAATAGCAAAATACAAGGTTATTGATGATGAAGCTACTGTCACCGCCTGTACTTTTCATTCCTTTTTTTGAGAAGCTTAAACTTACAGCACACATACAAACAATAAGGTGCAATTGATCCACATCCAATCAAGATTTTTCCAAGTACAAGACACCATTTCGAAGGGATCGCCATAACTATCATACCTATCAAATGCAGCGAAGACGTCACTACGAAAATATATTTGCGGCCGAAACTGGAGAAAGATTATTAAAATATTATTAAGAATTTAGAATCGTAGCTAATACACTAACATATCTGCTTGGATTCCACCTATTAACTCTGACAAAATTGCTCCATATAACCAACCTAACCAATAAACATGATCCCAAACACGTTTTTCACAGAAGAAACCAAACTGTAATGTAATTTAGTTCACACTTTCAGAAGCTCTACTTTAAATTAAAACTAACGTGGATTTGGATGTACTTACATCTTCCTGTATGACAAACGAAGTTAAACTGTTCTTATTTTCCGATTTGTCTGTTGCTTTATATATTACAAAATCTTTACAAGTGGTTTCATTGGGATCAATTGTTTCTTCGTTTCTTATATAATGCATAATCTTATCATAATCGTAATTATACTTTTTTAGTAATTCACTATAGTTGCGGTTATCATATTTACAATATTCAGTTCTTATAGAGTCGCTTTGTTATGAATAATTAATAATAAAACTGTCATTATATGAATACTTATCGAGGAATATAAGACTTACTTATAAAGTGCAGTTTTTTGATGTTTAAACGAAATGTTTAAAATCTGGAAAAAACTAAAGTGATTTTCTAGAGCTTCTATTTTGCATCTGACTGTAGAGAAAGTGGTCGCTCCCGTGGTATACTTATGTGTAGTGATAGTGCTCCAGTATAGCAGAACTAAAATGGACAGTAATAATAGGTGAAGAGAAAATTTTCCAGTTTCTTCTAATTTATCTATGAATTCTATTTGGGCTAGAATCAATCATTGATAATTTATTTTTAACTTAACTTGCGACACTCACAGTTTGTTTTTTTAAGTTTATATGCTTGCTGTACAAATGTGGCGTAACCACGTTGTCCCTATAATAAGCTAACATTACATTTTATTATTTCAAGGTGCTGCGCTAAATTTACCTTCAATCGCTCTTGGGCTAGTTGTTCAGCAATTTCTGATTTTGCAATAAAAACAGAATTTGGCTAAAACACACCTACATATAATAACTTTTTATTGCGATAGTAAATTGTTTAGTTTACTCCAGGTTTTGGTACAGACATCCTTCTAAGTTCATGTAATGATGCTTGAGACATTTCAACATAACAGATTTAAACTTCAAAATTATTATAAATGTATGACGTTAGGTTACTTTAATTTTTTATTTGTTTAAATTGTTTGTTTAGGTGAAAATGCTCTTCACTCTGGGGGCAGGGTAATTACCCCTATTGCCCCCCACCCCGTTAATGCGCGCTAGGAACGGTATAAAATAAATGTTACCTGAATGTTACCCAGATATAGTACATAAGGGATGAAGCTGGCCATATTATAGTCCGCAGATTATTCAAAGTTAATTTTTCATTTTAATGTTGTGATGCTTACGTATCAAAATTATAGTCAAATTATGCTTGTATCAATTACCAAATAAACACTTGATGGAGGTATGTTAATAGCACCTGCGATATTCTACTAGAACTATTTTGGTTCACCCGGGGGAGCAAGATCATGAGTTTCGTAATTAGTCAATCCAAAGATTGAATTTCATTTGAATGAGCATAGCGTATCTACCGGAAGAATATAAACTCATATCTAATTTCCTCTGTGTAATCATCTACCTTGAAACCGAATTAACGAAGCAATTTAATGAGTTTGGAACGTGTAAATATAAATATAATAAGCACTGAACGCTGTAGTCATAGAAACAGACTTGGCGCCTCCACCATTTCTAACTGATGCGTGTTATTTTAAGTTTGTTGAATATTATTTTCAAAAATAAATCTAAGGAAAGAATATGAACAATGAAAAAAGAGATTAGTCATTTATATATTAGTAATTATAACATTAAAAAAAATTTAAATTTCGAATATATTTTGATTTCTAACTTTTTATTCTACCACATATAAAGTACCGATATAAAGTCAGTGCATGGGCAGGTTCGTTAATGGCAGTGTACGGTATCCTGCTCATAGTGCGGGGTAGCGTTAAGTCAGTAATTACGGGATCTGAATAGATTTGTTGCAACAACTGAGTACCACACCCAAACCTTGTACCACACCAGTTAACTTAAAAATATAGTTCAACAGAAATAGGATGGCCTTTGGATCGTGGATGCGTAGTGGTCAAGAGGAGAGAACACATCAGCTACCGGGCGTGTCGCTCGCTGTTTAAACACTTCACTTGTTCGTCCACGCAATTCGTGACCTATCTAATTTCTGTTGAACTATACCGAGTGGGTACTTTCAAATCCGAACATAGGAGAATTGCAAAACCCTCTGCTCGACTGAATACGCTTTATTATTCATATCTGATATTAATAACAGAAACTTATGACTAATGTGAAATAATTTAATTGACAGACAAAAAAAGTTGACAGTCATAGCAACCTATCTTATTTAAAAATAGCATTATTTTCTAATTTTTTTACGGAAAAAGGTAACTAAGTACTAACATTTATTGGTACCATCGCATGCGCTGTATTTTGTTTGTCGTTCTATTCATACCATTACCATTCTTGTGGGTTTAAATGGCGAGCAGGAATCTATATAAAGGTTAGTTACAATGCAATTCTCCTATGTTCGGTTTTGAAAGTACCCACACTGTATAATTAAATAAATTTATATTTTACAAAAATCAAACAGAGTAATTAAATGATTATATTACATGGAAGTCAACAAGAACAAGAAGTTAATAACGTACTAAATGTCATCAGATTAAATTTTCTATGGTGTACGAATACAATTATTGTAGGTAGAGCCATACTATAAACTTCCTAAATTTTAATATTCTCAAAATATAATGCTTCACGATCTTCATCAGGAAATCCTGCATTCCGAGTTTTAGGCAAAAGGCAGATCAATAGTGCACAGGCGCCAGTACTAACAAATATTGGACAGTATTGGATGACATACCACTTTCTATTCTGTAAATTATTTCAACAAATGAATTTTGTAATGCAATGTATTAATATTTTTAATGTATATGATATACTCACAATTATCATTTTAAGAAGATATTCTGGAAATATTATACCAACTTCGTATACAGTCAAACATTGACAAATTGCTGTTGCTCTGTAAGGTGTAGGAAATAATTCCGACGTGTAGAATATAAGTACATAAAAGACAACTTCTGAAATAACTAAATGACAACAGAACAGCACAAGTGTAAACTTGTTATCTAGAAAAATAATACCATGTACTATATTATAGCTGGAAAATGAAAGGTTATCAATCCTTACGAACAGGTAATTCCATATAAATGCACGCATCAAGAAACATCAATACACAATAGAGTCCAAAAATTGTTGCTTTTCTGCCAAGTAGTATGGCTGAAATATTGAAAACCAATTCAAGTAACTGAAACAAAATGATTTACTATATACAACAAAATCCGGGCATATGTTCAAAATGTCCAAAACAACTAAATATTATAATAAATACAAAAATGCAAAATTAGGGCCAAAAGAGTGTATCGATCATAGACATAAATATATCTGTGGTATCCATACATCCAAAAATCGTCGATGACTATCCAACCCTTCCACATTTTTGCTAATTTCGTCAATGGCGGCTCGCCTCTGGTCTAAATAAGAACATGACGTGGCTAGGTAAATTAACGACCCACATTTTGTTGCATTGTCCGTCAGCGATGCCATTATGCACTTAGTTTTCATTGTTATTATACGGTCTCTAATTCCACACCTTGTTTAATTAAGATTCTAAAACGGTAACAAAAAATTACTAACCTCAAGAGCAACTACAAGCCAAAGAATATTACTAGCCCCATAACGCAGATTATCTTGCACAAATGAATCTGAAAACATTAATTAGTCCGATATCAGTCAAAATGCAAAGGGAAAGGATAGTGTATCATTATTACAGAATACAGACATATCTCGCTTTTCGTCAATTTGCTTTGTGGTTTACAGATTTAAATTGTGGCCACCTCCAGTATCCAACAGTAATGGCAATCTGGATACAAATCAAGTTATAGAAGATCAGCAACTCCCTAGTTCAAAATATTTGTCGATATAGCGCCTTATGTCTGTATTCCAAACCTTCAACTATGACTAAAGAATTTTTAATTACAATGTAAGTACGCCAAAAAATCTCACCGTGAATAAACAGAGAAATTGAACTGAAGGACCATATTATAATGCACAGTATGAGTCGATGATCAAAAATTGGTTGTTTTAGACTCCTTAATATTTTTCTTAAGCTGTTTGTCTTGAGTTCTGATGAACCCAAGTTATTAATATTGGGTCTCGCGGTGCCTCCACAACTTTTCAGTGTTCCCCAAGCTTTTTCCTTTTTCCCAACAAACATTAACCATCTTGGCGATTCGGTAATATACCTATAATTTACAACCATGATGAATTAGAAATACTTATTTACAAATTACAAGTTCATTTCTAAAACGTATCTAACGCTAGCAAGCAATTCTCTGTAATACATTTTACTGCAATTTTTGAAAAATGTATAACTTTAACATCGCATTGGCGTTTGTATATTGACCAGTTAAAGATTAATTCTTATTAATATTTTATAGCAAAGCTTACCAGAATCCTAAAGGTAATGGTAAGAGCATACAAGTGTTCAATATATGCATCGTTTTCCATGTTTTTGTTAATTGGTAAAGTAGATATACCACAGCATTTGTTATTGGAAACGTCAGGCTGGCTAGAAGTCCCATCCACAGTAAGGTTACGTTATTGCATATTTCAAGAACTGTTTAAGTATTAAATAATTTTAACCACCATTTAATATATTTATAACATTGTAGTTACCGTTCCTGCATCACGCATACAATCAATGGTTTTTTTGAACCATAGCAAATTAATTTATATTTATCATTCATAAACATAATACTTAATAATACTAATAACATGGGGTTATAACACTTACATAATAAATATAATATAATTTGGGAAGCACGTCCAGCTCCAGTTAAAAATCTTCCCAACACCAGGCACCATTTCTGTGGCACGAATAATGTCAGAAAACCTACTAAATGCACTAGGGAAATAATTATAAATACTCTTTTCCTTCCATATCTAAAATTATTTTTTTATCAGATATTTTAAAATTATTTAATTGAATGCTTTAAACTAACATATCCGCGGTAAATCCTGCAAACATAAATGACAATATTTCTCCACAATGTATTGCAACCCAAAATAACGTAGTCCATATATCATCGCAGTATAGGTGAAACTAAAATGTTCAGATTCTATTTAAATGTGCCAGAAAAGTTATATACCACAATCTAAGGTTATAATTAACAAGCAGAAAATACAAAAAGTAAAAATTGACCTTTAAATAAAAAATTAAAAAATACAAATATAACACAACAGATAAATATAGTAATGCTATGCAGATACCTCGTCCTTTATATATTGTAGGTTTGCTTTAGGGTTAAACATCAGCTTTGATTGGTAAATAGTTCTTATACTTTTTACTAAACGGTTACATCTCCTTTGTACCGCTTTCGTATCTACATCGTCCATAATTCTTTGGTAATCACATCCATAAATCATTACAGATTTCTCATAGTTATGATCTGCATATGTACAATATTCCATACTTAAATAATCCCTAAACAAAACGATTAATAATAAACAAAAGCAGATATTTAGTTAATTACGAAACAAATATAACAAATACAACGGAGGAAGTGGGGGAGTTTTTGAAATACCTGAAACTCACCAAAGGTAAATCTTTGTGAATAAAGGAGTTTCACTTTTGTCATTTTGTTTTAAAGTACAAACCGGTACAAACACGGTTTCTTGTCGCGATTGCAGGGTAAGTTTGTATCTTCGATCACTATAATATCGTATTAAACAAGGACAAAATTTAATAGTGAATCCATTTAGAACCATTTAAGGAGTTAAGGGGTTTGACAAGGATTCGTAGATCTGTTTTTAATAAGTTTGAAGTTTCTCATAGAGTAAAGTAGCATGCGTTAGTTTATAGGTATAGAAGTTTAGGAATACGGCAATCAATTTGGGACAGAGAGGGATAGTATGCTTATAGAACACACTGTATATAACTTTTTAACCAGATAGCTACTTACGTGAATGGGGGTTGTTTACTATGCCTGTTTGATAGATCCACCATTGCCGAAAAATTAAAAGCTCTACATTGTTCTATAGGTGGTAGTTCGCATCGTATTAAAACTTTATCGGAATATAGAATAATATAGTAATGTACTTCTACTGCACTTATATACCACAACGTAAAAATATATACCATCAACAGTCGAAAAGAAAGCCCTCCATTTCTATTAAGCTCATTTATAAATACAGTTTGCGCTGGAAAGTATTGAAGATTAAAACAACGCAGACGACGACTGAAGTTATATCTGGTGATAGTTTTTACCGCAAAATTTTGAATTTAACTCCCCACAACTCAAAAACCAGTTATCTGATCAAGTTCAGCAACAACTTGTTTGAAAGCCCTTTGGCGGTACTATACCATTAAGAAAAAATTATTTAGTAAATCCAAAAACGGTTGCAACAGCGCTCTTCCAAACCTTTTGACATTATTACAAAAAACTGGCCGATTTTGTTTAAATCGGTTTAAATTTTCTACACTTATGCAGTTTGGTATTTGATACATTTTTTTATAAATGTTAGAATTTCACTGTGGCCAAACGCAAATGCTTACATTCTGTTTTACCATGGCCAAAAGTACGGGTAATGTATTCTTCTAGTGAATGACGTAGCTAAAATTTATAAAACATTCAGTGTCCCACTGATATCAAAAACTCCCAATGTAAGTACCTACGTGTTCTGCTGTTTCAGTAGCATCTGTTACAACATCTGACCATTTTATAACGGTAGAGTTAGCCTAAAACATAGCTTAAAGCAATTTGTTCGTATTTATTTTAATTGCCTTACGTTAGCTTTGGGAACAGAATGTCCTTTACTGGGAATATCCTTTTGATGAGATGTAGAAGCCATTTGAAATACAGGTGTGTCAATGCTACATTTATTTGACTGTCAAACACTCTGATAATACAGACTATTGTCACTATTGTTAACCTCGTCGGTCGTCTGCGTTGATACGTCAATTGACACTGACAGATCAACGCTGACCACCGACGCCCCACAAAACACCTGCCTGTCATATAAAGAAGCTAAATTATCGGGGGTAATACCACGAGTGCTTAAAAATTACCGATAATTTTCATGAAAACACGTTGTTAATAATTTCACGAGCTCGTAGAGCGAGTGAAATTAGACAACGTGTTTGAATGAAAATTATCCGGTTAATTTTTAAGCACGAATGGTATTTAGGGAGAATATTTCTCGAATAAAAATACCAGAAACCAATTGTATTTTTCAAATGAATGCAAGTTCGGATACTGGAGTCTCTCGATCGAATGCGTACTTTTTTTCGGCGCAAAATGACGTAGACTGTCTCCAGACACTGTCCTTGCTCTTTTTCGTATTTTTGCATTCACTTTTAATAACATTTTCGTCAATTTCTCGTTCTGAAACATTCCCAAAACGTTTCATGACGTTTAACAAAATTTGTTTTTTTTTTAGTAGTATGTTGTGGTTGCAAGTATGTCATGGCAACGTGGAACTATCGCTAGATTGGCCTGGCAACGTGGAACTATCACTTATTAGTTCTGTACTGTACCTACTGTTACAACAATGTATGAGTGAAATATTCGTATATTATACAACTACTATCTGAATAATTATTATAAAAAATGTGTCTATTAGCTACTTTGGTTTCCTGTTAAACAGTCTGCATATAGGGTTTCCATTATACTTCCTGCTCCTCATATTCCTTCCTGCTACTTTCTCTGTTAGTAGGAGCTGCGTTCAACTCAGACAAGGTCCATTTATCTTAGGTTCAATAATCTATTCGTCCTCTTACTTTTGTGTCCATTCGTTTAAGCTTTGGTTTCCTAGGAACAGGTGCCGTAATATCACAGATCTGTGCGTAATATAGCGGACGCAATTATGACGATCTTATGTATTACTATACAAACCTGTTTTATTTACTATCCCGCTTTCTGACATCTTGAATTAACGAAATTGTATACATATACCACTCTCGAGAAGACCACATCCATTTTAAACGTCTGGACTCAGTTATTCTGATAACATTTACCGTCATATTACGTCCGGTATATTACGGCACTGCTTCCATAAGAAGACTAGGATTTAGTCAGCAATGAATGGCTTCTACATACTTTTGAGGCAAGTAGCTGATGGTCAGCTATGCTGCCTTAGATCTCACAATGTCCTGTAACCCCATTAACACTGGTAGTTAGAAGGAATAAACAGGAAAGTTTGACGTATAACAAATGAATACATACTCCCAATTTATTACAAGTAACTTTAATTATTTCAAAACAAATCTGGAACTGCATACTCATACAATAATGATACAATGTCTATTATTAAAATACTTTTAATCATCTATAATAATAATCTACATATTTTTATTATAATTGCAACAATTACAGTCAAATTTGGTTTGTTATTTTTGATGGACTAGCGCCCGGTTTTGAAAAATAATGCATCTCGTGGTGTATCAGGCAGTCCACAATTTTGGGTTACAGGCAAAAAATTTACCATCAACAAACAAACTATAGAAGCAATGAACGGTGGCATGTACTTTATCGATTTTGGATTGGGATACTAAAATATATATTATATAATTAATAATAAAATAAAAATGGGACAATGTTTGTAGTCAGAGATTCAAAATTCACTCCTTGGTTTGATAAAGTAGCAGACTTTAATAATTAGAAAATACCACTGCATTAATATAATTCTTTAGTAATTTTACTTTAAGTACTTTACTTACATAAAAGTGGTACTGAATTACAGTTCCCATAAGTGATGACGCTACGCAAATATACAACGCTGTTGCTCTGAATGGTGTTGGAAACATTTCGGCTGTATAAAAGTACAATATATACACTACACTAATTTTAAGGGAACCGCGAAAGTACAATATCAGTGGTAGAATTTGGTTATCTAAAAATTATTATGTTTCGGTAACTCAGGACGTCATTATCTGTAATGAAATAACTCACCAGAAGATGAATCTTCCATGAAAACGAGTGCATCACATGCAGTTAACAAACAATAAAGAATAAAACACGTTTTCTTCCTACCATACAATATAGCTGATAAGTATGCAAGTGTTGTTGTTAAAATCTGTAAGATATAATTTTATAACTTACAAAATTACTTACTTGGTGTACACACCATTGTAAGTATTAATTTTAAAAAAAAGAATATCTATCTAAAGCCATAGTAAGTTATAACAACCTGGAAGCCAAACGATAGTACATAGTATTCTGTCGTACCCAGGTGGATGCCTGTTATCTTTTCTTCTTCTGAAAAAATGTAATAATGTTAGTACATATTTCTTGCAGTCATGAATAATTTGTTTATGAATGCTTAGACGTGATAAATTAGTGGTCAATAATCCCCCCCCCCAACCTCTGTACAAAAGTACTTTTACAATTTGCTGTAATTTGGTGTTTCACGAGATTTTCAGGGTGAATTTCTTTCAAATGATCAGCCCGGATCAGCCTGTACATATATCAGTACCTACTTACCCGTACTATAAATCGAAATTGATGTTAAAAAATGCAGTACAATGTCCGTTATAATTCGTTCTCGGAACGGGGCGTGATGAAAAAAGCGTAAAATTTTGATTAAAGTGGTCGGCCTCCTCTCTAGATCCGATTCACGAATATTGCTGTCATTAGGCACGTTACTACTTTCAAGTATCTTTAAAATCTCCCAGGCAGCTGCTTTATTTCCCGTAAACATCAACCATCTTGGTGATTCTGTTATGTACCTGCATAATAAGGAACAAATTTTAAATATCCGCAGTAGTAGAAAAAGGGGCAGTTATCGAGTTGGATTCCGAGATTAGTCTACAAGCCAGATCGTACCAAAGCCCGTGGTTGGGTTGGGTCCCAATAATTGTATATCACTGTGCCGTGCAAGGGTAGCTACTACTTGAGGCTTGGATGTAAGGGGCTCAAGAGGCCCCAGATTAATCCTTTTTTTTTTGCTTCAATGCGTATGTTTGTAATAGATGGAAACGGTTAGTACAAATCATCTGTTGTTTAAGAATTATCCGATAGATTTCAGAAAACTTGTTCAGATTAAATTTTTAGGTTTGCTGATGAAAACTATAACGAAGTACTGCACCCACTACTTAGCATTCCTGAGACCCAATTCAACCACCGTTCCATTTACCTACAGGGGATTGGGACCCAACTCAATATACCTCCGAAAAAGGTTTATTCGGAATTTTAAGAGCATCAGCAATCCACATCAAAACAACCTGAAAGCCTTAATCTAGTTTTAGAAACTTTTTCAAAAAAGAACATATAAAGTTTGAATTGAAATATTTCCCAGACACATTTTAATAAAAGACAATGACAGTCTTGCACACGATTAAGTACGTGCTATACGCCAGCTTGAAACTAAAATTATTAAAACCATAGACAGTAGTTCTGATTCATCTATCGGTCTTGCTTTTGTAGGTAGGTACTCTTATATTTGAAGTCAATAATATGAAATGGTTTTGATATATGGTATGTGCTATCTCGAGAGAGTTGTAGCTCCATATTGATGTATTGTTTTGTATGAATAATTACTGTCTAAGTACCTGAAGTACTTATATTATAAACAATAAAACCAAACCACCAAATTATTACAGTGTTCTTCTGTATGCTCAATTTTAGTCTGTTTTTTATTTCAAATTTTGACATAAACCAGAAGGAAAAGATTATGCCGAGACCGAAAGGTATAACGGCTCAGATTAGTAAGGAAGTAAGTTAAACGTTCCGCCGTATTACGTGCTTTATTTTAAGAATAATATAAATAAAAATAATAATTAGTCGTATGTGATATTACCATATTCCAAAAGGAAGTAAAAGCAGCATTGAAGTAGTAGCTACATGCACATATATCCAGCTAACCATATTGCGACGAAGTTCAAAGTCCACCTGGTATAAAATAGAATTCAATATGACGATCATAAGTCCAAACCATAACACCGTTGCGTTGCTGCACAGTTCTAAACCTTTAATTTTATAAATTAGTTAGGTACCTACTCCAGAATAGCAAAATTGTAACTAATAAAAATAATCTAGTTATAAAATTCCTTGGTATATTTTTACAAATGGTACTACAATAATCTGAAATGGATTATTTGATTTTTTATGACGATTTATTTGTGTCCCAGAAACTTGACCACAAATCTTGGACCGAATAAAAGTTGGCCGAAAACAATTCACTGAAACTAAATAAAAATTGATGGAATGGAAATTAATCGAACAACAAATCTCCAAGAGAAAAATTCTTCAGATATTTGTTTTAGTAAACTGGAAATGACAAATTGACCAAAACATTTCTATGCAGATTTGCTTTTGTTGTAGTTAAGTATTTATCGTAAAGAAGACATCAGCAGGATAACTAGAATACTACAAATTTCTCATCAAACTATGAGAAATTTAGTGCAAAATAAATTATGACGTCTAAAAGGCCAATTCTAGAGAACCTATTTCTCTCTTTTTTTCTCTGATACAAGTTTTCAATTAATGCAATTATGGAAACTTAGCGCAAAGTTGTCTCGCGTATAGTTGTCTCTGCACCTACTTGCCCGCGTAGAGATGCCCGCGCTTACTTGGTTTATTCCACCCCTACGTTCTTCAAATGTACCTAGAATTATTGCTCTTCCCTGATTTATAGAAATTTATAGAGAGTTGCATATTGCCAGATTAACGAAAATATGAAAGCAGTATAGACACGCGGTTTCAAATCCATAGTCGCGCAGGATTGAAATATATTTTGAATATTAATAGTTATTTTAGAATGCCTACTTACATAGTACGTAGAGACTGATGAAGGCACAAAAACCAAATCCTGAAATGAATAATCCTGTTACCTTGCAGGCATTACAAGGTAAGAACAAGAGCATACAACTTAAAACGTATACTAATGACTCAATAACAAACATACGTTTCCGACCAAATCTGAAATATGCAAATGGGATTAAGTCATTATTGCCTAAAGTAGGACACACTAGTACAGTAAAAGTCCGAAATCTAGTATTAGCAATAAACTAGCCAGGTTAAGAAACTGACTGGATTTGTTTTGTTTTTCTAACCCTAATCCACCATTGATTGCTGACACTTTCCGATTTCCTGCTTTGACTGTAATGTACTTATTTGATTGACTAACATATCAGCAGTGGGTGTTAATATTAGCATCGAAAACGCTGATCCATATGCGAATACTAAAACAAATATTCTATTCCAAACATCCTTGTCACAAAAAAGGTTCAACTGAAATATAAATTACAAATTTTATATTAACATAAAGATACTCTTAAAATAATTATATTTTTAAGCCTTCTTAAATTAATTTAAAAAATAATTTTTCACCATTTCTATTCCGAAATGGGACAAGTGGGCGCAGCCATGTGGACGTGGCCAAGTTGGCGCGAAGCGCAGGGACAAGTGGACGCGAGGCCGAGGCCTACTTTTACACTATGCAAGTTGGTTGTTTCGCGCCACGTTGTCTCTCGTGCCTACTTGGACGCGTCCAGATGCCAGCGCCCATTTATCCTAGAGTGTCTCTATTTAATTACGTTTATTAACTGTACAAGGTAACAGGTACGTAGCTATATAAAAAACAATGTAAGGAAATGCCATGCTGCTGTTTTCGCTCTTTGTATTTGGTTCAATATATAGAAGATGATCAAGAATATTGTGGCAAGGTTTTAACTTTTCAAAAGAAAACGACTAATTGTAGTTTTAATTTTTTATTGTTTCTTTTGCTAGGTAGGTACTACAGTTACGTTCAAACTGAAACGATTGAGTGTTAAGTACCCTGGATAACTTTGTTACTTTATAGGTAAAGTAAAGTTAAACACATATGTTTGCGGTTGAAGTATGTGATGAAGGTCGAGGTGGTCATAATTGGTTTTACTAATTTGGTAGCACGTGACGTGCATTTTTTTTTATATAGTGTGTGATAGGTCACCGTTTTACGTCTTTTACTTATTGAACGAAAAACCTTAGAAAGTTAGAAAACAGTAGGATAGTACCTACGTTTTTGTTTAAAATAATTATCGGTTAACATAACACCCTGAATATCGTTCAACAGTAATATACATACATCTTCCCGTATCGATCTATGAATTGGTATTTCACTTTTAAACAATGTGGATACAGTTTCACGAAGCATAACATAATCATCACAGGGCTTGCTACTTGGAATATTTTCCTTTAATTGTATGGCATTAAGCATTGCGGTGTATTTGCAACCGTAAGTCGCAACCAGTTGAGGATAATCTCGGTCGTCATATCTGCAGTATTGCTTACTTATAGAATTCCTAAAACGGTTAAGTTCAGGATTTAATTGAAGAATAAATACTTTTTACATCTACAAACCGATAAATCTGAAATCCAGTAAAATTGTGACTAGTAGGTACATACGTTCTATGGTCTGTTTTTTAACTAGGAGGAGTGAATACAAAAGCCAGATTCACACTAGAAATGTCACTAGAAAAGAAGACTTCCGAAGTTTTGACGGTAAATTTGAATTTTTATCATGTTTAAAATTTACAGCTGAAATGAAAACTAATTTAATGTATTCTGCCTGAATTATGTCACTGTCAGCGCCTAGAAAAATAATTATCAAATCACGTCAAACGTCAAAATTTATACAAATTACGTAGCGGTGTGAAACCGGCCTGGCCGCAGCCAATCACAGGTGTGGATTTTGGCGCGACAAATTTGAATCGCTCCTCCTAGTTAAAAAACAGACCATAGATGAATCAACTTTTTAGCTGCTCGGTATTAGCATTATCATTATATTTTCTATACTTACTGAAATGTGGGCGCTTTATTTATCAAGGAAATATTTAGAATCTCTGAATAATTCAGGCAGTTTTCTAGTGCGGGTATTTTGCATCTAACAATAAATCTTTCTTCTTCTAATATAGTACTGCCCAGCATAACAGCACTCATGAACCACAATAGAAAAGAATATATTATTATCAGAAGCAGAGAAAAACTGCCGGTGTCATTTAAAGCAGCTAAAAATTCTTTCTCAGCTAGAAAAGCAAATATTTAGTAGGTAGATAGGTACTAAAGGAAACGTCAAAAAATATTCTCTGCAAATAAATATACTTACAGTGCGTGAGACCTTTGCCAAATACCCGATTAATATATCTGTGTACTGCCAGTCGTGTCTATATTAACAATAACTTTAAACATATTTTTTAAAACTCACTACAAATTTACCTTCAATTGTTGTTCTTCTTCTTCACTGGTGCTAACTCTTCGCAAGAAAATAGACCTAGGCTAAAATACGTTCACTAAATTATCATTTTTTGTTGATTGTTCACCTTACCCCAAGTTTCGGAAGTGTTCTAATATCTGTGGAAGCTGTACTTGGTCTTGCCATTTACAGGCTAAGTAAATTAAAATAGAAAATTATATCGTTTTGACTTATACTAGCCGTAATATTAATGTCGCTGACACACGCCATCTAATAATTAACTACAACCAAATTTGGAGAAGTTCTACTTCTATTCTTCTTACTGGATCTAAAATAATTTTTCGGTTGGTAAACTATAATACAATCTGGGAAAATAAAGTTCTAATGACTTAACAGTTAAAACCTGCTAAACATTCAGGAGATATGTCTCAAGAGAACGGGATCATGATATGAGACATATCTGACCGTGAAGGGTTATTTTTCGAAGGTTTGTATTTACCAGGATGGTGCAGTAAAATTTTTGATTTAATTTGTGCGCCTTAAAAAGTGACTACTTTTCCAAAATCCTGATTGGTTCAAAATTCGACGAATTAAATTGTACTGTAAAAGAGAATGGGGCCGTGAGAAAAACATCCAAAAAAATATTGTATGAAATACTTTTATTAACAGTTAAAAATTAACAAGAATCAACATCATAACAAAAATATAAAAATCCAATTACTGAAACAAAAACGTAATAAAAGCAAGACTGGTTTAGAATCAAGCTTAAATACAGATTTTCATTTCTGTAAATAACAGTAACAATTCTTAAACTAGTAATCAATCAATTTAGTAATGTTCCTTTACAAATTTAAAAAGTTTCTGTCCATCGTTCTCTGGGAAAAACTCGGTTTCTGTATTGAAAGCAAACTGTGGGACGTAGGAATCTTGCCTCTTCCTCTTTACTCGTCCATCAGATGGCTCTCTCCTGTAGTTTCCACCGTGTTTGCTACTAACACCGCTTTCTACCAAAGAACGAGCCCTTTCATTTATGAATTCCACATCATCGTTATCTAACAGATCACGTCGTTGCCTGCTCTTTGCGACAATGGGAGCTTGTTCACTTGCATCATAGGCTGCGTATTCCTCTTCCTTTTGGCTTTCTTCACCGTCGCCGTCGTGGTGTCCTGCATGATTGTAATCCCAATAGTGCTCACCATATCCTCCATGTTTATCACCCCATCTTACCTAAAATATACGAATTATTGTTACAGATCTACTCAGATTACTACGAAAAATTATGTGAATTTGCTTGATTCTACAGCTTCAGTGCAGGGAATTGTAAATTATTTGAGAAAATTATTATACAATAGTTAATTCAGAGGGAACTAATGCAACGAAAATCAAATTTTAAATTAAATGTTCATGAACTTACGAGACGTTTACTTGAAACTTCAAATGAATAAAAGATTTAATTGATTTACATTGAAATAAAATCATTTTAATTTTTTTAGTTAGGTAGGTACTTAATTTTTTTTTTGAAAATTGTAAAGATTGAAATGTGTGGCATAAAAATGATTGACAAAGTTATATATCGATGAAATTGTATTGGTTTCCCATGCAAGCAAATTCCTGAAGGCAGGTTAGTACAAAACGTGCTGTTTTGCAATAAGCAACAAAGATCCAACAAGCGGAAGCGTCCGTGCATGAAAGCTGCATGTTTGGTTTCCCAGGATAGAAATTAAAGTAAATTATTTACTTTGGTTTTGAATTCTCCTGCATGTGGATGCGCTTTTTCGTGCCTTTCAATGAAATGGTGCTCGTTTCCACGTCGATGCCCAAACTCATAGTGGTCTTTGGCCGGAACGTGGGCATATCTGTTAGTAAAGGAAAGATAAAGTTAAAAAAATTTATTACAAAAGTAAAGAAAAAAGACCACACATCTCGTAGTTAATATTTGCCAATAAAAACAAACTATGACGAAGCAATTTTTGTATGTAGGTAAATATACCAGAAGTACAAGAGAAAGTTACATTGTTATAAACTTTTTTTGTTAATGTTAAGAAAGAATGTTATAAAACCATCGAATAGTTATTGCTTTGAAAAAGAATTAATAGTGAGTCGCTATAATTTAATTTTGTAAACCTCAATAAATTATAAATGGATCCAACTTTTTAAAGTTTTTAACAACACGATCGTAGTAGCACCTTTCCCATTCAAAACCAAAGCGTAAATATAAAAATAATTTAGTGTTGGTGAAGTAGGATTCAATTACATCCGCAATAAGCAGCAGTTGTTAATAAAAACTAGCATATGGACAGAAATATTAAAATTCATTTATCATCAGCACCTTTCCCTGGTGCGAACGACTGTTGAGATTAATCTTCTCGAAACGTTGTTCCCAGTCATCGGGTGTCTCACGAACGTGTCCAAATTCTAGTTCTTCCGGCGACATTTGAGCCATGTATATGTCCCTACATACGTATATTTGTTACTTTGGCAATATTAATTATTATTTACTTTTCTATTTGTATTAACTGCTAAAGTATTTGAATCAATACCTCATATTCTGTCTAGAAAATTACCTAACTACAATATTGTAATTTTGGAACTAACCCTAATTCTGAAAATGAGATATGTATTTGCACAGACCCTCTTCAAATCTGATATAACACACCCAGAGGCTACTTAGACCTCAACACTTTCTAAAATCGATTGAATATCCATCGAACTTTAATTTGTTTTCATTCAACCCCTAAAGAGTAATTAATCAATGTGAAGTTTAAATTCCTCTTTGATTCCTTACTTCTTAAAGAAGATTAAAGTAGGAAAAAGTTTGTACCTAACAAAATAAATACTCACTGAAAGTATTTGCTGCCTGCTTGTACTGCTTCTGAGAATCCAGTTTCTGCGGGTTCACGATCATCTTCTTCAGCTACGATAGCAGTACCCACTTGTCTCTTATCTTTGAGTTCAGCACAAGTCAGTACCGCCACTCCGGCGAGCAATAAAGCCACCTAAAGGAATATTTGTATTAAAATTCTGCTGTTAAGTTTAATCACCGAATTCAAATCGTATAATTGAATGTCCGAGTTGAGAGACTAGGAAAATTTAGTAATTTATTGCAAACAATATTAATTTTTATTTTTTTGATGATTTAATAATTTACACACGTAAAATATTGTGTGCAAAATGCTTCAAAAATATATTTTAATTTGAATAACTTACCTGTAAAGTTAGTGTACAACACCTCATTGTTGAACTAAATTTCTAAACTGTGATTATGAAGTGAAGCAATTTTGCTTTTATACTCTTAGGTAGACGTCCCAGCATTTCTTTGTTTTTGTCACAGTTCCACCTTTTCTCTGGCACCGCGGTTTTCTTACTCTTTGTTCTAGAACTTTTAGATTTCACTAAAAAGTCGTGCAATTATCGGAGTGTGATTTCTGTTTCTTCATAACCATGGCACTTCATGGATGAGCGCATTTTTAGAATTGCGACACATTTCACGCGTGCCAGAAATGACTTTTTGTCACACATTCATAATTACTAATGTGGAATCTTATGATGCAACTGGTTGACATCGTTCGAGACAAAGAATGCAATTAATTTATTGTTTTACCTGCTTTGTTAATTTTTGGTCATTATAAAATCGAAGTATTAATAATTGACGAGCTTATGTAATAAACCATTTATATTTCGTTTATATACTTGTATAAAAAACTAATTTAAAATTTCTAGTCCTTATACAAACTATCAAAAAATTAAATTATCAATGCTTATCATAAAATGATATTCCTCTTTTTGACGCTTTGTAATACTTCAACATTAACTCATGGGCCAATTAATTATATCCCAGACTCATGTGGTAACATCTTTCACCATTTGACAAATTTTATTGTTCATTTAGAAATACGTGCAGCACTACGTTGTCTCTAAAGAAGATGTTTTCAAGTAACAATGTGAAGTAAGATCAGAACAATATACAAAAATATGAGAGTTATTATTCAAATGGATATAAGAATATCATTCACCCTATTACCCTCCTCCATGAGTTCGAAGATCGAAATCTATAGAATTAGAGACGAAATTATATTGTTTAGGAAATTTTCTTGCCACCACAAGAATGTGTTTCAATATTCATCTCAATTTATCATATTAGATATGTTTTGAAAGTGTCTAGTTGTAGATAACAGCACATTATTAAATTTCTCTCTTCAAGTAGCTGTAGTACCTATCTTTCAAGATCGTATGAACATATTTCTAAATAAGCATTGTTAAACATGCAAAGTTTTTTGTAGCATCGTGACAATGGTACATTGTCAAATTTTAAAGATGCAATCCTAGTAAATCCCATACAATAATATTGTTAATAATTTAAAACACGAAAACGTATGGGTTAAGAAATCTATACTCGCAGTTTGGTCGCTAAACGTGACCTATTTCCTTGCCACACAAATGAAAAACGGTGACAAGAATATCACGCCTTCGAAATATCTGTTTCTATATGTTGAAAGGACCTTAAATGAAAATACGTGACTACATGTGCCAGTACAATTGGAAGGAGGACGTTGTCGTTCTGAATAGTGATGCAACTTCCAACGTATTGATGAAGCAGTACGAGGCTATAATATATTTTCAGTGACACTACTTATGAGGTTGATTGAATGTTATAAGGAATAAGTTACCGAGAACTGTTTTAAACTTAATGTTAAAAATATTTTATAACTGAATTTATGGCTCTGCTTTGATAAAGTAAGAAATTCGTTCCTAAATGATTACAGAATTAAAATTTAAGAATTGGAAAAGATTTATTGTATCGCGCTTTTACTTCTCTTAGTATTTCTTACTTTTTTTTTTTAATAAATACAGATTTATACGATTCATGATTTAGCTTTTCCAATTACAACAGTGCTTACATTGTTCCATTTCACTGAAAGTTTAAAAGTTAAACCGAAACGCTTAAAATAGCAATTGCTTTGAACCTTTCCACTTTTGCCGCCTTACCCTCACACTCCGGCCTTAGAAAACACCCTTTCCGTTAATTTATCGCTTCTGATCTTGGCAGATATTGACCGAAACGCGGCATTTAAATGAAATATGCGGTATTCTTCGCGATATGGTTGCTTGATCCCAGTATTTTATATTCTTTATATTATAAGGTTCCTTTTGCAGTTTTCCATTGAGGTGACGGTCGATGGTTATTTAATCCTTCGTGAGTATACTAAAACGTGCGATCAGTATTATTGCTTGTATTTACCTTGAGACGGTACAATCAGTTATTCTCGGTTGACTGAACAGTTTTCACTGAATAGAAAACAAATTTCTTCTCAATGGTTCTTGACTCGATTGATTGTTTCGTAGGCAAAATGTAAATATCAACATTTAGATTTCATTTGTATTTCGTTAATAGTTTGAGTGAGAATTTAAATAGGGAAGTAGAGCGATTTCATAAAGCTTTATTTCGAAAGGCATCCCTCGATGTTTTCTATAGCAAAATTAAAAGACAACACAGTAATGTTTTTAAAATTTATTATTTTCTTTCTTATTTTTTAAAATTCTAATGGTGTTAACATTTTTGGCGATTCTTCTATATACCTCCCAAAGTAACTTTAGAGCGAAAACTGGCAATCATAAACGAATCGGGAACACCTCGTTACGACTTACAAAATAGGGATGTAAGGCATAGGAGTGATTCAGTAGAAACTTAAGATATTATTGCATATAGCTCCAATGTTTCAGGTTTTATATCACATTCGTGATAATCCTGTAGGTAAATTATAAATTCTGGCAGTCAGTTGTAGATGTAAATTATAACAAAAGTTACACTTGCAATGTTCATGTGCAAAACGGCTCTGATGTAATCACCAAAACGAAATTCTCGAAAGTCACAACATCCCCGGTAAATCTGGAAATAATGAGACATCTGGTACGACGCAACATTTGAAAGTTTTTGTTTCGTAGCTAAACAGCTTACAACTTATTAGGAAAGGTGTGTTTAAACTTGAACTTCGTTTCAGCACAAACCGCAACCGCAGTAGAAATACTTTTATGTAATTATTCAATTTCTAAAGAAATAATAACAAATAGCAATGTCCCCTGCAATGTCCCGACAAATAAAAATATTGCTTTTATAAAATAATTTTTTTAACAATATTATGGATAGTAATATCACGTAATATTGATATTATAACCATTTAAATATATGGATACCTATGGAATTTGGTGGGTAATATTAAAAATTAGTCAACACAGTGAAACCAAATAATAGGTTTGTATTGAAGCGTAGGTACTACACATTAATTGATGTACAATGGTATATAACAGTAATAATGTCAACCTATCAAGTAATCCACAATGTGATTTCCGGATGATTACAAATTAGTCTGATTACATACAACGATATCTGACGATATTGTTTATCAACATTAATTTGAACTGTGTAGTGCAAGTAGCAATCACTAATTATATTGTTTGAAAATTATTTCACTGAATTGTTTTATAACAATATAGCATTTAAATAATTTTAGATGCTTAGGTATCTATTAATTGAATTAAAATATGTACAGGGATTTTTAAACTTTATTGCAATTTTAGGTGCTAACGTTGTTCATTAAAACAGTTCTCTGCAAATATTGCATGGTGTGATACTAGAGTGTACATTGGGATTAATTATGCAATACTTTAATTATGATAATAACAGTGCCATGTCTCTCTTTTGTTGCTAATAATTAATTTTTAACTATGAAATTAATAACTTAGTCAATATTTTAATGTACTCGTATCTATCTTAAATATTAATTGCTATAAAATATTATGATGACTTATATCAAACATTTTTGCTAGGTACTACTTGGACTGTTTTGATATCAAAATTATCTTGCGTACTATATGCAATATTACTTACAGTTTTATAAATGAAATAATTAATATTTGTTAATGTGTTTAGTGAATTGTTCCGACAAAACTTAATTTAGTCGGGTCCAATAGTTTCACAAAAATGCTTTAAACTACAATTGTAAGTCAATACCTCGAAGCTCTTGTAATTGGCTTCTTTTCCATTATGTGGAATAGCCAATCCTTTGTAGGGCGAAAAACTAGGGTAAACCTTCCCTACTTGTATTTCCATTTCGTGATTAACTCGTCCTACATTTAGAATTGTTTCTGTTTCTGATCCGCCTACGACAAGATGACAGTTTGTTAAGAGATGCATGTCCTCGATTTTTGTAGGAACCCAGCGGTATCTCTGATGATTTTGACTGCAGAGTATCTGAAATAACAGATCGATGTGTATTCATTAGTGATGTAGCTCCATTTAATATGGATATACGCAACACAAATAGAATCAAGAAAGTGGAGCATTCCACTTTACTTTATTTTATCATGCCGTTTCGGGAATCCGATGAATAATTAACAAACATAAAGTATACGTAGATTAAATATCGTTCTATTGGGAATAATGACTTGTATACAGTATCCGTCTAGAAATCGAGAAGAGTAAAGTATAGTACAGTTCAATAGAAATTGGATGGCCTCCTGGCTCGTGAATGCGCAGTGGTAATACTGTAACATTTTATTGGAATGTCTGTAATATTAATTTTACCATAAATTAAATTACTGCCTTTTTTTGAGATCCCAGAGTTCAGCATACCGAGACTGCGCCACCAAGAAATTATCTAGAATAAATTTCACTAAAGTCCGCAGGCTATTGTAAACATCTAAACCGAATTTCCAAGAAAATCGCGGAAAATCCATATAAACTTTTTTGTACTTCAGTAAATAACGTATCAAGTGGAACTTGATCACATAATCGATCTTCCAAATAACATTGAAGAATTTTGGAATAATATTTTTAAAAAACCGTTTTGAAAGAAAAAAAATTAGTATTCCTGGAATTTCAGAACTACACATGAATACTTTTAAATGCAAATAGCTGAAAATTTCCGTTTGCGTTCCTTATCACATTTATTCTATCTTAGTTCTTATAAATCACTTCGTGATACATTTAAACCCTGCCGAATGGCTGCACTTAACGACACTCCCAGGTACTTATAAAGGGTTGCAGATACAACCGGAACCGTTTAATAGCAAATTCGGATCGATAGGTGGCCTCATATTGACCTATTTCTAGTAAAACAGGTCAATCATCTTGACAATCAACAATCTATTTTAGTTAGACATAATTCGAACAGTTAGATGCAAATTTCATTTATTCTGATAGGTAGGTAGGTACTTTAATAATTAATTATTGCAAATTTAATGGTGTGTGTTACAAATTTAATCAGTTCGCAAACATGCACAGACACGCACGATGAAAAATACAAGCTTTTTGTGGAAATATTGGATACTGTTTATTATTTATTATTTCTATTTCCTATACCTACTAGATGGATTTAGTTTATTTAAAAAAAATACAAACATATTGCGTACCTTAACATTGGCATCTGCAGTGTAGACGTTACCCAAAGCTGTTACTCTGATGGTTCTAGAATCTTGATGAATGGTTGCAGGTAGCAGGCCAATATTTTTGAAAAATCCCTGTCCGACGTACACAGGTTTTCCGGCTTTGTCGGTTCCAGCAAGAATTGCATCATTTGGCACAACTCCTGTATATTCCCTCCAATAATGTTCTAAACCATTTCAAAAATTATTATTGTTATTAATTAGACATATGTTGCTATAATTAACAAAAATGAATACCTGATATATCTCCAGTTGAATCAGCAAATACGTTTAAACTGTTAAGGCTTAGACGAAAGAGCACAAGAACGACGGGCACAAGGTACATCTTCATGACTCTCTCTTGATGCTTCGTGGATGTCTGAAATTAGTCGCCCAGTGTTTGATACTACTACAAAAATAGAACTGAATAATATGTATAGATCAAACAAGGTATATATTTCAGATATATTTAGACGCAAATCACGATTCAGTTCGATAAGTAGGCTAAACCGTTTAAAATTGTTAATATTAATTACAATTTAATTGGCTTTGTTTGATTTTAAGAAAGGGTGAATTTGGTTAGATTTTGCTACTAATCTGTTCTTAAATACCTACGTGTATTACGGAATTAACCTGGAGTATAACGAAGGGATAATCAACGGCTTTTTACAAAACTAGCTGAGTTACAGAGTAATTTTTGTAACTCAAGAATATTAATTAAAATATTCAGTGAATTTTGTTAATTACTTATTGAAAACTATGTAAACTCTAACTAACTGCTGGTTAAGGAAGTACTCGAGGTTTTATATTATTTTTACTGTATCTAATCTCCTTAACATGATCAGGAAATATTTCAATTTTACCCACGAAGTTGTGTAAGCCGTGATAAACTTATCACACTACTTCCCGGTAGACTGACAACATCGGAATCATCTTAAATTCCTTGACAATATTATATAGATATTTTTCCATTATAAAATGTATACCGTCAGATATATACAGGGTGGTGACTTGAGCAACGCAACATAGGGATTTCAATGGTAAATCCTTAATGTTTAATTATTGGCTCCCCTAATTATTTTAGAGCAAAAGTGTGTTGAGGTTTTTTGTAGAACAAACAATTCTGCATCTGTTCATACTATTATTTATAATTTTCCATTTTCCGGACGCGTAGAAATATTAAAAATGGTCTTTTTAAACAAATCAGTGATGCCTTGGAATTATCTAAACAATCAACATTCGCATTTACATCTGTCATTACGGTTTGAAGTTTATAACCGATTATTAAAATCTATTATTTTTAAAATGTATTCAACGAAAGAAAAAGTAGAAATGATAAAGTGCCTTGTTTAGCGTAAAATATGTGCCTATTACCTACTCGTTTTATTGCTTTAAAAAGAAAAAAAAATGTAATGAGACAGAAATGATCAGTGCGTTTGTTTGATTTTATAATTCCATGGCATCAGTGATTTTTTTAAAAAGACCATTTTTAATTTCTTCTATTTCTACGCTTCCGGAAAATGGAAAATTGTAAATAATAGTATGAAAACATGCAGAATTTATTTCTCTACAAAAAACCTAAACACACTTTTGCTCTAAAATAATTAGGGGAGCCAATAATTGAACATTAAGAATTTTCCATAGAAATCCCTATGTTGCGTCGCTCAAGTTACCACCCGGTATAGTGGCGGTTTGACAACACCTATAAAGAACTTCTTATAACAACTTGCATTAAAGAATTAATAATAAAACAAAGTCTCGTGTAATTTACAACCGCACAGTGATAAAACAGATACACCGTAAAAGTCATAGCGTATAGCAATTTTATTGTTAATTTTAGAATCGACAATCTGTACACAGGGTGAATAAATTATTCTTCATTGCCAGCATGGGAAATGGGAATCTCGAAAACCATTCGGAAACTGAAAAGCTAGAGAATGTTGCATGGATACGAAAGAAAGGACATAATATATTTGATTGTTTTACATTTTATAATATGTACCTAAATAGTCTGTTCGATATTCAAGCTGGTATTATCGCATTTAGATGAAAAATTGTGGTTCTATTAATTTTGTAAATAAAATTATATTTTTCCTATTACCACATCAGAATACTTTTAGTACGTGAGTAAGAGGAATAATGATAGCCGTTTTCATTTTCCAAGTTTCCTCTTCCCTGTTTGTCAATGCAGTTTCAATGTTTGGGGGTGTTTGACATTTTCTACGTTGTGTACTGTATTAGCTGCATTCTATAAACAGGTGTTTAATAGGAGTGTTCCACGTTCCACATATTGGTTGCGCTAGACTTTCCAGTAAATACGAGTGGGTCAGTTTGCTTTGTCCGATTCTGACTGTTGAAAGACAGTAGCTTCTTTCCTATTTAGGTTTGGTGCATATACCCAGGGTGCTATTGATGGCTTGATAGCTTGCAGTTTGCTAATGGTGGTAGACCATTGCTCTGTCACTTTTTTGAAATGCAGGTTTTGTAGTGTAGTTTGAGGTCGGTTGGTTGTACTACCTTCTTTTTGAATCAAGACCGAGTTAGGCGATGTTGTTGCTTGTCAAGCTGGTATATCCGCTTCTTCATTCTCTGAAATTCCTACAAGTAATGGGATCCTGTAAAGAATAGCCCCTTGCCTTTGTTGGTTGCTTGCATGTACTTTTCTAATATTTCGATTACCACTTGGTTTGACGAATTCTTTTCTTGTAGTGGTTGTGGTGAACTTAGTAAATCGGATATGATCAGAAAGAGGTCATGTGAGTCATCTGAGTTAACATCGCTTGATGAATCGCGAAAACTTCGCCAGTTAGGAAGGACTCTGTTCGATTGTGGCCAGCGGGATGATTTATCCATGCCTACTACAACTGCATATACTACTCTCTATCATCTTTTGACGATTTTTTTGTGGTTTAGGTAGGTTTATAGAATTTTGGTGAACACGGTATGAAGTGTCTTGGCTTTACTGTATTTAGTCATTTCAATGTTAATCATGGGCGTTTTAATCGTCCATGGGGGTGTTTTTGATGCTGCACTTTTTATTACTGGGCCCGCTGGGGTTGGAGTTGAGGAATTTCTTGGTTCTGATGTGCAATGGGGGTCCTCTTTTCACTCTGTTATGAGGGAAGAGAAGAAGGTAGTTTGGGTCATTTGGTTGCTTCTACGTATTATCCTCTTTTCATAGTCTTGGTGTTCTTTTTTCGTATGGGGTCTGCTAGTAAGTTATGTACTGTTTTGAATAGCTTCATTAAATTTCCAATTGTCAGAGTGATCAATCATAATGTTTTGCTCGATATCATGCTTTGAAGTAATAAGTAGTAACATTAACACTAGATAAGGCTTCTGCATTTTGTTTATAAAGAACAATAACGTTGCTAAATACCACTGTAAATTCCGGACAACTTTTCTAACTAACATGCAACTTTATTTAAAAAATATAGGTATAACTTCTATTTTGGGATGCATGTAAAACCGAATATGGGCATCAGGCTTATTTGGATTTCAAAGGAAATTTACAACCATTTATACATTATTATCCCTCATTTGAATTAAATATAATGTTGTCATTTTGGTGGGACTATATTGGTGGAAACTAATCGTTAGAAAATTGTTAAATCTAAACAACAGGATGGTCCACCGAAAACGAAGAGACACTGAACCTAATCAGCAATTCCATCTTCCTATGTTACATTACTAATTACACTTGGAAGTGATGAAATTGGATTTTATTTAGAAAAGGTCAATAAATAAATTTTCAATCGAAGGGGAATTTATTTTTCTGTACCATCATCCAACGCTTTTGTGAATAAAGTTTTAAATGGCAACCAACTCTCGTAGTTAAACATAATTAAACTCTTAAAATCACGTTCATTAAAAAGTTTTTACAATAAAACCCCATACGGCTAACTAAAAGCAATGTTTTTCTGCGTGACGTATTGGCTCGTGATCGACATTTCAATTTTAAATCAGATGGATTCTAAACTCTCCAGAGCAAAAAACTAAGACATCTATTTTATATTTTAAAATTTTATATGTAGTTATAAAACGGCCCATGTAATAATTTTGTAAATTGGCTTTTGTTTAAAATCGCATATTTCTGCTGAATCCTATCCTATCCTAGTCTCGCACAAAAAAGTTTATAGTATATACCTAATGTTTACTAAAATTAATTGAATATTGTAGCTGTTACTAAATATTAAATAATTTTACAAAGCAAACCAATTTTTTAAAGCAATAATACTGTAAAACCTTGAAGTAAATGGATGGCAGCTAGATGTTTTTACCTAAAGAAAAAATCAACAAAGTTTTTCCCCTTGTTTTCATCTAGGTATATAGGGTACGAAAACCAATTTCGTTTCTTGTTACTAGAACTCACATTTACGCGCTATTCATTTTCAAGAATGATAGGAAACAAGTTGTTCCCAATATGAACGATTGAGTACCGGAACTGAGGGGCGAATTCGAACCTCTAATAAAATTAGGTGAATTAGTCTTCGGGGGAGGACTTAATAAGCTCTCAGAATCGTTTAATATTACGATGTCGTAAAGCTTGACTAGCTAAGCAAGTCGGGTATATAAGACACTTTCTGCAAAGTGAGGAGTTATTAAATGATATTTTTGGCATTTAAAGCACTTTACGACGAGCTTGATTAAAAATATAAATAATTTATGAAATCTAACAACTTTATTACTTGCCTCATATACATTTTTATAGTTCCTTTACTTTTAGATAAATACCATTAAGTTTAGGTTCGCATTACTGCGATTAGTATTAATTTTTTAGGATTAGAATATGAATACTACGGCGAGGTCACCCACCTGAAGTTAGCCCCGCCCACTAAAGCAAAAACAGTGCATTTATTATTATTAATTAGTGCTTCGTTAGTGCTCTTTAGTGCACTGATAATTAACGTTAGTGCACACCCGGGTTTTAAATAAATCTATGATATTATGGGCGGGGCCAACTTCAGACTCATTTTTGAGATAATTTGAAAATTTTTTATATCATCGGTTAGTGCATCGTTAGTGCTCTTTAACAAACCCAAAATTTACGTTAGTGCTTTTACTATCATTGAAATATAGGTTTTTAAAAAACAATGGGCGGGGCCAACTTCAGACTCGTTTTTGAGATAATTTGAAAATTTTTTATATCATCGGTTAATGCATCGTTAGTGCTCTTTAACAAACCCAAAATTAACGTTAGTGCTTTTTACTATGATCGAAATATAATTAAAAACCCACGATGATAGTAAAAAGCACTAACGTTAATTTTGAGTTTGTTAAAGAGCACTAACGATGCACTAACCGATGATATAAAAAATTTTCAAATTATCTCAAAAATAAGTCTGAAGTTGGCCCCGCCCATAATATCATAGATTTATTTAAAACCCGGGTGTGCACTAACGTTACTTATTAGTGTACTAAAGAGCACTAACGAAGCATTAATTAATAATAATAAATGCACTGTTTTTGCTTTAGTGGGCGGGGCAAACTTCAGGTGCGTATCGAGGTCTGCTATGTACTCAATTTTTGTTTTGAGACTGAAAATGCTAGTCCATGAA
Organism: Hemicrepidius hirtus; assembly: GCA_963082805.1. Lineage (NCBI taxonomy): Eukaryota > Metazoa > Arthropoda > Insecta > Coleoptera > Elateridae > Hemicrepidius > Hemicrepidius hirtus. Next base: position 10,374,306 of record OY720161.1, read on the forward strand.
TTAGTTTAAATTGAATTACAATAACAACTGTACCTGTAGTTCTGTTCTTTCTTAAATTTTATTGCAACAACTTTTGTATTCTTACATGAAACTATAAAATTGGGTTACATCGAATCATACATCAGTGAGTGACAGAATATCGTTCAAACATATGTTCTGTGATATCTTGACTCTGTAAAGATATAATTTTAAAAACAATATAAGTTAGTATAAACTTCAGATATGATTAGTAATTTTCTAAAATTAAAATAATATCTTCACGAGAAACACGTTGCAAAAGTAGGCCACGTGTACTGTCGGTTTTACATGTTTACAATGGAGTACGTCACCCACGGGGTTTCCTTTGCATGCTTCCACAGGTTGCCTCATATTTATGTTTAACTTCTGTTGTATATTATATTCGTTAATACGATCACGCAATTTGTCAACATTCAGTTTGAACAAGGGGACCGTAATTTAATTATAAAATTTGTTGTATTTAATTATAATATTCTGAATCTAGTCTAAATCTAATTGAAAATTACTTTTTTTTCAATTTAGTCTTATAAGTTGTAAGGGGTTGTATACACCAGCAAACTGAAACGCTTAATAATATAAGTAAGAATAATGCTGGGTAGTAGAGGGGTAGTTAGTACGCGTATCGGGTTTTAGCGTGGACCAATAGAATTGTGACTTCTTCAAAAATAGAGCAATTCTATTGGTTTAAGGAAAAACGCGGCAATTGAGGACTCGGCTTTAGATATACAGTTAAACACAAATAGCTTAGCGGTCGAGGTAGGCTATGGAAAGCGCTGTGATCATAATTGATTTTACGTTTTAGTTTTTGATTTGGTAGCCATATATTAATAAAATTTGTTTTAACAGTCTATAAATCAGTAGCGGCAATTTTTGTGATGTTAAATATTCAAAAAATCTATAAATATTTCATTTGACATGAGGCAAGGTGCGCACTGATGAGATAGAACAGTATTGGAATGGAAGTATTGTGTGTTCTCGCAGTATTTGTTATTTTAAAGAAAAATGGAATTATACACGGATAGTTTTCATTCGGTTTTCATTCGGGAAAAAATACTTGCCACTGATGTATCGTTTAGATGTGAAAAAGTGTTGCCAATATGAAGGTCTGAAATTGCGGGATTCTAATATTATAGCTCTGTCTTTTGCCGCCCACGAAGCTATTTGTGTTTAGCGGTACAAAATCTTGAAAAACAATGTTGGGTAGGTATACTTTGTTATCAGCTTTCGTAGTTACTTGACGTAATAGTAATTTACGTTATAAGTTATAATTCATAGACGTCCATATTATGAATTCAAATTTGTATTTTTAATTTTTTCAATTTTAAACAAAGATTTAGTGCCTGCAGTATGAAATAAAACGCATTACGACATACGTCCGGTAAACTCAGTTTTACCGGACGTATGTCGTAATGCGTTTTATTTCATACTGCAGGCACTAAATCTTTGTTTAAAATTGAAAAAATTAAAAATAAAAATTTGAATTCATAATATGGACATCTATGAATTGAGTATCTATATGGAAGTGTTTGTTTTTTCATTGTTTGCCTTGTCAAAATGGGAGAAAATTATAACATTTTTGACGAAGTTCTTCGTAAATCTATTGCACAATTAATGTCAATTTTAATATTTACTTTCTTTTTAGTTGTCATATTTATTAATTTTGTAGTTTTTTAGTAATAAATAGTTTGATTATCGATTTATTTCATTTGATCTGATACCGTAAAGTCTTATTTTCCGGACTCAAATCGTTAACTTAAACATGGGTGTTACGATGCAGTATGAAATAAAATATTTTTAGTATAGGTTACATTATGGAAATCACCTGATCAGTAAATATTAAAATATATTAAAGAAAAAATATGTTTAATAATGTTTTAACTGTACGGTCAAGGGAATCTGTTATATTGAAGCAGCGTAGTACTTCATGTAATTATTGTGATAATTCTCGGTGATCGTCATGCACATTAGTCTGCATTAAGTGTGGATTTTGTATGCATGCCGCATGGTAAGGTGTTAATGCGTTTAAGTAGGTACTTCAACTACCTAAACTATAAGCCGAATTTAGCTAAATTTGCATGTTAATAATTATACTATGAGCAAGAACGTATGTAATTTTTAACAAAGTTAAACGATAACGTAATCGAAGAATTTTTGTTGATTTATCTTTAACAGTAAAAACTATAATGGCACAAAAAAAACACAGAGTGTGTATGATTGGCGAAAAGGCTCAACGAGACGATGTAAAATTCTTAATTTCGACGAAAATTTAAATAAATACAGACAGTATATTCAATCAATTAAAGCAACAACCACTATGCAACATGTTAACAAAATATTATTTAGTGGCGAGTGTAGCGATCATCAAATAATTTACGCTCCACGTTCTGTGGGACGATCAAAATAAAATTAAATGGAGTTAGCAGATTTTTTCAACAGGTAATAATTTTAGTAATCTTAATATTATTGTAAAACATTAAACAACATAAACAATTTATATTGCTGATTGTTAAAATTCTAGTTCTAATTATAAAGTCCAATTTCGAATATGGTAGGGGCGGTATAACGGTTTCCTATTACGCCCTATTCCCATAGATTTCAAGTTCCTAAAGGGTTCAGACTAGATCTTTCACACAATGGCGCTTCCAGAAAATTAATGTACCCGTTCTAATTAATTAGACACAGCTTTAAGATAAAACATGTTACCATGTTTAGCTGCACCTATTTTTTTATTTATTAGACTACATTGTGCAAAATAAGATATCCATTATTTTATATTTTCCTAACCGCAAGTGATAATATAATCTGCAAATAAATTTATAGTATGTTTCAGGAAAATATATTACAATGTATTGGAATTATTTTATGATTAGTATAGCAAAAACGAAGCGTTACTGACACATTTCCTTTATTCGATAAACCCAATTTAACTTTACTTCCTTGTTTCTCTGGATCTGGAATTAAATTAGTACAGTTTCCTTAAAGGTGGCAATTGGGAAAAATGCAAATTAGAAACAATAATAAAAGCAGGATTTTTTCAGCATCGAATAAAATAAACTTTATATAAATATTCAAGGTTATGGTAAAAATAAACACCTGCTTTGGAAAGTTCTGGGTAATATAAGGAACAATGCAGGAATACATAGACGGTTGTAAAAATAGACCAGGATAAAGAGAAATTTACTAAAGAATATAGTTGTTGTACCCCTTTTAGTTTCACATCTATACAAACTAGTTTCCAGGTCGTGTACTTAACGAACGCACGGAAAATAATTAAATTTGAACGATTCCAAAATTTGATTGCCATTGAAGATTCAAATCTCCCCTTATAATTTGATTGAGTGCAAGCAAATGAGATGCTGATGTGCAATAACAAGGTTACAGTTAGGTACCTTTATAGTTACAAATAAATTAAAATATTTATTTCATGCTACATTTGGAAGACGATCGTAAATTTGGAGTTTCACACGCGGGGAATCTTTTCATCTGTGAAAGCATCTTGGGGCGAAATCAATACCTCCTAAGCTTAGATCTAAGAAACGACAAACGTGAGTTTCTGATTTTGCGCAGCATCAAATGAAATGAGGACACACGTGTAGCGAAAAGCATTGCTGATTTATTACGGGAATCGTGGAAACCGTCTAAATACCCTTATATCTAGATCTCTTCATATTTTTATTTGTATTGAAGACTTGTCAATATTCTGAAGTAAAATTTCAATTTTATGTTTCTAGCGTCAGTGCTTTCGTGTAAGTGTTTTTTTGTATTTTGATAACGTGTCATATTATACGAAGATGAAATTGTATTTTTACTGATACTGTTACTTATTTCATTTTCGGTACGGGGAACATAAAGAAAATTCTATTTCCGTTTACTGTTTGTTTTGAATTGTTTACATCCCAAACTGAACTTCAATTACTTACGGCAAGTTTAATAATAGGTACTTGGTTTCAGATATTTTAAATGAAAGCAGGAACTACTAAATCAATTAATGTAATTAATAACGAGCCACCAATCATGTCTTTGTACATATACTGTGTACTTAACGTACATAAACAGGAAGTAGGTAGACCGGTGTTTACTGAGAGCCCAACCAAGATGTTCCTTGTTGACCTAACCACCAAGTTATCAATTATCCTTGTGGCCACGTTTATCTTTAGTTAACTTGTAAACACAATAATATTACAGCAATAGAAGCTGAACTAGTTAATATAAATAAAATAAATACGTGCGGACAGACGTATGTTATCCCTTTTTACGAATATTTTCACTTGCAGGACAGTAGCAAAATAGTAAGATATCCTGATTTATGAATCTATTTGACGTGTAAGTGCCAATTTCTTACCACATAACATTGTAAAGCCTTCAGGGATTACCGTTAATTGGACGCGCCTTCAGGGACATTGTTTGCAGATTCCATTGCAAGAGAATTTTAAAGCAATCTCTGGAAGGGGAGGGCATTAAATCCAAACTCCTGATCAAACCCGATGATGTCTTGGACATTAAAACCACAAATTGCGATACCCACACAGAACCCGAAAGATTCATTAATGTACAATCTATGTTAAATGGGATATAGAATATCTGTTATCTGCCCTCTATTCTACGAATACGGACCGGTCTTCACGTGGTCTACCTTGGTGGGTAAGCGCTTATGACAGGTGTCATGTGCTTTTTGTTCTTGTTCGAACCCCTTTGTTCTGTGCTTGCTCAGATAATTTCTTTGCGGGTTTCGATTGTTGAAGGCGGTAACCGTGAAATGCGATGTATTTACATGACAAGCCATGAGCGTGTAGTTATTTACCCACCGGGGTAGACCACGTGATGACCGGTCCCTATTGAGGTTTCACCCTACATATTGTAATATGAGTTGCGTTCATCGTGTGTTACTTGACAGGGGTTGTTCAAGGGACTTAGAAGTATCAGTATAAAATAAACGGTACGCGAAAGATGGGCCAGATCTTTATTTCTATTAGTAATGCAAGAAGCACGGAACAGAAGATAAAGGGATTAATAGTTTCTGTTCCCCTTGGAACCCTCTGAATTGAAGAGCAAAATTGAAATCGTAACTTGCTTTAACTGCCCCCCTCCCCCTTCGTGGTTGACATCAAATTACAGTTAATCGGGCAGTTAACATTGTTTTAGTTTCAATCCTACTGTAGATGAAAAACTTAGTTCGCAAACCCGGTTTAAGCTTTCCAAATAGATCTCCCAGGATATTTTTCTTTTTGAAATTTCAAATTAAATTTGAATCTTGTCACTAATATCACTTCCCTTGTATAAATAAATTTATTTTATCCTTGAGCAATCGTATAGCCTACATATAATTTGTTTTAGGCTTCTTTCTTCAAATAAATGTTTACTAACTTGCATTCCAGTTTACCTAGTGTTTAGTGTTGTCAGAACAAATTCTGGATTGAAGTTTAAATTGAATTGTGTTGTATTTTACCTTGGTGAGAAACTTTTCATGTCATTCTACTGTAATAGACAAGGGATAGAATATGATTAACAAATAGAAATCGGCAAACGGTTCATTAAAATAAGAAATATAAGCCGCAAAAACTATTGCATTTATAGAATAAATAAACATTTACAATAATATGGAAAGTGTTGGTTTGTAGCGGCGCGGCGTTGATTCAAAAATTTTTAGGATTTTAGTTACGTCAATACCATGTAGGCCGTTTACATAAAATAATGATAAAGATTACCCACTGTGAATTTTGTCATAGCAACATTAATTTTAACATTAATATACCAATAATATTCTACCATTTTTAAACTTTAGTAAATCTAAAACAATGTTAGCAAATGTCAAACTTCTAACAAATTGAATCAACCCACAACAGCGCTAGAGACGTGGGTTTGCATAATCTGTTTTCATATAGTCCTACTAAAAACATTTTCTTTTCCACTTCATTACTACCTGCGCTTATTCAGGAAAGTTTATAGTTGTTGGTATACTTAGACAGTATAATTTACTTCTTCTCTCTTACACACCAAACAGTAATGTTCATGTACACAGAAATGTATTAAATGTTCTACAAAATTTAACCATGGATTTCTTTACTGAATCAAGTAATGAAGTTGGTCTCGTGAGATCGAAGTATCTCAGTGAATATTAATTGTACTGCGGCTATCTTATCAAATCGGGGTTTTCATACTTTAACGTTGCGGGTGCGGCAGTTTTATAGAGTTTTTAAGCGCTATAATACGCTAGAGTAGGTACAGTTATGCTAATGCTAACGGTAGCGTCTTTGCTAGGCAACGAACTGTTTTGGTAAGCAATATATTGTTGTGCTTTGTAAAGGGTTAGGGTCTCTTTTTTATTCCTAAAATTACCAAAGCAACAACACGTAATATCGACATGAATCAGTATCCATTATAGTGGACCTATCCATTTTAATTCACAACAAATCGATATAATACCCTCTTATTTCAGCCTCTAAAGTTTCTTACTACTATACCGTTGACTACTTATTAGAAAACTCGCTCTTGTCCCTTTATTCCCAATTAAACGATTCATAATAAATCATATATCTTTTCAATGTACAATCCAAACTTACGATATCTCACAATCCTGAACTGCCACGCAAACTGGATAAATAGTCATATTTTTTCCAGGCAGATATTGTAAAATTCCAAAACATTAACTTTCGTGTCTAGTGACGTAAGTGAATATCTCACAGCTAGTGCCGAGAGTCGTTTATTATTCCTGTTTGAAGTTTGCTATTTAATTCTAAGTTGTCATTTCTGAGGCTAGAAAAAAGTACCAACCTCGTCTTCGGCGCTGGTGGTAAATTTTTCCCTCGTTTGCTCTTTTCGTAATCTGTAATAAAATATACTATTTCGGATCTAATACATAAATATGCGTGTTGTACAGAAATATTTTACTACAAATACATTTCTGAATTCGACCACCCTGTTAGACGCTTGTATGAGAAATGATTACCCCCCCCCTGAAGAATAAAAATTCGCTCATATTCAAAGTGTAGAAAGTAAAGTTATTATCTATGGAGGGAGTCACATCGAAGCCACATTTACACCACATGGTAATTGTATTGTCCGAATTTTTAACCACCTTGCATTGATTATTCTTTACGATTCCATAAATAAGTCGACCTGACCTACCCCAATTAGACGACTTCATAATCGTGAAATTATTCATTTATGACGACCCAGCTGCTGTGCATGACTGTATCTGTATCTTCTCCAGTATTAGATGTTGAATCCATACTTTGATTCCAAAGACAATAATTATGTTCAAGACATCGATCAACACAACTACAGCATATTGTTATAAGAATGGCAGTTCTTGTGGTTTATTGTTTACCTAGATCTTTGATGTTACACTGTGTTTGTTCCTTGGTTTCCATGGCAACTGTAAACACCATGAGAATAAACGCTTGGATTTAGTACGTCGGGTTCATGGTTAAATAAGCCAAAACGCTGCACTTTTTGATTGGAATATGCCACTTTCTGTGGTCATAGATGATGCCAAAAGGTAACTTTCCAGATAGGTGGCCACTTGAAAATCCGTGTAGAACACCAAAATGGCGGCCATTAAAGATGGCCGCCATTAGCCGCACTAAATATTTTTGTATCTCAGCTCCTAAAAGTCCGATTCCGATTTTCTTTTTTCGAAAAATTTCCCGAAAGAGCCAATTTTGACGATTTTTGGGGTTCCATATCTCCGGAATGGAGCGAGATATGAGATCGCGGTTAGCGGCGCTGGAAAGAGCTGGTAATAGTGTATAACTGTGCTAAATCTGAACCCCCTGAGATTGACGCCGACGCCACCAGAGGGCGCCAAACTTTTTTCTTTAGAGCCATATAACTCCGAAACCAGGTGTTTATGAAAACGAGTCTTTCTTGGCATATACGGAACCCCATATACATAAACCCTTTTTTGTGGGGTAAAAACGGGATATTGAGCACAATTAAAAAGTTAGGTAGCTACTTACAATGAAATTCGTGAGAATCGTAACATTTTCAGGTTTTTGAAAATTGTGCAGAAACCTTAAGGTGTAGAGATAAATGTATAGGAACAAGAAAGTTTCCTCTTCGCAGTGGCTTTCAAACAAAAAAAAGAAAATCGAAATCAGACCATTAGGAGCTGAGATACAAAAATATTTAGTGCGGCTAATGGCGGCCATCTTTAATGGCCGCCATTTTGGTGTTCTACACGGATTTTCAAGTGGCTCCCTATCTGGAAAGTTACCTTTTGGCATCATCTATGACCACAGAAAGTGGCACATTCCAATCAAAAAGTGCAGCTTTTTTTGGTGTACCCGACGTACTAGATTACTCCCTATTTAATTATCAGGAAGTAAACAACCTTTTTTCTTGCGAAAATTAATTTATTACTTGATGATGCTATTTATTCTTATACATGCGTTCCGTGCAAACTGTTATAGGTACTTGAAACAGCGTTACTTAACTGATACTAGATATTTTCTCTGCAACAAATTCGTTTAATCCACAGTTTGTTTATTTTAGAACCTACCTTTATGGCACCAGATATAGGAACATCAGTTAAGATCTATAAGTACAGTTAATGGACTATAGTAACAAATCACTATACTGAGTATAATACTTCGATACCTTACCTGGCTATACATAGATATCCTTATCAACATGCTGAATATGAATATCTTATCATATTGACCATGCAGAATATTACACCAGAGAGATTGCGAGAACGGTCATATAAACAGCTTTGGTGTTACAGACAGGTAATGTCAAATACACAGTTCAACCCAAGCGGTGAAATTTGTTTGGTTCTGGCTGTACGTTTTATACAAAATGAAACCAATTATCTGATTTGTGGCAAGCATTGAAACCAGTAGGTACTACAAAGAATGGTTGGTAGCCGCTAACGTTTTGTTAATGCGAATAAAAAATGTATTCCAGTAAACATGAAACTGAAAATCTCAATAAAGAGCTAAGATAATTACAATTTTAATACCGGAAGAAAATATTTATTGAGCATTTCCAGTGAAGCTTAAATTAGTACACCTTTTCTTAATAAATTCTGCACAAAAATAGAATAAACGAGCATTTCATTCCGGAGAAAACAGCTCTCGGCAGTTTATTTCACCGTAAATAATTATAGCACACTTCCAGACAGTCTAATTTCAAAGAAGGGTGATTTTAATTTCAATGATTAATTCCACAACAAATACAGTTTAGTCTTATTAAGTTAGACTTACAATTTACCAAAGCTGTTCTACAGGAAAGTAATTTGTTGCACTTGAAAGAATTCCTAAATTTAGAAACATAATTTCCTAATTTAATTCAAACAAAATATGAAATCAATTGTTTTTCATTGATATTTGTTGTTAGTATAAACGCCCTACATTCAATAACTTACTATTATTGATCAATTTTCAGGCTGAACGCACTTGAAAGTCAAATATAAAAGCGTAACGCCGGAAGTTATTTGATCTCGTTGTCTTTGAAGGCAAGTTGGAAATAATTGAAAACTTGAGAAATCAAACCTGAGACTTATCGGGGATTCTGTGTTTGATAGGAAGACAAATGGTGAAATATCGAGGGTTTCTAAATAAAAACCTAAATTTAAGGCATTGAATTATAATCTATACTGGGTGTAGACTTTAATTCGTGCCACTATGTGTGTCTCGCCGTATCTAACCATAAGAGATAGAAGATCGGTAAAGGGATAGAAAAATGCTATCTACTGGTACCAAAATTAAATATGGCGGCCATAAGGAAAAAAGAAGTTGATTATCTATCTCGAAATCTAGAGGTTTTACAAAAATTTGAGTTTGTCAGTAAATTCCCTATAAAATGTTATTAGACTAAGCTCGATCAAACTGAAAAAAAACTGACTCGGTTACAGTTATAAATGGGGATACCACCGATAAAAAAAAAGCAATTTACAATTTTTTGGTGTTATTTAGTAAGCTTTGAATATTTTTAATTTTTAAACTTTTGAAACTGCATACAAACTGGTCCCTAAAATAGGCAACTTTTGTCTAATTTAACCGATCTTCCATCTCTTACGGTTTCCCAGATACCGCCGGCGTAAAGTTTACACCCTGTATAAGTATAATCATAACTTTGAAATTCTACCCTAATCTATTTTCATATTTAGTTAAAGTAAAATATGGGACTCTTTAGAAATTCCTATAAAAATAATTTACGAGGCAGTAGTTAAAGGGTCATCACAAAGGAAATCCATTTATTACAGGTTTTTAGATTATCTCCTACTCGCATTTTTTCTATTATAATAGCCAAATGTTTCTCAGGAATAATTTCCATCATTTATGTTCGGTAATTAAGTTTATAGTTAAAATATAAATTATAGCATTAATGAAATAAACAGAAACAAGTTCTTAGAGACATCTGAGCTTTATTTGTGTACGAGTTATAAGGAATGGAGGTGAATAGGAAGCGTCTACTAATTGCGTTTAGTGTGAGCTTGCTTTTTACATCTTTACTGCAATGTCACAATCCCAACGGTGAAGTAAAGTAAGAAATGACTTAATATTAGACGAAATAAAGTTTGATTAAAATGTAAAACTGACAAAGTACTTCCTTTTTATTGCTCCATAAAATGAAATCAGAACACAAATATCCTGTGTACCTATTTCTGTGTTAAAATATAAACCCTTAAACTTAAAGGATTTAATATATCACTTAATTACTTCCACGAACGTTACCGATGTACCCAAACGTCAATTTCCCGGTCTACTCAACCGGGAAAAATAGCAGAAAGCACTGGCCCTCTCAAACATATTACAAGAAAATCGTTGTAATAATAATTAAGTTTAATTTATAAAGTGCTATTTCCGGGATTTTCATTCAATAATATTTACAAATAAAAGAAAAATCGACAATTATATGTTAAAATATTTGTGAGCACCATCTATTGGAAGCGGGAATGTCATAGTCAAAATCTGCTATAACCCTACTTTTTTATTTACCCTTGTAATTCCAAAGGTATACTCTGTTTTTTCTCTTTATCATTCAGAATAGGCGAAGTCAACTTTAGATATTTTTATAACAGTGTAGAAAAGTTACTAAAGTCACTGGTGGAAACGTCACTTGTAATCATTGTCGTCATATTTTTGACACACTGAAACACTCTAGGTTTGTTCGTTTGTCTGCACTAAACTGCTCCGAACAGGAAACAGAAAAAGATGGCTACATACGGCGTTGGTGCATTAAAAAGAGATAGCATGTTGTTTGTTTCCTGTTCCATGCAGTTTAGTGCAGACAAACGAACAAGCCTATTGCGTTTTCTTTCTAAAGGAATAACCTTTTGCTTTGGCATTTTTCAAAGTAATACCTCAAGAATCACGTTCTTACAAGAATGACAATTTAAATTTTGACACTAGTAATTTTTTGTCTTTTGTCTATACCACAGTCTACGCCTACCTTATAAAACTATATAAAAATCACGGCACTCTTGAATGATAAAGAAAAAAACAGAGTACCTACATGAAATCTGAGTTTTTAATTTGTCAATAGTATTTTTGTTCGTTACTAAAAATGTTGTACAAATCTTATGCGAGAAAGCCTCATTCGTGGATTCGCGCTAAGAAGAATTCGCTCGCAAGCTCGCCCATTCTTCAAAACAAACTCATGTAGGAAATTCGTCTTCCCGCATTTGGTTTGTAAATAACTATTACAGTTGGTATTATTACTTATTGTTTGGGTGGGGTACAGAAAACATTATTCGTTAAGCAACCGAAATGTGTAGGTAGGGATGCTGTAGGAACGGCTTTCTCCAAAATTACGTACTTTTTGCTGGCAATGGTTGATGAATCCATGATTAAGGACTAAATACAATGAAATAAATGCAAAACTACCCGTCACAAAAGAATTCTAAAGCCCTGTTTTCCTAGCTGCGTAATGCGCACGGCGTGTTACGCGTGCGTAACACGCTTTCAAATGCCGCAGCGTGATAGTGTTTTCCTACCTGCGCGATTCAAGGTGTAACACAACGTCTTTTTAAATCAGTTGGGTGGAAAGAAGTTCATAGGACAAACATAATGGCTTCATTTAAAAAGGAGAAATTAAAAATGTTAGTGGATTTCATGATGAATCTGGAGGAAGAGGAAGATGAAAAGTTATTACCTACTACTCGTTTCTTCGTCGCGGGAGAAAAGACACGGTGAAAACGAACTTTTACAAACAGGGAAGTCAGAAGATTACTTCAAACTGTTGATGCGAACATTTCTGCCGAATCTTCCATAGATCAAAACTGGTGTAGTGGTCTATCCAAGAGTCTATCACGCACTGCGTCGCGTCATTGACTGCTCTCGGAGCAGTGCCTGCGTAATCCGCTGGCGGAACACGTTGGACTCTGCGTAATACGCTTTGTAGGAAAACAGGTGCATTTAAATAACACTAGACGAGTACACTGCGTATCACGCCGGCGTAACACGTCGTGCGTATCACGCAGCTAGGAAAACGGGGCTTAAAACGATTTTTAAAGCTTATATCTAAATATAAATTTTCTACAAACCTATCAAGTCAAGGTTGGCCACATGTTGTTTAATGTTTAATCACTCTCAGTTCCCTTTCCTTGATTAAAGAAACGTAACGTTTAGTCGAGAAATATGTATCTTTATTGGTCTTTCAAAGGCGTTAAGTGTTTTTACCTACCAAATATGAATACCAAGTAGGTTAGCATTTAATATGTCTAACTTTAAATTAATTTAAATGATTATTGAAAGTTTGTTATTAGTTCTAAATAAATTTTCTTTGCAGGATGAACTTCAGAAAACGTCTAGAGCTGGTTAGAAGAGCGGTTGCAACGATAAGGTAGGATGTTTTATAGCAGTATACGGTGATCAGTGTGAAAGTTACTATAATATTATTGTTGGTAATTCATGCAAACAGAAAGATTGGCCACAGTTGTAAAAATTCATCCGTTAAGCAGCATTCCTTGTATTAAGAAGCAATTTCTTTTTTGCTGTTTTTATAAAACACCTAGGCCTCAGACTTATTCCCCGTAGCATAATGACATAATATGAACGATTGTTAATTTTTTTTATCGTAAATCTTAAATGGTAGGAAATCTTTTGACTATGCTTCTTTCGTGTTTGCACCTGGTTTGCTGTCCTCAGGACCCACCTTTGTGCCTTGAACATGATAAACTGACTAAAATGAGTAGGTATACCATAACATAATATAAACAAAGGAAGATTGTCTGCAAGTACTCGATACATTTTATTATAATTACTTACTTATATTATTTTAATTACTGCGTTGTTTGGTCACATACTACCTACCCAGATCTGAAACAACTTTTCGAAGAAAAATAACATTCACATTGGAACAGTGTATATGTATTGGGTTGCTTATTTGGTACATTCAGGGGGACCGACTTACATGGCTCATCCTATATGTATTCTAAAAATATGAGTTTTTTTTTCGTGCAAATTTTGAGTTCAATAAGGAACACACTTTAGAAGCATAACTATCTTTAACAAATCCAAGCATGATTTAAATTTTATTTACGATAATTCGCGAACCAGTGATGAACCTACACCTGCCACATTAGGTGCAGCATTTACCTACAATCGACTCTTATTTAATTGGAATGAATTTCAAACAATAGTTAATTCGATATGACGCAAACTGTTGGAGCGAACGCAACAAAGTAGTAACCCTTAATCTTCGTCTAACAAAGCAAATGTTCAACTTCATTATAGTACACGTAAGGTATGTGATCCGTGCGCTAAACTGGCAGCATTAGATACGCCAGCTTTACGGTGAAACAGAATTTATAGCTAGATGAAATACTCGTTAGCACTTATTTCAACTTTAAAAGCGCACTTAGAAAATGTAAGCTCACAACTTTTTCTAAAAGTATTTGGATTTAATGATCTTCGATGAATTACTTATATTAGAAACCAATATCCAAGGAAGAAAGTTTATTTTCAAAACTAAAGGGTGATATTATAACCATTACATTTACTGTAACTATACATAAAACTATAACACCCTCATTATTGTAATTAGTTTATTATGCAAAATCTGTATTATGAGATTTAGGCCCGGTTTATTCACCTACCAGTAAAGTCCCCAGTAACTACTTGACAATTAACTTTATAGGTTACCAGTAAATTTTCAGTCTTTTCACTTGCTGACAAGTAATTTTATCATATAAGTAGCAACTTGTATGAAACAAATGTTTTTAAATAGATAGTCATGTTTCATGTAAATAGAAGGAAATAGCGCTATACGTTTTGCAATGTGATAAAGTGAAAACTATCAACTGTCAACTAACTAAGCATTAAATTTTACTTGGCAGAAAAAGTACCCTATAAGTTAATCTGCCCAGTAAATGCATTTATAGGTGACAAGTAGTTTATTAGTCCTGTTACCCGGGTAACCTATAAAGTTAATTGTCAAGTAGCTACTGGGGACTTTACTGGTAGGTGAATAAACCAGGTCTTAAACTAGTTTAGTGTTTCTGAATTTCAGAGAGCTTCAGTTTCCGGTACGCTTTGAACTATAAAACTAGTTTCCATGGATAACAGACTAGAACCTCCAAAAGTAATTATTCGTTAATCGCGGCTTGTATGAAAGGTGTTCAGTTAATTCGATGGTATTAGCTAACGCTAAATTGAACGCAAATTTACGACTTTGTTTGAAACACCTTGTTCTTAAACTCGTACAGTGTTAGAGAATGTTAGTTTACAACATTAATTCCCTTTCTAACCGTATGCTGATAAGTACGTAATAAGTTTTGGTAGAAATGAACACGCTTATTGTATTTTCAACGTGGGACATACACGAGCATAGATAATAAATATATAATTAGTACACGAGTTTCTAGGTAGAAGTACATAATAAGTGGTTAGTGTAGCTGCTACGTAGCTAATAAGCCTAGGAAAGTGGCAATTTACGCACCAACACTGTTATCCTATTTCCTGACATCGTAATTAGTGTTGGTTAAATATATTTTTTCTTCTAACGTCAGAGAAACTAGACGTTTCAGAACTCCATAGAAACAGTCATAATAGTTATTTGTATACCAAGGACGCGAAATGTGTCTTTATCGTACCGAGAGAAAATTGTCGCCGAGGACGCTTGCGGCCGAGGAAAGACAATCTCGAGGGCGCTAAAGAATTTCGCGGACAAGGTATACACAATATTTTTTGTGCAACCGTAAAAAATGAGTAATTGTAAATGTTATTGCTTTTAGAAAACCTACAGCTTAATTCATTGTAAATAGAAAAACGGCTTTCAGTTAGCGCGTTACTATGGATATGGAGTAAATAAAACAATTAGTTTTGTATAAATTACGATGATTTTTACTTTAGCGGACGCTACCATTAGCAGCGGCCGCGAAATTAGATTTCGCGTCCTGTATAGCGGACGCGAAACGCCCACTTCGCGTACGGTTGCACAAAAAATATATTATTATTTTATGGAAACAGTTAAAGTTTGACTTTTCTGCAATTGTTGCTTGTTGTTTAGCGGCAGCAGAAGTAAGTTTTTCGCCAATCCGTTATTTTACTTCAGTGCCGCTTAAGAGTGGCAGCAAAAGTAAATAAAGGTTTGTGATTGGTGCAAAATTTACTTTTACTGCCGCTTAGGCAACAATTGCAGAAACGTTTTTAGAAATTGTTCAATTTGGTTCTGTCAGCTTTGACGTTTCCAATTTTCAAATATTTTTTAATTTCTTGCTGAACTTAGTTATACATTTGCAAAGTTATTTTATTATAAACTATTTTGTTTAATTTCTAATTAACTTTTACATTTACAAGAAACCACAGAAATAGAAATTTGATTGTCTAAAAAATGCGTATTCGTTTCTTGTAAGGACATCTCTCTAGAGGTTTTGACCTTAATATGAGACTTTGGATGCGGTTTGCGGTCTTTTAAAGAAAACAAATTGGGACAGGGAACTAGCAGCCTGCTGCCCTCGAACCCCAGAGATTTTCTAAACCTCTGAGACTGCGAATCTGGATGCGATTTGAGGAAAAACTCAGCGTCAGAAAACAGATGAAAGTAAAATGATGAATAGTTAAGCATAAAAACGTAGCATGAGATATAACGATAAATTGTAGGACTTAACCGTAGCTTTATGAGACGGTTTAAACGTCGCCTAAAGTTGAATATTTACACTTCACGTTTTATTCAATTATGTTTTTTTAAAATCTTAAAGAGCAAATTTTTTATTGTTATTGCTATTGCAGTTGTTGTAAACAGTTATTGCATCAAACATTTTAGAAGAGATATTAAGATGAGATAAATGAAAATTTATGATCAAGAATCTTTGCAGTATGTTGTGGGTAATAAATCTAACGCAATGTTTGTGTTAATCTCAATTTTCAGTTTAATCGGGTTTAAGTAAAGATAAGACCACATCTATTTTATCCGGTATAAAACAAGCATTGAAAACAAGATTTGTCTTAGCTTGGAATTTACCTACGTTAGTGTTCGTTGTTTGCTGAACCTACAAATAGGTACCTACTAATCAACATTTCCTTTTGGTACTTATTTATTTTAAACTAATTAGATAATTATACTATCTGTATCTATTTACTTTCATTGAACTTGCTTATTTCATTAGTTACAATTTCTAAAACAAAATATTATTGCTAACACTTATAATATAGAGATTAATGATAAACTTATCTGGAAATTTATTAGACGCTCCTTGTTCGTAGAATTTGTCCTAAGGCTTTGCTTGTTCCTTAATTAGTTACCTGTTAATTACCAGCTATTATATTTACCTTATTGCTAGGTTTAAAACAGTTTTATGTTAATGTCTAACCAAATATTACAGATAACAGAATTAACACCCTAGAACGAGAACCACTAGAATTGTTTAGGAAGCCCCCCCATCATGCCACTATAAAGGCCTAACAAAAATTTGCAAATATTTAAATTTCAAAATTGTTTATTGTAATAAGAACAACATTCGGACCCTTCTAGAAAATCTAAAAGATAAAGTTAAGACAATTAGGTAAGTCGGCGATTTACGAAAGCAATTGCTCACATTGTAATGAAAAATATATTGGACAAACTAAGCGCGGAATAGAAACTAGGTTCGAAGAACACATAGCTCACCTTAAATTCCATCGTTTTGAGATCACGTGATGAGCGGTCCCTATGAGGACCCATGAGCGTGTAGTTTTTTACCCACCGAGGTAGACCACGTGATGACCAAACTTTATTGAGTACAAACCTTTTTTAAGACTTTTAAATAATATCAGGTGATCCTTGTAGTCAAGACGCTATAAGCCATTTTTATAAACCACTGTGATCGTTTTATCAGTTTTTCCAGAAGCTCCAACGTATCTTCAGACTAGAAGGAGAGTTTATGTTTTGAAGTAGTCCACTATATGAAATATTAAGGGATGCTGTCGAGTCGGCCGTAAAGAAAGCAATTGCTATACATTGTGTTGCTATTTATGTAGCCGTTTTGCCTTATAATCGAAAGAAATGAGAGCTATAAAAGTCAATTTATAAATAACTATAAGACGTAAGAAAGAATAACGCTTTTATCTGCTTATTATTTAGCCTTTTGTAATGCTATTAGTGTTATATTTTAACATCAGAATATGGAAAGCAGTTTTCTTTTTTTTCAATAATAAATGAAATATAAAAACAAAATATAACGAACCCTGCAACTTACCTTGTTAGTAGTTTTGACTAACAATAATAAGCAGCTTACACTAACAAGATTCAAGAGACGTAACATTGAATATGAGAAGATTCGAGGCATCGAGCATCTTTACAGGACAAACAAAGACTTTGGTCTAGTTTAATCAATACTCGACCTCTTTTAGCTCTAATGTTCTACTCAACTGCACTTCATATTTGTAAAAATTCCTGTTTGTATTCTTCATCCGATCCTTTCCTTTTTATTTCGGGGAGGATTATGATGTTTACTTTGTTTTTCTCTTGTTCTAATGACTTGAATGCGCATGAATGTTCAACAACGTACTAGCTAATCCCATTGTCCATTTTCGAAGTCATTGCCTGCATTGGCAACATTTATCAACTTTAATAAATTCATAGCGTCAAGACTGTTTATAAAATATGGGTCCGAGGATTATAGAAGACTGTGGTCCGAGCCCACACACTTTCAACGTATGAGAATAACGAGGGGTGATCAGTAAAGTACGATTACACTACACTTACAACATCCCTATCTTCCTAGAAACAGGAATGTTAAAAGGAATTCGCAGAAGTTGTAAACTTTTTATCTTATTGTTACTTCAATGTTAAGCAACTTTGCAAAAATAGAACGGTTTAATATACTATAGGGGAGAGTTACGGGTAATCGGTTAAAACTTTAATAATTATCCAAATTGTTTTACAATAGACAGCAGTAGATCATTGGAATCTTGTCAATTTTTACGTACAGCACGCGATAAAATAACTCGTCATTGTGCTACCGCCCCCTCTACAGGTACAACCAAATTGCTATGCTGGTATGGAAGCGTATTTGGACATGGACGACCGACGGTTATCAGATTGTTTAAAAGAAATGACATTTATTCAGTGTACCTACAAAAGTACAGCAAACAAATTCTCATGGAAGATGTAATAACAGCTAATCATTTTAATGATTTTCGTTTTAATAAAGACGTTGGCGGAAAAAACGAAAGATCTTAACTTAACCACAGCCATACTTAACCGTAACCATAGGCGTAACTTATTTCAAATCGAGTGGGCCTACCTTTTTGTGATTACTTTGGCTTAATTCTTCTATTTTGTACCGGGTTGGTTTGAAGTTGTTTCTTATGACAAACAACATGTAAAAGAAATGGTAGGACAATGGTTTTAAAGGTACCAGACCCAAGCGCGGATATAATAAAATTCTCTAGGGTGGGGGGATAAATGATCCGGGAAGTACGAAGAACCCCCAGGCGATGCGAAAAGATTTTGTGTAATAATGTTAATACATGTCCTCTGAGGGGGACCGTAATTACCACATCCCGGCCATACAACTGTCTTTTATTAGCTAGAGTGTAAACATTTCCACACAATGTTTGATAACGTTTCAAAAACCGATCTAGCTATGATGGCCCTTATTTTAGATGAGGAAGAAAAATATGAAATACCGAGTAAGCGTTGACGTATATGGATGCATCAAATGTTAACTAAACGGAAAACAGAGGGAGAGTTTTTTACTTTGTATAAAGAGCTAAAGCCTGAGTTACATTATACTTTTTTCAGCTAGAAACTTGGCCAAGTTTCAAAACAAGTTTGATACTTTTTTCAACTTAAAAAGTTGTTTGAAACTGTTGTAATCGCGCATGTTGTAGTTACTACTTTTTACACAGCCGCGGTGCTTTAGCTATTCAGTGTTGCCAATGTCCAAAAAAATATTTATCAGTTTGTGACATAAAAGTTATGTATTTCTAACCTAAATAAAACATCCTAAAATTTCATCTGCCTTCAATGGATTTTCGACGTTTTCCAAGACAGAAACTATTGCGAATTTGCACATAAATTATTAACAAACACGGAAAGATTTTGGAGGTTACGTTCTTTGATCAAATCGAAGTTGGCAGTACACATACTTTGCGCTAGTGCGCAAGTCTAGGTTAAAACTTGGGCAGAAAATAGCTCCCGACCAAGTTTGGAAACTAGTTTCTAGTCATTTCTAGTACGACAACTTGGTTGCAAATTTTCTGAATTACATTACACAAGTTTGTAGAAATCGTTCTAGTATGAAACTTGGCCAAGTTTCTAGCTGAAAAAAGTATAATGTAACTCAGGCTTAATGGATGTCGAAACCTATTTTTTTCAATGTTTTCGGATGCCCAAGTACCAGTTTCAATAGGTACTTCTGTACTTCATAAAATATGCTCGGAACAGACCGTGTTTGAGACAGCGGACAGGTCTCGATTTAGTCAAAAGATCGTTAGGAAGAATTTCCGCGGCCAGGTGAGCGTAGCCGTGCTCCTTGCTCGTGATCTCTAGTTAAGGCGGTAGGAGTCACAGAAATTTCCCTTTTGAAATTCAATCTATTTATTTACCTTTTATAGATGAAAAACTTCTCTATGATGAGAAACACTCAAATTTAGATTTATTAACGAAAATTTAAGAAAAAAATTTTTTATCTCTTCAAATAAAAAAAATGGGTTTATTGGTGATTGTGGGGTTATTTCTTATTTTTTTTAAAATCTGTTTAAACACATATCAACTTCAGTGTAAGGGACAGGATCTAACATAATCGAATTTATTTTATTTTTTTTCGTTTAATTTTTATCAATCGGGTCAAATATTTTTATTTTCAAAAATATTTGACCCGATTGAAAAAAATTAATTGCACATTAACGACAAAAAATAAAATAAATTCGATTATGTTAGATCCTGTCCCTTACACTGAAGTTGATATGTGTTTAAACAGATTTAAAAAAAAATAATAAATAACCCCACAATCACCAATAAACCCATTTTTTTTATTTGAAGAGATAAAAAATTTTTTTCTTAAATTTTCGTTAATAAATCTAAATTTGAGTGTTTCTCATCATAGAGAAGTTTTTCATCTATAAAAGGTAAATAAATAGATTGAATTTTAAAACGGAAATTTCTGGTGACTCCTACCGCCTTAAGTGTGCACAGGTGCATGAAAAATAGGTACATGCTACAACGTTTGACTGGACCAGGACCGGATTGAGACCGAAGCGTGACCTGACCGATAATGTGGATGGGGCTTAAGACTCTTTTAGAGTGTCAAGCGCACTTCTCTAGTTTTTGCACTCACGCGCTGGAACTTGCAAATGACCCCTACCAAAGACTATCCTCACCTACCCTTCGCAATCGCTCCCGTTACATGAATTAGAAGAAAAGCTGATATAAATTAGTGGGCGTATTACCTGTGAAAGTTTGTAACAGTTTATCTCGAGGAAATATAATAAATTTCATATATTCTGTTATTGTTGGTATGAAACAATACAGCGCGGCGGTTGTGAAAACTTTGTTATATTTCTAATGGAAGTTGTGATAGTTCACGAAACCTACGCTTCTGATTTATAAAGTGTTCTGAACGTTTTAATAACGTACGCGGTAAATATTTACCCTGTTCTTTAAATTCCTTTTGTAGAAGTAGCTGAACTAATTAAGAACTACAAGGTAAATATCTCAGTGCGAAATTGCCTGTTCCTAATATTTAACAACTTGCAGAAGTTAATAAAAAGGTTGTCCACCGTTTATAAAATAAAAAAAATAATTACAGTGTTGAAATGTAAAATAAAAGCTGCTAACACTTTTAAATTAATTTCTAATACTGAAGTTATTGGAAAGCTTTGTTTAAAATCATTGTTGCCTGGAAACTTTGGGAAGGGTGTTTAGAGGTGATTTTATTGTGTCAGTATAACTTATTTTTTCGCATTTTGTTTAGTAATCGGCCATATTGTTAAATTCAAAATCATTTAGTAAATTGGTATTTTACACCATAGCAACCATTACTGCATAGCAACGGATTTTGCATAAAAACACTCTTGACAAAACGAAATTATTTATTTTTTGTCTGTATAAATATTAAAACTACAATTACTTAAATTTGAAAATGTAACAGAACTTGATTGGACGTTCACTGGAGCAGGTACTGATTGCGTTGCAGGAAACAAAAATGTCTGAGCTTCACATAAAGAAGATGAAGGTTCTGCACCACAAAAAATTTGTTTGGATATTCTGGCCTTATTTAAGACGCTTTCTTCTATGTAGCCTTCCGCGACGCTGGTCGAATGCCATCCCCCATGTCTTTTTAACATTTGGATATCTGCTCCACT
This sequence comes from Hemicrepidius hirtus, assembly GCA_963082805.1. NCBI lineage: Eukaryota > Metazoa > Arthropoda > Insecta > Coleoptera > Elateridae > Hemicrepidius > Hemicrepidius hirtus. The sequence goes on from OY720161.1 coordinate 10,396,061, forward strand.
ATCAGCAAGGAGGGTGGCAGACGTCCGTCGTAAACAATGCCCGGTATAACTGCTGCTGTCGGGAAGTTTCAAATATTCCGCGATACTCTTCGGCATTTTGGCAAAACTATTGATGCCTACTGGCTGGACAGAACATTTACCGTCTTTGTAAAATAAGAAAAACCTGTCGTGACTAACTGTTTTAGGCCTTAAACTGGCGTACTTTCTATAATATTCAACTCCATTGCAATCAGATGTTATTGTGAAAATACGTTTCTTCTTAGTTTTTGTGTCATTGAGCGTTACAACCACAATTGACCCCGTATCTTCTATATCCTTCGCTTTCAGTGAACATAATTCTGCTCGTCTGCAGGCACCATTGAGACCGAAGATTAAAACAACTTTTACTAATAGAAAAGTGTCGTCGGATGCCATATTTAGAAACGTCAAAACGTTTTCCATTGTCAAAACTTTCGACTTTTTGGGTTCATAATGGTCATTTTGACGCTTCAAAAACGAAATTAATTTTTTGTATGTTGAAATATCCACATTTTCATTAATCTGAACAGTACTCTTAACCATCGAATACATCGACCATAAACTAGACGCCTTCAAATTCTTAGCCTACAATAAAATATTCAAATAGGTAACAAATTTAGAAGGTATTTTTTGTCCCTTACCTTTTCAAAAAAGTAAGCTAACATTATATTTTCGTCCACTCCTTCCACTTCTTTCTTCTTTCTCCATTCACAAAATTGACTGTAATTTTTTTTGTAACGTTCCTTCGATTTTTGCGGCAACAAACCAGAAGAAGCTTCTTTCGCTGTGTTTATAACATATTCTGCACCAGACAAATTAAATTCTTGATTAAATTCGGGTAATTCCATCTTTTTTCGTGAAATTTTTTCAAATATTTTTGTTTGTTTACTTGTCTCTATGGATTGTTTACGTTACTATGTTAGTGGAGCAACCTACCTACTATTATTTTTTGTTTTCAATGGCCCTTAATTTTGAAAGTTCTCAAAAGTCACTTTCATTAAAAATTAAGAAAATTAAATTTTCACATAAAATGCGAAAAAATAGTATACGCAATCGCGTTAGAAAAGTTTTCACTCAACTCGTATGCATTTTTAAGTTACTCGCTCGCTACGCTCACTCGTACTCAAACAACACATACTCGTTTAGTAAAACATCACTTTTCTAAACTTGTTGCGTAATATACTATTTCAACACAGCAAACTTTTGTATGCATAATGAAATATAGCAACGCTCCTGAAATATCCCCTAGGGTTAGAACGTCTGACACATATGTCATGGGGAAAGTTCAATTTCTATTTGGTTTGTTCAAAAAAGGGGCAGTGTTAGAGATTTACATACTTATGTGAATGTTATTAAAATTATGTATAGTTCGGTCATGGATATTCTGAAATCTTCTTAAGGGGGATTACATTGGAACGAGGGGATAATTTATTTAAGTTAATGTAGACAGGTAGAGAAAACAGGGCATACCGATAATTTCTGTTTTCAAAGTTCTAGCTGTTAGTTTAAATCTAAAAGGTATGAGGTATCCATTACTAATCTTGACCCATACCCTTGGGAGTTTTAGAATATGATGGTCCAACTATATCTTAGGGATGATCAATTGATCAGAATAGAGGAAAAAGTGAAGTCCTTTCGCTATAATTATATTTGTAATAAACTCCAGTTCTTTGTTACAAAACTGAGACGAATAATTTATAAGTTTGCTGGATGCTATTAGTAGTACATCCTGGATAAAAATTAATGATTTTTTCGCTGCAGGCGATTATTATAAAACCCTATCTCTCCTTGTAGGACACTTGATTGGATATTCAGGACCGATTTGTTATATAGCTGTGAGTTCAGTTCATTTGGAATTTAGCTTAGAATTAGTATACCAACAGTATTATCAGATTGTGTTTACATTTAATGTTAAGACAAGTATACACTCTGCTTAATCTTCCACCATTTGTAGTCTTTATGTAAAAATATATCAACACAATAATGTGCGGCGTCGCCTAACGATAAGCTGCAAGTACAACAATTTACCCCTAGTCCCGTTTATTTGTAGTTGAGTCTTAGAACCACCGAATCAAAATAGTGAAATACGCAATCTTTCTTTACTTTAGTAGAATTGTCAGTGTCAGTGAAGAATGACATCGTCATAATAATCTATAAATTATGTTACATTTCTTTTTAAAAAAATTTTGTAACTGCAAGAGCTTTAAAATTGTTGACTTCTCTAAACTGAAACTTATTCAAAGTAATACCCCAGAAATCGTCCATATCCAAAACAGGAATTTCTCGAAGAATTTTGTTGAATACACTCTTATTTGCTTTCAGCATGAATAATCTATTTACTGCACTTTCCAAGTAACAAGATTTCCTCGGCAACGTTTTATTAAGAAATCGCTCCTTTTTTCCATTCAACATATCAGCTACACCATACCTGATTTTCATCCAATTCAATTTTCTCCACTGTTCTGGTCTATACTTCCTGACTGAAGGATATGGCCTCATTATTTTTTCGGGACGTGCTATTCTAAAAATTTCGTGCTGATGGCTTCCCTCAGTCAGCAAGCAGTTGGTGCCCGCATTCGTCTTTTGGAAAATGTCGACTGTCATAGAAGCTTTGTTTGTTGAAATATTTTAGAAGCATCTCAGTCTCAATATTTATGGGATTTGTTACTTCTTCTGGTTTTATAAAAAGACAGTTACAATGAAAAATTCTTTCTTATATTATCAGCTATGAAAGTACTACTTACAATAAAAGGTAAATATAGCACACATAAGATCAGAAATATTTATCCTACCAGATTAGTAAACAGTTTCTGGGAGTTAGTATTCTGATTTTTTCGGGAAGGTTCGGTTTTTATTGAAACGTTTACGAAAAACTGTTCATTTGTATACCTACGTAGTACTTAATTCTGAATATCCAGAAGTTGGAATTTTCGGATTGAAAACGAATACTGTGTGTTCCCAGCAGTCCAATCAGTGGACTTAAGTATTGTTCAGGGGTCGTAAATTTTACTTTTAATGCCGAAATCATGGATACGGACCAAGTAATTTGGTTTAATTGCAGTTCAGTTGAGCACAACTGCAACGACCTACATTTATAAAAGGTTAGCCGTCTAGCACTTTCCATAGATGATTCCCCCCGAGAAACGTTTTCTGTTCTAGCCTCGCATTGTATATGCATAATTGCATACTGCATGCACAGAAAATGTAATTTGTTCAAAATGAAATATGCAATAAACATTTTTTCAACGTCAGTTAATCATTTCTTTGTAATTTTTAGAATATATAACGACCTAGAAATCTTAACCTAAACTGTCTCGGTTTATTTTCAAGAGTCTCTTGTGCTTCCTATTGTTTTATAATTGAATAATACTGTAGCGGAGAGAACCGTGAATGGATGATTATAGGAAATTCTTAACTACAGCTGACATTATTATGAATATTGCAAAATTAAACAAGCCAAGGTACTTAAATTGTCTGTTCTCGTTTCAAACTGCATCCACCATTTTAAGATTGCTTATGTGGTATTTTCAATGCCGTAGACAGGGTGTAGGATATTATATTTAATCTTCGGCGCCGCAGTGTGCTGCGAGTGGCCTCTGAGTGCTCTAAAATAAGAAAAGAATCTAAAAGTCATATTGGATTTTTTATAGTTTGATTATTGATTGTAGTAGTAAATTGCCTGAATTTTTTTAATCCGAGTTGAATAATTACGTAACGGTTATAAGTTTTGCTGTAAATGTTGACTTCTGTCAAATTTAATTAATTTTATAATTTTTATACGAGACTCTCTTTTAACTAAGGATTCATTATTGAAATTATGTGGTTTCCTTTCTTAAAAAAAAGAAAATAAATTTTAACAAAAATTAAATTATTTTATTAACAAACAATATTGTTGTATATTGTAACTTTCTTGTTATTCCATTTTGATCAAAAGTTTGTACCTTATTGTTTGTATTGTAAAGAAAACTATGTCTTGGCCCCCTGTAGTTGTCCTTTCAGTTTCCTCCATACATTAGAAATCACTCTGTACCCATAACATATTTTATTAAATACCTAATAGAGATGTTAAGTTAATTTTGCATGCTTCCAGACACATCACAAGTATTCACAAATACAGGCACTAGCGAATAGTGTGGGATGGTGTACTTTTGCCATGTTCTTCCTATCAGTTGTCGGCAAACGCAACAATCAAAGGAAAATTATACTCCTGTTAATGCTGGTAGTACAAGATTCTACGAGTAGTCTGAGAGATTGAAGTTCGACATTGGTCATATTCGTAAATAATTATATTCCTGAATATTCGCGGTGTGCTTGGGACCGGCTTATGCTACTTTACTGCAGTTCAGCTTCAAACGTACAGCCCTCATTAGTTTGAGACCAGTTCAGTTATTAAAAACCGTGTTGATTTAGCCCAGAATCAATATTAAATGAAAACAGATCCACGTGAATGCAATGGAAGATTCCTCTAACTAGGTACTCAGAAGTAGAGCCTAGACTAGTCACGCGCAATAATTATTATCAAATCAAATGCGCTGTAGACTTCTAAAAATGTAATTCAAATCAAAGTACTAAGTAGTACATTTTAACAGGTCCAATATTACACACCATCGTACCTTATTCCAACGTGTAATCAGCATAAGTTCACATCGTCGTGGCGTCGTCGCATCGTTTGCAGAGATACAGTTTTCAACGGCGGCGGCGGCGAAGTTTTGATTTTTGTCACAGATCGGGGCACGCTGCCAATTCTACTAGTAAAACCTAGCTACCTACAACAGTTTTTCCTACTTCTTATCTAATAGTAATAATTGTAGATTTTCTAATATTTCTATATTCTAATATCAAGGGATCTAGAAAACTGATCCTCAAAGGGTTGTGAAATGAAGAATCACCTTATTACTAGATTCGGGAAATTTTTACTGGATCTAGTAATAATGTGACTTTTCATTCTAGAGCCCACCGAAAATCAGTTTCTTCAATACATTAGGGGCGATATTTAATTGTTTGCCCCAGGGCGGGATCTATATTCTGTCGACGGCACTGGGTATCTTCAAGATTCACATCAATTTTAATCAAGCAGTTAGTATTGTTAACTTCATTCTAACTTTGTTTATTAAAAGTAAAACTTGATAAATGCTAACTTGCAACGCCTTCAAGCAAATTCAAATATACTCGGGGTTATTCAAATTTAAATTTTATTAACGAATTTTGCATGCCTATCTAAAGCAAGAGATGTAGGTAGTAATAACATTGATGACTATAAATGTATTATTCTCAACCCCCTTTCTAATTCACTTTTCTCTTTATATCATTATCTAAACACGAATTTTGTCTTGGGTCTCACATAAACCTCTTATACTATTATAATATGAACATGGTGTTTGGTTTTTTAGAAATTAGATTAAACATGGATGGGGGATAATACACAACGAATAGGTATCATTTCGTCTGAAGGAAAATTTTTGTTTATTAGGTTAATCATTTCTTTTGTTTTGCTGTTCTCGTTGTGTAAACATTATTATTCTGAACACAATCTCGGGAAAGTAGCGTGCTTATCAGACTGTTGTGGCGTGCAAGCAAATTTTTAGTAAGAGAGTAGATTATGTTGTCGATCAACGTCTGAATGTTTTCCACCAAAGGATGTAAGTACCTTAATGGCTATTAAGAGGTCCCATTTTAGTTCTCTAAGTATTGAAAATGAGGTACGTGTTTAACGGCACCATCATCCAATATCGATTTGTTATCAGTTGAATGCTGCCCCATAACTTCATTTTCCTCTCAGGAATTCTTAGGGCGGCGAAAATATCTTGCGTAATTTTACCAGACATTGGCAAGCAATTTAAATTCTTGCTGATAAGGCGACGCTTTGAAATTTCTAGGAATAGCCCGTTCACACTCTATATTTTATATTTATTAGGATTCCATACACAGACTCCGTAAAGTTTGATAAGAAAAGCAGTTTTCTTGGAAAGTTTTGTAATAAATGCGACTGGTTCTTCAATGAAGGCTCTCACTTGCAACCTTCTCTTTGATATTCAACCTGATCTTTGTGTGTTCGTACATTTTTCATATACCATAAAAGACAAGTTTATTTTAACATACCTAACCCAAACGTAGAGCTTTAAGGCTGTTCATTCCCCAAAATCTTCTATGATAAAGATTAATCAAATCAGTATGCAGGGGCAAGAGTGATAGTCGGTATAATGGGTTGCCTATATTCCAATTATAAAGTGGGCGTACCATTTAAATCGAATTTGATGTATGGAAAGTTGCATACCTACAATAACAAGAATAATGTTTGCCTTGGAATTTTGTTTCATATTTTTAAATATTTCAGATTCATCTGACGTTACCAAAATTGATAAATGCAATAAAGAACAATGAATTTACTGTATTGAATATAGATTTTGTCGTTATATTATTTTAATTTTTTTTTGTCAAACAACAATACCTAGTAGAAAGTTGTAATCCGTTATAATCCGTCTTTTGTGTATTGGCTCCATTGACAGTTAATGGTCCTGTTAGTTGTGTTGCCTATATGCTAAATTGCAAAAGGTGAATTATATTGATATTTCTAAAATTTTATTTCAATTTTTTCCGAATTTATTTGCATTTTAGAAAAAAATTCTTGTGGCATTTGAAAGAGCGTGGTTATATCTATCTATTGATAGAGAGAATTTTTCGATATCCATATTTTTGTAAATACTACTTGAAAATTTTAAAGTAAAATAGAGTTGTACATTTTTTAATGCTGAAAAGTTATTTTTTAGAAATTAAACAAAAACGTTCTATGGGTAGACAGATAAAACACCAATAATAAGAAAAAAATTTCGCCCGCCCTTCCTACTTTAAAATTGGCTCTGAAAAATTGGAACAAAATGTGCATAAAATAGGGTATATTTGAAGGTGTAAACTCCATCCTTAACTTGCGATGTATCTATATTTAAAATAAATCGACTTCACTGTATGATACGCATGATACGCCAATGTTATAATTACTTATTAAATAGGATGGCAGAAACTTTGTTGGCCAAAAGCGTTTGCAATGAGATCACGAACTAAAGCTTTTCTCTCAATTTTGTTAAGGATTTGGTGGAGGAAGTTATTTGTTAAATGATATCTAGGACCTATCGTAAAATTGGTTTAATTCTGGTAGAATAGTAGTTTAATTGGAAAATAATGTTAAACGAATCATGTAGAAGTGCTGCATGCTATGTTAGGTTATATTTTTACACATCGAGGCTTAAAAAGTTCTAAAATATATTCTAATAAGCTGTCTCTCGTTAACCTTCAAACTTTTAAATATCTCTGAAAAAAGCAATTTCAGAAAAATTGTGGTAATCTTTAAAAGTCACCTGCTACACATTTTCAACATTATTCAGGCATTAAATGGCTGACTCACTGAATAACGTCGTAAAACACTGTCAAGACATTTAATGTAGATTCTCTAGTCGAGGGTTTTGATTTAATTATATCTCAAACTGCTTTTTGCTTCAAAAACGTGAAACATTGGATAGTGGAAAAACTGTGCTAATTACATTAAAATATTTAGTAAATTAATAGGTGCTTTAAATAATAACTAAAGCTGATGTAAGATAAATTAAAATATCTAAATACCCACCACAAGAAACAAAGAAAGGATTGTAAAATAAACACTAGGTATACCTATTACTGTAACAATCCAAAACCAAGAAGACGTTTACATAATTCCTGCAACTTCAACTTAAAAGAAGAATTATTTAACGATAATTCGAATGTCACTCAATGCAATACTTGAGAAACCTTGTTTTTTAACAAATACCTATTCATGATTTTCATTGTCCAAGAATCCACAGGATACTGCGAACCAAAGAAGACAAAAGAAAATCCCAGCACAAGGAAACTTTCCTTATAAACGAGGTGTCCCATTTTACGGTCTGCTGGACGTTGTTGTAGGGCATTCTCGATGCAATTGAGAGCTATCTCGTTAACTATCAGTGTTACAGCTGAGCTGACAGTATATCCAAATTCTAAAGCTGAAGAGATTCAATTCAATAGCATTTCTAGTTCATGATATCATTGGCTGTATATGGTGATTCGAGGACGTACGATGGAGTTATGCTTATGATAAAAATATACGCTTAGAAACTCATTTTTAAACTCACAGGTTTTCAGTTGCAGCAGTGGAGCAAATTATCGATGGATGAGTTACTGCGTGTGACTGAAAATTTTATAAAAAAGTAAACATTTCGTATCCAGAGGAAGCCAGGATTATTTCTTGTCAATTGTCACTTCTAGTAGAAGAGCATATAGGTACCGAACTTTGACGGTTTGAGTATGTACTTATTTTTTTATTACACATGACACATAATTATCCCTAGCTTACCTGCTCAGCATGTTGTAGTAGTGGAAGGGGCAGAAGACAGATCATAGAATACATAGATTGTTTCCTGAGGAACTAGGACACCAAAGTATGCCATCCTGACATCATAGTTCCCAGCAAACATGGTTCGAATCTGTTACGTTTTAAAACGTAACAACTTAGAAACTTTTGTAACGTTACGCAGTTGCATTACTAAAACGTAACATAAACGTTGTTTAGGCTTCGTACCACTATGCTACGAAACAGTTACAGCACGAAGGATACGTTACGCTACATACAGAATTTGTTGTAACTGTTACATTTCTGTACATTCGATTTCGATTCATTGTGTTATTTACGAAACAGTTACAGCACGAAGGATACATCACGTTAGGTACCGAATTTGTGGTAACTATTACATTTCTGCACATTCGATTTTGTTACATTGTGTAATTTACGAAACAGTTTGGTTTAGAAGTACACATTTTGTTACATACCAAATATTACGAAATAGTTACATTTTTGTGTGAACGGATTAGTTTCGTTGCTAAATTTGCCAAACCATTGCGATTATTTTGTTATGTTTCGTAACATACCCGTATTTCTGCATAAGTTACATGTTTATGTGTCCATATCAGAGTCGTTGTTAAATTTTCGAAACCGTTGCAGTTGTTCTGTTCAGATTTGTAACGTGCCCGATTTTATGTAAAAATTACATTTTATGTGTACAGGAGTAGTTTGGTCAATTTGATTTAGATTTGAGTTTTCGGCCACTGTCTGCGTCGCGTCGTTGAAAACAATGCGTTTAATTTAACGAAGAAAATAAAACAACGACAATAATAATAATAAAACCCCTCTTTGTTTGTGTACCACCGCTTTTAATTCGAAGAAGGCGATACTACTTATATGTATTGCTATCACAGTAGTCACTTCTTATTTGTGCTCTGAAAAATATTAAAATTATTGGAATTTAAGAATCTAGGTACTTAATTTGGAGTTTTGCACGACTAGATTGTAAAATTCGACCATTGTGCGTTGGGTCGAATTTTAGACATTTTAGCTCGCATTTTAGTGCAGTTTATGGTAGGGACTAAGGTTAGGGGGGTATAATAAAACTCCACAAACTTCCAATAGCTGGTTAGGATTTCGAATCTGTTAAACATGTGGAAGCTCGAAAACTTTCCATCCCTTACATAGGCGTACAATAAATTAATTTACTAAACATTTTTTAACATTGTGTTTTCAATAATTCTGGTTAAAAGCATAATCCGCCTTTATGGTTTCAAAGTAAGTATCTAATGATTAAATATCAAAATGTATTAAATCTATTCCAGTTTTATCAAATTTTATCAAAGTTTACAGTTTTTGCTGTGACCGGGAGCAGTCATCGTGTAAAACTTTGTCTGCTGTGTTATAGGTACTATGTTTTACCGCGTATCCCATTTTGATGGGATGATGTAGTTGAATACTTATTTTGCGATAACAGATATGCTTTAACAAAATAGTGCGTAAAAAAACAATAAAAATATGAAATTGCAGATGCAAATTTCTATTTAGTTGCGCCACTGGCCTCAAAAAATTCCACAGGGTAACACCAACTGAGTAGGTACACACTTCTTGTCCGACTATTTCTAAAACCCAAGTAGTGTTCACGAAGATATTGAATTATTGTTGATAGTGATTCTGCTTGCCAGTGTGTTATTTTATTAGTTTATTATACTCGTATATATTGGATTTTAAAAACTTGGTAAGTACCTATATGTTATATTCTAATAATATCGCATTTGTAATGTTGTTTAAGTAAATTTTAGTGCATAAGAAACCAATTATGTTTGGACGCATACTGTTTTTTTAAATAATAAACGGTGTTTCTCCGGGTGTTTCAGACCACCCATACCACCCTTGTATTGTTGAAATGCGACAAACTATGAAGTTGATCACAAAATGTTTATTACCAAACCATAATAATTATGCAAAGAATGTATTGACACTGCTAGAATAAACCGGAAACAAATTTGAAATTTCAGTGGACATAGATCATGTTTGATATCATTTTAAAAAGAATTCTTTTTTATTTGAACAGACGGTTTCAATTTTCTAATCTTTAGAATTTGTTGTTGAGTTATTCTGATACTTGTGGTTTGTCTTTTGCAGAGTTATTATTCCGATTTATAATTCTAGAGATTTGCTTTTTTCAAATAATCGTAATCTTTTGCATTCACGTACGTTATTATTCTTAAGTAGGTAGTTGTATTCTTTGTTCTTTATTATCCAAAATAAGATGCCCTGTTTTATTTTAATTTTCTCGTATCTTTTGTGGACTGAATAAATACACGTTAGGACTGAGGACAGTAGTTGTAGTAGTTTTGTAATTTTTATAGGAGGATATGTTAAAAGCAGTAAGAGGGAAGGACGTTCGATTTGTTTATCACGTGTTTAAAGCCTGCAACTTCAAACTTGCACCCCTGTGTTCATAGACAGGGAGAAATGGCAATTTAAAAGTGCAAGCCACTTTAATTATTAAAGTGATACAAGGTGAGACATTACTATTTATAGTATTATATTTGAAATAAAAGATGATTTATAATTTAAAGGTGGTTTGGAACTATTAGGCAGCCAATAAAAATAATAATACATATTACAAACAATTAATAGGAATTATAATGAGTTGTGTTATATTAGAATAACAATCTTATGTCACGCGTTTCATTGATTTTACTTTCTCAAAGAAGAGCATCATCATCAGTACATGGAGCTGGTAATACTAATAAATTATTTGTTTGTATCAGATTCCACCAGAACCTGATTTCCTGTAAGGAGCAGGAATTTCAAACAGCAGTGGCAACCAAAGGAACAAAAGGGAAATAGAGAAAAATGGAAACAATAATTAATTTTTGTTTTACTTTACTCATTGTATCACTAACTAATTAAATCCGTAATGTTACATTAATAAAATAAATTAGATAACCAAATTTTGTATGTATATTGTATCCGAATTGCTTAAAAATGTCATTCTCAAAAATATAAACATTATATAAGATTCAATAAATATTATATTGTTCAAGCAATCAATTATTTTATTTATAAATTATTATTATTATTATTATTTATGCAAATTTCAACGAAGTAAAGCTCGATTATGTTAATGAAAATAAATAGCAACAGATACGTAACAAGAGAGTATTTTAAAACGAAACCGTTTCATTCTAAGATGCAACCGTTACGATTTTTTTACAAAACAATTAGAGACTAAAAACGTAAATCGAAATGAAACTCCTACGTAACAGTAATGAATCGACCTCCAACAGTAATGAAACTAAAAGGTATCAGTGACGAAACAAACCATAACCGAAACGTAACCGTTAAGCATCCTAAACTACCTTCTTGTTACGTTTCTTTAGAAACGCGTTTGTTTCGTTTAACGCAAAAGCAACCGAGGCGGACATAAGGCAAAACCACGACGTTTCTGTTACGTTCTCGTTTCGAATGTTGTTTCGAAACAAGAAACAAAGATACGTAACAGTTACATTTAGGTTTCAAACTTATGTTTGCTGGGTTGCTTGCTTTGGGATTTTTATTTTCGTATTTCCATTAAAATTAAAACTCATCATCATCTGTTTTGATATAATTCCTCTTTAGGTTATATTATATTGTATCATTTGATACTCCTAAAGAAATTCGATATACAATTTTTATGGGAAACTAATCCACTCCCTATTCTGAACCCTTCGCCTTCCTCGTCATAGTCCGCAAAACATTCAAAATCAATTATTGGGACCGTTCGCTGTCTTTCAGTGTTTTCGAAATACACTTTATACTACTTTATAGAAAAATAACTAGAAAATTAAATTGAAAACAACAGAAGCATATCAATAATTCCGTATTATATTAAACATCCAAAACACGAAAAAGAGCGAATGAGAAAAATGAGTGCAAAAGAATTAATTCTTACATTTATAATTTATTACAAAAGTTTTTTTAATTTGTTTTGTTTTGACCTTCTTTGGAATCAAAGAAAATCAAAAACAGGACTTTAGTGTTTTATTCATATTTTTTTCATACATACCTACAACTGTTATTTTTAATTAACATTGTAATGCTGCTTGAAATACCGTTTTTACTTTAAAATGAATAAAATTATTGATACCTACTACTACGTAGTTATTTTGAATGGATTCGCATTCTTATATTTGAACCTTGATATTATTATAAAATTCCTTGAATTTCCCAAATTCATTCCAAATGATCCTTTGCTACCCTTATTTATTTTAATTAACATCAGAAATCAGATATTCAAGGCATTTCCATTTTTAGAAACTTTCCTTTGTGACGATTTCAAGTATGAAATATTTAATTTTACAATAAATTGTTTTGACGTGACAATTCAATTCATATTCCGTCAGCCAATCAGAAGTGTCCTTTTTTAAAAATTGAACTAATCAGAAGCCTATTTTACTGACAATATTTTTATAACGGAAAAGCGGTACAGTCTTCCAGCAATTCTATCACTCATAACATAATATAAACCAATACGATTTAAGAATTTTTTAAAAATGATCCAATGTGTGTTTCTCGGATATACCTTCTTGGTCCATCGGTAGGTATATTCGATTTGATGTTTCGGGTTCCTATTGACTGTGATACGATGGTATCTGTAGCAACCGTAGATAACAATATTTGATTTTTTCTTTATAATAATTTTTTCTCCTATGACAGTATAAGCATGCTTTAACTGACATTTGACAGGCTCCAAAGTTCCACTTTTGCTTCCTACGGAGCAAGATACCACTTTTATTGACACTAGTAGTACCTATTCAAAATCAGGTTGCTGCGAAAATAGTAGATTGTTTTATTAGGATGAAAAGTGGCACTTTTTTGACGAGCAAATTTTGCATGTGTGAGGCGGAGCGTAGCGTAGCCGAACGGATGCGATATTGCGAGTCAAAAGAAGTCACTTTTAATCCGAATGAAACATACTATTTTTTCCGCAACCGGAACAACCGGATTCAAAATAATAAAATTAAGATGCGAGGAATTAGAGAACACTACTACTACTACTAAAATCAAGTCTTCTTAGCTTTTGTTTTCAATTTTATTTATTCTGTCAAACCCAGCCAAACCATCGAAAATGTTTGAACAAGATAATGGTAACGAAGATACACCAGCAGAAATTTTAGACCGTGCAAAAGAAGTTGTATCAAATCTTCTGCCCAATAAATCTCGAGAAGTATACGAAGGTGCCTACAACAAATTTTTAAATTGGTGTAACGAGAAAACCGTAAAATCGTACACGGAAAGCGTACTATTAGCGTACTTTTCCGAATTGTCCACTAAAATGAAGGCTTCTACTCTTTGGGCACAATATACAATGTTGAAGGCAACATTAAGTTTAAAAAATGGGGTAAATATCGAAAAATTTTCAAAACTCCGTGCCTATTTAAAAAAAGAAAATAATGACTACACACCGAAGAAATCGAGAATTCTTAGTAAAGAACAGGTGGATCGATTCTTGAAGTGTGCTCCTGATAAGCAATACTTGATGATGAAGGTGTGTTTTAGTTTCAAAATCGAATATTTTACGATAATTAAATTTTGACGTTTGTAGGTTATATTAATTTTGGGTGTTGCTGGAGCTTGTCCCTGCGACGAGTTACTACATTTAAAGGTTACTGATATTGAAGATCTTAAATCAGTCTTACTGATTAAAATTCCTAACACTAAAACTAATAAGGCTAGATCATTTACTGTGATGGGAGATAGCTATTTAAATATTTACAGAAAATTCTTTGTCTAATATCTTTGTAGTGTTTTTCTTAAATAAATGTTATTCACATAACAAACCAAAATCTTAACCAAAAAAGTTAAAAGTAAAAGTTCCTAGGAAGTAAAAGTACTTTTACTTCCTAGGAACTAAAAGTGTTGCCTAGCAACACACACATTTTTTTACTAATAACAAAAACATCAACTTCACTGTCCGTTTTTGGTATCAAAAGTGATCACTTTTAAGACGGTTGCGGAAAAACAAACAAATTTGAAATTTTTCATAATTAAATTTAAGTTCTATATTTTTCACGATTTCTTTAATTTCAGATGAGGCGAACATTTTCTTCGTCATTTTCCATTGTAAATATAATTATACTAAATTAATTAATATTTACGAATTATCAAGATTATAGTATATTATTCAACGAGCGTATAATGATGGCTATTACCCACGAAGGTGAAATTAATAGTAGAAAGTAATCATTTGAGTGGGTAATAGCCATTATACGCGAGTCTAATACTATACTTTATCTACAACTATTTAAATAACAATAGTTATTTATTGTATAAGTGTCTTAGGTAGTATTTTATCCACGCAAGAATGTTTAAACGCGAGAACGAAGTTCGAGCATTTAATTTTCTTAAGTGGATAAAATACAACTAAGACACGTATGCAATACAACGTTTTATCCACAAAGAGACCAGAAAGTGGCGTTTTCAAATTAATATTTTGGAAAAAAATTATTTTGACATTTTGGACTGACTTTTGTCATACGTGTTGCTATAGATTTACCATTGTTTTAATTATAAGACCTATGTGTTTTATTAATATCATAAGACATCTCTTAATAGTGGAATTATGACCTTATAATACACTGGTTGTGGATAAAGTAAATTTAAAAGTTCAAAAATTTAAATAAAATAAATCATCATACCTGAAAACAATGTTTTTAGTTTTGTTTCTCAGTTCTGTCAGAAGTGTTGCACAAAATACACAGTAAGTTATTTCGTCATAATAAAAGTTCAAAAATAAATAGATAAACTTCAGATCATTTTTATTGCCAAAATTGACAAACATTGCTGGCCTAATTTTTATTAACTTAATAATTTATAGCAAGGTTATTGCAGTTACTAAAATTTGATTTGTTTTATTTAAATTTGACAGGACCATTGAGTAATGGTAATATTACTCAATCGTAGTGTCATTATTATTCAATTGACAATTGTTATGAGTATCATTAACCGTTAAAAATTGTATAGTAATGGAAGTATTACATAATAGTTGTAGATAAAACTATTTTATATTAAAAATTCTTGTTTCATAAAATAATCACTCGTGTACCGCTCGTAATTATTTTCGTGACAGCAGCAACTCGTATTCAGAAACAAATATTGTCGGCAAAACTCAGAGCCTCCTTGTATTATATGTATATAAAAATCTCCACGACCACCAAAAATGAAAAAATCGAAATCCCCATTTTTATAAATACTTCAATGATAACACTACAAGAGTAGCGCAATAAGAGCTAACAATGTACACACAACCGTGTGTGATTTCACTCGAAAGGGTTGTTGTTTCCAAAGGGTGATTTAATGTAGGTATCAGCGGAACCGTGAACAGACATAGCCTACCTTAACAGGATCGTCACGTACCCTTAACAACCTTAGATACCACAGAGCAAGATTCTACAAAACCGGAAACGTATTGGCGGAACGTACCGCAAAACGGAACAGTGACAACCGTAATGCAAGTCATTTAAATTGTTTTCAGATTGAGATTTTTCTTCTGAGGCTTCTATATAGCTTTATCTTGGAAGTACGAACAAATAGACTCGATAAAATGGAGAAAGTTTCTTTCTATTTTAAACACCTGGACTGGAGGAAAAGACAAATATTATCATATTATCAACAATAATACTTTTACTAGCTAGGTGAGAATAAGCCAAGAACTATTTGTTATTACCAGTTTTACAGGAACCTAGGATAAAACCCAAGACCGTGGAAAAATACAGCTCCTGACAAAAAGCTTCTTACAAAAATATGGCGAAAACAAACAAGAGAGTTTTTAAAACTTTGCGGTTGCATTGAATTCTCATCACAGCTTGGTACATGTTTTAAACCCTCAAAGTTTAATTCCGTTACCTTTTTCAGACTATTTTTACAGCTTTCTTCCATAGCAGGTCCACGACCTGTGGACCGTTTCGCTCGTACTTTTACCTCAAACGGCATTTAATTAAGCTAGTGGCTATTAAGTTTGTTTAACATTATTCCAGCAGAATCTAAAGAGCATTCAGTGGACTCAAATGTAAAAAAGGAAACCTAGAGAAGTAGCTCTTTAGAACTGAAGTTACTTTGTCCTAAAACGTAGAGAACATGTTTGCTGCAGCAAATAAACAATTTAATCCTAAACTAGGTACCTACCTATACCTACCTTCACAATTTACATTTTAGTAAAATTATTTGAAGCTTGATACTAATTTCTGTGAAACAATTTTGTAATTGCTTCTCTTCCTAGCATAATTATTTAATGTAGATAATATCCATTTATGCTGGGATAGAAAATCCATTTCACACTTTTCGCACAACAAATCTGTTAATATTGAAATGGTGTTTTCCTCGTAAATGACTAAACATGCTTTATAACATTAAAGTCCTGTTAGCTGTGACATGAAACATGGTTTTGCCAAAAACTTCCTTGGCGGTGAATTAAAAGAGACACTGACCTGCGCTTCTATTGATATTAATTGATTAATTCTGGGAAAGTAGGATTAACTAACATATTATCTACGAAATCTATACTATCCCAATATTTCTGAATCGGTTACGCCACACCGCGTGCCGTTGTCACAATCAATTATTGTAGAATATTATAAACGTTAAAGTTATTCAGAAGTTTCAGTACTGTAGGTTATCCCAGGTGTCGTGGAAATAGACACAATTAACGTTAATTCGGTGATGTAGTAAACCGTGAAAAGAAAATGTTCCGGAACGGTGGAAATCCAAAGGCTAAATAGAAGCTTTAGCCTTTTATACAAACAGTAAAAACGACTCTCATTTAAAGAGCGCTTCCTTATTTGTCTTTTGCGGTTTTTATTGCTTTCCTGAACACTTCATACAAATTTCATCTTCTCTAATACAACATAGTTAGATGTCTGGGAGCTACAAAATTTTGTGAGCATACTAGAACACAATCCAACTTATATTATTGGTATCTACATTTACTCAAGTAAACAAGTTATATCTCATCAACCGTTTTCCTTCAAAAATTGTGTGTTCCAATTCCAATTTAAGGACCCTACAGTGGTCAATAATAAAAAATTAGTAACCACTAGCTGAGAAAATCAACTTCTTGCCCTGAACACAAACTAAATAATGGTACCTTCTAATCTATTAATGGAAAAAATATATTTTGGTGGTGCTGTACTAGAAGGGACTATGGCAGTAGCTACTACCAGCATTTGGGAACTAAATTTTCATCTTCTGTAGAACTGAAACAGTTTCTTTATACAGAACATGAGAAATGAGGCATGCAATCTGTTATATTTCCACAATCTCACACGATTTTGTAAATTCAAATATATGGTAATACTCGTATAAGAATTAATTTTTTTGGAAGTTAAATGGCCTGATGTAGAAACGCTGGATATGCTGAGTTGGCTGATGCTGAAACTGTTGAATCGTCGATATTGAAACGTACAAGCCTTATCAAACCAATTGTCAGCCTATAACTATTCTTGGTTACCCTGACAAAATTAACCAAAGGAATAGCACCGAATAAGTGTTTTCAAGTGCAAGGTAAAACAATGGAAGGGTAAGGCTGATGATGCATTTAAGGTGGTGATTAATCAGAAATCAAAATAAAAGCCTTAGGGGCGCAACGCAGTATCCGACAGCTTTTTCTAAACTGTTTCGTTTTTTTCACCAAATTATTTTTTTTACTGTAAATCAGCACTAGCGTAAAGTTTTTCTGATGTTTATATTCTTGTACTACTTGCTTCAACTGACCTATTCTTCTCAGTATTTTCTATTATAAATTTTTGTTGTTTCAGATGCATAAACATTAGTTGTTCTCACACTAGTTACTATAAAAACCACTACTAAGCTTTAGAAGATACGTTCCGCCGAGCTACCTATGTCTATTTATTAATATTTATGGAAAATTAAGCTGCGACAATTAAAAATACACATTAAACAAAATTTTATTGACTATTTTCAACATACACTGAATAAAGTTAATTTCGCCCTGATATATAGGGTGTCTCTAAACCTAGTACCATAAATTTACCAGCCGCTTGCTGACGCAAAAATAAGTCGAAAATGTCTATAAAAATTTAGTCCTAAACCGCAGCATAAGGAAGCAACACGTCTTTGAAAATGGTGTTGAAAAAAAGGAACAATTGAATTTTAAAAACGGTTTGAAATAAAAAATCGAAATTTTGCAGGCAGCCTAACCTATTAAAGGTATAAACTTTCTACTATTTTTTTTGTAAATTAACCAGGAGCGGCGCTAATGGGGGTTATCACCTTTTTCTTGTAACCAGTTTTTCTTAACCTTTTGTTTTTTTTCCATTTTAGTTTAGAGATTATTATGTATTCCCTGTTGCCTAATTAACAAAAAAGGTACTCTTGTTTCAACTCGCTTGGACTAACCGTTTCCTATAAAATGCAGGTTTTCTGTTTAGCCAAAATCAATAATTTAGAATGCTGGATTTGTATGTAAATTAATTTATTGAAAAATAAATTAAAATAAAAATAGTTACAGTAAGTGTTCGTACTGTTTATACCTTCAATAGGTTAGGCTGCCTGCAAAATTTAGATTTTTTATCTCAAACCGTTTTAAAAATACAATTGTTTTCCGGTTTTTCAATACCATTTTCAAAGACGTGTAGCTTCCTTATGCTGCGGTTTAGCACAAAATTTTTATAGACATTTTAGACTTATTTTTGCGTCAGGAAGCGGCTGGTAAATTTATGGTACTAGGTTTAGAGACACCCTGTATTATGCAAAATAATTGTTGTTTTGGTATACATAAATATATTGGTAATGTTTCTAGTTGATTTCACAAAGTACCTACACATAACTGTAGCAAAATATTTCTAGAGATAGCTACAACTCAAATATTTGACACAATCTATGAGGTAGATTTTATGAACAGGAAGGTATATTTTACGGAACCGGATTTCCAAACTGTAGTCAAGCTTATATCGTTCAGTATTTTATCAACTATACCAACCTTAAATATTTAAGATACTATTCTCTGAATTTTTGTATATTTTCTTTTATTCCGATAAAACATATTTTTATTATTACAGTTTTACGCTTCTTATGATTCAAAACAGCTTGCGTCGAAGAGATTTTATCTAAACTTTTCTGAAACACGGTTTTTGTCTCAGTTTTATTGATATACATATACACAAAGGCGTGTTCCGAATCTAGATGGTAATTTCGTTCCTTTATATCAATATTTTACTTTTATGATTCTACAAGCATGTTTAATAAAACGTACCCTTAGGCTGCTTTTAGCTATTTCGTTTGTTCATTATTTCATTTCTGCTTTCAATTTTCTACGAGAAAAATATATGTCTTATAATACCACAAGCGTATTCCTTAAATGAACAGATCTTTAAATTCCTATATTTCCTGTAATTATTACGAGATAATTATCTTAATTGATTGATGTTTAATTAAATGTTTCATTCATTCAAACCATAAATTATTTATAACAACATCAGGTAGGAACTGTTAAAAATCGCAAAGTTAGCAACGATTAGTGGACATTTAATTCCGCAAACTCATTTACTTTGAAGCACATAAATGGTACGAAGAATTTTAATTTTAGAGGGAACTGGGAGAAAATACCTTTTACCCTCCTTGGCCCTTCCTCATGAATAGGTATTTGTGGTACGTTAAGGTATGTGTGCAATTTAAAATGTCATTAGAAGCCAACATTGCACGCCTGCAGAATGTTTTTGTATGCGTTCCAAAGTTGAAATGCGCTTGCGCAAGGCGCAGAATCCGATGTTCCGGGCAGCAGCTGACTCACCTCCCGGAGTTTTCTCCGGGTTCGCAGTGCGTGTGGTTTGCGTTATATCGAAATATTGGTGCTATCCTAGATAAGTTGTATTAGTTATCATACGAATGTAAAGTGTGTAACTTACTGACTTTGATGACTAATTAATTTAAGGTTGGTGACAGTTACCCTTTGATGTTTTATTCGCAATTCCTACGGCATCTGAAAGCCACGTCAGCTGCATGCGTGTTTTTATTTTTACTACTAGAAATACAAGAAAAATTTTCAAAGAAAACGTTTATGTTTAATCCAGTAATAAAACACAAACTTATGAGTTTTGTACTTCTAAAATGTTACTACTCCTAATATATACACTACTATAAAATTATTATTTATTTAATAATAAACAACCATAAATCTGTTTTCTGTTCTTACAGTTTGTCGTAACTTGCGTTTGTAATTTGAGGATGTTTTCAGCTATTATTTATTTCTAGGGTAATTGAGAATAAAGGGTGTGCTCCCGTTTAACTGACAATCAGCAATCCCTAATTTAATATTAACACCCCACGGGCTCAAACTCGTATTTCATTTATTATACAGAAGTTTTGATTTTCGTTAGCTGCTACTAAAATGAAGCATTTAATGATGTATCAATGAGAAAAATCTATTGTAGGAAAAGCAAGTCTAATATTGATAAAGCGATGACAACTATCAGCAAAATAGATTCACTGCTCTTTGAGTTGAAAATCGACGTGGGACTCATATTATTGCATTCACTTTTCTGAACCTTGTTGACAGTGTTACGAATACGTCTCCTGTACATTTATTGAAATTTTTCAATTCTTCCAGTTTTACGCGTCGGAACGAGGTTTCCACTGACTGTGATGTTACATATAGGTCGAGGAAATTCCCAGAGAATTCAGGATTTTATTTATTATGCTTTTCGACTTTTCCGCAAAGTATCTGTCTCGGTTCTGTTGAACTACTACTATCCCTACACTATTCTTTATGTATTATATGAATTAAATTTTCTTTGTTTTTAAAAAGTAGATTGAAATAAGAATCTGCTTTATATTTGACTAATTCATGTGAAGTTAGTTATTTATCGTTGAATACGTTATTCACGTTCACCCATTTTTGTAAAATAGGTAAAATTTACCGTAGGCAACGTTTCCTACATCTGAATCATTTGTCTTCAATAAAAATATAATTAATCATTTCTTAAACCGCCCAATATATCACAATCCCTTAAATTGTCAGTGGCAAAACATTGTAGTCACACAATTTGATTACATTTCACATTAGTACAGACAATGTTGTAGATTTATTGGAACGTAACAACAATGTTTGGGTAACTCTATATCAACATGTCTGCAAGTTTGGTTTACTAACTCAGTTATAATCAGAAATAATTGTACTTACATTGAAAAGTACCAATTTCAAGGACCGAAGCTAATAAATATTTTTTGAAATCGTCGTTTATCCTTTACTGAAACGTTTTGGATCAGGAAAGTACTACCTGACCGATAATGAAAGTCGGACTACAATGACAATTGCATGCAGGCTGTCTTAAAAAAAGATTTAAAGATTTATAGAACATTTAGGACGATCGAAAACAGGTTAGAAAGTCTTTAAACATAGATCCCTGCAAAATCAACCGACATCTTCTTCAAAAGAAGTCCTCACCCCTTCAAGAAACCCGGGATTTGTTTGAATTATCTGACAACAGTGTTTTAGTCGTTGGCGCAATTCTTGAAGAGTATACTGTGTAAATCGAACTTTGAATAGTCAACCATTGTGAACAGCAACTTCAAATAAAGTCGTCTTAAAACAAGGTATATAACTCAAACCCAACTCTACTCAACAAACAAAAATCCAAACACATGTACAAAAAATCGGTGTTGTACCAAAAACGGTTGATTTTGGTAATGGCATATTTTTGGTTTTTGCTTTTTTTTAGTGCAGTCATCCTGGAAATACCAAACAGAACCTATTTCACAAATTCTCAAAACATTATTCTATTTGGGGTAGTTTTTCTGGTATTGCAGGTGCTATTTAAATTTGCTGGGAAGTGTTATTTTTAAATGCATTACTCCCAGGGCGTCAAATCTAATCACTATCACGAGGATTTATGGAAGAGACAGCATTTAATCCTTTTGTTGCGTACGAGTTGTTGCTCTAATTAACCCCTTGCAACTGGATGGATTATTAATGCCCACACAATAATTCCAAGCGACTCTTACTTTGCGTGTGTTATCTTTTCTAGAAATATTCCTCGTGATGATTTCACAATAAATAACAACCTTTTCAGGACATCGACAAATTCAAGACGAAATATTCCACGACTCTCTTATATAATACTAATGTGGGTTATAATAAATTACTCACTAGGACAAGCCTGTAATGTTCATCTAGTCATATCTTTATACTAACAATCATTAGCAAATTTCTTGGCCTGTTAATTACTTCATTTCTGAACCACTACAATTCTGTAAAGATTAAATTTCATGGTGTTTAGTATTCGACTCAGATTCACCGCATCAGCGTGTTAACGATTTGGCCGCGTTGGGCGTCACAAAATTACACCCTTGATTTTCTTGAACTAGCACAATGCCAAGTTTCCTAGTTTAGATTTTTCTTTAACTAGAAGATTACTAAAATATTGAAGGAAATTGAGTATTAAACTGATTTTTAAGGTACCTACACAAAGAGAATATTTTAATACAGCACGAAAACGTGAGATCCACTGTAAACTAGAAATGAGATAAAAAGTTTGAACAGAAATTCAACACAAACTGTAACTACGTATTCATACCACGGAAATAAGATTTTTCTGAAAGAAGTTAAGAAACTGTGTCTTCTGCATTGAAATACTACTGCAATAGAAGATATTTTACAAACCTTTTTTAATTCATTTTAAGGAAATGCTTGTTTTGGAGCATTTTTCAAGGATTTTCATGAATATGCGAATTTTTTTGTAACAGTCTGCTATATATTCACTTACCGTTCACCAGATATACCTACTGCCGGGAGTGATAAGCTCGCGTAAAATCCAATGAACTACCCATTAGGGTTATTAAACTAATTTTAATTTTATTCCATTTAATGTAAAAAAATACCAAGCTTTAGCCAGGCTTATGCCAATTCTCCTGATAATTCTGTAACAGTTTTATTGGAATAATATATACAGTAACATAGTGATTTATTAGGGTAACAATAAGCAGACGTTTATTATTCGCTACTGTAAAATAACGTATTATCAAGAGATCCATTACGCTCACAAACTAATAATATATTTATGTATATAGAACACAAATAATGCAATAATATTTAGCACAGGTATAATTTATGGCGATCTAGTGGAATCCATTTATTCTTATTAACGGTACCTACAGCTATTAGTATCTGAAACATTTGCAGTAGAGTTAACACAAAATTGCTTCTACATCGTTCAATAAATATTTTAAACAAACTGACTAACATTAATTTCAGCTGCAGAATAAGCCGACAGTTTAATTTACATTTTAATTTAATACTTGCATAATATTATGCTGCTGTAATGTTTGCTCAAGTGTACGATAATGATAAAATCAAGTGTAACAATAATTAAAGCACAATATCATGTTTGCTTGTGTTATTTTCTCAGCATGCAAGAGACATTATTTTTTGTTTCAATCATCCCCAGTACCAGAACTGAAAAACTGTCCCTGTGAAACTCCAATATTGATGTTTACTTTACATAATTACGTATAATACTATTAAACAGAGCTTACCGAAAAAGTGTTCTGTAACTTATATTGTGCCTTAAAAGGTTTCCTTGTTTTTCTGTATTTTAATCAGCTTAAGTTACCTTATCAAATAAATTGCAAAATGAAATTATTAGAAAGTGGTTTTAGAGCATTATTACTTAAAAGTAATCAAAGTCTCTTGTAGACGGTTATTGCAATTATGATTATTACTGCCCCGACTTCATAACTGAAATAGCCTAATTTGCAAAATTGCTCTGATTCTCTTTCACGTGTCTCGAATTGAGCTACTTAATAAAAAATTGTAAAAAAATTCAAATGTTCATTTCGGGAGATTTATAAAATAAGAATATTTATTTATATTACAATTTAGGTCATACATTTCTTTTCAAAATCGTGTTCTGGAAGAAGTCTCCTTTGGTTTATGTCGACATTTCGTTAGCTATATTGTAATCACCATAATATTCTGTTAGATTGTATATACTATAGGTATATAGATGGACATATTTTATTCCAGAAATAGAAAATTTAAATATAAAGGTTTTAGCGAAGGGGAAGTTTAAGTTGTGCGAGATAAAATTAAATTAAGAAAGTATTGCTGTCCAAAATGTAATTAATTCATAAACCGAAATATTACTTCGTTCTGGGTTTTCTATTCACCGCAATTAATCTTAAGAGTTTGTTCAACGTTATTTTCATACGAATTAACCAGGAACTAAATAAATGAAATCAATTAATTAGAAAAGGGAAATAATGTGTTAAACTATAGGTAACTATTAGATAATTTTAATCAAATATTTGATTGTACATTACGAAATGGAGAGGCTGTGTATGCTTTATTAAAAATATAGGTAATGCTATACTACCAATAGAAAATTTAATTAAATCGCCATGCCATCATCTATTCGTGATAAAATATCATTTTAAATCCAACCAGTGAATACACATCCACTTCCAGTATTTAATCCAAACCAACAATAATAAACGTAAACGTGAAATGTTTGATTAAAATTAATGTAAAATCTGAGTAGAAAATTAACAAGGGTATGTAGCTACATACCCACCATCCAGTAGTTACAAACTATTGGTTTTTACTATGTTGGAAAGTACCATTGTTGTTCACTACAATATAATAAAATTAACAATACGTAATTATTTAGTTAGTAGCTGTTATTATCCTCAAGTTTGTTTTAATCTATACAGGGTTCAAGATAAGGAGCACAATGCATGGCGGATCTCATAAACGGTAAGAGATAAGAGATTCGGTTAAATAAGAAGAAAATGTTCGGTGTATATTGAAGACTACTACGATCATCGTGCAAGCAAAGTTAATATCAACATCTTGAAAAGTTGTCGAGTTTACAAAAAAATTAATAAGAGATTTGAAATCTTCATCAAAAAGTGCTTTAACAATGTCAAACCTTTTTGCGCTATTGCCCATAATAATCGCATTACAAAAGAAAATAGAAAACTGAAAATTTAGGTTCTTACAGCCTGTACTGAAAACTGCAAAATTTATAAAATTTGTATGGTGATCGTAGTAGTCTTCTATACGCTGAACATTTCTTTTTATTTAACCGAATCTTTATCTATTAGCACTGTTTACGAGATCCTCATGCTTGCGCTTCTTATCTGGGGCATCACGTATTTTTCTGACTTCTATGATAAAGATCAGACATTCCGACTGACATCGCTGAGTCCTAGTTTGTTTTAACCATTGCACTGATTTCCTATTAACTGATTGGTCTTTCCTTGGGGCATTGTGTGCTACTTAAAGCATTTTTTTTAATGGGGTAACAGAAAATTTTCCTATGTTGGAAAATCAATTTATTAAAAACAATAGGAAAATTTAAATATTTAACTGATCATATGTCTTGAAGATAACTTGCTGTTTGAATATGTTTTTTAAAACTTTGTGTTTCAAATTCATCACACCACATTTCACACAACACTTCGAACACGATGATCGGGAATATTTGGTAGATGACCCCAATTTCCATTTCGAAACCATCTCTGCTTCAGGTCTTCAGTAAGATTTAAAGGAGTTTACAAAATTGGAAGAGCAATCTTTTTATCTAATTTATAAAATAAAATTGCCTGGACATATAAAAGTTATCCAAACGTTTGCGCTATGCAAATCCATAAAAATTTTACTGATATTTTCAATTTAGCAAGAGACTGCTTTGTATTGATTTTGTTTGGTAAGATTATTTTCGAAACCAAAATCATGAAAAGGATGCTCAGCTTTATTATAACGAGTTTTCAAAAGAAAACTTACTAAAATGTATGTTTCAAACGTTGTGAATTAAAAAAGCATTCACTGTACTTGCCATTACACATGTAGCAGGAAAGGTGAGATAGTACTAAAAATTTATCAGAGCTAATTTATTTATCAAAAGTAATTTGCGAAGAGAGCTATAAAACTTTTAGCCATAAAACGAGGCAATTTGAAGTGGTTGAAATTTTGAGATTAAACTTCACTGACAGTATAACATTTTGCGGTTATATCCCATAAAATTGGAAGAATTCCCTTTCGCATTAAATTTTGAATCATCTTTGATACCTCAGACATATATTCGTATGTAAGAGTTTATAGCGTTGCAGTAAAAGCTAGATTAAAATGAATTTGCTCCTTTATTTAAAAAAAAGACCGATTGGTATTATTAAAGGGGTTCAGTTGTTGATACGGTTTTAATTAATCACATCCAAATATTTGCAACACAAGAATGACACCAATCTAAAACAAACAGCGTATTTTCCAATTAACAGTTACGTAAATTAATCATTTCAAATCAACTGTTTTGTTATGGGTCACAGAATTATCAAATCTTGTTTTTCTTTCATTTTTGATTTGTCACAAACTTTCAGTTACGTATTGTCGTATTCCATGGGGATTGATAAACCATTAACGGCCTGTACTTAAGAAACTAAAAATTCACCTAACGAGCTATTCAAAGGAAGCTATTAAAATCACGTTCTGACTACATAAACAAATGGATAGGTCCAAGAACACAAGTGGAAGATCTAATTAGATTGGTAGCTTCTTTAAAATAGGGGTGTAAACAGGACACTAGGCCAGAGTTAACGTAAATGAACTAAAACGTAAATTATTAGGTGGGAGCCATTGGGAGGAAAGCGAAAAATAAGAACACTCTAGATGAGCTAAGTTATTAAAAGAACATTAGGGTTAAATTGGTATAGAGTGGCAAAATACCTGAAAATTGGAAGAATATGAGTGAGAACTACATTACAAGAATAATGAATAGCGAAAGCAAGAAGAAAAAGAGACTTTGCTAGTATAACTCAGAACCAATCTGTAACCAATACGAATAAAGAGGAACACAAAAGATACATTAACCAACTTTTTCTAGCCCATTTACTGCTTCGTTAGTTGATTCAGATTGTATAATAGTTCAAATATCATTTATTTTAGTACCTAATTGGTTTGAAACAGTTAAAATTTTATAATTATCATAATTCTCCCAGTGGTTTTCCAATGCCAAAAAGCTTAAAATCATCGTTGGACAACCAGTTCCCTTTATGGGCAACAATTTTACCTCGAATCGTACAAATAAATGCAGTTGAATACCGGAAGGCATCAAGTGCTCCTGTTAACGCAACCGTTGATGAAAACCTTATTCGGAAATTTAGAATATAAATTTGAAATTCTTAATGCTCAATAATTATAGCTTAAGTGCTTATGAATATTAACACCACCGCGTGATCTAAAGTGTTATCTTGAGAACTACAATCTAAAACAAGCTTCTCCCCTTTGTAGTTGTACGTAAACGAAATACTTCTTAGAAAAGTGGATTACGCAGTTGGTATAACCACTGCTTGTTATGTTTATTTATCGGGAACTGCTTCTTCCACTGGGAATCCGTTATTTTATCCAACATTCTCGCGATTGGAATGTTCGAAAGCACAGTTCAGCGATAATAATAAATTCCCTTTAGTAGTGTACGTTCTAGACCAGATTTTTTTGTTTATTTTTTTAGGTAAATGGGTCTGATCATTTTTTTAAAACACACTCATATCTAGACCGAAACCCCTTAAATATCAAACATTTTACTAGACCAGATTTTTCCGTTTGAAGTTTTTGAAGCTCCTAAAAAATTAGTCGCAAAAATGAAAATCTAACAACGACACATTTTTACATTCCAAAAAATCTAGTCTAGCTATTGAACTATAAAAATCGATTTATATTTACCTAAAAAAACACAACAACAAAAATCTGCTTTAGCAATACAACTTACCTGAAAAAACACTAATACAAAAAGAATCTGGTCTAGTTATTAAACCAGACATGATAGTGGACGGTCTAAACATGAGTGGCTTTTAAAAATGATGTGAAAATCAGACCCATTTTCCTAAAAAAAGGAACAAAAAGGATCTGGTCTAGAACGTACTACACTTTTATAACTACTCCCTTTAAAACTAATATGAATTTGATTAAACTTTATGATAAAAACTTAGTTGAGATAAAGACCTAACTAAACATGGGATGCGATAATATTATTTTAAAGACCATGAATACATATTTCCGCTTTTTCCTTAAACACGCTACTACTGCAGAA
Source organism: Hemicrepidius hirtus (assembly GCA_963082805.1). Lineage (NCBI taxonomy): Eukaryota > Metazoa > Arthropoda > Insecta > Coleoptera > Elateridae > Hemicrepidius > Hemicrepidius hirtus. Next base: position 10,424,513 of record OY720161.1, read on the forward strand.
TAATTTTTCAAAACGCCGAACGACATTTTCCGTTACAGACTTATCCTTTCAACCATTTTAACGCGGACGCTTATAAGGATATTGTAAAATGACTCGCCTTTGATATCCACTCAAGAGTAAAGTGATATAAAGACCCCGGGGAGAATGTAAAAATGTACCCAGAATTATCAATAATAACAGCTGAATTTTTGTTCATTTTTTGAAAAGCTATTTGGAGTTTCTAAAGAAAAAGTAATTTTAAAGCTTTGAAGTATTTTATCTACAGTTTGCGCTTGTCATACACGTTGGTTGTTTTTTAACGCAATTTTAACTCTAGTTCGTAAAAAGACTTAAACTCTGGACGCTGGACTTTATAAAAGCTTCATTAATACTTTTTACCGTCCCTTGCTTTTAATCTGATAATTTTTTTAACGAATTATTAATTATTCTGCGGAGTTTGAAACTCCACAATGTTTACATTAAAAAAAACGGCTGTATAAATCACGGCACAACTTTTTGTACGTGATACGATTGAAGGAACAAAATGATGAATCACATGATTTTTCAGGATGTGCCTGCAACGGGCTCTGCGTTCGGATATTCGCTCAACTTCCGTGCGTTATATCGCATATTGAAAGCTTCGTACGAGATAGTCTGTCATTGATTTTAGAATTATATCATAAAACAATGTCCGGCAGACGCAAACAAATGTTGAATTTTCGGGATTTTCCGGTTTATTTCTTTGCACGTCGCACCGGGAGAGGCTTAACTAAATTGGGAACAAAAAATAATGATTAATTTTGATTAATGTTAGAACACTCCGCAACCCCGTTTGCCTCATATATTTTTTGGTTTACCAAAATACTTTGACTTTCAATTCCGCTCTTGTCTCAACCTTATTCGCGAATAAATAATGACCTCTTCCTTTGGTGTCAAAGTGATTTTGTCGCTAGAAATCAAATTGGAGCTTGTATGGTTAAACAGTATTCCTATACATTACCTCTTCCATTCTTTCCTAAACTTTTATTCGTTGATAAGTTTTGCATTGTTATGATTCGACTAAGTTAATATTCAGGTTCGACTTTTAATCGTCTTGTATTTATTAACACAGTTAATAAACGCTTTACAGGAGCCATAAGTGGATGATGTTTCTTTAAAAGCCTCCCCGTAGAAGTGCTATTGCTCACAGAAAATGTACAACACACTTAGTCTTTTGTAGTACTCTTCTGACCACCGTCGTCATTTTAACATCGCGCCTTCTACGCCACCTCTCTACTATATGATCTAAAATAAACTTGATGAAAGTGGTTCAATTAACTTCGATGGAATCACAACCAACTTGACCAAATCTATTATAGAGTACTTTGTACTAGACTGTTTGAATAAAATACCTTTCAACTTTATGCAATAGGTTACATCTAGGGTTACATTTTAGTATTCTTTAGAACATATGGATCAAAATATATTCTAGTGGTATAACCTAGGAGTAATATAAAAGCCAAATTTTCCCAGTTTATGGGCTGGCATGTTTTACATTAGACGCCTTTTATGTTGTAAGCTATAACAGCAATGTTTTATTACGTGGGTTACTAGCTAAGGGTACTAACATGTTACAACTTTCTTGCTGTATAGTAGGGAGCTAACGATGTTTTTAGATGGTTCAACAAAATTTAATTTAAGCTGTAGTATTTTTCGGCAATTCTATGCGTCCATTATAAACTATAACAAGTTAATGCTGTTTTCTTATGCACTAATTAAATATATTATATTATCAATATCTGTTTACAGCATACACAATCACAGTCCCTAGTCGCCCTAAAATTATGTTAACTTGCAGATAAAATGTCAAGTTGTTTTTTAATTACATAAGATGGATGGGATATTGGGGAGGACTAAACGTAATTTGACTAAAATGTTGTTGTACTCGATTACAGAAAATTAGATGTAAAGTGATTTATGGCACACATTAATCTGAACATTGATTATATTAGGTTAATCTACTCATCAATGTAAACTCATCAATTACACTTGAGGTAATATACATATTCAACACATAGATCTTGATAGTTATATCAAGTTTTCCAATCGGCAAGCTTCATATTGACTGTATGTACCAACTGTTAGTATCTACTGTAACAGTCTAGTTTATTAAAAAAAATCTTAGTTTTTAGTCATAGTAGATATAAGAACTCTTAATCCTGCTCACGTGATTTATGGATCCGAACAATGCTTTGTTATAAATTTTGTTGAAGAGCACAATATTAGCATGGAATGTAATTATTACCAATTCTCTTCATATAGAAAAATATGTGGGTAAGCAAACAGTTGTATTGAGTATTCGTTATTTCCTTTTAGCATATATAGAACAATACGCTTTAGATAAAGAATGCGAAGCGGAACTAGGGAAAAGGGTCAATTTGCTTGTAAATCTCAAGAGACAACTGGGCAACAGCCACAAATTTATCCTAATGGGGTATAATCTGCTTCTCCTGGTAAGTTGTCCAGTGAACCCGAACTGAACCTCGTACAGTAAAGACTTCTAATGAAATCGTTTTGCGGCTAGTATTATGTGCGATGTTATAATTTGCTGTACTATTTATACAGCAATAAAATATATTTATAAATTTGGTTTGGAATATTTGTCATATAATGATATATCATGGTATACTTAACATACTTTAATTTTGTGGAAATAGCTGAATAAGTGACTGATATTAACAATGCTGATTGAAAATTTTAATTTACGGGTAAAGGTCCGCGCGCACTTGTTCGGTTCCGTTCCGTTCGGTTCGGAACCGTCCGATTTGCAAACATCAAAATACATGGAAATGAATGGCGGCCCGCGCATTACGTCGGTTCGGTTTCGTCCCGTTCGGTTCAGTCCAAGTATACTACAGATGTCAAAAAATTTCCAAAGTCAGATCAGTCTATAGGTAAGAACGGGGCGAAAAGGATGGTGCCGTACCGAATCAACGTAATGCCAGTAATTTCCTAGGCATTTGTAAGCTTGGTGGAGCTTTATTTGATTTTTGCCGATCGGACGGTTCCGAACCGAACGGAACGGAACCGAACAAGTGTGCGCGGACCTTTATGCTTTGGTTAAAATGAAACAAAATTTGATATGAGAATATTCTTCCGAAAATTGAGTGATTATTCAAGAGAACAGTTATAGTGAATACAAAATATTAAATATAATAGCATCCGTCGGGCTTCGAGGATTTCTGCTATCATCACTTTTGTTGAATATTGATAAAACCATCTCTTTTATACAAAGTATTGGAAATTAATTTATCCAAGAGAATTCTGAAATAGTTGATTCAAACTTGACATTAGAAATCCAACAATAAAGTTTTACACCAAAAACTGGATGAGGAGTTACTGGCAGCCTTAAGGCATATTCGGACTTGCTAGTCATAGGATACTCTATTCATAATTTTCAGGTATTCTTTTTCTTTCCTTGGGGTACTCGTCAAGTCCACTGCACCACGGCCAGAATTGACTGATTATGCCCCGTGTGAAATTATTCTCCTTTCAATAGTCCTGTATCTTTGATAAAGTCCAGGATGTCCTTGTGGGAGATGAATTGGGGTTCGTATGTTTTCAGAAAGGAAACTCCGAACCTCCTCAGTGTTTGCCCTCAAATGCTTCATCTTCCATGTCACACGTTCTGCATGTTGGGTCATTTAGTATCCCCATTGTGCTGAGGTGCTTTTTTATCTTTTATGTTCCTCTCCTAGCTAGTGAATCCGTCTTTTCGTTCCCTTCTATGCTATGGTGCCCCGGCATCCACACCAGAGTATCTCTGGTATGGGTAGCCAGTTGATCCCGAGCCTGTAGGCAACCATCTCCAGTCTTGGAGTAGAGTTCCACCGACAATAGTACCGTTATGACACCCTGACTGTTTGTCCTGATAAGGATCTGCCATTTTCATAGCGTTTCCCCATCATGTCGTGTGCACAAGTAGTCATGGCAACGAGTTTATCCACGCCTGTTTGGCGTTGTTGTTGGAAATCAAGTGCTCTTAGTGTACTTCAGAAATATAGGAGGTGACTGAAATAGAGGAGGCGATGACGTGGAAACACTAATTAACAACTTTTAAAAAACTGGAGATGTAGACCTTAAAGCACAAATATATAATTTTTTACTCAAGATCGATGCGGAATATTGTGCATATATTGTCTCTTATTTAAATTTATTGCACTTGCGCAAAATAATTGAATTAACTACAGTTAGATTGTAAAGAAATCTGGTCTTATTAATAATACTAGGATCAATTTCCATGTATTATAAAACAAAAACAGGATTGCGCGGCAAAGTAAACCAGAAAGCTGACTGAATTTTTAAAAGAAAACTATTCCCTCTTGTGTGTTTGACTTCTTGTTCACTTATCCACCTGACTGTCGAGATGTCCTGCTTTCCTGATGTTCCTTTAGACCTTCGAAGTAGCAATAACAGAACAATTCGACATTGTCTCCTGAAGTAGGTATCTACCAGCGGGTAGTGACATATCTGTCATTTTTTTACCCTGCGCTTAATAGAAATGTTTTCTTACAGATAAATTCTCTTCGTTATAAAACATGGTACTTTATAATTGAAAGTGTTTTCCCTTTTTTAACTGTGCATAGAACAATCTAATATGTTATTCCGATATTTCATTTAAATGCCATTATCAATATTTTTATAAGTGTGCATAAGAGTATTTAAAAGAAGTTAAAAGCAGTTCATATAAATTTAAATTAACCAATGGGAGCAAAAATAAAACATTCGCAAAAATCGCGCCTATAAGGACACATTTTCAGTTCTGGTTTAAAGTTTAAACCGCACTGCTGCTAAACCAAGGTTAATGGATACAGCTAGTTGTTATAAGAATTGTAGGTATCCATGGCAATTAATCTTGGTTTAGCTGAGCCGGGATTTAAACCAGAACTTTCAGTGCATCCGTTTTTACGCCGAGCTAGCATAACTGAGTAATGTTGTGATATTCTAATTGCGCCAATAAGAATAATCTGTACCTACTTACAATTTAGAATAATCCTTATTTTCAATTAAGTAAGTTCTATAATGAAGTAATTATTAGCCTGTTTGGGTATTTAGAAACTGTAGGTACATATTATTGCCGTAATGAATCTTCTGCTGTACAATGTTTCATATGTTAAGGGTGCATTCTTAACGTAGGTACTGACAACATAGATAAATTAATAACCAAGTGAAAAGGAATGCAATAAAGCCTTTATTAAAAAGTTGGCGGAATTCAAGTAGAGGAAACCAGACAAATTGCATGTTTCACTTCACTAATGGTACTAAGAACTTACTTCTCTGAAATATTATACGCGGGGATAAGTCTTCAGGGAACTAACCAACTTATTCTATTTCCTTATGGAGGTATCTCCGAACTTCTTTTACGTTACATGGGCTTCCTCTGTGTGATTAAAGTTTAATGTAAATGGAAATGCGAATGTTAATAAAACAAAATGTATCATCCCCACAGTTTAGTTAATAATTGTTGGGTTCCGTGGCTGAATATATTACTCTTGAAACTGTTCTCTAGCTTGGTAAAACCAACTTCATGAATTTATTTATTTTATTATCCGGTTGTTATTAAACAAGTTCTTATAATAGGTAGAAAAATAGAACGACTAGAAACTCACGGTTGTTACATAGTTTTCTGCTAATACTTTTACGATTCAAATCAATTACTAGAGTAATACAAATCCCACCGTCTTTGAACCTGCATACAGAATACATTTCAATTTATTATTGATCTCAGCTTGAAGTCAACTCAAGGAAAATATTTATTGTTCACTTTACCAATAATTATGAAAGCGGCATGAATAATTGAACAACAGTAGTCCAATTTTTCAAAGAGAGGAATGGTATTTAAAAAAAAAAATTCTAACTGAAGCTTTACCACCATTATTTATGACACCCTAAATATATTTTCGTACTGAATTTTGAAGTCATCTAGTAATTTATTACACTGGAATTGCGTATAAAAAAACTGGCGCCATTATCTCAAATGTGTTGCAATGATACTAGACAGCCTACGTATCATCATGATGACATGACATTTCCACCTAATGCATTACGTTGATCAACAAAAACGTCATAACTCAACACTTTATTATAGCTGTAAAATACGCGAAAGCACCATTTCCCAAATAAAACGTTGCTGATGGAGTAGACATACACACATTAGTGTTCGCCACTGGTGTGGAATCGAGGTGGTTTAGAATAATTACAAGCTTAGTTAACGATGGACAAGCCCAGAAAATATTCCGCCTATACAGTAAATTTTCACAGAAATGGAAAAACGTCAAGTTTTATGTTTTTTTGAATGAAATATGTATCCAGTAGGTACGGTAAATAAATGATGCATAATTAGTTCGCTTGAAACCTCAGATAGAAATACTTGGTGAGAAATGTAACAGCCTTCAACGTGCGAAAGCAAAGCTCATAATTGCATGTCATTAATAGAATCGGAATTTTTAAGGAAAAGCTTTTAACGCCTGTATCTGAGGAAGATTTGAATTTTTAATATTTGTCGATATTTTTATAAGTACTACAACGAAAAAGAATTTAACAATTTAAAAAAAATGTCCTTCACGTAATTGAAATACTAATTTTTTTTATTGTATTTTACTTCTTCACACAGACACAACTTTAAGGAAATGTCTTAATAATACGATATCCAACAATAAAGTTTCAAGAAAATGTTGCGTACAACCGTAACTTGTATATCCTTAGCATCTTTGCAATGTTTATATAAATCTGTAAGATTTAGTTAAAGGTGCACTTGCACATATCGGGACAGCAGCGTCCGGTCCGTCAGGTCCGGATCCGATACAAAAATATTATTATTATTGTTTTAAATGCAAATGTTTATACATTTCGAAGCCGATTCTGGGTATCGAAATCTGTTCCGGGAACTTATAATACTTTTCGTGACTATAGTATCCATTCGGTCCCTGATAAAGTACGGAACAGAACTCATGGAATTGGACATACATAAACCGTAGCCGTGTGCATTCTGCCTGCATCCTTCATCCCGTGCTTTGATTTTCTATTTTTTGTAAAAGGATATCGAAACAGTACTGAGTCATTTTGAAATACTCATGGAACTTTGTTACGTTATCTTTTAATTCCTTACATAGTTTGGTATAATCTCCGTCAATTGACCATTTTTCCCAAACTTCATGAACCCATATCAGCTTTCGTTTTCCACATCGTTTAGCTTCTATTTCCCTAATTTCCTCTTCTTCGTCCAATGGTACTACAAATATTGCCAAGTCTTCATCAGGAAACTCATTTAAACCGAAACTCTTGAAAAAGGAACGAGCCCGGCCCGGGCATGTGCAAAAGCACCTCCAAGAATAATTCATAGTCTTAGTATATCTTTGTTCGTCTGTCCATTGTTTACTGTTGTTCTTCCTACAAAAAGGATCAAGCTAGAGTTACGCGCCGCGTAGAATATTTTACAAAAATCGTTGATCCTGTGGTAATTCCAATCCTAGTCCTAAACACTATAGTATTTAACTGAAGCAAGGAACTGCAGAAACTGCTTCATTATACTTGTCAGCGAATTAACGTAGGTACTACCTACTTCGCTTAGATCGATTTGTTTCCATTATTTTTCAAGAACCACACCAGGAATGAGGAATCTTTTTATGTGTAAAATCAGGATTAAGTAAACTGCCTTACTGCCCTCTAGTAAGACCTCATTAAAACATGCAAAATGTATATCTTTTGGAGTCAAATAGAGGTTTATGAATATTATCTTGAGAGAACTAAATCAACTGCAGCGTTTTCGGTACTTTGGATATATCAAATTGGTTGGAAAGCTAATTTCATGCTTCTATAGTATCGATATTATGAACATACTCAGCTTCATTAATTAGTATACCTTTCCTAGCTATGTTCTTGAGAAAGAAGGTAGTTCCTACTATTGGAGCAAGATGGATTTTGAGGAAATTAATTGTTTTCATATTAGACTGAACCTTCTAAATGGTATCATCATTAAGTGTTACTTGTAAAATATTAACCGTTATATGTACTGCAGTTAATTATAAATCTTTTAATTAGAGCCAATGTGCCTGAAATGCAACGATCCTGTATCCGCCTCTATTTCCTGTGAAGTTCGTGGAAAATAACGTAGTACGTGAGACTCCTAAGTGATAATCAACTAGATAGGAGATAAAATAGTAAAACGTTGTACGTTAAACTTGGGGTAGCTCTTGATTAAAGAAATTCTCCAACTAAATCTATCGATCCATCAACCTTAAGTTTTGTACAGACCATTAACGTCTAACCATAATGCTTGTCGCTGACAAATTACAAGATACAATAAATTATGTTGATAATCATAGATAGACCATTACAAAAACTTTTTTTTTGAAATTTTTTAAAATTTATTTCATTCCATTTGCACGACTTTCCCGTAAGTCTTGACCGCAATAGGTGTCTAAACTTAACACAAAAAGAGCTCTTTCTGCTAAGTAATATAATATACTATTAGATCCAGATATAAAAGATACGAAAGGTGAAGATAGCTATTTCGGCTCCAAGTAGCTATAAGTGAACTTCACTGTTTGACCGACCGAAGACAAAGACGAAACTTACCTACGGGTCGTCAATATAGCTCTTTAATCAATAAATTACCGACTTTGTAAGCAGTGTCCTTCATATCTGAGTAGAAGAGTTCCCCGACTTTGATTCTAATGAAAATTACATTACATTACTCCGGTTCAAATCCTGGTTCGGATATACTTTTTTTTTTATTTATTCACTTTTTGCAAAAAATTAATAGAAAAGTATCATTACTATTAATGTTTATAACCATATAAAATATTATTGTGCATGGACTTCCACCTGGGTAAAGTGACCTGCCGTGATAAATCGTCTTTGCTGTCCTTAGATACGGTTTGTTTATACTGCTTTGATCTGTTGCTAAGGTCACTGAATATTATACTTTCCATTACTGTCGATTTTTTGACAACGTAATGTCACTTTGCCCAGTTGGTAGTGAGAAAAAGTAGTTGCTTTGTTCATTGATTTATTGTTTCTATGGATATAGGTAGGTAGACAAAGAACTGATACAACTGGAACTGCTATAGTTCCAATAATAGGCGTTGCCAAATAGCCTATTCTTTAATTAATTTCTAATTTTTAATATAAAACGCTACAGAAAACTGAATTAAATTTTTTTTACATATTTTGACCTGCTCTACAATGTTCTGCAGAGTTTATCTGTCATTTTTGAAACATTCCTTGAAAATGTTTATACCTTGAGAACTAGGAAATAATTGAAATTTATTGAAAATATTGTTGAACCGAGGGCATTTTAGTCTAAATATTTAAAAAAAAAACATCTATTTTACGCTGAATAATTTCGTTAAATTTCGCCTGACTAAAAATGAAAATTGATGATTACATATTATTTTTTAAAAAATTTAACGCAGTTTTTTGTTATTTCACAGGTAAATGCTTTAATCTTTGTGCATAAATCTTAATTAATTAATTATTCAGAAATATTCTGCGCAGCACGTAAACTCCGAAATACTTTATCACACTTTACAGATTGGGCCGTTAATTTCTTATTGTAAACCTTCCTCTATAGTATTCCGGATATTACAATATAAAGGCAATGTCTGTCACACACAGGATTAGATATCTGAAAGCTTAATTAACGTTTCTATTGATAAACAACAGTCCCTCAAAATCCATTTCTGTATCTTTCACGCTCTAAACGTGAAAAAGAGCAAAGAGGATTTAATTATCCTCAACGCTATTGAAAGTCACGATTCAATTTTCCATCCCGCGCGCTTTAGTGTTAATACTGAAATAAACAAAAAAACCAATTTAACTTGCTCGCTTTGTATACTAATAAATACGGTAATAGGAATGCCTTCGTTTTTAGCAAATTACATCTTGTTCATATAATACTTATATACGTAACAAACGTGACGAAAATGTTATTTTAAGGAGGTGTAAGGTTGTTGAAGTACGAGTCCCATAAAGACTGTCGTGATGTGTTCAGTAAAGGTACTATTATTTCTGTAACGACTTTAATTTGTTTTACCTCAGTTAAACTAATTTTCATATATGACGTATTTTCCTGAGTGCAGAGAAATATTGTCTAACCGAATTGTCGACCTAGTAACAAGTACAACAATTAATAGAACATGTTCAAACGTAGATGGAGGTGCTTAACTCTGTCTCTTGTACATATACATACCCATGGTGGTGACTCTATAACTAGAGTAGGTACATGCATAGTGCCTAAGTGTCAGGTATCATAAATTCTCCATCGCATAATTCCTCCACAAGGATGTGTACTTCTTTTTATAAATTCAGGGGATATATCAAATAAACTAGGTATAGAGGATACCCAAGGGTATCTACAAAAAGCGCGTTCGTAAATTATGAAGATAAAAAAGATGAATCATAAAAGAAAATTACATCTTAAGATAGCCCCATAAGCTTAAAGTATGGGTTTATACGTAATCCACAGAGGTACTTTACTCTTGTAGTTTATTTCTAAAATTTGGCTTTTAATGCATATGCGAACATAATTTTAATGCTTTACCTTCCTTACTTGATGTCTTGAAACTCTGTTCACTGCATACTATAATATCCTACCCTTTGTTCTTATACCTCCTTCATCCCTATTTGTTAACACCCCAGAATTTAATAACATGTTAGGTATTGTTCATGCATTTCTATTCAACCTTTACAGGAAATTAAGTGAAAATTTGTTCCTCATTGAAATTTTAAAGTCTTCCTTATTGTTTTGTTCCCGATTTGATTTTTATTTCATCACCCTTATTTCATGTTTTACTGGTAGCTATATTGTTCATTTATATTTAGTTAAATATTAAAATTATTTATCAATTATATTTATGCTGATTTTTAGTATTCAAGATGTAATAGTCAGAACAACCTGAAAAGTAAAATAAGTTACCAACTTAGTGACAGAAACGCGAAAATAATGAAAGGATAAAACATACCTACCACTTAGTAGCAGAGAAATGTTTCAAAGATCTACAATTAATTATTGAGGCTAGAGTATATTAGGTCTTCAAAACACTCTTTCAATTCAGTCCTATATTACTTAGCTACCCTTATTTAGATGAGTTCACTTAGAACTTCACTTTTTAAATAATTTACAAAATATCTAAAAAACATTGTTCTAAATTTTACTTTCATAGTAAACACTAAAGAATACGTGGAATTTACATGAGTGGTTTCAAATAAAAAAGATCTCGAACGGACTATATATTTGTACCATCAGCGATCAAGAGCAAAAATAAAATAGAAAAATGCTTCATAGAGGGTAGAATATGGTACAGGTACAATACACCCTGCATATTACTGATTATGCCTTATACTAGTACTAGTACGTCACGAACTTATATTTAAAATGGACTGCTGTTTGTTTGGCCATTACGGCAAAGTACCTACACATCATGGCGGCCCTCAGGGATGAGTCATTTTTTCAACCACTAATGGCAGTCCATTTTAAATATAAGTTCGTGAAGTAGGTACTCAGTGCTTGGACAATTGAAATATGGAAAAGAAAAACAGAAACCTACATTAAAATATTTTTTCCGCAACCGACTCAAAAGTGATCACCTTTGATACCAAAAACGGACAGTGAAGTTGATGTTTTTGTTATTAGTAAAAAAATGTGTGTATTGCTAGGCAACACTTTTAGTTCCTAGGAAGTAAAAGTACTTTTACTTCCTAGGAACTTTTACTTTTAACTTTTTTGGTTAAGATTTTGGTTTGTTATGTGAATAACATTTATTTAAGAAAAAACACTACAAAGATATTAGACAAAGAATTTTCTGTAAATATTTAAATAGCTATCTCCCATCACAGTAAATGATCTAGCCTTATTAGTTTTAGTGTTAGGATCTTAGGAATTTTAATCAGTAAGACTGATTTAAGATCTTCAATATCATTAATCTTTAAATGTAGTAACTCGTCGCAGGGACAAGCTCCAGCAACACCCAAAATTAATATACTAACCTACAAACGTCAAAATTTAATTATCGTAAAATATTCGATTTTAAAACTAAAACACACCTTCATCATCAAGTATTGCTTAGCAGGAGCACACTTCAAGAATCGATCCACCTGTTCTTTACTAAGAATTCTCGATTTCTTCGGTGTGTAGTCATTATTTTCTTTTTTTAAATAGGCACGGAGTTTTGAAAATTTTTCGATATTTACCCCATTTTTTAAACTTAATGTTGCCTTCAACATTGTATATTGCGCCCAAAGAGTAGAAGCCTTCATTTTAGTGGACAATTCGGAAAAGTACGCTAATAGTAGGTACCTACGCTTTCCGTGTACGTTTTACGGTTTTCTCATTACACCAATTTAAAAATTTGTTGTAGGCACCTTCGTATACTTCTCGAGATTTATTGGGCAGAAGATTTGATACAACTTCTTTTGCACGGTCTAAAATTTCTGGTGGTGTATCTTCGTTACCATTATCTTGTTCAAACATTTTCGATGCTTTGGCTGGGTTTGACAGAATAAATAAAATTGAAAACAAAAGCTAAGAAGACTTGATTTTAGTAGTAGTAGTGTTCTCTAATTCCTCGCATCTTAATTTTATTATTTTGAATCCGGTTGTTCCGGTTGCGGAAAAAATAGTATGAATAAAACAATCTACTATTTTCCACCAACGTTTGTACAGAAATCAGGCCATTATTTACTAATTTTTAGTGCAAAAAATGACACCTTATTGCATTATAGTTTATTAAAATTTTTATTGTACCTCACTGGCTTAATGATGTCTAAATTTTGTACGGTTTTTATTGTAACCACGGCTGTTTTAATTTATGTAACCGGATGTTTCTGTTTGTTTTTGCCCAGGACCTCGATGGAAATTTTTTACGTAGCGTGCATTACAGGTACACTCGTTTTTGCACTTGTAGGTACATGAATTACTCTTACGTAAGGTATCGTGAATTAAATTCAACTAGGGTTGTTTTACTGATAATAAATAAGTGAAGTTTATTAAAGGTGGTAAACAAAAGTTGGAAGATATGACTCAATAAACTAACTCAGTTTCTAATAGATAACAGCATTAAAAGATATCCCGTATTACTAATTATAATTTTTTTTAAATTTAGTTTAAACTTAGTCCAAGTCCAGTCCTGGTAGCGTCTTGTTATTTTAAATAAATCAAGTAATTTGAAAATTGTTTTATTTATAAAACACAATAGGTGTGATAGAGCTATTGTTACCAAAAATTCGTTTCCGGTGTGATTATTTTTATTGCAGATGCTTTTTACCAATCCAGTTTTAATTCCGACTTTCCACATGTTGAGTCTTGTACATGTGGTGTTACTATTGTGTATGGAATGTTGATAATTCTTGATTCTCCCCTTTCTTCAATAATATAATATTGTATGAATTAGTTTATTGTGAGGTGTCAGCGTGATCGGTCGGGTTTTTCATTTCTTAATAAACTATAATTCGTTTAGTGTGTGAAAGTGGTACAAACTTGAACAAAGTGTTAAATGTGTGTTCTGTGGAAGTGTGGACAATCGATAGTTCCCGCTTTGCTAGAATTAAAAGCCCTGTTCTATTAAATAGGTAAGGGATACCTATAATTTCAGCAATTCCAATAAAATAAATTTTCCCAAGATTACTGTTTTCTGATATTCATTTTGAACAAACAAAATTATTTTGAAAAATAACAGGGATAACCCAGGATTAAGAGCAATATAATTACGTCTTATGTTACTACTTCCAATACAATTTTTTTTTCTGATTATGTTTGTAATTATTGTTATACAGGGTGTCCCGAAAATAGCGCAAAATATATATGTTACGCTGTTCAGTACCGCTAAACAAGTGTGAGAAGAATGTTAAAGAAAATCTTTTCGCTCAAATTTGTAAGATATGAAGATGTAAAGTTAACACTTGTAACTTTTTAAAAATTGGAAATGAAACTGACTAAGGGTACTCTATTTGTAGAAAATAATGTCTTTTATTGTTTCCAAATTTTAAAAATTGCAAAAAAGCACGTAATTACAAATTATTAAATTATTACTGAAGACATTTTTACATCGAGATAGCGCGAAAATGATTCTGGCAACATTGTGCTCTGTTCAAAAACCAGTCGTATGGTTTCCCAAGTAATAATGAGTAGGTAACAATCAAAATAAATAGCTTCCTAACAAGTTATAAAATGTGGATGTGCCAGATTGTGCACATCTTTTTCGGTTAATAACTACAAAAACACGACAGGTAGAATTTTTTTTGTATTTTTCTCTTACTCCCTTGTCAGTCACCTACAACGCCCCATAAACATTTTGCGCCATTTTCGGGACACCCTGTATAAGATAAGGTTTCAATGTAAACTTTTGCAATGACATTTTAAACGATTTACGATTTCATAAATTCGATATCAAAAATGTAACAATAATCGCGGAATCTACAATTCCATAAACGTATCTCTTAAAACAAGAATAAATTACGTTACATCAATCGTTTGGGAGTTTGGTAAAAAATGCATTAAAACATCCATTTCTGAAATGTGTTTCCACAATGACAGTTTTATGCTTTTGGGGCGACACAATCACTGTTGACTGCGTGACATTTATCAAGCAACTGCTTCATAGCGTACGTTATGTTAGGGATGCGGTGGATTTCTACAAGGTAGCTTAATTCTGATCGACATTTTATTTTGCTACATTTAGGCGTTTCAACCAAATTCTTCCTTCGGCTTGCTTTTTTCTACCTCTAAATTATTCAACATTCTTTTTATTTGTGTGTAATTCTCTTATCGCGTTGAACTGTCAAGAATGTATTGGAGAGATTTAGAGCTTGAGTGAAAAACCGGCATGTGTATAGCCTTCTTTCAATTACTCTCAACTGGAAGAATATCATACATACAGGGTGGATGAGAAAATCCGTCCCGAGCCATACAGCTTTTAATTGAGATCGGATTGTTACTGGCGACATGCCAATCGCAATGGGTCATTAAATACTATGTTTTGCTGAAGTTAGAACATTTTCAGGGCCTACTAGGTTTTAGCTACGATAGTCAACTTTTTATTTTTAATTGTCGCGCCTTAATTAAAATCTTCAGTTTTAAAGAGTTGATTAATTATACGAAAAATAATTTCCTGGATGTTCTTCGTTTTCCAAATAGTACCAAAGGTTCGCAAGCGTTGAAGGAATTTTTTATCCCACTTAATATTACGGTTTTGTCTTCTCTACTTAACTTATATTGTATATTTAATCAGCTGTAAATAAATTTTGGGGCGCTGTCAACCTTTTTTAATAAATGTTATAAAAGTTGCGTAACAAAATGTGTCAGTGTAAAATTTAGATTTCCTGATTAATAATTAATAAACCTGTACTTACGATATTTGCATTTCAAATTTGCGCGTACCATGTGTGAACTAAATGGGAAATAATATCTTTAAAATACGAATTTTAGCATTATGTGGAACAAAATACAAAGTAAAGTTACGGTCTCTTGACTTCTATTTACCACATCTTCTATAAGCAAGCAATATAAATCATCCTGTCAGTTGAATTCGTGTCACTGCAAAAACCAGCATATAAAACCTAAGAACATAACCCCAGAACAAGGTCCTTCCGTCTATCTTAAGATCCGGGTTCTCCTTTTATCAAAAGACGTAACTATCTGGTAATTAGTTAGAATGAAAGTACAAAAAGAAAATCACATTAAAGCTTTAAACCATTACGATAAGGTTTATATATTTGATACTTAGAGGATATTGGTTTCAGAAAATACATCCACTAACAATTCTTTCTTGTTTTTCTTAGAACTTTGAGATGTAGATAGTCACGTTCGCAACCAATGTGTCACATAATATAAAGAATAATCATTTTATCTAGAGACAGCCCGGAGGGATTGTAGTATAACGCAAACAACAGTATAGAATAAATTCTGCTTGCTTGAAATATTGCTGAACGATGATTAAAAACACAGAAGAGAAGTTGAAAGTAAAAATTGTATGTGTCTTATTTGCACCAAATGCAGTTTGCACTTCAACCATTTTATATTTTGTTTGTTTCTTTGAAATCCGTTTTATGCTGCAATTAAATGTCTAGCCTCAATAGAAGGGAGGGATAATGGGGACATTAAAACAAAGGCGGGGTACACTTTTGAAAAAATGCGAAGGTGCTTCTATACGATTTTTCTGACTGACAAATTTTTAAAATTCCTGGTTATTGTCGTGTTCGGCGCCATGACGCTTCGTGGGAGGTGAAATTCCTCCAGTAGAGCAAATGTCTCATTTACTCTAGCCCTATTGACAGATATGGCCCTTAGCTTCAAATATGGCCCAGTAGTACAAACTATTTTGACAAAAACAAATTACTGAAGGTAACGGAATGGGACCATGCTGAAAGCTGTGGTTGGGTTGGATGTCATATAGACTATCTGAACTCCTTCGTCGATTCTGATGGTGTCTGTTTCAGCTGCTCCAATGGTTCCTGCTAGGGTTATAGCAGCCCAATAATAAATTGAGCATCTCTTTCAATTTCCTTAGCTAGTCAGGGAAAGCTTATTGAAGATAACTAGATCCTCGATTGCTCGTCAGTCTTGTTGAACTTATATTTCCAAACGCCTCTCTATCGATGGGGATGGTAGTAACGTTAGAGATATTTTTTTTTCGAATGATCAACAAAATTTTCGATCAGGCTTGGTAATGGAATATACCTACATTGTGTGTCTTTACTTAAGCCACACGATTGATTTTATTCTTGCTTATATTCTTGAGAATTGTCAAAGTTGGTTTAGTCAAAACAAGTAACACACTAATTATATTTTATGGACAACCCTTATCGAAAATACTGTTGATCATATTGTACGAAAATACCTCGTGTTACAAAAGAACGGTACCGCAATCGCTTTTATTGATAGCAAGGGGACAATAAGTTTCTTAATTATTGCAAATGTGATAAAATCGAAATAACCTAAATACACAAGTTTCTATAAAACATTTCGAAGAAACATTATACACCTCTACATAAGCAATGAGGTATGGAATTTTTTTTATAAAGGCGTGCTATTTAATGTACTGGTCTTTATATGCTAATTAAATGATAATCACCAGAACCTCTGAATTACGAAAAATGTTACTTTTTGCCTTTTTACTCTGTCCATTGTGGGTGGTATAACGTTAACAATATACACAAAGGCGTAGATGTTCGAATTTCTTTCACTGCATTGCGCATTTCTGAGTGAAATATTTGTGGCGTAAACCCCCTCAGGTCCATGTAATTAATTGCTCTAGATTTCAGACCGCAGTTTTTCTCGCTTTAACCAAGTCAACTACCGACAGTCGCATTGTTGAAACCGTAAAGAGGATACTAAAATACAGAAGTGGAAAATTAATTGAGAAATTAAATATCACACATTTAATATTTGTTTACTTTAACTGTATGTATGTATGTGACACCTCTAACACAAAAATTAGTGAACCGAGTTTGATGAAATTTGAAATGAAGGGTATAGGTATATCGAAAATTTATTTCGTAAATCAAAAAACGGTCGCAACTGCGCTCTTCCAAAAATTTTGAAATTTTTGAAAAATTATTACAAGAAAACTGGCCACACGATTTTGTTTAAATTTTCTATACTTATGCAGCTTGGTATTAACTACATTTTTCTTTTTTGATTAATGCCAAAATTTCACTGTACGAGGTTTTGAAAATCGGAAATAGATGCTCCTATAGCGCCTTTATTAATCAAAATATGAAAGAAGTTTAAAGACAAAAGTTATTCAGTATATAATTCTTCATTCTCCTAAATGTAGATCACGTATACAGGACATTTGCTTTCCACAGTACAAAAAGCAACTTTGTCATTTTAAATGTAACACCCTATATATTATTATATAATTGAATGCAAAATTTAATTGTCTATCACATAGTATAAGGTGTTTATATAGCTAAAATGTACCGTTGATGATATATTCGTGAATTTTGAATATTATGGCGGAAACGGATCGTCGCGTCGCGGTCGGTCGGTAGCGATCGTCCGGCTTGGCCAACTGTAATTTCTAGCCGGTACCTACAGATAGATGAGTGTCTTTCTTCCGTTCATATCAAATCCGTATAGTCTCGTTTTTCTCGCTAGGCATTCAAATGCTTATCAGGGTCTGCCTCGCGAACTGTACTGTTAAATACCAAAAACGAAACTTGTATTTTTAGTATGGGAAAGTCCAGGGGAGGTTTGCACCTCCACTTTTACAATTATGCGTCAGAGGCGCCCATGTCACCACTGTAGAGAGCTCTTTCTTTCTCGTTCCGCTAGTTCGTTTTATTGTTCTGTCTTTACAACAGAGCAGCAAAGCAAGAAAGTAAAACCCACTGCGAAAACTATTTTTCATAACCTTCTATGTAAATAACAGTTTTTCTATTCTAACTCTACTATTTTTCAGGATAAATCGATCAAACCTTATATCAGAAAAAAGAGCTCTTTGTAACGGTGGCATGATCGCATGACGTGTATTTGAAAAAGCAAAATGCGTTAATAACGTCAAAACCATTTTAAGTTATTATCTATTGATCAAATTACAGACGGAAATAGAAAACTGAAAATTTAAGATTTTTCAGCCTGTATTGAATACTGCGCAAAATTTATAAAATTTGAATGGTGATGATCGTAGTAGTTCTCAATACCGAATAAACGAATCTCTATCACTCTCGTTTACGAGATCCCTAGTATCTATGCGCTTCTTATCGTGGACACCTTCTATAGACTAGCATAATAAATTATAGGTACACTATACATTAAGAGTTATTTTCTTATATTATTACTAATAATCACAGATATCGTGTGATTGAGGTGAGCTGTTAGTGCTTTTTCAAATTTGAGGAAATGTAATACGAAAAATGACGAGGCAGTTATTAGATGTCGTAATATGACAGGCGATTTCCCAATGCTCAGAATCATTCCGAATTTGATGTAGGTAGAACAGGAATGTTTATCATAGTTTGCATTTTGAATTTAAGGGTTTTACAATATTTTACATGTGATTTTTCCGCTGACAACCGATTCAATTTTAAATTTAGTAAGTATTTTTGGTAATTACAATTTTACGTAACATAAATAATTTATTACGGCTTTGATGTTATTCACACATTAAAGTAATAATAAGCCATCGCGGATATTTAAACAAGTATAACAATTACAAAATACATTGAAATATACCAAAAATAATACTGCCTACTCATATTCCCAACAACCAGCAGGAACCAAATAATTGTCCACCTACGCAAAATGTTGAATGACAAGGTAGGTCGAGTAGGACTGTAGTCCTCTCATGGAAAGCAGCTTTGTTTTTCAATTTTACCGAGTGTGGTGAAAGTCACGACGCTATTTTTGATTTCATAATACTTGTGATAAGTATTCCAATCTAAATATTCCCTGCAATTTTTCTCCGTAGGTAATTAATCCAGCCAAATGTGATATGATGATAATAAGTAATACGATTATTATATTGACAATCGTTTTGTTGTGTATAATAATTCTAAAGCTGAAAAGTTGATTGTCCATCCAGCATACTCGCAATCTTTCTAATATACTAGGCCATACGTTATTAAGAATTTCATAACAATATACAAAGAAACTAAAAAATAAAATGTTAACGCAAGGATGGGTCATAAACCTTTTGTTTCCTATTTCTTCGTCGAGGCTGCTTCTTTGTTAAGTGTGCAAATATAAAGCCATCTTTATAATAATCAAACGTTTGGTAAGTAACTAATTACGGCGTTCAATTTTATTGTAACATTATGTTTCCCCTCTTCAAATATTAGAATTTTCCGATTGAAATAAAATCCCTGACAGGATTTATCGAAATATACTAGCATAGAAATTGAGTTTATTTTTTTATAGGTATAGGTTGTAGGCGAATTGACGTCACAACATTCAAAATTGTTTCTATTCTTGAATATCGCTTCGTGGATAGACGTGTTGGCAAAGTCAACCTTTTTTCATGATAAGCTAAATCAATGTTTGTAGCTCCTTTCAAATTTTGTTTCAGGCAAGACGAATGTTATGGCTTTGCCAGGATTTCTTCGATTAAAAGTTTGTCCTATCTTCTAAGTTATTCTTGGCTTATGGAAATCATAGAACAACATTGAATTAGTTTTGAATAAATCAAGAAGTTTGTGTTGTAGAATAACAGAAATCCTGAAAGTAGGGCAGATTACGATCTTATCAACTTTTGTAGACATAATTTAGCTAAAACTTATATTATCTTAGAATATACTCAGCCTCATAATGTTACAGTTACACTAATCATCGGACATGATATATTTTGTTTGGTAATTGTTGGTAATTAAAGTGTTGCACATCTTGTAAATACATGAAGCACATACACGCCCACCCACGAATACTAACAATGCAACGAAGACTTGGGCTCATTTTCTCGTTTTCAAGTCTCGATCCATCTATCTATAGGATCCCCAATAAAACTGTCCATAAAAATTGTAAAAGCGGAAAAGAACCAAACGATTTCTATCTCTAATGACCCAATTATACGCTTTAGGCAGAACAGTAGGAATAGCAAACTTGACGTTAGTTTTATCATAGGGTGAACAAACAAAGGCACTGAAGTTGCGCTAATCTCTCATCTTTTATAGATATGACCAAACTGTTTCATAAAGCAAGACTAACGATGGCATTACTATAATGATGGAACGACAAACATCATACAATTACACGCGTTATGGAAAACCTTAACACCAGTAATGAAACGGTTAATGACAAATTTATGCAGCAAATAGCAATAACAAGGGTATGACCCTAGAGACAAGCCTCTATTTATTAGAGTAATATGAATAAATCTATTAGAATGCAATACAGTCATAATATGGATAGAAAATATAAAATAAAAGAAAATCTAAAAAGTATTTAAAATATTGCAAACGATAGTATGAAAGCAAGATGTGTTAGACCACAGGTGCCGTTTTGTTGTTAGGAAGTAACTGCTTGCTTAAGTGCTACCTGTGAAGACGAGCTTTATAATTATTTAGAAACCAAATGCGGGAAGACGAATTTCCTGCATGAGCGTGTCTTGAAGAATGGGCGAGCTTGCGAGCGAATTCTTCATTGCGCGAATGCACGGATGGCGTTTTCTCGGATAAGGTTTGCACAACATTTTTTGTAACGAAAAAAAATAGTATTGACAAATTAAAAACTCAGTTTTCATAGCTTTGGAATTACAAGGGTAAATAAAAAAGTAGAGTTATAGCAATTTTTGACTTTGACATTCCCGCTTCCAATAGATGGCGATCACAAATATTTTTAACATACTATAATTAGGGATTTTTCTTTTATTTGTAAATATTATTGAATGAAAATCGCGGAAATAGGACTTTATAAATTAAACTTAATTACTATTACAACGATTTTCTTGTAGTATGTTTTGCTATTTTTCCCGGTTGAGTAGACTGAGAAATTGACGTTTCGGTTCATCGGTAGCATTTCTGGAATGTCGTTCCCAAGGCAGCGAGTACAAAAAAAAATTGTGCCTCCGGTCGGCATCACTGAGTTTCTGGATCACGAAATCTGCCAGAAACAGAGGTTTCTCCTGCCTAGGCCGGAAAAAAGTAGGAATTGAAGGTTATTGGGTGGCTGCATCGGCTCAATCTGTCAAAGTCAAATTTGTGCATCGCAGTCGGAGTTCGGAGACGATCAAACAAATAAATTAGCAAAATTTTACAAATACGATTACCTATTTGAGCCACTGTGGTGATTTGAATATAATCTTTAATATGCGCCGGTGTATCCATTATTAAATCAAAGATAATGAAATTTATAAATAAACGTCAATGGAAATTGTAAGAAAATAAATGAATTAATTAAAATGAATACCAGGAAACAAGGAATCTTGATTTTAAAATCATAAAAAAAAATCCTAATACTAAATTTTAAATGTAAAATTTTGTGTATTACACGTCCAGAAACAGTTTTTCGAGTGCTCCTACTTGCAGGACTCGGCCTTCCGCCTCGCCCTGCAACCTTACTCGCACTCGAATAAATTAGCATTTCTAGCCTTGTGATACAAATAACTATTTTGTACTCACTGCCGGCGAAACGATATTCCATGAAGCGTAGATTTATTATATTTATGTCTATAAGAAAAACAGGTTTACCTGATCCTATTACTTTTGTCTGTAAATGAATTTTAAACACAAAGTTCTGTATAGAACTTCGACTAACTCTAAACAGACAGCCTTGTACATGTTATTTTTAATCAATACTAAATAATAAATGCATGAAATAATCATTTTAGGAATTACGTATAAACAATTATTTCTTGTTACAGGTGAAACTAACAGTGATAATCTGTGAAAGCGTCTTTATAATACTAGTGATGGAAGGACAGGACTAAATGTGGAATAAACAGGTAAAGAAATCCTATAATTTCATTAAAATGTTCTTCCAAAGTTCTATAAGATAACGTCGACTTGTTTGTAGCAACTTGGTAACACTTTAATTGCTACTAATTACTTTTATAGAAAGCTCTTAAAATTTCAATTATATTTTGTAGCACTTCCCAACTTAGAACGATTGTTCTTATTACTTTTATGGTTATTCAGTTAATGAAAACAATAAATCACATTAAAATATTCCCAGAATAGAACAATAAGGAACGGTATAGTCTTTAAATCTTCCAACTTTTGGAATACTCCCAACTTATTATTGTTTCATCATACTGTAATTAACTTAACATAAACTACAAAGCACTGTGACCATTCTTCGCTAATCTCAACATTTGTAGAAACAATATTGTTAAAACTCCTTAAACCAAAAGTTGCGCAACATAACCAAAATGGCTGTACTGTGTACAACTGTGTACTCACGTCTTTCAATGCTTTGAACAGCTTCCAACTTGTTTCACTCGTGCATTGTCCTGATAAAATTTTTGGCACAGAATCGTTAAGTAATAATATTTCCTTCGTTACATTTTTTTTAAAAAGACTCGCCGCTTTCGGGTACAAAGTTATTTCCAAATCAGTGTTAGTAGAGCGAGGTATGAATGAACACATTGTATACGTATCCCAGTTTGGTTCAATGAAAATTAATCTTAGCCCTAAGCAATAAATGAAAAATCCATGCTCGACAAGTGGAATTGCTTAAAGATAAATTAAACATAAAGTCTCAACTTATCACCAAGCAGAAGCAGAGACTTTCTGTTTAATTTATCTTTAATTATAAGTACCTACATGGTAATCTTATCTGTCTTACATAATAAATAAGTTGCGAAAACCAGAATATTATATTTTGTATTTAGAATTTTGTGTGACGAAATTTCGTAAACGCGCTGCGCTCATTTGTCTCTGCATAGTTTCAGAAGTTGAAACTTAACTTTTTGTACAACTTTACAGGAAAACTTTGCATAATAATATCTTCAGAAATTTTAAATTAAATAAATTCTCACTGGAGTAAAATTGTTCCAATAAAACTATTTTTAGACTTATTAACCGCAGTGGAAAGCCAGAGCCTGAAAAAACATTTGTATTGGGGGATCTCAAAGAAATGAATATCGTTTCTTTTAGATTTATGAAAAATCATCGCTCGTTCCATTGCTAGATTGAGATTATATTGTCATTGTTTTCATTTTCAAGGCTATGGAAACTTTTTCCTATCTCACAAATTAATGTTAACATAATATTATGTGTTTTTCTAAAATCCGGGCAAAAAGAAAAATCAAAATACAGCTATAAAACGTGAATATCAATTTATTTAAGTAAAGCAATAACTGTTTTATCAGTTTTTCTTCGAATACGCGTAGTCGCAATATACCGCAGCGTGTGTTTAAGACTGGATAACATAATATATTATACACAAGATTCAACTAGAAATGGGTTGATCACATCAGGCTTTCTTTATAACAGAAAAAAAGAAATCCGATGAGAAATTAAAGTATCCAAAAGAGCACGAAAAAAGACAAAAAAATGCGAAGCACACAAATTATAGCAGGATCCATGTTAACCGAAGCAACAAACACAAACTACGGGTGCCTTTTCATCTACGATACACAACAGTAAAGTTTATGTATTGCTATTCAATTTATCTACTTTAACTTGTCGATATACTTCCCCTAACAGAATAAACAGATACTACTTACTTCCTACAAACAAACGTGTAGGTGTTTCTTCCAATCTCGAGGAATAACAAACTCTAGTTCTTGATAATGACGCTCTGACCTTTCTTTGTCACTGAAATTTATGTTAAAAGCTTTTCCGTGCTTTATTGTTATTGTTACTATTATGCATAGCATACGTTACCACTGTTTTAGTTTTATCTGTAATAAATGAGAAAATACGCTACCCAAATTAATTATACAGGGTGTGGAATTGAATCACGCAACATAGGGATTTCAATTTTAAAAATTAAATATTATCTTCACTAATGGTTTTACAAATTGTACAGAAAAAAAATCTGTATCCCAAACTGTTACCGATATCATTTTTTATTTGTTCACAAACCAAGAAATCGAAAGACGTTCAACGCTATTTTGGCAAGAATCTGTAGGGCGCTTGAGTACATTGTGACAACTGCCCATCGTATTGTCACTTGAACTGTCGCTTAGCTTGAGTATATTAATATCTTACCAAACGTATTTTGTACGAATTATTATACTACTATCAGTGAATTATCTGCAAAATTTGCCTTTGTATACATAAATTTCAGGATTTTTTCCTGGGGCATGTTGGCAATGTGTAAAAGCTTAGAGAAATTCAAGAGTTTTAAACCTCAAAGATCGGTAACATAAATTCCATCTTTTGTAATTTTAAACGCATTCAAATAGCCTACAGCTAAAGTAAAAGAAGGTTTTACACACCCACTTTGTTCCTATCTATTATGTATGTAAAACTTCGAGGTCAACGTCATCCCTCATAAAGCAACCCCGTTTGAGTTTCATGTTCGCAA
This sequence comes from Hemicrepidius hirtus, assembly GCA_963082805.1. Classification (NCBI taxonomy): domain Eukaryota; kingdom Metazoa; phylum Arthropoda; class Insecta; order Coleoptera; family Elateridae; genus Hemicrepidius; species Hemicrepidius hirtus. The sequence goes on from OY720161.1 coordinate 10,449,438, forward strand.
AGTTATTCCAATAAGGCTCTTTCTATTTCCATTGCAAAATGGATTCTACAGCCCCTATTATTTGGCTTCCTTACATTACGAAAACATGATAATATTTGTTACTCTAAGAAAATTACATAAAATAATGAAATGATGCGCTAAACTTTGGCATTACTGCTTGCTGAAACGCTGTAGAACTTTTTAGCGTCTTTTGAGACATATTTTATTTAAAGTGCTTGTTAAATATTTATTCTGAATTTTACATTGTTAGAAAGAGCTTTCAGAACTCTTTGTATATTGTATAAAATGTAGTACTTTTAAGCTATACACTCGTGCTAGTATGACACTACAATAGCTTTAATAAACACAAATTTTAGTCGGTTTAAAAGTTTAGAACAAATAGCACACGCCAAGTAGTGAATATTTTATTAATATTAACACCGTTGAACAAGGATTTCAGGATTCATGAAAAGATAAGAGTGTCTCGATGCTGGGAATGATACTTCTGGGCGTTTTCGAACAATTTCCCCTGGTATGCTCTCTATCACCATCGTTCATCAAAGGCTTGTTTTATTGTAGCCTTTAATTAACCATAGTTCGTAATGTATTTCGTCTTACAAAAACAAATTTCCCGGACAAGCTAAAGTTCGCGTCGCTACATCATTTTTAGCGGTAATAACGTATTTTTCATCCGTCTTGGCAAAAGTCTGAAGAGAGTACGCTTTGACCGGAAAGGCTGGATCTGGAACGGCTGGAGCTTACAACTTACAACCAGACTGATTCCAGTTCACAATTGCGGGAATTACAAATTTTTGTTGCAGTACTACTCCAACCCCAGGTTAATTAATATCAAATATGTCGACTGTGAGAAAAATAAACGTAACCAGTAACAGGTGTTTTAACAAAATTTAATTGCATTCAATCTAGTTTCGAGGGTTGTTAAAGAATACCTTCATTTAATTTCCACGTTAAATAAAATTTTAAACACTAATTCTTACTTAATCAGGTTGCTGACTTAGTTGTACCCAGTTACTAAATTTTAGAGAACTGTTATTACCTTCTGCTCTTTTAAATTGAAATTAAAAATTAGCGAAGCGTGGCAGATGCATCGAAGGAAATTGGAAATTAATACTTAAAAAAGTGGAAAATTAAATTGCCTCCAGGGTTGTCGCTTAAGTAGCAGGCAATTAGGTTTGGACGGAAAATTTATATACATAGTTCCTTTCTTCTTTTTCATTCACAATTAATAAGGAAACCGCTTCTCTTACTGAAGTAATTCAAAACGAAAAAAGGAAATCTTTATGTGTGTATTACTTCTAGCTCGTTATGTTGGCTATAAAAATTTAAATTTTCATTAAAAAATAAATGTACCTAAGTACATCTTGAATCGAACATTAATTTGAAGACTATTTTAACTTAATATACCTAACATAATATTTTTTACTTATTTTAATTACAGTTCAATTTTCCTTGCACGATATACTCAAGTTATATCCATTTGGGATAATGATTTAATTTGTAATTGCCTAGCATGTTTTGAGACATTTCTGCAAATGGTGGACGATTAATCAGAAATTCAAATTGATATCAATGAACCATGTTCTATATAATTTGTATCTAGCCTGCTAAGAGGAATATCAAATCATATAAATTGCGTCTCTGATTAGAATTAACTTTCTTGCTAATTAAACATGCGTAGGCGTTAATATACCCACTTTAATTAAATACAGAACCACCCAAGCCGTCCTTTGTAAGCCTGTTAATTGTTAGCAATAATCTACGACCAGTCAATGTTGAGTTAATCTACTAGTATCACTGCATAATTCACGGGAAATTCGAATTTGTATTACACAGATTGCAACAGCGTTTAATCAATGGAGGGTTTTGATTTTGTTAATTACGTTTTCAGCTTTTTAGCAGAAAGATACCATAGCACGTGTTGTGATAGAACGTTTTATATTGTTTTTCCATTTCGTTAATTTTTCAAACAGTTGTCAAATCAAATATTGATTTAATAAGTCGACCGTCAGTCGTCAGTTAATAAATATTTTTATTTTCGAGATAAATATTATATCACCCCGTTTAAATTTGAACAAAAAATGAACTTGCGTAGTAATTATGCGGCTTCTAATTCTGACTGGTAGGCCTATTTGAAAATTAATTATGATAAAGGTAAACTGGGGAAAATCGTTTGCATTTTGGTTAACTAAGGACCAGAACATAGATATTCCTGTAACCTAGTATTATTGTTCATTATCTATACCGAAGACGTCAAGGAGTCCCTTACAAAGGATAGACAATGGATTTTGAGATAAGGATGTAGAAAATCTTCAATCTCTGGCTTACGCAATAAATGTACTACCTACATTAAAACGCGCAAACCAATTTAATTTGTAATCAAGTAACTCGGTTGTTTGGCTGATATAAAATTTAATATTTAATATTTCGAGTTTATTGCGTATAAAAATCGTTTAGACAACGACAATCAGTATCGTATATTTTCTGTCAATAATGATGTCAAAACTTTAAACATTTGAGCTTATCGCTCATGGCCGGTTGTTACCCGAAAACACGCGATATCAACAATTCCTAACACGTACTTCATTTCTAACCGATAATGACTGTCGTTAAATAAACGATTATGGTACGCAATAGACCCTACCTAATCAAGTTCTAGCTACAGCAGTAAATTTTCTGCTTGTGTCTGTTACTATCGTGGTTACTAGACATCCTAGATGTGTGTCTTTATTTATTTTCTTTAGAGTTCGGCAACTGAATGTCATTATAACTAGCATTTTTTATATAAACATGTTTTTTCCCTTCTAATCTCGGCCCCCACCAGTTCTTCTTACAAATCTTCCGGCCAGTTTCGGTACCAGCCTGAATATTACTGGGGATTGCTCTCTTGGGTATTGTCATATCATTGAATGTATTTGATTTTAAGTTACCACGCTAGTTAACCGTCTTGGTGTACCTATGCATTTTATATTTTCCCCTAGGATTACACTCAGTTGTTCAGATGTGTATCCGTTCACTCTGTGTTCAGACAGTACAGATACTACCTTTAACATTGTCTCTAAAGTGAAGAGTGCATGTCCGGTAGTAGAAACTAGAAATGTGTTTTCTATGCTAGCTTCCCCTTGTTGCTTTCCACAGAGAAGTGTAGGTATAAGTGCCTGGATAGTACCTTTAGTCGACCGTTAATTGGAACCTAACGACTATAATGCCATCACTCGGTTAAATCGTGACTCACCGACGCACGGCGAAAATAAAAAAAATTCTATCGTCAAATGTATTCGAACTCGATATCATCTCGCATGATAGCCGAACGCCCTATCAACTGGCACTGCCGAGCTCTATAAATAAATCATTGGTGAAAATTATTCTGATAATAGTAACGCTAAAATGTCATCATTTAACTTTTCCTAGAGAGACCTTTATATATGTTTATTAAATTTAGTGAGAACTACTATTCTGATTCATACGGCTATTTGTATCTAAAACTGTTGAACTGAACTACATGTTAAACACTAAACATTTAATATAAGCTATATTAATTGTAATCAAAATTTGTTGGTTATTGAATGAGCATGCTCAATAAGATTTCTTGCATCCCTAACCTTTGAAGCCTTTATTATCAGTTTATACCGCTATTTATATGCAAATAAGGTAATATACTACACGTAATACATATTAAATATAAATTAAAGTAATTATACAGTATGAAGTTGCTCTCGCAAGTCCGCCGAATGTATCATCAGGTTTGTTAAGCTGGTATGACACGATCAAATGTCATCAAATAATTTACATCAAATGTCATCAAAGGTTACAGGTATCAAATTTAGAAAAAGTGAGGTATAATCATTTTAAGAGTATATTTTGCTAACTTCTAAACATTAAAAACAATTTAATTTGTGTGGAAGAGGTTAATATAATAATACCTTTGATGGCTAAATGATAAAAATTCCAAAAATTGTTACATGCAACAAATTTTTGTGGGCGTTCCCATCAAAGAAAACGTTTCCTTTTTGTGATCAAAGTCCGTCAAAGGTCGTAATTACACGCAACATTTGAAGCACTTTGACGCTAATATTTGATGAGTGATGACATTTGACCGTGTCATACCAGCTTTAAGGTTGTATAACTTTTATATTACGTATTTTATAAAATAAAAATATATTTTATCTCCAAACGTCATAAAAGTGGCATTTAAATGACAGACTGTTGGTAGTATAAGTTTCACTTATAGGTTATGCTTAGGCAGATAAAGTACTTATATGACTAATATAGTCCTGTTACCCGGGTAACCTATAAAGTTAATTGTCAAGTAGCTACTCGGGACTTTACTGGTAGGTGAATAAACCGGGCCTAAGCATTTTAACTTTTATAGTGGGTTGCTACGGTAATATCTAGAAAGTGTCTGTCAGGCAATGCGATTTTCGTATAAGTGTAATGTTTCCCGAAATAACCTTGTTAATTAGATGTTTATTTTTGTATTATAATTTTACACGTTTGGAGATAAAATTACATATATTATTCGGAGTATAAGCGCTTTATGTGCTTCGGCTGATTTGGCTGCCTCACTACGATCGGCAGTCAACCAGCCTCAGCACATAAAGCTTTGCTTATACTCCTAATAATATAATATACTATTAGTTTTTAAGAACTTAAGTAACTTTCAAATAGAATCAATTATTGGAAAATCTACATTCGTTTTGAGAAATTGCAGCATGCTTCAGACTTCAGAGATACCTCTCTTTCTAAGTTATAGTACGAGTGCAAAGTCTACTAACTATCTAAACTATCGAAATAAGAACTTTTATCGAATGTTTTTGAAAGAAATAGTCGAACACGTCAATTTTTATTTTAAATAAGACATGTTTTACTGTATGTGTCACTTTTAGATTGTCTTTGTTTTTGAGGTATGTGCGTCAGTGATAATTTTTTTAAATGGAAACCCTAATTTTTATCATGAATTTCCAGAGAATGAAATTCTAAGACCAAATACGCTAAAAAAGTTAGATATTATATTTTAAAATTTTTGGAGAAAATCGATTTGAAAGTAATAAAACAAAAATTGAATAAAAATCAAGTAGCCATATGCAACAATGAGTTAGCCCTAAAATTATGACAGTCCTTCATAAGTTTGTTTATCCGTTTTTGTTGTGTGCTCTTAATAAAATTAAATAAATAATGGTGCGATATTTCAGTGAAAAAGAACGAATTGAAATTTTAGTATTGATGGGATGTGATGACAGGGCCGTAGCCAGGGGGGGGCCAGGCAGGGCTGAGCCCTGCCTGGAAAAGTTTTCGCCCTTCCTGAACCAATTTCATGACTAATTACCGCTTTTCTTAAGCGAGAAGTAAATATTAATAATATTTTGCAAATAATAAAAAAATTTCGGTATAAGTACTAATGCTTGCTGGCAACGTGATACTTCGAAATAATATTCCGGACCGCGGGTGATAGAGCAGGGTATGAAATAAACGAGCTGTACGTGAGTATGTCGCCCACAGTTGAAAGTAGTTGCAAGAACTTATCAGTAGAGATAGTACCTACTACATTTTGTATTGGATTGCTAACTAGTAGCAACAAAAATTCGTTTCCGGATTTAAAAAATCAGAGTAAACTGCAACTTTATTAGTTTGTTTTGTTGGGTAGATTTATAGGGATACTTTGTATATTTTTAATGTTTTTTTTTTAAATTAAAAAAAATTAACCATAATATTTGCCCTTTCTATAAAAGTTTTCGCCCTTCCTACGATTGGTATCTGGCTACGGCCCTGTGTGATGACCGTGGGTCCTAGAACACAACAAAACAAATTTTATTCATTCTTTTCACTCAAATATCACGCCATTTTAAAAAAAAAAAAGGTTTTCACTTAATTTTTAATAAGCAATGAGATTGAGACTTTTGATCTTATGTTAAACTTACCACTTCTTACAGTAATAATAAATTACCATTTAATCAGGTCATTAAATATTAAACCGTTTACGCTAATTGTTTATTACTAATTCTTATTATTTAATTTGATGCAATGTTATAAATATTTTATTGTGTTTGAAGTTAAGGCAACATTGAATCTTGTTAATATGTATAGCAACTGTTTAAGACCCCTTCACTATTTAGGCATTCCGAAGATTCCACTTGTCTTGTAATCTTGCAAAGGTTGCTTACTTGCCACTTGTGACGATCAAGTTCGAATACTAGGGATTAGAGTAGACAACCAATGTTTAGTTGACATTATATCGAAATGAGAATCAACTGTCTTGAGCAATTATACCATCCAACTTATACGAGAAGAGCTTTCCTTCAGCAAATAATTCCCACACGTTCCAACCGTTGTATAACGTTATTGCATTTCAAATTTTGGCAGCGTAGCCAACAATCGTAATTTCGTCATTAAGGGTATTACATGCATAAATATCAAATTATCCCACAATGGATCGATTTACATTTGGCAAAGTTCGGTCGTAAAGTATCTAGGTTGTGCTTAATATTCATTCCGGCCGCTTAAGAACATGATGCATGGATGACTAGTCGCCTAACGCCTGCAGTAATTTGAAAGTAGGAAGTCTTGCCTTTCCTTTGCCATCGTCGCCTTGGCAACAACAAAGTTTGAAACGGGTAAGATCTCGCACACACTTAGTAAGTATAAAACTAAAAGCAACCGGCGCGGCGTTCTCAGAGACGTGAGCTTAGTTTCCAAGTAAGGTGATAATGGAACAGTCTTGAAAGTTGAATTAAATACAGAGACGTCTCCTCAAACTTTTTATTGCAGGTTCTAATATAAAAACCAAAAAAAAAAACATTTCGAAATGTTAATAACTTTGTTGTTTGGATCTAAAGCAAATTCATAGACGGCTTTTATACTTATTTATTTATTCATCGTTTAATTATCTCTGTCTCTCTTCAGTAGTATCAGCCAATTGCGTTATCAATGATTTAAATTGAGATCTGAAAAGAAATACAGGGTGATTTAAGAACAAATTAAATTTATTTTACCGTACATAATGAACCCATTGCTGACAGTATCAAGTAAGAATAAATACACAAAAAGTTACGCAAACAAAATTTGTGCAGAAAAACAGATATTCAAGTTTTACTTGCGAACTTAGCACTGAAAGCAGATAATAGTTACCAAACAAGAATGGAAGTTGTTCTTCAAGCCATTGTACTTTATCTTTCTCAAACTTCATTGAATACCAAAATAATTACTTCAGCTGTTATAAAACTTTCTAACTTTCATGAAATTCTCTGAAACCTTCTTGATTTATTTCTACCGATTCAACTCCCAAAATAACATGAATAATTTTTTAATTTTTAATGATTTGCAAACAGAAAATTTCGTATGACGTAGGTAATATTCACAATAATTTTTAGTAATAGCTGAGTTTATCTTCAAAACGTTTACAATTATATCGGAGTATGGAATAATCCTGAAAATGTTGATTATTTCTATCAGATCTCTAGACAGAAACCTATAAGTTATTTTCCCAAACAATTTCGAACGTTCGACGTGGCGACAGCTTGACAACGAGTGACAAATTATGCTTCCAAGATAATAATGTTCAGCACGAGGGTATGGGATTACTCAACTACCTACTAGTATTTTTTGGGCAACGTATAGCTATATGGAGCCATTATGTGCCCCACAGTCCTTTGAAATATTCTTACAGAAAACTGTGACAATAGTCAATGCCCGTAGAGTTAAAGATATATGTTACGAATCCTGATATTAAAAAGGAGACGTTAAAATTTTATGCTATACCACTGAAGTAATAATTCGTGTACTGCCTACCAGGAGAATGATTAATACCAGTATACACACAGTTAGACAGAAAGTAAATTTAGAAAGCATGCATTTTTTGGAACAAAATCATTTTGACTTGGGAATAATACGCAAATGGCATAAACCACACCCTAAACAGTAATAGATTTTAGAAATAAAATGTAATGTGCATATTATCACGTTATAATTTACTGACTTGTCTGTATTTAAGCAAAGTGTACAATAATGACACCATTAAGGTGAGTTTACACAAACATAGCTGGTAGCGCAAAGTAGACCAAGTTGACCGACGACGTGGTGTTCTGCAGTCTTCTTAGTAAGGGTTGATACCTGGCTAGGCCTAGCTTGAAGACGAGGCTTGAGTATGCATTGACTTCTTAGCTGTAGCACACTGACTAGCATGAAGATGCGTTGTGCGACTTACAGAACTCACAATGTTACTTTTGGATTTATTACCAGAAAGTAGCTACCTAACTTAAGTATCCTTTTCAATATCAAGTAGGTAGGCGTACATTCTACAAAAACGGGAAGAATTTAATGTGTAAATTATGATTTTATTGCTCAACACTGTTTACCATTAAAATTGGTGGATAAGATCTGGTTATGTTTGAAATTGCACAGCAGGAGGGATAGATTTGAGGGCAGTATCTAGAAACTATACGAAAAATGTTGCGGGAAGACAATCTGAGGTCAATGAGGCCATCATCTCATGAGCTAAAGATTAGAGAGGCATACCGTATTAACTGTTAAAACTATTTGGGATGTTTTTACTTCTCATCAATTTTTTGTTCTACACCAAATTCTTCCAGTCTTGGCCGGAAGGGGATTTTCCTATCTCTTAATTATCCTTCTTTTTCTGTAGTTTCAGATTTGTCTTTAATTTGCTACTCCGCTAAGGTTATTTTGTTAGATTCTTTGCCCCTAACCAAATAAACATAAAACTCAACTGTACAAAAGTGATGTAAGGATGAAACAGAATTGAGAATGTTGAGTAACAGCAGATAAAATTAACAATGGTATAAACATATTATTCAATCCTCGCATGTTAAGGAACTTAAAGCAGAGATTTGGATCAAGTAGAGTTTTAGAGAACACCGTAGCTGTTTCTCAATTACTTCTCTTTGCCACAGGAAAATAGTTTGATTTGAATAAATATTTTAAATCTGATATAACTTGTTTAGAAGTGCTTAAGAGACCTTGAATTAGACATTTAAAAAGTTTTCGTAGCAGACATCTTGTAGACGCAATAAATCTTTAAAGTTCTTGAGTTAGTGTCGACAATGATAAGAACCGTAGCCTATACGTAAGAACATAAACTTGTAAAAAATGTGCAAGGTCCTTGTTCACGTATTTCTAGGCGCCCATCTGTCTTAGGTGCTTGTAAGTAGAACTAAGCGGTTTTTCTTAATGTAACAAAAACCGAAGTCGTTAGCGTAGCTGTAGACAAAATGATCGATTAGTTCACAGCTGTCTGCTAAGATAAAATAAGATGAAACGTTTAAATTAATAACTGTAGGCATTTCATCGTACCTAACAAGGAATCCATTTTAAATTATACTTATGGAAATACAAATGGAAAAACAATAAATTGACGTCGTTACAATTACGAGGTTCCATAATTTTATACAACACCTCTTTGCATTGACACGAATGTAGCAAATGATTTTTCTTTTCCTTTGGTTTAATACAACAACGGTTTGAGAATTATCGTCTCGTTCCATCGATATAACGATTATTATACGATTCTTTGTGTTCAACATCATGTAGCAACAATCCTTTAATCCTACCAATCCTGGATTACGCCAGCAGTACTACCCACTTCACGTCCGTAGGAGGGTGTTAATAATAGGTTGAGATAGAGTGGAATATTGAAGAACCTTACTTACTATGCTGACGATACTTTGCCAATACAATATCGTGTTATGAACAGGAGAGGTTGCGGTAGGATATTGAACACTTAATTTAGTCCTTTCTGAATTGCGGTTCGTTTTCATGTAGGCACTTACTCATATATTCTTTCACATCTTTTTTATTGGGGTTTAAAATGTTTTAGATTTGATCTGAAAGCCTGTTTGCTTCACTACGGTCTCCAAAGAAATATTGAGGGTAAAATTTGAAACTGTATGCAACAAACAAATTCCTACCGACCACATCACATACTTTGTTGTGCAAGCAAAGTTCGCGATCAACTTGTGTTAATTTCAGAGAAAATTATTTATAGTATCCAAAGCGTTTAGTGTACATTAAGAGTATGATCTCATTAAAACCCAAAAAAGGAAACAGTAACATAAAACGTATTACAACGGAAATAGGGAAAATTAACCATTAAACGGTTTAAATTAAAACCGTTATGCAGAACAGAACTGCTAAGCATACATTTCTGAGACCATCTTAAATATGCTTTTATTTTCCAATTTGCAATTATGAAAGTTGGTATTTGTCCTTAATGTCTCTTTTTCGGAACTTTATAAAGAACTAAAGTGATAATCTGATAATTGTATTATATTTAATATTTCTCAGTGCAATATTACGAAAAATATTTATCTTGCTCTTATGCACGATCCCATTATGGCTAACCCCCTGAAAATAACCAATTTAGGCACGTTTTCGCTATTCCTTTTTATACAGTATAAGAAAAGATGGAAGTTGGATAACTCCCTAAAGTTATAAGAAGCTCTATAGGGGTTCCTATAGTGCACTTACATATACCAGTAGGACTATATCGTGTCCCATTTTTCTTGAACTGCGTGAGACCACGTTTCTTCCATTCCCAAATGGATATAATATGAATCTCCGCACTTTGGGGCGTACATGTCCTCTTATTCAGTTTATATATGAGAATACGGTTTCATTTCTTAGTTTTTTACGCATCATAATAATCAACTACGAACATAAATTTACTTAATAATAAAGCTGTGTAATAAATACTGATATTTATGTTTGTTTCAGGTAAACATTCCAACCACTATAATTACAACACGCTGTAAGTACTGCTATACGGTTTCCAATTTTACTTTCTGATATAGGTAAGTGTTCTGATTGAAAACTGTTTCTTACTCTAAGGGCCGATTTAACAAGATTGGTTATATACCTGGAATTCCTAAGAGAACTGCTATGGCTACAATTGTTGCAAGAATGGTAACCATGGGAATTGTCGGGAGTAGGAGTTTATTCCAGATTTATACGAGTTTTGTAAAATCGACCCTAAAGCTTTATCAAAATAATTCTTTCATTGCAATTTTATTGCACTCTAGAATTATAAAATTTTTCCTTTCCATCGAGTCGTATCTACTTTTTATCGGTACTGAGATCAGCTCTCTGGATGTTTACCCCAAAAAATTATCTTTGTCTGTAACAAGGAAATTTTTAGTATGTAATGTTCGACCGAATAAATACGCATTTGTTTAATACAAAATAAAAGCCAAAGAGTAAAGCGCAGATGTGGATCAAACTTATTTAATTAAAAAAAACAAGCACGAACCACCACCATACAGAGCAGTTTGAGCTTTAAAACTTTCTGTAGCTAACAAACATTCGCAGCTCAACTGAAATCCCTTACTTGGACGGTATATCTACATTTAAGGGCTATTTCTCGTAAAAATTATTGAATGTCGTCAAATTCTAAATATCGTCTAATGACTCACTCATTTAGTATACTACAAATTATTATGACAATCATCAGAATTTTATTTCTACATTTTCCTACATTTACGGTGAGACAATCTGGCGAACTGAATCCTGACTATAACTTATTCAAAAAAATACCACCCCTTGTAGGATTCGAACCAACTGTCCTCCACGCCCCGTTTTGTGATACGCTACTACTACACTTCGCGATGGCATTCATTTAGGAATTTATACTTTATTAACGTTCAGTAGTGATATAAGCCTTTGCTTATCTCTTAACTTTATTTACTGTTTCAATTTACACAATGTGTCCATTTTATCGTATAACGTCTTACATGCACAGCACAGGTAACGTGGCTAACTAAAATATATTACAATAAATCTGAAGAAAATTTGTCATAAAAATAAAAAAATATTTCTATGCACTATTTAGATTTGTAGGTGGCAACCATCAAAATTACCTACTCTGCTCCTTTATAGAAAGAGCAAATCTCTATACTGCACTGCACAACTGATGGTTCAAAGAAAATTGACAGAAACGACAATACAATTTCAAACAGTGCAACAAGGATAAACAAATAACAGGAACTAATACAACGTTGCGTTGGTTACTTACCCCTTTTTTGTTTTATGATGTGACCAACCATCGCGCTCCAAATTATCCTGCTCATGCGCAGAAAATACTAGTTCCTATTATACGTCTATCCTTATCAATCTTCTTTGAGCCATTTTTAATCCGTGTGCTGTTTCCATGAAGGAGTAGTTTATGTTCGAGGGTGGCAATCAATTGCACCCACAGCAAACTATTTTTTAAATTTACGCTGACATTTTTTAATTTTGAAAACCTATCTTTGGATTGTAAAGCGTGTTTCCTATATTGTAGCGGCTTAAGGGTTTATACGATAGAATAATAAATTACAAAAATCCCAAATAATCGGAAGCTGCGGCCGTAACTCTGCTATTGTCCGTAGAGGACGTAAACGCAATATCCTTTTCATTTCAAGTTAAAAATTTCGATTACAAACAAATCTGGGCTCTCGAATGGTCAATAATTAGAAAAAGAAATATCATTTTATAATTGCGACTGTTTCAATATTTACAGTAGCATTAAGGAAAGTTTTTACACTCCTCTGTATGATATACATCCACAAACTAGGTATAACAATTTTCAGCATATTATTTTACTTTTATTGCGGCAATCGGAAAAATATCCTTTTTTTCTGAGATTATATAATTCCATCGCGATTTTCCCCAACATTATTGTCAAAAACGAGTGTAATATTAATAATTAGGAACTAATACGTGTTATGCATTCATTTTTATGAGCAGTGCAATTATTTATTTCCTTGATTTTAATGATGACGGTACAAATATTTTAGGATAATTAAATAATTACAAGCGTATAATATACGAGTGATGATAAAGTATCGCACAAAAATCATATTCTGGTTATTTAATGTTTTTGCGGAAAATCCTGAGACCCGTCGATTTTTGTTTTTAAATTGCCATTCAGACATATAATTTTCAACCCCCCACCCCTCAACCCCTAAGTGCTAGCAACCCCAACTTTAAAATTTTAAATAGAAAGATACCCTTTGTGATACCTCTTTTGATAGGTCCTTTTATTCTTAATATAAGCAAAAAAAGATTTTCAAAATCGGTTGATAAATAACGGAGATATTTAACAAAATGTAATCAAATGAAAATTTCAATATTCGACAAGAAACGGCTCAAACACGCCGTAAATGGTAACATTAAAATGGGCACTTCCTGACCTAAAAGTGTGGTTTTGATCGCCCATTATTTCTACGCTGTGACGTCATAATTTTTTTTTAAATGTCAACCCCATTATTTACATTGATTACATTTTGTTAAATATCTCTGTTATTTTTCAACCGATTTTGAAAAACTTTTTTTTGTTATATTAAGAATAAAAAGACCTATCAAAAGAGGTATCAGAAAGGGTATCTTTCCATTAAAATTTTTAAAGTTGGGGTTGCTATCACTTAGGGGCTGAGGGGTGGGGGGATTAAAATTACCTGCCTAAATGCCAATTTAAAAACAAGAATTGACGGGTCTCAGGATTTGTGCCATTATTTCTACGCTGTGACGTCATAATTTTTTGTTGAATGTCAACCCCATTTTTTACATTGATTACATTTTGTTAAATATCTCTGTTATTTATCAATCGATTTTGAAAAACTTTTTTTAGTTATATTAAGAATAAAAAGACCTATCAAAAGAGGTATCACAAAGGGTATCTTTCTATTTAAATTTTTAAAGTTGGGGTTGATAGCACTTAGGGGTTGAGGGGTGGGGGGTTGAAAATTATATGTCTGAATGGAAATTTAAAAACAAAAATCGACGGGTCTCAGGATTTTCCGTAAACCCATTAAATAACCAGAATATGATTTTTGTGCGATACTTTATCATCACTCTGTATATGTGTTTCTGTGATAGCACCTCTCGAGTCAAAAATGCTGCACAAAAAGTAGTAACCTTCAAGCGTCCCCTTTTGTAATGGAAAAGTAGTGGCGATTGATTGTCCGTTTTTGTGCAATTAATAAAATCACCGACAACAATTAATGTTTTCGGTAATCCATCACTATTAAGTCGCGCCGTTACCAAAACTCACAGAGGCAGGTGACGGGAGTGATTGATAGGCATTCACAAGGCTTTCAAGCAATAAGAATCATTACAGCTTCACTTTCAGTCTTTTCTTGTAGAGCGAATGTGACATCAACAATGTGGAGAACAAACAATTAATGGCTTGTGTAATGTATAGCTCCTATTAATTGTAGAATAGGATTCCCTTTCCTTCCACATTAACTTTGTTATGCAGCACTTATTTAAAGAAAACATTTTGGTGAAAAACGGGAAGCTTCTTAATTTGCTATATTGACACAGTAGACTTTTTGTTGAATCGACATCCAAGTATAATGGTGATACAACACATTAACGCAAATATACCTATTTTTGATGGTGCTGTGTTAACGACGATTGCCAGTGTTTAATGCTAAGATTAGCGGTCACTCTTGCAATGTTAGACTTTTCTTAGTAAGTAGCTGTTTGTTACTTAAACAAGGAGAGTAACATGAAATTGTATTAAAAAATTTAATAAAATCCTGTGATACTATAAACAAATAACGCATAAAATATACTTGAAATGGATAGGGGGAGGGGGAGAGATTGTCGAGTACCATGTCGGGAAATAAAAATTCAATTTACAGCCTTGAGTGTTAATAAAGAGGGTACAGCGAGACCTAAAATCCACTGGCTAAAATAATTTTGTTATCGCTTGGACTTGCCATTTTTTATATTAAATATAACGTAAAAACGCCTTTTAAACTGTTCAGTCTGCATTACCTACAATTTTAAATATTTAGTAACGAATTTTTAAGAACCCCTTTAAATTTGTTTAATTAAGGCCGAGGTTTGCTCTCCAGAGTTTAGTTTCCTGTCGTTAACTGCTTGTTAAATTTGGTAAATTAGCTAAGATAAGCTTTTACGTGAAAAGGGTTCAGTTCAAATCTAAAATCCTATTTGTAAGGCAAATAAATCGGTTTAGATGAGCCAAATCTGTTTTGTACTTTATCAGCATTTTCCACTTTAAAGGTGAACTGTTATTTCCGTTAGAAAATACAAACAAACGTTATACAATCGGTTTTGCTTGTTCTACGTTTCTCTTGAATGTTGTTGCAATTAATTTCTACATAGCTTTAACTTTAGTATAATGGATTTTCGTGTCATTGCACGGTTTTCCGGCAGATTTATTTAGCCACAGTTAGAGCAATTGATTGAAACTTCCTCATCGCCCTATTAATCATTGTGTTTACATTTTTTAGATTGTAAAATTAGGAGTTTCAAAAACTGTAACCATTTTTATAAAAGTTTGGTCACTTCTATGGTTAAGCAATCGCGTACTAACTGCTTCTGACTCTGCGAAGCTTCAACGCAAATGTTTCTGTTACTGCTACAGTCTGCAAACTTATTTTGCAGTCATCTGTATGCTACCCTAGCACACCAAACCTGTAACTTATTAGCAGTTTCGTGTTCTTTAGGGTTGCCAATAAAATTTATTATATTATATCATATCAATATCACATTTCCGTTTTAAAAAGTTCATAGCTCAATTGTATGCTATTTTGAATCAAGTTTGCAAATTTTCTTGTTATAATATTTTTTGAAGTCGCATTCGTTACAGCTGAATAAAAATTGATAATGGTGTAAATGATGAACGTATTTCTTATACAGGGAAGTCAATGATGACTAAATTTATGTTATGTACAGTCGACAATGGAAACAATGTTCGGAACATATCCGAGATGCGTCGAATATTATAGGAACATATCTCTATTCTCGTAATATGCTCCTAGCATATTAGTCGGTTTCATCCGTTTTTACCTGATACTGACTTGATATTATAGTACTACCCCTAAATATTTGTATTGGTTAGTTAGATTATTATTTTTTCTGCAATACTGTTTTGTACTTCATCTCCAAACACGATACAATTTTAAATATTATACGAGGACCCTCCCATTAGATAGACATGCGCCGAGTCGGCCGATAACGTCACCCCATGACAATGACGCAATGCCGTGGATTTTGTGTCCGAATTATATCCACGTCTGCCGTGGAGCTAGCAACGGCCTTTAAAATTTTACTTTGATCTTCTATTAGCAGGATCCTGCCATTAGATTTTGTAATTTGCGCCTTCTAAATCCTTCGTTGGTACAATAAGTTGGTTTACAACGTGTATATATTTTCATCATAGGATTCTCATGTTTCATGTCTCCATTCCCGATTCTGTTTTAATTAGTCGTCATTACTTCAATTCCTATAGCAATGTTTCCTTATATTGCTGTGAAAACATAAAATAATTATGTAGTAGGTAATTTAGTTCAAAATTTTCACATGATGAATGGTTGAAATAATCCTGTAGAGGTAGACAGTATTTGTATCATGAAGATAAACATAAATTTTGACACAAACCAATGAACTGGATGTGCTAATGTTAATTAACAAACAAAGCTCAAATTGTGAAAACCGATAGACACCAGTTCCATATATTGTAAATTGGTAGCGGCACACTTTCTAGAATTTGACAAAAAATGTACTTCATTAAAACTTTTATAACCAAAACTAAAAGTAAAAGTCTGCTATTCATATCAGTTTAAAATTTTAATGTTTGCCGTATAATAGAAAATTCCACAAGGTAAGTTTATCCTCAATGGCTTACTTGAAGTGTAGGATTTTGAATGTTTACCGTGGTTTGTGCTCAAGCCGTTTTTAATCGCATAATGTCCTACTTTATTGTGCAAAATGTCTGCCACGTAATTAATATCTTTTATACCCCTTTATTTCCAAGCTTAGTATTTTCCACTAGAGTTGCTTGAAAAAGTATCACTACTGTAATGGATTTTCTTCTAAGAAATGTTCTTGTTACACACGGAGATAGTTCGCTCATCTAATCCTTTTCTCCTGAATTGTTGACAAAGAAATGCTTGCCCAGCGACAATGTAACTTCTTTATTTCAACAGTAATTTAATCAACTTTGTGTTAAACAATATTAATGAACCTACACAAACACAATGGAATTTAAAAAAAACTAAAAAAAAAGGATTAGTTTTCCATTATTTTTATTTTATCCGAGTAGTGACGTAAGCCTCTTGCTTTTATGGTTCAATTTCTACAAAGCTAGTTTAAGTTTTCTTTTACTACTATAAAAGTGCTATCAAACCGAAAAGGTTGACATCTACGTCAAAACTTTGCACTCCAACGTCGATAAACTTGTCTATTTAAGTTTGGAGAATGAAAAAGGTTGTATACACGTAATCTTCAATTAGGTTTAAGTTTTTAGTTCCGTTTCGGTTAGATAACGCGCCAGATTTTAGCTGTGGCGTTGTAGTGGGTTGCCACGTCCCTAGAGCCGTGTTAACGACAGAGGGTTGCGATGAAATCTGTGTACTTGGACTACAAGAGTTTCGTTTCTAGAAACTTTTCCAGCCAGCTTTTAAAAGTGGAATTAAAGTTTTCTCTGAGATCAATAAGACATTTCCTGAAAGGAAACTAGTAATTTGTCTTGAAACTAATTCTCCGGTACTTCATCAAATTGAAGTTGGCAGTAAATTTTTCCTTCGCTGTTAAACCTAAAAAGCAATTAAAACTTATGGAGCAAAGTTCATTAATCAATAAAGAATATTGCTTTAAATTTATATACAGATTAAAAGGAGTTATTCGCAGATATAAACGTAAACAAGTACAACAATAAAAATAGGTCAACATCCAATACATTTTATAAAAAGTTACCCCTGAGTGCAGTACGACTTTTACGTTTCATTGTTGTGAATCCTATTTGTCCTCAGCAATGTCAATACGACAAGATTCTGAAATTCGCGGAAGTTGCTATGGAAACGCTGTAATTAAAATTTTCTACAGATGTATTCCATTGCTCTTTTATACCGTAATGCAAAGTTGAAGCTTAGAAAAATCGAAGGTGATAACCTTTATTTAGTTATTTTTTGTTTATACTTCGACTCTGTAGTTTTTCTTACCCTGTTCAAACACTAAAATTATGTCTCTATGAGACATGGAAGAATATAAAATTGAGAAAGCTGATTTATAAACGCAAACATACTAACGTATTTAGGAGTTAACAGTGCAGCAGAATAAATTGTTGAATTGTGTAGAAGTGCTTAGACGTTTCTCCGCGTCAGACATAGGTTTAGTGGCTGCCATGTGCGATCATGTCTGGCCTGCTCATTGATTTTCAGTGAATGGATTACTGAAAGTTAAGCCTCATCGTATATATGCGATACCTTCCCTGTTTATTTTAGGTGGGTGTTATATTGTTGATAGTTTCGTTCAAGATGCCGATGTACTAACGCCAAACTTTATAGCTTTAAAGTACAATAGAGAAGGAAGTTGGTAAAACTTTATTAAACACCTTTGTACTCTTCAACTTTTAAGGATAGCCGATTTTATACCCATAGGTCCTTCGATTCTAAAATTTTAGTGATAGCGATAGTGCAATACCCTTTTTATTGCACTGCTTGAGACTATTTATGATTGTTAAAGCACTCGTTGTCTAACGTTCATGTTGTCATGTTATGTGGCTCTGAGAATTGTAAGATCAGTTTCCCTTTGTTAAGATTAATGATCGAACTCGACGGTCGTATATCTCTTTATATGTGTCTTCTTTTTGCAAACAGAATGTTCTAATTCACCAAAAGGAATTTGGATTCTTACTGTACATTATTGTTAGTAATCGAGCTTTCACCGAAATGTTCGCATTCCCACCATCGACGCTACTTGCTTTCAAAATTCAGCTGAACCTATATGCGGTTTCCTAAAGGTAAATCGAAATTTAATGAAACGATATCAAGTTCAATATATGTTATAGTATTAACTTGTCATTTATCGCTATAAATAAATAAAACTAGCTATAATCTTGTTTTAGGAATAATTAAATATCTGCTTCTGGGTAGCGTTCCTTTTAGTTAAGGATAATCTACAATTTTACAATTAACAAATTTTCTATTTCGCTGTTTATTTAATATTTCCTTATTTCTGCGTGGTTTAATGTAATTATAGGAATCTTCCAGTAGACATTGTTCCTTAATATTTTCCCTAAAATTCGCAATTAAATTCCAGTTAAAGTGCCCGCATGTTACAAACAAGCAACCCGTATGATTCTCTTAACACCTCCAGAAACTGAGATAATTCTACTAAATTTAGGGAAGCGTGATATACCAACTATTTGGTGATTGTGCGAGTCAGAACACTATTACTCTATAATACTAGTCCCACTGATCTCTCCACAACAACAAATTATAGAGAAGTTTATTTAAAATAATAAAGTGTATACTTTCCTAAAAAAGGACTAATATTATAACTTTCAGTAACTGGAAAACTTTCTCGGCAAGCCTGAATGGCAGTGCTTTTATTTTATTTGCTACAACGAAAAGATTTTATCGCTCCTCAATTTTCCAGTGAGAAAAAATTTGTAAAATCAGAATTTAAATGCAAATGAAATACCGAAAGATATTTGATTGCTTGACGGTTGAATGCTCCTTCTTTTGTACGTGATTTTCTTCCTGAAGCTACTTCACTAAATGATTTCAGTTAATTGCATTACGTGAAGTTCAACTGTTTTTGCATTTTATAAAGCAATGGACCAAGAATAAGTTGTGCTGCGATCATTTACTATTTCCACAACATGTAGCCACCTATTATGAATAAATACTACAAAATGGCTTTGTTGTGCCAACAAAATAGAATTTATTGACGAAATATTAGTTGATGTAAAATAAAACAAGTTGCTCCTACAAATATTGTTTTCCAGTTTGTTGTAGAAACAAAAACAAATTAGTTGCAGTAAATAATACGATGTTGTTGCTTCAAATAAAATACAGCTGGACCAAGCTTACAAAGTTGAAAGGGGGCGTGTCCGGCGCTGTTATAGTTTTTCAAAGTACAGTCAAAATAAAAATGTTTAGGCGGCAAATTTAAATAATTGTAAATATTTTTGATTCGAAGAATTCCATGACCTTCCGAATGATATTTCTGGCTTCAGAATGAATTATCTTCCTCGATTTAGCATTTATACTTAACAGATTTTAGACGTCAAAACAATCCGACAAACACTGAAATTATTAAAATTTCAAACGTCAATTGAAGTTTTTCAACGAATGTACTACTTTTGAGTATAATTGTTTGCTATTGGTTGACGTATTGTCGCGCCTTGTCTTTCAAAATTTAGTTGACATATTTTCCGGCGCATTTGTAAGCTTGGTGGAGCTTTAGTCTGCAACATAAATCTTTGTTGTACTCATAAACATTATTTTGTTTGTAGTAGAACAAATTTGTGGCAGGAAATAATAATAGCATGGTAAGATATTTTTTGTGTTAACCCAACAAATACATTTCAACAAATTTGTTTTTGTTGTGACAACAATAGCTCTGTTGAGGCAATAGCCTCAAAAGTTATTTGTTGGGAGAACTAAATTTTTGTTACGGCAGCAAGATTTACTTCGGAGTGTACCTTTAGAAAATTTAATTCGTGTTTGATGACAATTCTATAAATTGTAATATTTACAAACGCATAAAGAAAAGCGGAAATGTAGAATAAATAAGGAAAACATTAAAGGGGAAATACGGTAGAGCACTCTAATTTAGTAATTAAATCATGCACACAACATTTCGGAATCCTTCTTGTCAAATTTTAATTATAAACTTATCGTTATTAGGTACTCGAAAAATTAGTACTATCAATAGTTTGCTTTTATTATTATGTTATCATTCATGTATACAAAATATGTCTCATAGAATCGGTATTTTATACCATAACAGCTTCTTGCATGTCGTAAATTCCAGTTCACCCAGCACGTAGCAAAATCGAGAAAATGTCATCTAAAGACAAAGAAAATACTGCAAACTAACTTCAAATTGAAAGAATCCAGCGTGATGGTTCCTATGCTAGTTCAGCAAAAATAAGATATTCTTACCTATCTTACAGATATTGAATTTAGCTTTTATTTTTTCTTTTTTTATTCTACGGAATCAGTTTCTAACGCAGGTATATTTAACAGATACTCTGAGGTTTTATATGCAGTGAATAAAGTTGAATAAAAAGTTTCCTATAACTATTACAGCTAAAGATCAAAATCCTAGGAATACCTAAAACTCGTCTCCGAAAAATTGTTCAAATGCAATTCTCTCAACCTTAAATAATTTCATCAGTAATATTGAATTTTATAAAGTTTTGATGTTATAATACTATCGTTTTATTCACCTACACAGAAAATTACACGCTTTAATTAAAATATCTTTATTTAGAAAGTGTGGGCTTTCTATGAGGCGTATTAAACCGCCTACTCAATTATTTATGCCATGAAATACATTTTATAAAAACTAAAAGGAATTAGTAGCAAAGCTCTAATTAGTTTTAAATGTCACTTTCTCAAAGCGGCTTTTGATCCTGAAGCTTGTATACTACTTATCCGGATTATTTTTGTAATAATTTAAATATCATATGAACAGCATAATTATGTTTACTTTTATAAAGTTTCACTTTACCCCCAAAAACGGTCAGAATCACCAGTATCTCTATACATCACGAAATTCTAAATATAGAACTCCCTGACATTTATTTGAGATTGAAATATAAATATCGATTAATGTAGACGCTGTTAGATATATCGTGTTCACATACGATATATTTTTTTTGTTGCAAAAGATGGATAGCTTTTCTATCAAATATTAATATAAGACTGTATTAAATTGGCGGAAATATTCTATGATATTATCAGTTAGGTAGCATTGATGACCAAATATATATTGCAGAATTACAAAATATCACAATAATTGTGTTACTAGAATAGAACGTTCACATGGTCCACAAGTTTTCAAAAGCATTACCTCGTTCCAATTCCAATTAAATTTACGATTTATTCTTGTCAATTTTGTTTGTTGATCCCAGGACAACATTCATCCATCGTTGTTTTGCCGTCTTTGAGCTGCGAGGTTAAATATTCTTCTTCGATATCTCGATTACTTCACATTGTTTTTTTCACATGCTCTTCTGATGACGCTGTAATTCCATTGCTTAGCAATTTTTATCAATCACCCTCAGTGCTCTTTTTCTTTGCGCGTAAGCTTCGTGAAGTGCTTTTTAAAAAAGCAACTTATTCAAACGCAAGACAATAATGAAAATACCGTAAAATCCTTTTAATTAACTTTTATTTAGTAGGGACACAAAAACCAACTTCAGCGTTTTTGTCAAAATATAATTTACATAATCTGTGAAACCATTGAAAAATTGTATTGAACAAAAAAAGCAGGAAGTTGAAATTACCTTTGTGTTGGAAAAAATTGTTAATTTAATTCTAAAACCCAACATGGAAATTTCACAGAAAACACATTTCTTTTCACTATTCCAACATTTCCATTTATAAATTGATGAGCTTCTGGAAAATTTACATTAGAAACGGACTGATCCTCATGAATACGGAGGTAATCCCCGCAGAAAACCGCTCTAGAATTACTAATTTTGGTAGCCGTCAAACGAAGGATGTGGCTGCTTTAATATAAAATAATGCAGATCGTTTTGCTTACTGATAAGCTCACATATAGAGAGGTGAAAATGAAAGGAAAATAAGCAGCAACCAAAAACCAAGATAGCTACGTTTTGTATTTCTGTAACACATAGGGTCAGTAAGTACTTTGTCAATTACGGCTGTTATATGCGCATCTACCTAACATTTTAATGAAAATAAATTAAAATCGATATTGCCTAGAGAATTTTCCCTTACATGAAAAAAGTGTTCAGATTGTTTATTAAACGTGCACGGTAGAGGTTTCATCTGCTTTGATCACGAGGCCCCCATCTAACACTTAAATTGGAACAAACACAAATACCCGTGAGATTAGACTTTAAACCTGAGACGTCTTGATTGCTAAGAGGATTCTCATATATGTTAAACTACCGCAATTTCCTCCTCAAATTTCTTGAGGAAATAAAACTTTTATCGTCTGTTATTAAAGAAAGAAGCGGAATTCAGTGTTCCCAAATGAATTTATAAAAGTAGCATTAAATTTAATTATTCTTGTACCTACTATGTAGTATTAATTACTAAGACAAGAGCTTGTACAAATATTGAAACTGAAAGACCTGAATAGCTTTATTTATAATCTAAATTTTAAAAAGTTTCATGTTAATTTCTGGTCTGCCTTAATGTTATTTGAATTCTTTCCAGGGCTTGAACCAAGTTTTTCAGTAAAAATGTTTTAAATCTTATTAACACATTAATTATCGGAATTACTTATAAAGAAATTAGTAAAAGTTAGGACATGAATATTCTTTATAAGGAAAACAATTTAAGATTTATTTTATTAAAGACGTGGTTCTTAATTTGTTTTCGAAAAATATGGTATATTGAAGATAGATGGATATTTTCTTAATTTTAGGGAGGGGATTGAAAAGATTGGGGAAATAGTTTCATCTCCTTAGTTCTGTGCTGTTCTCAAACTTTTTCAAAACAAAATTCTTTAGAGTTTTTAAAAAACATTTAAATGATTTAAAAAAAAAATTTGATATCTGTTAGTTTGCAAAACCCTTACAAGAACCACTCGCACACAAGTTCCACCTAATGTATTGTTAGACCACCTATAAACATACAGGGTTCTTCAACAAAAAGTAGCCACCCGCAGTATTTTTTAAAATTATCCTTTGGTTGAAAATCGGCAAGATATGTCAACAAAGACAGCAATGGGAACATCGTGACAATAGTTTTGACAGATACTGAGGATTACTACTTTTTGTTGAAAAACCTTGTATGAGAAAAACCCTTAAAATATAAGTCGGCAGAAGGTTAATAAATATACAGTGAAGTCCATTTATTATGCAATATAGGCATGTTGCAAGTTAATTGGTGTACGCACTTTACCATTGGAATATAGGCAACCCATTATACAGTTAGCTAGTTTTTTTTATCTAACCATCTATGATCTAACCGAAATCAGCAACACATGAAAGTTTAACCTCAAAATAAAACATATTCTCAGTTCAAAAAAGATTATTTAATATTGAAAATGAAACAAATAGGATCAACAGCAAGCAATTACGAGTATTATAAGTATAACAAATGTTCGAAGTGCCCACCTTGCATTTCCAAACAGAAGGCTAAACGATTGTTAATTTCGAAATTAACAGGTATGTTTCGACATTGATTAATGCAGGGGCAAGAGTGCTTAGCAGTGTATAGTGGGTTGCCTATATTCCAATGGTAAAGTGCTCACACCATTTCACTTGCAATATGCCTATATTGCATAATAAATGGACTTCACTGTATAGCCTGATTAAATGATTTGTATTGGGTGCGTAGTTTAAAATGTAATATTATCAGAATTTTCCGTTTCTATGGAATATTGGTAACATATTAGTAGGAAATTCAATTTACAGTACTTAATGAAGTAGAAAGCTTTTGGAACCCTCTTTATTCCCTAGCGAGAAGTAGTAAACTTAAATAAATAATGTTTCTTCTTGCTCACAATAGTCACAATGCATAGAATCTGAGTGAAACTTGATCTGAATCCTCGTCTTCGGGATTTATTATTCATTTCAGTGTGTATATAGGAAGGTCTATTAATTTATGTAAATTGTAATTTGTATCCTTGGGGTAACACATAAAACAATCTCAAGTTTCCCGTTGCAGATATGGAAAACCGTTATGTTCTTAAGTAGATATTTTCAGATAAAAGCTTTGGGTGGTATTTAATAAAACTGGAAATGAAAACTTAACAAAGAAGAACAAACTGTTTTGTATTACATTTCAAAAGCGACCTACTACTCAAAGAAAACCATGAAATAACTTTAACATTGTAGTTTCACAACTTAATCTATGACTCGGAAGGATTTCTAATTAGAACTCCGTACATTCATTATTTAATACAATATTAACAATAATAATATAAAACTTCATTACATAATGGATAAAACATTCTGTTTGTTTAACTGTCCTGTGTTATTATCTGGCAGATTCAATTCCATTCTTGTTTGGCCCATCGTTCTACTATTATTCTTCTTTCCATTGACCTTTGAAGGATGGAGGATTATACTAAAAATTCACATTGCTTTTCATGTGTATATTTTATTTACATATTATGCTAACAAATTTTTTAATTAATTTTTAAAATTAAGAATAAAAATACAACAAACCAGAAATATTATGTGGAATATTTAATTAACTAATGGGAGTCAAAGCTTTTAATGATCATGATCAATGCTTCTGATACTAATTATCTTTACAAAAGGTTACTGATGCATAGCTCGCTAATTACGGGGTGCTTTGTAGCAGCGTTGGTCGGTATGTATTTCAGTTCACTTTGTCTAACACTACACATTATTACAAAAATATTCCTACCAACCAACTATAGTATGTAGTGGGTCTGGTGTAATTCAGGATTAACACACTACTGGTTCTATATTCAAATAATAATTCTATGGTTGCATTGAAATACGATATAGATTACGTGTACTCCAACATTTACCCATAATTTATACCAAAGAGTATAAAACATGTCGAATGAATATTAAATCCTTCGACGCAGCATATGCATTTTATGACAAAATTTTATATTCCCTTCCGTTGCTCTAATTTACCTTCGGAATTTTAAAATATACAAGTACCGAATGGAAAATGCAATCAAGTAGCATTATACATTATTCATCGACAAGGAAATGAGCAAACAGCTGGATAAACTCTGCACTCGCTGCATTAATGTGCCCATCTAACCGTATTTCGGCGACCTCTTTTATTAAACACGCGATAAGAAAGAGGATGTAACAATAGAATCGGGAAAATACATTCGTGTTGTGTTATTTCAGGACAACTAAATACCAATGGCTGGTAAAGAGGAGATGCGAGGTGTTCAGCTGGAAATGGCTTCGGGTTAACATTTTCCCTCGCCTCTAAAGCTGGCGAACGTAATTTCGACGAAAATATCTTTGTCGCCGAAGAGAACTCGTATTTTCTATATTTAGAAAAACCTATTTGACCTTTCGATTTAAAAGTTCATATCTACAGAAATCTTAAATTAATGAAAAAAAATCGAGGCTTTGTTTGTTAGTATTATTGGGAAATTTTAAATCAATAATGGCTCTTTCATTAAAATTGCTGTCACTAAAAAGTACAGGGTTATAGGATAACAGGTGCAAATGCTATTAGAAATATTTGAACTGAAATTCGAGGTTGAGGGCGAAATCCTTGTATGAAGGGTTTAAATACAATGTTCATCGAACAATGGATTACGCCTATATAACTGTTTGTTTTGGTTACAACTGGAGTTTCCAGGAAAATCGTTTTAATCAATTAGCGAGTGGTGGATCTAAAACCACAGTTTATCGAAATCTGGGGAAATCTGTTTCATGAGCTACTCTAAAATAATGTCAGTAATACCATTGCAAAATTGATTAGCCTTGCAGTTCATGTTAATATAACCGCCATAAATGAAATGATTTTTTAAAACAGACTAATCTGTAAAATGGGTTTTAAATTTTTATGTGAAAAAAATCCCTCTGGAATTGAGGGTAATTACTGAGGGTGGAAAAATCTGCGACCTCAATCTTCTACGTTTTCATTTTACAAAGCTTAATTGGCCATTTCATATACAATACAAAAAACGCAAAAGAATTCATAAAATATTTGGAGTATTATAATGTATAGATACAGAAAATTTGCATCAACTGAAATCAACAGAAAACGAAAACACCTAATATAGCACGTGAATAAATTATCAGAAAACAGTTAATTAATGTACTTACGAGGAAAGGGCGGAGGTGATCTAGAACGTGATCAAGCTAGTGGGAAATTCAGTAAATTTATGTGTTATTCCTAGCAGGTGCTCTGAAACTTTGAGCGCCCATTCTTTTATATTCTTTTAAACAGCGTTTCAACGGATAGCCTCGAAGCGCGAATTAGGACTCCAATCCCCAATGCCTTCGGTCGCGTTTGAATTTATAAAAATGGGAAGTCATTAGTAAGAATTATGGTAAGATACTTTCAATTACGACTAAGTTAATACATAATTAGCAACTTGAATATTTATAAAAAGATTGTTTTGTGTAAAAATAGGAGTCCGTATACGTAGTTTTAAGAATTCCTCCTCTATATTTACTATTTAGTATTCTCTGTCAGAAGGAACCGCAAATAAAGCTGAAACGTTACTATGACAATGCCACAGATATTGTGATGACAATTCTATTCATATTCCTTTAGACAATCGCTGCGTCCTTTTTTAAAAACTAAACCAGTCAAACCATAAACCAGTAATAAACTAACATGGCGTCGTTTATTTATTCTGTTACCAAGGATAGTAGACAATTCCCGCGTTTCCATAGTAACGCGTACTGTGACATTCTAAATATTTTTAAAAACAAGAATTTTAATTTCAATAATTAATAAAATGCGATTTTCTAGCTGAATTTATTTCGTGGTGTTTTTGATTTCCTTTGGAAATTTACCTTCTGGAATGGTTCGAATTGTTTTTGGGTACAACTCAACAATCTAGGCGGTAAATTTCCGGAAATTAAAACCCCCACTTGATAGGTTATGAAACTGAAAATCAGTCGAGTCTTCCAGCGACAATATGTCAGATAAACGTCAAACAATTAAAAGTTAAAACAATTATTATTATTTTAAAAATTCTTGTTTCCTTGAATTGTCATCCGAATACAACTCTTACTATGAGTTTTTCTTCAATATTTAGTTACACTTACAGTATTTGCCTGTTTATCTTGTTACATTAAATGTGCGGTCGACTCGCGCCGGTCAGCCCCTCGCAAGCAGGCGCGGGGGGGCAAGATTCGGTATGTCGCACGTTTAGGCCGTTTCGATCCTGCGGATGCACTTTTTTTTACTTTTATCGGCGAATAATAATCTGACAAGTGTCATTTGATTTTCACTTTTGACGTGCGAACGGCTTAAGCCACACACTTATTTCATGTTTTTTTTTAATTTCTCCAAAACGAATCTATCGATTTTAATTTTCTTTGCGTAAAAAGATTGCATTTTAAAAGACCTTTACTTTGAGGTAGCACAAAGGGCATAGTGCCATTTAAACTTTTCAAGGTTAGATAGGTGGGGGCGGCGGGATAAGTATTATCGCGACGCGGATTACGCTATTGAGTGTCCCCCATCCTCTATAAAAATGTATTTTTAAATTTTTTTGATATTTGGTATGGTTCGCGAGATATAAACGGTGGATCGTTTTCAAATGATCACCCTATATACCGTGTGCCCCTGGGCAGACGGAACATAGGGATCTTACAATGGTAATTTTTTAAAATGATCCACGAGTGCTTAGAATTTTGTATTTGGTGGAAGCGTCGACGTCGTTATGTCAGCTGTTTAACGCGCTTGCTAATACAGATGTAATACGTACGTGCGTTATAGTAACAAACGATTCAACAATTATTTACAATACGAATTGACAGTCGCGCTCTTGAAAATCAGTTAGAAATAAAATTATTATATATTTGCTCAAATTGGTTCATGTAAATGTAGATAGTGTTTTAATTAAATTAAATGAGGCTGGGTATCATTATAAAGGTAATAAATACAAAATAATTTGTTTGCAGTTGACGTTATGGTTCTAAGATCTTTTTCAGATTATGATGGATTAGGTGAACAATTAAGGCTTTTCACAAGTTACGCTTATTAGAAACTGAAAATGAAATTACGAAAATTATACTAGTAGGTACATAAAATAATGCTGTGGACCTGTGTTAGAAAACTTTCCTTTGTGGTATGCAAGAATTCGGCTCCTTAAAAATCAAATACTTTTAATGTAACAATTATTTGATCACATTAAATTGCCGGAGAAATAAAGATTTCATATTCGTACACACTTAACTGATATTAATATTCGCTTTTTCTTTGATTTCATCTTAATACAGTCTTATGCAATTAGCATTGTAGCATGTTTCATCATAAAGCTGATTGTGTCGCATCAAATTCTTCGTATCATACATCAAGACCATCCTATTAAAGTAAATTTTCAAATTTCACATGTAATTTAACTGGGATTACTGATCGTCAGCTCTGAACTGTACTTCAGTTAAGGTAGGACCCCATTTAAAAAAAATTAACATGAACATATCCTTTAATTATTGTCTTTGACATTTAAAACACAAACAAAAATTTTGATCTGGAGACGATCATACATGATCGGCATGGAAATCGTTAACGATCGGTGACATTCGTGTAATTGTTTCAAGGCGAATGCTTCAAAGCACTCGTGGATCATTTTAAAAGTTTAGCATAATAAGATCCCTATGTTCCGTCTTCCCAGGGACACACGGTATGAAAATCATATGAAATTTACTTGACTGTGGTCTAGCTTCCCGGCCATGAGTTTCCGTGTATAGTCCGTATGTGCCGATTATTTACTAAAAATGAGGGGGCGTACGTTTCATCTACCTTTCACTCCCACACAGCCTGCTATACAAACGTAGATATATTACAAATCCGTCGATTCTAGTAGCTTGCGGATGTGCGCTAATCTGCTAGCCACATAAAACCTATGGACGGACTATAAATACAAATTTACTGCCAATATTACATGACGTAGCGTTGGATCGGCAGTCATAAATCTACCCCCTGCCCCGTGACCAGTAAAATGTAATTAAAAAAATCTGCAAACATAATTAGATAAAATCTTACAACGATCGTACTTGTTATATTAAATACTTACTATGTGTAACATATAAATATTAACCTGAATGTGAATTACAGATTGGTATATTGACAACGTATGCTTAGCAAAATTAGGTTCCGGCTTATTTTTAAAATACACAGAAAAAATATTGTCAATTGT
This sequence comes from Hemicrepidius hirtus, assembly GCA_963082805.1. Classification (NCBI taxonomy): domain Eukaryota; kingdom Metazoa; phylum Arthropoda; class Insecta; order Coleoptera; family Elateridae; genus Hemicrepidius; species Hemicrepidius hirtus. Next base: position 10,479,216 of record OY720161.1, read on the forward strand.
GTGTAAATTAGCTGCAAAATCAATTTCCGAAAAGTAAATTAACAATTCGGAATAATGTGGCTGTCCAGCTCTTTGGAGGGTTTATACAATCCAGTACCAAACCCTGGACGGTCATCGAGCGGAAACCTGTGCGTGCGACCCATTTCCGCCTAGTGGATAATTGAATTAAGCAACTCACATTATTAGTATACACACAGGTCACATCCGCGACAAGAGCTTTGATTAAACAATGGCTGCCGTATGACTGGCATTCCCTTAGGTGTGTTATTTTAGGATGATGTAGGTTATAATCGGACACATTTTAAATAAAAGGAGGTCGAACCTAAAAGGGTCACTTTGTTGAGAGGTGGTAATCGAATTTCGGATTACATCAGCTACGACCACACACCCTACTATACGTTCTTGCCTTCCGAAAGTGCGACACTTAAAAGCTTGATCTATTTTCAGGAAGAGTTGTAACATTTGGGATTTGACGTTAACGGACGAGCGTTGACGTTTTCTACGAATAACTTTTGAACAATACACGCTAAGAGTACGGTAAGAAGTTAGCGTTAACGTTACCTACCGAATTCTTAGCGTACAGTGCTCAAAAACTCTCTAATATCCCCAAAAGCGTTATACAGTATCAAAATTAAACACGATTTTTATTCGTTAGTCAAGGTAAGGTCGGTGAATTTAAAATGAAAAGTGGGATAATTTGAACAGCAAGCTATACAAGGTAAATTCAATATGTACCGTAACCGATTAATTCAGGTTTGAATTTAACTGTCCAAATACTCGGATAGAGACAACAATGTTATTTACAATTGGCGTTAATGGGTTGTGATTTTTAAATCACGAAATTCCATTACCAGGGTGTTTATATTATACAGTAAATGATTATTTAATTGCGTAATTGTAAACTTAAAATTCATGAAATGTTTACTATATGTTAACTAATTGTCCATTTTAAATTTGACGGTATTTAACGTTGGTACTGTTTTTGTACATGTAGGTTATACTACGGGAGACGCCAATTAGTGGGAACACAGCTAGTTCACCATCTTCTCATTTAATTACATACAGAGTGCGAACTTCATAGGCGACATAGGAGAATTGCATTGTAACTAAACTTTATATAAATTCTTGCTCGCCATTTAAACCTAAGTACCAACATTTATTGACACCGTGACATGCGCCGTGATTTTGTCGATTTTTTCATACCATTACCATTCTTGTGAGTTTAAATGGTAACCCGGAGTCTATATAAAGTTTAGTTCCAATGCAATTTTCCTATGTTTCATGTTCAACGTCCGCACTCGGTATACACGTGTCAGGCTTTATGGATCCTATTTTCAAATGTGCCGTATTATACCATTATACCCAGCTTCATTCTTCCAACTCTTACGAGTTATATGGCCGTCCCAATTCCGATTTTGACAAGTCATCTACGTGGTGCCCTCTTGGGGCGCATGTGTAATCACCAGGAAGTTTAAATCTGAAAAAATGTTGTCCTTGGTTATCTAATAGATGGCACCACGTAGAGGGCCTGTCAAAATCCGAATTAGGGAGGGGATGAAGCTGGCCATAATTACACGAGAGTAGGATAAGGTAGACGAACCCGATTACTGAAATATTGTACTACTGTTCGACTTTACCAATCAATAACCAGTGTACAATTCCCACACAACACCCAACACAAATCCCGTATATATATTAATTTTTGCTATGATTTTATTTCTTTTGCGAAGAAAAGGTAAAGTTAAATTTTTTTCTAAATTAATAAAAGTCTTATCAACGTAAACTGAGTTTAGCTTACTTCACATCTAATAGTCAAAACGCTAACTTTTAGACTATTCACAGTTGGTATGGGTGAAACAACAGTAGCTGGTCTTACTCTTAGGTCAATTATTTTCATCAATATCCAACAAAAGCTTGCCATTCTTCGAGGTATTGCGCTTACAATATCTTGGTTTCTATTGGTCCCATTCCATGAATAGTTAATAGATAGGTACATCTTTTTGGTTCTAGGTTGTAGGTACTACTCTGTTTTCTTGATCTACTGCATTTCCTCCAATTTTGATAAGGATTCCATTTACCAACAAAGTCAATTATCTGTTTTATGATCCATTTGTGTATAATTTTTCCATGAATGTAAATTCCATAATAGATGGTTCATCATTTTCTGTATTGACTGCAACCTATATTTCTTTCTCAGGGTCTAGTTTTTCTCCAAAAAATAATCTGGTCTAATTAGTTGTGATTTCATCAATTAATAATAAGCTTGCATTTCCTTCCCATTTCCCCATATCCTTGAAGAGAGTTCAACTTATATATCAATTCTCTAGTATGAACTTTCCGTAATCGTCTCTTGTTTTCTTTATTTCCAGGATATAACGTCGCAAGTTCCAAGTTTCAGTACATTACTCAATTTTAATTGATTTTTCATTGCGACTTGTTTCATTGACAAATATTCACTTTCTCTGTACATTTCTGGGATTTTGTCCAGTTTTACGAGGATATTATTGGATTTACAAAATTACTAATAGGTTCTTAGGACCCCCCTACATTTCTTAGTTACACCCCAGTTAGATACACCTACTTATATGACAATAACCAGCTCGTCCTTAATAGATTTAATCTTTATTAGTACTGGGGTACAAGTTAAAGATAAGGGAGTCTCTAGTGTAAATGTTGTTAAAGGTCACGAGCTAGTATTTTGCACCTTAGAGATTACTATGCTGCAGGCTGACAAAACATCGTACACTTATCGAAACTTTCAAAATTTTGACCATGAACATTTATTGTTCGATTTGCAGCATATTCCTTTATATCACGTTGTTGAATTAAATGATATCGATGATAAAGTTCAATTTTTGAATGAATGTATATTAAATTTATTCAATTTGTACGCTCCTTTAAAGACATCGGTAGCTCGTAAAAAACGCGCTCCTTGGATTACCGATAACCTTAATTTGCTCATGTCATTAAGAGATAAAACTGCTGCGAAGTTTAAAAGAACTAAGCTAGTTAAAGATTGGGAGTATTATAAGAGTTTAAGAAATTTAACAAATAAAACCACTCACCTGGAAAAAAAGGCGTACCTTGAATTCAAATTGAATAATTCTAATAACAACAAAAAGACCATGTGGCGCGAATTGATAAAGTTAGGTGTACAGAATAATAGTAAACAAGCTGGAAGTATCCCTAGTCATCTTAGCGACGTAAATGAGATTAATAAGTATTTTATCAATTCTATACCTGTTGTGGGTGGTAGCTCTAAGGAGGACCTAGTACGTTTTTATAATAGCAATAATAAAGTTAACCTTACTGAAAAGTTTAGGTTTAGTAATATTACCGACGAAATTACTTTTAAAACAATCAATACAATCACGACTAAAGCTTGTGGTATAGATGATATATCTATTGAAATGATAAAACTTTGTTGTCCATACATAATTCCGGTTATAACGCATTTAATAAACTATTGTTTTAGTCACTCAGTATTTCCAACAACCTGGAAGCAATCTAGGATACTTCCTCTTCCTAAAAAAGGTCACCCTACGGAATATAAAGATCTCAGGCCGATCAGTATTTTACCTGTAATGTCTAAAATTATAGAAAAGATGGCATTCCAAATGAGACTGCATATAAATAAGTATGATATACTGCCGGAGGCTCAGTCTGGATTCAGGTCAGGGTATAGCTGTGCCACAGCTTTAGTTAACGTAATTGATGATATTCTTGCAGCATGCGATCGAGGTAAACTAACAGTATTGGTTCTTTTAGACTTCAGCAAAGCTTTTGATACCCTTGATCACGACATTTTGAAATCAATTTTGCATTACATTGGATTTGATTTATCTGCAATAAATATTTTCAGTGCATATTTGTCAGAACGGATGCAAAGAGTTTGCCTCAATGGAAATGTCTCTGAGACTGCATTGGTAGCAACTGGCGTACCGCAGGGATCCATATTAGGACCAATTCTATTTACTATATACACGTGCCATCTAATAGGAAACTCTCTAAATTATTGTCAGTATATCTGTATGCAGACGACACACAAGTTTATTTGTCCTTCCCTCCTGAAGAGACGAATGCCGCCATTACTAAAATAAATGAAGATTTGCAAAGTCTCGCGGATCAGTCTAGGGTGCATGCCCTGTTTTTAAACCCAACTAAAACGACTGTCCTACTATTTGCATTTGGTAATAAGAATGTTAGAACTGCTGCCCTTAATAATATAAAATTGTATTTAAATAACACCCCGCTACCGTTGAAGGACGAGGCTACTAGTCTCGGAGTTATTATTGATTACGGTCTAAGATTTAAAACTTACATCAGGAATTGCATAGACAAAGCTTATGGCCATTTGAGACTTATTTATGCCAGCAGGTATATGCTATCTAAAAAACTGAAAATAATGTTATGTGATCTACTAGTACTTTCTCAATTTAACTACGCGGATACCTTGTATGCCCACTGCATTGATGCAGAGGATTGCAGGAGAATTCAGCTTGTTCAAAATAGTTGTTTACGGCTAATCTATGGTATCATAAAATATAAAAGAATCACATACAAACTAATCGAGACAGGTTGGTTTAACATGAAACAGCGTAGAGAAATTCATTATTCTGTTTTATATTACAAGATAATTACCACCAAAGTGCCTCCGTATTTGAATCGTAAAATAACATACCGTACAGATATACATAATCTTAATCTAAGGCATAGGGGTATTATATCTACACCATTACATACCACTGCTAAGTACAGACGAGGTTTTTCTTACAATGTCTGTAAATTCTATAACAAATTACCCCTGCAACTTAAAGAACTGTCAGTTGACAAATTTAAAGTAGATTTTAAGAAATGGGTGATGGTGCAGTCTGTTTAGTTGAGCTTCCGACCAGTTATTAGATAAGATTCACTATTCGGCATTGAATTATTTTATTGCGCTAATAATATTAATTTAATAATTGCTACGGGGGAGTGGAAGAGCAGTAACGCCGTTCGTTACTGAACTTACTCCATTTAACCTGATTGTGTAACTATGTATTTACTATACTTTATTTTTCTTTTTTTGCTGTTTTGTTCTTTATGTTTACATATAATTGGGTTAATAAATTTATTATTATTATTATTATTATTATTATTATGGCTCCCTTTTTTCCCATTTCTATGTCATCTTTTTGTTTCTCATTTTTTAAATATTGCAAACCCCTAATTTATTGTACTTGTTAGTGGTTGTGTAAGTATAAATTTTTCTGATATGTTGGTATTTTGTATAGAATTCAGCATCTAAAACAGCAAGGGACGCAAATAAATGAACATAACGGGTCTGTAAAAACCCATACGGTGCGTAAACCATCATACGTGAATGCCACGTGGCATTTACAATTTTCATTTAGTTCCACCTGTTTATTCGACTACTATGGAATTTGTAAACACGTTTAACTCAACGAAGTTGCTTTTGAAATTTATCCCGCATCTTCATTTATCAAACGCTTAGTACTGAAAAGTTATCTCTATCACGGAATTAATATACCATGAAAGTATAATTAAAAGCAAAGGAAGTTTTACGCTTCAAAGTTTAAATATATGCAGAATAGTAGGTACTAAGTTTTAAAAACGGCTTTAGTAAAGCACCGAATTTTAAAGACATCTTAATTGCAAATTAATTCTTGCTTTAGCATCCGAAACAGTTAAGACTAAATAATAATTGAAAATTTTTTGGATAATCTGGTTAATATTTTAGGTGATATAAAAGGGAATAATTTGAGGAGAAAAAAATCATTCTGTTTTGGTGTGTTAAGGATATTATGCAAAAATTGTTGTTACACTTACAAAATGCAATGCTACTAACCCTACTGAAAATGTTTTCCATTGTTTTGAATATCCCTTATTGGTTACCTAAAAGTTTAAAATTGAGCGAGGTGAGAAATGAATAAATTTTGTACTAGCTTAAAGCGCTTAAAGTTATTTAAGGATAAAAACAATTTCCTTGTGTCATCATAAATCTTTTACGGGCCAGTGTTATAAATAAAATAATAACATCTTAAAAAAAATTCATGTCAGAAAATTGAAGGAAACCTACACTTCACAATCTCTGTACTGTCTCATACACGTAAAGTTAAAAGGAAGTTACGTGACGCGAAAAATACTTTGAAAACCTTTTCGGGACTCCTTCACAAAAGCATCTTAATCCTTCAGGATCATACGGACGAAGTGATAACAATAAGCACCTAAACTAAAAGGAGGGCGCATTCCTGTAGTCCAACCAATCCTGCGTGGGCGTACAATAAGATTAAAGGTTAAACTTTTCACAATAGTATTGCTACTATCTGTCCCTTCATACAAGGGTGCCGTGGGAGTGTAGAAGAATAGAATAGCCGCTAAGGTGATTGGCCAATTTTATTAAACCATTGTGTTAAACCTTTTGTTGTCCATTCCTTCTTTCACTTCTTTCAGTGAGCCCCTTGATACCGAAAAAGTTTCATAAAATTTAGTCTACAACAGCAGCAGCAGAACAGATATTCTCGAGAGCCATGCCAAGAATACATTTAGCACGTATTTAGAAAACATGTTTAACCATAATCATTTACGGATCTCAATTTTGATGTGTCGTAAAAGGGACCACCCGAAAAAATTGACGATTTGAGCTAAATAGCTCGCAAGTTTATTACAGCTGTAAAGTGACGCAATTATCTGACAACTGTCGGCCGCATCGTTCCTAAAAGTATTTCAAGGGTTTAAGTGCTCAGATACTCATAGTAACTTTAGCCTTCTTATAAAATCCGCAGGACTGCAAATAATTCTGACTTTGTAAAAAAGGAGCATCCTGCGGTGTCCCCGGAAACTATTGACCGCTCTGTTTAATGGCGAGTCAAATTAGAAACAGCACGTTTCCTGTGGCGAGGTTAACCCCAATAAAGCTACCATTTGGAGCATATCTGCAACTTTGTATAACTTTGTGTAGCCAGTAAAGTTTTATGCTTACGAAGCTTACTATTCTACTCATGTAATATGTAAAATCTATTTAGAAGTTTTTATTGCTTCCACATTGGAGTTCTACTTTACACGCCAGTTGTTTACTTGAAATTAACGCTTTGTTTGTTTGTTATCTTCTCATGTCGAGAACAAACACGTAACAGGAAGTTAATTCTAACACTGGTTGGGGTGCATTATACAAGTTACATTATACAACAATTTTAATATAAATTGCAGTTACATAGATAAAATTATTAACTGTTGACAATTACGTAAACAAAATATTTTTTTTGTCCAACCATTTTATTAGATACCCTGTTGGGTTTATACATTTACTGGCGTTATATCTTGTTTGGTATTGCTTTCTACAACATTGTATTGGAAGTTCTAGGTACATCGCAAGGTCTTGATACAAAGAACAATCGAGATCGATCAATAAAGTTCATTTGCCGACATTGATTTACTCTGCTCTACCTATCTGTAGTCTGGAGATATCTTCGAACTTTCTCTCGCTTTATCCGATCATTTACAATAAAATTGAATGTTTGAACACATCACCAACTTTACTTTAAAACCGTAAAAATTTCTAATTCGGTCAAGAACTAATTCTTCTGTAAATATAAAAATCGAATCTAGTTTGTTCCCATTTCTCGAGCTTCACGACCTTTACTAAATTCCTGGAAGATAAATATTTGCAGAGGGTGGAAAAATTACTTCCTTTCCTTGAACAGCTTCTTTCGTTTTCGACCCCACTCGAAATTTTATTTTAATGGAGAAGTAATTATAATAGAATACCTAATAAAATACTTATTGATAAATTGAACAGTCTTTTCATTTACATATATCAGGAGTTAGGGAATAATAATGCGTTTTCAGTGCTTAAACTTTAATTAAGAACTTGAATTATTAATGGTAAAACATTTAAAATGAAGTGTTTGAGAAAAGAGAAAAGTACGAGTAAGCTCACCTGGCTACAAAGCTCTCCTTTCACGTTAAATTTATACAGGGACCGGAAAAGCGCATAGGGACTCTCCGATTTCCCGGCATTGCAGTTCCACAGTAGTCTCTTATTAATCTTACATTTTGTCGCTTCAGGAAAATCGATTAGTACCTGAAAATTTTAAACACAAACGTTCTCCGAATTGGTCACGGTGTTGTAAAAATCTTATATAATTTCTTATTTATGATAAACGTTCTTTATGTACTATTGGAATACGATTATTTATGCTTTATTACAATTTAGGTCAAATTATTGAGGCTTTTGATAGCACTAGGCGGCACTAGGTAATACGTATAACGTTCAAAACAAATATTAATATTTTTCAGCTTTAATGTAGGTACTACGAATACAATTTTATTACACACGATTTTGATTTTAAATAAAATATACGTTTAATTGGACCAGTAAAACGTTTCATGTTAAACGTTGGTTTTATTTATGCCATGTAGTACCTACTGAACAGAAAACATTTGAATTGGTTGTACTATTCGATGTTTTATAAATTACCTCTGGTTCAACACCTGCATAAGCATATAACTATGTTAGCTTGACACAAAGCAGATAAATATTTAAACACCTAAACGCGCCTTAAGTTGTCATTATCTTAAAATTCACGTAGGTAGTACTATATATTTTTATATCCTTAAACTGAAGAACCTTTAAACAATTTATGGAATCTATTATACAGGGTGTCTCTAAACCTAGTACCATAAATTTACCAGCCGCTTCCTGACGCAAAAATAAGTCGAAAATGTCTATAAAAATTTTGTCCTAAACCGCAGCATAAGGAAGCTACACGTCTTGGAAAATGGTGTTGAAAAAACGGAAAACAATTCCATTTTAAAAACGGTTTGAGATAAAAAATCGAAATTTTGTATGCAGCCTAACCTATTGAAGGTATAAACAGTACGAACACTTACTGTAACTATTTTTATTTTAATTTATTTTTCATTAAATTAATTTACATACAAATCTAGCATTCTAAATTGATTTTAGCTAAACAGAAAATCTGCATTTTATAGGAAACGGTTAGTCCAAGGGAGTTGAAACAAGAGCACCTTTTTTGTTAACTAGGGAACAGGGAATACAAATCTCTAAACTAAAATGGAAAAAAACAAAAGGTTAAGAAAAACGGGTTACAAGAAGTAGGTGATAACCCCCATTCGCGTCGCCCCTGGTTACTTTACAAAAAAAAATAGTAGAAAGTTTGTACCTTTAATAGGGTAGGCTGCCTGCAAAATTTCAATTTTTTATCTCAAACCGTTTTTAAAATGCAATTGTTTTCCATTTTTTCAACACCATTTTCAAAGACATGTAGCTTCCTTATGCTGCGGTTTAGGACAAAATTTTTATAGACATTTTCGACTTATTTTTGCGTCAGGAAACGGCTGGTAAATTTATGGTAGGTACTAGGTTTAGAGACACCCTGTATTTTCTGGGAGTTTACCAAGGCGTGAGCCTGTAGCGTTTGTACTAATATTCGTACAGATCTGGTTACTGTGCTTACACCCACATTCTGTAAACTGTCGTATACATAAAACTAAGTTAACGAGATTCATTGGCGAATCTTATACAGGGTGTCTTAAAAAAGAGATTTATAGGGCATGTACTACGGTCGAAAACAAGTTAAAAAGTCTTAATAAATTTTTTTCTAAATTTGCATAACTTTAGGATTTTGTTTGCTGAGCAGAGTTGGCCTTGAGTCACATTAAAAAATTTCGTCCTACTACATCTAGACACGATCGACATCTTCGTTCAAAGGAACACCCTTTCAAAAAAGCCAGGATTGGCTTGAATTATCTGCTAACAGTGGTTGAGGCAATTATTGAAGATTGTTTACAGGTGTTGGGTAAACTAAACTTTGTATACTCAACCATTGTAAGCGGTAACTTCAAATTAAGCTGTCTTAAAGCAAGGTATGTAACTTAAAGTCAGCTCTGCTCACCAAGGAAAATCCTTAAATTTGCCGACAGACACATGCACAAAAAATCTTTGTTGTATCGGAAACGGCTCATTTTTGGACCTAGCTAGATTGAAACATCAACAAGCAACCCACATAGAGTTCCGAAAGTTTATTTTTGGGGTTTGGTATAACTTTACCTCAAGAGTATTTCGTTCAATTTAATCAAATCTGCATCTCTCACAATAAGCGTGATCCCCATACTGATTGAGAATGAGTCTGTGGATACACTGGTATACTATTATAGTATTGTAAAATTGACCCTTTAATTACATAGGTAACTATTGAGTATAGTGCCACATCTCAATTATTTTCTGCAATTATATGTTACTTGATTATTTTATAAATATAAAGTAATATTGTTTGCTTTGTTTGCTTAAGTACAACATTTATTTATCAGTATTCTGTTCCACAATTTATTACATTATCACATTTACAGTAAATATTTTTATTTAACAGTCTTATGTCGTAATATTATCTCCACCTTATAGTTAACTAACAAAACCTTACCTATAGTCTAACTTAAATTAATTGGATTTCGTAAAAATGAAATGATTATAAATTACTTGCCATTAATAATATATTAATTATTTAGAAAATAAATATGTTTGACTTTTCACTCATTTTATAAAAACTTTAATACTATAAACTATAATTAATTAAATACACAAATCAAACGTTTTACGTAAAGGAAGAATAATAAGTTCTTAAAAACGCAAGAACTAAAATAGGTTGCCATATGACATTCACAGTGGAGGAATTACGGCTTTTCAATTTCATTGTTTTAGGTTTGTTTTTTTCCGGAAGATTGGGATCATAAGCAAGAACTTCAAAATTTTTCTTTTCGTGAAGGTATTTATCATTCATTACAGTATACAACCCTAGAAAATCGGGCGAATTGGTAACAAGAACTTTCCCTATGGCTATCTCGTCGTCTGTTATAACTCTTCCAATATACACGCCGTAGTTTTTCTCGATTCCACCGGAAATCAAATGTACGTTCGTTAAATTTTTAATGTCCTGAGGGGTCGTTTGGATCCACCTAAAATGCTCAGGTTGGTGAGAGCAAAGAATCTGAAAAACAATGTTTTATATTTCAAATTATTTATACAATCTTACAAGACAGAAATTATTTATCCTGTTTTCTAATTAGAAATACCTGAACGTGTTTTGATGCTAAATTTTTCTGATATCCCCATTCGTACATCATTTTCTGTTCTGCTTCGCGTATTTGACCAGTTACTATTACTTGATTTTCACAATCTTTGTGCACGGTCTGCCCAATGTATGTTGTTTTCCCCCTTTTATCCATACCTCCGGCTAAAGCATCATGTGGTATATCACGAACGTATTGCCTCCAGTAATATCCTGAAATATATTTCAAAATTTAACTCATATAGGAAATATACGGGAAGTTGCAGCATTGATAGTAGGTTAATAATAAATTTAGTTGACCGATTTGGTCCCAATTTGAATTGGCCGATTATACATTCCATAATACTTTCTCTTCGTTATAACACAATTTTTCCGATTACTTCAATTTAAAATATATTCACCAAATACTATCCATCATAGTAACATAATGTAAATTTACTTACCAGTAGCTAAGTCATCACGCTGTGCACTTGAATTTGCTTGAACACCAACCCCTACGGTATACACCACGATACAAAACGTTAACCAAAAAACATGCATTTTGCTTATTACAAAACTTAATAATAATGATTTATTTTCTCTTCTGCTTTATATACCACATACTTAAGATAGTAAGTGATAACGTTAATGTAAACATATTTTTAACATCCAAGTTTTTAGTTATAATTTCTGTGAGATAATCTATTGACCAATTTATTTACATTGAATTATTGAGCTATCTTCGTTTCAGCGTAAAACGCCTTCACTGGCAAAATGTAATTTATTATGATTTGGTTGACGTAATGCTTTTTCATCCGTACCTATTATAAGTTTAAATTCTTCTTAAGAGTTGGAGTTTGGAGTTTTATCAATGAATATTTCTGTGTAATTTTGTATCAACACTTTCTTGCACACAATATTTTTTCTACAACGCAAATTATTAATACATTAAAAAAACTTAAATAATATGAATTTCTTGCAAAAATCTTAAATTCGATTTTAAGACAAAGTGTTTGTTTTGTAACTATAAGAAAATTCGTGCGACAAAAGTTTTGCCGTATGCTGCTATAGGCAACAACATTGTAAACGGCCGTCGTAAAACAAAACACAACTTTGCAATCTAATATTAGTAGGTACATTAAAGATTACTTTCCCTGTGGGTTGTATAGGAAATAGTTATTTGTATCACAAGGCCAAAAACAGCACATTTGCGAGTGTGACTTGTGAGTAAGGTTGCAGTTCGAGGCGGAACTCCGAGTCCTGTAAGTAGGAGCAGTCGCAAAACTGTTTCTGAACGTGTAATACACAAGTTTTTTTGTGCCAATGTTTGTTTAAATAAATTAAATTTATATTTAAAATTTAGTATGTATTAGGAATTTTTTTTATGATTTTAAAATCAAGATTCCTTGTTTCCTGGTATTCATTTTAATTAATTAATTTATTTTCTTACAATTTCCATTGACGTTTATTTATAAATTTCATTATCTTTGATTTAATAATGGATACACCGGCGCATATTAAAGATTATATTCAAATCACCACAGTGGCTCAAATAGGTAATCGTATTTGTAAAATTTTGCTAATTTATTTGTTTGATCGTTTCCGACCGCGATGCACAAATTTGACTTTGACAGATTGAGTCGATGCTGCCAACCAATAACCTTCAATTCCTACTTTTTGCCGGCCTAGGACGGAGAAACCTCTGTTTCTGGCAGATTTCGCGATGCAGAAACTCAGTGATGCCGACCGGATAGTCCTTACGCTAGGTCGGTTTTGCTAGCAAATCGCTGTCGACACAGTTTCTCTTCAGAAACTGTTAGGGGACATCCTAGAGAGTACCCCGATGTAAGGTGGACATCCGGAAAATTGAGCAATCAGCCGCCATATTGGAAAATGTGAAAATGTGAAAAAAGTGTTTATCTCACGAACGAGTGGTCCGATTTTCACAAACTTTTTTTTGTTTTGTAGCTTATTTAATTGTTATTAATTTATATGCTGAGCGCAAATTAAATACTGGACGTAAATAATTGAAAAAGGGCTCTAACTGAACCCCTGAAACGTACACAATTTTAAAACGCTTCCACTTTATTGAAACACACGGATTTCCTAAAAGTTATATGTATCATTGTAACCGCCATCATTAATAGATCAAAATGTTTTTTTAAAGTGCTTGAATAATGTACTAGATGCCGAGATATTAATTATTTTATAATATTACGGCACGTGCGATGTCCAGAGTATGGGCAGTCGCGGCTGCTTGCGGGGGTAAGGGACGAAGGTCCCCTCCAGGTTACAATAGCTGCAACTTGCAATCTATCTTTAAATAGGTGCAATTTGTTGTATTTGGTTTCTAATACCTACATTATTTGTTAATTTTCCAATAACAATGAGTGCACCTATTACTTTGACAAATAACTGTGAATTTTTTGATGATCATAAATGTATATTTTAGTCAAAAAAATACAATGAGCGACTTTCAAGTACCGAACATGGCAAAAGAAGCATGAGAGATATTGCTGCAATAAAAGGAAAACATAATGTAATCAATAAACATTTGAAACTATTAGACGCCAATAATTTCCCTTTTGTATATCGCTCGAGAAATCTATGCTGTAAAACGTTTACTTACTGAAAAAATATACCTAGGTACATAAAATAATTAACACAAAAATCAACAATCGAACAATCCGAGTACCAGTACATGTGTCTATTAGAAGTTAAACACTATAAAACCAAATTGTATAAAATGTAATAACAACAAATGAAGGGAAATGCCGTACAGTACCAGATTTACTTTTTAGAGGCTAAAAGTTACTTTGAAGATTCTGTTTTTTCGCGTACACCTTTATTAAAGTCTGTAGAAGATGTATTTGGACAAGACATTTATGTTCGTAAAGATTGTTTATACAAATATATAATCAAATACGAACGCGCGGTTGTAAATGATAACAAAATCAAAATTGAATCTGTTTGCCAAGATGTGATAGATTTGATTACTAACCATATTTTCCCATTATTGAGGTGAAAGGGTTATGCTTTAACAAATATTCGAGAAGATATAAATAAAGCACTACCTGCCGAGAAACATTTAATCACTTGGCAGGTAAAGTCAATCTTACACTAAATTTCATTTTGATTTCGCAATCAATTGCAACTGCGTGTTCATATTTGATTATATATTTGCGCAAACAATCTTTATGAACATAAATGTCTTGTCCAAATACATCTTCTACAGACTTTAATAAAAGTGTACGCGAAAAAACAGAATCTTCAAAGTAACTTGTAGCCTCTAAGCCTTGTTCGATTGTTGATTTTTGTGTTAATTATTTTATGTACCTAGGTATATTTTTTCAGTAAGTAAACGTTTTACAGCATAGATTTCTCGAGCGATATACAAAAGGGGAATGATTGGCGTCTAATAGTTTCAAATGTTTATTGATTACATTATGTTTTCCTTTTATTGCATTCCTTCGGTACTTGAAAGTCGCTCATTGTATATTTTTGACTAAAATATACATTTATGATCATCAAAAAATTCACAGTTATTTGTCAAAGTAATAGGTGCACTCATTGTTATTGGAAAATTAACAAATAATGTAAGTATTAGAAACCAAATACAACAAATTGCACCTATTTAGAGATAGATTGCAAGTTGCAGCTCTTGTACAATGCGCGTAACCTGGTGGGGACCTTCGTCCCTTACCCCCGCAAGCAGCCCTGACTACCCATACTCTGGACATCGCACGTGCCGTAATATTATAAAATAATTAATATCTCGGCATCTAGTACATTATTAAGCACTTTAAAAAAACATTTTGATCTACTAATGATGGCGGTTACAATGATACATATAACTTTTAGGAAATCCGTGTGTTTCAATAAAGTGGAAGCGTTTTAAAATTGTGTACGTTTCAGGGGTTCAGTTAGAGCCCTTTTTCAATTATTTACGTCCAGTATTTAATTTGCGCTCAGCATATAAATTAATAACAATTAAATAAGCTACAAAACAAAAAAAAGTTTGTGAAAATCGGACCACTCGTTCGTGAGATAAACACTTTTTTCACATTTTCACATTTTCCAATATGGCGGCTGATTGCTCAATTTTCCGGATGTCCACCTTACATCGGGGTACTCTCTAGGATGTCCCCTAACAGTTTCTGAAGAGAAACTGTGTCGACATCGATTTGCTAGCAAAACCGACCTAGCGTACGGACTAGGAGGCACGGAAACAACATTTTAATGCTATTTCCTGTGCCCTTACGTAACCCCTGGATTAAAAAAGGTTCTGTGTGTAATCATTAATTGCCATCTTATCTTGTGTATTCACTCACTCTGATTTCTGGTGATGACAACAAACACTGAATATCTACCTCATATTGTATGTGGTAAATAAAAGAACCTTGTTTTAAATTAATCCCCAATTGTACACACACTGGGGTTTCACCTGCCTTCTGCACAGGCACTCGACTTGATGGCTGTCAACACTAAACAGAGAATGAAGTTTGCACAGAGCAGTAGGTGTAAGTTAACTTCCATCATGTTTACACTTGAGAAGCTTACTTCAAGAGACTAATAAGTTAACTTATTGCAAAAAAAACTTGTAAAAGTTTACCTCGGATTATTAAACAAAACAATAAAAATTAAAAGAGAGAAATACATTTTTTTTATAGTGAATTAATCACTTAAACTGTAGGTATCTACCGAGTATTACTAAGTATGCAAGTGTAAGATACGAGACGAAAACGTAAAAAATTTATGCAACATCTTCGTTGAATTATTCCAAACTTCCGAACTTCTTAAAAGTAAATTCATAGTTTAACTGCTTTATAACAGCTGTAAAATGTTGGAAACGAAGTCTTTATATAATTCGCGATAACCATTCTATAAACGATTTCTAAGCTTCCTACTAACAAAATTAAAACGATTTCTTTTCTCAAATTTCAAAATATTTCTATAATCCAGAGATTCTTAAGTCATATTATGTAAACATAACTAAATGATTTTTATGTTCGGTTTCTGGAAACAAATTTTTGAAACTCATAACCTTATGTATTATTCCATATTCAAAAATTCATAGCGACCGCAATTTTGAAGTTAGGGAGTTCGGTAACAAACTGTTTCCCTTGAACTATGCATGGTCTTCTTTTATATGCGCTAGTCAAATTTGCAAAATTCTGCTACCAAAAAATATGTATGTCTTACGCTTCCGGCTTCGGACTTTTTGAAAGGCTTAGTTTGTCAGTAAGTTTTCGATATACCCCGTAATTTCAAATTTCATCAAATATGATCACTAGTTTCGGCGTTAGAGGCGTTAGTTACTACATACACATAGCGAATTGTTATCTGGTTGAGAAGGTAACCCAGCAAATTTGAAATATGACTTAAATTATCATTTTGTATGTCCGCACGCATGTCCTTTCTTGAAACGCGTAAACACATTCTGGGTCACGTTTATTTCATCCAAGCAACTCAATGATGTGAAAAATTAACTTTGCCAAGTGTACAGCCGAAAACTCATCTCTGCAATAAGCCATAAACTAAACACAGCGGACACACGACACGGTCTTATAAAGCCGGTCTAAAGATCTTATTCGAAAAGCAAGTATATGAGAATAAGTAGATGAATTATTTATGTTAGCAGGTTAATGCTGTTGCTAAAAGAGTATAATTAAATTTTTATACACGCCCGGTGCTGGCTGCAAGTTACTTCAATTGCCTTAAACATTCTTAACAATATTCTTAGTATACCGGTTTGTTTATGTAATTTCTCATAACTTATTCCAGGAAGGCTACTATCTTAATTCGGAAACATTAACATCAATTCCGTTTAAGTGAACATAAAATTCCTATTCAAATACTAATAAACCGATGTAAAAGGTTTTATCACATTTACTTGGTATTTCAAATCTTCCGTTCAACCTTTTATCAAAACAAAACAATTTTGCCAAACATAATAAGTGATAAGTGCCTGTTATACATATCTTTATAACCAGCCAGTGTTATTATATTTAAAGCTATTTCTTCTATGATTAAATAAGTTTAATTAGTTAAATTAATAATGTATTGTGTTTTCTTCTTAAACAGCACATTTTGATTTATTCTGATTTACGTCGTAATTTTTTAGCCAGTTATATTAGAGAAATACTCAAAACACTTAGTTAGTAAATGGAATTAAAATAAAGAATACCTTTTGTCCTGAAATTTACTTTTAAACCTGCCGCAGTAAGTTACAGCTAGTCAATCATTTCAAAGCTCAAAAGAGACATCGTCCTGATTTAAACTTTTCAGGACCATTAAGATTTTTAATAGAATTGAGAATCCTACATAGAAAAAGAAAGTTCGTGTAACTTATCAGTTTCCAGTTATGCTGCTTTTAAAAATACATACAACATGATGTCTAAAAATAATAAAGAAAGGAGTCTCCATTACTCGCCTGTCGCATTAGTTCCACCCGGTTAGCTGAATTTAAATGAAAACTAAAGTTCTGTTTATAAATAAATGAAAAACTCGAAAGGAAAGTAGGTACTACTTTAGCATGTTTCTAACAATTCATAACGTGCAATATTTTAAGTTTAGATTAGAGGACATAAATAGTACAGAAGATAATTTCTTCTAAAAAATGAGATAAATGTGTATCGTTCGCGGATGAATTTGTTTTTGTGTTAGGTACCCGCACGTTATCTGTTACGCATACGGGTAGCTTAAAATACAAAATAATTACCTATACCCTCTTGTCAGCCCATCAGAGGTTGCTTTATCAGAAATACGACATTTTATCACAATCTACATCATTTACATACAGGATGTTTCCTAAAAAAGCGCCTCGAGCCATAACTTCCTTCTTTTAAAATTTTAGACCCAACAAACTACGTTAAATTTTAAATCGTAAGACAAAAGTTATCTTTCGACACCACCCTTTTTAAGCTACGGTATGTTCATTTTTTTTATTTTACATAGAACTCTCTGTATATTTTTATATGTTTGGATTCAGGGTGAAATTTTGTATACTGCAGTGTGTTTGATTTGTTGTTTGGAAAGGTATAGAGGTTTTTTTAAATATTTTTATGTTGAATCTAGACAGCCGTGAGCTACCATAAAATCAAATGCTCTATGCAGAATTTCATCCGGAATCCAAATATGTAAAAATATACAAGGTGTTCCATTTAAAATAAAAAAGAGAAAATACGATTGGGGACAAAACAAATCGGGGTACATTCAAGAAAACTTTAGTTAATCGAACAATCACATTCAAATTTTAACTATTGTTATGGCTAAATTTATTTTTTAAATTAAACTTGAAAACCTTAACTTTAAAAATAAATTTGCTTACATACTTAACCTTGGTCCCAAAAAAGCAGATAATATACGGAGATAATGATATCACACAAAACGTGTTAACTTCTTGTGAAACTTTTCAATGCCAAAATTAACTTTCTTTTGCTTTTAGAATGTAAATAAATATTATTCTGATAACTAGAAAATACCAGGCACGTATACAGGATTGTTTTTCGGGAAGGGGCTGATACTAGATACTGATACCTACTAAACTTTCTGTGAAATATTTATCCTCTACACTTACGGACGACATCAATTGCCAGAATCATATGACCCCCATTTAACATAACATTACAATCACACTTTGCTTGATGATACACTGCTTATTAAATAAAAAAAAACTACGTGTTCTTGATTTAACATTTTCAGAAAATTTTTCAATTAATGCATTTTTCGTAATTTAAGCCGACTTTCAGAAATCATAAGTTATAGATACGAGTTCGATGTTCATAAATTGTAGCTTCCTTCAGCTGAGGCCGTTAACTATGATAAAAATTTCGGAAGGGTAACCCCCTCAACCTACCCTTTAGATACGCACCAGTAAAATATTGTAGAAAAAAAAACAAAATTTTGTAACTTTTACATTTTATTAAACATAATCCTTATAACATTTAAATATCTTACAATACAAAATTAATCACATTTTAAATTTTTTAACTCAACACTTGACGTGAAGTAATAAGTTAAGCGAATGTTCAAATCCTAAATTATAAATAATAGTACAGTTTCACAAAAACATTATTACAATAAATGTATCACATTTTGAAATATTAATAGAAAAACAATCTCTTACGAATAAAACAGGGCCCGTAAAATAACAAGAGCTAAAATAGGCTGCCATACACCATTGACAGGAGATGAATTAGGGCTTTGCAATTTTAATGCTGTAGGATTTTGATCTGTTTTATAAGTCAGAACATCAAACGAAGAAAAAACATGAAGATATTCTCCATTCATTGTGGTATACAGTCCTTCAGAATTAGTTCTATTGGTAACCAAAACTCTTCCTACAGCCACTTGTCCTCCTGTAGATACTCTTCCAATATGAACAACATAATTTTTCTCAATTCCACCAGAAACCAAATTCACACCCTTCAAATTCTGTAGTTCTGTTGCATTGGTTTTAACCCATTGGAACAGTTCTGGATTACGGGTACAAAGGATCTGTAAATATTATATTACGTAAGACTAATTATATTTTAATGGATCTAGCCTAGATTATTATTTTGCTACACAACTAACACATACCTGAATATGGCTTTTAGTTTCATGTTCTTCATAACCCCATTCATAAGTCATTTTCTGCTCGGCTTCTAATATTTGTCCAGGTAGCACCATCGGTGTTTCGCAACCTGTATAAAAAGTTTGTCCAATGTATGTTGTTTTTCCTCGCTTATCTTTTCCTCCAGGAAAAGCATCTCGAGGTACGTCCCGTGTGTATTCTCTCCAGTAATACCCTTAAAATACGTAAAAAGTTTGTAAATCCAAAACATTTGCAGATTATTTTTTTCTCTTGCTTTCTAATTTAATTACTTTATACCAGAAAATTGTCTGAAACCATTTATATAATTAATTTTGCTTACCTTTTTCTAAATTACTATCAGATGAGTGAGGATTTGCTTTAACATTAACACCGAAAATCAATGTTAAACAACAAAAGGTTAACCCAAAAGACTTCATTTTGCTTGTGTTGTTAAAAGTAACAAACTGCGATTGCTTTATATACGTCTTATATTTAACATTTAAGATAAGTGATAACATTAGCGCAAAAACATACGCTCCTGGAATTCTAAATAATTCTGATTTTAGGTATCATAATCTCCAAGTTGTTTACATACTAAGAATATTTTTATTTCAACGTCAACAATTTTCATAAATATTATTTATTCATATAAATTTTTTTTGTAAAGCTGATTAATAGGAAGTGATCGCGTTTTTCGTTTTGATACGAACAACTGTTCAATCAGACCCCTCATAAATATTTCTAATCTGTGTATGGACGCGCTTACTAACTGCCATCAATTAATATCGAGATTGTAACTATACCATGCATAACACACTTGAGCGTAAATATTTTATAATTAAAATTGCAATGCCCTTTAGTAAAAGTTTAATTTCAAATTTTTCTTAATTCAAATTTTTTTGTACCTTTATTCTGTAATTAGGCAACATGCCTGTTGAATAAAGTACCATTATTATTAACAGTCTTTATAAATCGCCCTCTAATAAATAATTAAAGTATTACCTACCTTAAGCTTGTTGCCCACTTGTCCGTCACTTTCCAGCACGGCACGTACCGCCAAAATGCGGCTAGGATTAAACACATATAATTAAATGAAGAATCGCTCACTTTTCCGTTCCGTCGCGGCCCGTCATAGACAGCAGTGGGCTATGGTAGCGTCAGTTGACGGACGGCGCTGTACCGGAACGTGACGGACAAGTGGGCAACAAGCTTTATTCTTATATTACCGCCATTAGAAATTTGGAAATAATGGATGATTATAACATTCCAGTTTGAATAACAGGAAATCCATGCAAATATGAAAATAATTCATGGTTCTGTATATATTTTCTGATTTCGTAATACAACGGTCATAAATCCCAAACCGTATTTTGCATTTTACATCACATTTTATGGTTTAAGTTTTATGGACGAAACATATTGAACATTTTTAGTGCATATTTTAAATTTTTAGTGTATTTGCAATCTGCGTATGTAGCCTTATTACAATGCTAGAGTTCATGTTTAGTGTCAAAATTTAAATATGGGCGCTGTACGTCGTCTAGGAAAGCGTGTACTTAAAGAAATCATATGTAGAAAAGAAGCGCTCCTAATATACATACTTTTTAAGTTTGATCCCCTATTTGAAATCAAAGAAATTGTTAGAGTCACATTTCATACAGTTCAAGAGAAATTAGATGGCTCGCAAATTGAGTAAACTAGCAAAAGAGAGGACTTAAGCGTTTAAACATGAGGTTTGTTCGTTTGTCTGCACTAAATGGTACCAACTGAACTGAAGTGACGTCATCTATGCACTCTCTGCACCTACTCTAGAGCAGGTGTAGAAAGTTCATGTTCAGTGCAGACAAACGAACATACCTATGCGGTAGCTGTATTTTCTCTCTTCTTTACCACTGCGCACCTGGAAATAATCTTTTGTTTCCACTGAAATATTGGAATGTCAGATGTAACCATCAGAACATCACAGGGGTGTACCCAACACTTTAACGGTCCATTAATTATTTTGGTTACACCTAAAATAAAACACTAATTATACAACCTGCAAATATGGAAAATAAAAGTGTATTTATGTGTATGAGAATTCGACTCCCCTCTCTTAAACTTTCATTTATTATAGCTGCTGTACTAGAAACTAACTTAATACTGTTCTGGGTTAGATAGTAACATATCCCAGAAAAGTAAACATTAGGAGATTTGTATTTTACCAAACACGAATCGTTTCGTTTTGTAGGAAGCTTATATAGGTTCGTTAACAGTCCCCCGTGACTAACGTACAATGTTTACAACTGGAATCCACAAATTTGTATTTAGTAAACAAACAAAACCTCCAACGCATATCACAATGATCAGCTTTTTGCAGGATTATAACTTACGGAAGATTCCCTTCTATGCGCATTACATTACCGTCTCGGAGTTTAGAACTAGTTCACGTTGGTTAAATGCAATTTATCTATAGCTCATGCGGAAGACTAAAGTAAGTTATGCAACTCGAAGTAAAGTTTCCACTGTGTAGTGTATAGATTTAGTGATTAACCCTCCGGCATGATAAGCAATAAACTAGAAATAAAAATCATTATAAAACGTCCATTCGAGGCCTTACTTTATCGGCACAATTAAATCAGGGCAGGATTTATTAAAAGTAAAAAAGAGTTCCTCAATCCTTCAAAACTGCTTCCATAAAGTTTGGTATGCGAATTTAACGTCCAAGTTCTGTCCATTTTTTAGAATATTAGTTCATGCTATTGACACAGGAGGAGAATGTATTTGCCACAGTGCAACGTCACGTATAGCTAATATCCACCCCTTTAGAAATCTGCTACGATGTTATCCTAGGGACATATTTGGCTTACACAGTGTCCTAACACTAACTTAACTCAAACAGTGCTTTTGAAGTACAAACACTAGTAGAAGCACCAGAAGCTTACAGTGCTTCTACCACTACAATATGACCATTACAAGACAATTATCTAAAAATTCATAATAGATTACGATATCCGATATCTCCTACGGGTTAAACAAATCCTCAATCCGATCAATGGAATTCTTGAACCATTTCATTCCTCCGAAATCCATAAACACACATCTTAGTGAGAACATGGATATCTCGTTTCAGGGATCACTGATTAATAGCAATTTATTAACTAGGCCGACAAACGTCGCATAACACCGCCGAACTAGAGATATTCTAAGGACACAGTTAGCGGTATCGGGGGAAATACACAATTCGGTAATTCGCCAATTAAAGTTGGGTCATGTTAGAAACTTAAATAACATTCTTACAGTTTCCTTTTCTATTTGAGGCTGCCTATACGTGAATTCCCAAAAACAAAGTTAAGTATATTTTAAACACCAAACAGGCCCCACTGACTTTAAGTTAGTTGCAGTTTGAGAATTATTTTTCACAAACTCAGTGGACTTGTGAATACATACGCTCAGCTGCTGGGTCCCTCTAGGCGTAAGTGCTATCTATCCGTTTGTATAGATGCGTGACTTTCTTCTGTATATATCGATCCCGTACAGTCTCGTTTTTCTCGCTACGCATTGAAATGATTTCCAATTCTGTCTCGCGAACTACTGTTGAATACCAAAAAGGAAATGTTTATTTTTAGCATAGTTCAGATTGTTATATGTGACACAGTCTTAACTTCTACTACATCTTTCTTCGTGTCAATTTTGGCTTCAATCTATACGTCACTGCTAATTTTATATCCCATATCACAACATCCTCTACAGCAATTATTAATTTATTTGGCCATAATGCCATGGCATGACCGAGACTCGAACTCTTTGGTTTCTATTTGGACTTTCAACCAAAAATTTTAATTTGTTTGTTTTTAGAAAAACTGGGATAATACAGAAACGCCAATTTAAGCTTGAATCACGTTAGTAGGTACTTGTTTACGGAAGTCGAGCAGACAAATAAGTCGCTGTGTCATTGTTGTATTTGAAAGAAGTTTATTTGTCTTGAGCTTTTTTATTCTATAAATTAGAATTTGTAATATCAGAATTGCAATGAATAAATTATTTAATCTAAGTTTCAATTTTAGATTTACATTATTCGAATAATAAAAATGTTCTATTTCTGTTTTGATGTTTTATAGTATACTGCACCCTTTCCGAAGCACTTCATTATAATATAATGCAAAAACTATGTATAACAGCTCTGAGCCGTTCTTTATATTTGAATAATGGCATAACAACTGGGGCGCATTATATAAAGCACACTCCCCTATGCGAAGCTGATCCAAAGTCGTGCCCTTTGACTGATGATAACCTCCCATGAGGAAAAATGAAAAACACATTCAAATAAAGTAAATCTATATAGCATTCAAATGGCGGTATATTGATTGATATAAATTTTATAAAAATGGTATTTCCGTTTAAATTTATTTGGAAAGCTATAAATAACTTTCTTTTAAACCAATTTTTTATCTTGCAGAAAACTAGCAGAGGGTAAATATTATTCCATACTTCTAACATGACATTTAGAACAGTAACATAAAACCTGAAAAAATATAGTTCATCTTTTAAGCGTTTTTGCCTCAGTTTTTGTTCAGTAGAATCAGCATATAATAATATTCCAGCCAGATAGTATCATTATTTTCAAACTAGAATAAAGTCCTACTTTTAGGAAATACAATACATCTTTGATGTAATTAGAAGAGCCTCGCTGTTTAAATCTTTATTGACAAAGTACGATGCAACTATACTCATATAAATTTAGAAAAGCAACTGTGTTGCACGTTTTTATTACTAAATTGGGAAATCTCGAAACTGAAGAATGTACCTACTTCAACGAAGTTACACAGCATAAATTTAATGTATTCATACAACGTCCATAGTAGATATTTGTACATGGAAGTGATTTACACCTTACATTGTGTCCACATTATTCATATTATACGGGCTACAGCATAACATACTACGTAGTTTAGTACCACTTGAATCTTTTATAGTGAAACTGTAAACAACGTGTTAGTCTTTTCTAAAACAATTTTCTGAAATGTAAATACAATTTTCGCATGGCATCAAGACTTGATGAAGTTTGTTTTACGGTCAGAATCCATAAGCAGCCTTGAGATATTGTTATATGAATAATAAATTTTGAAAGGGTAGTTAGTATAATTATTATGCACTCTGAAAAAATCTTGTTCTCTCAACAAATAATTTGTTAATGCCATACCAACAAATACGAATTCTTTGGGTTAACGCAAAAATATAATCCCATGCTATTTGTTGTCTAAGCAAAACGAATTTGTAGCTGGAAATAATAAGGCAACATATTTTTTATGTTAACCCAACAAATTTGTTGTTGACATAGCCTCAACAAATTCTTTATTGGGAGAACAAGATTTTTTTCAGATTGTATTAAAATTGTAAAAACCTTATTTACTTTACTCGATCTTCAATTTATTATGATTAACTGTTACATTTGGGTTGGGAATGAAAATGCAATCAGTGATATTTTTCAAAACTGTCAACATACAAAATGATGTCGACTAACCAACGCGCTGCGCTGATGGTAAATATAATCAACAAAAAACATGTGAAGGTTGTCAAATTAATTACTGCTGGTCAGTAATTTTCAATCAAATTGACTACCGGTTCGGTTTTTTATGATTTAGACCCGGTCTTTCCATCTCCTTATAAAGTTCCTATTAATAAGATTACCTCTACTTAAAAAAGATATGTTATAGGCTGTTCACGTTCTTAACAGTATAAAGAGTTCGCTATCAAATTTGAATTCCTATATTTCAGAAAGAAGATCGACCAGTACAAATCAACCTCAATATCCCTTCCAATATATTTTGCCTAATTTACAATAATTGGAAATTACACTGGGAAAAGGATAGATGTCTGACAGCTTTACCCTACCTGTCAGTTATCTCAGAACAGGTTGCAAACAATTATCTTCAATCCAAATATTCCCCAATTAAAGTTTATCTTCTTTTGTACAATAAACTGAAAGTTTCTAGATTAGGAAAATTAAAACTGTCCCAGAGTGTCAAAATAAATTGCGTTACAGGAGTTCGCCTAAAATAATAAAAGCCTTGAACAGATTAGGTTAACTAAAAAGTTTAACTCAAAGTAAAATTGCTGGAAAGACGAATTCTTGACTTGAAGGATAATATTGTTTGGAAAATGTGTCTGAAACGAAGTTATTTGAAAGTAATCCCAAATTATTCCATTCAATTATTATTTGGGATTATATTTTTATTCTGTAAAGAAAGCCATCCTCTGAAAACCTTATAGGTACTCAAACCAAAAACTAAATAGTCATTCCGAAACAACTTTTCAAATAATTCATCTTTTTGATTTACCTATCGAATTAAACGTAACATCTGATACTATTACGAAGAATTGTTCATTACCATTATTGTTTTATCAATTAACTTTAATTTGTGTTTTTAAAAATGTAGAAAGCGTCAATAATTTTGATAACAAGAGAGCTACTTAAAATTTCAATGTTGAAAGCATGCAGTAATCTAAAAGTTACCTCCTTAAATTCTAACTTTATCGGTCGGTTGTTCCCACTACAGAATATGTAATTAACTTTTTTTTTTGTAAGAAAGGGTGTGTAGCCTACACCAATTGAATTTTAATTTGAGGACACAATTTAAAAAGTTTTTAATTGGCGAACAATTGCTTTTCTTTTTATTCTTTACGTAAAAAATATTTGTTAGCCTTAAAGCAGAAGATCCGAATAAACATCTTTTTGCTGAATTAAGCTTAATTCGCTTTTGTGAACGTAGGGCAAAGCAGATTTAATATTCATCTCACGTAGCAGAGAATGTGTGATGCATGGAGGAGCAGTCACCTGACGTCCGCCCTAATTTGCAAACAGGTAATCTATGTTGCCCTAACAACGATGCGTTCCCGTGCTCTGTTGTGTCAAGGGCTGAAGAGATATTACACTTTACACGTAAGGTAAATTAACTACCCTGGGGGAAAATTCAAATGAAAACTTAGGGTAAACAAAAGTAGAAAGTTACATATAAACTCCACCATTATGAAAAATTACTGAAAAAAATATTATATATGGTAATATTCTGAATGGGGAATGTTCGAATAATATAATATAACAATTAAATAGTTCCTACAATATTGCTCGCGTAGTTGCACATTCTGCAAGTATATTATGCTGTTCGGTTGTAGTTTCCGATGAGTTGGTACTGCTAACTGATACAATACAACTCTCTTCCGATGAAACGGAAACATAACTAGATAATTCACACGAATCGTTCACGTATGTGTACAGACAGCAGTGTATGAGTGTAGGTAATAATATGTCAGCGAATGCTACGAGAAATCTTAAATTATAGCATACAATACCTGCGGTAAAGCTTTAAATTAATTTAAATGAAGAAGGCATTGCACAAATCTTTTTGAAACTAATTACTGCCACTACTTTTTTACTTTTACCCCACTACTACTTTTACTTTTACTACCTACATACTACTACTACCTACTTTTGCAAGTTTAAATGAAATTCAGAGAATTTGATGTATTGTTCTGGTACTTTATACAATAAGGCGAAAAACAACAACCATATTTGTCCACGCATTTAGATTTGTCAAGTTTTTGAAATATGACCGAATTGTGTGAATAGATGACGCAGAGAAAGGTGCAGTAAAATAGCGAAAAGCGAGCGGGCGATAGTAGCGTAGAAGTTAAGGATGTGACACAGATTAATGATCAGGAAAAATTGAAAAATATACTTTCAGCTTTATAAATACAGATATTACAGAGGTTGATAATTCAGAATTAGATCAAATTACAATTTTCAGGAAACTGTTTAAAATAGAAAATCAAAGCGATTTTATACATTTACAGAATCATTATTTATTATACGTAACTATAAGAACAATATTTTTATGAAGGAGTCTAGGAATGACACTTTTACATAACATCGTCCAGTAGGTAACAAAGAAGTTAGAAAAACGTTATAAGTACAGGGTGTTCCGAAAATGGCGCATAATATTTATGGGGTGTTGTAGGGGACTGACAAGGGAGTAAGGGAAAAATACAAAAAAAATCTACCTGCCGTGTTTTTGTAGTTATTAACCGAAAACGATGTGCACAATCTGGCACATCAACATTTTATAACTTGTTAGGAAGCTATTTATGGTGATTGTTACCTACTCATTATTACCTGGGAAACCATACGACTGATTTTTGAACAGAGCACAATGTTGCCAGAATCATTTTCGCGCTATCTCGATGTAAAAATGTCTTCAGTAATTATTTAATAATTTGGAATTACGTGCTTTTTTGCAATTTTTAAAATTTGGAAACAATAAAAGACATTATTTTCTACAAATAGAGTACCCTTAGTCCATTTCCAATTTTTAAAAAGTTAAAAAGTGTTAACTTTACATCTTCATATCTTACAAATTTGAGCGAAAAGACTTTTTTTAACATTTTTCTCACACTTGCTTAGCGGTACTGAACAGCGTACCATATATATTATGCGCCATTTTCGGGACACCCTGTATATAACGTTGCTGTACACATTTTTTTATTAATTAAACCAATATCAACGTTGAAGCTTACTTAACTAACTAATTATTAATTAAGTCTAAACGTGCTGTAAAAAATATACTTTCTAAGATAAATGTTTAAAACGTAAGTACCTACTTAAAGTTAGACGTTGCATTAATGCTGGTAGGCACTTTAATTATAAAAAAAGTAAAACCCGTTAACCTGTAATCCATAATGATGTCTTTAAGTTACGGTGTTAGTAATATAAACACAATTTTAATGAAAACTCAACAATAAAGTTGTTTTAAAATTAAACTCTTCGTCTTTGCATTTCAAGTTCGTCTCTTATAGCTTTGAGAGTTCTTGTTTTCTAATTATTTTCAAAGAAATCTATTTGAAAGTCCGTCATGAGTTTTCCCGACAATATTTGTCATTCTGAATACGAGTTGCTGTTGTGACGAAAATTATTTTCCAAAACCAGCAGCAACGAGTAATGAATGAATGACAGATACTGAAGAAAAACTCAGAGTAAGAGTTGTGTTCAGATGACAATTCAATGAAACAAAAATTTTGAAAATAATAATTTTCTTGGCATTTATTTGACGTTTATCTGACATAAATATTGTGTTGTGCTGGAAGACTCTACTACTTTTCAGTTGTCATAAAAATATTGTCAGTAAAATAGCCTTTTGATTGGTTCAATGTTTAAAAAAATACGCTCCTGATTGGCTGATGGAATAATATTTCAATAATTGAATTGTCATTGAAATGTTGCTAATTGGAGGGGGACGCTGACGGTACTGCTGTTATGTGAAATAGACTTTAATGTGAAGTAAGCTTATTTATTGTGTTTTCTTTTTGTTTCAGGTACTGGATCTTTTACTACATGCTACTTTTCACAACTTGGAATAAGAAGGTATTTTCCAAAAGCAATATTTTATTACATCAGGGAAATTTTGGAAAATATAGTACTTGTATAAAAGATTTGACTCCCAGTTCAGCTGATCCACGATCAATTGTCATGAATACCAATTGTTATAACAATGATATCCATGACAATTGATCGTGGATCAGCTGAACTGGGAGTCAAATCTTTTATACAGTGCCTTCATTAATGATTGATACCCACGTGACCTTAGATCCGTGGTGTTCTTGGGAGTTTCAGATTTAAATGTTGAAGTCAGGTAGGATTGGTACTCGTTGTAACTAATAAGTAACTAAAGTCACTAAAGTTACTGTCAATTTACGTACATACAATCAGTTAGGGAATTATTAGATAAAGATTTGCCAACTGTGAAAGTTGGGTTGCCTATATTTTGTGGTCACGTGGGTATCAATCATTAATGAAGGCACTGTATAACTGGGCCTTAATTGGAGGCATTTGGTATGATATACAGGACTTATACAACATAGTTATATGGGCTCCTCTTTCTTACTTCGCCTCGTACCTAGATTTTAGTTCTGATATACGAATTTTATGTATTCTCCAAACAAAAATACCTACGCAGTCACCCTCCTGCTTTACATAAAAGCAGTTCAGCCTTCAACTTCTAAAATAATTCCTTTTGTAAAATACCACGTTACCATAAAACTTTCAGTGCTGCTACAAGATGTGTAAATAGTTTGGAAATTGAGTTTTGTTCTACAAACTATGTCTAAACTATGTAAATGCGATATTACAGGGTTAATGTATTTTCAAATTAAACACCCCGAGGCTATCTAATGCATCACTGCATAATTTTATTTGCAAGCAAGATAATAATGTACAGTGTGGTGACACAATTCGACTCAAAATTCATAATTGCGATAGTTACTATTTTTTATAAAATCGCCCGGACACTTATCTATGTTTTAACAACTAGGGTCTAGGAAAAAAATAAAAATTCGAAGATAATTATTATATTAAATAAATAATAAATAAAAAAACAATTTTCTATAATTTTATCTTTTGATTGCAACTAAATATTAATTATTAAATAACCAGTAGTAACTGGACCTGTAAACTCAATTTTTCGGAATATTTATGCACATA
This sequence comes from Hemicrepidius hirtus, assembly GCA_963082805.1. NCBI lineage: Eukaryota > Metazoa > Arthropoda > Insecta > Coleoptera > Elateridae > Hemicrepidius > Hemicrepidius hirtus. Next base: position 10,509,373 of record OY720161.1, read on the forward strand.
TAGGTACTTCAATAAATTAATTATTACATTACTCTGAATATCCCCACAAACTTTTAACTCTTCCCTTTACGGTTTAATGTATGTTTTAAAATATAAACATTGCTAATTACAAAGTTACCAACAATATTGTACAACGCTACACATTAGAGACGTCCACAACGGAAATGTGCATGCAGCAGTTTCTGGTGTTCTTTCTTTTTATTATTCTCCAAGCGAGTATTTACATCATACAGTAGTGATGTTAACTTATGTTGGTACCGTTATACTTACCTTGCACGTTTTGCTTTTGTCCGCTTCCATGGGTTGCAATGTCCTTTTCTTACTCCATTTTTTTCCATCTCGCAGTTTTTGAAAATCCACTTCACTTTATTTATTAAACAACACCTGTTGCATTAATTTAATAGCAACCACAATCGGTCATGACATCAACAAGATCACATAAGAATAATTCTTCATTTCTATTGGTTATTGTCTTTGCAACTGAACTGAGTAGGCAAATGTCACAATTTGCATTGTACCAGGGATTTCAACCTATGAAATTCGTATTTATTTGTCGGATTCTACAGTTAACTACATAGTAATAAACTAAATAGTAATAGTAAGTCCAATGAAATACCACAAAAATTAATTTTGGAATTTTTGTGACTTGTCGCGGTTTGCATAATATACTTACTAATTATAACTCTCAAACTATTCCTACCTAATTAAATATTTGTCGTGTGAAATTGAAATTTGCTATAAAGTACGGAAATAATTATGCTAGACATAAATAAATGTATTTCCTGGCCAGAAACTCGTGTATGTACACCCCATCTGACAGTTTACAATTTATTAGGATATCAGGTCAGGCTACTCAAGTAACACAAACATTAACCACTAATGGGACAACATGAAAAGTAAACAAATACCTACATTAGCGGAGATTCATCAAAGTGCACTACTTACAGGAGAAGCTATTTTCTCAGAGTTCCTTGTAGAATTTACTATTCTCCCTTTCAGAAACTGGATGTGACTGTCATACTCGGTACAACAATCCCTGATTCATTTCGATCTTATAGAGTGATTTAACAGCATATAATTTACTAGAAGTTCGAACCCTCGAAGTAACTAGACTCACACAATACTCTCAAAGTAATGTGGCTCACATAATGTTCGTGAAGTATAATAGCTGAAGTCCTAGAATGATCTCGAAGTTTCAATAACAATGCTCTACAATATTACCACGTACACTTGCACCTTACAATTATCTAAAAATTTATAATAGATGGATAAATCTAGAATAAATTAAAAGGTAGTTTCCTATACTTGAATAATTAACGTTAATTGTATCATTACAAGAATCTTATAGAAGGCTAACAATTGTTAATATGCGGTTGAACGTTGCTAGAAATTCAAATGGTAAATTATCAGCGTACGAGGTACAACATCACTTAACTGCTCTAATCTGCAGAAGGATGCCCAATTATTTGCCCATCTTAAGCCACATGTACCTACTACCTAGTTACTCTATCGTTATGTGTGTAAGATCATCTTACCTTTCATACTGAAGGACCTCCTCCGCTTGTGTTTCCTTATGTATGCTAGCATTCAGCTCTGCAAACAGTGGATACTAACAAAGCAACTTTCAAATTCTCCGTACTACCATTCCCTTTAATGCCATCTAAATTTAAGTCTCAATATTTGTGAATTACGAAGCTTACCTTAGAGGCAACATACACATTCCATGTTTGAACACGTTATATTAGAATTATATGGGGGTGTGGTACTATTACATTTAAATGTATTATTATATTATCCCCATAACACAAAAGATAACAAACAATTCTGTAATTCGTAATAGAATGAAAATAAACCGAACTGCGGTATAATAAATCAAATACTTACGTTAACTAATGGTTTTCAGGGGAATAAAATTTTTAATGAAAAATTTCAACAAAAGTTTAGTTTCGACATGTTATAATAATCCAATTTTATTCAAAAATTACAGTGTAAACAAAGAAATTCTCTAAAATGAAATGTAAACAAACAAAATATGCACATTAAGATCTATAATTTCATAAGCGCCAGGCACTCGATGGCTGTGAATTCCTTAAAAAGTAACAGCTAACGCTCTGAATTTTGATCAGAATTGAATTTTAATAAAACGCGAAATGCTGCAAACAGATAACACAAGAATGAAGGAGAATGGAACTTGTTGGAAACATTACAAATTGGAAATGAAGTTCGTAGAAACACAGGAATGAATGATTAAAATTTCGACATTTATATAAAGAAAAGTGTCATCATTTTTTTGTATGTGACAGGCGCGAATTGATATTATACAGGGTGAGTCTGCTAAGAAGAATGAACTTGAGGTCTCCATTATCTGTAGGATTAAAATAATTTTGGTTAGGTAGGCCCTTTTTAGGCTTTTCTGGCGAACTGTGATGTATGTTTTACGTACCTCAATAAAAAAAATCCATTTTCAAGAATATAATTTTTCGTATCTTCTACACCCAAAGAACAAACCAATATGACAAAATTGTACAAAATAAGGTTTAGGAATGTTACAATAAATTTGAAAATTAAATAAGAAAGACATGTGTAGTTGATATGACCCCCATAAGCTTCCATGAACTCCTGGTACCTTTGCTGCCGATCAGATCACTTTCCTAAGTTCGTGTCTTGTATCACCCTATGAAAGTTTATTTAATAGAATTATTGATTATACATCGGCACATAGAAAAAGTTTACATGCCTCTGCAATTGTATTTGCTACCAGATAAGTTTTAATGCTGGGGCATGACGACCGCAGCGAGAAGTGCACCAATCTATCAAGTCTAATCCAACTCGCTGCATTTGTGCACTCCTTGCTGCGCTTGTCCCTTTTATAATAACAATAAAAAAATTGGCGTAACGCAACGGTAGAGTGGCGACACCCTTAAATTAGGACTACAAACTTTGATGGTTAAAATCTTCAGCGGAATTGGTAAATTCGTTTCGTTCATGGATGTGTGTCTTTAGTCTTAATTTGGCTGTTAGATGGCTTTGCATGATCAAAATTCGCTTAACCGCACGAGAACGAAACGCCCATGAGGCTACCAACTCATATTGTGGTACATTATATCTTTTTAACCGATTCCTGGCTACATTGGTTTGATAAAAAGTAAAACACTGATAGCCCCCTTCACTTTCTATATTAATTTATTTTTGTTTTACTGTACTTGTTCCTTTTTACTTTCCCATACTGGTATTGACACCATGCAAATTTTCGAAATTGAGATTTTCGCCAAAATACGTGTGTTAGGCCTCCAGGAACCCAAAATTTAAATATTGAATTTCGTTTAAACTTACACTGCTATACTTTCTAATATTTTAGGTCACATTTTATTCTAGATATAGGTACAAAATAATTCAACAAAATACAGATATTTTATGGAAAGGTTGTTGGATTATTTTAAGCTGATGGCGTTGTCGACCTCAGATCTATGTAATGTAACCAGGAAATGCAAGGATAAGCCAGACCAAAGTACATACATACATTCAAATCTACACTGTAGGTAGGTATAGTTAACTGCTAACATAAACGATGTTTACCTAACGCTAAAATTATTTCTGTTGAAAATGTAAATGAATATAAGCAACGGTCGCTTTCCCGACGTTACCAACTGCTTGCTTTCCTTTCTAGCTCTGAATTAAAGTCGAAACTTTCCGGTGCTGCATATAAATAGAAGCACGTCATTTGAATAGCGAAATTCGTAAACATTGGAAGAAGTTCTTTTTGAATTAAAGTCTATACTCGCAATATATTTATGAATGAAAATGTTCTTTTGGATTAAGTTCGTATGAACACGTCATAAACAGGAAACTTTGCAATTTAGATAGTTTCACTAAGCTACCGACTCATTATTTAACATTGTGGAGGACAACACTTCGTATAATCAGGCACTTTCCTAAGCGTTAGAAAGGTGTAGTAGTTATTAAACCTCGTTTTCCTGTTTGCTTGCTATTATCTAAGATTAAGCAAAATAGCGTTACAGGAAAGCTAAGCTAGGTTGGATTATACAAGAAACCGCAACCACAATCTTAGGCTAGATCCACTCAAAATTACTAAGACCTGACGCATCAAACATTAATTCGTTTAAACAAGAGAGATTAATTTAGAAATCAGTAAACATGATTGCATATTAAGATATTTTAAATGGGGCCAAGCTTTTTGTCGACGAATTTAATTCCAATTTCTAAACTTCACTTTTGCACCATTTCCTGCTACTTCCCGTGATAATTAATTATGGAGGATTAACTCTTGGAAGGATACAGCTGGTTAGTCCTAACTAGATATTAATTTTTTACTCATCCTTTAATGTCTTCGTGTAATTATTTAGTCTTTTAGATAATGATTCTTTCATTGCCGTTATACTCTGAAAGGTGAAAGAAAATAAAGTTGGCGCAAGAAACTTTTCTAACGATTTTGGGATTTTAATGATTAAAGGAGGAAACTTTGCAGCTTAAAAGAAAGTGGATATAATCGGAAAACCCTTTTATACTTCACTGAGCTATCATGTTTCAATTTTGTATTTTTTTATAAAACCGGTTAAATTAGTTCACGGTATACTATAGCGTACTGGTATATCATACCTACTACTTACATAGTATCTCTAAAAATATTATTTATAATTAAAAACTCTGATCAGTATACAACATATATCATACACTAAAGCTTTGTTTACAACAACACAATTTCAATTTAAAATGCAATATTTCATAACACTTTTATACAGGGTGTCCGGAAACAACGTTCCGTAACTTCGGGAGATGATTCTACATCAAAAAATATGAAGAAAAATTCTCATGAACAGGGGTCCGGAAAAGCTTTCTAACGGAGCTACGGCTCTTTGAAGAGGGGCCTCAAAATGTGTTGTTTTATTAATTAGTTAATCAATACACCCTACCCGTTACGCACGCCCCTGGCTTTTTTTTCTATTTTTAACATTACCAAACTATTTCCCGTACCAAATATACCCTGGGTACCAAATTTTATCAATCTCGTTTCAGTATTGATTAACTAATTAATAAAACAACACATTTTGAGGCCCCTCTTCAAAGAGCCGTAGCTCCGTTAGAAAGCTTTTCCGGACCCCTGTTCATGAGAACTTTTCTTCATATTTTTGGATGTAGAATCATCTCCCGAAGTTACGGAACGTTGTTTCCGGACACCCTGTATATGCAAAAAACGGAAAAAGTACCTAACCTTAACCATAGCCCTAACAAATTTTAATTGAATTCATTCTTCCATTGCTCAGTTCAAGGTAGATTTATAGTAGTACTATGTAAGTAACGAAAATTAAGTGTTCAGATGTGTCAGTTGACTTATTATATGCACAGGAATAGCGTGGGGTAGGATAACAGATTCTACTCTCCCCCATTGCACTATTGTACATTAGTGTTTGTTTATTGTTATGCCCTAGGACCAAGCGGCATTTTAATATTAGGTATTTCTTTTAATTTATGTTTGCCCAGCCCTTCATATCATCTGCCTTGATAACTTTTTCTTTTACCCCAAGGTCCGTTAAATTATTCTCAACCATAGCAAGCCACCTATCTCAGCGTCTTAACTTGAACCGCATGCTAATTAACATAAAAATGGAGCATAATTATAAATTCCTTTACCTACAGAAACTCTGACGGAATTCTGAAGAGGATTTAGAGGTACTTGTAAAGAATCCAAATAATTTACAGTCGGAAGAATTAGATATCGCTCAAAATAAAGCAAAGTCAGATTACTTGGTGCAAGTCATGAAACCAGAAAATATTTACCTTATTTTCATAGTTATGATATTCAATCTTCATCTTCGTTATCTGGACCAAACCATGAGCTCCAAAATAATAAACTTCAGAAATCGTAATCCTTGCAAAAGAAACGAATGCCACTGAGTGCACCAGCATTCAAGACCGCCAGCATAAAAAACGTGATACTGTTTTGGTTAGTCTTGTGTCGAACATATTTTCAATTACGTTAAGTCACTTAATGCAGCACCTATAAGTTTTTTTTATATTATTAATTTGCCTAGTAGGTTTAAAGCATTATCATAATCCCTAGGCAATGTAATAATTTCTATAATATTTATTATTTTCTCACATCCTTTCGGGCATTTTTAAAATTGCCCGGGCATTATAAATATTGAGCAATACCACTTACAGATATATGGAAAGAAATTTCCATCGCTAATAACAACACGCAAGTCATTATTTTCTGCAATCCAATCTAATATTATTTATGTGTGCCACATCAAGTCACAATTTTTAATAAATTTCTGTCAATATTTTACATTTTTTGTAAAATGTGTTTGGCCTTGATTTATGGAACATGTAACAACTAAGAAGTTATTAAATCAACGTTAAACTAAAGGATTTACCCAATCGCAAGATACTAAAAACATGGAAAGAGATTTTATGGCTTGCAATTGGGAACATACCAGGCGGTTACGCCGTTTTGAACTAAAACACCGTAAAATACATGTCGTAGCGTGGTTGTAAAAAGTACAAAGTAGTTGGATAAGAAGTAATGGCCACACAAATTCTAAAAGATCACTTTTGTAATAAGACGTGCGCGTTCTTTTACTAACAAAGTCGGTTGCTTTTAAAGTAATTCAGAATCAAAGGTCGGTTTTATTTTCAGTATTATTTTGAGTATAGTATTACATTGCCTAAGTAAATGTCTTTGAACATACACTGCTCCTTTATGAAAAGAGCGTACAACTTCTAAATTGGCTCAAAGAAGATTGACAAGGACAGGCAGATAAGGAACTAGGATTTTCTGCGCATACTCGCGGTAAGCTGTTGTATGATGATGTTCATAGCGCCACGCCCACAGCTGTTTGCTTTTTCCTGTTATCTGTTTATCCTTGTTGCACTTTCTAACAGTAAGTTGTATTGTTGTTTCTGTCAATCTTCTTTGAACCATCCGTTGTGCAGTGCAGCATAGGAATATGCTCTTTCCAGTCAAGGAGCAGTGTATATTCGAAGGTAAATCCTTTTAGGGTATGAGACAAACCAGTTTCTACAACCTTTCGGCGGATGAGGCAATGGTACACGATAGCATTCGAATGTACAACACTTACACGGTAATCTCTCAAAATTTCACCTTCTTAGGAGGAATTCCACAAACACGAAATGATTAAAATATATTTTGACAATTAGCATAGCTAAATGTGTGGAGCTACTAATATTTTGAAACAGATAAAAAGAGGAAACTTTCTTAGAATCGGATAGGCACTAAAAGTAATAAAAAAAGGGCTAATAGAGCAATAAACCGGCTTAAAGTCGTGCTATCTGCGAACCAATAAACGAGATTGAACTGTCATATTATTCAAATGCGTTTATTGTTTGTCTAAAACCCAGAAACTAAAATGGCTTTTGTTTGGCTACAGTGTCTTTGTAACTTTTTGCATTTTCAGGTATGCTTCAGCAGTTTTTATGTTTTTCTTTCGTTTGTCTACTTGCATACGATTACAGGCACATAAAAGTAAATGGATGGGATGACTGTAAAAGCATCTACGATGATATGAAAAGTTTAACGTTATAAGTCTACCTTCACAAAATAAATGACTCTATAAATCTACTTTGTTTACTTTCTCACTATTTGGAAAGTTTAAAGTTCATTTAAAATTTATTACTTATTCAGTTAGGAACAAGAAGAATAATTTGTAACCGTTCACAGCGAATTCCCCATTCTCAAACACTTTGATATAGTTATTGCTTATGTAATAATCAGTAGTTTCGCTTGTTGTGTATATCCAGGATCGTGCAAGTACAGTGAAATTATAATTACCCTATAAATTGTGGTGACCCGTAACGTATATCTTTGTCGAGATTACTAGCGCGTAAATCGTAAATCAGGGAAGCCGATGTTCCTTTGAGAATCAACCCTGAAGCCGTAGATCATCGAATTCGTTTTTGATTCGAGAATGTGGGCATCTGCTAAGCTTTGTCGTTTATTATCATTGTGCAAAAACTTTTTCAACGAATTTTACGCACATATCTAAACTTTACATTAAGGTAAATTTAAGAATACTTTTAAATCATACAAATAATTTTAACAAACGAAACGAAGTATATTATAGTATATACTAGTAAAATAAACGTAAGTAAACTTTCTTGTGAATGAGAATCCTCTTGGCGATAGGGCCCAGCAGGTTCCATTCTTCGTTACCCCCACTATTTTCCGAAAATTTACACCCTATTCAAGTTCAAGAAAAACAAAATTGAAAATTTAAATTAACATTTCCGTATACTAAACAATATATCGCAAAATTTATAATTAGTCTTGAGAATATTTTTGAAGATACTAATTTCAACATTTGTTCACTTAAAGGGTTCATCTCAAGCGGAGCTTGTTCAAGAAATTAGGATATAACATTTTGCTGTTAACCCAAAAGATTCCCTTAGAGATCAAGCAGACTTTTTATGTTCCAGTAGGGCAGTTTCGTTTTATACGCAAGAGTGCCAGTGACTTTATTGGACATTATAATTAAAGCTCAGCTAGAGTAGTAAAGTTTGGGTAGACATTCTAGATAAAGTAAGCAATTTTGTAAATATAATTGTCGCCCTTGAGTAGTTGACATTTAATTTTGTAATAGTTCTGAACGTAAAAAGAGTTTTATTTGCCATTTTCTTTTTTCCTCGAAATCCTTATTTATCGTAACTCTCAGATGCGACATGTTTCCTCAATAAACTAATATTATTTCTAATTTTGCTATATCGTGAATTATAATATCAATTCTCGTTTGGAACGAATTAAGATGTGTATATTCTTCAAATATGATTAATTTATCGGAGTGAGAAACTACTGTAAAATGTTTATAATAGTTAAATTATTTCTATTGCTTTAGGATGCAGATTTTAGGTAAACAGAGCTACAGATTTTGTCTTGTAAAACTAAGTAGAACAGAGGAATGGAAGGGGACCTGAACTGTTTGTCTGTTTTACTTTATTTACAGTAATGATACGTAAAAGCTTTTTTACATCCAGGCATAAACGTATAGTGTCTAAAGGGAGAAGAGTAAATATGCCCCAAACGCACGTAGAAAAAGTGCTTGCCGTAGAGTAATATTCCACAGTGGTATTACAGCTAAAGTTCTTCAAAAAGCTTCTCAAGTGGTGGAAGGAAACTAGCTTACGAAATTTCGAAGTATGTAACTATATAATATACAGGGTATTCCCAAATTCATGGATATAGATTATACATTGGTTTATAAACATGTATAGCCGTATAATACATCGAGGCGCAGGATTAAATACGGAAACAATCTGAGATCCAAGGTTTCTGTTTCTTATTTCTAAATATAACAAAACTTGTATAAGTCCAACTCTATTAATGCAATCAAATAAACAAAAGGACGATTCAGTTCACTCAAGTTTTTTTTTCTAAAATCTTGAGCCGTGAGCCATTTTCGATAATTGCGAAATATAGAGGACATTACGACTATTTCGTCGAAAGTATTTGAAATAGGTTGCAAGGTACCTAAATATAAAAACAAATTAAAACCAACATAATAACCATTGCCAATTAATCAAACAAAATGAAGTAAAAATACTGTAATCCGCTTTTACTTCACCTACACCTACCCTCCCAATTTATTCCAATTAGTAACGATTTTTCTTATATAAAAATTGTTTTTAATCTCTCCGCTGAACAAATTAATACTTTTCCATTCCCGTCTGGAAACTAACTTGTTCCGACCGCAAAGAATGAAACAGGAAACGAATATTCATGGTTAAAGGTCGACAACAATCAACCTAATTTTTTTATATCAACCAAGTTATCATCTGCTTCGCCTCATCTAAAAATAACTGTTGCCGCCTCCTCTTTCTTTCTACGAATTACACAGTTGTTATATAATGACATCCAGCAAAAATTCCTGTTGGCAAATTTTAGGAAGTGCAATTGCTCTAAGAAAATTTGAAAATAAACTGCTAATGATTCTCAGTTAAAGGGCGATTCTTTCTAACAAATTTAAAGTGTTGGGAAGTTTTTTTGGTTAAGAATGTGATTGTCAAAGGTTGTTTTAGTTTTTTATTTCGGGGTAACTTCTTTACATCTGTCAAACTAAATTTGATGGACAAGCGGTTATTTTAAATTTATTTTCCTGAAGACATCAACATTGCCACATTTATTTCTTCGAAATCTGCATTAACTTGGAGTGTATGCGACCAACTTCCCAGCAATAAATTGTGATGCATGCACTGCCGGCTACACGTCCATAAGGGTGGCTCTGCAAAACGGACAATGCTAATGCATTCAAATTTATGGGAACTAAAACGAAATGTAAACTGGCACTAAACTGAAAGTTACTTTAATCATGTTACTTTGGACAATGAACTCTAATAATGCAATTCACCATCCCAGCGAATGCGAATACGACGCTCATTTGAATCCGTTTAGCTAGTCATGAATTGCAATGCACGTCCAGGATCAAAACACCGTTCACCCTGTTTTATATGCGATTAACTAGATTTCTGTCCAAACTGCTCCATGGAGTAGTTTGGACAGAAATCTAGTTACCTAGTTTGAGTTTAAATTTTAAGATTTAATATAAAGCTCGTAACCTAATTATTTTGCAAATATCCACAGGAATCTTTAAGAAATACTAATTTAGTCGTATTACCTTTCCTAGAAAATTATACAGTGGTACTACTACTGCTTGTAATATGCTTCGTATTAGAAATGGCGATAACTTTCCGAAACGAATGTAGAATCAAACGGTCCATACAATCTTAAAAAGTTGAAAAGTTTTACGGCCATCGTCGCTCCACAGTCTCACTTTATCATACAAAGTGACGTCAGGACATTTATTTAACCACAAAACTTGTTTGTTCAATAAAATATACCTACACTTGATTAGTTCCTTGGTTTGAGGAGTATCAAAACCATGAAAGAGAATCTTAGACCAAATAAATCTGTTAAAAGCATATGTCGCGACCAATAATGTCTGGTATTATATCCAGCTCCAAAGCACATGTCTGAAAAAAATATATATTTTTTTTCGTTTCATTTCATCTCGTCTTTGATCTTTTATTTGCGAAAATTGAGTGCATCAATGCGGAATGTCATTGCAAATATGCCTTTATAAAGCTAACGACTGTTTGTTGGTTGTATATAAAGCTTATAAATACAAGGTATATTCGTTTTAGGATTTCAATCGGGTACCTCTGTATCAGCAGAGCTCATATTTATTTTTGAAAGGAAATAGGAATGCAATTATTTTGGTCTTGTGTTTGAGAGTGGAAATTTTTGTAATTAATCATTTTAAATATTAACCTGCCAACGTGTAATGTATTTATTTGTTAGAAATATAAACTTCTATCTTGAAAAAGATAGTGAAGCTGTAAGAAACTATTTAAAGTCAAGATAGCTGTTTCAAAACCATAATCAGAAACTGTAAGCTGTCACCGATAAGTGTTTCGGTTCTCCTCCGCGCAAACGACATAGTGCTCATGACAGATACGGAAAGACAATTTATTACAAAGCGTGGTGTCACCCACTCGGTTTCCACCCATACCAAACATGTAATCAAAAACTAAATGCTTGCAGAGTATGTTCGAATAGAATACATCTTTAGTTGTATTTTAAAATAAAACATCCATATGCCTACAGTCCCCTGATTGAAATCTAATATTAAAAATAATTTCGGTTAACAGTGGCGTAACTTAAATCAAACCGACTCCCCGCGAACTTTTATAAAGGGCCCCGACGTAACAGCCCGATTCCAAAATTATATAGGATGAGAATAATATATTCACTAAGGCCAAATAGGTACATAGTCTCTGATTTCAATGTGCATTTAAACTTTGCATTGTGGACTGAATTTCCATGTAGTGGGCTGTGTGCAACATTAAATTGAAAGGTTTACTCATATTTTATTGCACTTACCTATAGTTATTTAGTTCCGCAAATATAAATGTTGTACCAGTACAACATACGTGAAATTTATTCTCCATTAACTAAATTGAGCAGCAGCTGACCTCTGGTCTAGAATGCGAGAAAGGGTATTAGCATTCAATATTTATAGGCAAACGGATGAAATTTTCCTCCACAAATTGTCTGAAAAGCTCCTATCGAAACTCAAAACCTTCTCCGAATCCTAATCTTTATTGTATATGGAAGGGTCGCAGAAGTATTTGAAAATTGATGCTTTATCCCAGTTTCTCATGGGACGAATTAGTCTTCCGAATTTTTACAGAAAATACTTCTTTTCTGTGCATGACATGGTTCTACAATATGCTCTACTAAATCTGCATAAAACATTTTTTATTTGCATGCGGTTGTATAATTTATATAGTTATGTGGCTGGCAGGGAAATTGCAATCTCAATTCGGTGGTTGCACTATAATTTGCGATGCAGTTATTATTAAATTCAAAGTTATCAAACTATAGCATCAAAGAGATTTCCAGGATATGAACAATTTATTATAGTATCAGTATTGTGCATCGATTGCGTTATTCGCAAATTAAATTCCTAAACTTTATATAAGGGTAATTCTATTCCTTTCAATAACAGTCGGAGTGATTCTTGCTTTATGCGTGTATGTATTATTGACTACGTTTTCGTTTCCACTGAAGTAGACCTCCAGCGTCGTCACGAACGATCGGTTTAACTTTATTTTGGATTACGTTTCCCCAAATCCTTTGAAGGTGTAAAAGATTCAGTCCCTTTCCAATTTCTTTTTCCTTTATTCCCTGGCATTTCCGCTAACTTACTCTTGCTTTCTATAATGCCGAGTATTTATCCGTGAAACAAATTTTCCTACAGTTTAGTATGTTAAAGTACTGTCACTCAAACTTTAAAAGACGAAAGAGTATTTTATAGTTAGACTTCTTTAACAGAGACTAAAATAACTTTTTTAAATATTTCTTATATTACTCTGGTTCAACAGGTAGCCACGTGACTGCTTAAGAAATATCACTACAATTCTGCAATAATATAAAAAGAAATTAAAATCAAATTTTTAAGAAAAAATTAAATTATAAAGGGCTTTTAAAATATACGCCACAATTCCTAAATGAAACGGATTAAAATATTCACCGGCTCTGCTTAGCGCCTCCAGGTAAGCTTTAAGAACCTTTTAAATTAAAAACCTTCTGTTGTAAGCCTGGAAAGGTTTTAATTGTTTAATGCTGTTTTAGTATTTCTAATTATTCGTTAAGTAATCATAAAAATAAAGAATGCGTAAAGATGGATTATACAGAATTTGTTTCTTCATTTTGTTTCTAAACAAGTTATCAAATTATTTCAGATAAGTACCTAATCATAATTCGTATTATAAAACAACATTCTTTTGTATATTCCTAACCAGTATAACCACATTATGTTTTGTTTCGTATGTTTGTAGATATAAGAATTAATTTTTGTACCTCCAGTTTCATTCATATTCATCTAGTCTAATAAAAATTAAAGTTTTTCGTGAATTTTTGTGAACCACAAACATGTTAAAAAGATAATTAGGATGTCTGTTTCTAGCACTTAACTAATGATTTTAACAGAAAAAGTTGTTAGCTTGTTAGCGAAAGCGCAGGTTAACAGGAAGCCTTATACAGCACCCATTTATAATTTAACTCTGTAACACAACAAAGCGTTGTTTTCGCTCCGGAATGAATGTTAAAACATAATTTCGTTACATAAGCTCGTAAAACAATTCCCTGTTGTGATTCTTTAATAATTCAACATTCTAATAGAATATTCTTACGTAAATCTTTAATGTTTACGTTCTTCAAGAAGGTATAATTTTTTAAAGCATCTTTAAATTAAATTTCGAGTTACATTAATCCAAATTGTTGCAATTTGCTGGAATCAACTAATAGGTATTATACCATTTTAGAAATACACCAGATAATCCTTTTAAACATTCTGGATATAACTTTACAAAAATGGCGGACGTATAGGTATACCATACAATAAATTTATCAGATCCTATTACATTTCATACTACTTGGCTTACCATCAAATTTTAAACCCCTACTTTAAACGCTACATTTGCTTTGATGCTTCAAGCTGTTTAGTGGATTGGTAACTCCTTATCCCTCTTCTCCACTGAACCGCTTTCTCTAAAACGTTTCAGCTTGATTTAATAATTTTGTTCGTACGCTACAACCTCAACAAGAAACATGGTTTTTGCTGTTTGTTTTATTGAAGTATCTTACATAAATTGCTGAAAGGGAAGTTAATATATTCTTCGGCCTGGACCTTTCAAGCAAATTGTAACATACGTTCCTTCTTTCAGCGAAAGCCTAGTTCATTTCCATCTTAATAAAAGAACTGTAGGTATATACTTTTTTATTTTCACATAAATCCATGAGGTTTATATAATATAACTTCGCGTATTTATTTTCATTAAGCTCTAATAAATGGTTTAGTTCTTCTACAAATTGCAACTGACGCGCCTGCAAAGAAAAATTATTTTTTCGTATTTCGAAATCCCAATATATTTTGCTACAAATTGATTAATGGCTTAGAGTTGCTATGATCGATGACTATATAGCCATAACCGGTGAAAACGGAAACTAAAACAGATCTACTTTCGTTCTGAAATCTCGACAGTCAATAGTCCCACTGTGAAATTTGTAACACATTGGTACATACCTACTATTGGAAAAGTTGTATACACACTGGACACTGCTCACACTTTTCTACCTCGGGGATTTTATTGATGGTATTTTAAATTACTCAGGACGTTAATCTTTATTTAAACCATAACTTGTTGGCGGCCTGGTACTTCAACAGATTTCAACAAATCCCCGCCACGCACCATAAAGTAACACTTTCGTCATTTGAATCACAGTAGAGTATTTTTCCACAAACGACTTACAACAAAAGGAATTTTAGTTATCAACCTACATAATATTTCCGAATGTATAAGTATGATAAGATAAATCAATAAATAGGGTATAAAAACTTTCTAATGTAATTAGATAAATACTGAATAATAACTAACTACAGATTAAAAAAATAACTGTTTACGTACAAGTCACGAAAGTATCATTTTACTGGATACACACGAAATCCCGTAAATACACTTTCGTGATAGGTATGTACCGTGAAGGTTCAGTTATTACTCCCAAAATTACCAACTCAGCATCATTTGTACATAATGTGTAATAAAGATGAACACTGTACTATTTTCCTGATACATTTTCGAGACAGGGCACGCATGCTGCCGGCCATAAATTTCCATATGTGTAACAGTACCCGGGGATTGGGGATTTATGAGCACGTAATTACAGATTGTTTTTGGATTTCATTGTCACGTTTTATGATAGCAAGTGGAAATATAGAAAAGTGTAAATAGGCCAGCCCGTGTAGGCTTACATCCCTGATATGCAAAAATATAGTATTCTGGATGAGAAAAACGATGCCGGAAATCGGGGATAAAAATTTATTGCTGAATTTAAAAGTGGGTCATTCGCAAGGGGTCATTCTCTCGGTCATTCTACTACGATATCATTGCAGGACCAGTAACGATATTTCTTCAAGATGTAGGATTCTTACTAGACAGTTTATTATTATAGATGTACTACATGTTTATAATATAATTATTTGTAGGTACATTATTTCTAGATATGGATTAGGAATAAACTGAACTACATTCTGCAGTAAACGTTTCATTATGGTTATTATAACGAGAGATCAATAAAAAAACCAATTAGGGCAGGCTGTGAAATTGAATTATATTAAATTGGTACTGTAGCCACATCCACAGAATGACATTTCTGACATGAAAATTTAAAACTGAACGCTCTTGTCTAAGTTTTTTATTTGATTATCAAATTATTAAAATATTATTATCAAATAAAAAACTTAAACACTTAGACAAGAGCGTTCAGTTTTAAATTTTCATGTCAGAAATGTCATTCTGTGGATGTGGCTACAGTACCAATTTAATATAATTCAATTTCACAGCCTACCCTAGTTGGGTTTTTTATTGATCTATCGTTACTATTGTCGACGAAGTTACTAATTACCTAACTTGTTCGAAGCACAATAAAATCGAAACACGAGAAACAGAAACGATTTTGTGTTTGATTACAGTGGAATATGATTATCCTAATTTAATGTAACGCTAATCTAACGTAACTGGAACTAATGCATGTTAATTGCATTTCCAAACCTATAGAAACAAACCCAGGACATGAATAACTACCCCGAACAACGTCCTCATATTAATAGTCTGCACATACTTTCAAACTGTTGTAGGAAAATATTGAAAGTTTAGGTATATTTTTAAATTATAATTGTGGTCATGGTTTAATTTAACTTTAATGTCCTTTTACCTTCTTTTTAACAATAAATAAATGTGTTGACGCTGAATTCCGGACATACATAACGAAATTTAAAACATTAATTTTTAGGATTTCCAAGTCAGTAATTTTTAGGGGTTCTAATCCAAAATAAAACAATTCATCAGTAGCGTTCGTGGAATGTGGTTTCTCGGGCAATGAGTACAAAAAAAATTAAGTTGGTGTAACGTATATTTACATCATGTGTTCCTCCTGCTTGCCTTTTATATATCGTAAATACATTTAATGCTTTTCAAAAGTTTATCTTATTTTACTACGATTAAATGGGTCGCAATGTAAACACAAGAAAGTATTTTAATGATTCATATCGCATTAGATGAAATATATACAGTGAAGTCCATTTATTATGCAATATAGGCATGTTGCAAGTTAATTGGTGTACCCACTGTAGCATGGGAATATAGGCAACCCATTATACAGTTAGCTAGTTTTTTTTTATGTAACCATCTATGATGTAACCGAAATCAGCAACACATGAAAGTTTAACTGAGTTTAACCTCAAAATGAAACATTCCTGACAATTGAAAATTTAAATTCATCAGTAGGCAGGGGCAAGAGTGCTTAGCAGTGTATAATGGGTTGCCTATATTCCAATGCTAAAGTGGGTACACCAATTAACTTGCAACATGCCTATATTGCATAATAAATGGACTTCACTGTAGGTATTGTTCTTGTACCTATCTAGCCACAGGGCGTGAAATTTACTCGCATAATTGTGAGTAATCTGAGGACTACAACACTACCTATATAATTTGAAGAGGAAACACTTGTTGAATGGCTTAATCCGTAAAACGATATAACAGTTAATTCTTGTTTACTATTTTATAAACTAGAGGAATTTATTATATTATGCACCTCCTGAGCCCTACTATTTAGGTACCATTAGCAATGATTCAAGATAAAAATATCCTTGAGAATAAAAGGTATAAGGCGCTTGTAAATAATGTCATAATATACTTGTATGTTTATTTGTAAAATGTCTGAAAATATTTACCTTTTGATTTAATATGTACCTACAAGCAAACTATGCCTCAACCACAAATACAAATAACATAAATACAGATTTTGCTAATTTAGCTTATGTTTACACCGACTTCATGCAAGGGAAGTCATATTTTCATAACAGTAACTTTGTACCCAAATTTGTATATTATTCTATATTATTCTATTGTGCGAAACCAAGACAAGAACAATTTCGTCTGTGGCACATTCGGGACTTCGTAATGTGATGAATAACCCTACTTTATCACAGGCTCCGTTCTAACCCTAAATTACGACCTTGTCCAATTTATTTTAACCAAATCAGTGCCCCGGAATACTCACCCTTTGCATGAGTTCCTCTGTTTCACCACTTCTAAATTCCAAAACGTTTAGTAAAACAAATTTGAGGATTTCTGTAATCAATTGTAAAAGGTTTTAGGTCTCAATTTCTAAATATTTCTGAAATATAAGCGAAATGTACTCGGAAATGTAGAAGCAAAATAATTCAACGCAGCAATGCCTGTAGACAAAACCCGAAAGCAGAAATCCAGGTTCATTGGACACCTCCCATACATTCCTACATGATTGCCTAATTATCTTTGTTACTAATATGAGCATGATGTAGATTTATTGCAGCTTTATCTGCTTCGGCAGAGTAATTTTCTGTAGTACTCTTTACATATTAATTACATTATTAATACATAAACAGTGGATCACTTGAGAACAGAAACATAGACCAAAACGGTTTAATTTTGCAATACATTTTCGATAAATATTTGGATTTGATAAAATCTAATTAGAACTATAAGGAATACAGATTATACAATTCCAACTTTAATGTTTACCAAGCAAAATATGAATTTTGTGATTGTGTAAGTTAGGAAACTTAGCATTTCAAGACTAGAAATGATGACTGTACATTAAGGCTGGGAAAAAGACAGATAGTGGGGTAAGTTTGCGAAACCGAGAAGTTTGCAAAGTATTAAAATAAGTAGATGTGTCACGGTACTGATAACCAAAAAATCATTAATTTAATCCCTCCAGATAACAAGATTATAGCTTTAAAAAAATTAAGTTAAGTTTCCCAAACTTCGGTTGTACACACGGAAGGCATATATAGATTCGGTTACCGATTAATAATTCAGATACCTTAAATATTGTCGAGCGGTGTATAATTAAAGGTTCAAAACTCGTTACAAGGCTAAGCGTTTCATGACTATAAAACAGTGTAAAGTCGTAACAATATCATTAGAAAAGATCCCCGAAAGATTAAGCACGATTTTCTTTTCGCAAACGCACAAAATACGCAAAACACCGAGATTTTGTAATATTAGAAATCATGTAAAATAGATTTTCGGGAAACAGAATAAGCGTAGACCTTTGCTAAACGTATTAACAACCTTCAAGCTGTAGGTACCATACCTTAAGTTCGAAACATTTTTATTAGT
Organism: Hemicrepidius hirtus; assembly: GCA_963082805.1. Taxonomy (NCBI): domain Eukaryota; kingdom Metazoa; phylum Arthropoda; class Insecta; order Coleoptera; family Elateridae; genus Hemicrepidius; species Hemicrepidius hirtus. The sequence continues at coordinate 10,528,135 of OY720161.1, forward strand.
AAAATAATTTCTCTTAAAAAAATAAAATGTAGGAATATATAAAATATATTGGATTAACTGGCGATTTTTCTTTAACAGGCAGCTAAAGTGCAAGTTTTAATCTGTGCTTCTTTCTCCCCCGCGGCACATCCACCCGTCACACAATGTCTCCAGCGTGTCATTTTTCCAACTCCACAACTGACAGAACATGAAGTCCACTTTCCCCAGTGATCCCACATTTTTGGTCCTGACCGAGACTTAGCGCGTCGCCTTGTATTCCTGTCGCTAATTGAATGAGACAAAAGACCTGCAAAATAAAATTAACTATTAAAATCATACAATATGCGCAATGATTATTTTTTTATTTACATATTTTATAAAGTCCGTTTTTTTTAAAGATCCACCACCTGTTGATTTCAGTTGGTATAATAAAAAAAATGAAATTTTTAGTAATTTTTGTCAATATATGGTAACATTGATTCAAAGATCAATCAAAATGTTCTGTCAATTTATGCGTGCGCATCACTACATTTCAAATTTAAATTATTTAAAATGTTAATTAAAACATAAAGAAGACTAGGTACTCTTAATATAAATTTATTTTTATTGACGAAACCCCGATTTACAAAAACGATTCTGCTACTAAATCTTGGACTATTGACAACCTTCCCAAGAAAGATTAGAAATTAGGGAAAGCAGGTTTACAGTGCTCCATCCTGGGTGTGTTGAGGTTTCTTAGATGAATGTAGTTTGCTTTTAAGACCCAGAAACAATGATCGGGATTATCACAAAACGATGAATAGTCAGCTATTTAAAGAGTGGATTAATCAATAAATTCCAGCTCTACCATCTGATGGTTTTAAAACTGACAACTGTTATTATTTTTGACAATGCCCCATGTCATTCTGTCCGTTTGGATAAACCTTCAATACATTATTCCAACAAAACTGCAATGGGAAATTATTTAATAAACTGTAATGTTCCATTTTAACTTATATGACTGTACAAAAGTTCAATTATGGCAGCTGATAAATAATTTAGGACAAATGGACAACTTTATGTTCAAAATATACCGCCAATCGTAATATATCAAGGTGAAGATTCGGATACAGATTCAATTTGAACCATATCTCTCATATGATGATTCAGAATCGCCCGAATCTGATTCTGGCAATAATCCCAATTATTCTAATGCCTGAATACATTTTTTCTATTCTTACCTCGAATTATTTATATATTAATTATTATAAAACTATAATACTTCTTATTAAATCGAGCGAATTTACATAAACTCAGCATATATCCACATAAATCAACAATATATTTAACAAAATAGATGAAAATACTTCTTGTGAAAAGCACTTGTCAAAATTAACCATTAAATTTATTAGTCCTAACCCTACTTTAAAAATTACTAAAAAATTGCTCCAGCAGCGTTGCCAAACATACTTTCGAGAGAAATTGCAAGGTTGGTGGATCTTAAAAAAAAACAGACTTTATGTACTTTTGAGTATAATTGTTTGCTACTGGTGGACGTATTGTCGCGCCTTGTCTTTCAAAATTTAGTTGACATATTTTCCGGGGCATTTGTAAGCTTGGTGGAGTTTTAGTATATTTTCCTTACATAGAAACATATTCAGCAAATATTCACAATATTTAATATTTATGTAGGTTGTGCTCCGCAATAACCGAAATATAGAGGAAAGTAATTAAATATAAAAGATCAAAAAGTTCTCTGTGGCTTAAAACAGAAAATACTGGCGTGTGTTGCGAGATAAAAGATACGGGAAATTTATATCCTGCCAGCGAAAGTAACTCAGACCTCCTAGCTTTGTAAATTTTAGTCTCAACCAATTAAACAAAACTCATTTCATAATTATCCTCTTGGTCAAAAATTTCCACGCTTTTAGTGTCGACAGAATTTTAATTTCCTTAGAACCACAAAGCCAGTGTTAGATAAAATAAAAGTTTAGTTTTTCGGATTTAATTACGTAACTTAATCCAATTTTTTCCAACTTGTTAAACTGAAAAATTTGATTCGTGTGAAAAAATAACATTTTGGTACTTTTTAAGTAGTATTGTAATTAACAAAGCTCCTTGTCACTCTCCAAGTATCGTACTGTCTGCTCAAATATTAACTCATGTAATTAGGAAAATAATGAAATTTATGGAATATGTTGCTGTGAAAGTTCAGAATTAGTATTGTTTGTCAACTACAGGTTCGGTAAATGTCAACATTCGTCAAATGCAACGGCGATGAAACTTCAGCATCGCAGTATATTATGATAACCAGGAAACACAGCAAGTAATTATTTACATTGTAAGTAATGGATACCTCTCACCTTTTAGGATGTAACCAGCGGTTGGTCCAGCAGGTAGAACGTTGAAAACAAAGTATCGGTATGTAGCCCTGTCTTTTCTATTTGTCTGGACCAACTTAAATATTATCAGGTCGTTATAATGTAATCCGTCTTAAAAAACATTTAGAATAGCGATGGGCGTACTATAGATTAGGTACAAACCCAGCTAGGAAAATCTCCAGTATACTATCTAGACTATAGCAAAGTTAAGCGATGTGACGGGACACAGCCCCGATGATCGTTACAACTCCAGACAGTAATGAAGTTTTCCAGCAAGGCATGTATACTACTTTCCTCACAATTAGTTAGTAATATCATTTCCGGCTAGCAAGAAAATTAAAAAAAGCAACGGACTCGTTCAGAGACGGTCAGCTGCCAAGATGCTTAACTGATGCTTTTCGTCATGAACGACATATATTTCAAAACTTCTTAATGTGTAATTTAAATTTAAACGACTGCGAAACCAACAAGAAAAACAGAAAATGCTATTGGAATTTTATACTCAGAAATCAGAATTTTAAGCTTTATTTGTACTGTAGTAAGGCGACACCCTGTACCCATATGGACTATATGTATGTTTAACGCCTGCTTCTTTTTTTAAATACAGGGTGTCTCTAAAATATGGTGCCATAGCTTAACCACAGATTCCGGGGATCAAAATAAGATGATTTAACCCAACTTACCTCTATCCGAAATTGCTTCGTTAAAGCGCTATCCAACGCCAAAGATCTTCAAAAAATTTCTATTTTTTTAAATAACAAATGATTGTTTTTAGGTATTAGGATGAAATTTGGGATGTGATTGTTTACTGGAAAAAGGTGTTTTTTGACATCATTTTTTTGTTCAGGAGGGTAGCGTAAGTGGTCAAAGGTTGATCATCCGCAGTCAAAGAAGCTCATATCTTTTTAACAGTTCGGCCAATAGTTTTCAAAATTTTTCTACAGAGAGACATTCCTATTTCAAATATTTTTTGTCTCTTGTTTGATTTCGGTATCTGCCATAATTTAGGCTGAAAAAATTATTTTGATTGGCTGCAGTGCATTTCTTGAAACAGATAGTAGTAATCTAGTTGTCCCGTATGTTGAGAAATAAATCACGAAGAGACAATTTGGTATAAGTTTATTACTAACAAGTATGTAAAGGGTGGCGCAAAATAATCTGAACCATTTCTCAACCAATGGTTCAGCTTATTTTTTACCACCGGTAAATTAATAGATTTACAGCAAATGCTCAATGTGACCACCATTTTCTCTGATGCAAAAGTTGATTCTACGCAAAAAATTGTCTCTTCGTCATTTATTTCTCAGCATACGGGACAACTAGATTACTACATCGTTTTAAGAAATGCACTGGAGCCAATCAAAATAATTTTTTTCAGCCAAACTATGGAAGATACGAAATCGAACAAGAAACAGAAAATATTTGAAATAAGAATGTCTCTCTGTAAAAAAAATTTGAAAACTATTGGCCGAACTGTTAAAAAAATATGAGCTTCTTTGCCTGTGGATGATCAACCTTTGACCACTTACGCGACACTCCTGAACAAAAAAATGATGTCAAAAAACACCTTTTTCCAGTAAAGAATTACATTCCAAATTTCATCCTAATCGCTAAAAACAATCTTTTGTTATTTAAAAAAATAGAAATTTTTTGAAGATCTTTGGCGTTCGCTAGTGCTTTAACGGAGCAATTTCGGATAGAGGTAAGTTGGGTTAAATCATCTTATTTTGATCCCCGGAATCTGTGGTTAAGCTATGGCACCATATTTTAGAGACACCCTGTAGAATAGAATTTCTATCAAATATTTATTCAAATATCTTGAAAAAATATATTTCTCTGGAGAAAGAAGTTCGTCCAAATCTTATTTCTGTCTACATGTGAGTATTACATAGCTTGCGGCGGTGAAACTCGGGTTGTCTGAAATTCATTATTTATTTTGAATGGCGCATGAATAATGCTCCGTAGTTTTTTAAATTCAACGGGACACGTTCATAACTCAAGTTAAAATATGATCCTCCTTTCGTTATGGAAAAATTGAAATATTATTGTATTACACAGCTGAAAATAAAGTTAGGAATTCTTAATTATCTTTCGAGATCAACATTTCTTTCAACATGAAGATTATAATAATAAAATTAATGTCACTTCAATAATTAAATACCCCACTTCTTCCACTAATTGTATTTCTTAGTAATATTCAAATAATTGCAATGACACAGTAAAGAAACATTAAATTATAAGTACTGGTCTATCCATTAAGCAACCGTTGATGTGACCTGCCAATTCAAACCATGTCAACCGAATTGCAGCAACGACGATGTTTAACAGAACTCAGACACCATTATAGGGGTGGTGGTGGAATAACTAAAAAAGCTGCAGGTTATAACGCTAGGGTGTGAGTTCCAATCTCAGTCAGTGGATATTGTGTCAATGCAGCGTTTTGGCCATGAAGAAGGGCTAAAGGTACTACCTGCAGCATCTCATTCACACAACTATCGGTAAACCAGCGGTGCAATATTTGCTCTCTGATCTGATGCTTTGGAAAGTGAAGAACGTATACAGAGATTAGTTTACACAAGTTACAAATACTCGGTCCATAGAAGTCTACCCACATAGCGTATCACCGTGTATCACAATGAAGGCATCAGAGTCCATTAAAACAAAATCTAGGGGTATCTAAGATCGTAGTACAGTCCTGTCTACTTTAAGAGAAGGCACATTTTCATGAAGGTAACACTCGGAGTCATCTCGTAGCAAACAGAACCTTTGCGAAAATATTGCCAAGTCCATTTTATACTATAGGGAAACCTGATAACTAACTGTTATGTTAAGAATATCATAACGAAACTGGTAAGGTACTATTTTACTGTTCGGGGTTGATACAGCCGTTGTCAGCAAAACCTACAGTGGGTCTTTTCTCAGTTCCGACGACAAGGCAGATAGTCTAACTGTGGAGGAACTAGCCTTGTCCCAATATGTTACTATATTTTGACAGACAAAAGTAAGAAATCTAACTGGAAACTCGAAACTGGACAAACACATGATCAATATTGCCACCACAAGTCACGCTTTCCATCGGAGAAGAGAGGAGAAATTTGAAACTCCTGTTCATGTCTTGTAGAACACCCGTAATGAGGTATTTCCAAACGGAACTTTGGGAACCCGCGTTTGACAACTTGTAAAATACGAGAGGATTACATAATGGGACACTTGGGGCTAAGCGTAAATCCCTTCGACCCTGAATTGCACAATAATGGGCAACAATAATAAATGTGTTAAAGGATAACGAGGCTTATATAAAATTATTTTCAAATTGTTACTGGAGTAATTTAAGAGCAACTGATTTCTTAAGGTCTTACCTTTAGTATCAATATCATCTTCTTCTTGCTCGGTATCATCATTAAGGTCCGCATCACTTTCTGCACTGGCAGAATCCTTCTCGAAATTTAGTTTAGTGTCTCGTTGCGCTCTTTTTAGATCCTCCTGCGCCACCTGTGACATTTCCTCGTCTACATCTGGATTTGAACTTTGTAAAAGCAACACTTTGTCGTTAAGATCTTCCCGTTTACTTCTTACATTGTCGGATATGTCACAATTTGAACCATCTGTGGCGAAAACAGTAGTAAAGAGTAAAATAAAGTCACAAAGTGTAAAAATTAAATGAAACTGAAGTTTTTCGTGACAATCAGTCATAGTGTCATCGTTAGTTTTACAAGGTTGCTTTAGTAGTTTTTATGTCTAATCACGAATACGTATTATTAGTCATGCCTGCTAAGTTTCAAGACCCAGCTACTGCAATTTGATGTCGTACAGATTTTGATTCCGGATAATTTCCAGTTACGTGCATCCGTTTAAATGATAAAAATAATTTGTTACAGATGTGTTTGTAATTTATGTTATTCTATAATTATTGTCAACGAAATACACTGAATTTGCTTTCAAACAAAGTTTCAACTTCTAAATAGAGTTGAGAACACCGTAAATTTTAACAAGTGCAATGTTTCTAACTAAAAAGTTGTATAGAACTTTAGTACAGCCGTACTATACTTCATTTCCAACGTCCCTAAATTGTAAACTTAGGACTGAACAAGTTGCACCAGTAGAACATAAATTAAATTGATGTTGGTTGCTGTTTTTGTCGTTTAATTACTAACACCGCGGTTAATGAGGTATATGTTTATAAGCGTCGCCACTAAATATTAACTGCCATAACATTCATGTTCAGAAAAACGGTAGACAGGCCATTACGTGACATTGTTAGAATAAATTGGAAACTTGACTTAATTAAAAGAAGCAAAAAATTATAAACCTTTGGAAAATTGTGTTTTCAAATATTGACATCAAAAGACTTAGACCCGTTTCCAGATTCAAATTTTGTTCAAGCATTTCCAGAAAATTTAATATACCTTCGCAACTTTAATCAAAAGAAAGAAAGTCCTTTAAAGGAAACAAATAAACAACCGATAGGTTTCAACATCTACTCCCAAACACACACTCTAAAAAAGGTTTTGTGATCCTGGTTTCCAATTACTGCAGGCATCAAAAAATAAAAATGTAAAAGGGTTATAGGAAAGCTACTTTAAGATATAGACACAATTTCATTTAGAAATGCAAAATTTTTAGCTTTGTCTATTTCGTTGTATTACACATATTTTTAGAAATGCTTTGCTAGTTAATATTGGAAAGTTCCTATTGAAATATTTTATAGCTGCTTTTCACATACGATTTATTTATAAGAAGCTTTGATCGCAAGTGAATATCGTATTCAAATACTTAATAAAATGTTCAAAGTATACTACTACCACTTTATTATACAAGGCGAATAATCAACTATAAGGATGTGTAATTAAATTTGAATTTCCATAATTTGCATCGCCATCGCATCGTTAGGTATAAAGGTAATCATATAGTATAGTATTACTCCTTGCAGAAGTAATGGCGAAAGTGTTTGCAGAATCAGTTGAAAGGAACTATGGTGCATAAAATTTGCATCGCTTACCGTAATTTCAAAGCTTACAGAACTTCAATGAACTAACTTAAAGTTAATTAAATATGTGAAATGTTAGAATCTACTTATCTCACGATGTTCTGGGTGAATGTAGCATTACAGCAACGAATACCTTTACAATATTATTATACGGATTTTCCTGGAAAACTATTTTATGTATTAAGAACAGGATAATACATCTACTGCTTCATATTCAGCATCCAGTGGCATGTTCATTAAAATTATATTAATGCTGTTTCGCACTACTCAAATTAATTAAATGTAGGTAACATATAAGTTTTGAACTTGCTGATAAATTTTAAATTCTGCTAAGCCAGAGGCATTATACCGGGTGGCCGGTTTCAAAGGTGTACATAGGGATTTAACATTGTATTGAACGTTTCTGTTGATTCCTGCTCGCCAATTCAACTTACAGGAATGGTAATGGTATTAATTGAAAGGTAAAATGATTGCGCTTCAAACGGCGCTAATAATAAAATTACATGTTCTATATTTATTTTAAAATAACGATTTTAAATTTTACGATTTTTAAATATGACGTGCCATGATTTTCAAATTTTACAGCATTTGTCAAAAAATTTGATAATTAGTTGGCATAAATTAGTGGATTTCTGTAAATGACAACTACCTAATTTAATAAATTTTTAACAAAAATGCAGTAAAAATGAAAATCATGGCACATCATATTTTAAAATCGCAAAATTTTAAATCGATTTTAAATTTTACGATTTTTAAATATGACGTGCCATGATTTTCAAATTTTACAGCATTTGTCAAAAAATTTGATAATTAGTTGGCATAAATTAGTGGATTTCTGTAAATGACAACTACCTAATTTAATAAATTTTTAACAAAAATGCAGTAAAAATGAAAATCATGGCACATCATATTTTAAAATCGCAAAATTTTAAATCGATTTTAAATTTTACGATTTTTAAATATGACGTGCCATGATTTTCAAATTTTACAGCATTTGTCAAAAAATTTGATAATTAGTTGGCATAAATTAGTGGATTTCTGTAAATGACAACTACCTAATTTAATAAATTTTTAACAAAAATGCAGTAAAAATGAAAATCATGGCACATCATATTTTAAAATCGCAAAATTTTAAATCGTTATTTTAAAATAAATACAGCACATTTAATTTTATTATTAACGCCATTTGAAGCGGAATCATTTTAGCTTTCAATTAATACTATTTCCATTCCTGTAAGTGGAATTGGCGAGCAGGAATCAGCAGAAACATTTAATACAATGTTAAATCCCTATGTACACCTTTGAGACCGGTCACCCGGTATAATAAAAATTTGCAGATGAAACCTTCTCTTATCCTTGAGTATATCCAGGTAAAGGACTAACTTGGAGGAAAACAAAAACTTAATCAGAAAGCTACGCTTGTATATACAATGTTATACAAAAAATCTGAAATCGTATGATGTTACTGATGATGATGATTATTAATTTATAAAAGAATACCTAATATACCTAAAGCTTTCGGATATGTGAGGAATTTCCAGAGCAACACAGAATTAGATATGCTGACAAGTGACAACACTGGAATTTATTCGCGATATTAGTATATATCAAACTCGGTTTATCTGTACACTGTTTATGTGTTATAAAATTTTAGGGCATATTTCAGATTAAATAGGAAATTGTCATTTTCTAACAAGTAATAGGGGAAAGTGGGGGAATGGTGCGCACCTAAGCGAGAATCGTTGTGGTGGTCAGCTCTTAAATACTAAAGCAAAACTAAAAACGTTATCTGAAGCCCTAATTATTCTACTTTTAGTAATACTTATGTATCATGATATTTGATGAGTTTCTCAACATAATCCATATTAATTGGAAAAAGTGAAAAATTGCATTTGCGCACCGTTCCCCACCCCATGGGGTAACTGTGCGCACAGGGTGGGGAATTGTGCGCGGTAGGTATAATCGTTTAATTCGGTTTCCACTTCTGGTGTGAAAATCGGCTTTTGACCCAGATGGGGGATTTTTAGTTGATTTAGAGATAGCTTTTTTCTAAGTGTTGATTCGGGAATACTATAAACGATCTCCCAACTTCCCGTATTTTCCTCCCATCGTTTCTAATTGCATTTAGTGCAGCCTCCAGCAATTCTTCACTATATTGATGGATTTCAGTTTTTCGAATATAATTTCGCGGCATCTGAAAATGCAAGACAGATTTTGGTTCCCAAAAATGGTATACACTTTAAAAATATAATTAATTCAAAACAATTGCGTAAGATTTACGGACTCAGTGTCTTAATTTGTGCACGTGTAAACTACTAACGAAAACCTTAGATTCACAATTTTGCATCTCCCGAAGTACACAACTCAACTACCCTTGCAGTTGATGGCTTTAGAGACTCGGTGCATGCACCCGCTTAACCTGCGGGGGGGGGGGGTGATCTTTCAGTATGCCGCGTAATTTGAATTTTAATGGTGCGCACGGTTCCCCACCGCGCACCGTTCCCCCACTTTCCCCTACTAATAGTGATTAGTGACAAAGATATTAAACCTGCCGCCTGCGTAAAGTTGGCCGAGGATAAGGCTGTTGGTGGCTACTAAGGTGTGCGCATTGGTCAAAGTGGCAGCGTCAGTCGGGAACTCACTTGCTTCGTGTATTAATTGGCAAGGCCTCGTCGACAGCAAATAACATCCGGTATAATTGGAATTTCATTCGAAAATTAAACGAGGAAAGAGTGTATTCGTATTAGGGAACGGACTGTGGAGAGCCAAGAAACCAAGATACGCCAGCGAGTTACGTACCGCGTCTCCGTGTCGCCCTATCACTCGTAACCTTATCCTTAGCGAACTGTAAACCCTCAGTACCTACCACTTGCACAAACGTGGTTTCTCTCGTTGTCATAGATGCAATTAATTATAGTAACACTCGTATCCATGACAATTGATTATGGATCACCTGGATGAGTTAATCCACTTTTAGATAACAGGGCCACAGTCTTATTTATCAGATAGTTTTTGTTGTATGCAGTAACATCCACAATTAACTATTTAACTACTCAAAGTTTTAAGTGAACCCTGATATGTACAGCAATTCATACAGGAGAAAATAATATTTAAAAACTTTTTTAGTATGTAGTACGATCACATTCATTCCACTTTGTGCTAAATCCCTACAAAAATGTATTCTTCAAAACTGATGACGGATTCCACTCTGATTGTCACTTCGTTACTGCTAACAACGATATTAATTTATTTTGTCCCTTTACTTGTGCCAACTGTGTCACTACAATGAAGGCATAATATATAAAGGCTTTGTTGAATTTAAACAAAGGTTCCGGCCGACAACAGAAGATTAAATTCAAATACGGGATTATGAAACATGTGGATCAACGGCTTTAACATTACATCCTGAAGTGAATGCGATTGTACGGTTGTGCGTGAGGTTAGGAAATAATTTTTTTCCTTGAATACTGTGTCAGTGATGATTAATCAAAATTTCTGTAAATTCAATTCTAAAAAATATTGCCTATAATAATCAAATTACACAGGGAAATAGAAAACTGAAAATTTAAGATTTTTCAACCTTTACTGAAAGCTGCGGAAAATGTATAGCATTTGAATAGTGACCATAATGTAGTCCTCAATATGCTGAACAAGTTTCTGCTTATTATAACCGAATCTCCATTTCTTACCATTTAGGAGATTCCCAATGCATCCCCTTATCTTGGACACCCTGCATGCTGATTTATGGTGGTGCTTTTAGCCGCCAATTCTATATAATACTCACCATGCTCAGATGCTCAGACAAGACGAATAGTCCAGCTATTGCCCTTACTCTTACTTTCTTATACCAACGAAATAAAGTAAGATTAATCGGTACAAATCTTTACAACTATACGGCTATTTAATCGAATTTATTGTGCTTCAAACATGAAAGCTAAACTTGTTAAAGTTTAAAAGCTACTTATTCTTGAAGGTTTCTTGGCGGAAACAAACGCATCGAACAATAATTAATAAATAATTTATTAAAGAAAAGATGCTTCATTACCGAACATTTTATAATACTTAGAATAAAACTATTGATATAAACTTACTTCTTACTGATATATTTGAGAGCAATGTATTATAATTAATAAAACGCACAGGAAACCAGAAACAGTTCCATAAACTCCAGAATTATAACCAGCAACAGTTGGGTCAGAACCATCAGTTGTCCGATGATTTAAAACTGCTGAAACATAATTGGTAGTACTACTCAGAAGAAATGGAGGACTGTACTTTTCAGTAGATTTTGAATTAGGGTAGGTGGTAGATGGAAATACTTTTCTATAAACTTCTGTATAAAACGTCACTGCAGGCCTCAAAGTAGTCGTAGTAGAAGTTGTAGCGGGTGGTTTTATTTTAGCATTTAAGTTGTACGTGAGGACCTCAAATACGTCATGTTCATACCATTTTCCATTTTCTATAGTGGTTAACTTATAGCATCCGCTTCCGTGACATATAACCTTTCCTACAGTGAGTTCGCCTTGTGATATAGCACGTCCAATGTATGTGGTGAATCCTTTTTCATATCCTCCTTCGAATAAAATATGGTTATTCCTTTTTTCGAAAACGTTATCATATCTAGTTTTAATCCATTCAAATATTTCATGATGTGGAGAGCACAGCATCTGTTCAATAAAATTATAAGTAGTACTCGTACAGTATTACAAAAAAATCGTGCTAAGCAAACTGTATAACCTTCAGTTACTAAATCGGAAACCATACAATTTCTAAATCTATCTTTGTAATGATCCGAATAGTTCGGTTGTAATTTATTTTTGAAACCTATAATGGGAGGCAGACTTCAAAAGGAAAGTTAGTCAATCTATTGGGCTTCCGTTTCAAAGAGTGGAACAATGTAACAAAGCATTCCACGATTATAGAACCCTTTCAATTTTACTACATGAGATCGAAATTTTTGATATAACCGTGCATTGCTTTAAATTAGAACGATTGGGTTTTACATAACGACTAGCTCAAAGTAGTGATAGGGAGAAACAAAGAAGTTATAAACACGTCCAATTTGTTCCATCCCGATCAGAATAAATTCAAGGGGGTTGAACTACAAAAAAGAATCACTCAACCATTCTCACAATCCAAATATTATTTCTGTTTGTTTCAGTTATCTAATAATGGATTTTTCTGTTGATGTATCCTAAATGAGACTAGTATTAAGGCTTTAAACTGAGCTCATCGTTAATTACAACTTTTATTTAAATTTGACTGTGCCACAAGTGCCATACCTTTTGAAAAATTTAAGTCTAATTTAGGTAAAATTAATAACAGAACGCGGTTCGTAAAAATAGAAATTTCTTTTCTCCCTGTATGTCAATATAACTATAAAAGCTTGTTGAACCAAACACGATACTTACTTTTTAATTAAAACTAGAAGAAAACCGATGAACATTTTAAATCTACAAAAAAAAAGTTAAATTATACCTTAATAGCCAACTTTAAAACGTGAACCTGGCCGAATTCAATATGGATTTCACTGGAATTTTCATATATCTCTCCGGGAATTAGCTTGTTATCGTGTAAAACTTGACCAATATAAATTGGTTTTCCATTTCTATCTACACCTGCTTTAAATGCATCTATAGGGGTTACTCCTGAATAGTCTCTCCAGCTATACTCTAAAAAATTATAATTAGTGTAAATAATTCGTAGTAATTCCTAATTAGGAAATTATAATGGTATCCGAGTTATCATAAAATTATGAAACATAATTTTCAGTATTTTAATATCTGGGGAAACATTTTAATTCAATATTCCCAATTTTTCAATTATTCTTCTGCATTGGTACACAGCCTTACAAAAGAAAATTTTCAATATAATTCATAACTCTCATGAAAATTTCTTTCAAATTTCTAAAGCAAACAGTAACATTTGATGATAAATATAAAGCGATCAAACCTATTTTCTTACTAGTAAAGTAACAACATAAAAAATAATTAACTAATGTTTTCTAAAAAGCATGTGGGTAGCTTAGTTGGCATTTATTGATTAATATCATTATTGGCACATGAGACTCACCATCAATAACATTGCCCTGACAAGTAACAATAATATAACATAAAGAGACAACAATAAAATACATCACTTTGAATGACATGATTCTTTAACTTGGTAACTTGAATTAACTGACAGACAACTAATCGACAATGAGGCACCTTCCTTATCCAACTCGTAATATATGTGCCACAAGCATTTAATATCAATTTCCGGAAAGAATATAGATTAGGTAATAAACATTTATCAAAAATTACATACCAGAGCAAATGATGCTGTTTAATAATAAAAATGATAATGACTAATATGTCGTATTTGATAATATCAACTACAAACAGAAACAGGAAACAATCATAACCCACATAACAATAATACAAGCTTCAGAGAAAAATTCTTAACATTTAATCCTCGATGATCTTCAACACTTTCAGGTTCCTTATATTGTTAGGGTATCCGGTACAAAATTGAAAAATCATATTTTGCGTTTGTCAAAAATCCGACAACCGGGTGGTGGATCAGCTGTGTGGCGAACGAAACACCAGTAAACGGTGCAGCAACACGAGCAACACCGTTCAGGAATATTCGGATTAAGTAACCCTAAGGTCACTACACCTAGATAACGATTGTTTTCAGAGGATCTATACTTTTATGTGGGCTGAAAACCATAGCCAGTTCCTCTACATGAATGTTGTACTTGCTTCTATTAAAAGAAATAAATTTAGCAGCACACGATAGCTCTAGTAATTTCGCTCTATTTACTACAACGAGCATCAATGGTTTACCACTGCCTTCGAATAGAGAACGGTCGAAAAATATTCCTATACCCTGGATAAGCCTTGAGCTTAGAAGTTAAATTCCCTAGAATTTATCAAATGGGACATAAGAGATCACAAGGTACCGCAAGATTAACTCTGTTTTCCATACGTATTTGAAAGATAGAGAAGGAAAAGAGAATAGTTTTGTAACTTTTAAATGTTTTCTGTAAGAACAGAACAAGAGAATAACAAGTCTTAGTTTAAACGTGCAAGAACTATTCTATTCTATTTCTAAAATATCCGGCACCATAAGAACGAATTCTATGTTGAAAGGCAATACACAAGTTTTACAGAGACTTTGATCCGGTACTGTTTGCTATAGATCGTCTCAGGTTGAGAAGTCTGTACAGGCTCTTTTGGAGTAGGTACATCGACGCCACATTTCTATGCAGACTGGTATTGAAATAAATTGTCCCCTGTCACTCACAAACTAATCCGTTTTTTGTGAGAACTTCTGGCAGGTATTCGTTTATTAAGCATTGAAATCAGTTTTATCTCACTGCATAGAACTGGCATCGTCGGCGTCGGAGCGAAATTCTCATAAGGATAGATAGCATATCCACACAGACTTCTCAACCTTAGACGATCTATAGCGACAATACAAGACGTCATACTGAAACAGAAAACGTGAAATATATGAAATAACTTTTGCTAACAAACTATTACAGACTTCTGTAAAACAAACTATTTACCTAAAATTTTAGGCAAATCTTTAGGCAAAGTGAAACATAACCAACTGTTTAAAATTTTAAAAACTATGAGTGAATCAACGGTCCATAGCGCTTCTCGCGACGATACTGTCTGCATCGCACAATTATGAAACTCTCCACTGTTTTTAGCTGTTAGATTCTCTTAAAAACAGATGCTGTCTACTGAAAAATGCTGTCTAAAGTTTTAGAGCATTACTAACTTTTCAAATATCAGGACCTTAGATAACTGAGCTAAATGAAGTTGGACGCACCCTAAAATTTTAATAAAGGCTATAATGTAATGTAAATGTTTGCAGCTTAAAACTTTTACTAAACTTCACTACAGCTCTTACAGTTCATTTCCAACGTCCCTAAATTGTAAACTTACGACTGAACAAGTTCCGCCACTAGAACATAAATTAAATTGATGTCGCTTGCTGTTTTTGTCGTTTAATTACTACACCGCGGTTAATGAGGTATGTGTTTATAAGTGTCATAAGCAAACATTAACTGCCACTGCATTCATGTTCAGAGAAGCAGTAGACAGGTCATTATGTGGTTTTGTTAAAATAAATTATAGTAACATTATCCAATTAATACAAATAATTCCTTAAACTTATATCAGGTGATTAACGTAAGAGTATTTCTCTGAGCGAATGTGTATGCAAATTAATCACTGTCACGATTTCAGGTACCTAATATACGTACACAAAATAAAATTTTAATTCCAAAGTAAGTTGTGAAGAAGAATATGTTTTGTAAAAGGATATCATTTTATTTATCCCTAACCATTCTAATTACAAGAGTAATACAATTTTGCTATTTTGCTAGGTCAACATTTTCAATAGTTTTATGAACTTATGACAGACAAGAGGACCTTTTATGAATAAAATTCAAACACTCTTTACATTTAAAAAAATTAAAATTATTGTTCGTATCGTAAAGACAATTGCTTGGGTGCGTTTTCCACTTTTATTGATTTTAGACAATATCCCCTCAATTTATCTAAATAAAAATAACATGTGAACATGTTTGCTAAAATGTTTCAAAAATAGAATGTTTATTTTTAACTTTATCAATATTACACGATCAGGACCACAAAAGGGAACATGTGTATCGGTATTGTTTATTTTTCGACATCTAATATATTCTGGATCGTATTTGGTTTTTATATTAGGCACCGTGGAATTTTTAGATAGAATAGAGCTTAGTTTTTTTGCTGCGTTGTGCTTACAGTTCTTTTAACAGTTACAGTGTAGTATGATCGTTAACCCATCCGCTTCATCTTTTATTAGTTTTTCGTAGGGTTCTCTAATAACATTCTTTTTCTATTTTGGTATATCATAAGGAACTTCATAACTAACCAATAACAGTACTTTAAAGAATCTCCTTAATGTACTGTTTCTGGAAATTTTTGTTTTGCGATGTTGGTAGTAACCTCAACAAATTCTGACAAATTAAATGTCATCTTTTTAGAAATATCAAGCAAACGTTTTTATTGTCAATAAGTTTAACCAATTGATTCAACACTTTTCAGATTTTTAAAACCACGATAGCTCTTTGGGAAAAATGGTAAAGGAACTTTTTGTTCAGTTATTGTCGCATAACACCATCCCACAGTCCATGTGCGAGAATTTCGGAACACCCTGTATGCCATGACATTTTATGTCAAAGCAGATAACTGTTGTTGTCCGCGACTATAGTAAATAATATACTAATTATTTAAATGTTTTGTCAAACATAATGCTACCCATAATACATTCCGTGAATAATGGGACTGAATAATAGTTATATGACCAACCGAATACACAATTGATTGATTATTTACTGGTCATGGGCAAACGTAAAATATGTGACATTAACCAATCCAACCACAAAAATAAGGAAGTTTCCTTGTTGCAAATACATAATATACCTGCCGGCAATTGTCGATAAAAACAGAAGATATGATAGAATAGAAATGAGGTCAAGGGGTAATCTCGCATCAAATAAAATACCATAAATTTGTTACCAAATATCTTTTTACGTTGTTTTCCTTATTCTGTAAAACTGCCGTTATATGTTTTAGCGTGATTTTGAAGCACGGTATTAAAGAAAATGAGAGCAATGAATACGCGACCCCTCTGCACATTCACAAACTCTTTTATTTTGTATGAGAGAGACCCACAGTGGCATCATCATCCATTTAACACTCGAATGGATACATAAATATTTTAAGGCAGCTTCTTTTCCACCGGCAATTTTATATAAACCCCGCCGTGCTTACATAAGATGGATGGTCCAGCTATTCCGTTATACTTACATTGCTACTTTACACTAACGGAAGTGAGATTAATCTGCACAAATGTTTACAACGGAATCAATTTATTGAACTGTGTTCATTGATTATTTGGTGAGGTTTAAAGCCGACTTAATCTTGAAAAATCTTTATAAAGCTACTTACTTCTGCAGAAAGCACAAAAACTGTACTTAATCCTAATCGCACATCAAATAAGTATTTTGTCAAATATATTCGTTTAAATTAATCCTCATCAACCTTTCACAACAACAATTACTTACATTCCAAAAATATGTTAAATAATTAAATTATGTCCTACCAAAGAAAATTCTATTTCTATACCTCATAAATTTATGTTAATTACATTACTTGATGTTAATAAATTAAGATAACCCGGACATAATTAGTAACTGAGCTATATCACACCCTGAGGATTTAATGTCCTATAATGAATTAAAGTCTGTACAGTCGTTTAAGAAGCACCCTAACTGTAGCTAGTTAAGTGTATCGATTTCCAGAAAAAATATCTATTAGGGATTCCTCTTATCAAAATAAGGAAAAAAGTTTCTACGACCCACGGCCCGAAAATGTTTGGTTTTTATCCTTGTATGGTAAATTTGACAGTGGATTTGAGACCCCCATGCTACGTAAAATGAAAGTAGGTACTGCTCTTGTTGGGCAACGAAAAAATATGTACAGGTTTTGAAATATCAAGGGTGTCAGTACTGCATAGGGTTTTCAGAACAATCTGTATGTTTCCATAGAGTTTTCTTTATTGAGTTCTTTATAACCACCAAAATGCTTTTAGATAACTAATGAGGTTGGCTTGTTATTCCGCTAAATCCTAATTTTCTCGAAGTGAACTACCTGCAACTTCTCTTCAAGCTGAATAAAGTTAACGAACGGTATTCAATTGTAGATTAATTCCGGGAAACGCTCTTAACAATTATCTCACAATACACATATTATATCACACATACTAGGTATACCTAGAGAAACTTAAGGTAGACGAGATAACGCCGAAAGGAAGATTACGAGAGTAGGAAGCCATTATATCACCATCTAAGCTAATTAACCAACATTTAAGTCGAGAAAACAGTTTAATTAGAGACTATACCGTCATTTCCTAATTACTCATACATGTTACAGGTGCCGTTTCCCATCATGAACCAGCCGCTTCGAAAAGGATATAGCATGGAGTCCACAGGTAAGGCAATAGTTTGTAGGTCTTTATTTTAAAATAACATCAATTATTATCGAACTATACTATAGCGTTAATGAATTTCCTTGAAAATAAGACGCAAAAAGCTTTGCAGTTAGAAAGTAGGTCATGAATTATGAGACATATAATAAATGGACATGCGAGAATTATGCAGTTGCAAACTACGTTATGGCGCCTGCATATCAAAAGACTGAATGATAATAGCGTCCTGTTAGTCTACGTTTAGGGACTATCACAAATAGGAAGAGAGCGTGTCATGATTAATGAGTATTACACATCCCAAAATAATGTGCAATAAATTATTACCTATAGTTATTATTTTAATACAGAATCTGTCAAATAATTATGTATTTACGGCCTTCATGGCATGACAACAATTTATTACCTACATTTTAAAATAAATTGTAATTTAAAATCACAATTACAAATACTGCAGTAACAGTGTTCGATGAGATCAATGCTTTCATTGATTTATGTTTGAATAAAAGTACCAAACATTCGGTAGAACAATATTTATTTATGATAGTCATTGTATTTTTAGAGAACGACGTGGATTTGCGTGGCAAGTTTATTGCTAAATCATTAAATTGTTTTTAAATTTGTAATATCAACCAAAAAATTCTAATGTTGGTATCGTTTAAATCGATAACTCTTCACTCAAACAGAAATAAATAACAAATTGGATGTAGTATCAGCGCATTGAATATAACTTCAAATTTGTATTTTCATGAAGGCATTTGAATGTTTCTCCCGGTTTCTCCCTTCCGAAGCCTGCAACTATGAAACGAATCCTACATAGGTAGGTAAATCATAAAATTACCATTAAATTTATTAAATTAATAAACTCGGAACCAACGATACGATATCCCAAAACAACCACGTAATATTTTAAAGTAGATAGATGTATACAGTTGTAGTACAAGGATCTGCGAAGCTGTTACAACCCCCATAAGAATATAAAATATCTTGTCTCATTCAAATGAAAACAACACTTTCAGGAGATGTTTATTTGTTTCATGTACTCATAACATTAATTGAATACAATTTTAAATTGTCGCACTTTAATAATGCCACCAAACATCAATACACAGGACGACATTCGTAACAGATAATGATGTAAAGCTACGGAAAAATGAACATTTGAATTTTAAATTAACTATTTTCGCCTATAAATATGAAGGCTTTCATAATTAATAAAACATTAATAGTTAGTATAGGCTAATTCACAACCGTGTATTGCGGATTCATTATCCTTGATCAATCACAAATTCTTATTTGTTGGTATACTGCCTCAACAAATTAGATCAGAGTGATACTAATCTATAAATAACTATAAAGGAATAAAAATTATATCAGTATTGCTTAAAATTGACGAAAATATTACATATCAGCTCGGTTACAAATAAAAATAACTTTGACTTGCAATTGTTACGAGAAATATTTTACCGATCGAAGACAATTGTTTGGGGAGGAGCGATAGCGACGACCCTAATTATTGTCTGAGTACGTCAAATATCACTTCACATTACCCAGGTTTTATTTTGTCACCTTATTTAATTGAATCCGATTTGTTAGTCAACACCTGGTGTGACGTAAGTAAGTATAACGACACAATCTCTTTAAACGCTTACCTGCCTAATTGTATAATCAATGTGCACAAAGCTGTTTGTATGAAGGCTTATTTGCGTTTCTGCCGATAATGAATGTAATTAACGCGACTGAAAAGCTCATTTTGAAAATGGCAGCTCTATTCATAAAATACTTGGTAACACGAAACGTTGATGAAAGTCCTTATTCAAAAGACCGAATTGCTCTTTACAATTTTTTTTAAGCCCACATTAAATACGCAGGTTTTAAATTGAATTTAGCGTTAAACCACATGACAAGATTTATCTCCTATGACAAAAAAGAATTAGTTTATATATTTACTATAGTTTATACTGATTCTGATTAATGCTTTTATTAATGCACACTAAAATATTTCTCTTGAAATAATTTTCAAAGATAATTTATTCACCGCAGTTAGATTGAGAGAGAGCACTTAAATTTCCCGGCGTATTTCACCAAACTTTCCATATTCAGTCGGTATTTACATCGTAGCGCCCTCTATGCGAGGAAAGCTACAGTGAGAGCTGAAATAGCCTGAAAAGTTAGGACTGAAGTTTAGAAACAGTAGCAGTAATAAGTGAAAAGCACGATTCCTGTAAACGAATGTTCCATAAAGCTGGTGTTGAACTTTGAAAACTCTGCCCGAATTTCCTTTTGCAGTTTTCCTTTAGCATGGAAATGTTAACAATCTGTATGCTATTCGAAACGGAAGAGTTTTCTATCCGAAAATGATAAAATTTAACTGATCTCAAACTGTTTACAGTATCCGATGTACTTATGTGGTAAATCCTAGCACGGTTTACAACTTCTGCAATATTTATGTAGAAGACTCTGAAAATTGAAACAGTTTGCTACATTCCCGCCGTAAATTATAAACTATAAGTAGGAAAATTAGTTTCCTCACAAATTATCAATTCAGGATAAATAAATGTGTAAAATTTTTGTAACGGTTGTAGAAAAAGTGTTGTTTGTATATCATGCACTTAATAAAATATAATTATTTCTTTATGGCAGTAGTAACATGTATTAGCTAACGCACAGAGCAAAGTTTTAGCGCCTTTTTCTTTTTGAATTACAGTTTTAAGCTTTAGTACTGTGTACTGTCTTATGTTTTGTCTATCAGAAACGGTAAAATGTGATTTAAGCGGATTTAAGTAACTGCAGTGCTAATTCACGTAAAATTTGAGTATCATTCATGACCCCATTGCTTGAGAAAATCAAAATCAGGCGTTTTTAACACAGGACGGACATTTCTAATATACTGCAAGGCATTGCTCCAAGAGAAATTAATTAATTACGATTTTAATTCATGGAACAACTATAATACCCAACATATTATTATGTATCACATTTTGGGTAGCAGGAAGAAATCTAAGAAACATGCACAGATGTTAATGAAGATTATGTTGCCGAAAGAAATAATACTCTGTTGATCCTGTAATCTGGATAATCAGGAAACATTCTGAACTCCCCTTGTAAGTTACACAACGAACCTCTTAAGCTCGTTACCGGTTTAATTAACTATTACCCCTTAATTTATTCATGATATTTGTGCGAGCATCCCACTTTATGATCATGTATTGTTCATGATATTTTAAAGCAATATACCTCCAGAAAATTGCTTGATGTATTAAAATCAATTTACAATTTGTGCTGTTGCTTCAAATATTAATTTGAACTGTGAATAGGTAATTACTGAAGTCCAATTTAGTAACCCGGAGGTATTCTAAAATTTAACAACTTCTGTCTTAGTTAAATGCTACTTAGTTTTGAATACAGGATTGGGACCGGCTACAATTTTTAAACAAAATTAGCATTTTGTTAAATTTTATGAAATTGGTGGCAATCTGGTTTATGCATTAACACCCCCTGTACCTCAGTACGTGACCTTAAAGCGCTTCTAGTTAGATCACAAAGACTGGAGGGTTCTATTTCAATTTTTATTTCTCTGAGGTACGTATTATGTCAATAATAATTATTGTCTATAAGAGACTAGCAGCAACAATAGTGACTTTCAAAAAATCTGAGAGAATTGACATTACAGAATACTCGGTGTAGAAAAACACTATCGTTTTTGATATCCAGTAACATCCACTTTAGGTACCTGTACCTATTTACACCATGGTACCTTTCAGAAGTAACCCGCAATAATTTATCTTACACACAATGAAACTGCTTTCTTACTGTAGAAATAATAGTAGCTAAAATTTTCGTGTCGCAAGAATTTCTTTCTATATGTTAGAGAAAAGGAATGGCCGTATTATACATTTTCAATAAAAGACGTAAGTTATTTCCACGAATATCTTACAAAAGGTGTTTCCCGACGTAAAAAACTTAAGTAAACTTTTGAAGCGTTTCTTTTTTATACCAATAAATAATATTAATAATTATTTTATTAATCTTACTACTATATAATATAGTAAATCAAAATAATGTGTGTTTAATTAAAACTATTTCTTAAAATTTAAATATCATGCCATTTAGGATAAACGTTAAAATATCCCTACGTATACGAAAATTTAAATTACGAAGATTATTACTGGAACAATGTTACCAATTTATCTTATAAACTTTCTTAAAGGATAATAAATTTCCATTATATAACTACTTAAGACATGCAGATTTAGTTAGTTTTAAAGATCCATGAAATTAAAGCACTTTTCAGGATATAACGTATCGTCCTGAAAAGTACTTTGAGGTAATACTTCTCGTTCATCAATATTACTAATCTGTAAAACATTCTGACAGGTTAAAATCTCGTAAGCCGTTCTGGAAAGAGTTTTAGCATCTACCATATCTTTTCTATTTTTGGACTTTGAAAAATCCGCTTCCAAGAAAATCAAGTTTTTATTGGAAATGTAACCAACCACTTAAATAACCACTACTTTTTAAAATTACAGATACAAAAGTAGTACATTAAATTATTTTCTCTTATTTTCCCACCTGTTGCATATTGCATTATAAATGTACCATAAATACGTATATTATCTATCCCATGTTTGAACTAAACTTACAAATCTCAACTTAATTTCAATCAATATTTACTTTATTAGCAACTTTCCATTTTCTTCGTGTTGAATAAAAAAAATCCTAGCAATAGCAGAAAAATTAAGAAGCAGCAGTCTACGTATTTTCCGTGTTCCTATTTTCCTAAATTTTCTTTGCCCTCGTTATGGTTCACCCCGAAAATCTGATTTGAGAATTCTTTGTACCACGTAGTGAGTGAAACTATTATGACTCTCGTGGGAGTTTTATAAATCTATTCGAAATCAATGTAGGTTTCGACTAGCCCCTTCCTTGATAAGTTGCAAATAAGAAATTGAATTTCCCCATTTTCTGGCGATACGATTATTCTCCCGAAACCCGGTGGATAGACAATGGTCAGTGTATCAGGGCATGCCATGCCGTGTTCATACTTCACTGAAACAGCGAGTTTGAACAAAGACGTTTAAACAAAGTATGTAATTCTTAATTAACTGCCCAAATACATATATTTTTTAAATTACACGTGGACTCGAAGGGGTGTTTACTGCTAAGGTCATATCTTAACACTTTAATCAAGAACTAACCAAAAACACTCTTGACAGATTTAACAAAAAATTGTTCCCCGCGACTCCGAACTCGCGGTTTTTCTGGACTATCTTTAGAAGTTTGATTATCTGACTACTTGATTATTCTACCTCCTAAACGGAATTTGCTATTTGCGCTTTAGAGCCATGGCCGCAACGATTACTATGGAAGTTTCTATTATACATTTTATCAGAATATTTAATCTTTGAGCAACGGCGACGTTTTACCTACTATTTTATATTGAACTTCCGCATCTATCAAATGCCCAAAAATTACCGTTTCAATAGGCTACAATGTCACTTTTCTAATCTTAGACCAAGTCTGCTGAAAAAATTATCTTATCGTTTAGAAATGAGAATTAATGAAAATAAATTCCTCAAAAAGTTCGAACTTATTCCTTCTATCTGAAGTATTGCTGAATGCCTTTTAAATATGGAATTAATAAATTCGCAAAGTAAGTAGGTATCTTGTTTAAAAGCAAATTACCAATTTTGGATAAATGTGACATCAGGGTAATAGATCTTGAATTAAGGAGATACATTAACTTTAGTTGCTAAGACTAATACAAAGAAAGGTATAAATGCTGACGTTCTCTATCCTCAGTGATCGATGCGGTTTAACGCGATTCGTTTAATTTTGTTGGGCTTTCTACGATTTGAAGAAGAACCTTTCAGTGGTATTCGTGGACGAATCGTAACCTGTGTACAAGAATCATCCAAGATTTTTATTTCGTTTGTAGCAATACACTCAGGAGTATTATAAGATTATAACATTCATTACACAGTAAAAGCACCGGATATTTCATTTTAATATTGGAAGGTTAAATTTTTCCTAAATTTCAATTTCCTAAAATTCATTGTAAATATTTCATTTTCTTATTTTCTTATTCACTGTTATTCTTATTTTTGTGTAGCGTCTTCAAATTTAATGTTAAATTTTATTTGCAATAAACTCATTACGTTACTCATTTTTGTTTGATAAACAATATTAGAAATAAACAGAACAGAAAATAATAATTCACCCATGCATAATTAATTCTTTTTATTGTTATATAGTACATTTAATTTTCTTTAAAGGCAAGCAAGCAAAGAATGCAGCAAATATTTAGGTTTGAGAAGTTAATTAAATTCTTTATACCTTCGTCTTATTATATTATCTTGTCTTTATAGTTTTAAAATATTAAATAATTCTAAGCTTGCTAGGCTGGTAATTTTCCAAATTGTTGTTCGTTAATTGCCTCCATAATCATTTTATGCGACTTTATTTTCAAAGTCTGATTTAAAATTTAAAATTACTACAATTAGTTACACAAAAACGTAACATTGTTAAATTTCTGTAACCGTTTTCGATAAAAACGCATGCTCCTTTTAATTAAAAAATCCGTACAGCTCTTCCAAGGCTTTAACTATACGTTTTTCTCGAAAATGGTTACACTTACCGACATTTAGTAAGAGTGTCTTTTTGGTATAGGAAGCAATGGTAATTAATAAATTAAAATCAGAATAAAAAATAAATGTCGCGTAAAAAAATCAGGTAGGAATGTAATTAACCTCGACCCATCATCCTATATGCACGCAAGCGACCGTAGCTCCATTAGGAAGGATTATTCAACATACCTAAATGTTTATGTCCTTAAACTGTAGGATACCTTTTTATTAACACCCTGTTTATCGAGGAAACCTTCATAGGGAGTTACAGTCCCCTAAATAGGGTCAAATAAAGTGTTATTTGGAAAACGGTTAATAAAATTACGAAATTTTGTATACAGGGTGACAACAGTCCATTGCGTTGTATATGGGTAACTTTACTATTGCAAGACTAAGAGTCTATTAAATTGTCAAAATTACAAACCGTTTTTGAGTAATATTGCAAACTTTCTGAAATAATCTGAAAAAACTGAAAAAAGCTTAAATTTTCAATCGAAAATATTTTTGTCACAGTTGTAGATAGAAGAAAAATACAAGCGAGGCAACTAAGGAACTTATTGACATTTTTTTATTAGTGCGTGTTACTCAGTTTGGCCAAAAGTTCTTCATCCATCTGCCCTGACAAAATTTCTCAGTTTAATACACATTTTTTGTATTTTATTTGATTACGATATTTAGCAAAGTTTTTACGATATATGTTTAGAGGAACTCTTTGCCTTATTTTTCTTGTAGTACATACCCTTAAAATTTAAAATACTCACTTTTATTAACACCCTGTAGAGGTATGTGCATCACATTTTATGCCATTGCAATTTTTCAGCTATTTTTGCTACCCGACCCTCGCGGAGCTTAATACCGAAAGCTTCTTTAGAACTCTTTGTTAGACACATTTATTGAAATACAATACTTTTCCTATTTTGTATGTATGAACTTTAAATTGAAAATCTGACGGTACGAAAAATTCCGTGCTGTGGAGTCTAGAGAAACCATTTCAACCCTAACAACTGTCATAACTCAACCAGAAGTTCATTACAAATGACGAGCAGACAACCATGAAGTGTTATAACATTTAATTAGAGCAAGGGGCCATAACGAACGTTGTTACAACTGTAATAACATCGTTTTATGTTTCAAAAACAGTTTTCTGATTAATACCAGCCTTTAAAGTAGACACAAATAATAATATGTACTTATAAACTTTTAAAAGTATTTGGAAAAATTTGAAATAAGTACTGCATTAAAAAAATAAAAATAATTTACATACTCCAAATGTTTAAAATGCCAAATACATTTGATTTTTGTTACCCCCATATCGTGTGTTCTAGCTTGTAATAATTTCCACTCAAATAAATAAAACAGACAAAAAGGAATTGTGTTAGTGACTCGAGCCGAAATTCTATTACTAAAAACAATCAATCTTGGGATTTGTAGACATAATCCAAACTGTCCAGACACGTAAGTCCTTGTCTAAAACATAATATACGATTGTACTAAATTAAAAATTTTAATAACACTAACATCCAAACCAAATATGCTAGGTACTTATTTAATTATTTATTACAATGTATTTAACACAAACCTTGGTTGCATAAAGAGAAAAATGAATTTCAGTAATAAATTCTCGTACCTACATAAGAAAATATCTGTGCTTGAGGAAGATGAAACAAAGAGAAAATTGCCTGTTTATATGAATTCATCCCAATGTAGACTTTTAAACTGGGTGCCGAAAATGTAAAATTAGTAAATGAATCTCTATAGCAAAGGTTTGTAAGAATTTATTTGTTTTTTTAATGAAATTTAGCTATATCTTCCAACATTCAACAAAAACTATGCCGTTCCTACTCCAGATTTACCTACGAACAAGGTGAGATTACAGAATGAATAAATAAAGTAGAGGCAGAATTGGAAACATTGACGTGAAGCCAGCAAAAGTCTAACTATGTAGAAACATGCATCGGGGGATAGAGCAACATTGATAAAAGTCAGATATTTATAAAATATTACTAATGGGTAAATTATACGAAATCCGTAGAATACGCGGGACAATATAAAAGTTTAAAAAAAGAAGGTAAATCACAGGATCTGACAGCAGTTAATTATTCTGTCATAGAAAATATCACGAAACATGGCTAAAGTTTTTTGATTACGGTAGGACGTTGCTCCCCGTTGCTGAAAATAACTTTTCTGTAGTTCATCATTGCGTAGTTTTCTAAACATGATGAAGTCTTGTTCACCCAACAAATCATTTGTTAGTATAGCCTCAACAAAAATCATTGTTGTCACAACGAATAAAACTTGTTGCACCTTCAAATAAGCCTCATCTATAAGATTTCGTTTACTAAATCATTGTAGTGTTTAAAATCTTGCGCATTGGGTCAGGTGGTAGCAATTCAAGAGACCCATAGTTAAATGCAGGTATGTTTTTTACTAAAGCACCAATTATTGACCGATAAAAATTTAACAGGTGACAAACAACAATTAAAGTCAGTAAGCAGAGGCAAGAGTGCTTGCAGTGTATAATGGGTTGCCTATATTCCAATGGTAAAGTGGCCGGTCCATTTAACTTGCAATATGCCTATATTGCATAATAAATGGACATCAGTGTATATTCATTTTGAATCCAATCGTTTGAGATTCTGCATTTAGTTGATTAATCTTTTCTTCTATACCTTGAATGTTTGTCACTTATTAAGATTCCATCTTCTACCAGTCATCATAATATATTCATAGTTCGCTTTGTTAAAGTTAAAATGTGTCCCCGCTCTGGCTGTAGCAGTACATGCACTATACGACTGTACCTTTCTAATTCCTCTTTTATTATTCCAAACAGCACAATGTCAAATGCAAATTGCAAATAGTAGGTAGGAGAAACCACTCACAGGCTATGTTCGCATTTTTATATCTTTGTTCGATTATAATCGATTCCAGCATTTCGTAGTGCTTTGACACTTTTCAATACCGCTGAAGGCTATTTTATAGTCAAATATGAAAGCCGTCCATCCACAGACATATTTCGCTTACATCGTATGTAAATGTTTGATTATGCCTTAGTCTTTTCTATTACCTACATATTCATTAGAATGGTAAAAGCTTCTTTGGTAATCTCATAACCGTTGCGAATAATGTGAAGAGCTGGGGTTGAAATCTAATTTCCAAATTTGTAATATAACCTACCATTGGTATCACTTATTCTTCGAATTTCCGTTTTTAGTCGCTGTAGTAGGTATGTCATTTATCGATCAGTTTCGCTAGCTCCTTTTTCTGTAACAATGTTTTCTGAAAAAATCTAAAGACCTCAGGTCTTTATTATATTTCAATCGCATGTCTTGTTTGGCAATTTTTCGTACTGGCTTACCTCTTCCACTCTTTTTAGCCTTCCCTTAGCCTTCATTTCTGTTCTATAGAATTATCATCATTGTCAAACGCGAGCGTAAAATCCAGCTTCTATAAAATTGAACAAATAACTCCTATAAACACAACAGATGCTCGAAATATGGCAATTCGAAAAATGCACTCTGCAACTAGAAGCAGACGCAACGACTGATGTTCGTATAAGCCAAGAACCCAAGACGTACCCAGCCATGAGCAAAAATCACAATCGCAGTGTTTTAAATGTTCGATTCCTGTAAGGGCAACATAGGTACATTGTCGATTACCAGCATATTATTAAAAAAATAAAAAGGAGCAATAACCACCACATTAAATACACGTTTCTACTTTTTCGTTATAAGTAACACTTCAGCTCGTTTATGAACTGAAAAATATGACGCCCAATTTGACCCCTAGTCTAATGGTTTCACATTCACCAGCATCAGGGTTTAATGTGAATTTTATGGAACTATGCGAAGAAATAACCGTATCTTTTATATCAGATGTGAACGGCAGTATTTTTTAATGGACAAATAAATACAAACGCGTTAAGAAAGAATATTCCATGAACTTCGTTTTGCTGTAAAAGCAACTTCGGTTTTCGATTTGGAGTTTATCATTCTCAGACGATGATAGTTTGTCTGATATGACAACGATGAAACATTAATGGTTACAGTACAAGCGAAATGTTGAAAAGGACACAAGAGGTCATGTGTAATCATGAAACTGATTTGTCGTATTATGTTTCTGTTGGAAAATTTGAAAAGTTTCAAGTATGTGTCGTTTTGTGTATATAATTTAGTTTCTCTCTGATAAAATTCATGTGTTAGGGAGAACAAATTTTAAAATAAACCATTTTTAAAATATATGTTGTCTCGTTTAAAACATTTTCAAAAAGAGATAACAAAATATATAAACATACCGATATAATCAAGGGTTTAATATTTTTTTAATGTAGAAGGGCGCTTTAAATTTTTATTCTTTGAAAATCTTTAATAAATAAAAATGCAGAGTACACAGTAATAGGTCGAAGCAAAAGTTATGTAGAATGAGTGCTGAATAATTTCAACCCAAAACTGAGTTAATCCTGGCAGGAGTAAAGCTAACAGCATAGATGGATATCAACAAAAAAGGGATTTTAAGAATTTGCCCTGGTTAAGCCTGCTTTAATCAGGGTTAACTCGCTCGTATTTACAGGAACGTAGAAATCAGAACGTTCAACGCTGACCACTAATTAACTATTTTTTAGGAGCACAACGTTTGTGTGTTTTCTGTGTAGTTACTTCATTTTTGACCTCATCGGTTTCTTGTTAAAACAGTGCATCATAAAAACATCAAACGCAGCAGCAGAGAATATATTATATTATTAGTAAAATAAAAAGTAACAGACAAGTAATTTCTGTTTAAACGAATGGAGTTAAATATTTTCATGGCTGTCAAAGTAAACCACCACATTGTAGAATCGTTAAATAATTAAATACAATATAAGAAAATGAAAAAAAAACACATTTTAACATTTTATAAACATTATACCTTTGGTCTACACTGGACTATTGGACAATAATTTCTTATTAAGTATAACTACGGTGGAAGATTTGACCGTCGTCGGTTGCGTCGATCAACGGTTATAAGTAAAAATAATAGCAACTTAACCCCCTCAATTCATTTCAGTTAAATTATACACGTGCGGTCTCAGCTGTCTTTCAAAGAATTTCATTAAACCGCGTAAAAGGTGTAAAATCTGAATGGAATTCGATTCGATTTGCGAGCAAACCGACAGTTTTGATTTGTTTTCTGTTTTTGATACTATTGAAAGTTTCAAACACTACTGTTACAAAATCTGGTGTCAGCGTATTTTATATAATCAAAACTAGCTTCCAAGTAGCATTTTCCTAATGAGCCTGATTAATTATAAAAATTGAAACTGAATACTGAAAAGTTATTTAAACAAGTTTAGTTAACTTCGGAATTTTGGATTTACCGCATGCTTAAACTTTCACCACTAAGTTAACTACGTAATACGTTCCTTACCATGTTCTTCTAAAACTTCAA
This sequence comes from Hemicrepidius hirtus, assembly GCA_963082805.1. Taxonomy (NCBI): domain Eukaryota; kingdom Metazoa; phylum Arthropoda; class Insecta; order Coleoptera; family Elateridae; genus Hemicrepidius; species Hemicrepidius hirtus. The sequence goes on from OY720161.1 coordinate 10,558,539, forward strand.
AGTTTCCAACTCTGAGATCTGAGAATATGTCCATCAAAGCTTCGCTTTATACACTTGTACTACATCGTACCTTTGAATATAAAGGGAGTTACATGGAAAATAAGGTGTATATACCCAATCAAAGGAATAAAGATACAGAATCTCTCCCTTTTATTTAACTTCCCTAAAGCCACTTTAATCTGGTATCAACCAGGGGCTGTTCGCCAATATTATCTTTGAAAGAACCGGGGAGCGTGAACGTGCATGTCGATCTGGAAATGTAAGCGTTTTTGTATATTTTATAGCGTTTTATAGGTACTAACTTCGTCATACTTCCTACCTACTGTTATAAATTATAAAAGGGCAATTATAACATTAAAAAAGAGAACGTGCGATTACCTCGCTGGGCTTTCTCATATTAAAAATAAAACGTTTCTTTTTTGGTATTGAACAGTAACGTTCGCGAGACAGCCCTGGAAATTACTTCAATGCGTAGCGAGAAAAACGAGACTATACGAGTTCGATACGTACAGAAGAGAGACACGCATCTTCAGTAAAAATAAGCCGGTCGTCGTTCGGTAGCGACCGTCTTGCTTGAAATTACAGCTGGTCAAGGATAGTATTCGCACATCCCCATCGCCACTCGTAAGCGTATACTTGGCCAGCTGTAATTTCAAGCCGGGCAATCGCTACGGACCGACGATGCATCTATGCCACAGTCAAGCCTTGAACCTTAAAAAAAACGCAGCTAAAATTCGCGATATTTTCATCAACCATACATTTTAGGTATATGAACATCTTATACTATGTGATAGACAATTAAATTTTGCATTCAATTATATAATGATATACAGGGTGTTTCATTTAAAATAACAAAGTTGCTTATTGTCCTGTAACAGGCAAACACCCTGTATACGTGATATACATTTATAAGAATGCAACGCTACATAGTGGACAACTTTTATATATTTAAACTTCTTTCATATTTAACTAATAAAGGAGCTTTATTAATTTCCGATCTTCAAAACCTCGTAGAGGTCGCCACAGTGAAATTCTAGTAGTAAGTAGATGATAATAATAATAATAATAATAATAGTGGTTTTCTCCTGGGCTATTTACTGTAGGAACTTTTTCCCAGAATTAAATTTGAATCTGTCACGACGGCGGCGCGATTTCTAAAAATTTGAAACTTTTACACATACACTTACTAACGTCGAATTACATATTAGTACATTCTTCATAAAACTCCCCTTTTCTTGTTCGTTCGTTTTCCATTTATCATGAATTATTTATATTTGTGAAAATCGGAAAAACCGCCATAAACAAAATGACAAGCTAATTCTAATTTCCTCTTTTAACCGTCCCGACCCAGGTTATATATCAAATTTATCTCAAGATAAAACTTGAATTTAATTGCTTTGCTTGGTTTTTTTATCGAATGCGTGTTCGTTTTTTCATATAAATATAACATTCCAATTTAGCCTTCGGAGAAAAAAGAACATTAGCCGATGAATAAAGACATTTCTGAATCACACAAAAACTAGGAAGTCCTGTTCGCGGCGTTGAATGATACACACGACGATACAGCTAAGAGGAAACTCGGTGGGAAAAATTTGCATTTAAAACGAAAGAAAGATGGAAAAGAACAGACTGAAGAACCTGTTTGATACGTCTCCTCGAAAAAATCTTTTGTGTTATCATAAAATAATTATACTCCTAAGTTTAGTTCTGTTTATAAAGAAGTATTATAATAGATCTAACCGAAAATTTTAAGCAAGCAAGTATCTGGAGAATTGAATTTGCTAAGAATGGAAACAACGGACGCTCCTGAGAATAAATGAGGATTAAACGAAAGTGGTTGTGCTTAAGAAGGGTGGAACGAAAACTAAATGCAGAGAAAGTAATCGGCATTACAAGTAGGTATAAATTACACGAACTGTCAGAGAAAAATCTGTTCTATATACAAATTCACGTGTGAAGGGAATACGTAATTAGAACTAAAGTGATTATACAGAAGATTGAAACGTTATATTCAGGTATATACCTTAAAAACGCCTCAACCCAGAACTTCGTATAAAATGTAAGTACACAGCAAATACCGATCAGTTTATTTAATTTTTGCCGTCAATTAAAGTAGCTGCGAGACTGTCAAAGAAAATCCACAGTTTATCAATAACGCAGAAGAGTAATACGTAATAGCTACACGCTTACTATGATGTAGGTAGCAAGATCGTGCGTTATATATCGTGTTATATTGCAAATGTATGTTTTAAACAGTGTAGACCAAGCGAGAAGAAGGAAAAGGAAATATGATAGCAAGGGCTTGCTGTGAAGGTGATAAACTAAAACTTTCATAGATAATAAATGGAAAGTTTACTAAATAGGTAGCGATATAATGGTTACATAGACGTGTAGTAGAATCAGGTAAGAAGTGGAAACCGTAGATAAATCAGGTAAAGTAATGTTAAAGTTTCTAAAAATAGAAGTAAGTAGCAAGATCTTTCCAGGAATTAGCAATACGATTCCGATTCTAAAGTTGACTAAATATTACTACTACTTACCTTACCTTAAATTTAAAACGCCTACAAACCACGAACATGTTTCGCATTCAAGTAGGTACTGTTCCTTTCCAGCCGGTTTAAATGAATCTAATTTATTTGAAGCAACTAACGACTTGTAACAGTTATAATTTGTTATTCATTGAACTATGAGTGCTTCACAGTTTCTCTAGTAGAACTAAATAATGCAGCATTAGCCCAAGGAAAAATACCACTCTATATAATTACAACAGAATTGTTGACTCCTTTTGTAGTACTGTAAAGAACTCAAAGGAATCAGTGAGATGTGTGTTTAAGAATGGGCAATAAAATTAAATACCGGGAGAAATATCGGACATAGTGTTATACTGCAAAATACAATTAAAACAATACAATTTAAAGTATCGTAAGATCGCTTCCGTTTATTTTATAAAGACGATGCTGATTATTTAAGTCTGTTCTTGTAAAATCTTTATAACCCAAGAATAGTAGAACATAGGTATCTACTGGAAATACACACTAAATTGTACTATGCATTCCCAAAAAGTTACTACTTATTACAAGCAACCGTTGAACGCAACCATGATACTTTATCCTGTTTAACGCAGCATGATACCTATAAACATAGAGTAATACCATGCTGTAAGTGCAATTTAAAATAATATACAGTGTGTCCGCGTAAGTTGGCTACATATGGAAAACTTTGTTATTATTGATTTTGTGAAAAAAAGTTATTCTTCATAAAAAGTTCTGCATGTTCTAAAACCCAAAATTCAACCATCAGATATTAAATTATATCATAATAAAAATAATTATATCATTTTTGTTCAAGAGTAAAGTACCTGCATTTTTGACCATATCGAAAATTTTTTATAAGAAAAGATGATATGGATTAAAAATAATTTTTAAATATTCAATATTGTTTATTTACAATTAAAAGAAAAAAGATATATTGCACGAATTATAACGAATGCCAGAAAGATGATATATATATATTTTTTGACAGATTATTGAAATGATTATTACTAAGGCGGTTCGTCCATTGAGGAAACCAATACGACGCGACTAGTCGCGAGCGACTAGTTGCGCGCCACCAGTCGCTCGTTTGTTCGTACACCAAAGAAACCTAAATTTTATCAGTTGCGAATATGTCGTCTTCGGAAATGCACACAACACGTGAGAACACCTCCATCAACGAATGATCGTAGGCAACTAGTCGCTCGGCGACCAACCGGTTTGGTCGTCAGCGATCAGTTTCCTCGAGTTTAGTCTCTAGTCGCCTTGGTGGACGATCAACTATTATTTTTAATGGAATGGCTGCATGCGCGACTGGTCGCTAGGTCGCCCGCGACCAGTCGCGTCGTTTTGATTTCCTCGGTGGACGTTCGCCTAAGGTGTAATACGGTATTAAAAGTTTCATAAACAATATTTTAAAAGCGTGCTTATTATAATTTTTGTGTGTTTACTAATATAAACATTTATTCTCTTATTTTATTGTCATTTCAATCGTTTATAATTATAAATTCAATCGGGGTTTTAAAGTACAATATGGGTACCTACCTATTTATTTATCGGTTAGCTACAAAATTAATATTTTTGTGTATTCTGAAATGGGTGAAAGGAAAGCGTTTTAATTCCGACGTTGGCGTTGTGGTGAACGCGTTGAGCTAGCCGGAAAATGGGCGGTCGATAAAGCTTCTAAAAAAATTTAACAATAACGAATTCACGGATTATTTAGACCGTTGGACTTGTGCTTCAACGAGCAAAGTTAGCAAAGTTTAAAATAATTTATTTGAACAAATAATCGACCAGCAGCATAAATGGTGTAGTTTTACATTGGCTCTAGGGAGAATGGGGAGGGGGGAAAATTATATGAAACACGTACCTATAAACAACGTGTATCAAATCCACTGCTACTATTACAGGTTCAATTTTAGATAGGTATCTGATTGTAAAATATTAGTTTCTCTAATTATTGGACATCCATTCGGTCGTATACTATTAGAGCAAAGGCCAAAATATGAATCGGCAATTTTACTTTTATTCGTTTAAAATTAGTTTTCTTACTTCAATTAATAGTATATGTATAAGAAACTAGGTTATGTTGTAAATATTTTCAAAAGTAAAAAATAATTTTAGATGCCGATAATCTCGTCAATTATCAAGCAATCTTTAAAAATAAAAAACCCTATTGCTCAAAAACACACGAGGTTTATTAAATATAAGTACTAATACTATATTCGTAGTAAATATACAATGCTAGTTTTGCGGCAGGAAAGTAACTAAATATAGGTACTGACTGTTTGTGTAGGTGTTACTGTGGAGACGAGACTTTAACCATAAAGTCTGTTCAGTAAACATAAAAACACTTTTTCTTCAAGCGTATCGTAATATCCGTATTGTTGTACAGAACTGGCTATGTAGAAGGAAGTCATTTTGTTAGTAGTCAAAAAATGAAAATAATGTTACTAGTACAATAATGTGTTTACGTATCTATGGCAACGGCAGTATTTTGCCCATAGCTCCGCCCCCAAGGTTGGTAGAAGGGAGAGCGTTGTCCTGTTGAAATGACTTTTTAGGAAATATTTATTTACAGCAACAGAATATTTTTACACTTGAAGAAAAAATAGTATATATTATTCGGAGTAGAACGTATTATTTGTGTTTCGCTCACTTGCACAGCCTCGGCGCGTGCGCCTCGGCCGCAATATGAGCTCAACACAAAAAGAACTCTTTCTACTCCTAATAATATAATAAACTATTAACGTTTTACTTTCCCATAGCACCACTGGTATATGGGAAGTACCCTATTGATATCATGAAAATTTTCGAAATTGAAATTTTCGCGGTAATACGTGTTTTGGATCTCCAAGAACCCAAAAAAGTGCTTTAGAAAAAATGTCTGTCTTTGGGTTGGTAGGTGTGTATGTGACGCCTCTAACACAAAAACTAGTGAACCGATTTTGATAAAATTTGAAATGAAAAATTCATCGACAAAATAAGCTTTTCAACAAAATCAAAAACCGGAAGCGGAAGTTAGTATACATGTTGTTTTGGTAGCATTTTTTTCAGAAGTAGAATTTTGAAAATTTGAGTAGCGGATATGAAAGAAGGCCATAATTCAAGGGAAACAGTTTTTTTACCGAACTTCAAAATCGCGGCCGATATGACTTTACCAAAATTTTTCAGTTCTGGTTCAGTTTAAGCTAGATTTAAACCAGAACTGTAAAACCGGCCCTTAGTTTAGTACTAATCGTACCTGCAAAATAATTATTTATGTATCGAAGTAAAAAAGTTAAGTGAAGTTATCAAAGTTTGAACAGGCAAGGACGAAAACTCAATTTTTGTCAGAGGTGCAATTAAACAACGTGTTTTTGGCGATTATCACAAACTTTATAATAAGTTTAATTTTTTGTAGATATTTTGACGTCTGTCAATCACTACTTTTTCGGCCCCTTTCACGGTCATATTTACTTTACGCCTGGTTTTACTTTATGGACGCATTTCCGTGACATCAAAAACCGCCTTGCAGCAAATGCGACGGATGAGTAGTCACTGACAAATGCCTATTACAAAGTGAATGGTTGCTAAAAGATACCCAAAATAGTTGTTTTTGTTTTACAGTTGCCTTAAACATTAATTAATATCCGCACTATTTTTAAATCTCCCAATACACTGAATAGTGTTGATTATCTGCTTTGTTTGGTTATTCTAGCCTCTGATTTGCTAACAATTTGTTAAACGGGTACTTGTACTTGTATATTGTTACACTTTTAGGAACCCATAGGAAATCAAAAATTCCCTACGAAATGCCTCAATCCTGACAAGCACATGAAAATATATTTATTACTGTCATAGATATTGAAAACGTTCCAGTTATAACATTGCATTAGTCATGAAGCCAAAAGTGTCACCCCATCATAGTACAAAAGAACAAATTGGTTTTTTCAACAGTTTGTAAATCTACCAACTGGAAAGATATACTACAACGCCTACAATGCGCTGAGAATCCATTTCACGCATTTTCTAAAGAAAATGATACTTATAATTTTTAATCTCATCACTGTTGGATTTCTCTGTAATATCAATTTAAATTAAATGTTTTAAAGCCTGGGTGTGGGATGCCTCTGACAGTTTAAATTAAGTTATTCGTTTTAATAACACGCTTTCAACCCCCTTACCGACGACTAAATTTTATTATTTGATTCTTCCAATTTATTTCAAACCGACATCTAACATCAGCTTTTATCATAAATTTCTATCTATCCTGAATGTTAGAAGGGTTTACTTCTAGTTGTCATTTATTTGATACGAAACATGAATTCGAAGTCTCCGTTTCAATTATTTGTCGTTTTCTTTCTAGCTAAATTTTTAAACCTTTTAATTTACTAAAAGGTTTTACAATTACACTACAGCCACTCCTTTGCATTAAGGCACTTGGATATAGGAACACTTTAATTTCTATTAACATCATAAACATTTTAAGTTGTACTACTCTTCATTCTGAACCATAAAATCAACGCCTAAGATGATATGCAACCCGACACACATATTCCAAAACTTACTCCTTGGATATTCTATTCAAAATTTTATATGGATTATAATTGCTTTATGGTCATCATATGTCACGTTTTCAATTTTGTGTCCTGTCAAAAATTATGAAAATGACGTCAAGAAAAATTCGTGTTCTTTTATAACATCATAAAATAAATATTGAATGCAAGGGCTTGAAGGCATAGGATGAAAAAAATTGTCTGAGAGAGAAATTCAAACGAAGGTTTTGAAAATTTTTCGGTATGTGAATAATGTACTTGATGCTTGACAGATAAAGAATAGCTTGACAGATGTTGAATTAAATTTGTTTTTGTGCAAGTCCTTGCTACTAAGATCCGAATATTAATTACCAGTAAAACAATCGTCTCGTTATCTTAGAAAAAAGTAATTTAAGTTGCATAACTAATAAGGCGTTGATTTATAGCTTCTGAATAAATATTGCGTAAAATACTTTTTGACCAAATAAGAAAGTTGTTACTCTAGTTTACAGATCCCCACACCTAAAAATCATAATTTTTAAAACAATATTATCCATCGTAAATTCTAATATTTTCTCTCAAATTTCAGCAAGTTTCGGAACTTTTTCCTTATTTTTCATTCTAAAGCTCATATGGGGGGTGTATGATAATGATAAAAGTATAGACTATAATATTCTTGACGTTAAGCCTATATTATGTGCGTATTGGAGTATTATTATTTATAATTCGAAAGGTATTAGTACCTACCTACTCGGATTTCAATATAATTTGATGTTACCACGTACAAGGAAAACACCTTAAAAGCGAGGCTTTCAAAACAATTTCCACCGAAAAACGTGAGTTATAGATATTGCTGGGTCACGGTAACTTTGCACGAATTTAATGAGAAAACGGGAGGTCTTTCTATTAAAAGACAAGCGACTGACAGGTACTTTGTTTTTTGTCAAGTAGCTCCCGTTTTAACAATGAGAAGTTTACGTGAATATTTTAAAATATTAATTCTAGATCGTTAGCTGTATATTTGATTGCTATTTATCTAAGTGAAGTGTTTCATTAATGTAATTATTGTTGATATCGTTTCGATTGTTCGCTGTATTTTAGTATCTACATAATATATCGAATGCAAATTTACACCAGTCCTACAATTACGTATTTTCTTGTGTCATAGCGATTTCGCATGTAAAACGCTTCAAAGAAGAAACGAAAAACTTCGACATAGACTAAATAATAATAAAAAGTAAACATTTGTAAAAGCAGGGAATTAAAAGTTTAATATAACTTATTTGTAGCCTTCCTCTTTGCTCTCAAAGTCTGACTACTGAAGTACTTTTATAATTAGCTTCTAAGTCCCAGTATTAACTTCATACACCGAGAACTATCTAAATTATTATTTTGTTCATACACTAAAATACCTAAGAAATATTTAAACTTAAGAATAGGTTAACCATTTAAATTCTTACCGAAAACTTATACCTCTGAAAAATGCATTGCACGTTCTTTTCTCAAATAGATTAATTGGGCAAGAAAATTTAAGTATTGCAGGTATGTGGAATATTTTACAAAAATTTAAATACCCTTTGGCGTAGTATATAAAAAGGGTTCCTTAATAAAAAAAAGTTACATTGAAAACTATCGAACAGCTTCCGGAGCAAAGCTTTCCAGATGGTGCATGCGCTGCGATTCCGGATACTTCAGAATGGTGCACATCTGTGGGAGCTTTACAGACTCCAGTGAGTATCGTGCTTCGTCGCGTGGATCGCAGCATATGGAGCAACGAGAAAATAAAATTAACACGGCTATTGATTAGGCCTACTAATTATTGCCATTAAACCCGACAGAGAACAAATTAAATTAATTTATATAGTGCAAATACAGAGTTTGTGCTGAATATTTGTGGATGTTTATTGTACCATGTTTATTAATCTGAAAACATAATTAACGTACCCTAGTTAGATTGGTATGCAGCAAGTATGGTAGGTGATACATAAATTTTGGCATGTATTTATATTATGTTTCCAAGCTACTATTTTATTAATTCCCAATATATTTTAATGGTAACGTTCCAAACAACTGAGAAAAACGTTATAAAAACGACCCATTCATTTTTTTAATACAAAAATGGGATTAAAATACTATACTTTTAAAAAGTATAACCCTCAAAATATACAAAGAAATTTTATTGAACAATCTGTCAAAAGGGTTTTAAGAATTTCAGGATCAGCATAAATCCTACACTTCCTCAAAAATTTATGTACTAACGTAAAGAGTTTTGTTTAGATAAACTCTATTAATAGCACATAATTTTATTTTTTTATATTTTCTTTCTTTGCTTGTCCTATTCCCAAGTCTCTTCCGTAGGCTAATTCAAAATCTATTTTAAACGAACCTGTTATTTATACTTTTCTCAACTCGTCTCTCAACCTCATTATAACGTCCAAAGTTTTTAAAATCAATAAAATTCTAATCGTATTTATAATAAATTCGCTAACTAAGAAAATTCCACAAATTGTTCAAAATGTTCTCCATAATAATTAATTTCAAATACTTTCGAAACAAAATAAGTAACTTCATAAGAAATAAAACTATGTGTCTATATTTTCTACGTTAAAGTAAAAACTTTATTTTAGCATTAGATTTGCTGCTGAAAACTCCAACTTAATTGATTTATCGGGGGTCCTAGCCATAGCTGCTTTTTTTTGGATTGGTAACATTGCATTTTACGTTTTGTGGCTATGATATGATCCTGCCTTTTTTGTCACTTATGACATTTGTTTGTATATTTGGAAAATGTCTAGGTTACAAAAACGTCATAAATGAATACTGGGACCAACATAGCCACAAAACATAATAATTGGTGACAACCTAACAACACTAAAATGCAATGTTACCAATTCAAAAAACGCTAGTACTAGAACCCCTGATTAAATCAATTATATTATTAGTTCTACTAGGTACTAGAATCAGCGATGAATTAGAAATATAATTGTAGCAAATCAACGATTTTTCAAGTTTAATGCAGCGCGTAATTCAGGAGGTTTTCCGGTTGAAAGAAAACTGTCTTAGTCCAATATTAGGCTTAAAAATCTTTGTCTCTTGCAGTATTTTTTGTTATTACATGACCCATTATTATTTTTTTGGGCATTGAAAGTTTGTATAATAATGGTTCGAAAATATATTGCAAGAATGCATCAAAATTTAATTGAATTTAGGTTTGTATGCAGCATTGCCAAATTAGGTAACAGTTTGTCAGGAGAAATTTTGAGTGCAGGAAAATATTTAAAAAAATAGAAACTGTGAGAAACTGTTTTTAGTATTAAAGTTTATCAAACTTTCACTCACTACCCTTTTTGTGTACGATCAGTTTAAAACCTCCAATATGGTATAAACATGCAATATACTGCCCATAAAAAATAAGAAAATTGTTGTAGGTTAGAGAAAACGAAACCTGTGTTGATATTGCTGATTACGTTTTCATCACCTTTCGTTTACCCTCATCCATAACTTCAGTCTTCTTTTTTCATTTTCTACAAGGAATCTATACGTACCTATCTCCACATTCATATTAGCCATATTTTCTCATCTTCAAACCGTTGTGTGTCTCGAATTTCGACCCTATTAATAACTATTAGTTCTTCTTGAGTTCTTCGTCTGATTCTTTCGTAGGTAATGTAATAATCCCTTCTTGATTCAGAAGCAAGTATTTACTTAATCGTCGTTAACATTACTATAGGCTAGTTTGTAAATATGATGCATAGTAGTAAGAAAAAAAAACATGTTTCCAAATTATTTATAAGTTTTACTGTGGAATTTAACTCTGATCGCTTAAGTTTGTCCAACATTTCCCTATTCAACATTTCGTTTTACCAGATTCTACAGCCATTTAAAGAAAGTTTTTTCTACGTATTTTATTGTTCGTTTCCAGCAATGTAACAAATGAGCTAAAAAAAAATTTCGATTATACAATGCTTCATGGTTTAATATAAATTAAAAAGTTCTCAAAAAATATATCTCGGGGGAAAAGATCGTAAATAAAATAAAACGATGAGTTTCTGAATTTTGTTAATTCGATTTATTTCTGCGTCTCAAAGTATTTATTGGAGCAGCACACCGGGAGTAATCCGTCAAAACGGTTTTTTCTGTTCATCTTTTTTTTAAATTAACTTTTATCCATCGGCATTAAACCATCACATGAAATGAAAATAATTTAAAACTCTTTCTATCTCATAATTTTTTACAGCCATAAATATTTTGTTATCATCAAAACCCAGAGTTAGGGGTTTTTAAAACGTGTATTCAGCAGCTCAGCATACAGATCCTATAAATGGTAGGTATAACAATATTACATACCTATTAAGAGCGAAGAAAATGATATTAAGAGGCTATTACTCTATAAGAAAATAATAAATATAAATTGCTAACATTGTATTATTCACATATTCACTGCTGAAGAACTGTCACTAACCGAGACCAAATCGATGGGTACTCTTTAATATTCTTATGGGTGGGGGAGTGTTCAAGTGATGAAAGATTGTACTAGAGCACAGTTTTTGAAGAAGTTTATGGAGATTTGGCGAATTAATGGCCAAAATGTCTTTGATACTTTGATAGTAGTCACTATTTAGTACAAAAGGTACTGAATAGTGGGAACGACCTCACAGGGCGATCGCACTAACTAGACTCAGCGTTAGTGCAAAATGAAAGTTTCTGAAGTTGTCATTTTTGTGTTCATCAACAAGACAAAAGGTCTATTACTAGTCTCTTGTTGTAGATAGATTATTTGTGGTGGGTAATATACGTCATGTTCTATTTATAAATTGGTAGGTATACAACAAATTTATAAAAGAAATTTATCAAAGAGTGTTGATTTATCCTAAAAAGCAAAGTTATTTGACAAACATTCTTATTTACAGTTAATACAGCGTATTATCAAGTGAAGTGTAAATATATTGGCGTTTCTTGTAATGGAGTAAAGACTTTCAGTATTAGTACCAGGAAAAACGGGGAAAGCACTTACAATAAATGAATGAATTTGACAATTAAGCACAATTTTAAAACGTCTACTGCAACAAAGAGTTGATCAATGAAATTAATGACAGAATTTTCTCAACCACAGCTAACTCCTATGAGCGGCTTTTAATTTTCAAGCGATTTAGGTATCAATTAAAATATCTTGCAAAGGTAAGGAACCGAACACTCATAAGTAATAAGTGGCGGATAGGGGTAGCTGGCGAACCAGTAGTTAAAACGTCAGGTTTTAGCCGTGTTTAGTTATTTAGTAGTCCTCCACGCTGCTCTTGTAGCTAGTATCTATGCACGTTTATAAAAAAAAAAAAACAGAAACACCAGAAGTTAGCAGAGCTTAAAAAACTCACAGCAGTAAGGTAATAGTAAATTTGAAACATCCTTTGATAACCTAATAGATAAGTGTTACAAAGAAACGAAGGACTATCAAATAAGTTACAAAAAACTTTAATCATGTTAAAACGATAGCATTTCCAGACAATTTTAGCTTGGTCTTCTAAAACCGAGATTTCACAACACGATCTAATAGTCTAGAACGTCGCGTCGGTCGTACTGGCCAGAAAAAGAAATTGAGGTGAAACAGTGGAGAGACGAATATAATGCTATACAAAGAGCAGATTCAGTGATTACAAATATAAAGTTGACACATAGATTGGGAAAATAAATTTCGCAAATAAATCTTGTATAATTAGATACATGCCATACTGGAGCACATGCAGGGGGTGTAAATTGGCGAAAAAGCTATAAGTGGGGATATTCTTCTTAAAATTCTGAGGCGAAAATCTCAATACATAAAATATGTTGTATGATTCAAAAACCTGCAATTTAGAATAAGCAAGCATTTTTAAAAATTATTTTTTAGTAGCTTTCTTTTTGACTTAAAAGTTTGCGTCTAACATTTCTTCTTTAACTTATTTCATAAAAAACTTTTCAATGATGAATTTTACGAGCAGCTTACCGTATAGCCTTTTCGCGCCAATTTTCCTGTATTTGGAACAAATTCAGCAGCGATTTTTAAGAAAAATCCTTGCCCTAACAAGCATCTTAATTTTAAATAACAGCCCCTAGGTTCTTGTTACAACATTAGCGATGAATCTCTAAATAAAGCTCCAAGCTCTCTTACAAAGATATCTTCCAGAAAGGCAGTTTAAACATAGCCAACCTGGACAGAATTGAAACGCAGATACTTCTCGTTGAAAAATTAAACATCTTCGTGGAAATTTCCACCTGCATCAGATAGTATCATAACTTTTCTCTAAAGTATGAACCGTTTTAGACATTTTCAGCTTGAATTCTTTAATAGTCTACAATCACAGGCGACTTGTCATTTAACAATTCTCATCTATTATATATGTAGGACAATAATTAGTTTATTTGGCTAATATCAAGAAAGTAATATAGAAAAATAGTATAACCAAGAGTTGCAAAGGGGAAACCTGTTTAATTTTCTTTCATTTTATGCTTCTGGAAATACCGACATATCTCTGTAGCGGCTCTATATTTATTACTCCATTGATACTGAGTACGAACATTTATTTTTAATTTAATCCCTATTATAATATTCCCTTTATGTTAGTCTAAATATTTAAAATCCTACTCCAACATGCCATTACCAAATTATAAGGAGAAAGATATAAAAAATGCAACTTCAAATGAAAACCTATTAAATAATTCACATACACATAATGCTGTATGTAAACAGAAATGGTTAGTGAAACCTTATTTCCAATTAGTAAACTAACCACAACAAACATGTTCATACGTAAAAGTAAATATTGTTTCCTCGGGTTTACTTATTCTCGAGTTTCAGTACAACATTACATACCTTTTTACCACTTTCGTATTATAAATTATACGAGGCGAATCCATTAGCTGAGTTGTGACTCTCGATTAATTTTTTCTTTTCCTTAAAAACGAAATAGTCGACCTTAACTGGTTAGCTACTTTATGACCCTAACCTAAGTATGATTAATGCTGATAGGTTGGCGGCGTTCAGGAAGTATTTTTGTCGCTTTTTGAAGTTCTGATTTTTCTCTAAATCCTCCACATACAACGATACACATTAAATACACGATTCACACTTTTCAAAATCACTTAGTATTAGGTTAATACCTATAGAACTGTCACTTTAAAGACTGCGTTCGTATTTCGGGTAAATTATTTTCCCTCTAGGGATCCAGTCTATTAAATAATAAAAAATTTACATACCTAAAGAATTAAAAATGCAATTCCTATTATGAAAAGTTTTAATGTAAAGAAATTTTAGGTCATTTTAAATTCCTAAACTTTTCCTTTAAGTATGCAGGGTCACACTGCTGTCTTTTAGCTTCTTTAAAGTTCCCGTTTCAGCAATATCCTGCATAGTCATCACCATCAGCTTCATTATTTATTATCGCTACCTTCGTTTAATCACAATGCAGTGAACAATGTATTGTCAGATATTATCTTAGCTTTGCCACCACGCATAGAAACCAATTAATTTATACTTTATTTGTACTTCGATGAACTTTTACGGCATCGGAATAATAAGTACCTTATTGACAAACGCCGGTTCCAGAATTTTTCAATGATAATACCTACAGATTTCCTCCAGGATAAGTCAGTCTTGAAAAAGACGCGTCCTTGGTAATCCTTAAACGATCATTCCTATACAGGGAAAATAATTTAAATTTATGTCTATAATAATTGTATTCTTTAGGAAAAATCCAAAACCTTTTTGTTTCTTTGTCTCTTTTATGTAATTATACTTACAGAAAAGCATTTCCTATATAAAATGTAAAACAAACGTGTGTTATACTATTCAAAACCAAAGTGTTGGCATTACTTCCGGTTAATGAAAAGCCTACAATACAACAAGGTAATTTTCCGGTACCCCGTAATCTATACATTTGGACAAAAGGCAATAATACAAGTGAAAGTGTAGAGTAAGGCACTAAAAACAGTGGATTTAGTGTCGTTTCTGAATTCGCATTCGTCGTGCACCACTAAGTTTGTGATTGAGTAGATACGGATATGTTTATCGACATTTTTTGAAGCTTTAAGAGACTTTAGGAGGTAAGGGTTAAGTAGATGGTGATTTGGAAGAGTTATTATTTGAAAAGGGGATGATCTCATATCTCTACAGACGTCTGCTAAAATTACGATAAAAAACAGTTCTTACAAACATACACCTGAAGGATAACTACGTATAGTTGCGAAACGTGAACCACTGGTTAATGAAGACGTCACATAGCTCTGCAGAAAGCAGATTGGATCGAAATTGTAGGTACGCAAAAATCAATAACCACGAAGTTCCAACTAAAATGTATGGATGATCCAGGAGAGGATGAACCAGTTAGTAGGTTTTATATTGATAATAAAAGGTCCCTTGTTAAGCTTCCTAATATCATGCCTTCTTATCCTTCTTCCCCTTAATGTTGACCAAATTCCTGTTAAGTACCACAATGAACTGGTTCTATGAGCCTCCTTGCCACGTAAGCCGGCCAAGAGACTAACCGAACCAAGATGAGGTAGAGAAGTTCCACTACATGGCTTACGACTGCCAAAGGTATTGGTATGACAGCCGAAACCGCCAATGGGGTTTTGCTTCTGGTTCGATATTTGTTCATCGATCCAAATGGTGACCAAGCGAATAGTTCTTAACATGAGTTGACCGAAGGTTACAGCACTCCAAGAGATTAGCGTCAGTAAATTAAAAAATAAATAATTGGAAAGTTCATTATAAACTATTACTGAAAGGCTCAGACTGTTTTCAGGATATGAAGCAACGAAAACCCCAACAAACTGAGGAATAGATCGCTGCGCCCAACCAATCAAGAAAAGAAAACGAACGAAATACACTTTATACGGTATAAAATACAGTACTGGGGTTAATTCCCAATATCAGTATTCAATCTTAGCAGCATTAATAGGGGGACTATATTCCAATCTAATTTGCTACAATAGGTAACACACGCTGCAGACCGTGGCTGAATGACAATAAAATCAGCGAAAAATTTTGGTCAGGGCGTGTTTATAGACAGTTCATCAAAACTATAATTGAAGAGTATATTATACCGTGATTATTCCCAAGGGATTATTGTATCAGACTTATTACAAAGACTCTTTACTTTAATCAACAGAAAAGAAACGACATTTGATACTAATTTTAAGTACCTAACGTAACAGAACAGATGCTGAAACTGATATCCACTAGGCTATGCTCTGCATAATATACTACTTCAGTTTTGTTCCGTGCACAGATTTGAAGTGTTGCTAGTACCTGCTCTGCTATAGTACACATTATTTTTCAGTTTACCGTAGAGACAAAAATCGGAAGGTATAAGGACTGCGAGAAGATCAAGGAGCAATCCCCTCTATCTATATTTCTTTAGTGTAGGTACCGTCGTTTTGAAACCATAAATTTGCGAACATTAAGGAGAATTCCATTAATACATTCAAATGCGTTTAACCGTTCAAAGTGCCTTCATCAACCATGAAATCTTCCAGAATTATAGAATACGACAACATACATTTACAGTAAAAGTGAGCTAACGAGCTACTATAATCCAACGAGCATAATAACGACAGTAAGTTGTACTGATATCATTATCAAGTCCATTATTCCAAAACATCGCTTCACCAGAGAACAGCACACAGTACAACGAATTTGAGTCATTATCGGTGATTTTGTAAAAAACTAACAAAAACGAATTCGACTCATAGTTATTTTCAGTGTGACATATTATTCTTACGTCACAAAAATGAAACCGGTGGACTTTTAACCTTAGACTTCATTTTTTTATTTGTTGCGACTTCATCGAACTACTCGGTACATTTTTTTCTTCAGTATTCTTGTAGAGAATTAAAGTAACGTTTACTGGTGTAGACTTTTATTGGGGTTATACTACGAAATTTTTACAAAAAATTAAAGGAAGTGGTTTGAGCTAGTAGGCTGTTAAATCCGAAATTCTTTGGAACAAAGGTGATAATAATTAAGCAACCTTAAAAGACAAATGCGACGCTTATTTGAAGTTCCAAAGTGCCTAAAGAAGTTTGTTTATACTGTTAACCATCCTAAAATGGAAAATATTAATAAAGTAGTAGGTACCACGCTACAAGCAGACGCGCTAACAGATCGAATTAGACAGGCTATCGTATACAGGGTGTTAACTAATAAGTACGAAAAAAATCAGGAGGTGATTCTACATCGAAAATTGTCGCTTTAGACTTGGGCGCCTTTTGTGGAACAGTCTGTACATATAATTCAATAAACACACGTGTAAATGCCGAAATTAATTCGATTGATATTGGAAATCTCATTAATAAAACTTTATGGCACTGCAGGGTTCCTCCGGTTAGGCACAATTCTCAACAAATTAATGTGCAATAGGACTGAGCTATCTTAAAGAGGTGCATAGAAAACCGCCATTGTAATCAGCAACATTGGTAAGTTGTAATACAATTTCAATGCTAATTTCTACGTATACACAAAGTTTAGATAGCTGATGATTCCTATTTTATAACAGACATACGAGTATATTGTTCTGTGTTTCAACTCCATGCAAAGTTTTTTGTTAAAAACTGAAAAAAAAATATTGCGATAATGTATTGTTTGTAAAGCAGAACTTTTGTGTTGTGACTTTGAATGCAAGCATATTGCAAATGAAAATTTAAAGCTCCGAATGGTGGTGTATTGTGTATGGTGTATTTTAAAGAATAAATAAAGAACGGGTTTCTTGTAAATTCGTAGGAAATGAAACACACCGTTTGTAAATTGTTTGCTCATTTATCGAAATGATTGTCATTATAATATTAATTAATTAGAACCGCTTTAGAAGCGAAATTCAATTTATCAGTTCGAAAGTTGCTTCTGAAATTATGCAAGTTACAAGTTTGCCTAGAATTACTAATTATTCTAATGAATTTTCCACAGAACTACATTTGCAGACTCATAAGTCATTAGCTCGAAATTGCTGGAGATATCGAGGTAGGATAATCAGATTGTGAAAGCAATTAGTTCTAAATTAAATTCCTTAATTTGGTAGAATTTTCCGAGAACATTTTCAACCTTTCATTAGGGCTAACGACTTTAATAGTGACTTGGTTTTACGTAAGCTTATTTAAACAATGGGAGAACATCGAGCTTTCACTTCCTGCTACCACTGACTACTATTTGAATAATTAAAACGTGGTGAAGAGATTAAGGCATTATATAACATTTTTATAAGTGTTCTGGGATTTTACCGCCTTTGAATTTATTAATGCAGAGCGTGATTGCTTTCGCGTAAATTAAAATCTGCACTTGAAACACATTTCTAAAGAGCAAACCAAACGGAGTTTAGCACGTTACGGAGAAAACTTCAGTTGAATCTAATTAAACTTTAATTAATGGTCGGTTCTCGGTTCATAATCATTATTGCCATAACAAGCGCTAATTAATTAGCCTTTAAAAATTATTAGGTAGCATCTTAGCATATGTGATTGATTACTCTATCAAATTAAATTTTGTGAAATAAATTTATCGTCTTTGCCACTTTAGATTCCTTAATTTACTTTTATCAGATTAAGATGGTGTTAGATGACATGACTAATTAATTAAATTTAAACAAATTGTTCGCAACTTACGAAATTTAAGATAGTACTTTAACATTTTATATACATATGTAGACAGATTTCGTATAAAACAAACCAACTCAGATGAACTGTAAATAAAAAAGGTAGACAACAATAAAAGATGAGATGAGAAACTTGAAAACTTGATAGTCAACCTGTTCTAGATTTTATTAATATTTTAGAAGTTGTCTTGAACTTTTAGACCGCAAAAGTTTCCAATTTGATTTTTTATAAATAATTTTTGGAATATTAAATTAAATTGAAAAAACCCAGAGAATAGACAAAAATTTAGCACGTAATTTGATCTTACCCTAAACAAAACCATGCAAATCTTTTTGGGATTGCCCTTAAGTTTTAATATTCATGGAATTTTTTATTACAACCGATAACTCTTTAAGTGGTCAGCAGGCCATTTCTCAACTTTTCCATTTCTTAAAGGCTTACATTTCTGTATTTTTTATGACTCCGCGTATACTTTGTTTCCTTCCAAAACAGCACCATATTTCTGTCACTTTTAATTCCCTTTATTTTATCCATTCTTATACGAAACACGCCTACCTTATTTTATCGGAACATCGCAACATAAACTCAAGTGCAGACACCCAAACCTCTTCTACCTAACACATGCGTTGTTTACAACTCTATTCGGTTACCCATAATAATCGATCCTATCAAATTGGATACGATTTTATAGTTTTTTTTTATTTAGGAACCTATATTTATGTAATCCTGTGCAGTAGAATTTTACTAACATTTGCTGCACATTATTTCAGGTTGATGTAGGGAAT
The DNA here is from genome assembly GCA_963082805.1 of Hemicrepidius hirtus. NCBI lineage: Eukaryota > Metazoa > Arthropoda > Insecta > Coleoptera > Elateridae > Hemicrepidius > Hemicrepidius hirtus. The sequence continues at coordinate 10,577,991 of OY720161.1, forward strand.
ACAAAATTAACCTTACACAAACGTACACTTATCACATTATCTCCCTTCACTTCGCTTAAATTCTGCTTACACGACAACTTAATATACGTACAACAGCAATGAAAAGCTCATATATTGTTACATTTTACCAAAGCAACCACTGTATATCTGTATATCTACAACATTGCATTCGTAGGAGAATATCCGGAGGTATCTCATTTTGTTAAATTATTTTTATTTTGATAGTTTCATTTGTATAATGCTTTGTTTCGTTTAGATTTTCTTTTTAAAAGAACCAACGTAAAGTTAGTTACACAAGAAGAAATTCCAGACTTTTTCTCAATTTAATTAGTTAACCCCAAAACAACAGCAGCACTGTTTTCTCTAACAATACACTGAAACTAATTGGAAAACGACCACCTCTCTTTGCATTATAGATAAGTTCATTCCACATCACCAAGTTACTAATAAATGTCATATAATCCGTTTGATTTGAAAACACGTGTTAAAACATAGGTACGTCATACGAAATTACTTTTAATAAAGGTAATAATAGTAATATAGGTACAGGCTGTTGCCCAAAAAACGTCTCAAACCGTAACTAGGTAATTTATACGTTTATTTTAAATGGAACGCCCTGTATATTTTTACATATTTAGATTCAGGGTGAAATTCTGCATACAATAGTGTGTTTCGTTTGTTTTTTACCACATGCCTAAATTTACATATATTTAACATTCAGAATTTATAGACGTACCGATTAATTTTAAACTCCATAAGTTTCAGTTTTACGCGAAACTCCAGATTAAATTTAAATTGTATAAAAGTTAATCTGAAGTTCCGCCCTTTACATTATATTTTAAATACACCTAACATGCTTCGTTGCGTAGCTGGTTTCATTAGTAGTGATTCATGGTATCCGGTTAGACTCAGGACGCTTATATTAAGCATCCCATTATAACAAGTTGGTAAATCTTCCTCAGAAGAAAACATTACCTAATTTATTTCTACAGTTAAGGTTTGGTAGTCAAAAACAATAGTTACTACAATTCTCATGTTTCCTAAATACCAGTTAAACAACAAAATATACAATGCCCTCCCTAGCTAGTGGGGAGAGGGCGTACGCGCAAGTAATCGCGCCTTACCTTAAATATTATGGTTATACCCTACCTTAAAGTTTTCAGCAATATAGCGTTCGGGGACCTAGTGTCTTCTGAAAAGAATTAAATGCTACCAAAGCAAATCAACAATTTCCAGGAGCAATAATATTATAGAATAAGTGTCCCGGAAAAAAGATAGTCCGATTCCTTAACTATATTTGCTCCAACACTTCAGAAAACATGAATCTGATTTCAAATTAATAAGTTTGCAAGTTTTCAATAACATTTCTGGTTTAATTTGTTAAACACATATCGAAACTGTTTTTAGTTTTTAGTCTACTGCAGATCGATGGCAAGTTAGCTCCCGAAACGCATGTTGGATTCCTAAACTTCTTTATTGTATAGGATTTTTTGTATTTTTTGTTTGAAAGTATACCAAAATATTGCCTGCGCTGGTTCCTTTCGTCAAAATGAAGAAACGAACTCCTCTGACTTTAGCCAGATTTATAAAATTTTGATAAGTTGCATTATACCCACGCAAATTTCTCAAATGAGAATGCAAGTTTGATTACAGAATCAGTTTTGGCATCAAAAGTTTATTCTATGTTCCAAATTTTATAATTCTAGCTCATCAAACGGTATTGCAAATAAACCACCCCCGGATACCCTCTGAAGAGGGTATTCTTAACCCATCATCGTAGGGAACTTTGATTATTTAGACAAAAGTAATCAGCACCTGAAATACTTTCATACTTTATACGGGTTCCCCTTTATACTTTGGTATACATCAAATTCATTTGTTGAAGAGATTCCCTTTAACAATTTTAAATCACATGTTTTAATGCTATATTCCGTTTCAAGAATATGTTGGCCTAGATTTTTTAAAAAGGTGGAATTTAAAGTGAAATATGTGTTCACTGAATCTTGGCCTGCCCGCGCCTAGTTAAAATGAAAGCAATTAATATCAAAAATTCCTGACTTCACAAAGTCTAAACAGTATCAAGGATTCCAATGACATTTGGTCACATGCCCTTCCTCAACTCTTAATAAGCTTCCCTTGATACGGCTAGACGTTAGATTGCTTGTACTACCCCCCAGGGAAGTCACGTGACCGAATGTATAACAACAACAATAAAAATAATGTTTGGCAAATAAACATAAATTGAAAAAAAGAGCGTACCTTTATTTATTTTAAACACTCATTTGATCAAAATATTTTGTTTTGTATTTTGTTAGTCCATAGCTTTTAAACAAAATAGTGTTTATGTACGATCGATCAATAACAACTGTTTTTTAGACCTAATTTTCAGGCGTAAACCTAGTCTTTTTGGCCCTCGGGCCGTAATTATGTTTTTGGCCCGCTGATTGCACTTTTCTAATTAAGGAATAATTTTATTTTTGTTTGGAATACAAGTAGTAACACAGTTATTTGTTAATATGAACATTTATATCTATCAGTACAGTTATTACAATTACTTATATTAAATGCGGAAGGAATGGTGTTTATCAAAGATTCACTGATAACGCTTTCATTAATACCATCATTCTCTAACGTAGAAAGAATGGTGTTTATCACAGAGGGATTGCGAACGTTTTCATTACTGACAGCATTACTTGTTGAGGGTACATGAAGACCTTCGCCTACCATAACCTTTTGTGCAATTTTCATTTTATTTTGCAATGAATCCTCAATATAAGTCTCGGCCACCGCCGAGGACTTCCAGCCACCATGACGTTTGATACTGATCAAGTCTGCGCCCCCATCAGCTAAAAGAGTAGCGGAGGAACGTCGAAAGCAGTGTCCTGTATAGGCACCTGCATCCGGCATATTCAAAAATTTGGCTACTCTTTGCGGCACTTGTCCCAGTGTATTTTTTCCTACAACCTGCGATGTACACTTGCCATTTTTGTAATACACAAAGAGTCGTCGATGCTCCGTGTGTGATGGCCGTAAAAACACGTATTTTCGAAATATTTGTAGAAAATTCAGTGCTAGTTCTTCGTTGTTAACGACTGTAAATGTTCTGTTTATTTTGTTCTTTGTATTATTGATTTTTACAATGAGTGCAGACCCTACATCCTCAATATCGTCTAGAGTTAATTGGGCTAATTCGTTTCTACGACATGCCCCAGCGATGCCCATGATTATTGCCACCTACAATATTGTAGAAACTCAATGAGTATAATTATATTTCGAATTAGTGATTTTCTTACCTTCATCATTAGAAATGTATCATCTGGGGCTTCCAAGAAAAATTTTGTGATCTGTTCCCTGTTGAGTATTTTTGATTTTTTGGGTTCGTACCCCTCGCTTTGCCTTTTCAGAAAGGCGAACAATCGCTTGAATTGACTGACATCAATGTTTTCCTTAGCTGCCAAATTTGCTTTGATCATTGAGTAACGCGACCAAAGCGAGGTTGGTTTGTAAATTTTACTTTGTTCATCAAAATATACCAGTAAAACGTTTTCAGTAATGGTTTTTACCTTATTAACTGCACACCACTTTAAAAAATCATTATATGTTTTCTCATATATAGCTTTGGATTTTGGCGGTAACAGATTCAAAGTAATGTTCTTTGCTGCTTCATCAAAATCTGGCACAATGCACGAGAAATCTTCTTCTTTAGACATACTTTTGCAAACAAATAGTGACAAATACTTAAATTACTTACTAATTTTTTTGCAAATAATTTGTTTTTGTTTATACTTGTTGCTGTGGTTACGCAGTTTTATTTGGTCAATGATAAATCGATTTCAAAGGAGCGCTTTTCATTTTTTGTTTAAATACAGTCATTGTCAATATAAACTATATTTTTACGGTTTTTAAAATTTCGATCTTACATAAAGTTTTGTATGCACCTCAGGCGTAACCGACGTCTTTGGCCCTCGGCGTGTTATAGCCCTCCGTGCTTCGCACGTCGGGCTATAATTTTCACGCCGCGGGCCAAAAACGCCTGGGTTACGCCCTTGATACATAAATAACTAATTTGAATAATTATTATGAGTAGTAGTATCTTATTATTGTTTCATTGGGAATAAGAGTGTGGGGAGATTGTAACTGTTGATGGACGAGCGAAGGTTTTAAAATCTCGAATTAGATAAACGAAATAAACTCCCTGAAAGTAAAAACGTAAAAGTATAACATAACATGTAAAGCCGATAATCTGAAATTCGAACTGGATTATGAAGTCCTCAATCGGGAAAAAGCCTGAAAGTCTAATATCTGGGTATCATTTAAATCCGAAATCCATATCCTGGTTTTTAAGATTATATATATGCTATACATAAATATGCTAGCTTATTTCAGAAAACCACATGAAATTACACACCCCAATTTGAATCGATAAATAGTCATCATTTTAAACATTTTCATAATTTGAAGACATCACTCTTATTTTGACAATTCAATTCATATTTTATCAGCCAATTAGAAGCGTCCTTTTTTAAAAATTCAGTAGGCTATTTTACTGACAATATATTATTCACAACTGAAAAGCAGTAGGTAGAGTTTCACAGCGGCAATATTCATGTCAGATAAACGTCAAAAAAATGTTAAAAAATTATTATTTTAAAACTTCTTGTTTCATTAAATTGTTATCCGAATACAACTCTTACTCTCGAGTTTTTCTTGAAAATTTATCAATCGGTTTTTACTCATTTCTGTTGTGTTTAGAAAATAATTACCCGTCATCTTCATATCCTACCCTTTGGCAATACAAGGGAACTTTATTATTTGTACAGTCAGTGACATCCAAGCAGATCTATAAATAAACACGGAACCAGTCAAAGTAATACATAACATAAAATACTAATACATAATAATACATTAAACAAAAAATAAAAATTCTCAAATTGAAGTTCAGGAATTCCCGAACTGAATAAAAAGCATTTCAGTGCATATAGAAACAATAGGTTTTCAAAATTCGAGATATACCAAATATTCAATATTCGGCACAGCACTTGAGAATGTGTTATGAATGTAAGTTGGGCAGCAAGCAAAATTTCTGCGGGAATATTATTGGAGGTTCTTCTTATTCCGTCCTTCACACCCTCGCTTGTTAAATGATGGGTATGAAAATAGTTACACCAACTCAACAGTTCAGTGCCTGTTGATGTTTTACGGAAATCTGTCAGCGACGAGTTTTGATGATATAATTATTGTATTTGATTGTCAAAACTCTGAAAAACTGAAAAATACGAATAAGTATTAAAAATTTCATACAAAACGTGTTCAGGAATATTATTCAAATAACAACCACATTGTGCAATCATGTGATGCCTGTTTCTAAACTTATTTTTCGAGTACTTCCGTGCGAATGAATCTTCTTACAACGAAAGCAAAATTGTTAATCCGTTGCCATCATTTACTTTGTTCATCACGTATTTCTTTGAATAATTAACGCTTCTTGTTCGTTCAAATTTTCGCTGCAAGTTTTCAGAAGTTTATACATGCCGCTGACGTACTTCAAAATAATGTTCTGAACGAACGAATACAAGCTCATTTTTTTAATTAAGAAAGAAGTCCACCATTTAGTTTGATTATCGTATACCAAAGTTATTAGTTTATTACTATTAATCTCGTAACAACTACTATCAAAGTAAAATCGAACATGAATCCTATCACAACATTTTCAGTTCAGCGCCCATAAAGAAAATGCTGGCAATGTGATTTAATCAAATAATTCCCACTCAAAAAATAACCCTACCAAATAGTATGCGAGAATGATCAAAATTTTCATTCAAATGTGTTGACATTTTCCTAATCTTATATCCTTCTTTCTGCGAAATTTTGTAGACAGTGAAAACTGGAGCTTAAATTCGATCAAAAAGCAGTGTGCTGTAAGGAACACAATAGCACCATTTTCGCCTTGCGATAACACTTCAAAGCATACAAACCTAAGATAAAACCCTGTGATGTCTTAATCTGGGTTGTAATAATATCGATAAACATTGATCCCCACCGCAATTGTACTTTCTTGTAGCCCTTTCCTTAAACAAATATCTAGTGAATACACATTTGTATAAACTAATCAGATTGCGAAAAGGCATATGTGCCCGTTAGAATCTGTGATGTTTCATACAAACCTCAATTATCCTTATCTGTACTATAAAATAACCCCTATAATCTAAATAATTGAGGGTAAATTCGAACTAATCTTTGTAATTGACGTTCGGTGTTAAAGGTTTTACTCCATCCGCCCTGGTTCAAACAATAATACCCGCATCTATCCAGACAAAAGGTTTTTTATTCCAAGGTTACAATTAATTAATTCACGTCAGCCTTTTTAGAAAAACTTTAAATCTTAACAGTCTGCAATACTTAAGAAAATTCAATTTTAAATGTAAAGCACGAAAAAATGTGTGAAATATAGTGCTTCTCACTTTGTCAGTTCCAGTTATAGGCCGAACAATTCTCTAACGTCAATTTTCTTTTTTCAGGTTATCTGGGGAATTCGCGGGTCGTTCTCAACCACTACGATGTATCCACACAAGTAAGTAACTTTGTTTTCCTATTTTCTTTGATATTATATATTAATCACCTTTTTTTAAATCTTACGCATTTCTGTTTTCTGGAAAAAAAGTTTCAAGTGTAATCAGTCACTAAACCCAAAGTTCCGTTTAAAAAAATGCTACCGAAATGTTTTCAGTTGCTTTGAAAAATGAATGCGCGAATTTAATATCTCCCAAATGGGTTTCATTCACTGCACCCTACTAAAACCCACATTGAGGGAATGTTAAATATTAGCACATCATATATATAAACACCGTCTTTCTTTATTATTTTTTGCAGGGAAACGTTAATCCAAAACCGCAAAATCCCAGCAGTATTTGTTTTAGTTGTATGCACGAGGGCCGACTTAACTCGCAAAGTTTATTCTGCTCTGTTGCTTCTATTCTGTTCTGTTGATAACACATGAAAAAGCTTTCAAAAAAACTTTTAATATAACAGCAGCTTCGCGCATAATTAACCAATCTTCTTGAATCATATTGCGTTTACGTTGTCAATGGCGTGCGTTTCCCCTTGTCCCTCATAAATAGAGATATCCAACATGGAAATTCAATTCCACTTGTGTGCGCTAACGCAATTTGCCCTCTCTGGTATGATTAAACCGCCAAGACGTATTTACTCGTTCATTCTTGTTTAACCAGGTTTTCCCAGCTTATTATGAAAGGAAAATACATATACAATCTAAATATTTAGTAACATATGTACAAGGGTTGTCAATATTTTTTTGAAAAATTGTTTGTTTTCATCAACAAAGGAAACACACTACTTTTTTTTAATCTGCGTTTTTATAACAAATAAATGTCATAAGATATTATTGATTCATCCTTGTTATGGAGTCGTTGTCTACCCCTCCCCAACCTTATCATTTTATCAATAGAAATCAAATTTTTTTCTTCTAATACGTATAATGATTGAGAGGCAACACAACATTTGAAAATCGTGTACTATACAGATCCTAATGACAGTACGCATTTTTTGACAAATTATCAGAAAGACTACCCTTGGATACTGCAATATTCAATTGGTATATCAAAATTGCAGACAACTGCGGCACTATCCAAGTCCAAAAACATCTGCTAGAAACTAGGAATCAAAGTTTTCCTTTTAAAGCAAGAAGGAGCGTATGCCTATAACACAGACACCAACCAAAGCCAGTCCTAGCACCTCAACCACGTCTGTGAACCAGACAAATCGATTAAATTGGTTCTATCTTCAGTTTGCTCTCACCTTTTTCCTGAAGAAAATCAAATATACTGGCAAATTAGCTGCTGGGGCCATAACTAGACACTCGATAGAGTATAAATACCTTTTCTTCGTGTATGATGGAGTTGTTCTTTTCGTTTTCTTAGTGACGTAGGAAATTATTTAAATAGTTATTACCACCATAGTTCGATAAACAGGCTGCAGAATTAGCCACCAATATCTCCGAATATAACCCCTTAGATGGTTAAGGAATTATTTTCCAGCTCTCATAAGGCACTGTCGATGACAACTTCTAAAGCCATTTCAAAACGCAAAGTGACAAATGCATTAAAATCAGTGGTGGTACTTTTAAAAACTTTAAAATAATTGTTTTTCGAATATTCTTCCGTTTACCGTCTGGTGATTGTTAGTACGTCACAAAATATTGTACAACGAACTACGATATTCACAGGATTAGGAATATACAGTGCTTCCCGAAAGTAACGGATAAATTCAATAAAACCGTTGAGAAAAATATTTCAAATAAATGCTCGGACACGTCGATTTTTATTTTTAAATTATGATTTAGAGATGTAATTTTCAATCCCCTACTACCCAACCCCTAAGCGCTACCAACTCCAACTTTAAAAATTCAAATAGCAAGGAATCCTTTCTGATACTTCATCTGATAGCATGCTGAATACAGTAAAAAAAAGTTTTTCAAGATCAGTTGATAAATAACGGATATTTACCAAAATGTATTCAAATTAAAGTGCCAATATTCGAGCAGGCGTTGTTGGTACTGGGTGGTAGAAAACAATTGCAACTTATTTGTAATCGAATGTAACCAAACTGTATTGACATTACTTAGTGGAGTGTGTTACTTATTATTAACGATTTGAAAAATAAGATAACAAAAATGAGATTTACTGAAGCCGAAAGAATCGAAGTTTTAATGATGATTGGGGTTGGAGATAGATAGATACATTTTGTTTACATTCAATTACAAACAAGTTGTTTTTTACCACCCATTGTAGAGCCGTACCAACGCCTGCTCGAATATTGGCACTTTCATTTGAATACATTTTGGTAAATATCTCCGTTATTTATCAACCGATTTTGAAAAAAAATTTTTTATTGTGTTGAGCATAAAAAAAGCTGATCAGATGAGTTATCAGAAAGGGTTCTTTGCTATTTGAATTTTTAAAGTTGGAGTTGGCAGCGCTTAGGGGTTGGATGGTGGGGGGTTAAAAATTACATCTCTAAATCATAATTTAAAAATAAAAATCGACGTGTCCGAGCATTTATTTGAAATATTTTCTCAACGATTTTATTGAATTTATCCGTTACTTTCGGGAAGCACTGTATATACCTGCATGAATTTTCCCCTGAATCGCTCTGTATTTAAAATCAATCAAATGTGTAGTCAAATCATTTAAAACTATTTTTAATCGATTGTACTATAAAGGACTGTTTTTCGTTTCAAAATCTGGATGAAAACTTCATTTTTTTTGTTCCAGGACGAAAAATTAAAAACAGTCTTTAGTATGCTATTTCATAAATTTCTTAACATTTTTGTGGCACCAACTATAATGAAGCCTTGTTCAAGGATTTTCGCACATCTCAAGGAGTACATACTTCGGACATGCACTGTTCCTTGACTGGAAAGAGCATATGGATATCTGTATGCTGCCTCTTCTTGCATATCAATCCTGCAGCGAACGAATACGTAGAAAAAATCAACTTTCTTTACGATTAAAGTTAACAGTTAAAAACAGTTAACTATTAAATAACATTTAAGAATAACAAATTATGCATGGGACGCGGAGGAATAGTAGCTGTTATCAGATACACTGCGTGTATGTTCAGATAAGGAAATTATGTCACTCAAGTTTCATCATAATATGTTCGACAGTACGGGTGTAACTCTGGGATTCAAAACAAATTCTTATTGAATTGCTCCCTCTGAAACCCACTATTCAGTGCAGTACACATTAGAAGGTCTCCAGCAACTGAGACAAAGGAAGAAGACTGTTAAGAAGAAAAACGAAACTCTATATGTGTTGTAATGAAACGGGATCACAAATGAAGTGGGAGGTTCTGAAAGAGTCCACCATACAATATAAACCTTGTCCTTTCAAATTATCACTTTCTGAATCTCCAAATGGCTCATCACAACAGAATTTTTAAATTAAATCAGAATTGGGCTAATGAGTAAAAGTAACAGGTTAGTCGCTGTTGGAACTATAGTTACGATTTTTGCAACTGAATTAGTTTTATTTTTACTTTCCCATACCACCACTGGTATATGGGAAGTATCATGGAAGTATTGATATCATGAAAATTTTCGCGGAAATACGTGTTTTGGACCTCCAGGAACCCAAAAAAGTGGTCTAGAAAAAATGTCTGTCTGTGGGTGGGTGCGTGGGTGGCTATGTATGTATGTAACGCCTCTAACAGTAACAAAAACTAGTGAACCGATTTTGATGAAATTTTAAATGAAGGGGTATATCGAAAATTCATCGACAAAATAAGCTTTTCAAAAAAATCTGAAACCGGAAGCGGAACTTAGACACGTTTTCTTGGTAGCATTTTTTTCAGAAGCGGAATTTTGAAAATCTGAGTAGGGGATATGAAAGAAGACCATAATTGAAGGGAAACCGTTTTTTGCCGGACTCTCTAACTTCAAGATGGCGGCCGCTATGAATTTTTCAAAATTTCGACTTTAACGCCCCGTAACTAAAAAACCAGTTATCTGATCAGGTTTCGCAACAACTTGTTTGAAAGCCCTTTGGCGGTACTATACCATGAAAAAAAAAATTATTTACTAAATCAAAAAACGGTGGCAACGGCGCTCTTCTAAAAATTTTGAAATTTTTGAAAAATTATTACAAAAAAACTGTCCACAGGATTTTGTTTAAATTTTCTATACTTATTAAGCATGGTATTAGCTACATTTTTATTTTTTGATGAATGCCAGAATTTCACTGTGGCGCCATCTACGACGTTTTGAAAATCGGTAATTGATGCTCCTATAGCGCCCTTATTAATCAAAATATGAAAAAAGTTTGAATATAAAAGTTGTTCAGTCTATAGTTTTGCATTCTTCTAAATGTATATCACGTATACAGGGCGTTTGCTTTCCACAGTACAATAAGCAACTTTGTTATTTTAAATGAAACACCCTATATATTATTATATAATTGAATGCAAAATTTAATTGTCTATCACATAGTATAAGGTGTTCATATAGCTAAAATGTACGGTTGATCAGAAATTCGTGAATTTTCGATATTATGTTGGACTCCGGAAACGGATCGCCGCGCCGCGCCGCGCCGGTCGGTAGCGATCGTCCGGCTTCGCCAGCTGTAATTTCTAGCCGTTGCCTACAGATAAATGGGTGTCTTTCTTCTGTTCATATTCTGTTCATATTCTTCTGTTCATAGTCTCGTTTTTCTCACTAGGCATTCAAATGCTTATCAGGGTCTGCCTCGCGAACTATACTGTTGAATACCAAAAACGAAACGTTTATATTTAGTATGGGAAAGTCCAGGGGAGGTTTGCACCTCCACTTTTTTCAATATATAAATACTAACCACCTAAGGTAATTAAATATTAATATCTATTTGCTGAAGATTATTGTAGTTCTTTTCATTCTATTCTAAAAAAAATTAGCAAATTAGTAGGACACTAAACACCGAATGTTAAATTAACATTGAGATATGTTCAAAATGCCTTTTTAATGACTACTTTCATTAAGGAACTAACAGCTAGAATCACCACTTCACAATTATCTTGCGGTAGTAATATAACGCTCACGCTTTTCTGAAGGAAGCTCCAGTTTTTAGTCATAAACGGAAAATTCTGTCTGCTTCCACCCATAATAATTTAAACACCCCAGAGTACAATCTATTTTTATAAAATACTCTCTTCTCAATTGTTATACTACTCAAAGGTTTATTTGTAATAAATACAGACAAATGCAATGCAAATATACAGGGTGTGTAAAATTAATCATGACTGTAACGCAGGCTTTTGCAACTGTAGCGGATTTTCTATAAAAAATATTCTCTAAATTTTCCTACTATTTATTATTCTTTTTTTTTAATTTTTCGTATGTTCTCTTCGACATTGAATAAATTTGATAAAGAGCATGCATATTTTGATGTGTATAGTTAGGAAATGTCATTAAAAATCAAGAAATCAAGGCACTCTAGTTTACATCAGTTCCAATCGCAAATGCCCTTTACTCAATATTAAACTTTTAAAAAACGATTGTCCATTAGTTAGTAGTTTTCAACTGTCAAAATATACATAAAGTAATCAACAGCCCAGCATTAAAAACACGTATAAATAGTATGTACTAGTTAAAAGGAGAGCACAATAATGAATTACTTTTGTCAGACAAAATATATGCTAATTTCAAGTGTAGGTAGGTACTTTTAACTATTTTACATAATTCTCATATTTGCAGTAGCTGTATGCTTCTGCATAAATTTTGCTTTACATTTGTGACTTTTTAACAATACAAATACCTACTCAAAATTAAATTCAAAGTTAAAAGTAAAACGTGGTTAATCCTGATTTTATTAACTTGCTCGCTTGTTCATTTATATTTGTATAACTTTACACACAGATAACAAAACGTTTCTTTAAAACACTCTTTATAACCCGAGAATAAGTCAGAATTTTTTACGAAACAAGCCAAATTTGTATGCATGGATAACTTTATGTCACCAAAAGCCCGAGGCATAACGAACCGAATGGGAAAAGTCAATACTGAGAAAGAAGAATTATAAAAATACATCCCTCTTTATAGTACCAAATTTTTTAAGACTAATTTGCATAAGAAAATTTCTTTTTAAAATTTTCTTATCCTACAGAGTATGCCACTGTTTTTCAAGCATACCAGGTTATTAAATTAGTAACCAAAATTTAAAATTCAGTGTTAGTTAACTCCAAAAGTTTTTATCTTCCACGTGTATTAAAAACGTTAAACGTTCATACACTTTTTCCCCATTAAATTATAACGAGACGTCTTGAACTTAGAACTTAAAAAAACAAACGTTTTTCCTTTGATATTTGAAAAAAAAAACGTTTCAAAGTACTAAATGTCGATGTTCACATCTATCTTGTCAAGCCATTATTTTGTTGTACAAATAGTCAGTAGGGAATACGTTTCGAATGTCTTCTTGTATACCTTCTAGCCCCTCCTTTTCGTTTATTGCAAACCTTGTCACAATATTCGCCGCTGTTATTTCCTGCTGCCAATTTTCTGATCAGAAACATTCAACACTTTAAAATACATAAAAATATAGCTTTCATACCGTATGTTGAACAAGTGGGGCTAGTGGAATATAAATGAAAATTGTATTTTGTCGCTCTGATTTGCATATTATTTATTAATATATCATTCGCTATAAAATATCATTTTATATTTAAGTTTGACCAATTTAACAAAATACACGAGAAAAGTTGTGTGTGACCATGAGACCATGTGTAATAAGTCACTTACCCTCACAAATCTTTCGTTTTACAGCTGCGTGTTGGAATAAAATTTGGTGCTATCAACGGAAGTGTTCAGCACTTAGGTAATTGTGTGCTGATAACTTTAATAGCGGCTTATTCTTCTCTTTCGCCTCCATAGTATTGTTTTCAATTACTTCTGTAGAAACATCAATGTGCTAAATTGGATTAGGCATCCCATTCACGTAGCAAAACGCAGAATACAATAATTTTCCTTTGCAATTCTTTACCGCATCTAGAATCGGTTCAGCTACGAGCAACGATAGAACGCACAAAAGAAACTAATTTGGCTCATTTTTTACGCTAACTTTAAATTAGTTCCTTTATACGGAATTTCGATCATTTAACTGTTAATAGCTCTAAATTTGTAGCAGAGGTTTTTAACATTTATTTTAGCATAAATAGTTCTTTTGTAAATATTTTGAAACCTAAGTACACTGATATTAAGTTTCACTAAATTTAAAAAAACAAGCTTGATAAAGGATAAGACAAATAAAAGGAAGACCAGCGTCCTGTGAAAATAAACACTCCGGGCGGCGGCTTCAAAGGTTCAAAGGGTTCTCTGTAACCCCTGAAGGAGTCCTATATATACATAAGACTACATAGGTCCATGGAGTTAATTCGAATCATCTAGCATTAATAAGCTGGAAGTAAACTACACCTGCTACTGCTACACGTTTAATTTAGAAAGATTTTATTAATTAAAGTTTTTTAAAACTCCTACTCTATTAAAGTGTACGATTCTTTGCGAATAGATTATTACAAAACTAAATTATGTTGAAGTTGATGAATTAAAAAAATCTCTATAAAGTCACAAACCTCCTGACCTGACGTATTCCGCTGGCACTACAAATACTAGGTCACATCTACTTTATAATTTACACACCCAGCTAGAGTTCTTCGCAACATTTGTCAGATGCATTTTTAACACTGGGTGTCAAAGACAAATAATTCTAAGATTCGTAAAAGTTTTTGAAGCACGAGTCACAAGTTGTTTGCATCAATCCACCGCCGTAAATCGACTCTGCATTGCTCTGTATCTTCAATTAATCCCACACGAATAGGACAAACCCAGACAAACCGCGTTTTACAAAAAAAACCTCCAATAAACTGACCTCGTAAATGTTCATCTTTGTTTCTCATTTACCCGAAATTGGATCTGTTACAATTTATCTTCCCAATAGTATACTTACCACTCAGTTTGAGACACCCTGTATTTTCCAAGAGCTATATTATCGGTTTTTGTTATTTTCAGTTGTCCCAGATTTTTTAATTGTTTTGTACAATAAAATGAGATATTATTTCTGTAATATAAAGGTATCAAATTGTTAAGTAACAAAAACAGATTTTCGAGTTTTATGCTTATTTTATTATGAGGACCTTACCCTACTTACATTGTAGGTAGCGGGAAAAAAGTTTTTCTCAATTACTTTATTTTAGTTAAATTAAAAAAATAATCCCTGATAGATCGATTCCTGAATCAACACTGAAAATTACTAAAACATAAAGTAATATTTAGAATTATTTGCTATCTAAAAACAAATCTGCACAAAATCAAACAGCTTTAAGGAGCTTTTACCATCGATGATCTACATACCTACCCTTATGTATATTTTTAAAAGCTCTCTTTAAAGTAATTTTATACAAAGTAATATTAAAGGTTTCCTTTTTAATTGGTTCTCTCTGATTATAAATTATATTTTATCTGGACAGCATTTTCCATATTTTTTGCACCGCGCTAATGAAAAGTAAGCTAGAGGGCTTTTTAGTAAGTTTAACTTTTTTGTTATAAATTACGCTACTAGCAAGCTGCAATTATATTCCAAAAAATTAAGGTAAAAGTTCTTTGGAATATACTTAATTATGCCAAGTTCTCAAATTTTAATCCTTACTCATAGAAAATTAATTTTCGTATATTGGTGTTTTAATTAACGAGCATAAAAATTACCTACAAATTAAGGTATAGTCGAGGCACGCTAAAGAATAGCATTGAAATAAATAATAAACGAATAAAAGAAACATTTTAACAGTCCCTTTAAAATAAACTGTATTCTACAACTTTATGGATTTTTCTATCATATAATTTATGTCAGTTGAACCTCCAGCGTTCCTAGGACGATCCTTTAAATTTAAAGTTATATCTAATCGTACCCTTTACCCCGTACACTGTTTAAGCAGGGTTTCGCAATTAAATAACTTTCTCGTTATACATTAACATAAAGCCATAATAAGCTTAAGGTAGACTACAATCTAATCCCGGCTATAATAATTATCTAACAGAATAATATTAACAGTTATTGATTTTAAACAATTAATTTATTCTTACCTAGAAATATATTCATATATGGATAACGAATATTTTTTTAATTATCTTCCCTTACCAAAACTTTTGTAGAAAAACGCAAAGGATACACTTTTTGTGGTATTTTAAACCATAGATAATATTTTGCCGATTATATCGCACATATAGGTAATATAAACCCATAGGATTTAAGATTTTTTTTAAAGTGATCCAATCACGACGGTGTTTCTCGGATATACCTTCTTGGTCCATCGGTATATTCGATTTGGTGTTTCGGCTTCCTATTGGCTGTGATACGATGGTATCTGTAGCAACCGTACATAACAATAATTGATTTTTTTTATAAATTAATTTTTTCATACAATATATTTTTCGCGATTTCTATTCGAAATTGATGTCGTCATGGAAGTTTCCCTAGAGCCGTGCTCGAGGGATATTTCCTAATGGGGCACCATAAGGCAGTATGCTGGGTTGGTGCCAATGGATATAGCTAGGCTAGCACAATTATTATATCTCATGATTAATAGAGAGTCTCACTTTAGGACTAAAAATTCACTCAGTATGGGAGAGGGCTTGAGGTTTCGTTTTACATAAAATCTGATGCCGCGAATATTTCAATTTCTAAGAGAATAAAAATGGCAGACCGGTAGACACGAAAAGTTAATGCAATTTTTGACCCGTTAGATGGGAGCTTTTTCATAGTTGAGTGGAGACAAAGACAGTGCAGAAATCAAAACCAACGAATGACTCATAACACTTTAAGCGATGTTCCGCATTTCCCAACTTTATTCATCAGTTTCATGTACTACTAGATCGACTACAGTATTCTACGTGTTTACTTCTCGAAAAAATAAATCAATTGTGTAATACAATCCTCAACACCTACAAGCGATGAGTGTCGGTTCATACTAAATGTCAGAAAATTGAAACCAAAAGTAATTTTCCTTAACAGAGCTTTTTCCAAAAGCGTCAACTGGTATTCCCGTGACATTTACGTAATAATCTTATACGGACACAGCTCTTCGTCCACTGCTACATTATACTTCTTGGAGTATTCTACATCCCTGAAAAGACTAACTTTTTATCCCAATTTCCTATTAATACCAAAACCGTAATTTGTCTATAGAACCATCCGAATGAAAATGGAAAGTTTGTTTTAATAACAAATTAATTTTTGTAATCGACCATTTACGCGTCGTGCGGATGTGTCTATAGAAATGTTAGTCTAATTGAACAAAAATCTATTTCTAACACCGTTTTATCAGAAGAGCTTTGATGCCATTTTTAATAGCGACCCTGGATAAATATTGCGTATGTATCGACATCATTCCTGCCGTCCTATCAGTAGACGGGACAAGCACTAAATCCCTAACAACTCACTTAAAAAGGCTAACCTACCCTCGGGATTATTCCCGTGTAGTATATGCAGACTTCCAATAGGGCGATTTTTCTTTGAGTTTCCCCCAACTTGAACTAAAGTGTTTTTCTATACATGCTCATCATCAGCAAAAAGTTTTAACGATATTCATACGCATTAACCCTTTTCGTTATGGAATAATCTATGGCTTTATGAGTTCTTATGTATTAGTATCAAACTTTTAAGCATAAAAACAATAATAGAAACATGATAAGTTGTTGCACTTTGACCTGCCTGGCTCAGTAAAACCTACTTTAGGGTTTAGGTTCAAATAATGGTTAATCCGGTATGACTAAATCGGACTAGATTCTTTTATCCAATAGCTGTTATGGAGCAGATAGTCACATTATTTGTAAACAAAAGTACACCCATTTAAATTGTCAATGTAATATCTTGACGATTTTAAAGCAAGCAATAGTAAAATAGTGAGGGTGGCTACTTTCTGTTGAGAAAAGCTGTACGTAACTCGTATTATGCCTTAATGGATAAAAAAGGGAACAGTTATGGCCCATTGCAGACTCCAACTGGGAATTGCAGGTTGAATTATTAAATTAGAATCGAAGAATCGAATCTTCTGTTGAGTGGTTATAGAGTAACTTGTTTTTACACCTGTAAGAGATACTTTATGTAGATACTTTGTGACCTAACAATGATATTTACTCGGTAAAGCTCTTACTATTTTATTTTTAATCACTAATTCAAATTGATTAATGCTGTTTGGTTTGTCTACTGTTCACTAATTTCCTCTTTTTTAATCTTAACGCTTTTAGCTTCCCTATTAAAAGAAACTTGCTGAAAAGTTTTACCTGCTATTTTATTTAATAAATAGTGTTCGATCAAAGCATTTTATTCTTTCGATTCTCTGAAAAATGTTTGTTATTTCAAGTTAAATAGAAACTATCGCTCAGGTTCTCAGTTGTTCCTATCGACATTTGCAACGAACTAAAACTCCATAAATCTACGACAAAATATCACATAAAAGTCATTATTACTGTTCGCCAGTTTAGTACTCTCCCACTTTAAAGGTGAATTAAAAATTAATTGCTTCATAAACCTTAGGAAATATGAAAATATTGATTTTCCATCAAAATATATTACTAAAAACTTTACCTACTGCAACCTAAATGTGAAATAAATATAATATCCAGCAAAAGTGCTGAGTATGTCTGACAATTTTTTACCTAATTATTTATTTATGTTTATAATATATTTTCAGAATTTGCAAATGACTAGACAAAATATTTAATCTACCATATCTTTTCAGTTGCTTTTGCTAAATCTGAATCAATTCAATTTGATATTCGATACAAGTTCGTATCCGATAGGTGTTGTATCTTATTCCATTCTATCTCTGCAACTCCACCCTCTCTAATTCAATTTGTTTCAATCAATAGCCATTTGATATTTCACTTGTCTGCGTTAATATTCACCCTGCTAAGTTGCTCGATGCATTTGTAAGCTTTTTAAATATCAAGATAAATTAGCAACATACAAGGGTCGCCCTGAATAAGCTAAGAATTAAGGTTACCATACGCAATCGAAATATTTTATTTTTAAAAATATTGACTTTGTTTGATTGGTGAATCCGTTTTTCGGAAAAATGTACCGTAAAACGGGTCTACTTTGACAGACGGGGTTTCTTTAACACCTACGTAGAATTCCATCAAAACAAAGAGATGTTGCAGTTGTAGCAGTAGACACCAGGGCTGCACCAGGGCAAGCAATAGCTCTTGAAGAGATTACCAATGAATCTGATATTGATGTAATCGCAATACTACAAGAATCGGCCTCCCAACAGAAATCCAATAAAGGAAAAGGGAATGGCAAAAAAATAGTTAAATCCAGTTGCAAGCACTTTTGAAAATATCCAAAAGTCCAACTCTCAAAAGGAAGACGACCCTCTATGTGCCATTGATTATGCGATTCTGCAACTACACAGGAAAAAAATGAGTATAGTGTGTGAGGTGTCTCCATTGGATTTGTGGAGTCTGCAACTGCGACTCGTGTTTATTACCATTAGATTAGCCTAATCACAATTCTTACAAATATCCCCTGACACTACTAGCGTATTTTTCCAAAGACTAAAATCTCAACAAACAACAAACATGGACAGAAGTATGGATAGAATCTACCAAATCAGATATCCATTTGAACTTTGACTGTTAATCAAAAGTCCAACGGACACGAACGTAATTTATACACTGGGTACCTGCCCTTTCTAATTTTACTAATATCTGATTGTCTCCAAAATTTAAAATGCATGCCCATTGTACTAGGGAGGTACATAAATGAGTTCTTTACAGTAGAAGTCTTGCATTATGTCAGGGTCCCGGCGCAGAAAACCTAAAATCGTCGCTAGCCGCCACACCTAGCCCATACAGGTACCTTGCCATACAGGTTACATTCCGACCTTCCACTAACTCTCTGCGCAATTCTGGATTCATGAGATAGTAAAAGACGTCTACCTAATAGTTTTCCGTTGCTTTCCACGCAAGGTTGTCTTACACGGTGGGTGTATAATCGACCACTCGACGACTGGGAGAATTAATTGTAATCCAACGACTAGTGACTTCACTCGATCAAGTAACGACCCAGTGACTTCTAATATCTTTGGAAAAAATTAACCGCCAACCGGATTAGAATTTTTTATTATTTATTTAGCATTGTATTATGCATTTACATTAATCTATCGCAATAACATTTAAATATAGGGTGTTAAAAAATTAACCAGGTCTAGTTGTCTGTGCCCTACTTCCACAACTATATTATTCAGCAAATAATTCAACAGTTATATACAATATGGGATACGATTTTCTCATAAGGAAATGGTGTATCTTTTTTTAAATACAGCAATTACAATTTCATTTATGTAATTACAATTTATCTCCTTATACATCAGAATATATAATAAAATATTTGCATTTGCAAACTATCTATTGTTAGATCTGCTGTCATATGATGCAAATATATCAGCACAATTATACAGTACAACTAAATTAGGTAAACGAATTTGAAATTGAATTAGATTCGGATTGAGTTCCAATTAATGGTACGTAAATGTGCACTTTCCCTGTCATCTAAAATCATAATAACCTAGTTCGTCAACATTGTATTAAATCACCTAAACCAATTTCAAATTGAATTTCCATTGCAGTGAATTTGTATTTGAGTTAATCGATTCACATACCTATTTGTCGTAAAATAAGATTATATTGATTTGGTTCGCAACTGCAAAACTTTTCCCTAGTATTTTATTTTATTGGTACCACAGGCAGATCATTGTTTATTATGTAACCTTTTTATTTCAGGCGGATATTCAACATACAGCGCTAAGTTATGAGTCAGAAGATGAAAATATGGGTCGATTTCATTCTCGGGGTAGACGTGGAACGCCGCTATACAGTAAACAGGACATTCGTGAACAATACTGCATATCAGATCGAGGGTTGGGAGCATTGGAGACCGACCGTCGGAGCCTATTCAGTTGCTTGTCTACTCACCAAAATTCACCTTGCTCAACTCGTGCATCACTTCTTACAGTCTGCGTAAAGCAAAAGATCCCTTCGGATGAAAACCTTCAGGATCTCATTAAAAGATATCCATTCGAATATGCATCGTACCATAGACGTGCGAGGTATAATCATTTATTATTTAATTTTTTTTTTCAATACCATGTACCTATATCATGGTATATGGTACAGTTTCTTACCATAGAGAAGTTCTTTTTCATTATAAATTACTTGGAGACTGTGGTTGCAAAATAATGAAAATAAAAATCCATAACCTCAAAAAGTTTGGAAAGTCCAAGCACTTTTTGCAATTAAGGGCTTTTATTTTCGTTCTTTTTTATTATTAAATTATTGTATCAAGGCTTTGTATTGACGAACGGATTATATATTAGAGGCATCCTATTTGCATTAGCCCCGTGGGTATAGATAGAATGATGTGCGTGTTATAATAGTAAGATATGGGTTATAATACGTACACACTGAACTATGAATAATTTCAGGTGGATGTTTCTGAACATTATAATGTTTCTGGGCATTACTAACTTTCTCAAACTGAGTAATAATGTCATGAATTATAACAAAAACGTAAAAATATTTTGAAAGATACAAAAACTAAATAGAATTCTAGTCGAATTCATGATTAAATAATTATTTAGTAAAATTTCCGTTTAAAGATCACATATCTCTAAAATTTTTAATTCCCAAGGAAATTCAAGTTTTGACACTTTTCCCGAGAAAGCTGCTCTATTAAGCTTGATAAAATTTCGCCGCGTTGCTGGTTTAATTAACGCGTAATCGTCTTTGGAATGTAATTCTTGTAATTTGAGGATTCAGTCTTTTCGGGAATAAAAATTTCATTAAAGTTTTTCGTTGAAGGAAGTTTAGCATAATTCTAGATTTTTATGGCTGATATGCAAAATTCTTAATATTTTTACTGTAAAAATCATTCTGCATAGGGAAATATTTAGTAGATCCTCTTTTTAATATAAAAAAAAGCAATGATATTTCTAATACGCTGGTTGCAAATTTATTCTTTCACTTTTATTTCAAGAGGATTAATTCAAGTTGTCACAACTTTTTTTGTGATCTGTATAATTATCATAAATGCTTTTACGACTGTCCTTCCTTTTTCAATTTCACGGCTGAATAAAAAACAAAGTCCATAAAAACAAAACTTTATCTTAACGTAAAGAAATCTCAGTTTGAAGCCTGTAAAATGTCCTAATCCCACGAAATCCATGAATTTTACTTTATTTCTGGTATTGCTCGTTTACACGCGATAAATTTAAAGGTTTAATGATTTCTTTCGATAACTTATCGTTATAGATATCCCTGGGGTGCACCTCCTCCAGAAATATATCCGTACGACGAGGAATTGGAGTGCTCGTATTTTCGACGCAAGCCACGAGTCGATCCTAGAAGATATACATGGATGCCTTCGGATGACGAGTCCATTCGTTTGGAGAGACCCCGATCTGTTTTAGATCACTGTAGTGTGCCTGCAACGATACCACCGCCACCACCCCCTGTAACCAGGTACGTCACTCTCCTTTGGTAACCTTCTTCAAAAATATATAATCGCCACCCATATCAGATTGTTGACAAGACAAGTTCTGTATCTCTTTATTTTTCATATTTTCCTAATAAAGACATTCTTCATGTATCCATGAAAACATCAGCTATAAAGTTTAAAGCAATTTTAACATACAATAATCATTTTGGTATTAGTTTAACAATCGTCGCATTCTTAACGAGAGCCACTAACATAAATTATGAATATTTCGGATACAGTACAAACAAAAATTGTTAATAAACTTTCCGATATAGAACTGTAAGAAGAGTGAGTATACCTAAGAAAATATTACAGTGATATTAATAAAAAGTAATCAAGTTAGAATCAAATCAAGAAAAGTTATTTGCCAAATAGTAATTTGTTACTTTTCAATTCATATTTGGAGCCGGAATAGCCGGACGGCTTTTACCTTTACCTTAGAAGTTCGGTCATAGCGACTGTAAGTTTGAGCCTCGTACAAACTTCTTCTGAAATAATTAAAACTTCCTCATCAATGGATGTTTGCAATTTCATCTTAGATGATGCAATTGCGGCGCCTAAGAGTATACGTGGTATTAACACAAGAAACGCTCATTAGTATTTTTTGACGTAACGATAATTTGTACGATACAGTTAATGCAATTACATAATAATAATTCTAGTTTTCTTTATAGTTGTTAGTAGTTCATTATAATATACTTACACCAGTATGCGAATTTTTAATTGTTTAGTAAAAATGAAAATATGTTACGAGCACTACAATTTGCCTCAGATGGGGAAAGGAAAATAATAATAAATCTTATGCAATTTAATTTAAATTTTTTCAAACAATTTCGGATATTAATAAGAACGGTATAGGTAATACAACTTAGTATCAAAATGTTCAATACAGAAATAGGTATCTAAAAGACAATCAAGTGCAAGACGTCTAATAAAACCAAAGAATATTTTTCTAAGCTCTCCTAAGATATAAAAAAAAAATACTTTCATTGTTCCAATGTTCTCTGCGGTTAACAATCATCGTGACCTTTCTTCGTAAAATAACTGTTTGGAAAGGCTTTACTTACCCTTATTTCGTTTAAGATATAGAGTTCGATTTTCAGTAACCACAACGGTAGGCAATTCAATGTGGACGAACCTTGTGTGTTTGAACTACAATTCCGACGTTCTTTTGGGTTTTTTTTTATCAATAATCAATAATTCTACGAGAATGCTTGAAGCGAAAGTGATTTTCAGGCTAGAATTGCACTTAATAAAGTGTTAAATTATATTTAAAGCTTTAATTTACGTTGACAATTATATTATATAAATATTATATTATGGTGCCATTTGAAATTTTAGAGGGGGTAGATGTGACGGCTAAGGAATAAAAGACAGGTGTCTAGATGTTACGTAAAAGGATGTCCCTCTTGCTGTCTTTGTTGACATGCCTTGGCGATTTTCAAGCAAACAATAGTTTTGTAAGCTACTGAGCGTGCACTATATTTATAAAAATTTTAATGACGACTGAAAACAGTCTCATACAAGTAATTATCGCTTACACTTGCTTCTATCCTAACATTTAGATTTTCCCAATTATGGCTAAAATATTAATTAATTATCGATTTCCAACTTTATTATTAAACTCGCACCTTCCTTGTATTTCCAACTTTCCCAGGATTAAATAATCACTGTACCTACAATAAGATTGTTAACTAAAATTTATAATAGAGATTACCTACTGCTTCTGAAAGCACATTACATTCAATTTAATTAATAAATGAAACAATGTCATCAGACCTGAAAACATTTAGTGTAAACAAGGAAAATAATAAAATTATTTATAATAATTATATTTGGCAATCACCACGATCGTAAATATTTTAGCTACAGGTATTCTGTTAATAGAACCTACACTACAGCAAATGAAAAATATTAAATTCAGTTTAGCTCACTGTTCTGTACACAGATAAATAATAACATTTTACAAGTTGCTTTTATTGGCTATTCTAACAAGTATTAGAATTCCGAGAAGAATTCAACTTATAGCTAACTGGAAAATCTTACGTTAATTTACATTTACCGATCTTATTGATTACCCTCATAAGCTTTGCCACTTACACTCTTGGAATTTCTAATGCGGAAGATCCACAAAGGCCCATTACTACACAAATCAGTAGGAATCGATAAGCTATACGCTAAACGGCCAAACAAACAAATGTCTCAGGAGAGAGTTCAGCCGAAACCGAAACAGATTTCGATAGTAGGTACTAAGTACCTATACTAGAATAAATTGAAAAGATTATGCTACTCATTTAATGAAATATTTTCTAATAAATACATACTACTTTTAACGAGCTGTACAAAATTAACAAGTCACACTACATTTTTCTGCGATATTTACACCATATCTTAAATTAATAAATTACGAATGCATTTAAAAACAGTATTCTTAAAAAAACTTATTTCAGTTAGGTAGTTTTTTTTAACCAAAAAATAGACAATAAATACATAAGGTTTCTGACCTGGGGATTCCCGGGACTAAATTATTCGGAAGTTTTGCGGTCCTCAAGTTTCAAAAAAATCTACTCAAGGTTCCCGATTTTACTCATTTTTTCTGCAACCGATAAAGACCTAGGTATTACGGGACCCTTTTGCTGCAGAGAAGTCATTCGTTACATTTCTCATCGATTTGTTAGAAATACAAATTTTATTAGCAGGATACAAGATGCCAAATAGTAGGTATATATTGTTTTATTAGAATCAGGAGTGCGACTTTCTGAGCTGTGCTTAGCAGTGTATAATGGGTTGCCTATAATCCAACGGTAAAGTGGCCGGTCCATTTAACTTGCAATATGCCTATATTGCACAATAAAATGAACTTCACTGTATGTTCATTATTATTAGAGGTATAAATCGAACCAGCATACTGTAACATCATACTAGCTAGACGTGAGATGTCAAAGTTATGTCGATTACTTTTGTGGTTGTCTGGAATGTCTTTGTGCTTGGATATGAATAGCATGTACGCAATGAAGATTTACAACTTGCCATTACATTTATTTATACTTTACAGTTACTTAAAGATATTTTCAAGCTTGTTTTTCATTTTCTCCGGTATTAGGTTTCATGGATTTGTTTTCAAACAAAGGTAACCAAATTTCGGGGTTGTAAACTGTTCCATTAAAACATATCAGAAAGCCATATTAAAAAATCAACTAAACTCGCAAGACCCTGAAAACATGCAGTCTCTGCAAAGTATACAAATCATTTCGCATTAAATTATGGCATCACTACCTTTAAAAAAAGTAACGTCGTTATATTTCAATATTCAGAACACACACAATATTATTTTTAATAAAAACTATAAAACCCATCAAACAGTACTAAATTGTAACGAGTTTTAATAAATTATTCTATTACAAAGTCATCAGAGATAATAGTAAATACAATAATAAATTCCTTCTAGATAAGAATTGCGTTAAATTACAAATATCAATTAAACTGAAATGCAAAATTACATACGAACAATGTTGCCTTTGCTTCATTTTCACGTATCCGATTGCGTTTCCTGAATTAATTTTGATCGTTAATCACTTTTACATTGTCATTAATAAATTGAAAAGCTATCGCCGTTCGATTCTTCATATACTTAAGAATTATAGCACCTGTTTGATGTACAAGTTCCTGCACTGTACCCAAACAAAGAAATCCACTGACATTACATCAATCAAACGCTTTTCATGTGTTTTATTTTTTCTCCTTTGTTTCTACACCCCCCAGCTACTATTCGCTAAATTTGAACGACTTTGTAATAAGGCACATAAAAAACAATTTTGGTTTGAAAGAATCTATTTTTGTAGACAAAATGATTTAAAAAGCCCCCGTCTCTGGCTTATTATAAAAAAAATAACAATCAAAATTGATAATTTTCTGTTTTAAACATAAAAATAGATTTATTTTCGTTCTTTGAAGTGTTAAAGCTTGTTAAAATTCAATACCACAAAAAGAATATTGTCTGGTCTAAACAGTCATCACTTTTTCGTATAATGCCTATGTGCCACATATGCAATTTTCAAGTGATGTAATTGAGCGTGGGCCACATCGACTACACCACAAATTCGTTATCCATTTGCGACTAACGATTTTATACAACCTACATGACAAATACGAAAATATATTTTTGAAATTCCGTTTTGATATAAAGTTAATATCTATATGTATATTTTAAGAACAAAATGGATGGTTATTAATTTTTGGTGCATTATCTACAACTATCTACTTTTTACGGAGTATAGAGAGGAAACATTCTAAATTTATAAGTATGTATGTTGAGGTTTATAACTTTCAGTCTGTCACAGAGCAGGAGAGTAATATTTTTTAATCTCTTGGCAATAAATCAAACTTGAACTAACTGATATTCATAGTTTGGATTTCCTTCTCAGGAAATGCAAACTAAAAGATTTATTATTTAGTTGAAATTTGAAATGTTATTTACCTACAATATTTAATTTTTCGCTAAATATTTTTTCCTGCTAGCCTCACATTATTTTGAATTTTCTAATAATCTTAACGTCTAATCTATATCTAATTGGAAATTGATATTTATAGAATTTGTAACAGTTTTATCAATAGTTGATTATATAGGGTACAAAATGTAATCACGCACATAGAGATTTTTTTAGGGATTTCTATGGAAAAATGTCAACATTCTACTGTTATCTAATTATTATCCTAATTATTTTAGAAAAATGGTCCACGCATGTAAGTATTCATTTTTAATTTTCCAAAAGCTGATAAAAGAGAAAATAGAAAAAACGGTTTTGACGAAAATCTATAGTGCCTTGGAGTTGAGTTATGACAACTGCGGTTCAATAATCATTGTTTCCATAATACTCCCATTTCATCGTGTCTAGTTTCTCTCTGAATGACAATTCAATGCATATTCCGTCAGCCAATCAGAAGCGCCCTTTTTTAAAAATTGAACCAAATACAAGGCTATTTTACTAAAAGTCGTACGACACTAATTAAGAATCAATAAAAAAGTTAACTATTTCAGTATGGTTTCGAAGCCAACAAAAAAAATTCTTGATAATCGTTTTTAAATTGACTAACCTAATTGAAATTATTAGGCGATAATTTTTTGACATTCACTGTCACAGTGAACGTCAAAATATAAAATGTTTCAGGTTCAATTGCACCGGTTAGGTATACTTAAATAATAAGCGTCACTTAAAAGTTTAATTGCCATGGATACAATTCCTACTGACAATTGTATCCATGCGATCCAATGATCCCAAGCAACACCAAAGCGTATAATAGACGTCTATTTTTGGTAAAAAACGTATAATTTTGGTTTTGGTATAATAATTCTACGTCTACGATGCACGCGTTATATACTGTACGTTAATTAGACGTATTTTCTACGTATTATTTTACTATATAATATATTTTTAAAGTACGATATGCGGCTATTAAACGTTTACTGTAAACGTTGAAATATAATATAATAATTCCACGTTTCTTATATACGCTTTATATACTGTACGTAAATTAAACGTAATTTCTCCGTCTTATTTAACTAGCAATTTATTTTTGCGCTATTAAATACGGCTAATAAACGTTTACCATAAACGAAGAAATATAATATAATAATTGTACGTTTCTTATATACGCTTTATATACTGTACGTAAATTAAACGTAATTTTTCCGTCTTATTTTAACTAGCAATTTATTTTAGGGCTATTAAATACGGCTAATAAACGTTTACCATAAACGAAGAAATATAATATAATAATTGTACGTTTCTTATATACGCTTTATATACTGTACGTAAATTAAACGTAATTTTTCCGTCTTATTTTAACTAGCAATTTATTTTAGGGCTATTAAATACGGCTAATAAACGTTTACCATAAACGAAGAAATATAATATAATAATTGTACGTTTCTTATATACGCTTTATATACTGTACGTAAATTAAACGTAATTTCTCCGTCTTTTCTTCTCTTTCTTATCATGGCCAAACGATTTCTCGCGCTAAATTAACCCCGTGTAATAAATTTTGCCCATCTAATTTCAGTGGTGATTAAATAATCAATAAAAGAACACAATTTGGGGAACCCCTTCAAAGGGCCGTAGCTCCCTTAGAAAACATTTCCGTACCCTTGTTTAAAGAAACTTTTTTTCATATTTTTTTGATGTAGAAGCACCTCCCAAAGTAGCGTAACGTTATTTCCGGACACCCTGTATAATAATAGAAAAAATAATAACTAATTTTTAGAAGGGCTCCCTCATTACCTCGGGCCCGGGGCCTCCGTCGTACAAAAGACGGTACTGAATATAATATAATAATTGTACGTTTTATATACGGCTAATAAACGTTTACCATACATTATTGTGGAAATCCCACGTACCCATGAAACTTAAAAAAAAACAAATTTTAAACGCTATGAACCAAATGTCATTAAAAATACATTCTTGTAGCAGTTCTTGAGTTGGAAAGTGTTGTGGCAATCTACAGAGAATATATCTACCTGTAATCGTTATTTACGGTAAGTTAAAAATATGTTTTAATAACAAATAAGATTATCAACTCAACTAGGTCGATATCACAACAGTATATTATATTTTGTACAATTATTTTCAGAAGCTGTAAAGTTAACGTTTGCTGCGAGGCCGGCGCAGCGGCAGATTTGAATGATACAGCGATAGCAGCAGCTGTCAAGGATTGGCTGAAACTGGCAAAGCAGAGGTTTTTGCATTCCCAACGCGAAGAAGTAAATTAATTAATGTTTATATATTTTTTGTTTCACATGTGTTTGTTATTATGTGCTTAAAAGAAAATAAAAATTAAGGCAATATTTGTCGACTTTATTTTTATAACAAACGTTTATAAATTATGATTTATAGGCGTATACTGTAAACGTTTGTATTTAGTTTATTCTGTACCAAAAATACACGTCGATCTTATATTAATAACAAACGTCGTATAGCCATAAGTCATAGACGTTTATAGTACGTTTATAAATTATGTTTTATAGACATATACTGTAAACGTTTGTATTTCGTTTATTTTATACGTCGATCTTAAATTTATAATAGACATCGTATAGTTATAAATCAAAGACGTTTATAACACGTTTCTAAATTATGTTTTTTAGTAATATATTATATACGTTTATATGTACTATATTTTATACCATATATTTACGTCGATGTCGTGGACATTTGTCTGGATAATAGACGTTTAGTAATTTGGTTTATCAACGTTTGGTTTAACTTAATAATATACGTCTATTATATGGTATTGTGTTGCTTGGGTCATGGTAATTAAACTTTTAAGCGACGCTTATTATTTAAATGTAACTGGTGCAATTGGACCTTCAGAAATTTTATTTTTGAAATTTCACATTAATTTCACCACAGTTTCCTTGTAATCTTCACCATTTATTCGTTTCATAATATAACCCCAATCTTTCAAGACTTCCGCCAATTTTTCTTTCGATTTGGATCAATCCAGCGTATAATTTCTTGTCTCACAAAAGTTCAAAAACTGGCACCATCCAGAAAAGTTACTTCTTTTTATGTTTTTAGGGACTGTAGCCTCTACTTTCGTACCAATATTTGCTAAAGATTTCTCTACCAAAGCGCGACATTTTTTTGGCTGTCACAATTTTTCATTTATTTACAACTTACTATGGATAGGTAAATTTTTTATATCACTTGCTATTGAGTAAAATTTAAATTTTACTTTTTATGCCACAGTAACATAGTGTGAGCTAAAATAAATTTGAACAAGTTAACTGTGATTTATTGAAGTTAAGTAGAACTGGACAGCCAACTTGACCAAAATTTATTTTAGATCACTCGATATTACACCATCATTTAATTTATAGTTATCATAAAATTTTGTATTTACAACGTAAATTCTATGCAAATCAAAAGTATGTGAAAAATTATCACCCTTACAGCTTTCTACGAATGCATTTGTTAACTAGGGAGCAGAAAATTGATGAATTCCACAAACGCCTGTATTTTCCATTATAATCCCTTTTCAAAGTTATCACGCGCAATTAATACGTATACCCGATTTCTTATTCATCCCCAGTCATTACCCATTACGTTAACAACATGTAACAATTTAATTGTAATGCTTTAGTCAACATTTTTACAGATGTTTTCTTATGATTTCACATATCGGATTTCCGTACCTAGATCATCCAAAAATAGCTTTCCTCATGATTAATTCATTTAGAATATAACGACCACACACCCGTTCTAAAAATATAATATCCGCGGAAATAAATTTCACAACTAAAGGCCAAGGTTACATCCCCAAACTCAGTACAAAAATGAAAAGTTGAAAATCAAGTACTAAATCAAAATCATTTACAATTGTGTTATGTTCTTATGTAGGTGTTACCTACAATTATAATTGGAAGCGTTGAACAACCACTTGTATAATGTATCAAATACCTACTGTGAAGTACGATAATAAACAAATATTCTAATATATCAATCATAAGGGATAGAATAATTATTACTGAATTGCTAATTCAGTTTACCACAAACATTTGTATATTATAGAAACCTAAGCGGCACGGCGGCGTTTCGAACAGTCGTACTACTCAGCAACAGAACTTCTATCTTCCTTGCAGTATATGTAAATATTTAAAAAAAAATAGATGTTCAGAATAAAGGCTGTAACATATGGAGTGGACAGTAGACCATTAATAAATTTCATTGATTATTACTTCTACAGCTAATCATCCCTTAATTACTTCACGGGATGCAGAAAATAAATATTATCTGACAGAAAAACCCTTTTGACTTAGATACTGTTGAGGAACTAGCTTGCTAGCAGAAAGCTAAACAAACATGAAATAAACAAAACATGATTGTAGCCAAACTTGAGTGGGCTAGAGGATAGTATGTCTACCTTTGGATCTGACGTGTGTGGGGTCAAACCCGACGAGCTGAATCTTAAATGTATAAATATACCATCTTCTTGGATAGGAACATAGAATTAAAATTCTACCATCTATATTAATACGGTATCTGACACGATAAACTCCCAGGGGTTGTAAGAAACATTCTCAGTAGTTAGGGCGGACCATAGTGGAACACACCTGGCCTAAGAGAAATTAGGTTCTAGGAAACCGTATAGGTTCTGAGACCTTACCCATTATAACACAATGCAATAGAAAATTTTATGGGTACTATAAATTTCTCATAAATGTATTTTTTCTAAATTATATTTCACATATTTTTGGTAACGCAACACGTTATATAATTTACAGCGACACACTGTGAAAAAACTTAAGGAGAACTAAAAAATACAGAAATTCGCTTATAGTAGGTGTTGAAAGTGGTCCCTGTTTTCTGCAGGCATAGTCAAACGTTAATTTTTATTTTCAAAAATATTTTTCCCGTAACACTGAAACAATGCTTGGTCTGTATAGAAAGTCCAAGCTAACAGTCTTTCAGCATTGCTTGAAACAAGTGACAATAATCAGCACAAGTTACGATATCTTGCAATTCCTGAAATACTGACATTTTAGATGTACAGCTACACGTTTTTAGTTTGATTGTAAGAATGTTACGGCACGTACTGAAAGAAAGCTTGGGTCGACAGTTTTCTGAAAATTTGCAGGGGACTTTGATTTACCACTTCTTTTTGGCTAACCGAAGGTTTCTCTAAATTGTAGATCATCAAAAACGTTTCCAGTGTTTCCGCCGTTTCTAAAATATCTTGTTCCAATTCCATTTCTATGCGAAAGTAATACATCAATAATTAGTTTTAGTCTTACTGTACTCCTGCTCCTGTTCACTGTCATCATGAACGAGGATATTTTTATTGTTTCCTGAATTCTCGTGACTAGATCAAAATTACATGAAGCAGCATTTATCAATCACGCAACGACTTCTTGAAACATTTTACGTATAGGTACCATGTAATTTGTAAATTTTATCGACATTACTCTTGCTTGATTTGATTTGAACTCCAACGAGCCACAAGAAAAGTATTCGAAGCGTACAGGACAAAAAAGTAATCACTTCGCTACCATACACGACAAAACTGAACAGCAAAACTAAATCCAGAATCCAGACAAATTATTACCACATGTTACTCTACACATAACGGCATGCATGCACAGCCAAGAATTTATTCCCAAGTTTATTACGATCTTAAATAAATTAAAAATAAAATGTTTTAACGACAGCCTTAGTTTCGTTTCTCCTCCATACATGCATTAATTGCATGATGTTATATTTGGGTTATTTTTACAATTGGAACACGTATTTACAATAAAAAGAATGAAAGAAATTGGAAAAACATTTCCGTTGTTTTGGGTTGAGAAAATTGGATTATTTATTGGCTTCCATTGTGCCCCGATTAGGTATCTGAATTGTGTTGTATCACATGGTATACTTTATTACCACGTTTCCAATATTTATTCTATAGCTAGCTTTAGAAAGGTTAAGACCAACACGGTCTTTTAATTAAATTTCTGCATACATTTCCAACCATTTACTATTATACAGAACCACACACTCATTTCAGTTAGAACTAACTAATTCATGATTAATCATGTGAGAATGGCATTTTCTGAAAACTTTTATTATACTAAGTTATATTGATGTCGTTTTCATTGCAACTGGGAGTAGTCTAATAGAAAAACCAAAATAAAGTTTCGGAACTGGGCAGGAAAGTTAGATACAGTTTGATGATATTTTTCCGTAAACGACAATTTAAAACTTTTTGTCTAAAGCATTTGAAGACGGACGCTGAGGCATAATAATAAATAACTTTTTTAAACTGCGATGGAAAGTCATTAAATAGGTCAGAAGTGTACCTATATGAAAAGTAAATCAAACAGACATTTCTCACATAATCTTTGCCAACACTAGTTATACCTATAGCAGAGAATAGTTCATTAATGAACAAGTCACGGAAGTAAAACTTTATGGGATGAGGGAATTCACTGAAGTACGAGGCTACGTAGCAACCGAGTACTTTCAGCCTCAGAACGCATTCATGATATTGAACATATCATGCTACTTTTGAGATTTGACAGCCAAATAAAAATTGATTTCACAAATTTTACAGTCAAATATACAACAAATATTATTATTTATATTTACAAGGAGTTGAACTGTGTAGAAAACACAATAAGTGCCGGTAAACATCCAATACTTCTTCTATACATACGTGCTGAGAAATAAGAAGTAGCAATTTTGCCAATATTTGCAGTCAACTTCTACAAGCGACAAATATAAGGTTATCTGCGACACTGTGACAGCAACCATTCGTAACGCGCTTTCATATTTTATAATGTTTTTAATGTTTAAATATGACAAACGGTTCAATATTTCAAAAACCGAAAGTTTTAAAAAACGCTCTGCTTACTTCCTATAAAACAGTTGATTGGGACAGTGAAACAAAATTTTAGTTCTATTTTTACACAAAAAACATTCGCACATAAAACATATTGTATTCGTACAAAAAAACAATTCACCAATAAATTTGAAGGCTTCTCCCTAGAGCTCTAGGATAAGCATCTTGGATGTCGACATTTCGAAAGTGACATCAAAGGAAATTTACACGTGAAGCGCTTACATAATAATATTGTTTCGCAGCTTTACTAAATTTGAACTAGTCATAGGAACAATTTACATCATGTTGAGACAATATCAAACTTTTTAATAATTATCGAATTAATAACAACAAGATTTTTAGATTAAATCAAATTTTTGAAAAGCATACAAGGGTGATTTTGTTATAAAATCGGAATTAACGATGGCGTAATAGAGACTATTACAATTCCTAGGGTTTCTTGTAATTAAACCTACAGTGTCAGAAAATTTTCCATTCCCCAGTCAAGTTGTCAATTAAACGCGAGAGACGGGAATAGAGACGCCACCGAAAGCTTGTCAAAAACTTCTCTTGTCACACTGGGGGTTAAAACTAAAGGATGATATGCCTATGTCAAAAAAATATACTTTATTATTCTAAAATAATATTATTATATCATTATTTTGGGAAACATGTATTCCCATAAATCATTTTCTTGTATCTATGTTTAATTGTTTCAGACCGAAACATGTAAGCTTTGCCAGATCTCACACCCTTACATCATTCGACGATGCAGTGGTTTCTTTGGGTTCGTCTTCTAGTTATAATAATAAAATGTCACGCAGTCAAGAACGACTGTTGCCGCTATTGGGTCTTCGTAGATCTGCTGAATTTCCACCAATCACTCGTCAACCTTCACCGACTGAAAATTCATTCGTTATGGGTACGTCAATTCTTCAAATATTCTAGTTTAATAAAAGTTTTTAAATTATTTTAGTATACAAAAAAAACACTCAAGGTTGAACCCTTATTATTTATTGAAAAGTAAACTTCCAACAATTACGTTTCGATTTAAAAAGAAAACTTGGAAAGTCTTAAACATGTCAACTCAACTACATGTTGTAAAGTTTATTGTAATGCCCCAGTTGCTTTCAGA
Organism: Hemicrepidius hirtus; assembly: GCA_963082805.1. Classification (NCBI taxonomy): domain Eukaryota; kingdom Metazoa; phylum Arthropoda; class Insecta; order Coleoptera; family Elateridae; genus Hemicrepidius; species Hemicrepidius hirtus. Next base: position 10,612,563 of record OY720161.1, read on the forward strand.
TTTATATAACTACAAGCTACGTGTAGGTTTTTACGGGTTGCGTCAAGAAAAATATAGGAAAAAGAAAATGTTATATTATGAAAGAGAAAATTCTTGAAAGAATGGACCAACCAGGAGGTCGTTACGTATCGTTAAGGTTTCGAACTAGCTTTATAGGTCATTTTAACTTTTTGCTCGCAGTATGCTTTGTCTCTGTAGTTAATATCACAACCATAATTGCACAGTCAGCGCAACTAATCGATCACTCCCCTTTCTATTTCCTACCACTAATTTCATACGTCTACTATTACGCTATTACTAGCAAAGCTACACAAAAAGATTGATAGTTTTCAGTGAGTCAGTTTTTATGTTTTCCCGCAAATACAATTTCACTTTTTAGGTTTCAATTAATACCAACAATAGGAATTTAAAGAATTGAATGTTATTTTTAGCCCTGCTTTAGCACATTAAACCCTCAAGGGTAAACTCAGAAAATATATATTTAGAAATAATACATCACTGTTAATATTCGTTTGTTGTAGAAACCCTTCTTCCTTTTACACAATGTCTTCGTTAATGGCATTTGAAATTGAATAAACTATGTAACAAAATTAGAGGAAGGATTTTTTAAACGCCTATAAGTAAGTTATCCTATAAATGTTGAAAGCATATTTTTTCATATCATATTATTTTTTAGACTTGTGTTTGCAAAAGGTAAAACGAATTACTTACGATGATTTCTTTACTAGTTTTCTTCGTAGATACTAAAATGTAAAGCAAGTACCAATAGTACCAATGTTTCTTTACCACAAAATAAATATCTGAAACTCATTAGAGACAGTAAACGTGACTTTAGATTTATATCATTGCTTCTGTCATAAAGGAACCCTTGTTCTTCTATGCTTCTGTCTACAAAATATGATGGAAGTCGCAAAGGCTGTTACTTTGTTTGAAGATGGTCGAAACAGCTTCAAGCGAGATACTTGCAGATATGTTCCAAGAAACGGATAGATATTCCAGGAAAACTGAACTTATAACCATGAAAACAAGTTGTCCCTCGGGAGGGCAAAATTTGTTCCAAAATGCAATCGGTATCACAATTTCCGGAATGCAACCGGTGTGACAATTTCTCATCAGGCGAAGACTCAAAGAAGAAAATCACTCTGACTCGTCACTGGCCCATACGAGCTCCTCCATAAAGTTATTCGTGTAAAGCTAAACTGTGAACATGTGCCGTGACACCGAAAGACGTGCTTTTTATTGACAAATTGCAGAATTATCTATTGCCGAAGAGAACCACACCATAGACGTAGTTGTAGAGCAACCTGGTATGACTACTGTCATAGTTATCTTTACCCCGTTGCGACTTTTTTCCTTTGGGTGTGATCGTTAAGCCCACTGTACCACGACCAGAACTGACCTATTTGTACCCCATGTGAAATTATTCTACTTCAAGTAGTCCTGCATCTTTGATAAGGTCCAGGATGTCCTTGGGGGAGATGGCCTGGAGTTCGTGTGTTTCCAAAAAAGGAACTCCAAATCTCCCCAGTCTTTTTGCTGCGAACGCTTCACATTAATAACAGAAATGTATGAAATGGAGTTTCATCCTACATGTCACATGCTCTGCTCTGCGCATTGTGTAGTGTAGTATCCGTATTGTGCTGAGATGCTTCCTCATCTTGCAGTAACCTGCAAAAAGGTTAATTAGTGGTTTTATGTTCCTGCTGTAGAGTTTCAGGATTTTCTTTGTGTATTCGCCGGATGGATCTCGAATAAACAGCTTTGATTGTCTCAACCCTGGCACTGCCTTCCAGTAGTTGCAGTGTCTAAGTCGGTCTTTGGTAAACCCCTTTGCGTTGCTGTAAGCAATGCCGCAGATGGGTTCTGGATCGATCATTGTCATTTCGGCCCCTGTTCTAGATAGTGAGTCCGCGTTTTCGTTCCCTTCTATGCCCTGGTGTCACGGCACCCACTCTAGAATAACTCTGTTGTGGGTAGCCAGTTTATTCAGAGCCTGCAGGCAACTGACTTCCACTGACAGTAGGGTCTTTAGAACAGCCTGACTGTCTTGATAAGGATTTGTCTATTTTTATAGTGTCTCTACCTCGTTGCGATGGTCGTATACAAATATACAAACACCCTGGAGGTAAATAGACCTATTCAAAAGTGGACCGGTCATATTGGCATCAGTGTAGACGTCGAATGAACTTGACACGATTTTTCAGAAGTACTAGGAAGCCTCCTGTTACACCTCAAAATATTCAGGAGTTGACTAATGTCCTTATGGAAGAATGGTGAAATTAAAGCATGTTCAGACATCGAGCATGCCTCGACAATCCTAGGCTGTCATTGATGCCAATGGAGGGCACACACACTATTAAATGGTATTTGGGCGCTAACAGAATTTCCATTGCACTATGAGCGATAAAAGGGTAAAACACATTTCGATTTTGGTAGTCTTCTCGATAGTTTGATCTTACACCAGGAAATTCTTGAATTAAAACATACCTTGAAAAAAAACAATATACCCAAGTTGATACTTTCTTCTGTCATTAATTTGAAAACTGATGCCTGACTAAAAAAAGTTCCCCTAATTTTGTGGAGCAGACTATAAGAAAATAACATTTGATAAACAGTTGAGTAATTAATTAAATATTAAAATACATTTAGAAACCTCCCCTAAACATTATTTTGATTTCAAAAACAGATTAATATAAACTTTGCCATTACAATAAGCGTATTTTATTGTTTTACAGCAAAATCGTTTAAATTTAATCCCTTAGGCCATCATTCGTCCAGTAAATTATATTTGAAATTAGTATCCCAATCAGCGATGCGTGAATATAGAATATAATTAAAACTAAATTCCGCCACCTAAATTTAGACTGTTCCCAATAACAATTCTACATGATTTACTAAATATCTCTTTAAAATTGATTCCCTAATGTACAAAACTTTTGCTATAATTTTATTCACAGACACACTAAATATAAACAGAGCTGGTATGTTTAAAATAAAGTTAGACAGTTTGTCCTGTTTCTAGATTACCTTAATATTAAAATAATTAAAGCAAGACCATCAGTTTCGTGTCTAAGCGTTTCAAATCCCGTTGGTCTTTACAAAACGATAATATTAGCATCTTAATTACTTGTTTGTAAAACACCGTTTAGTCGCCTAATGAACATCCATTCCACGGTTATTCTTTAGCTTCCACTTCATCTCAAGTTGGTGTGCTTCAGTAGTTCTCCTTTCCCCTTTTTCCGTCCCATCTAATTAGATTTCGGCTAGGCGGACTTCTGCAGCTGTTCATACGTAACATAAATCTCAAAACTCGCCCTATTCGTTACTAAATCAACAGCCTGCAGCTCATTTTAAGTTATACATGAATAGTCTCTCTTATATGTCTAATATTTACAGAAAAATTCAAACGAACTCCTGCGTCTATGAAAACTCAAGCCACACAGACTGAAGCTTGCTTAGGACGAAAACCTCTACCTCCTGGTCAGCTTAATTTGAGCCCTAGGACAATACACAGGGTAAGAGTTATCTTTTAATGCACTCTTCCGAATTTAAACGCATGAAGTGTACTTTAACTGAATATTTCCCCAAACCAGTTTTCATGTTCGTAAATTGTTTAGCAAATAAAAACCTCATTATCAATATTTATATTAAATCAACTCATAATGGATTGATTGAAAAGTTTAATATCAACAGTTTAGGAGTTTACCTGAGTGCTTTAAAAGTAACATGAGCTCCCATTAAGCTTATACAAAATTACTCAAATTTTACATAACAACAAAGGGAAGCATATCACAATTCTAGATTTCTGATGTAAGTATATCCAGTTTATCCATTTAACTTTGCACTTACATAAACTTTATTATGAAGTCTGTTACATTAGGTAATAGGAGAATTTCGAAAGAGGGGAGCATCAATTAATTGCTGCGCCATAAACTCTTCGCCTGTTATACCAGAATATGTTAAGCAATCTCTCTTACTAGCTGATAGTTAAATGTTAAGTGTAGATTTCTGTTCGTCACTTAATGAAATTAATGCAAGAAACATGTCCGTAAACTTCAATTGTTTTCGGTTTTGAAAATAGTTTTGATATGTCTACCACCACGCAAACATTTAATATGATATTCATTAAATTTCTCTCCAACTATAAGTACTACGGATTTATAACTTTGAAAATATTCAAAATTACAAGTTTCCTTGCAAAAGACAATTACGCGCCTCAAGAGAAATCTGGTACCTTCGTTTTAATTTTTTATTGCTGCATATTAAGGCAACGTTTTACATAATACACCATAAATTTTATTTCTTCCTTTATTTTCCACAGATTAAAGCAGCTGCAGAATTATTTAGATTCGGGTTTTATAATTAAAACCTCTTTCATTTCAATCGTTTAACGATTAGCTTAATATATTCCTACAGATAAAATATTTGTATAATACCAGCTGCTTAAACTCAGTTAGAAATGTAACTGAATTATTTTTCCAGGTAAAAATGGTATCACAGGGTGCTCAGACGAATGGTATATTAATCAATGGGAGGAAGCTCATGAAGTCGTTTTCAGAAGCAGGAGGTAGATTTGCAACAATCCCTTATGGCCCAGAACCACTTCCTATCGATTGCACAATAAACCATGAACCCCTGCAACGGACACAGTCTGACGAACCTCCAAGATCACCTTTTGTGTTAACTTCACCTCCCCCAGAACTTACCCTCCCTGAGAGTGATTCATCTTCTCCTACTCACTCAGATCACGATGCGGAAGAGTTTGAAGAGTATGCATTAAAAGTTCCAAAGGAAATAATTATTAATTTTGAACCCCAGATGCCTTTTTCTCCAGTAGAAGTTGCAAAAAAGCGTCTTATGAAAACCGTTTCGGACGGCGAAATGCTTTTAGACCAAAGAAGAGTTCACAAAGTTGAAGACGGTATAGCTCCCGATAAAAGAATAACATCCATTAGTCACGAAAATATCAAAGTAGAACAAGAACCAAGAAGTTTTACACCATATTTTCAAAATTCGCCCATAAAAAATGAAGGGATTTTTAAAAGTTTTAATGAACATGCGTTTTCTTCCATGTCAGGATCTTTTGAAGATTCTGGTTTTCGTCCCCAAGATTCAATTGACGAGGAATTCCATGAAAATCTTATCTATGGGGGAAGGTATCTTCGAAGAAGCGGTTCATCCACTAGTGATGATTTGCTAGACACCGAAATGAGAATGCGCCAGGGTATTTCACCACAGGATGAAGGTGTTGTTCCTTCCCTTTCTTTACTGCCGGATGGAAAATTTTCACCATTTGCATCAAATGACTCTCTGGCAAACGATATCAGGTAAACCCTTATTTCTCATTATGTTTAGTTACATTAATGCATTTATTTTCAATTAGAGATCATTCGGATGGTATTTGGAACGAATCTCAAGCTACAGTCTTACAAGTAGATTCTGGAACTGATAACGGAACCGCCCTTAGCAGCTCTGAGATGACTTCATTAACAACTCCTTCAGGAGGATCGGCGTTATTATTAACGCCCTCATCAAGAAGAAAACATCTTCTTCTTCTACAACACCAACAACGATCCTCAATGGATACAGAAGCACTAGACGAAGAATTAACCGATCAAATTCAGGTTTACTAAATGGACGATAACTAAATTATCTTACATTAATTTATTTCAATATTTTAGACGCCTAGTTCTCCACGAGTTACGTTAGATCTTCCAAGCATATCACTAAGTAGGCCAGAATCTATTAGCCAACAGTACCTCACACCTCGCTCAGCTCCATCACCTGCAAGGCGGCGGAGAACCCCTGAACCGATTGCCGAATCGCCATTACCCGCTGTTGTTCCTGATTTGTTATTAGCACGTACCGATTCTGGTAAAACCAATACTGACGTTTCAGAAAGTACCACAACAACTGACGATTATATCACTGCCAATTCTGGAACTGATAGCTCCAAGAAAAATGGATCTGCTAGAGTAGGTACCAGTTGTATTAACGATAATTTATTTAAATATAAAATTACAGGAACTCGCTGAAAAGCAACATACGCACACAACCCAAGAGGGTAGCTCTTTTGAAAGTGTTTCTTCTATGTACGGTCTGGGTAAAAGCGATTTGCTCGGAGATGATATGGTGGTGCCCTCGTTCTCACCACCTGCAATTCCAGAAGAAGCGAGCGATCTTGGTAGCACTCCTGTACATGTTACTCGCCCTGGTCGTTCCTCTCCCTCTGGAAGCAGTTCATCTTCGGGTAGCTACAGCCTAAATGGATCGTGTCCTGATTTGCCTCAAAAACCATCAGTGCCTTCATCCAGACATGTGCCCTCCATATCTGAAGACGAACGCAGCGCCCACTATTCATCTTCAGGATATTATGAATCACCTCTAGAAGATGAGTAAGTATATCAATTTTACAACAACATCAACCTTACTGGATATTCTTAAACAACAGTCAGACTTGGAAATCTTCAAGATCAGACAGAATGGAATGGACGGAAGATGAAAAGAAACGTAGAAAAAAGACGTTCACTTTAGACATTGGCAAACATAAAGATGTAGAAAACGCACCTATTCCAAGAGAAAAACAAAAAACTATTCTTAAACCTAGCAGAAAATCGGATGAAGCTGCATCTTACTCAAAAGACTTTCTTAAAACTGCCGAAAAGCCAAAACGGTCAAAAGTAAGAACAAGAAGTCCACTACAGACTCACCGTAAAAACCAACATCTAAAAAAACAATCTCCATCATTAGTACGAAGTCCTGCCATTACTGATCAGTATCCTCAGGAACAATGGGAAAAACTTCCTCAAGAAAAAAAACCACCCCTCACATCTGATGAATCTAGTAGCGGTGTTTGCGGAGACCAACTCAATTCTGGACCAGTGTCACCCAGAAAAAATAAAAAGTTTAAAGATAATAACCGTAGGAAATCTATACCCCGATCACCAACTAGTTCTAGAGCCAGAAGACGCAGCGATAGTGTAGAAGATAAACCTTCTAGTTTACCGGGAAGTTTACCTAGACGCAGATCTTCAATGCAAACAAACATGACGGATAGTCAATCGAAAAGTAGACTCAGTCCTTACAGGTAATAGTAGGTGCAACGTTATAACTGTTACACAAATAGTTAACCGGTTTCGTTTTGTAACGCTAATTCAATTTTAGTGTAAGTCCAACAGAATCACCAAACAAAAGAAGGCGAAGTCCAAAAACTAGTCCAGAATCAGCACGTCTCAAAGCATTAAGTGCCGAATCACTTCGTTCCGTTAGTCCTGGAAGTGATAGTGTATTTTATAGTGATCCTAGTAGCCACATAGCCCTTACAGAACATCAGGTTCATTGTCTTCATTGTGGAAAAGAAGTTGATATCGTAACTACAGATGATCCTGAAAAAAGTGCTAGTAGCAATGGTCACCCAGCAGACATTGTCCAACCTCCAGCTGGATTTGCCGATTCTCCAAGAGTAAAACAAGGAAGATTATTCAAAAAACTTGAAAAAAGGTTTAGATCAGAAGAACGGCCACAAACTGAAAGAAGACACCATAGATATCGCCATGACGTAAGAGCAAAGGTAAGTCCTAATTGTTTCAGATTTTAAAATATAAATCTGCCAATAAATTATTGTTTATTATTTTTATCAAGGGATAATTTGTTTTGCAATAGCATCTATTAATATATAATTTGGGGTAGTCAGAAGAACGAGGTGGAAAATCAGATACCTGTCGGGTTAAGTTACGACCAATGGCTCGATCAACCGACAACAGTCTAGAGGGTCTTCGAGCAACAGACTCCAGTCCAAGTGTACTTCCTGGGGCACCTGAAGATGAAGATGATTTGGGTGTCTACAATGTGCCTTATGTCGAGGGTTATTGGATATATATTGACGATCATGAAGAACTGCACACTTGGAGTAAGCCAGAAATTCCGGGAGGTAAGTTTTTAGTAGCAAAATAACAAATCCGTTTGATGTAGGTTTAACGTTAGAACTATCGAGCTCGTTCTCTCTGGGATTTGAATTTTTATTTTCGTTGAAACGGAATACCATATAAGTTCTTCTAAAAGCTAGCGTTATATTTAAATTTAAAAACTGCGTGCAATATCGAGTTTCAGACGAGAACTTGGCCTGATTTTAAAAGATTTTTTTAGAGCTAAAAATGTTCCTTAATTATCGAACTTCCCAAAACAAAAACTGATTTAATAACACTTAATTACTTTTAAAATCACTAATAACTTTAGACTGGTAACTTAAAATAATATAATTAATGGTGGTTAGTTTGGAGCGATATCGATTTATTGCTAATTAGGGCAAGTTGCTAAGCAGACGAGTTTTCCTTCCATTCTGAAACCTGGGTCTCACAGGCAAGCGGTGACGTAACATAATGGACGTAATATGACAGTAAATGGCTTCGGAATAAAGCCTGAGTTTCCTAGGAACGCGGTGCCGTAATATAGCGGGCGTAATATGACGGTAAATGACTTCAGAATAAAGACTGTGTTTCCTTGGAAACCGGTGTCGTAATATAGCGGACGTAATAAGACGGTAAATGACTTTAGAATAAATTTGTGTTTCCTAGGAAAGCAGTGCCGTAATATAGCGGGTGTCATATGAGGGTGAATGTTCACATCTCCATGTACCGATTATATACCATTATTATGTTGACAAACCATTGTACAGTTTGTATGTACTGGAAATAAAATATTTTATATTATTATTATTATAATGGCGTATAACAGTAGACAGTTTTTAAGCACTGTACGCTCATAGTACGGTATAGCTAACGCTAGCGTTACCCTACCGCGGGATATTAAATAAAACAGGTTTGTATAGTAAGTAGGTACATATGATTGGGATAATTACGCCCGCTATATTACGGCACCGCTTTATTAGAAAATCAAAGCTTAAAGCTCGCGATTTCCTAGGAATGTGGTGCCGTGCCGTCTTTGAATAGCCGTGAAATACAGTGCGTGACGTCACGAAAAACGGTGATGTATAATAAGCGAAGTGATTTCCAAAAGAGCGGTAGCGCACACCGAACGTAATAAAACTCAAAAGCTGTAAGGTGCGAGTCAGTTCAGCAACGTTTTTGGCGGTGTATGTAGTTGTGTATAGGGGTGACACTTTATCTTTAGACTTTACACTACTTACTACCCCTGCAACGGCCCTACTCTTTTCACCGTTTTTTTTTACTTCACTCTTCGTATTTTATTGCCGTTCAAAGACGGCACCGCTTTTCTAGGAAACCAGAGCTTAAGTAGTACATATGATCATCTTAATTACGTCCGCTATGCTACGGCACCGTTTTCCTAGGAAACTAAACTTTCAGTTTAGACGATGGCAATTTTTCATCTAATGGTAGTAGTAGTTAATTTATTTCATTCTTGAAAATTCTCGGCATTGTGCCCTGTATAGGGTGCGGCTAAAGTATTCAAGCACCAACTTCGATATCTGTTTTGTAGAAAGTCTTCTGATAAATTACATGTAGACTTTTGATCCTTTAATCCCAGATAATAGGATCTGAGAAAGTTTCTAAATTGATTGGTCAAAGTTCTTTTGTCATTTGCGGTAATAAAACGGATTACCTACATCAAAGTATCTAAGTAAATGGACTGTAAATAACCACCACCACAACGCGAGAATTCTTTTTGTCAATATTAACAACCACAAGGGAAAACGGAATACAAACTCATCACGTAATATAAAAGATTTTTGTAGTATATAGAAAGAAGTTTGGAATAACAATATCCTTCCAAGATCTGACTAAATTGATCGCTCCTATTGTAAATATTTACAGAGGCTAAAAGAACATTTTGTCGTATTATTAAATTAGCAAGATTTTTGCAAAAAAGTTAATTCCTCAATAAGTTTAAACTTTTGACCAAATAAGTCAAGATTTCCTTTAGAAACTACATATGCCGCTTTCCACTGAAATCTTTCCACGACTTCAAAAGAAAAATGTGAAAAGATATATAAGTTCAATACGTGAATAAGATAGATTTTTATATCAAAAAGTTTTTTTTGTTAAGTAATGACCTCAGACCAACTCGCTATATTTGTTCGAAAGAAAGTAATACACGAGAACCCCAAGAATGAATGGCGGTGCTGAATGCTTTTCTCAAACTTACTGGAAATAAATGTAGAATACTATTTTTTATTTGTTACCACGAACAACATTTTAGATATTTAATGATAATTATTGTTTTCTAAGCAGCCGTACCATAAACATTCAATCCGAACGTGAAAACTTCGTTGAAGCTATTTGTAAATAATACGACCATCAACCTATAGTCGAAAAACTGTCCCTATTACTACTATTTTACTCTATCTATAAATTTAGATAAATACCTAATAAAAATAAAGCATCACAACATCTAAATTGTTTTTACGGACATTTTTCGGTTTCTAGCTCCGCTCCAGTCTTAAATGATTACCTGAGCGTAATACCTTGAGGTAGTAGATAGGTAATAATGCTGATTACTTTACCTTCCTTGAAATGGCAACAAGCCTTATTAATAATAGCATATTATCTATGACAAATATTTAAAATTTATAATAGTTTTCATATGGGAAGTGATTTGACTTGTAGGTTTGTGACAGATGAGGATCTTGCCCGACGAGATTCTTCATCGAGCGCTGGAAGCACAGAATCGGAACACGAATTTCGAAAACGATATCAAGCTGTCACTCATCGAATGGTTCATCGAAAATCTTGCCTTGAGATGTATAAACGACAAGCATCAAAGTCTTTCGGTAAGTTGAATAATACGTTTTTAAAGGTCCGTACAAAACTCATTCTTCTCTCTCGATTCCAAATTTTCAGTGTTGTAATTGGTTTATAGTAGTAACTGTCCAAGTCTTTTACTATTAGTTCGATTAGGTATAAGCGATAACTTCCCTTGAGTTCTGTCTGAAGTTTGGTACTTCTCGTAAACCAAACATATTTCTATTTCTTGCCATGATTCTTTCCTGCCTTCCTTGCTCTTCACAAGGGAGAACACTCTCGAGAGTCCTCTAAGTTCAGTCGAGGGTACTGTATACGTGAGGTCGGAACCTGCTATGCAGTTCTCAATCACCCTCACCAGTCTCTGTCGAACAACGTTCCGAACCGGAAGAAAACTGTAAAACAGTTTGTGGCAAAACTACGACTTACACATCCCAGAACGCGTTACTTAGAGGACTCTCGAGAGTGTTCTCCTTTAGTCCTGTGTAAACTGTACTTAGTGGTTTCTTAGTTTGTGGTAGAACTGTGATTGAAACTACGCCCAGCTGATGAGTTCCAATGAGAACGAAACGGTCCTGGGATGTTTCAGTCGTAGTTTTGCCACAAACAGTTTTCTTCCGGTTCGGAACGTTGTTCAACAGAGAGACTAGTGAGGACGTTTGAAATCTGCACAGTAGGTTGCGACCTCACGTATACAGTTCCCTCGACTGAACTTAGAGGACTCTCGAGACTGTTCTCCCTCGTGAACGCCCAAGTAATGAGTTCCAATGAGAACTTATTCCTTGTTTAGACTCCTCCTAATTCTTAGTCCTGTAGTTACCTTATTTGATGTTTACATGTTCCCCTGTGTATTGCCGCATAGGTAACTGCTTTTCCTATTTTTATCACTCCACAATCTACTCTACCTAACTTGTCCTAACACAAAAACGCTATTTTTCCGATTTCGCTATTATAGCGAAATCATAAGCAAACGCTATTGCTGATGGATTTTGTGTAAAGCTTTCCCTATCTATTGGCATTGCTATATGTCACGATTTTTTCCACTGTTGAAGGAAACAGTAGGTACCTACCTAGTAGTAATACTGCATCACTTTTGTCTCAACTCAATATTTGTTTAAAATTCATTTATTAAACCAACCGTTCCTATTTGCGGTACTCGACTCTTTAAAATCATTTTTGTCAACCTCACTACCCTCGGCAGTAGGTATATCGAAGTCTGTAATATCACAATGATTTCGATATTTTGAACTGGGCTAAACTATCCCTATTTCTCTTAAACACCTCGATGACGATTGTAATATATTTCATTAAGAGTAAAGATCTACTGGAAATATATCAGCTGATCAGCAGGGTTGTATTAGAATTAAGTTCCTCTATACTTTCGATTCCGTCTTCAGTTTCGCGTGCTTATTTTATTCGAAAATTCTACATCATGTAACAAAAGTACGAAATTCAACTCTTTGAATAACTCATTTCTATAACTTTCAGAAAGTGATAAAACTGTAATAGTTCGTCGAGTATCTGGCGAATTTGGTTTTCGAATTCATGGATCTAAACCTGTAGTAGTTTCTGCTATCGAGCCAGATACACCAGCTGAAACGTCTGGATTAGAAGTAGGAGATATTGTACTTGCGGTAAATACTATCAGCGTGCTAGACAAAAGCCATTCTGAAGTTGTAAAGATAGCACATGCTGGAAGTGACACTTTAACTTTAGAGGTAACGTATTGTAATATAGTTCCCCATTTGAATGGTGTATTATCGGATTTGTTACATTAACCAACCCTTAAATTCTTTAGGTGGCTCGTACTTGTGGAGTATTAAGTCCGGTGTCTGCTGATGATCATGATAATGAACCGATTTATAGCGGTTATTTGTGGAAATTAGGTGGAACGCCAACGACTAAATGGAACAGAAGATGGTTTACCGTGAAAAAGGATAACTGTTTATATTTCTATAAAACAGACACGGTAAATATTCAATTTATTCGCAAACTATCACTGAATTATTATCTACCTAAAGTTTTCATATTTTAGGAAAAACAGCCGGTTGGTGCTTTGATGCTCTCCAATTATGATGTCTGTAGGGTAGATAATTCAAGTTCGGGGGTACCTGCACGTGCATTTCGTTTTGATTTGAAGAGAACAGGAATTCCATCATTACATCTTGCAGCAGATTCAGATCAAGCGGTAGCGACATGGTTGGAAGTAATTTCATTAGCAATAGAAAAATCCCAAATGACAGATCCGTGGTTAGAACAAACTAGAAGAAATCTTGTATTAACACCCAATGCTTTACAAAAACCAGACTGCTTTGGATATTTAGTAAAATTAGGAAATCAATGGAAATCTTGGAATAAAAGATATTGTGTTCTTAAAGATGCTTGTTTGTATTTTTACCAAGACATAAATGCAAAGAACGCCTTTGGTAAGTGAAAAAATTAATTAAAATCTTGTATCACTCAGACTTGGCGTTTAACAAACACTAACCCATGATAAAGTCAATTTCAAAGTCTTAATGTACTACTTGGAGGTCTGCACGAACTAAACTATGGACATGTGTCATGTCGTGCAGTATTTGTATTTAGTCAGTGTGCAAGTTTGTTGACAAAAATTAGTAAGCCACTGAAAAATTATGAATTGTTAATTTGATATTTCTAAGTTCTATAAAGCAGCGAGCTCGACCACAATTGCTTCGTTCGTTTCTCTTTAGCGCGTGAGTCAGTACGTTGTTGTACACTTTAGCTGTATGAACTTGAAGTACTACATAAAAATTTGGAATTTTCTTTATAAATTAAAATTTCTATCTTATTAGGTAATAGCCGGCAATTTTAAAACATAAATAAATGTTTTAGGTGTAGCTTGCCTTCATGGGTATAGAGTACAGCAAACTACCGCAGGAACCAAAAAACATGCTTTTGAGATAGTACCCGCTGACCCCACTTACAAACATTTCTACTTTTACACAGAATCAGACACAGACAGAAAGAGGTACGTATTTCGCTTCAACGCCAAAATAATAATTGTAGGATATTGATTTTTTCTTCAGACGTTTTAGAATTCCATAGAAACAGTTAAAGTTTGACTTTTCTACAGTTACTGCGTGAGCGGCAGTAAAAGTAAATGTTGCCAGTGGGAGCAGAAGTAAATAGAGGTTTGTGATTGATGCAAAATCTACTTTTACTGTCACTCACGCAACAAGTGCAGAAAAGTTTTTGGAAATTGTTCGATTTGGGTCTGTTAGTTTTGACGTTTCTAATATTTTTTTAAATAACAAATTCATTTTCTACGTTTGAAGAAAAAATAGTCTGTTTTATTCGGATGAGAAGTGCCTTTTTGGGCGTCGTCTGTTAAAACCTTACAAAGACAACCAGTCGTGTCTTATTACCGATAGGCCACACCTGGCAATAAAGCATATCCCCCCCCCCCCCGCAAGCGCACTTCGGGGACGTCGACTAATATCGTATGCTCGGCTACCCTCCCGAGTGGTATACAGCGGTTATTGCAATACCGTGCCCTTCTTCACATTGGATAAGGTCACTGCACAACCTTACCGAACCTGGTACGGGCCGCTAAACTAACGCGACTGACTTCCTTATTATGGTCAAGGCAAACCCGAATGACCCGGTCCACCAAAGACCGGAACCTCCTCCGCGAACGGGTTGTCAACCACCGCTTGCAGTGCTGAGGCTCACAGCTGACTCCGATGCCCCGACGTACTCAATTCGGCGCAGTGTCGCGCTGCGTAGATCTCGCGACCTACTTGCAGATCATACTCAAGGACTGATCATACTGTGCCCATGTACAAGCTGTGGTAACCTCTCTTTCTCGTATAACTACTCGCTACTCATGTCGTTTCCTGCCGACTTGACTTCGTTGTCGTACATTCGACATGTTTGATGCCGCGCATCTCTCGACTTGCAACCCCTGTCCCACCTCACATTATTCCCACTGCCACATCCGTTACCGCCAAAGTGCGGCAGCAATGGGCAGTTAAAAGTAGTTTTATGGGTACCGACCGTGGGGTATAGCCGTTACCGACCCGCAGTCCTGGAGGCTACCCTCCCAACGTTTGATGAGCATCCGGCGAGTCCACTTTCGGGGATCCTCCATCACATAATGTATATAGGTACTACCGACCCAATCAGTTACCCTAACCTTGGGATTAGGTATCGCATCCGGCAATCTTTTCGGGTAAACTTTGTGTGATCTGGGCTCTACCTCCACCTTACAAACACAGTCCAAAAGTTGCACTTCTGATCCTAATAAAACGCTTTTAGGACAATCCGCCACCGGCAATTCGCCCCCATACAATTCTCCCCTCACAGCTCGCCTCTACAGACAATTCGTCCCC
The DNA here is from genome assembly GCA_963082805.1 of Hemicrepidius hirtus. Classification (NCBI taxonomy): domain Eukaryota; kingdom Metazoa; phylum Arthropoda; class Insecta; order Coleoptera; family Elateridae; genus Hemicrepidius; species Hemicrepidius hirtus. The sequence continues at coordinate 10,627,633 of OY720161.1, forward strand.
GGACAAAAAAACCTACAGGAAATAAAACCTATGGTAAAAATAATTTATCTCGGTACCATGTACCCAGACAGCGGCAATCAATGCAATCTCGTGCAATTTATTATACAGGGCTTTTTAACGAAAAGTAGACACCCTCGTTATCTTACAAAACTATTGTTTGCTGCATCTCTGGGGGGTACTGCTACACATCAATTTAACCGAAATAAACAATATAGTTTTAAGCGAATAAAAAAAGAATAATAGAATCAATTGCTTAAGAAATTACCTTTCCGACAATATGGCACACATGGTATGGGTGCCATTTGAAATTCTGGAGGGGTTGGCTGTGACGGCCAAGGAGTTGATGACAGACGTCCGGATCTTACGTCTTGCTGTCTTTGTTGTATGTCTCGGCCCTTTTCAGGAAAACAATAGGTTTGAAAGATACTGGGCGTAGGCTTTTCGTTGAAAACCCCTGTATATTACCTGTTCAGAACAAAAAACGTCGGCACCAGGTACACAGACCCCGGTACCATGTAGTACACAGACAATAACGCTCAACACCGTCTTGTGTTATATTTATTACCTACTTAAAGCAAATAAACTCGACAGCATGTACACTGACAGCGGCACCCAACACCGTCTCATGCTATGCCTATGATCAGAAATATGACCCAATAACGAATGTCGCGGGGGCGAATTGTTGAGGGAGAATTAACCGAAACTTTAATGAAACAATATACTATTGTTTGTGTATTTTCAGATGGGTAGCAGCTTTAGAATATTCAATTGATAGATGGCTTAAGGTTGGTTAACTGTACCCTTGAAGTAGAGTGGATGATTAATGTGACTTCTAGGACACCAAACCACTGTCCTAGTTTTGCTTATATTTGTTATGTTATTTGTTTTCTTACTGAATTTGTAATACTCGGCCCTTGCAATGAACTAGCAATGGTTGTATAGCATTTAGAGTATTTATAAAAATTGAGCTAAGTGTCTGAGTGTTTATAGTACTGAATATAGTTATAAATAAAATATATGAGAAGCTGTGGTATATACATATTAAATTATATAAAGTAAAAATATTTCTAGAGAAATATTTATATAAACGAATAACTATTAAAAAAATTATAAAAATTTGTTGGCAATTTAAATAATAGACTTATTTTTAAATAAATTTATTTAACTTTAGGTAATTTGTTAATCATTGTGAAACTTGTATTAGAATTAAACAAGCTCAATAATAAAGTAAGACTAAAACAATTAGAAAACTAAATTATAAACTAAAATCGTACTGATAAATAATACAAAACATTTGTAGTACCTAGACTAAGTGTCACCCATGTTAGCTGCATGAACCATTTTATTACGTATGCTCTGTGCACTGCCAATTATGTAATATGATTAATAAAATAATTTTCAAATACTCACTTCATGCTTTGTTGTTAAAGTCTAATACAGTTTAATGGATGATATTTAATAAACAACCTAACTAATTACTAAAAATCACACTATTAGTTCAAATACTTCTAATAAACGCCGTATCCGGGGAATTACAACCTGCATTACTAAACAAAAAGGGGGGGAAAACTCGCCCTATCCAAAATATGCAATACAACAAGTGCTACTTATTGTACAGTTAAAGACCTATTAGGACTAACTATAATAGTTGATTATACAGAACAGTTCTTCAATAATAATCATAAGTAGGTACGGTCTACCTACTTACCTACACTAAATCTAGAAAAAAGTATTTCTGCATAGCACTTACCGACCGACAGATGACGAAGACAAAAAAATATGTATTATCAAAAAATCCAATTTCGGTTAATAAATACAGAACGATGTTGTTGTAAGCACAATTTCTGCTACAAGTCTCAAACAAAAATGTATCAAGAATCTAATTATAAATAGCTATCCTATTCTTACTTTCTATGAATTATTTATTCTTTGCACTGTATTATAATTTTTTCCCATTCAATATTTCATATATTGCGTTATCTAGTAGGTATCAATATTTAACAAATAATTTTTATTATTTTCAGATAATAATCACCTTAGATATACCAACTGAGAACGCCGTTCCCTCTTCTCAGGAGTAGGGATTAATATTACCTATACAGAGGAAAATTAAATGTAACAATATTATTCTTATTCTTTCTGTTTACAGGATTAGAAGTTAATATAATATGATCATTGTTAATGCAGCAATTTTGATTGATACGCACGCAAGAATAATGTCCAACGTAATAGATATACTCAGATAGCGTATTCTGTACATATCATTAACATAAATTGTAATACTACATTCAACATTAAATTGTTAAATAGGTGGTCCATAATTTATTATCAAATTAGAATAGTTTAAATGTAATCAAATACAGAATTAATATTTTTCTAAATGGCGTAGGTAGTATCATTGTATTCATATTGGCTAATCGCTAGTGTGATAAAGCTTATGGCAACACTTAGTGGATGCAAGTAGCTCCTAATCGCTCTTAGTAGTCTTAGTAGGTACTACTGGATGCAAACGCTGGGAGGGCGCTCAAAATCCGAATAGTTCTTTGGAATAGTTTACAGTGACTCTGAATAGTTTTATTTTTTCAATACATTGTTATCCAAAGGAAGGTAGCGCCAGTAGCGCTTCACATTTCAGATATAAACCAACTTCAGTTATCCCCTCCTCCCCCCACTCCACGCTGTGTAAACAAATAGTGGCACGTATTTAAAACGTTTGCCAGTCGTATTAATTCCGAATTACAATTATGTTAAATACATAATTGAAATTGATTTTCTGGTTAGTTAAACGATGGATAGGTATACACAAAAATACACACTTTAATTGGTGGTCAAAAAAATTCAAGTAACGATAAAATCGTTCTATTTAACTTATTAGCAAATTATTTCAGAATTAAAATTATGTCAAATACTTAATTGAAATTCAATTTATTTGTTATGCACACAAATAAATTCAAACGTTTTGGACCTAATCGCTGTATTTTTGTAACAGAATAAATGTATATCGAAAAAATGTTTGGTTTCATAACAAAAAAAATCCGATTTGCAGTTATGTCAAATCCTTAATTGAAATTAATTTTTCCGTTAGGCATGCATTTTATGCTGAATTAAAATTATGTCAAATACCTACTTATTTTTAATTCATTTCTATGTTATATAGTTATTAGTATTCTTCGACGTTGACAACAAAAAAAAATGCATAACGATTTTATTCATAAAATAAAAATGTATACGAATTCTTTGACAGCATTTAAAAGTAAAACGGCGCACCATATCACGTCGTTAAAATCCATGATTATAGAAATAATACATATTAAATAAAATATCCATTTTAATGGGAAATAGTAATACGATTCAGAAATAATCCACTTCTAAACAATTGCTAACCAGGTAGGAAGCAGTGGAAGGGACGAGGGTAGTTTGCAAGGGTAGTTTGGCACATATTTTGGAAGTGTACACACCCCAAATAACATTCTGGGAAAATCCTGACGAGATCTGAAGGGGTCAAAAAAATTTCCAAAAAATGAGGAAAGACTTATAGTCTTTCTTCTTTTTTTGGATGATTTTCTCACCCCCTCCGATTTCCTTCTAAAATTCCCAGAATGTAAGAGGGAGGCTAGGGATTTGGAAAATACGTGCCAGACATCCCTCAACCCCTCCTATCTGTTCCAAAAAAAATCAGAAAGTTTTCAGAAGGAATCCATTCCTGAACGTTTCCTGACCAGGCAGGGAGCAGTGGGAAGGGGTGGGGGAAGTTTGTCCCATGATTTCCAAGTGTACCTACACCCTCCAAATAACATTCTGGGAAAATCCTAACGAGATCTAAATGGATCAAAAAAATTTCCAAAAAATGAAGAAAGACTATTTCCTTTTTTTTTTGGAAGATTTTTTCACCCCCTCCGATTTCCTTCTAAAATTCCCAGAATGTAGTAGGGATGCTAGAGACTTGGAAAATACGTGCCAAACATCCCTCATCCCCTCCTATTTGTTCAAAAACAATTCAGAAAGGTTTCAGAAGGAATCCATTCCTGAACATTTCCTGACCAGGCAGGGAGCAGTGTTAAGGGGCGGGGGAGGTTTGTCCCATAATTTCCAAGTGTACACCCTCCAAATAACATTCTGGGAAAATCCGGACGAGATCTGAAGGGTTCACAAAAATTTCCCAAAAATGAGGAAAGGTCTTTCCTTTTTTTTTGGATGATTTTTTCACCCCCTCCGATTTCCTTCTAAAATTGCCAGAATGTAAGAGGGAGGTTAGAGATTTGGAAAATATTTGCCAAACATCCCTCAACCCCTCCTATCTGTTCAAAAAAAAATTCAGAAGGTTTTCAGAAGGAATCCATTCCTGAACGTTTCCTGACCAGGCAGGGAGCAGTGGGAAGGGGTGATATATTATAATAATTTATAAAGATATAGAGGGTGATTCACATAGAATGGCTACAGTAACTGTAACTCGGAAAGTATTTATCTGACATTAATAGAAACCCGGTTTTTTCTTCAACGTTTTCTTGTAAATTTGTGACGGACTTTAGTGGAAACTCGTAATTTTTTTGAAAATTTCAAACGGAAAGGCACATTCACTTAATTATAATCGTGAATGGGAAAGAAAAACAAAGGGAATGCAAAAAACCGGAAGTCTCTATCATCACTAGAAACGAAATTATGATCGAAAATGTGATAATACAACATTTTAGCGAGTCAGGAGTCATGGCTTGCTTGATTTAATTTTTTGAAGGTTCTTAAACGTCAAATTCGGATTGTACTTTGTTTATTTTGTTGATGTTTACTCAAATGTTTTTGATTTACTTACACAAATAATCTGTAGTAACCGAGTCAGATGGCTTGCTTGATTTAATTTTCTGAAAGTTCTTAAACGTCAAATGCTGATTGTACTTTGTTTATTTTGTTGTTATTTACAGTTTTTGATTTACCTACTTAAACAAATAATCTGTAGTAGATTTAAAAGCGTGTTTTTGTTCATAAATCAACCCAGTCATGACTCATGACTCACCTGAATGTTTTATTGTGACATTTTCGTTCATAACTCCGCTTCTAGTGGTCCTAGCGACCTCCGAATTTTTGCATTATGTTTTTTCTATGCTCTTCACGAGTGTAATAAAATGAATGTATGTTACCACAAATTTTCGAGAAAATTATAGAAAAGTTTCCACTAAAACCGTTGAGTTTTCTTATGGACGATTTACTGGAAGAACTAGTTTATGTGAACCTTGTTCTTTGTTTACGAGTACCTATACAATCTGAAGGAACATTCCATACTTTTGTGAACACTAACAAGTATTAATGTAATTCCAGTTTTTGGCACAAAACTTGTATACTTGTATAGGAAATGGTTTGTAATGTCTTGGAATTTCTGTCTTTAAAGCAAACAATTTCAACGAAATTTTCCTAATTTCTCATTACTAATACATTTCTAATTATTTCGACCATCAGTCCGTCTTAATTTAGACAGACAATCATTGGAATTCCGTGAATGCGATTCTATAGGCAGCTTCAAAAATTTATTTTTGTAGTTTCATCAAATTGGTTGTGTTTCCGGAAATTATGATTTTGATGTGAATAAAAAAAATGTTTCTTGAATTTCTTCTGAACTTTCGGGGAGGTGCAACCCATTGGAAAGATCTTAGACAGTTTTCTCCTGTTGCTCCGGTGTGGAGAAGGGTTGAAGAATTGTTTTCAAAGATAAGGAACATACTGGAAAGTTACCAGAATTTATATTTTGCAATTCCTGAAAAAGGTATTTCGGTCTCAGTTCCTACATAGGTATGTTTAGTGTCAAATATTCCAATATGATTCTAGAATTTTCCAAATAGGCGTGATAATAACTATTTTATAATCGATTGCTGTAAATGAAAAAACTGGATCAAACTTAATTATAATCCCACTAGAAGAATATTTCTTGTATGTAGGAATAGAAGAAAACTGATGGAGTTGGTAATGATAAGAAAGGTCTCCTAAAAATTGTTTCCTATCACTTTTCATTATAAAATATAGAGTGCATCGCAATACAGTTTAAAATATTTTCCGTAACATTAAAAGGTAGGGATGCGCAGATCCATGTTTATTTTTAAAATTTTTCAAGAAACAGTCGAAGAGCAACTGAAAAACATGACTGAGGTGGTGGTGCGCTTGTAACTAGTCTTGTGAACTAATCATTCTGGGATTGTTAAATTATGAAGAAAGAACAAGTAGAATTAGATATGTAAGTAAAATTCTAGAAAAATTGTTTATGAGTAGGTACCTAGTGGGGATTTGTTCTATTTCAGAGCTTTTTCTTCTTTGAAACCAAACCACAATGTAAAACTTTGATTAGTATGCTAACGTAATAGGTTTTATTTTTGAGGTTCTGTACCTCTGCAGCATTTAAGGATGAGCCGGCAGTTGTTGAGCTACGCATATTGAGTAATACCACGACCATTCAGTTAGGATTGCTATAGCCCGCAAATTTGAAGCCTATACTTTTTGCCTTTTAATTAATCTAACTGGGTTTCCCACAAACTTTGTTATGGATCGAATAGTGTGCTGAGTTTTAATCGTAAAAAAATGCACGTCAGCAAAAGAAGGTCCAGCACCTATGCGTTTTTTATCTCGAAATCTAAAACTGGTATATAGGTACAAACTACTTCCCCCCCCCCCCTAAAAGAAAATTCAATTTTCACGTCCATTTTGGATTCCTTATTTCTTAATTCTTGCCAGCTGAAGTATAAGTACTTGCATTCTGGTATATTGTCCTTGCAGGCTATTAGGTAATTCCAGTTGACAATATTCGCGAAAAAATTCTGGAGCTTACAGTTCACTATGCAGTCAATTTCAACCCGAGCTGACAATTTGGAATTAAAAGAATTGTAAACATGGCCAAAGAAAATTGTTGTGTTTATTTTTTTGCAATTAAAATTTAAATTAAGAGAAATATAAATTGGGAGTTTTTGTAAACACCAAAAGGCTTATTCAAAGATTAGCAACAAATGGAGAAAAATTATGTTTAACTATTGCTGTTCTATTTTTATTGATATCTAAGCAGATTCTAATAAAAATCAAAATTGATGTGGAAATACATGTAAGCACTGCTTTTTCTAGTTGTAAACTATAATTAAAGACTAATGGGTCGTGGTGCTTTGTGCTTAACAAATCTGTTGTCTTTCCTAAAACAAATATTTAATCTAGTAGGTACAACAATTGTTACGTATTGCATAAAAATTATTTTTTGTGCAACCGTACGGGAAGTGAACGTTTCCCGTACGCTGTTCAGGACGCGAAATCTAATTTCGCGGCCGCTGCTATGGTAGCGGCCGCTAAAGTAAAAATCATTGTAATTTATACAAAACTAATTGTTTTATTTACTCCATATCCATAGTAACGCGCTAACTGAAAGCCGTTTTTCTATTTACAATGAATTAAGCTGTAGGTTTTCTAAAAGCAATAACATTTACAATTACACATTTTTTACGGTTGCACAAAAAATATTGTCCGCGAAATTCTTTAGCGCCCTCGAGATTGTCTTTCCTCGGCCGCAAGCGTCCTCGGCGACAATTTTCTCTCGGTACGATAAAGATACATTTCGCGTCCTTGGTATACAAATAACTATTTTGTTTGACTGAAATTATTTAAAATATCACATGACTAATAAGTATTTCCCCATACTATCAATGTAAGATAGTAAAACAGGAAGGACTGTCGAGGACACTCCATATCGAACATTAGTATAGATTTAATTTTGCATAATTAATTTATTTGTTGATATACCTAGCATTTCAAAAAGTTAGTAACAATTTACCAATTTATTTTATTTTGTGTGATTTTGAAAATATTATGGTAGGTATGGTTTTGTCATCAATTTAGGAGAACAAGAATAAATTGCGAAATATTCCAAGGAAATATACTTTTGTAATATGCTCTGGTATATTAAAACGTCTCAGATCAGTTTGAAAATAGGTTTACATTCATTTGTCCACGACTAGTAAATAATTTATCAATAATTATAAATAATTTATCAATTATTTAGTACATGTTTGATATTCTACCCAGGGCTGGATTATGTATTAGGCTAAACGCCGGTTGATCAATCCGTAGCTAACTCCTTGTAAGCTAACCAACGGTCAACTGTCAACGATACGTTATACCCCCCTATAAGCTATACCCTCTATAGGCTAGACTTTTGGAGCGGCCTAGTTAGAAAATAGAAAAATTTAACAAAATAAGTTAGGTATCGATTGTGATTACTTCTTAGATGTCCTGATTATAGACAAAACGTGAATTGCAGTGCAAGCTTAGGTTAGTTTTATTTGTCTATGAAAATAGAAAATGAATACCTATCAACCTATGGGTCTGATTTATTATGATTTTAGAATAAATGAAATGAAAATAGTACCAACACTGATGCATAAACGCTGGTATTTTCTCAAAAACATTGAGCAAGTGATAGGTTCACCATTTAATATAAAATGAGTTTTAAGTGTTGCCAAGAAAAGAAAATTTGTAAAAGAAAAAGCTGCAAAGCACGCTCAAGCCCTGGAAAAAGGGCCAGTGGACCTTCAGTTCAGTCAAGTAAAAAAAATTGTTTCTTAAAAAGATGCCCTCAGAATGTTGTTGGGTTAAAGGTTGGAGGAAAGATCATTTAACATTTTACCAAAATCGCCTAAGGGTTCTCATTTTACAGGAAAATTAAATGTAATGTGACAGATAACTCTTTCCCCAAATCAGAAATCATTTTATTTAGCGTCCTTATGTGTTTCCAATGTTTAAAAAAAATATTTTGATATTAATTTCCAATTTAAAACACGAATTCGTAAATTGTTTGTTTCAAGTAGAACGCACGAAGAATTTTCAAAATGATAATGGATATCACATTTTTATTGTCACCATTCCCTGTTATGATAATTGACAATCAACTGCAGGGTTTTTCCTATACCTAACAGGGTCGGACTTAGGGATTGAGGTTAATGAAATTTTACATTTAGGCTCCTTAACTAATAATAAGTTTTATTTTTAAAAACACGTTTCGTATTGAATTTGTGTGGAAAGATCTCATGGGCTAACGGAATATGAATTGAATTGTCATATACAATAGGCTTGTTCGTTTGTCTGCACTAAACTGCATGGAACAGGAAACAAACAACATGCTATCTCTTTTTAATGCACCAACGCCGTATGTAGCCATCTTTTTCTGTTTCCTGTTCGGAGCAGTTTAGTGCAGACAAACGAACAAACCTATTATAACAAGTGCAAGGCATATTACCGAACATTTTTTCGCGCTGTCGCACAAGTGTTTGTTGTTTCCATGAAAACTGCCCGATCGCGAAGCGAGAGGGCAGTTTTCAAGGGGCAACAAACACGCGTGCGACAGCAAAGGAAAAATTTTAAGTAATATGCCTTGCTCGAGTTATATTTGTTCAGACTATCGCATAAACCATATAAATTTAATATACTAATTGTACGCTTCATTATAATTTATAATTCATTTGTTGTATAACTGTCATTAATTGAATTGTGTTTCATCTAGTCGCCATCGCGGGTGATTACCGAATATCAGCACTAGTGCAATATTCGCGTTTCAAAATTTTCAAGTAATTGTGATTTGATAGGCTGTGACGAGACAAATGCGTAACTTTCATTGGTCTACGTCTGTCACGTGACAGGTGAATGCGATAGTCAAATTAATTTTCTCCAAATTTTCACATTTCATTAATATGTTATTTTCTGACAGAATAAGGATTTGTTGGTGTAGGTACATATAGTTCAACCCTTTAGTGCTTCAGTTATAAGTTTTACGAATTTGTAACGATATTTTAAAATATTTTCAAAAGTTGTTCTTTATTTTCAAATTATTACTTATTTAAAGGTTTAAACCAGATTTCCTTCAGTTTAGTGAAATTTAGTTCTTGGATCATAAAATTTTAAATTATTCAATTTTCAACTTCCTTCATTTCAAAATTTCTCCAAAAAATGTCGTTCTTATTTTCTTACTACAGAATGAAATATTAATTTTCTTTGATTATAATTTTTTTATTGTACCTACAGTTTTTCTAAATTCACTAGCTTCGATCCTGCGCGGTTTTATTTATTATCATTGGGATATCCTGCCTGAAGTGATACAATTCGGGAATTCCTATTTAGTGACCTAATTATACGGTCAGGATGTTGAATCACGACCTAAAATAAAGTAGTTTGAAAAACAAATATAAAACTTTGATATTGGATGGAATATAACTAGAAAGGACATGAAAATTCCTTTGTAGTTATAACGAAAAAAAAAACAATTACTCGAGGATTACTTTACGAAAAATTCAACGAATAATTCAAAAAAATTCATTATTTGTACCTCCCAACTTTTTATTCATGTCCGGTTAGAGGTGGGGGGATATAAACGTAACTTTTGTTGGCTATCTTTAAAGGTATTTGTCAAATAATAATAGTTTATTAATACCAAAATATTTAACAATGGTTAAGTAACTTTTGTTTTAGTTTAGGGAAAAAAATCTTCTACCTAACGAAGATTCAGATCCCGAATCTAAGAGGGTCACGAAAGATGATCGTGTCTGAAACTCCTGACAGCAATCGGATACAAAATAATCGAATTGTTAACTTAGGTATCAAACAGAAGGATATTGCAAGTGTTTTTAATCTAAAAACAATTTAATTGTAAGCAGCTACTTTCATGATATTTAGTCTTTGAAGAAGGGGAATATAGCAAGACCTTGCGTCAAGGTCCTACTATCTCACATCCTAAATTTATAGATCAAGGACAATAACGATGAGAATAAGTAAAATTGATAATGGTTGGCTCAAGGGGCACTTTAATATTATTCCAAACTTCTACACCTTTTTATTTTCAGGACAAATACAATTATTTTCAGGATTTCGGGTATAGACGTGCTCGCCTTGGATATCATAGACTTCGCTTTAATGTTGAGAATTATCAGCCTTGGTTTTCGTTTATTAATGCTGGAAAGTTGTGGAGTATAAATTATTAATATTTTGATCTTACAGGTTCATTCAACATCTTTTGTAGCAGAACATTTCGTTAAGGGGGTAATGCTGCAATTAAATATGCCGTATATGTGAATACATGTAATCGTTTTTGTAAGATTTCTCAGTCAATAGTGGACTTAGAAAAAAACCAAAAACACCAAAATGCTCAGAAAAATATACCGAGGGTGCCTATAGAACGTTTTTAAAAGGAACTAACTAATAAAGATTCTATTAGCTTTATTTTTAAATGATGCGGACATATTCTAATTGTTTTATGTCCAGCAACGACTGCATCAGTATTTATTGGGTGTTGATTGATTTGAATGTAGACCACCTGTACTTAATCGCAATTTTCTTTTCGACTTATTTTTCCATTTAATACTTAAGTTTTGTTTAGTGTTAATTATTATAATAAATAAAAATTGCCTCTAGACCCTTATCCTGTAATCTTTCCCAAATGTTTTTTACATTTTTAGGAAAGGAACCAACATTTGACTCCACTGAACTCATTTTTTTTGTTTGTGAATAGATTATCTATATTTCCATTAAATTAGCGGAACATTCGAAAATAATAAATTACAAAATCGTAGCTGTCGACGTTGAATTGACATAGGTATTCGTAATTGTTTAATTCTACTCAACGCCGAAGCAGATAAAACAAAATTTCATAAAATTCTTTTTCACTAGGGCCTTCGTAAGATTTGTAAAGATTTAAGTTTCAAAATTGTTTATGGTAATACTTTAGAGCAGTTTTAGGAAATCCAAAGACCAAACCACAAAGTTAAGGCATTGTGGAAGTCAAAATCAATTGCTCCCATTGTAATCAGAATATATTGGGCAAACCAGGCAAATATATTATCTTCGACAATAATAAAATTGAGAAGGGGTTTCAAAATATAAACCCACACAATTCGATAATATCCGGTAGCACGACTTCATAGTCGCTTTGTAGTCGTATTTTATATTTTATCTTTAGTTCTATAGTTATCTTAAAAAAAGCCAGGGAATGGACTGTAAACGTATAGAGTTACTATTTCCGCTTCCTATCAGCATTTGTTGCTAACGCTGGCGATAGGTACCGAAAATTTGGGGAGTCTTCTCAGATAATTCTAGTTTCTTGATGACATTTTACTAAACATCCCTATAATAGACTGGTACGAATTTGTTACAGCCTAAATCACAATTATATTCTCTATTTAATTAACAGAAGTATTTAAAATAAATCGTACTTACCTATAGTTCTGCTTATTATCTTTACCAACATTTGTATCTACCGCTGGCGATAAGAAATATTTAATTAGAAAAAGTGTTGGTTGGGAAATTTTGAGCAGCGGCTATTATTAGATATAAGTCAGTCTTCTTTCTGAAGTTCCCAGTAAAGCAGTTGTTTCTTTTTCTTTTAACAATATCGTGTTAAAGGTAAGCATTATTTTAAATTTTTGGATTGATGACAATATTATTAGAAGACATACCTAGTGGTAAAATAATTAGGAAAATTATTTCACCCTTTTTACCTTTTGTACTTAATTAGGACAAATTATTACGTTGATAGTCTCAGTTCTTTTTAATTTTGATTCTCCATGACAAAAAAAGATACCAACAATTTTCATTTTGCAAAGAAAATTCCTCAACTAAGGAGATTGCGTATCTAGAAGGAAAACACACTCACTAATTGTTCCTAAACTGAAAATAAAAGTACATCATTGTGCGGTAGTAAAAATTAAATTCTATATTGAAGAAAAATTCGTTCGTAAAATAATCTTTAAAAAATATATCTGTAGATGAAAGTTGTTGAAATATTTTCTTTTAATTCTTTTTCTGACTGGTAATATAACAAATTGATTTCCAGAAGCAGTATATAAAATTGAATATCACTACAGGAAGTAGCAGTACTTACTACTTTAAAACGTTGATACAACGATGCTGTTAAAGAGGGTAAACAAATTTGTTGTTAATGTTATACCTTTCACATATTTACGTATAGGTAATTGCTTTAATTTTTTTAGGTTGAAATGTTGAATTCGTTCGTTTCAATTCTGATTCTTTTCCCATTTGTAAGATGTATTCACGCATCAGAATGTAATAAAACTGGAACTCAATTAATTTGCACAAAGATAAACTTAACAGGCAAAAATAATATTCCTGCAAATAACGTGCAAAATATTCGAGAAATCGAATGTAAAGATTGTACGATTCCGTTGATATCATCTGGCATGTTTAGAAATTTTGCAGATGCCAAAAAGTTAACGTTGTATAGAAACCAAATTCAAACTATAGAACCTGGGGCATTCAGCGGAATAAACAATTTAGAATACTTGTATCTCCGTGGTAACACTATTTCGAATTTACAATCCGGGACAATAATTTCCTTAAAAAATTTGCAAACATTATCTTTAATGGAAAATCGGTTGACCAAAATCGACAAAAATTGTTTTGCAAATTTGACCCGCTTAAGCAGTTTAGATCTGGATAGTAACTTAATTGAAATAATAACAGATGATGCATTTGAAGGGTTGATTAGTTTAAGGAGTTTAGATTTACGCCGAAATCGTATCAAATCTCTACCAGTAGGCTGTTTTAAAGATTTGAGAAATTTGCAAACATTATATATGCACGATAATTTGCTATCAAAGTTTGAAAATGGGGTATTTGACGGTCTGCACTCTCTAAACACGTTTTATATCAGTGGCAATAATAATTTACAGTTTATAAACGAATGTTCTTTTTCGCCATTACGTGAGTTACGCCAGCTAGTTATGTACAATAATAGATTAACTTATCTGAATGCAAATAAACTTCTTAAAGCACTTCCGAAGTTGACCACCCTTTACTTAAATAATAATCAGTGGTACTGTAATGCTTTATCCGATATGCTTCCAAAATTTATAAAACGGGGAGTAACTTTACAGGGTAACGATTCAACAAATACAAACGTTTTCGGAATTGCATGCTTAAATAAAACAGTACCAGATTCAATTCGAAATGAAATGGCAAGCGAAGATTGCGTTATAGTAAACAATGTGACTGATAATAATATTATTAACACTACAACTCCGCCAAGGTTTTCTCCTGCAATTTTATACACGACCGAAACAGCTCCAAGTAGTACAGACAATGTGTCAGCCCCAGAAAATAGTGTGATCTTGAGCAATAAAACAGATAACAATGTAGATGAAGATTTTATTGAAATAATCTACAACACTGTTCTAAAAATTAGAACAAACAAGGGTAGGTTAGCCTTGCAGAGATTGGTATAACAACTGTTCTTTGTTGTGTGACTCTGATTTGATTCATACTTTTAATTTTTTCATGATATGCTACTACTGATTGCAATAAAAATATACTTATAATATTACTACTGCTTTTTTGCAACAACTATACAGAGTGCTTCAAAATTCGCGCACGCAGCCTATGGATGGTATTATGAGACCAAAACTGAATAAAAAGATTCTCTACCATTTTTCCGGCATTTTTCCAAAGGACTGCAATTTTGCGAGCTACCATTGTTTTAAAAATCAGAAAATAGTGTTGAATATCAACTCATGAACGTTGATTAAAATTAATAATTAAACAAATCAATTACAATATAAATTAAATAAATAAATAAATTGATAAAAAATTTAAATTTGAAATTGAAGAACATCTTTGATCATTTTCAGATTTTTCGAACGATAATTCGAAAAGTGCCGGTCTGATCAAAAACTGGTAGAGGAACTTTTCATTCAGTTTTGTTTGTAGGTATATTGTCATCTTACTGTCCGTGTGTGTGAATTGCGAAACACGCTGTATAATTCATTTAGCTAATCCGATCTAGGATTGAGCCTATATTATGTCCATTATTAATTTTAAAAAACGACTTCTAACCCGACAGTGTATGAATATTCATAGCATTAACAACCCCGTGAAGATGTCTAGTTTTAACGCCCGTGTTTTGTATCTATACTTACCTACTTATATATATTATGTAAAATCATTTTAGACTTATGTAGTTGAACATGTATTTTGTTAAATAAATATTATATTCGCTTGTAAATTTATTCTAATATCCCAATTTCATTGGTTTTCGTAGTCTACCACAGCTACAAATTATTTGTTGAAAGAAATCCAACAATAAATTAACGTAGTCTTCCGTTGGTTTGATTTTAAAAAAGAGAATTAATTTCATACGTCATATAAGTACTACACATGACTTGCGTAGGTGTGAGGTTAGTCCAGTGGGCGTAAACTTATAAAAACTGAACACTGATGCTTTGTTCATATAATGGAGATACTTCAAACCTCTTTTTAAATTTTTTTGGTTATTGCTACATGCCCTTAACATACGTTTCCCCGTAATAATCTCCAATTATTCAGATAATTATATTCCATTGACAACCTTCATTGAAAGTTTTGTTGATCGTATCGTATTTCAATCATATCCGATAAATTGCATAGCAATTTCTATCTCAATTTAAAACGAGATGTGAGTTAAAATTGTATTCTATCAATAACCAGACATGATTTACAAACAGTAATGTAATGCTAATGCTCGCAGTAGAAATGTTATAATTATGGACGTCACTTTGAGAGAAAATAAAAAATGTTGTTAGAAATTTCATTTAAGGAATTCATTTCATTCTTTTGAACGTCCCTCTCTAAAAGAACAATGAATGAAGCCTCGAATTCTCTATAATAAGGCGCTAATTTGATACAATTTGTTAAATATATTTTATTTCATACTGCATCGTAACACCCATGTTTAAGTTAACGATTTGAGTCCGGTAAATTAGACTTTACGGTATCAGGTCCGGTAAAAACTTTTACCGGACTCAAATGAAATAAATCGATAATCAAACTATTTATTACTAAAAAACTACAAAATTAATAAATATGACAATTAAAAAGAAACTAAATATTAAAATTGACATTAATGGTGCAATAGATTTACGAAGAACTTCGTCAAAAATGTTATAATTTTCTCCCGTTTTGACAAGGCAAACGATCAAAAAACAAACACTTCTATTTCATAGATGTCCATATTATGAATTCAAATTTTTATTTTTAATTTTTTCAATTTTAGACAAAGATTTAGTGCCTGCAGTATGAAATAAAACGCATTACGACATACGTCCGGTAAACTCTTACAGTAACTCGTCTCAAAATTCCTGACTCGGCTCCTTCGTCGCCTCGTCCTTAAACATTTCGACTCGTTACTGTAAAACTGAGTTTACCGTACTTATAACGTAAATTACTATTTTCTACTAGCGTGCGGAAAAACGCATTTTCCGCACATTTTTTAGTGCGGAAAATCCACTTTTCCGCACCGTGCGGCAAAGGATTTTTCCGCACTAGTTTTTCTACTAGCGTGCGGAAAAACGCATTTTCCGCACGCTAGTAGAAAAACTATTGTTCCTAACACGTGCAGAAACCTATTTTTCCGCACTTAAATGCTCGACACCACTCCGCTACGCGTCGTGCTGTCAACGGCATTTGCGTGCGGAAAAATCGATTTTCTGCACTTGTTAGGAAAATAGCTATTGTGTATTTCCGTGTATTATCAGCATTTTTGTTGCTGGCGCTTGTGATAAGTAATTTGACCAACACTAGCAGCGAGATTGTTATAGTAACGCCGGGGTCAGTTTGCTTTGTGTTGGTCCAAGTAGCAGTTGCTTCTTCCAACCTTATAATATCATTAAAGGTAAGGTAAGGGTCGGGGATAATCTTCAAGAAAATATGTAGAAAATAGGGGTTATGGCCATTTTACTACCTGACACTATATTTAGTTTGAAGTATAGAGGAATTTTCTATTGAAGGAAAATTCGTTCTGAAAATAATCTTTAAAAAAATATATCTGTAGGTAAAAGTTGTTGAAATACTTTTTTTAATTAATTTTCTGATAACAAATTGATTTCCAGAAGCAGTATAAAATTGAATATCATTACAGGAAGTAGCAGTACTACTTTAAGACGTTGATACAACCATGCTGTTAAAGAGGGTAAACAAATTTGGTGTTAATGTTACCTTTCGCATATTTACATATAATTGCTTTTATTTTTTTAGGTTGCAATGTTGAATTCGTTCGTTTCAATTCTGATCCTTTTCCCATTTGTAAGATGTATTCACGCATCGGAATGTAACAAAACTGGAAGTCAATTAATTTGCACAAACTTAAACTTAAGAGGCCAAAATAGTTTTCCTGCAAATAACGTGCAAAATATTTTGGAAATTGAATGCAAAGATTGTACGATTCCGTTGATATCATCTGGAATGTTTAGAAATTTTGCAGATGCCAAAAAGTTAACGCTGTTGACGAACCAAATTCACACCATAGAATCTGGAGCATTCAGCGGAATGAACCATTTGGAAATCCTGCATCTCCGTGGGAATGGTATTTCTAAAATACAATCCGGGACGATAAATTCATTAAATAGTCTGCAAACTTTAGGTTTATGGAGTAATAAATTGACCAAAATTGACAAAAATTATTTTGCAAATCTGACCCACTTAACCCATTTAGATCTCGACAGTAACTTACTTGAAATAATAACAGAGGATGCATTTGAAGGGTTGATTAGTTTAAGGAATTTAGATTTACGCCGAAATCGTTTGATGTATCTACCTGCAGGTTGTTTTAAAGATTTGGGTAAATTAGACACTTTATGTCTGCAATCTAACTTATTCTCAAATTTTGAATATGGATTATTTGATTTGAACAATAAATTATCGTTTATTAACGAATGTTCTTTCTTGTCATTACGTAAATTACAAACACTAGATATGGAAAATAATAAATTAACACATCTCAATCCAAACACACTTACTTTTGCCCTTCCGAACCTGAATAACATTTATTTAAGTGGGAATGAGTGGTACTGCAATGTCTTATCCGATATGCTTCCTAACTTTATGAAAAGAGGAATAGCTTTAAAGAATAACGAAACAACAACGACACCGAACGTTTTCGGAATTTCTTGCGTAAATAAAACAGTACCAGATTCAATTCGTAATGACAATGAGTTAACAATCGAAGAATGTGTAATTGTGAATAATGTAAGAAATAATAATTTAAATAACACTTTTATTAGCAGTACAACAATTTCAAACAATTCCCTTGTAATTTCAAACTCGACGGAATTAACCCCAAATTGCACGCTCAATGAGACAGGCCCCGAAAATGGTGTAATGTTGAACAATAAAACAGATAGTAAGGAAGATAACGATTTTATTGAAATAATCTACAATACCATGCTTAGAATTAGAACAAACAAGGGCAATAGGGGCATGCAAAGATTAGTATGAAGAGTTTACTGCACAATATAGGTACTAAAATGAATACTTTTTATGTCATACCGCTGCACGTAACGATATTTGTAGGTATTTGCTTTAGCGTCTTTTACTATCTGTAAACGATTCAACATTACTTACATTACATTATTAATATTTTAAAACTTATGTTCAATATGTGTACCTATCATATTCATTATATTTTAAATTAAAAAGGAAAATCAAGTGCTATTTTTGTATTGAAAATATGAACCTCAATGGTATTTTTACTTTTCAAAGTCAAACGTTTACCTGTTTTACGGCATTCTACAAAAGAGCTTTAAATTTGTTTTATATGTATCATTTATGTATCTTGTACTTATAATAAATATTATGGTCGCTTGTCCGGCTTGTCATTTCAATCTTTTTTTTCAGACTTTTGTTGAAGCGGGACTGCGCTTTCTTTTATAATGTCAATCAACAAAGGCAAGGCAAGGTACAATACTCGTTTTTTTTATTTTACAAATCTGTAGAATTTTTTTGTAGTGTGTAAGTCCAAAATGGAGCATTACTACCTCTGAGGTAGTTGTAGAGGACCGTTAATGCAGCTTGGGAAAAATGTTAAAAAAAAATCTTAATCAGTTCACTGATGAGTTACATAAGGGGCAAACTTAAGAATTCAACTTCTTTAGTATTCTTATGAGTTATGGATTTTGAAGGTGGTAGGTACAATTTTCTATAAAAATCTTTGTATATAATCAAAACGCATTTCCTCAAGAAGGAACGTAAATTCTTAACAAGTTTGCTGTTCAATGCCGAACCGTGTTCAGGGCCGGCTTTCTTAGGGGCTGAATTCTATGGTTGGTCATCCAGCATTAAATCACTTGTACCCACGCCTCCTTCCTGAACTCGTATGAAGAATATTGTTCATGGTTTTAAATATTGGATAATTTAATTTTAAATTGGGCGGAAATGCTGTTCGCGTCCGTGATAGAAAATCACACGTTCCCCCTGGCTAAAGCAAAATGAACAGCGACGAAATGGTCTATGCACGATACATTTCTACGAATTTAAAGACCAACAGAAAGTAAAAATATGAATTAGAATATTACATGTCATGAAGTCTGAACGTGCTTACGGAAATTAGTACCTACTTGGCGATTTTTAAGTTAAGGTCCCACACAAAGTTGATTTGAAAAACTATTCTTTATGAATTAAACTTATTTAATATGAATCGTGTATTTCCGTTTATTATCGACGTTTATTTGTTGTTGGCTCTTGTGATAAATAAATTAGCAGAAGCAAGGAGGGAGATGGCTAGTAATTATAGGGTCAGTCTGTTTTATTCACTATACAGTAGCAGTTGCTTCTTCCAACTTCATAAAACCTTTGAGGGTAAGTGCTTTTTTATGTTTAAAGTGCTTATAAATTTAAATTTGGGGATTACGTCTTTATTGAAAGTCATTTATGCAATGTTTTATAAACATCATAATGTACAACGTCAATCAAATATCATTTTAAAAATATTTTTTTATTAAATAATTATAAGACGTGTGGTGTGGTCCAATTTTAATTGTTTTAGACAAATAATATTTCCAATAGTATTATTAGGTCTGTTTTCAAAATTCTAATATGGTATTCAAGAAAAAATCGTTTCTAATTATTTTTTCTTACTTTCTTTTCATATATAAATTTTTTATAATTATCCTGAATTGTTATACAACTCAAAATAAACAGGTTCTCAGAAGCAAATTCAAACTTCTGTAAATTCTCATAGACACGTTAAATTTCAGAAATTCTATACTGAAAGGAATTTTTTTAAACTTCTATATTCTACAAAATAAGGCACTTCCTACAAATTACACCTTTAAAAAATTCGTAGACCTGCATAGTTCTAAAACCCAATTTAAGTTGGTCTTAGGGAGAAATTCAAACTTTTGGATACCGTTGTGCAGTTTATAATAAATTTATAAAGTAAGATAGTATGCAGTGTTTTACAAATCTTGGTTTCTGTGAAGATTGTTTCTTATAAATAAATTCCTGCTCTTAAATTGATCAGTGAGTTAAAGGGGTGGGGGATAATCTTCAAGAAAATATGTAAAAAATAGAGGTTATGGCCATTTTACTACCTGACGCTATATTTAGTTATGAGGTTTAAAGGAATATGACAAGGAATTTACTATTGAAGGAAAATTCGTCCAGCAACTAACTTAAACCATAACTTTAAAAAAATATATCTATACCTAGATGAAAGTTGTTAAAAATATTTACACGAATGCTGAATAAAATTTTAGAAATAGGTATTGGAAATAATTTTAGTATTCAAATTTTCATTTGAAATATTTTTTTAGGTAATTCTTTTTCTCACTGGTAATACAACAAATTGATTTCCAGAAGCAGTAAAAATTGAATATCACTACAGGAAGTAGCAGTACTACTTTAAGACGTTGATACAACGATGCTGTTAAAGAGGGTAAACAAATTTGTTGTTAATGTTATACCTTTCGCATATTTACATATAAGTGCTTTCATTTTTTAGATTGAAATGTTGAATTCGTTCGTTTCAATTGTGATCCTTTTCCCATTTGTAAGATGTATTCACGCACCAGGATGTAACAAAACCGGAACTCAATTAATTTGCACAAACTTAAACTTAAGAGGCCAAAATAGTTTTCCTGCAAATAACGTGCAAAATATTCTGGAAATAGAATGTAAAGATTGTACGATTCCGTTGATATCATCTGGCATGTTTAAAAATTTTGCCGATGCCAAAACGTTAAGGCTGTATACGAACCAAATTCAAACAATAGAACCTGGAGCATTCAGCGGAATGAACCATTTGGAAATCTTGTATCTCCATGAGAATGATATTTCTAAAATACAATCCGGGACGATAAATTTATTAAATCGTTTGAAAACTTTAAGTTTATGGAGTAATAAATTGACCAAAATTGACAAAAATTATTTTACAAATCTGACCCACTTTATGAATCAAACTTATTTAATATGAATCGTGTATTTCCGTTTATTATCGACGTTTATTTGTTGTTGGGTCTTGTGATAAATAAATTAGAGAAGCAAGGAGAGAGATGGCTAGTAATTATAGGGTCAGTCCGTTTTATTCACTATACAGTAGCAGTTGCTTCTTCCAACTTCATAACCTTTGAGGGTAAGTGCTTCATGTTTAAAGTGCTTATAAATTTAAATTTTGAGATTACATCTTTATTGAAAGTCATTTATGCGATATTTTCTAAACATAATGTGCAACGTCAATCAAATACCATTTTTAAAATAATTTTTTATTAAATAATTATAAGACGTGGTGGTTTTTTTTTAATTTGTACGGCGCATCGACTGCTATACTAGGAGCGCCAGGTACAGTTTTATATTTTTATTAGATATAGTTTATAGTGTCTTTTAAGAATTGGATCACTTTGTCTTCTGTTGAGTATACGGAGTTTTGCCACTCTTGGTTTCTGTGAAGATTGTTTCTTAAAAATAAATTCCTAAATATAACTTTAGATATCTATGGGTATTTGGATTTTTAGTACCTACCTATCTACTACCTATTCAAATTTTCATTTGAAATATTTTTTTTTTTAATTCTTTTTCTGACTGGTAATATAATAAATTCGTTTACAGAAGCAGTATAAAATTAAATATTACTACAGGAAGTAGCAGTACTACTTTAAGACGTTGATACAACGATGCTGTTAAAGAGGGTAAGCAAATTTGTTGTTAATGTTACCTTTCGCATATTTACATATAATTGCTTTTATTTTTTTAGGTTGCAATGTTGAATTCGTTCGTTTCAATTCTGATCCTTTTCCCATTTGTAAGATGTAGTCACGCATCAGGATGTAACAAAACTGAGACTCAATTAGTTTGCAGAAACTTAAACTTAACAGGCAAAAATAATATTCCTGCCAATAACGTACAAAATATTCTGGAAATCGAATGTAGAGATTGTACAATTCCGTTGATATCATCTGGCATGTTTAGAAATTTTGCCAATGCCAAAAAGTTAACGGTATATAGAAACCAAATTCAAACCATAGAACCTGGGGCATTCAACGGAATGAACAATTTGGAATACTTGTATCTCCGTGGTAACAGTATTTCTAATTTACAATCCGGGGCAATGACTTCCTTAAAAAGTTTGCAAACATTATCTTTAATGGACAATCGGTTGACCAAAATTGACAAAAATTATTTTGCAAATTTGACGCAGTTAACCCATTTAGATCTCGACAATAACTTAATTGAAATAATAACAGATGATGCATTCGAAGGGTTGATTAGTTTAAAGAGTTTAGATATACGCGGAAATCGTATCAAATCTCTACCAGCAGGTTGCTTTAAAGATTTGAGAAATTTGTATACATTATATGTGCACGATAATTTGCTATCAAAGTTTGAAAATGGATTATTTGACGGTCTGCACTCTTTAAACAGGTTTTATATCAGTGGCAATAATTTAGAGTTTATAAACGAATGCTCTTTTTCACCATTACGTCAGTTACGCCAGCTATTTATATACAATAATAAATTAACTTATCTGAATGCAAATAAACTTCTTAAAGCACTTCCGAATTTGACCACCCTTTACTTAAATAATAATCAGTGGTACTGTAATGCTTTATCCGATATGCTTCCAAAATGTATAAAACGGGGAATAGTTTTACAGGGTAACGATTCAACAAATACAAATGTTTTCGGAATTGCATGCTTAAATAAAACAGTACCAGATTCAATTCGAAATGAAATGGCAAGCGAAGATTGCGTTATAGTAAACAATGTGACTGATAATAATATTATTAACACTACAACTCCGCCAAACTCTTCTCCTGCAATTTTATACTCGACCGAAACAGCTCCAAGTAGTTCAAACAATGTGTCAGCCCCCGAAAATAGTGTGATCTTGAGCAATAAAACAGATAACAATGTAGATGAAGATTTTATTGAAATAATCTACAACACCATTCTAAAGATTAGAACAAACAAGGGTAGGTTAGCCTTGCAGAGATTGGTATAACAACTGTTCTTTGTTGTGTGTCTCTGATTTTGATTCATACTTTTAATTTTTTCATGATATGCTACTACTGATTGCAATAAAAATATACTTATAATATTACTACCTACTGCTTTTTTGCAACAACTATACAGGGTGTATCAACATTCGCGCACACAGACTATGGATGGTATTATGAGACAAAAACTGAAGATAAAGTTCGTCTACCATTTTTCCGAAAGACTGCAGTTTTGCGAGCTGCCGCGGTATTTTAATCTGAAAATCGCAGAAAAAAAGTGTTGAATCTCAACTTATGAACGTTGGTAAACTTAATAATTAATAAATTATAATATAAATTAAATAAATTTTAACCCACTTGATCAAAAATTTCAAATTGAAATTGAAGACCGTTTTCGACCATTTTCAGATTTTCCGAACGATAAGGAGCACGCGCACTTGTTCGGTTCGGTTCCGTTCGGTTCGGAACCGTCCGATTTGCAAAAATCAAAATACATGGAAATGAATGGCAGCCCGCGCATTACGTCGGTCGGTTCGGTTTCGTCCCGTTCGGTTCAGTCCAAGTATACTACAGATGTCAAAAAATTTCGAAAGTCAGATCAGTCTATAGGTAAGAACGGGGCGAAAAGGATGGTGCCGTACCGAATCAACGTAATGCCATTAATTTCCATGTATTTCCGCGGCATTTGTAAGCTTGGTGGAGCTTTATTTGATTTTTGCCGATCGGACGGTTCCGAATCGAACAAGTGCGCGCGGACCTTTAACTCGGAAAGTGCCGGTCTGATCAAAAAATGATAGAGGAACTTTTTTTTATGTATTGTCATCCTACTGTCCGTGTGCGCGAATTTCGAAACACCCTGTGTATAATTCATTTACCTAAGCCGATCTAGGATTGAGTGTCTATTATTAATTTTAAAAAGTTACCTCAAACTGATCAAGTTTGCAATTGCTGCTTTATTGACAGTATCATCTATACTTCTTTCTATAACGCTCCTATGTAATATAATTTTAGAGTTGTAGTTTGATTTATTATTGATTCAAGAAGAAACACCACTGTACAGGTGTTGAACATGTATTTTGTTAAATAAATATTATATTCGCTTCTAAATTTATTCTAATATCCCAATTTCATTGATTTTCTTAGTCTACCACAGCTACAAATTATTTGTTGAAAGAAATGTAACAATAAATCAACGTAGTCTTCCGTTGGTTTGATTTTAAAAAAGAATTAATTTCATGACTTGTAGATGTGAGTTTAGTCCAGTGGGAGTAAACTTCTAAAAACAGAACACCGCTTTGTTCATATAATAGAGATATTTCTAAACTATTTTTTAATTTTTCTGGTTATTGCCACATGTAATTAACATACTTATACTTCTTTTTCCCGTAATAGTACCTGAAACTTTTGCTGTAATTGCTTGTTTGACACCGCAATCAATGATTCAGTCGCTGTTTACAAGACTAAACATATTTACACTTTTTCTCCAAAATAATTATTACACTACACCATTATGCATTTGCATTAGATAACTGCAGTATCAACGATCAAGAGGATAAGGCGCAGTTAATCGTGAACATTTATTTAATTTTTTACTTTAGTCACCTACAAAGATTCTCCAATTATTCAGATAATTATATATACCATGGTGCGAACCTTCATTGAAAGTTTGGTTGATCGTACTGTATTTCAATCATTTCCGGTATATTGCATAGCAATTTCTATCTCAATTTAAAACGACATGTGAGCTAAAATTGGATTCTATCAATAACCAGACATGATTTAGAAACAGTAATGTTCGCAGTAGAAAAGCCATAATCAAGGGTGTCACTTTGAGAGAAAATAAAAAATGTACCTAGGTATGTTCTTAAAAATTTCATTTCAGGAATTCCTTTCATTCTTTTGCACGTTCCCCTCTAAAACAACAATGAATACAGCTTCGAGTTTCCTGTAATAAGGCGCGAATTTAATACAATTTGTTAAATATATTTCGTGTAGGTATTTCCGTGTATTATCAGCATTTTTGTTGCTGCCGCTTGTGATAAGTAATTTGACCAACACTAGCAGCGAGATTGTTGGTAACGCCGGGGTCAGTTTGCTTTGTGTAGTTCCAAGTAGCAGTTACTTCTTCCAATTTTATAATATTATAAAAAGGTAAGCATACATATTTAAAATGTAAAGTGATTAGAAGTTTAAATTGTGGGATAGACGAGAGTGTCGTTTATTAAAAAGCAGATGTAATTTTTTCAGACAATACCGAATTTATTTAAAATAATTGTTAGTTATGGTAAATATTCAGAATCAATTTAAATTATTTGTCAGAATGGTTTTCGAAATTATAAAACAATATGTCAATACTATAATCAGAAAAAGCATTTTCTTCTTATTACTTTTCACCACGCTTTTCCCTTTTTTATAGTAAATTCTAACGGTATTTCTATTTTTAATATCGATTTTCTATTAAATATAAAACATTCTCCGTAATTTTTAATTTCATTAACTTATAAAAGCTTTAAATATTTGAAAAAGAGAGATAGAAAACTATCAAATGCGGAGAATAGGAAAAAAATAATTTTGATTATTATAGGTAAGAGGTGTCAACATGTTCCAACTGTATTTCTTGTTTTTTGTACTTCTTTATGGATTTATTAATATTTTTCATTTTCAAAATTTTTGTAACTTTTAATTGTTTCCAAACTCCCCCTCAATGTAAAAAAAATACTTAGTTCAATTGTTTGTTTAGCTTTTTCGCAGCTTATTGTCAGTGAATTTAAAAATTATTTTATGAATAGGTACCTCGTCAAAGTAATGTTACTTTTGTACTATTAACTGAGTTTCAAACAAGTAGGTACCAGTTATTATTTTCATTACTGGAAGGAAGAAATAGATAGGTAGAAGGGGTGAAGTCCTTTAATATTGAAATAAATCCAAAAAATTAAAACTTTTCTTTACCATCCTGTTTGTTTAGATTTGTTAAGGACAGTTTTCAGAAAATTATTTTTTTTAAGATTATATTTTTGCTTCTTGAATCTCTTTTAACACCGTTAGGATTTTTTGTGAGATTAATGTTGGAATTTTAATTTCAATTACTGTTTAAACTTAATAATTTTTATAATCTGAATATTTAAAAATATTTGAATAATTTATTAAATTTGTAAGTTTGATTATTTAGAAAGGAACAAAAATTCTTTTACCAAGTTATAGTTGATAAAGTACAAAATGAATGTGAACTGCATTAATATATAAAAATAATAAAAAATATGTCTCTGTGAAGATTGCTTTTTCAAAAGATATTTCTGCTCTTAAATTGATCATTGAGTTGAGGGGGTCGGGGATAATCTTCAAGAAAATATGTAGATAATGGGGGTTATGACCATTTTACTACCTGACACTATAGTTAGTTTGAAGTTTAGAGGAATTTAGGACCAGGAATTTTCTATTGAAGGAAAATTCGTTCTGAAAATAATCTTTAAAAAAATATATCTGTAGATGAAAGTTGTTGAAATATTTTTTTTTAATTTTTTCTGACTAGTATTATAACAAATTGATTTCCAGAATCAGCATAAAATGAAATATTAATACTACAGGAAGTAGCAGTACTACTTTAAGCCGTTGATACAACGATGCTGTTAAAGAGGGTAAACAAATTTGTTGTTAATGTTACCTTTCGCATATTTACATATAATTGCTTTCATTTTTTTAGGTCAAAATGTTGAATTCGTTCGTTTCAATTCTGATCCTTTTCCCATTTGTAAGATGTATCCACGCATCAGGATGTCAGAAAACTGGAAGTCAATTAATTTGCAGAAACTTAAACTTAACAGGCAAAAATAATATTCCTGCAAATAACGTGCAAAATATTCTGGAAATTGAATGTAAAGATGGTACAATTCCGTTGGTATCATCCGGTATGTTTAGAAATTTTGCAAATGCTAAAAAGTTAACGCTGAATAGAAACCAAATTCAAACTATACAACCTGGGGCATTCATCGGAATGAACAATTTAGAATACTTGTATCTCCGTGGTAACAGTATTTCTAATTTACAATCCGGGTCAATAGCTTCCTTAAAAAAATTGCAAACATTATCTTTAATGGAAAATCGATTGACCAAAATTGACAAAAATTATTTTGCAAATATGACCCAATTAACCGTTTTAGATCTGGATAGTAACTTAATTGAAATAATAACAGATGATGCATTCGATGGGTTGATTAGTTTAAAGCATATAGATTTACGCGGAAATCGTATAAAATCTCTACCAGCAGGCTGCTTTAAAGATTTGAGAAATTTGCAAACATTGTATATGCAAGTTAATTTGCTATCAAAGTTTGAAAATGGACTATTTGACGGTCTGCACTCTTTAAACAGGTTATATATCAGTGGCAATAATTTAGAGTTTATAAACGAATGTTCATTTTCGCCATTACGTGAGTTAGACCAGTTGGTTATGGACGATAATAAATTAACTTATCTCAATGCAAATAAACTTCTTATAGCACTTCCGAATTTGACCAGCGTTTACTTAAATAATAATCAGTGGTACTGTAATGCTTTATCCGATATGCTTCCAAAATTTATAAAACGGGGAATAGTTTTACAGCGTAACGATTCAACAAATACAAACGTTTTCGGAATTGCATGCTTAAATAAAACGGTACCAGATTCAATTCGCAATGAAATGGCAAGCGAAGATTGCGTAATAGTAAACAATGGGACTGATAATAAAATTATTAACAGTACAACTCCGCCAAACTCTTCAATTTTAAACTCGACCGAAGCAGCTCCATGTACTAGTACAGACAATGTGTCAGCCCCAGAAAATAGTGTGATTTTGAGCAATAAAACAGATAACAATGTAGATGAAGATTTTATTGAAATAATCTACAACACTGTTCTAAAAATTAGAACAAACAAGGGTAGGTTAGCCTTGCAGAGATTGGTATAACAACTGTTCCTTGTTGTGTGACTCTGATTTGATTCATACTTTTAATTTTTTCATGATATGCTACTACTGATTGCAATAAAAATATACTTATAATATTACTACTGCTTTTTTGCAACAACTATACAGAGTGTATCAAAATTCGCGCACGCAGACTATGGGATGGTATTATGCGACAAAAACTGAAGAAGAAGATCCTCTACCATTTTTCCAAAAGACTGCAATTTTGGTAGCTACCGCGGTTTTAAAAATCTGAAAATCGACCATTTTCAGATTTTTCGAAAGATAACTCGAAAAGTGCAGCTTGATCAAAAAATGGTACAGGAACTTTTTATTCAGCTTTTGTTGTATATTGTCATCCTACTGTATCCGAGAATTTCCAAACACCCTGTATAATTCATTTGGGTAGCCAATGTAGGATTGAGTAAGTATCTATTATTAATTTTAAAAAACAACCTCAAACCTGACAGTGTCAACTATACTTATGCTTACTACATGTAAAATAATTTTAGACTTGTGGGTTGATTTTAGTATTGAAACAAATACAACACTGTACAGGTGTTGAACATGTATTTTGTTAAATAAATATTATATTCGCTTGTAAATTTATTCTAATATCCCCATTTCATTGATTTTCTTAGTCTAGCACAGCTACAAATTATTTGTTGAAAGAAATCTAACAATAAATCAACGTAGTCTTCCGTTGGTTTGATTTTAAAAAAGAATTAATTTCATACATAAGTATATTATATTCGCTTGTAAATTTATTCTAATATGCGACTTTCATTGATTTTATTAGCCTGTCAAATCATTGAAATCCAACAATAATCAACGTAGTCTTCGGGTGATTTGGTTGAAAAGAAAAGGGAATTAAATTCCATAATATAGGTACCTATAGTTACTCATGATCTTCCGTACGTGTGAAGTAAGTCCAGTGCAAGTCCAGTGGGCGTTAACGTGGCGTTAACTTATAAAAACAGAACACCGCTTTGTTCATCTTCATATAGTATAATGTAGCTATACATTATTAAATTTTTTAAATTTTTCTGATTATCGCTACGTGCCATTAATATACCTTTTCCCGTAATACCAGTTATAAGTAGTACCTGAAACTTTTGCTTTAATTACTTGTTTGAAACCGCAATCAATTTTTTAGTCACTGTTTACAAGACTAAACATCACTTTTTCTCCAAAATAATTAGGAAATCGAATGATGATCCCCATAATGTACTATATCTAAACCAATTCTACACCCTTATGCATTTGTATCAGATAACTGCAGTATCAACGGCCAAGAGGATAAGCCGTATAGTTAATCGCGAACATTTTTTTATTTTTTTTATTTTAGTCACCTACAGAGATTCTCCAATTATTCAGATAATAATTATATTCCATGACTAACCTTCATTGAAAGTTTTGTTGATCGTACTGTATTTCCCATAAATTGCATAGGAATTTTTATCTCAATTTCAAAACGAGTTGTGAGCTAAAATTGTATTCTATCAATAACCAGACATGATTTACAAACAGTAATGCTCGCAATAGAAAAGCCATAATCAAGGGCGTCACTTTGAGAGAAAAATGTACGTTGTTAAAAATTTCATTTCAGGAATCCATTTCATTCTTTTGTACCTCTCTAAAACAACAATATGTAAAGCTTCGGGTTCCCTGTAATATGACGCGAATCTGATACAATTTGTTAAATATGTTTTGTGCAAGTATTTCTGTGTATTATCAGCATTTTTGTTGCTGGGCTTGCGATAAGTAAGTAATTTATAGAACCAACACTAGGAGCGAGATTGTTAGTAACGGTCTGTCTGCTGTCTGTAGTTTTAAGTAGCAGTTGCTTCTTCTTGCTTTATAATATCATTAAAGGTAACTATACATATTTAAAGTTTAAAGTGATTAGAAGTTTAAATTTTGGGATAGACGAGAGAGTCGTTTATTAAAATAACATATGTAATTCTTTTCATACAAATCGGAAATTATTTAAAATAATTGCAAACAGGAAAAGCATTCTTTTCTAATTATTTTTTATTTTTTTATAAATCTTAAGTCTTTAGTTCATAATGATCGTAGACAAAAAATACGCAAGACGTAAAATATCAGGCGTACTTTAATCTGTTGATGGATGGATAATTTATTAATCACAAGCCAACTTTTAAAGTTCCTGCTGAAAACAATGAGAGACAAAGAAAACCAAAAATGTAAGACGTTGGTGGGTTAGACTTGTAAATGTAAACAGAATTTAGAATAGATTCTAGAATTAAAACTGCATGATCAAAAATAAAATCTGATGGAAGCTCTTTTAGATTTCAATAAATTATTACTTAAAAATGACTTAAAACATACGTTAGTTTTGCGTATTTTTTATGTCTACGTCCATTGTGAACAAGGAGTAAGGGTATTACTATTTTTAATAGCTATCGATTTTCTATTAAATACAAAACATTCTGCCCAATTTTTAAGTTCACTAACTTATTAAAGCTTTAATGATTTGAAAAAGACAGATATAAAACAATCAAGTACAGAGAAGAGGAAAAAAAATAATTTTGACAATATTACTTTATGACTTTCAAAAACTTTTGTTCTAACTATTAATATATGACAAATTATTTTCAGGACTACAATTTAAACGAACATTGCCACCGTAAATAGGTGTGATTTTTACACGTGGATATACAATGCTGTTGTTGGATGTGTTTATCATCATTCTGATAATTTCCATATCTTATCTATAAGATATATACAGACATCAGGATGTTATAGGAATGGGGATAAGTTAACATGTATTATTAGGCTAGACTTTACAAACATGACGGATATTCCTGCAAGCAGCGTGGAAAATATTGTGGAAATCGAATTTCAAGACTGTACAATTCCATTGCTAGAATCTGGGATGTTTTCACGTTTTACAGATGCCATAAAGTTATCAATGCATACGAACCACATTGAAACCATAGAACCTGGGGCATTCAGCGGAATGAACCATTTGGAGGTCTTGTATCTTCGTGGTAACAGTAATTTACAATTCGGGACAATAACTTCCTTAAAATATTTGGAAATATTATCTTTAATGGAAAATCGGTTGACCGAAATTGACAAAAATTATTTTGCAAATTTGACCCACTTAACCGATTTAGATGTCGACATTAATTTGATTGAAATAATAACCGAGGATACATTCCAAGGGTTAATTAGCTTAGAGTATTTATATTTATGCCGAAATCGTATCACATATCTACCAGCAGGCTGTTTTAAAGATTTAAGAAATTTGCAAAAGTTATATATGGAGGTTAATTTGTTATCAGAGTTTGAATATGGATTATTTGTCGGTCTCAACTCTTTGACATTACTTTCTATCCACGACAATAATTTAGAGTTTATGTTTATGTTCTTTTTCGCCATTACGTGAGTTACGCAAGTTAGCTATGTACAATAATAGATTAACTTATCTGAATGCAAATAAACTTCTTGAAGCACTTCCGAATTTGAACGACATTTTCTTAAATGAGAACCAGTGGTACTGTAATGCTTTATCCGATATGCTTCCGAAATTTATAAAACGGGGAGTAGCTTTACCGGGTAATTATACAACAAATACAAACGTTTTTGGAATTGTATATTTAAATGCAACGGTACCAGATTCAATTCGCAATGAAATGGCAAGCGAAGATTGCGTTATAGTGGTTATAGTAAACAATGTGACTGATAATAAAATTATTAACAGTACAACTCTGTCAAACTTTTCTCCTGAAATTTTAAATTCGACTGAAAAAGTTCTAAATTGTACAGTCAATGAGGCAGCCCCCGAAAATAGTGTGATTTTGAGCAATAAAACGGATAATGTAGCTGAAGATTTTATTGAACTCATCTACAATACCATGCTTAAAACTAGAACAAACAAGGGCAATAGAAGCCTTCGAAGATTAAACAACTTTTCTATGTTGTTCGGCTCTGGTTTGATTCATACTTTTATTTTTTTTATGATATGCTTCTACTTATTACAACAAAAATGTACTTAAAATATTACTACTGCTTTTTTGCACAAATATACAGGGTGTTTCGAAATTCGCGCACACGCACTGTGGGATGATGTTACGCTACAAAAACTGAAAAAAAAGTTCCGCCACAATTTTACCAAAAGATCGGTCTTTTGCGGTTTTAAAATCTGAAAATCGCCGTAAAAAATGTTGACTCTCAACTTATGAACGTTGGTTAAACTTAATAATTAAATTAAATAAATTTTAACCCACTTGATCAAAAATTTCAAATTGAAATTGAAGACCGGTTTCGACCATTTTCAGATTTTCTATACTTACTTCTATGTAACATAATTTTAGACTTGTGGTTTGATTGATTATTGATTCATAAGAAGAAACACCACTGTACAGGTGTTGAACATGTATTTTGTTAAATAAATATTATATCAACGATTATATTCGCTTGTAAATTTATTTTAATATCCCAATTGTATTGATTTTCCTAGTTAACTATAAATAAGTACAAATTCTGTACTGCACTGAAAACTGTGAAGTGAAAGTAGAACCAATAGTAGAAACCCCGTTCCGTTTTGCTGAAAAGGGTTTTACAATTTGTTGTACTAATTCTGTGTTAAAATAATTTTACTACTATTATAATATCTCAGTCCTTGTCTCGTTTATTTCTGAGGGAAGTGACCCTATTCTCATGATGTTGCCAAAATAGCTTTCTGTATTTCTTGTAAAATATAGGTAGGTAGGTACTACCTAATATATCGCGGATGGCGTAGTAGGTAACTACTATGGACACATCGCTAAGTAAACTAAAAAATACATTTCCATTCCATATTTGATGATATTGATATTATATTTATATTTCATTTCAAAAATAATTTGGGAAGTAAATAATTGAAGAGGATCTGCAGGGTTGGGGATTGATTCCTCATTAACCGAGCTAATTGACTATGTTTGCAATACAGAATGGTGCTTCATAAAAATTATCATTTATAGAAGAATCTATACCTATTTGTGTGAAAGATATTGTACCCAATTTCGGTTAGCTGAAAGACAGTTTTGGGGGATAACGTTGTTCGCGTCCGTGGTAGAATACCACACGTGTCCCCTGGCTAAAGCAAAATGAACAACATCGAACTTATCTACAGATTTTCCGACAATAAGTAATAGATAGGAGATAACCATCAAATATCTTCAATGGTTTTCCTGAAAATACTATGCTTTGATGAAGTCAACACTATCGCGGAACATTATTTTGAATTTCGTAAACAACATGCACTCGTGGAATGGAATATGGTTTTTATTAGTTTAATGGAAATGGACGTTGTCCAAGTTTCGACAAGATGTGGCACCGAATTAAAAATTAAAAGTTAACTATCTTCAAGTTTCTATATCAGTTAACAGACTCTTCTTGCTTAGAATATCAAGAAGAAGGTTTAGATTTGTGGATATTTTTGTTGACGTAAATATCATGCAGGATAAAAATTTTGCGCTCTAAAATACAATCTGTAGGTATACATTTTCTCCGGACATTTTGTTATCAGCATTGTTGAAAGTGTTTCGTGCATACAGAAGGTCTTGTCCTAAAAATGTACAAACGGATATGATAACCTATAGCAGGCAACTGATTTTCTTTTTATACAAAGAAATTATCTTTATTAAATTGGAAATGTTTAAAAAATTAGTATTTCCGTTTATTATCACTTATCAGTATTTGTTGCTGCCTTGCTGGTGGTAGCGATAAGTAATTTCAGCGATAGTAACAGTGGGAGGGAGATTGTTAGTAACGACGGGGTCAGTTGGTGTTGTTCAGTACACAGTAGCAGTTGCTTCTTCCAACTTTAAATATCTACCATTAAAGGTAAACCTGTTAGTGCTTTATTTTGTATTGCTCATAACTTTTTAAAATGTTATAATAAAAATTAACAAGTTCTTCTATTAGTATTTTCGTTTTAAAATCGTTCTATAATTTTAATTAAAAATTAATATTTATTATTTCGGGTAACACTGAAGACAGTTTTTATCTTGCAGCGAATAAATTTTCACGTCATGAATAAATTTAAAATATAAAAATTATTTTTAGTGTTTTCGTTGTTATTTAAAAAAACGCGGTTATAATAAATTGTTTTTTTTAAATGTATAAACGCATCCGATTTTATTTAAATTATAATTGGCTTGTACTCAAAGAACTTGGAGCAATATTTTTATTGATATTGCATTAGGTACAGCACTCAAATTAATTGCTTCCTTGATTTTCAGAATAGGTGTTCGAAAACAGCTCTGCTTTAAGACTAGGGTATTTTTATTTAAACTTTTATTCTTGCAATATACCTACAGGATTTTTAGAAATTCGCACACACGGACAGTGTGATGAAAATATATAACAAAATCTGAATAAAAAGCTCCTTTACTATTTTTTGATCAGACCGGCACTTTTCGAGTTATCGCTGTTCGAAAAATTTGAAAATGCTCGAAAACGGTCTTCAATTTAAATTTAAAAAAATTACAGTTTTTGTCGCATAAACACCATCCCATAGTCTGTGCGCGCGAATTTCGAAACCCCTTGTATAAGGTAATAGAGATTATGTTAACGTGACTTTCAGGATATTATTTGAAATTCTTTTTCCAGGTAGACGTCATGAAATCGATTATTTCAATCATTTTCATTTTAATACTTGTGGGATATAGTCACGAATCAGGATGTAACAAAAATGGAACTACATTAACATGCAGCGACTTAAACCTAACAAACAAAAAGGATATCCCTGCTAATAATGTGGAAAATATTGAAGAAATAATATTCGAAAATTGTATAATTCCATTGATACCATCCGGCATGTTTACACATTTTGGAAAAGCAAAAAAGTTAACGATGTATAAGAACCAAATTCAAACAATCCAACCTGGTGCATTCAACGGAATGACCCATTTGAATTATTTGTATCTTCGTGAGAATCGTATTTCAAATTTACAATCCGGGACAATAAATTCTTTACGTAAACTACAAACGTTACGTTTATGGAATAATCAGTTGACCAAAATTGACAAAAATTATTTTGCAAATTTATCCGACTTGAACTACCTAGATCTAGATGGCAACTTGATTGAAGTTATAACCGACGATGCATTCGAAGGATTGTTTAGGTTAAAAGATTTAGATTTACGTCGTAATCGTTTCAAATCTCTACCTGCAGGCTGTTTTAAAGACCTGAATATATTGCAACATTTATATTTGCATTCTAACTTGTTCACAAAGTTTGAGTATGGGGTATTTGCCGGTCTCAACTCATTGACCACTCTTTATATCTCCGACAATCATTTATCCACTTTAAACGAATGTTCTTTTTTGCCATTATATCGGTTAACTTCATTACATATCTACAATAATAAATTAACTTATATAAATACAAAAAAACTTATCACTGCACTTCCAAAATTACAAAAGATTTATTTAAATGGGAATCAATGGTACTGCAATATCTTATCCGATATGGTTCCCACATTTTTAAAACGGGGAATAGATTTAGGGAGTAATACGACCACAACAACAAACTTTTTCGGTTTTTCTTGTGTAAATGAAACTGTACCAGATTCAATTCGTAAAGAACTAGTAATCGAAGATTGTGTTAGTATTAACAGTACGATAACGAAAAATAATTCCTTTGCAATTTCAAACTCAACTGAATTTGTTCCAAGAAGTACAGTCAATGAGTCGGCACCCGAAAATGGTGATGTGATTTTGAACAATAAAATAGATAATAATGTAGATGGGGATTTTATTGAAATTATTTACAATACCATGCTTAAAATTAGAACAAACAAGGGTATTAAAAGCTTTCAGAGAGTAGTTTAACATCTTAGCTGTACTGTTTTACTACTTGTTACTCATATAATATTTGTGCTTTTAATATTAGCATAGCTTATTACAAAAGAAAGAATTAAAATTACGTTATATTAAATATGTGATGCAGTGGCGGCTCGTAACCAAAATATTTGAGGGGCATATTCTATATACTATTGAATTACTGATATTTTAAAATTTAATTAAAACCTATATTAGAATACCATGATTTAAAAAAAAATGTGATTTCCATTTTTGCTGCGGGTACATGTCCCTGTGCCCCGCTGTGCCCCTTGGCAGCAGCCACCACTGATGACGCACGACTGGACGCAGGAATAAAATATTAATAACATTTTGTTTATATAGTAGGTATGTTTTATATGTATTAGTAGGTACTTATGTATCGTCTCTAATAAATATTATATTTACTTGCAATTTCACCCATTTACCAGATTTTCATGGAACTCGTATAACTGCAAATTTCTGTCTCCGGAGATATGTCTTCTTGAGGTAGGTAAGTAGGTTGGTTCGTTCTGTCAAAAAAAAACTAACACGAGCTGTTGAAGACTTTCTGGAGCTACTATAATAGGTAATTCAATCTTAAAGTGGTTAGGGTCTGAAGAAAATTAATTCATTCTAAGTAATGCTCGGTTATATGAACTCTAAATATACTCCAAATATTTCGCTAATTTTTTGGCTATCGGGCACGATCATTAAAATCGGAAGGGGAGTTTGGGGAAGGAATGTTTTTCAAATATTATCGTATATAATATAACGAGTGCTCTGAGTTTTGGCGGCAATATTCGTCATTCTGAATGCTGCTGTGGGGAAAATAATTTTCCAAAAACAGCAGCAACGAGTAAAGAATGAATAACAAATTTTGAAGAAAAACTCAGAGTAAGAATTGTATACGGATGACAATTCAATGAAAGAAGAATTTTTAAAATAATAATAATTTTTTTGACGTTTGTTTGACGTTTATCTGGCATAAATATTCTCGGGGGTAATACCACGAGTGCTTAAAAATTACCGATAATTTTCATGAAAACACGTTGTTAATAATTTCACGAGCTCGTACAGCGAGTGAAATTAGACAACGTGTTTGAATGAAAATTATCCGGTTAATTTTTAAGCACGAATGGTAAGTATTTAGGGAGAATATTACTCGAATAAAAATACTCTAAACCAATTGTATTTTTCAAAATGAATGCAAGTTCGGATACTGTAGTCTCTCGATCGAATGTGTACTTTTTTCGGCATAAAATGATGTAAACTGTCTCCAGACATTGTCCTTGCTCTTTTTCGTATTTTTGCATTCACTTTTAATAATATTTTCGTCAATTTCTCGTTCTGAAACATTCCCAAAACGTTTCATATGCGTTTCATGACGTTTAACAAAATTTGCTTTTTTTTAATAGTATGTTGTGGTTGCAAGTATGTCATGGCAACGTGGAATTTCCACTAGATTGGCATGGCAACGTTGAATTATCACTTATTAATTTTGTACTGTAGGTACTACTGTTACAACAATGTATGAGTGAAATATCTACGATATTTATCTATTTTGTTAGAAACTAAATACGTTACCAGAACACGTAGCGGTGTTTGGTGACCATACACCATAAACGCAAAGAGCAACAGGTCTATCAGGAGGAGAAGGTTTGTGATCTTTATGACAAATTAGTTTTAGAACACTAAACGAATCTATGGAGCTTCCGGATTTGAAAGTTCCTATAGAGCTATTTCCAATAGTGTAGTCACCATTTGGTGGATTGTTCGGCATTAAGCAGTTAATACGACGTGGTTGGCATTGATGTATGGGTTCGTCCCATGTACCACCCTTACATACAGGACGCAGAGGACGTTTGGGTTGTCCGAACAATGGCTCGCACTCTATAGTGGCCACGGTGCCTTCTACTGGATCCGTACATGACTGTAATGGTTTTCCGTCGAATGCACAACTAACTTTTGTTGAATTTGTGGAATATATTCCAGGACACGTAGCTAAATATTGTAGTAGGTACTTTGTTTGTTGATTTTATTAGAAAACAAATGACTTACCAGAACATGTAGGGATACTAAGTGACCACACACCATTGGAACAATAAGAAACAGATCTATTGGGAGGAGAAGGTTTATAATTTTCATTACAAATTACTTTGAGAACACTAAACTGATCCACATTATCTTTCGTTTGCAATAGTAACTATAGTACTGTTCACATCAGTATAGTTAACATTTAGTTGATTAGTCGGCATTAAACAATTCGTACGGAATTGAAAAGTTGGTTTACATTGAACGAAGGGTTTGTCCCAACGGCCATCCTTACATACGCGAGAAGGACGTTTTTTAAACTAGGGTGATCATACATTGGCTCACACTTTATGGTCGCCGTCTTCTGGGTACGCACATGGCTCCAACGGTCTTCCATCGAATACATAACTAACTTTTGTTGATATTGTGGAATATATTCCATGACACGTAGCTAAAATATTATAAGTACTATCTTGACTGCTTTTTTTAGAAAATCTACATATGACTTACTAGAACATCTAGGAAGGCTAGGTGACCATTTACCATCGGTGCAGAAAGCAAGAGGAGGCGTAGCTTTGTAATACCTGCGACAAATTAATTGCAGAGAACTAGAAGGAACCACGTATCTTCCGCCTTTAGTAGTAACTAGACTAACTGTTCACATGAATATTTTCAGCATTTGGAAGAACATTCGGCATGAAACAACTACCACTAATAAGAAAACAAGCAAATTTATGTTCTTGTAAAAAAACCTGAGCATTATTAATATACAGTATTATGATTGTTTCCCCCACCATAGGGATTGCAATGTCAAAATCTAGCGGAAGCATATGTACAGCCTTGACATATGCCTTTTGCTGGAGGAATCCAAGCGGAAGCTTGAATTTTTTAGCACCAAGCAGGTGCCTTTCGCGAAATACAGACCCTTACCTGTATCTTGCTTCAAATCTTGCTTAGTAACGAATGTATGGGGGTATTTAAAAAGAAGGAAGAAAGAGTAGGACAAGTTTTGGCACGCTACGAATAAAGGACAGTAAGGATTACTAATCCTCCTAACTTACTGCCTTCGTAAAGGACTGTGTTTGTTTTCAAAAGAATAATTGAAGAAATTCATAGAAATGTTTCTTAGCAGCGCCAAATAACATAGGTACCTACTTCCTGGTGAAGGTACTATTTGTTTTTTTTTTATATTCAACGTTTATTGTAGTTTTTAGCAAATTAATGAACATATAGATTTTTGAGTTGAAATCCTGATGGTGCGTGTATACAATTCTATACCCATAATAATAACGAAGTTACTATTTTGTATTCAATGATATTCGTTTACTTACAATATTGTATGTTATCGTCACCATTAATAAATGATGTGCCTGAAATATTAAAATATTTCTGTTATAAATGAACACATGAAAAATATTTTAGGAAAAGCTTATACCAGGTCTATATTTTGCCAATATTTACTTCTAAGCCTACTTTTCATGTTTCAAAGAAAAACTACACAAATATACTATTACACAAACTACTACCAGTAGATACCTACCTAATAGTAATTTTACGGAATCTCTGCGGATGCTATAGTGATGGGGCTCAGGTCAAAGGCTGGCCAATCCGGCTTCTCTTTGACAATATGTTACAGACCCA
This sequence comes from Hemicrepidius hirtus, assembly GCA_963082805.1. Lineage (NCBI taxonomy): Eukaryota > Metazoa > Arthropoda > Insecta > Coleoptera > Elateridae > Hemicrepidius > Hemicrepidius hirtus. The sequence continues at coordinate 10,667,341 of OY720161.1, forward strand.
TTAATCTTATCTTTTTTACACTCAAAATTATAGACAGAACTGTACGACAGGCACATCAGGCACTCGGTACTTATAAAGAATCATTTATCTACAAAGTAGAGCTTTTCGATCGCCAAACACAATGAAAAGTAGACAATTTCCGAGTTGTGTTACGATACCTCTTTAAAGCGGTGGTAGATATAATTGCTGTTTACTGTAAATGCCATGACAGTAATAATCATGTAGTACTACTAATTGCAATAATACATGCAGAAATCGGTACTTACACAGGATTAAAACACAAACACGAATAAAATTCACATTAACACTGCTAAACATTGCTTTTAGCAATCTTATAACTAATTATTATTCATAAAATAATTAAATGCTACATTAAGTAAAAGTTATTTAAATATAGAACAATCATGTTGTATGACAGGTAACTTCGCAGAAACTGTAAGGTACTACCTGGAGTACTAAAGGATGTTCAAAGATAGCCAGTGATTTTTTACAATTAATACCTACATTCTAATAATGTAGATCTAAAATACCAGTTTTTTGTGGATAGTTTTTGATTTTTAAAGAGTTAGCACACGTTTACCGCGCTCTAGTATATATAGAGACCACCACTTTGCTGAAGCCCCAGGCACGCGCCTCATGCCCCTGTGCGGTAATCCGCCACTGCAGATGGGAGGGTATGAGGGATGTTTAGCACATAGTTTCCAAGTGCTTAGCCCTCGTATTACAGTCAGAAAACTTCCCAAGGAAATCGAAAAAGGTGAAAAAAATATCCATAAAAGAAAAAAGACTATAATAGCCTTGCCTTTTTTTCTGAAAATCTTCTGAATTTTTTTGACCAAATAGGAGCGTATGAGGGTGTTTGGCACATACTTTCCAAGTGCTTAGACTTCATATTACATTCTGGAAACTTCCTAATGAAATCGGAAGGGGTGAGAAAAATATAAAAAAAGAGGAAAGTAGAAGACGTTTCCTTTTATTCTGAAAAATTTCTGAATTTTTTGAACAGATGGGAGGGGATAAGGGATGTTTGGCACATATTTTCCAAGTGTTTATCCTTCATATTACATTCTAAGAATTTTCTAAGAAAATTGGAAAAGGTGAAAAAAATATCCAAAATAAGAAGGAAGACTATAGCCTTACCTTTTTTTCTGAAGACTAGTAGGTACTTTATGATGTTAATTTTACTAGTTCTAAAACGCGTGTATTAATATTTATGATGAAAATAATAAAGTCAATAAAATAAAATCTTAAAAATTATGAAACCTAAAAAATAAAAATATTGAATGTAGGCGTCAATAAATTCGTTAGCAACGTTTAATCTTGAAATAAGTATTTGAAATAAATTTATAAGCTATTTTTATATTCTACTGTTACAAAACGTAGTACATTTAACTATTTTATGATTAAATATAGCACGCAATCACGCTATAGTAGCAAGAACATGTAGAGCTATACAGTCAGTAAAAATACGTAGTACACATACGTAGCGGATATCATTCTCTGTTATATCTTCATTGGTTTAATTAATGTTACTATTCAAGATTCGAAACTTAATATGCAAAAAGTTGTGTTAAAATCAAAATTTAATTTTCATAGTTAAGTGTGAGAAACATTATTATAAAGTTTTTATTTAAACATTTGTGAAATAATTAAATAAAAGTTGCTACTAATGTCTATCAAAAGTAAAGTTGCTGCTGATGTCTATCAAAAGCTATGGAATGCTGAAAAGGAATGCAAATCTTAAGTCAATTCATAAGTAGCTATGATGACGTCGCTCCACGTCCTATACTTAGCCCACGTTTAGAGCATTAACTGAAATAACTCGAGTTCCCCTGAAAAATGAAAGCTCTCTGGTATTCACAGGTCAACCAACACACACATATACACTCATTGTGTAGTAAACAGTACGTGGTGTACATGTGTAAATACGAAAAATCAAAATTTAGTTTTGTTTACGATTTTTAATCAATTCTACTGACTGACCATGGTGATGCTAGGTATGTGTGTATTTATTTCACATTTAATGTATATTTTCATTTTATGTTTACTAAAGATAAATACAGTTTAAGTATTTACAATACCGGAACGAATATGATTTATTAAACAGATTAACTACTGAGTAGGTAGATGTATTTTCTATATTTCTTGTTTATTTTCTAAATAATTAATTATTGCTCCATAAATTGTTTCAGTTAGTTTCATGTGACATAATATAAATGCCTAAGTTTTTGAATCTTAATCATGTCTGAAAATAAATTATAAATTAAATAAAATTATAAATAAATATGATTTTGAACTGAAATTAGGCGTTCATTAAAAGAAAGTACCCATAACATGTTTTGTCCAAAAATTTATGAACATATTTTTACAAATTGGTTAAAATAAAAAGGTGATATATACTCATATATGGAAAAAAAATTAGGTAAAGAACACTAAAATAAAGATTAATGTTACCAATACATCCTTGTCTACTACCTATCTCCTTTTAAAGCCTTATAATTATAGTTCCAGAATCGACAACTGGAGAACACGAAACCCTCCGACGAAGTTTAGAAGATCTACTTAAGTTGATGCTCATTGTCTGGTGCAAGGAAAATAATGCTATAAAACTAGTATCTGGAAAACCAAATGGTAACCGCAAATGTAGAGTGAGTTGCAATAGTAATTGCACAATTTACTTTTATTGTAACAAAAACAAAATTTATAAATCCCTGGACCCACTTTTACTAAAAAGAAAGTACGATTTTGAGATTACGATAATTTTTATTAAAAAGTAGTGTTGACAAACTTCTTCTCTATTCCTTTTGCCCTTTCAGGCGTTGTATGTGGGCTCCAGGTCCTGTACCCAGGTCCTCCGTTTTTTCCTGTCTCTTGCTACTACCTTCATTTCCTCTACTGTCTTCCCTTTTTCCAAACCTATCTCCCGTGTGTTTACAAAACCTGAACTCCAAACCTCCTCAGTCTTTTGGCCGCCATTGCTTCAAATTGACAGAATATATGAAATGGGGGTTCAGTATCTCCATTGTGCTGCGGTGTTTCTTCATCTTGCAGTATCCTGTAAAAAGGTTGATTAGTAGTTTTATGTTTCTTGTCGAATTTCCTTTGTGTATTCCCTGGATGAATTTCGAACAAACGGTGTTTATTGTCTCAATCCAGACACTGTTCTCCAGTAATTACAGTGTGCTACGCTAAGTTGCGGTCGGTCCTTGATAAAGCCATTTGCGCTGCTATAAGCGCTGCCGCAAGTGGGCTTTGGATCGATCATTGTCAGTTCGGCTCCTCCCCTAGCTAGTAAATCCGCCTTTTCTTCCCCTTCTATGTCTTGGTGCCGCAGCACCCACTCTACAGTACCTCTGTTTATAGGTACCTAGCCTGTTCACTCAGAGCCTGTAGGCAACTATATTTTTGGAGTGGACTTCCACTGGCAATAAGGTTTTTAGGACAGCCTGACTGTCTGTTCTGATAACGATCTGCCTATTTTAGTATCTCCCTAGCATGTCGTGTGCGCAGGTGGTGCTAGCAATGGGTGCGGTACCGGTCTGTCTTTTCTACTTTATAACCACTTCTACCCTCCTCAGAAATTAGTAGAAAGGTTTAATGAAATGGAACTCTTTGAGTACTTTGTCTGACTACATTGCATTTTGTAGCATGTAGTTTTCCTTCATTAACCGAAAGACTTCTCTATGAAAGCCCCTTCCCCAGAGAATCTCTCCGGCTCTGCTTTGGCTGAGTCTGTAGGCCGCTGTCATGGCTTCATGCTCACTAACTGCAGTGGGGGTAGACTTAACGGCGGGGCGTCTCTATCGCTGCAGTGGGGATGATTTTCATGCCCCTCGTTATTGCTAGGCAATCCTAACGTCTGTTCAAATTTTATGGTCGTGGTCGTGGACGCTTTGCACCACCAGATTAGTGATGCATAGGTTACCACTGGTAGAACTATAACCAGTGAACCATTGCGGGTTTGAACCCCCAACTTTATCCAAATAGTCGCTTGCCCATCCGTAAGGCTTTTGTGCCTTTATATGTTACGTTTGCCATATGAAAATTGAAGGATGGACCTGGTGTCTTAAGTGACTCCCAGGTATTTTACCTCCGTTGCCCGTCTTATGTCTTGCCCCCTCAGTCCCTTTTTTAGCTTTCCACTGTGAGCATAGCGCGCTGTATTAAATTGTGCACCACATTCCCATCCCCGTCCAGTATGATGTTTTTTTTCAAAGTATAACTTTAAAAAGATTCTCCACTCCTTCCGAGTGGAGGTAGGGTGAATAATAAAAAAGACAAATTAAGAAGTTGCTTTATTAGGTTTGTGCAGTAAGACTGTTTCATTAACTTGGGTGAAATCTATCTCATCCAAAGAAAAGAGTAGACTCGCGAGACCTGTACCAAATGTTACAAACCTCCAGGCCTCCCTTTCTTTTGCAGTTTTTAAAATTAATTTGATTCATTATTAGTGTTTGTAACAAAAGCATTGCACCTTTCCATATTTAAATTAATCAAAAATACTAAACACATGTTTATATTTTTGATACAGAAACTGATAAAACTATAATAGTTGAACGAGCATCAGGCGAATTTGGTTTTCGAATCCATGGATCCAGACCTGTCGTGATTTCTGCTATAGAACCAGATACACCAGCAGAAAGTTCTGGGTTGGAAGTTGGAGACATCGTCCTTGCTATAAATGGCATAAATGTTCTAGATAGAAACCATTCCGAAGTGGTCAAAATAGCACAAGCTGGAGGTGATGCACTGAAATTAGAAGTGAGTTAAATAATTTTTTTCTTAGTGTTTAAGTTCGAAGTTCTAAGTTATGGTAGTAGTAGCGTACAAGTACCACATGGGGCGAAAATTTTTCTTTCTGAACAAGTTAAATCATCGCATTCGCATTCATGGATGATATGTTTCTTATGTGTATGTTAGATTTTGGAGTGGAATATGACCTCAGTAGTTGAGCGTCCAATATTTGCTGTTACAGTATAAGTCCCTACTATCCATGGAAGGAAACTGTTATTGCGACAAATGTAGAAAAGAAGCAGATACCGGATAACTTATATAATCCGTGTCTGTTCAATTATGATAAATCACCGAAACGCTTGTAACCTGTTTTTAAAAATTCTAATAATATTATCCACCAGGTCGCTCGTACGTCTGGAGTCGTAAGTCCAGTCTCTGCTGATGTGCACGGGGGTGAACCGCTTTATAGTGGCTATTTGTGGAAATTAGGAGGTTATGCCAGTGGTACACCATCTACCAAATGGGTGCGACGATGGTTTTCTCTTAAAGCGGATAATTGCCTCTACTACTACAAAACCGACTCCGTAAGTAATACCATTGTAGGTATCCTAAATCTTTTATGTTATAATATTAATCTAACGTTCTACTAAAACAAATTAGAAAATATTTTATCGTGCTAATACATTGATAACATTAACAATTTCTAGTCTTAAATAGTAAGACAAACTCTATCTTTTGACACCACTCTTTCTTAAATGACTGTTTTAAGCTACACTCTTTCATTTTAAATACAACACCCTGTATATTTTTACATATTTGGATTAAGGGTGAAATTGTGCATACAGTAGTTGGTATTATTTATTTTTTTGATGGGCATAAAGTTTTTTATCTTGCATCTAGCCAGCCGTGCGCTACCATAAAGTTAATTCAGATTGTTTTCCAAAGCACGCCTGGAAATGTTATGGTAGCGTATACAACTGCCTATACAGGGTGATTCAAAAATGGCGCATAAGCTCTTCAGTACGTTGTAGAGGATGGTTATTTGAACTGTAGAAAAATCATAAAAAAATTTTTAGCTGCTTCATTTTTGTAGTTAACAACGTAAATTGTAGATTTGGCAACACGGGTGCAGCTATGTAGTATATGAGTGGCTTTTATTTCCTTTCATTTACATAGTGAGCTTATTAAAAGTTTCAAACATCGTTGCCACATAGTTTTTTCAAACAACTTGGTACAAAATATCAATTTTGAAAGCTAATATTTCAGGATAATGAGGTGTTATGAGCATTTTATTTATTACCCACTATGAAAAAATACTTAAATTATTTATATGAAATGATGAGAAGTTTCAAAATCCACATGAATTCAAAGTCGAGTTCTCAACTTAACTTCTTCATTTCTCAGCAAATTAGCGACTAAAAAATTTTTTACTATTTTTCCTACACTACAATTATTATTCCCTACAACGTACTGAAGAGCTTATGCGCCATTTTTGAATCACCCTGTATTTAAAACTTTCTGAGTATCAAAAACCAAATGTAGCACACTGCTGTATGCAGAATGGGATACTGAATCCAAATATTTAAAAATACATAGGGTGTTCCAAAATAAAAGAGTAGAACATCGTAGCTTAAAACAAAGTGATGTCAAAAGATAGCCTTTGCTTTATCATTTAAAATAATTATAATTTGTGGGCTCTAAAATTTAAAATAACGAAGTAATCAGTCGAGGCGTTTTTTAAGAAACAGCCTGTACTAATATCTATTCCAAATGAAACGAAACCAAAGCCGTCCAAAAACTTATTTTTTCAGGATAAACAACCCGTTGGTGCTATGATGCTTTTAAATTATGATATCTATAAAGTAGATGATGCAAGTTCTGGATGTCCAGCTCGTCAACATCGTTTTGATTTACAAAGAAATGGTGTTCCAACATTACATTTAGCAGCGGATACTGAACAAGCAGCTTGTAGATGGTTGGAAATACTTACTGAGGCTGCTGAAAAATTGCAAATGGCAGACACCTGGTTAGAAAAAACCAGAAGAAACCTTATACTAGCACCTAGCGCATTGCCAAAACCTGATTGTTTTGGGTATTTAGTCAAATTAGGAGACGAATGGAAATCTTGGAGTAGAAGATATTGTGTACTCAAAGATGCCTGTTTGTATTTTTACCAAGATGTTAATGCCCAAAATGCGTTTGGTAAGTCGTTTTTGAAATCACACATGTTTTCGTGTTATGTATGTCCATAAAAAACAACTACTGTCTAAAAATAAAACTTTTTTGGACTTGGATATCGTTTAACTTAGGATACCTTGGATGCAAGTGGCAGACGTTAGCTATACTCTTTTAATATCATTCAAGAAACCCTAGGTTAACCATAATTGAATGTATTTCGAGATCTAGTTGACTAGTTTTTCTTCTGAACTGTCGAACTTTCGAACAATTTTCATTTTGCTTTTGCTATGATTTTTTGTCGTGAATCTGTTTCTAGTTGATGTATTTTTCCAAAAAAGGTTTTTTTTCAAAACGAAAATACAATACAAAATGGTTTTACGTATGAATGAAGAAACGTTAAAAATACGATTATCAAATCATGGCCAACTCCAAACAGTTGAAGTTTCGAACGCCCAGTTCTCAAAGCATATTATTTTATGCTTTGCTAAAAATATATTTATGGGCAATTTCAAGAAATATTTTTAGAAAACACATATTTTCAGGAGTTGCATGTCTTCATGGATACACAGTTCTTCCATCGGCTGCAGATGAAGAAAAGAATACCTTTGGAATTGTACCTTCTGACCCTAACCAGAAACATTTTTATTTCTCCACAGAATCTGATACAGACAAGAAAAGGTGAGATACTCAAATCATACAAATACATCATATATTTAAACTACCTTACCTCATTTCTGTTTACAGGTGGGTAGCAGCTTTAGAAAACTCAATCGATCGATGGCTTAAAGCCGATTAGCGTAAACTTAAGATTACATAATTAATCTGTAGGCTGCTAGAATAATAATAGATATAGTTTTGATTATATTTGTCATTAAATAAATTCGCCATATTATCTTTATTATGATTTCGATATTTATAATAATGTCGAATTGAATCGGTACATGTAGCATTTAAATTATTAGACTCTATGTATTAGTTAAGAATAAGAATTTAGATGATATTATGAATGTACTTATAACGTATATTATGTTATAAAAAAATATTAACGTTGCAAATACTTTAACAGCAACCCACAAGAAGTGTTCGAAAATTTAAGTGTTTCCACATGATTTGTTTTCCGCTGGTTCCGTTTACGTGATTGCTCCGGAAGCAACGTAAGTGTTTTATTGTGCGCACCCTGATTGTTCTTCACACTATGACACCAAGTCCTTGTGATCCTGGTTTTCTGCAACAGATTTCACAGGTTTCTCACTGAGTGTGTGCTGAAATCCTTCCACTACATAATCGGGAGACCATTCATATGCGCAGCACCGTCTTGGGCTTGCCAACGCATCGCAATTACACAGAATGTGTTCAGCAGTTTTTGGTACCCTGTTACATAGTCTGCAAATGGCGTCACCATTAAACTTTCCGATTTTCCTGAGATGTACCTTAACAGTAATTCAAAGTCTCTACTTTTTTTCGCAACTTCTCTCACCCTTTCTGATTTCCTTAAGAAATCCCCAGAATGTAATATTAGGGCTATACACTTGCAAACTATGTGCCAGGCTTCTGTCACCCCCCCCCCATTTGGTTAAAAAATATTCAGAAATATTTCACACATAATTCAGAGGCTTTGCCTTTTTTCACAACTTTGAAAGTTGTTCACTTTGTTCACGTTTTCACTTCCTATAAAGTAATACTTTTTTATGCTGATGTTGATGGTAAAGCAAGTGCTCTGGGGCGAGTGTTATTTTTTCTCAAGAACACCCACCCTATAGACGTGAGTGTTTTAAAATTAAAAAATCCATTAAAAGTTATTCTAAGAAAAATCAAATATACTGTTAGGTTTTTATTAACAATATTCTAGTGCATATAGACTAGCGAGAGCACTCGCGCCAATTGTTAGTGTTGCTAAGGAACCCATTGTTGAAGGTTCGCTTCTATAATACGTTGGAAGAACTCGCGCGAGATTTCTCGCCAGTCTATTCGCACCATTTTAAATTACATATGGTTGTAGAAAGTTAATGTATTTAGACACCAAAGTAAAAAGTCCATAGTCATTAGAATTGCATTGCCCATCTACTGTGGATGCAGACAGACTAACAATGGCTCTGATATAGTATCGACCATTTTGTCCTGGCGATGCGACTCCCCCTCCACTGTCTCCTTCGCATGCAGATTGGCCTGAAATTTTATTTTCATTCATTGTTTCTCAATTTTGATCGAATTCTACCTTTTCCCACATATCCAGCACACACTTTGTCATGTGCTATAAACTGTCTAAAAGATTTAGTAAGTTCGGAGAAACATTGGGCGTACGTTATAAAAGGAAGGTCCAATTCTTTTAATTCTTCTGATACCTCACCACCTTCTGCAGTTCTACCCCATCCAACTACCTACAAACGTATTTTCCACAAATCCAAAACTAAGCAAATTATTTACGAGATATTTAATTAGAAATATTAAACCTACTATTCCTCTTCTGTTGCCCGAAGTAAGTTCGTATTCGGAATAAGGATTCCAATCGATACACACGGGTTGGACAACTGGAGATTGTGACAAACTATTTTGTAAGATTACGAGCGCAAAATCTCCTTCATAATGACTTACAGGGCCTTTGTACCGTTCAGGTATAACAATCTCTTCTATCTGTAAACAGATGCGTTAAAAGTATAGAAAGGAGGGGAAACATAGCTTTCGTTCTCACGAGTACCTACAACCACAACAGTTGAGGCGTTTGATCGCTCCCATTCTGCACATGTAGTAGAGGTAGTACTTTAAAAACGGGATAATATTCCTACATCTATTGTACCTTGGATGATATTGTGAGTATTTATCAATATCATCCAAAACGCAGCCTACCCGTGACCAAGACATTTTTGTACTTCGAGGAAAGTTTTGTTTTTCTTGGCGACAACTTTGAATAAGAAATGTCGACATTGTTTGGTAAAAGTTGTGTCCAACAAAACTTTATCGACGTTTACACAGGAAATAATATAAAACATTTTCCTACCGTTGCATGCTGTTCTAATAAATCTCGGGTGTCGCCGTATTTGTTATAATATTTTCCAGCAGCGATCAAGTAATTTTCTTTGGAGATTTGGTTACCGGTACTCGGATCCGTAAAACAGTGGGCAGCTTATAATAAAGACAAATTACTTCCATCTTATGTTGTTTACGGACTTACGGTTTGTTTTACCTGATAACACTACACGTTCATTCAAAATTGAGCCTCCGCATAGATATTTTTTGTCTTCCGCTTTGTAGATCCCAATATGCCAAGGATAGTCTCCCATTTTAACTTTACGCCCTCCTACTATAGCAGGTAGAAGGTTTGATCGCTTGGTACCACAAACTGAAATGCAAAATAAAATATATTTCTTAAAAAAAACAAACTGTTTGAAGGTTTGTGCTAACCTGGACGACATTGAGGGAAATTTTCATCCCAATAACCTTTTCTGCATACACGAAAGGGACGTTGTTGCAAACTAAGTTCCTCGTATAATGGTTCGCATGTTATCGTTGCTATGGTGCCCTCTACAGGGTCTTTACATGAAGGCAACGGTCTGTCATGTAATGTACAACTCACTTTCGTTGATTGTGTGGAATTTATTCCAGCACATGAAACTAACAAACTTTATTTACTTATTTTATCAGAAAAAGATTACTTACTAGAACATCTAGGAGGATTTGGTGACCATGCACCATCAGCACATAAAACAGCGGCTCTATCAGGAGGAGAAGGTTTGTAACCTTGATGACAAATTACTCTCAGAACACTAAACGGATCAACGGAACTTCCGGTTTTGAAAGTGCCTACAGGGCTGTTTCCAATAGTGTAGTCACCATTTCGGGGATTATTCGGTATTAAACAATTACTACTCAATTGAGGACTTGGTTGGCATTGAATAGCGGGTTTGTCCCATTTCCCATCCTTGCATACACGCGAAGGATCTTTTTCTAAACTAGGTTCTTCATATAAAGATTCACATTTCATAGTTGCCTCGGTGCCTTCTACAGGATCCAGACATGACTCCAATGGTCTTCCATCGAATGTACAACTAACTTTTGTCGATTTTGTGGAATTTATTCCTGCACATGAAACTAAAACATCAAACATTAAGGTAGGTATGTTATTAGAAACCAAACGACCAATGTTGAGTGGGATCCAGATCCAGGATGTACCTACACCCACCATATGAATCTAGTATCTGGATCTAGATCTTTTTTACAAACCGGATCTTGTATCTGTATCTAGATCATATGTTTATAGATCATTCAGCTTTGGATCCAAAGATTTGCTAGTCAGTTAACGAATTTTTTTCTAAAATTTTAAAAATTCATTAAGTACTAATTTCTGTTTAACTTAGCGATTACCAACCGTTGGGAACGTGTAAAGCCTACCAAAATAAGGAACAGTGCATACAATAGGAGAATAGACAAAATAGCAGGAAGTAGAAAGGATCTATTTATAAAGCACGTAGATACTTTTTTAAGTATCTTGGATCTTTGATCTGGATTTACATCCTATTTTTTAAATGTAGTATCTGGATCGCTGCATCTAGATCCCTAATTAACGGATCTTACCCAACATTGCAAATGACTTACATGAACATGTGGGTGGTTTTGGTGTCCATTCGCCATTAAAACAAAAAGCAACCCCTCTATCAGGAGGAGAAGGTTTATAGAAGTCAGAACAAATTAATTTCAGAGCACTAGCTGGATCCACGTACGTCCCCTCATTAAAAGTTCCTACAGGAGTATCTCCAATAGTGTAGTCACCTTTTTCTAGATGATTTGGCATTACACAACTACCACTAAAACAAAAGCAAACAAATTTAGATTAGTACAAAAATATTTAGGTACTTACGGTTTTGGCGATGAAGTAACATTTGGTTGGGATAGTAAAGGCGGTAATAGTATATCCGATGGTGGAGCAGGTGTTGCAATTACAGTACTACCATTAGTTATCAATTCGGGGAAGGTGGAATTAAACTGCTCATTGGCAAGTCGAGCTTTAAATTGAAAAATTAATCAAACATTGTTGTTATGAAAATCATTGCTGTTTAAGCCAGAATTAACAAGTTCGTGCTTTATTCAAGATCAACGACTGACTGACGACTGACTTTGGCTCATGTTCATGGCCAAATTCCTTCCTATCTGTTACGAAGTCCCAATCTATTATTTATCTACTATAGCTTTGCCCCAAAAAGATTCAAAGTCAGCATTTATCCATTTCAATAGTACATCGGAAATTTAAAATTTACCGCCAAAATACGTTTGAAAATTTAAATTTACCGCTTTTTAAGAGAACTGTTGGCTACACCGGCTACACCATCTACCATCTCAGAAATTCAGATGAAGTCTCTAAATTGTAGTAGGAGGTTCTTATGAAACTTTTCTTTCTTCCCCTTCCTCTTGGACTCTAAGGACTTATTCTTTGTACTTATTCTTTTGTCCTGTTGTAATTTAAAAAACTGATTGAGATGTCTATAAACCGTTAAAAATCTCTAGCATGCCAATAGTATTCCGCTATGGTAGCCATATTCATTGAGAAATAGGTATCCACAAAAAACTTTTACCTAGCTGACTGGAATCGAGGGAAGAATTGGCCTCGGATTTAATTCTTGTGTATTACTTATATTGCGCTTTATTATTTATTTAATTATAAATCAAAGACTTACGAGAACATGTGGGTGGTTTAGGTGTCCAATCACCATCAATGCAATTAGAAATAACTTTATCAGGGGAAGAAGTATAGTTTACATCGCAAATTACTTTCAGGCCAGCGGATGAATTTACGAGTTGTTTCTCTTTAAAAGTACCTACAGGGTTATCGCCTATAATGTAGGCACCATTTTGTGGATTCTTCGGCATTAAACAACTACTAGTAGCAATATTAAATTCGCTACTTTCGGATCTGGTAAAAAAAGAGAATAATGTAAGAACGTATGGTCTAAACTTGATGTCAAATCATTATTTGTTGATAAACTTACGGTTTTGGTGTTGCTATTGTCGTTGTTGTCGTCGTCGTTGTTGGTGTTATACTTGTATTGAAGGCCTCTTTTTGGGATATTTCAGGTGGTAATAAAATATCTGATAGTGATTCAGGTTTAACAACATCGGCACAATTAATAAATCTTGTGCCTGCAATATTAAAATGTTTCTGTTATAAGAAACACATCAAACATACAGCTAATACCAACATTTTCTTCCAATAATGAAATAGGAAGTCTGAACCTACTTTTCGAGTTACCAGTACGGCAGGAAACAATCAATGCCTGGAGTGTAGGTAATATTTGATAAAAATTTAAACTTTTTACCCTCTACAAACGCTCGCCAGACAACCAAGTATAGATCCTCCCTCCCGATTTAGTTCAATCAAGACGGTTTGGGTTTTTGGTCTTATGGTCTTAATTTTAAAATCTATGGGTCTTAATAAGCGGAGGTGGCCACTGCACCGTTAAAAGGAAATGAACTTAGAACCAAAGAATGTCACAGACTCTTCTGAATCAAGATGACTCTCGTTCTGATTTACTGGATGACCTCAAACGCAATGAAGGGGATCGATATTTTCTCTTGTAGTAACAGATGCACCAATTTTACGTTCTAGTAGGTCAATAGATCCAAAACTTGGTGTAACGAAATCATCAAAGAGTAGGTACTGGGTTCTTCTTCGAACCACTATATGAATGGAGCCCACTACCGATTCTCCAGTAGATTATTAATACAGGGTGTCTCTAAACCCAGTACCATAAATTTACCAGCCGCTTCCTGACGCAAAAATAAGTCGAAAATGTCTATAAATATTTTGTCCTAAACCGCAGCATAAGGAAGTTACACGTCTTTGAAAATGGTGTTGAAAAAACGGAAAACAATTGCATTTTAAAAACGGTTTGAGATTAAAAAATCGAAATTTTGTGTGCAGCCTAACCTATTGAAGGTATAAACAGTACGAACACTTACTGTAACTATTTTTATTTTAATTTATTTTTCAATGAATTAATTTACATACAAATCCAGCATTCTAAATTGATTTTGGCTAAACAGAAAACCTGCATTTTATAGGAAACGGTTAGTCCAAGCGAGTTGAAACAAGAGTACCTTTTTTGTTAATTAAGCAACAGGGAATACAAATCTCTAAACTAAAATGGAAAAAAACAAAAGGTTAAGAAAAACGAGTTACAAGAAAAAGGTGAGAACCCCCATTCGCGCGGCCCCTGGTTAATTTACACAAAAAAAATAGTAGAAAGTTTATACCTTTAATAGGTTAGGCTGCCTGCAAAATTTCGATTTTTTATCTCCAACCGTTTTTAAAATGCAATTGTTTTCCGTTTTTTCAACACCATTTTCAAAGACGTGTAACTTCCTTATGCTGCGGTTTAGGACAAAATATTTATAGACATTTTCGACTTATTTTTGCGTCAGGAAGCGGCTGGTAAATTTATGGTACTAGGTTTAGAGACACCCTGTATAGCGATTGGGATAAAAATTATGAGGGTGGGCATAATAATCTTCTTAGGATATATTACCTACTGGAGCTACGGCACAGCTACGGTCATCTAAATGCATCTCTTTCTTACACATGGAAATTAACATTTTTCTTACTCCCACTCGCATTACTGCTATGCTATAGTGCGTTCAAATAAAATATGGGAGTCTTATGTGATAAAACTAAGTTCTATGTAACTCGTAAAGTAGGCTTTGCATTATTTTATTTTTTGGGTGACTTAAAAAGAAACGCATGTTTATAGAATTTAGTCTTTAATAGATAATAGTCTGGGGAGGCTGTACATATTATACGTTATAGACAGTAATCGGTACTTACACATGAATAAAACACAAACACGAATAAAATTCACATTAACACTAATCATTGTTTTTAACAAACGCATATTAATTTATTATCTACAAAATAATTAAATATCAAGAAATTTTATTTCACTAAATAAAAATTATTAAAGTATAGAACCATCATCTTTCAGTCAGGTAACTTCGCAGAAACTGTTACCTGCGACTGCTAGAGGATGGTCAAAGATAGTAGCCTATGGCTTGCTATCTATCATTAATTGTAATTTTATACCAAGAATACCTGTTTTATGAGGAATTCCCTGATTAATATTTATTAGGTATATACTAGCACGTGATAATGTTAGTTTCCAAACTCAAATAAAATTATTTTATTTAAGGTAAAACAGAATTTCCTCGGTTGGTAGAAGGAACATACGTGTAACCTAATGACCTTTTTCCCTAATAACGTAACTCGATTGATTACATCTTTAATATGATGACGTAGATGATGAAGGTCAACGTCTTTACCAAACTATCTCGTAAACAGAGACTAACCGGTCTCAGCCATGGTCTCAGCATTAAGAGTGCTAAGTATGACATCTACGCCTATTATAAGACGGCAGTCCCACTGAAACACCGTCCACCACCCACAGCCATCAAATAAAATTTAAACACACGTAATCAAATGGTGCTAGTCCCATTGAGCCATCCACCACCATCAACCGCGGTGCGCCATTTGGCTACGTGTGTTTAATTAAATTTTAGTTGATGGCTGTGGACGGTGGCTCAGGGGACTCCTGCCTTAACTGTGGAAGCTTAATTTATGGTGGAAGCGCTCCTGGTTCTACTGAATCTGGTAGTGGAAGCAACAAAGACATCAAATTATGGCGACAGTCCTCGCTTTAAGAGAAGACACAGATTCCTGGTAACTTCTCTAGACCCATATGCCTTTGGATAAAGATTTCAGTTCCATTTCCACTCCATGGGAGGCTAGGAACAAGAATCCAGACACAAACCATAAATTGGTACTGTTTCTTCCTGGGAATGTTTCCTTCGGTGTTTCAAGAACTACGCTGTAGAAAATTAAATTTATTTTTCTCTTAAGACAATTTAGACAGTGGGTTCTTGAAAAATATTAAATATTTGGTTTTAACAAACGCGTCTCCCCAAGTAACACACGTACATCCAATGGACGTCCATATCGGATACATGGGACGTTCTATGGACGTCCATATGGCACAAGTATGGAGTCCATAATACGTCCATACATGGACGTTTATGGATGTACATGGAGGTACATTGGACGTCCTTTGGATGTACAAGAAACGTTCTATGGATGTACATGGACGTACTATGAACGTTCTATGGATGTACATTGGATGTCCATGGACGTTATATGGACACTCTATGGACATAATATGGATTTATATTGGATGTTAATTAAACAAATTTAATGTTACTACTTTTATTGAGTAAAAATAAGACATCTTTGTGATTAAGAAATTATATTATATAAAAAAAGTGTATTATACAAAATAATTACAATTTAATATAAATTACTAATCTATCGGGACTGCATTAGCGCAATAACAATAAAAAATCAGATAGGTATCGGAAGCATTTAAAACGACTAATAATAGCTTAAGACAATAAGGATGTTGTTTATCTCCAACTTTGGCCAAAATGTATGTGACAGAAGTATTGCGAAGGAGTGGAATAGAACGCTTTTGTACACCCTACCTACACCTTGCTTTTTGCCGATGATCACTGCAATTTTTATTAGCTAAAGGTTTGGGATTTTCCCAGAATGTTATTTGGAGGGTGTACACTTGGAAATTATGGGACAAACTTCCCCCAGCCATTCCCACTGCTCCCTGCCTCGTCAGGAAATATTCAGGAATGGATTCCTTCTGAAACCTTTCTGAATTTTTTTTTTGAACAGATAGGAAGGGATAAGGGATGTTTGGCACATATTTTCCAAGTCTCTTAGCCTCCATATTACATTCTGGGAATTTTAGAAGGAAATCGGAGGGGGTGAGAAAATCATCAAAAAAAAAGGAAAGACATAGTCTTTATATAAATAATAAATATTAAATTAATATTTATAAATAATATAATCATGGATTTCAACAAAGTGACGCTTGAGAATGTCAATAAACTATAGTCTTTCCTCATTTTTTTGAAATTTTTGTGACCCCTTTAGTTTTCGTCCGGATTTTCCCAGAATGTTATTTGGAGGGTGTACACTTGGAAATTATGGGACAAACTTCCCCCAGCCCTTCCCACTGCTCCCTGCCTGGTCAGGAAATGTTCAGGAATGGATTCCTTCTGAAACCTTTCTGAATTTTTTTTGAACAGATAGGAGGGGATGAGGGAGGGTTGTACACTCAGGTGTAAAAGTAGGGTCTAAATAATTTATCTTAGGTCGATTTCCTGGAGTTCTCGGACGATTTCATCCTGGGAGGCCGCCGCCCACTTCTTCCAGGAGGTAGCCGAAGATCATCAGTCCTGAAGGAGAGACGGCCCTTTTTAGGGATGTAAACATAAAAACAGTCCTTTATAGGGCTAACAAAATTTTTTTAGAAACGTTTTCCTAAGAGATTAGCGGTAAGTACGCTGTAAAAAAATTGCATGAAGTTTTGTAAGCATTTTGTGGTGTGTACCCACCCTTAGTTAATAAAATTTGCCGTGCGAACTCACCTGTAGCTAATAAAAGTTGCAGTGTGAACGCATCTTTAGCCAATAAAAGTTGCAGTGTGAACGCACCTTTAGCTAAAAAAAGTTGTTGTGTAAACGCACCTTTAGCCAATAAAAGTTGCAGTGTGAACGCACCTTTAGCTAAAAAAAGTTGTTGTGTGAACGCACCTTTAGCTATAAAAAAGTTGCAGTGTGAACGCACCTTTAGCCAATAAAAGTTGCCGTGTGAACGCACCTTTAGCTAAAAAAAGTTGTTGTGTGAACGCACCTTTAGCTATAAAAAAGTTGCAGTGTGAACGCACCTTTAGCCAATAAAAGTTGCAGTGTGAACGCACCTTTAGCTAATAAAAGTTGCCGTGTGAACGCACCTTTAGCCAAAAAAAATTGTGGTGTGAACGCACCTTTAGCTATAAAAAAGTTGCAGTGTGAACGCACCTTTAGCCAATAAAAGTTGCAGTGTGAACGCACCTTTAGCTAAAAAAAGTTGTTGTGTAAACGCACTTTTCGCTATAAAAAATTGCTGTGTGAACGCACCTTTAGCCAATAAAAGTTGCAGTGTGAACGCACCTTTAGCTAAAAAAAGTTGTTGTGTGAACGCACCTTTAGCTATAAAAAAGTTGCAGTGTGAACGCACCTTTAGCCAATAAAAGTTGCAGTGTGAACGCACCTTTAGCTAAAAAAAGTTGTTGTGTGAACGCACCGTTAGCCAATAAATTATGCTGTGTGAACACACCTTTTGCATATAAATTATGCAGTGTGAACGCACCTTTAGCTAATAAAAGTTGCCGTGTGAACGCACCTTTAGCTAAAAAAAGTTGTTGTGTGAACGCACCTTTAGCTATAAAAAAGTTGCAGTGTGAACGCACCTTTAGCCAATAAAAGTTGCAGTGTGAACGCACCTTTAGCTAATAAAAGTTGCCGTGTGAACGCACCTTTAGCCAAAAAAAAATTGTTGTGTGAACGCACCTTTAGCTATAAAAAAGTTGCAGTGTGAACGCACCTTTAGCCAATAAAAGTTGCAGTGTGAACGCACCTTTAGCTTTAAAAAGTTGCTGTGTGAACGCACCTTTAGCCAATAAAAGTTGCAGTGTGAACGCACCTTTTGCTAAAAAAAGTTGTTGTGTGAACGCACCTTTAGCTATAAAAAGTTGCTGTGTGAACGCACATTTAGCCAATAAAAGTTGCAGTGTGAACGCACCTTTAGCCAATAAATTATGCTGTGTGAACACACCTTTTGCATATAAATTATGCAGTGTCAACGCACCTTTAGCTAATAAAAGTTGCCGTGTGAACGCACCTTTAGCTAATAAAAGTTGCCGTGTGAACGCACCTTTAGCTATTAAACGTTGCAGTGTGAACGCACCTTTAGACAATAAAAGTTGCAGTGAGAACGCACCTTTAGCTAAAAAAAGTTGTTGTGTGAACGCACCTTTAGCTATAAAAAAGTTGCAGTGTGAACGCACCTTTAGCCAATAAAAGTTGCAGTGTGAACGCACCTTTAGCTAAAAAAAGTTGTTGTGTGAACGCACCGTTAGCCAATGAATTATGCTGTGTGAACACACCTTTTGCATATAAATTATGCAGTGTGAACGCACCTTTAGCTAATAAAAGTTGCCGTGTGAACGCACCTTTAGCTAAAAAAAGTTGTTGTGTGAACGCACCTTTAGCTATAAAAAAGTTGCAGTGTGAACGCACCTTTAGCCAATAAAAGTTGCAGTGTGAACGCACCTTTAGCTAATAAAAGTTGCCGTGTGAACGCACCTTTAGCTAAAAAAAGTTGTTGTGTGAACGCACCTTTAGCTATAAAAAAGTTGCAGTGTGAACGCACCTTTAGCCAATAAAAGTTGCAGTGTGAACGCACCTTTAGCTAAAAAAAGTTGCCGTGCGAACGCACCTTTAGCTAATAAAAGTTGCCGTGTGAACGCACCTCTAGCTAATAAAAGTTGCAGTGTGAACGCACCTTTAACTAAAAAAAGTTGTTGTGTGAACGCACCTTTAGCTATAAAAAAGTTGCAGTGTGAACGCACCTTTAGCCAATAAAAGTTGCAGTGTGAACGCACCTTTAGCTAAAAAAAGTTGTTGTGTGAACGCACCTTTAGCCAATAAATTATGCTGTGTGAACACACCTTTTGCATATAAATTATGCAGTGTGAACGCACCTTTAGCTAATAAAAGTTGCCGTGTGAACGCACCTTTAGCTAATAAAAGTTGCCGTGTGAACTCACCTTTAGCTAATAAAAGTTGCTGTGTGAACGCTATATTTATTAGCTAAAGGTGCGTTCACACTGCAAAATTGATTTGCTGAAGGTGCGTTCACACTCCAAAATTTATTTGCTAAAGGTGCGTTCACAATGCAAGATTTATTAGCTAAAGGTGGGTTCACACTGCAAAATTTATTAGCTAAAGGTGCGTTCACACTGCTAGATTTATTAGCTAAAGGTGCGTTCTCACTGCAAGATGTATTAGCTAAAGGTTTTCTTAATTTAATATTTATTTTCTTAATTTAATATTTATTTTCTTAATTTAATATTTATTTTCTTAATTTAATATTTATTTTCTTAATTTAATATTTATTTTCTTAATTTAATTTTTATTTTCTTAATTTAATATTTATTTTCTTAATTTAATATTTATTTTGTTAATTTAATATTTATTTAGTTTAGGTTAGGTTAGTTAATGAGTTGGGTTCGTTAGGTAATGGGTTAGGTTAGGTTAGCAAAATGAGTTGGGTTAGGTTAGGAAATGAGTTAGGTTAGGTTAGCTAAATGAGTTGGGTTAGGTTAGCAAAATGAGTTGGGTTAAGTTAGATAAATATATACAATAAAAAAATATATATATAATTTAGCAAACCTAACCCAACTCATTTTGCTAACCTAACCTAACCCATTACCTAACCTAACCCAACTTATTTTGCTAACCTAACCCAACTCATTTAGCTAACCTAACCTAACCCATTACCTAACCTAACGCAACTCATTTCGCTAACCTAACCCAACTCATTTAGCTAACCTAACCTAACCCATTACCTAACCTAACCCAACTCATTTTGCAAACCTAACCTAACCCATTACCATGGTGCGTTCACACAGCAACTTATATTAGCTAAAGGTGCGTTCACACAGCAACTTATATTAGCTAAAGGTGCGTTCACACAGCAACTTTTAATAGCTAACGGTGCGTTCACACAGCAACTTTTATTAGATAAAGGTGCGTTCACACTGCAACCCTCTGTAGCTAAAGGTGCGTTCACACAGCAGTTTTTATTAGCTAAAGGTGCTTTCACACAGCAACTTTTTTTAGCGAAAGTTACGTTCACACAGCAACTTTTATTAGCCGAAGGTGTGTTCACACTGCAACTTTTAATAGCTAAAGGTGCGTTCACACGGCAACTTTTATTAGCTAAAGGTGCGTTCACACGGCAACTTTTATTAGCTAAAGGTGCGTTCACACGGCAACTTTTATTAGCTAAATGTGCGTAGACACTGCTTAATTTATATGTAAAAGGTGTGTTCACACAGCATAATTTATTGGCTAAAGGTGTGTTCACACTGCAACTTTTATTGGCTAAAGGTGCGTTCAAACTGCAACTTTTTTATAGCTAAAGGTGCGCTCACACAACAATTTTTTTTAGCTAAAGGTGCGTTCAGACTGCAACTTTTATTGGCTAAAGGTGCGTTCACACAGCAACTTTTTTATAGCTAAAGGTGCGTTCACACAACAATTTTTTTTAGCTAAAGGTGCGTTCACACTGCAACTTTTATTGGCTAAAGGTGCGTTCACACTGCAACTTTTTTATAGCTAAAGGTGCGTTCACACAACAATTTTTTTTAGCTAAAGGTGCGTTCACACTGCAACTTTTATTGGCTAAAGGTGCGTTCACACTGCAACTTTTATTGGCTAAAGGTGCGTTCACACAGCAACTTTTTTTAGCTAAAGGTGCGTTCACACTGCAACTTTTATTGGCTAAAGGTGCGTTCACACTGCAACTTTTATTGGCTAAAGGTGCGTTCACACAACAACTTTTTTTAGCTAAAGTTGCGTTCACACTGCAACTTTTATTGGCTAAAGGTGCGTTCACACAACAACTTTTTTTAGCTAAAGGTGCGTTCACACTGCAACTTTTATTGGCTAAAGGTGCGTTCACACTGCAACTTTTATTGGCTAAAGGTGCGTTCACACTGCAACTTTTATTGGCTAAAGGTGCGTTCACACTGCAACTTTTATTGGCTAAAGGTGCGTTCACACAACAACTTTTTTTAGCTAAAGGTGCGTTCACACTGCAACTTTTATTGGCTAAAGGTGCGTTCACACAACAACTTTTTTTAGCTAAAGGTGCGTTCACACTGCAACTTTTATTGGCTAAAGGTGCGTTCACACTGCAACTTTTATTGGCTAAAGGTGCGTTCACACAGCAACTTTTTTTAGCTAAAGGTGCGTTCACACTGCAACTTTTATTGGCTAAAGGTGCGTTCACACTGCAACTTTTATTGGCTAAAGGTGCGTTCACACAACAACTTTTTTTAGCTAAAGGTGCGTTCACACTGCAACTTTTATTGGCTAAAGGTGCGTTCACACAACAATTTTTTTTAGCTAAAGGTGCGTTCACACTGCAACTTTTATTGGCTAAAGGTGCGTTCACACTGCAACTTTTATTGGCTAAAGGTGCGTTCACACAACAACTTTTTTTAGCTAAAGGTGCGTTCACACTGCAACTTTTATTAGCTAAAGGTGAGTTCACACAGCAACTTTTTAAAGCTAAAGGTGCGTTCACACAGTAACTTTTTTAGCAAAAGATGCGTTCACACAGTAACTTTTTTAGCAACAGATGCGTTCACACAGCAACTTTTATTAACTGTGGGTGGAATAGAAAGCTTTTGTACACCTTGCTTTTTGCCGAAGATCAGGCTGTGATTTCATCGGACGCACTGATGATACATATCTTATATCTTAAGGAAATTAAAAGAGACGTACTCGACAGTAAAAAGACAGTAAAAACGCTTAAGTAATTCATTTTATGTATCTTTAGTTTCTGCTAATTCTTTTTTTACGGGTTCACATGAATGGCATGTAAAGGGAAGTTGAACTATGGGGGGAGGGTTTGGAGTTTTTTCCTCTATTGGCAGTTCACTTATATCTGAAAATAAGTAGATACCACTTACCTGTCTGCAGTGCAATAACTTTTAAATTCACAACGGAATGACAGAACACAATGTGCCAATATGACATCGCGTCACGCTTCTGTTCTCAACGACGACTTTCTAGATTTTCTAGAATTGAGTCCATAAAACGTCCATATACGGATGTTTATTTAAACATGTTACATGGACGTACTATGGACTTCCTTTGGACATCCTATGAACATCCTATGGACGTCCATTGGACATCCTATGGACGTCCATTGGACGTACTATGGACGTCCTATTTGTCCGATACGCATACCGTCCTGTGGTGGTACAGTACCGGACGTCCATTGTACGTCCATATCGGTCCATAATCGTCCATGGACGCTATGTACCAAATATGGACCTAAAATGGACGTCCATATGATGTCCCGTGTTACTTGGGTCGGGATGTTTAAATCGAAGTTTTACCACAAACTGTCTTTAATTGAGAATCTAAAGATTGTGAGAGAGGTTGAAAGATGTTTTGGTGTTGAAATTATGGACAGATTGGTCAAAAGATCTGAAATGTAGTCCACACATATCAAGAATGACCGTGAGAAAATAGTTAGAGGTAAGGCTGCATATTGTCAGCGTCAGCAAAAAGGGTGAATCCTAAACCAGATATCTAACCAATTGAAACTAAAATTAGATAGGTTTAGGATGCGCAAAACCAATGGGAATCGAGATAAACAAAAGAAATACAGGTACGAATCTTCGAACATACTGCACTGTTCTTTGACTGGAAAGTGAAGATTCCTATGCTGCACTGCACAACCGATATGGTTCAAAGAAAATTGACAGAAACGACAATACGATTGTTGGAATGTGCAACAAGAACAAACAGAAAACAGCACCGAATGCACAGTACGCATGCGTATAAGCTTCCCTCACGAATGACCTGATCAATGAGGGAAGCGCTTATCCTAGCTGTGGTGGGACCTGATAACAGGCTTGGTATTCTATTGGCAATGCGTGTACCTTGTGATTTAAGTAATGATGTCCATAGCGCCACACCCACAGCTGTTTGCTTTTGCATACGTACTGTGCATTAATACTTCCTGCTTTCTGTTTGTCCTTGTTGCAGTCTCCAACAATGTTGGACTTATTGCCCCGTAGGAAGCGCGGCAACATATTTCAATAAAAGCCCCGGTAGCTAGGGTGGTTTATTAGAGACAGCAGTGGTTGAGAGTTGAAGGTTGTGGACTCACTTGCTTACTCTGGGAATGGGGTGGAGTATTTATACCCTTTCATCGTCTATGTTTAGGAATGTCCTAGAATAAGGGTGGGTGCTTGGGAGCGGTACCTAAATGCGATTAGCTATAGGTACTGGTAGAACTAATTTTGTGGTAATTTTAGGTGTAGGTATCCTTCATTCCGTAGGCGGTGCGTGTGATTAGAATGGATCGAGGTTAGTGCGGGAGGTGTGGTCTGAATGAAGTACTATCATTCATTCTATTGGCGGTGCGTACGCTTTGCATGGGTGTAAAGTTTCAGGCTACAGCAGATCTGTAACAGACACTTGACTTGAGGCACGATAACGAATAAGGTAGCAGGAATAGGCAGATTGAGGCCTGGTCACTACTAGCCTCAACGTATACCTTCAGCTTTTTATATTATTGTACGATATTCTTGTAAATAAACCTGATCTACCTCAACCGGAGTGTATTATATTGTATTTTTAAAGAAAGCGACAATCATTACAACAGCAGCTGCATTCCGACATTCAGTCACGCGGCCGCCCCCGTAAAACATTTAAATTGCCTGAATGGTGTAGTACTACGAGTAGAAGTAGGACTGTGTGGTTTACTACGTGTAGGTACCTATACTTACTTAAAAGTAGGGCTGGGGTGCAAAGACGATTATTATGTACCTAAAACAAAGACAATTATCGTGCGTTCGTGCATCGCCACGCCTGAAACTAGAGCCTAGACAAAACAGGAAACGGATATCAATCCTCAAAACCCTGGTGCCTCCGAAACACAGTAGACCATGGAAGACGCGGTGCTGAAGTGCTTCCTAAAGATGCTTCCACCTCCAACAGGTGGAGACCGCCAAGGATCGATGTATAGGTACTATGCCTTGACAAAGTCTTACACAACGCCCTCTTGGACATCGACCGCCGCGACCCACAACTTCATCCGAGGGGGTCTCGCAGCTAGCCCAAATACGCGAAGTTAGCCAGTGCTTCTCAATTCGTGGACATCGACGGGCAGGTTGTTACTGACCATATCGGCCAAAATTGTTTCCAGGCAAACCTTGTGGCTCCAGACCTAGGGGCACGCACGGTGTGATCGACGTCGTCCACCGATAAGTTTACTACGGAGTACGGAATGATAACCGACGCACGCGTCGCTGGAACCGTCCCGCAACCCACCGCAATGATGGTCTCGCTCTCCAGGAAACACCAATCGCCCACGGGTTCGCGGAGGAAATTTCCGGCGAGTTCCAGGTTCTGCTAAAAGAACACTTTCCAACACTCGCAACAGTGTCTTCAACTACTTACCACGACCGGAACACGTTATCCGGCTGAAGGAAGATCACCTCCCGCCCTACCGATACCCGCCCGCGAAAAAACTTGTGATCGCCGACCAGAGATCATGGTCGAGTCATTAAATGATCGACATTCAGGTATTCTGATCTCCGATGGTGATTGTGGAGAAGGGCGGTGAACCCCGATTTTGCGTAGACTACCGCTGCGTCAACCTAATCACAGAAGACGACAGCTCAAGCTTATCTATTATCCACGAGACCCGTCACCCGAGGGACATAGACACTGCCCACAGATTTTAAGTCTGGATATTGGCGGAAGAACGCTCAAGGACACTCGCGGTTTTCTCCACACCAGAAGGCGCCGTCTACCAATTCCGGTGATGCCTTTCAGGCTTGAACACACCTGCTAGCTTCCAGAAGCTCTTGAACCAAGAAGTATCCACGGGTTACCTTCGCCATTTCGTTCTGGCGGGCGTATCTGTGCTAGACCATATATCAGGTGGCCGGTCTCAAAGGTGTAGTACCTACATAGGGATTTAACATTGTATTAAACGTTTCTGCTGGAATGGTAATGGTATTAATTGAAAGGTAAAATGATTGCGCTTCAAATGGCGCTAATAATAAAATTAAATGTGCTATATTTATTTTAAAATAACGATTTACAATTTTACGATTTTTAAATATGACGTGCCTTGATTTTCAAATTTTACAGCATTTGTCAAAAACTTGTTAAATTAGTTGTCATTTACAGAAATCCACTAATTTATGCCAACTAATTATCAAATTTTTTGACAAATTCTGTAAAATTTGAAAATCATGGCACGTCATATTTAAAAATTGCAAAATTTTAAATCGTTATTTTAAAATAAATATAGCACATTTAATTTTGTTATTAGCGCCATTTGAAGCGCAATCATTTTACCTTTCACTTAATACCATTACCATTCCTGTAAGTTGAATTGGCGAGCAGGAATCGGCAGAAACGTTCAATACAATGTTAAATCCCTGTGTACACCTTTGAGACCGGCCACCCGGTATAATAGGGTAGAAAGTTTCCAGAAATTATTTCAAAGGCTATAGACACTTTGAATTTTTTTTTTCTCAACTTTCTTTACCCCTCGGATCTCTCTAGGAAATTCTCAGAATTAAATATGGACTATAAGTATCACCAAATAAAAACAACTATATACAGCTCACAGATTATAGTATAGCTCACAGAATCGAGATGTAATAAAATTATAAACAACAAACAAGATGTAATATGCTCAACAGATTCTACTCTAATAATAAAACAATTTTCAGTTTTGAAATAGTACATTGTTTAATCAAAGATATATTAATATTTATAATCCAATAACTATGAAAGATATACATATTTCCGCAAGTTAGTTGCAAGCATTTGAAAATTAACACAGTGGCATACATTTACGTCACCCTTTTTAAAGGTGTTGCAAACTGATACTTTAAAAGTTAAAAACTAAGAAACACTCCTACATATCTTAGAAACACTTTCCTTAAAACTCAGTGAACACTGTAATGCATTAAATATAAGAGGTATAGTATACCGATTAATACTTCCGTGACTAATTGGCACTTCCAAGACACGAAATATTAGACATATCCGATTGCTGGCAGTGGAGATTCAAACTATTATGGTCGATTTTATGTACTCGATTTTGATGTCTAATCAAATATGAATCTCTAGCAAATGTGCGACCACATGCAGTACACTCAAAATTTTGCCCTGCAGAATGTGAACGAATATGAATTGCAAATTGATGTTTTGATGTAAAATTTAAATTACAGTAACTACATGTCAATGGCTTCTCAGCAACATGAGACCAACGATGTGCTGCTACATAACTTTTCACAGCAAACCGCTTTTCACATAAATCACAAGCATAAGGTCGTTCTCCAGTGTGCATTCTTTTATGGGTATTAAGACTAGACTTTTGAGTAAATCTTTTCATGCAGAGATTACACTGAAACGGTCGTTCTCCTGTGTGCGTTCTCATATGTGCCTTAAAATTTTATCTTAGTTGCGATGTAAACTTTAAATTTTTATACTCACTTCTAAGTATGGCTTACGGCAAAAAGCTGCCTCACATACTGTACATTGAAATGGTTTATTGTCTGAATGCACCTTCATATGTACATAATAACTAGAGGCAGATGATAACACCCTGCCGCATATTTTACAACTTTGTGGTTTGCTTCGAGAAATATGTTCCTTAAGTGATACCTATAACAGTTTATTTGATTTAACTTCATACACCAAATAGCAGTTAGCTTAATAAAGAAGACCTTGTTTTAGATAGAAGAAAATCAAAAGATATATTCCAGTATTATTATAATAGCAACACAAACTACTTATCAATACGTACCTACAAAAGCATAATGAAATAAAAACAGAATATCTTCGTTATCAGAATTTAAAAAGCAGAACAAACATGCATTTAGTTAGTAATCTGCAGCCCTTACTGTGGAAATATCGCAAGTTTGTTCTTCGGGCAATACATTGGATGGAGGAGAATTTGCGTATGATCCATAAAATTGTAACGGTTCAACTTTAATTTGATGATGGTCCAACATATTTACAAATGGCAACATTATAAAACCAGATAAAGTTAAATAGAATTAATAAAACACCCAAATTTAAATTTTTAATATTCCACTTAACCACCATCTAACCTAAAAATAGAACATTTTAATTTTCTCTTTCCAAGGTACAGTTGAAATTTTAATCACTTTCAGTAATTTTACCATTATCTTGTAATATTTATAACATATTTGTAAATTATTATTAAACACCTAATTATTTGGTAAATATTTAAAGCTGTCAAACTTCAAGGTTAAATAATTTTCATATCTCCGGAAGTGTCTACCATCACGAGGCCGGTACTTTAAGGATGCCCCACGAATTCCAGGATGTTTGCTGCTCTCCAGAAAGACTATGTAGCTAAATATCATTGGAATCCGAAGTCATGTAACCAAATGTCATTGGAATGCCTAATTACTCATAATTAGGCCTTCCTCGAGAACAGTACAAACTTAAGACAAAGTCTCATCACATGACTCTCATGGAGGATCTAGATCAGCCTGTTCTGTCTCGGTGACATTGCTAAAGGTTATTTTGTACTGTTCTCCACAAGGGTCATATGACTAAATGTCACTGCAACACTTTAGCAAAAACCTTGCAACTTGTGTAAACACCATAGCAACAGATCTGATAGGATCACTAAACAAAGCTATATGAAATGATGACGAGTAATTTTAGTTCAGATTAAAAGATATCACACTTATTATGTTTCTAAATACTAAATGGTACACAACACAATCGAGTTCGGTCATCACGTGGTCTACCTCCTTGTGTAAATAACTACCAGCTCATCACGTGGTCTATCTCAGTGAGTAAGGCCCAATTGCATGGGTTACACTTAAATAATAAGCATCACTTAAAACTTTAATTACCATGGATACAATTCTTAGTGACAATCGTATCCATGGCAATTAAATTTTTAAGGGACACTTATTACCCACCGAGGTAGCCCTTGTTGCTAACGTCACATGACCTACCCCTATACCTTATTCTGTAGGTTTTCTTTCTTAGTTTCTCATTGTTTCTAACTACCTTGGGAATTTTTAGGAGGTAGGTACTCCACTATAAACATGCACCAAAGCTGTAGTTTGATAAGCAAAAATATTTTAGTATGAGAACTAAATTAAATGGAGTTTGTTAGGCATTACCACTTTTCATATGCAACAAAGATTAGGATTGGACACTATTATGAAGGTTGTAAATCAGTACTTGAGTATAATAATGATAGTTTAATAGCAACACCATGATAAAGTTAAGATGCATGCAGTAAATTCGTATACTGTATAAATTAAGATCAGTCGAGTAATAATGCAATTAGTAGAACCTAAATTTTCCCATTATTTAAGACTGCACTTCTAACATGCTCCATTATAACTAGAAAGGCATTCCCAAATTTACACTTTAATTATGGTAGTAGTGCAGTTACTCAAACAAATGTTAAAAAAAGGCACCGACAATGAAAAGTCATCGAGTTGTTAATTTATATTTTCACTATAATTTATTCCAAAAAAGAAATTATTGCAAAATCTATTTCCTTTTATGATATAAAAACTAATATTAAACAATAGCAAACAATCTTAGGACGCTAGTGATTTACCCAAAAAAAAAAAAAAATATGAAAACGAAAGTCAACAAGTTAAGATCTGTCAAATTATGATTTAACATCATCAAACTATCTACCTCCTATATGGTAAAAGATTAAACAGTAAAAAAGATTGATTTGTTACGTAAGAATGTATGAAAGTAGCCCCATATGAAGTGGTTGATAGTTTATTACACTGGACAAGGAAAGAGTTATATATAACCTCAGTCGATTAAAACAAATTTAGTTTATTTGAAGGATTTTTGATACTCAAACAAAGTATATGTTCGAATTTCCATTATAATTTATGTATGTCCGCTGGAAAAGCTTAGTTGAACTGGTCCTGCAAGTAATATAGCATGTAACAGGGCTGAGTGGAGGTTAGATTATTAACTATAACGGCTCGTTCCTCCACATGCTTAGCCAGAATTATTTATCCAGGGCAGTATTTGTCTTCACGGCAATCACAACCTAAAAAATAAAAACAGCCAAGTAAAGATTGATTTCATTACACTCTTTAGCAGGTGGATAATTAAAACATAAGCCACTAATTTTAACTGTTCTGTGCTAAAGTACAAAAATTATTAACATACAGGGTGTCCCAATTTGGATGTCTGTAATTTTTCTATTGTTTCACATTGTCAAGGAAAACTACACTTTTTTTAGTAGAATTCAGTGGCGTACTCGAATTTTTAAATAGACTTTAAAATTTAAAAATACTGAACATTGGTGTGTTAGTGTTTTTTAAGTGGAAATCATAGTTGACCGTGTCCTTTTCTGTACTAACTACACCAAACCTTCATTAAGAAAAGTTAAATTGTTTCAAAAAATTAATTGCAGAATATGCCCTAAGATTTCTCCTTATAATTAATATTTAATAGTTTCCAAGATACCCTATACAGACATACAAATTGGGCCACCCTGTACTGTAAACTTTACAATTATTTTTGTGAAACTAATCTAGCAAGGTGCTCATTACTTTTAAATACAGTATCCTTGACTTAATTAATTGCAATAAGAAAATTAAAAAAATATAATTTCCTATAAAAAATCCCACAATTTTTATAAAACATTCTCAGACTGTGTTTAAACTCGCAAATTTTCTCCAACAAAAATTAGTTTAAAACATTACATTTCCAGATAAATAAGCACCTTGCATACATATTAAATAAAATTATAGAATACAAGTAAGAATCTTACTTCCTCCCCACAGGACTTGAGCACGGTGCAAAGTATGTCTTTCCCAGCATCATATTCAGTACGCAGTTGGGATCCCACCTCACCGTCTGGAATTTTGAGATCCTCACGAAGGTCACCATTGTCGGCCATCAAACATAGGTAACCATCATCAGAAATATCCGTCAATTGGTAATCCTCACGTTTAACATGAGGTACATCCATATTGTGTGTGGATGGACATATATCTTCATACTTTTTACCTGAAAGAAGAAAACTTTGATAATACACAAAATAATTAAAGTGGGTTTTATCTGAACTTCCTTGAACTTTGTGCTACGTAAATTTGAAACACGACATGATATAATTTCCTACTTATATTTTTCAAAATAACCTCTCCCAACTTCAAGTTCAATGCACTTGGATCCATAATATGAAAAAAAATTATAAACGAAAATTTTAATGCACAACAAAAATCTGTAAAAAAGTTTGTTTTTAATTTATTTGTTTATTTTATTCTTCCTTTAAAACCTTTAAAAACAAGTTACTGCTTGAAAATTCTTCAAGGCTATCAAAATTTTAATTTTAGAAAATTCCATTTAAATGTGATCATGCCAAAATTTTCAATAACAACCACATATTATTTTACCCTGAAACAGTGCTTTTGCATACTGTAAAAATTTAATCTGAAAAAAATTGTTTGGCATTGAATTCAATATTAAAAATCTTTAAATAGTATTTAATGTTTGATAAATAAACTATTAGTGCAATCATTATCAAATAAAATTTTGCAATAATTGTGATAATAAGTTTCTTTTCTAAAATACTGATAAACTATCTCTAAGTGACTAATATTTTACATTGAATCAACCATTATTTTAAGCTAAGGGGCAACTAAATTTTAAAATCTAATAAATTTACTAAAAAAAACAATACAATTATTTTACACTAGTTTCTATTGTAATTACTACAATAAGTAAACAAAACAAATTATAAGTTCTACATCGTTAATTGGATTCTAATAAAATTGTTTTAGTTTTCCATAAAACCACAAAAGTAAACTATGAAAACTATTTGCAGGGTTGAACAGTACACACCTTTTCTAATTTAAAAACAAAATATGCAAATAGTAATGCCATGGCCTTGTGTTAGTTCCATGATCTCACTCAAGGTCAAAGTAGGTCATAAAATACACAGGACCCCAGGGCTCCCCTGTTATTTTTTATTTTTTAACGGATTTAAATAAATTTTTGTATGCGTTATAGACACGTAAGACCTCATAATTTGAACTGAATGCTAATCATCTTTCACTTTCGGTTTCACCAGAAATGGCCCCAACTTTCTTATTTCAAATGCAACACCCTATAAATTTTTGGATATTTCAACTTGGGATTAAATTCTACGTATAATAGTTGGAGATATTACAGTTTTGAGAACTTATATATTTTTAATTTCAAAAATAAGTTTTAATTCTAGAGTGCCATTACATACCGGGAAACCGAAAAGGAAAGATTATTATTAACATTCAGTTCAAATTATGAGGTCTTAATGCATACAAAAATTTCTTTGAATCAGTTAAAAAATAAAATAAATAACAGGGGTACCCTGGGGTCCTGTGCTACCTGGTATAGTGGTAAACATGATTTTTTTTTAATTTAATAAAACTACAGTCGAATCTCTTTAAGTCGAAGTGGTAGGGGGAAGGAAAAAAATTCGAGTTATCGAATTTTATAAAAGTAAATAGGAGTTTAGTCGGGAATGCAGGTGAAGTTCGGCTTATGGAGAAATTCGAGTATGTAAGCGAGGTTCGACTTAAAGAGGTTCAACTGTATTTCTAGGGCAGCAAATTTTAACATAAAAAAAATGTTCTTATTACAAACATTATCTTTATAGTAAAATAAAAAGCTATATCCAACAGGTAAGGTTCTGTAACTACGCTGCATTTCTATGAATAGCACCACGATGTATGGTCATGCATATGATTCTTAAGAACAATTGTATCCATGGAACCCAGAAAATAATCTTATTTTTGAATTACCCAACATTGTGGTTAAAATAGATAAACCAATTCCTGCCACAAATAAACATGATTTCTTGCAAAACTACGTAATAATTGTTTGGGGAGAAATTATATAAAACTAATCGTCTCAATTTTATTTCTAGCTAAAGTAAACCTTTTAATAAATAAGTTCTACTTTTTAAGCAATTTAGACTAAATCCTGATCAAACGATCTGCTTTTGAGTTTGAGATTACATTCTTGAGTCTCAATCAGGAAGCACAACAAATGAACAATAAATTCAGCAGTTTTGTTATATGCATAAAATACGTAACATTGTTCTTTAAATAAAGTTTCTGTTTATAAACTATAATTAACCAAGCGAATGTAGTTCACATTGCTAATTGCTTTAATGTAAACCTTAAATTATGAAATTTTAATCAGCATCTAACGTAACCTAACCTCACATGTGGGTGGATCAATGCACCAATGTATTTCTACTTGCTTTTCAAAGAATAGTGACCATCTATTCTATGTGTCTTATCATTATGTACTACTAATTCGAATAAAAGTAATCTCCTCATACATCAATTTGTTTAGTATTTTGTATATTATTTTACTTCACTCTTTGGCGTAACTAGATTTCCTAATGGATAGAGCTTGATTAGAACCTGGAGGGTAGTATAACAAACACACAAACTTAAAATTAAATTCATATAGTTATAATAATAAGCTTGAGGCGTTAAAGAACATACCCGAAAATATATCGATTCCTACAAGATGTACTTTGGCATGTCCGTGCTTTCCAGTTTTGGAAGTAGACATCTCAACAATCTTACAAGGCCTAGACTTAAGCATAACGAAACCATTTTTACGTAGAGCTGAACATTGCATAGGGAAAGTGGCAGAAGCACCAGAATCTCCAGTTTCAAAATGGGTGTCTTCAATGTCAGCCATTGCTTAAGTTTTTTCGTGAACTTATAAGCTGAAAAAGACGAAAATTAATTCAGAAATTTTATAAACAAGTAGCATGGATCAAGGTAACCCCCAACAAAACCGTGTGTCCACGCGGCGGGTCGTTGAACATGTGGTTTCATCCCATCATAAAATATCGTTACTAATAAGACAATCTGACACTTTGCTTTTAACTCACCCTCGTTAATATCAACAGTAAAGTTTTACGAATACGTTTTTTAACTCGCCGGTATGAGGAATTAACAGAAAAAACACCAAATTTCTACCAAATCTGTTGCAACATGGCGCGAATGTACCGAAATGAACAAATTTAACGAAATTTTTAACTCCGGAATATTGAGTTAATTTGAATCAAATACACCTCATAAATTTTATGTTCGGTGGAAATACGTCCCATACACATTTACTTTCGTAATTAATCTTATTAAAGGTAAAATAAGCTAGAAAACTCTTTGTACTCACATGTGACAAAATGGTATTATCCAAAAGAGGTAAAGGAGCATGCGTGCTGACTTTGGTATGACACGGCACCTCTCTAAAATCCCGTAGGGGAATTTCTTTCTTAACCCAAGTAAGCCCGCAAAATTCAAATTTAATTACAGGTGAAAAAATTAAAAGTAAACTCAATTTAAGTAGTCGCATAAAATTCTTAATAAGAAATTTATTATTTTGAACACTAAATAGATTTTCATTTTCTTAACATAAACATATTTTCTTTAAAAGTTGAAAGTTTCAAACTTTTCTCGGTAATAAGTAGGGCTGGAGGCTGAACAGGCTCTGATCTATCTGTAAAGAGCTCTAAAATATGCCACAAAAATGTCTTATACAGGGTACCCGCGATAAGATATTGTACATGGGGATCTCGGTTACCTTAAGAGAATACGGAGTAGGGTAGAAAAAGTGCGAAAATGTATTCATTTTCAAAATCTTCAAGAAACTTATAAGTCTTTTGAAACTCGGTATTCTTAGGTAAGCGGACACGAGAATTACAAAGATACTCAACTTTAAACTTTGCCGCGCAAAAGAAGCTAGAGAAACGTACCCAATCAGAGAATAGTGGCACGCGACGTCATCTACCATACGGCACCGTGTAAAATACCATTTTCGAAGCGCTTTTAACTCAAATGCAGCGAAAACCACACTAGATAGGGTAAACTGTTATAGGACCAAAGTTGTAGAAAATGAAATTTCCTACCAGAAACTTCCTGACAGCATATGTCTAACTTTAATAATTTGGGCCAGAGAATTGTTTGAAGTTAGTATAAACCAATGATTCTGGAATAAAATTTGAATTCAGGGAAAACCGCGCTAAATAGAGTAAACTACTATAGAAACAAAATTGTAGAAAATAAAATTTCCTACCAGAAACTTCTGAGAGCGTATGTCTAACTGTAATCATTTGGGCCGGAGAACCGTTTAAAATTAGCATAAACAAACGATTCTAGTTTAAAATTGAAATGCAGGGAAAACCCAGCTAGATCGGGTAAAGTATTATATGAACAAAGTTGTAGAAAATTAAATGTCCCACAAGAAACTCCAGAAAAGCATGTCTAACTTTAATAATTTGGGTCTGAGAACCGTTTGAGGTTGCTTATTTGTTACTTTTGTTTCTTTTATTATTTATTTATTATAATGGAATAGACTTTTATACTGTATACCTACAGGCGAATAAGTAACACAACATAATTTTAATAAATACCATACCTACTATAATATTTGAAAATTTATTTATAAAAGTACAAAAATATTAAAGCACATCTTTCATTAAAAAAACTTTGAACAAGGTGACTTTATTGCGTGACTTTATTTTTGTGCGTGTAGAAAACTACAGACGAATCTAAAACATATTTTTCTTGAGAAAGACATAGGTACTATTATGCTATTAGTATAATACTTTATATAATGTTCAACAAAAATTAGTGATTTTATATAAATAAAGTAAAACATTAAAATACAAAGTTAATAAAAACAAAATAAAAATCCAACTATCAAAATTGTGGAAATGTAAAAAGCACAATCAAGTTAAAAGCAAAACTAAAGACTAAAGTACCTAATAAAATAACCATAACACTATAAAATTCTTATTAATGACTTTTTTTTAAGTTTTCATGCTATAGCCTATATTAATATTTATCAAAGTTAGCAATAAATTCATCCTAAAATATATTTTTGGACAGTACTAGATAAAAAAGTCTTGAAAAAACCTAGTCAAGTTGGCTGTGTTTCCATCTAACTTTAAGGCCCAGTTGTATAAAAGATTTGACTCCCAGTTCAGCTGATCCACGATCAATTGTCATGGATATGATTGTTATAACAATTGGTATCCATGACAATTGATCCTGGATCAGCTGAATTGGGGTCAAATCTTTTATACAACTGGTCCTAAGAGTTCACATTACTCAATCTTTTTTTTTATCGGCCCATGGAAAGTAAAACCTTTCCAACATTACACCTTTCTCCAAGTATTTTAGTAGCAGTGACTACATCTTCAACTGACCATATTGAATCTATCTTAGGCTCAATTTTACCATCTTTTAGTAAGGTAAATATAAAATCAAGTGCTTTATGTATTTTGTTAGGTTCTTTTTCAGCCAATATTCCTAAATGTAAACCACTTACAGCTCTATTGTTTACAATTAAAGAAGTGGGAGATATCTCTTTCATATTCCACCATGCTTTTAGTAAAGTAATTGCAGATAATTTCTTGTCATTTTGGATTATGCTATTAGCACCTATAAAAAAAACAGTTTATCGAATACTACTATTTTGATACGAATACAGGGTGTCCAAGATAAGATCGTAGTAGTCCTCAATAAACTGAACATTTCTTCTCATTTAACCGAATCTCTATCTTTTACCATTTATAAGATCCCCATGCATGAGCTCGGGTATACTTACTTATCTTGTGAACACCCTGTATAGAATTGTACCTGTTAACACAATTCTTCCTAATGGTTTTAATAAATTTTGTATTGTATTGAAAGTTTTCCCAGCTTGATTATCTATAATTAAATCAAGTCCTTTAGGACATGCCTCTTTTAGGTGTTTTTCCAAATCATCGTAACTTAAAACTTGATCAACACCATTTGATTTAACTACTCCTTCCTTTGTTTGAGAAGCTGTTCCAATTATTGTTACTCCTTCAATTGTTTTAGCTAGTTGTGTTGCAGCACATCCTACACCACCTATAATTTTCATTATAAAAAAAAGAACAACAGCTGGTTCATTATGGCACTATACTTAATAATTGGAAAACGTACCTGCACAAGATTGAATTAAAACAGTTTCGTGGGGTTTTAAGTTTCCTAATTCAAACAGACTAAAGTATGCAGTTAAATAATTAACAAATATAGCAGCTCCTTGTTCAAGATTGACATGTTCTGGCAAAGGGTAACATTTTTTGGGACTGATACGTATAATGTCTTGATATAGCCCACCTTGATAGTTGTAGCATATAACTTTTTGACCAACCTGTAGAGTATAAATATATTTAAATTTAAAGTTTATTCAAAAAAACAATTGAAATTAACACAAACGAGCAACATGAAACACTTTTATTTTTTTAAACGTAACATAGGTATACTATAGTATATATATTTTTTTTTGATATTTGGGTAGAGTTTTAACTTCAATTTACAATGAAACCAAACTATCTGAAAATTGCTAATAAATTGAAGCACGGGGGATGTTTGGAAATTTAACCAAAAACAATTGAATTGCTGCAGTTACCATACAAAAACAAAAGAAGAACTGTTTTCCTATTGGTAAATAATTTTAATTCATATTCAAAAATGGTTATAATTTAGTAGAGGTATAGTACTAAGTAAAGTAGGTAGTACCTACTTTGAGAGAGTCATCTGCTAAGTCACCGATGTTCTTTACAATACCAGCACACTCAATGCCCAAGACAAAAGGTAATTTACTATCAGTCATTAATCCTTGTCTGGTATACAAGTCTGCAAAGTTCATTCCACAAAAATGGACCTCCACTTCAACATTTTGATCCAATGGAGGAAGAGGAAATTTTTCAACCTTAACACATAAAACATAAAAGATGTTTTAGAAGAACAGATCATTTTACAATCTCATGTTAAAGATAAAGATGTGAATTCAGGTCTCCCTGTAAGTTATGAAATGCATGACATTTTTACTCTCCCCAGATCTAAACTTTATTAGCTCTTTATAGACAGCTGAACAAAGGTCCAAACTGTGGGGTTACTATTATCTATGAGTGAATGTGATGTATGTGATAGTCCGTGCACACATACCTACCTGTGTTCTGTCTGTTTACCTATATACCTATTAAATTATAATATCTGTGTTAGCTGGTACCTACTATTATCTCTGTTATTGTTAATTATATTATTTGACAATTACTTATACCTATCTACATGTCTACAGTAATAAAGATTATTATTATAAGAAATTAAGAAATTGTCTTACGTAGGTAGTACCTAAAATCTAAATAATCCTAGTATAAAGGATGTGCTTAAGATAATCCACAACAATTCACATGAAGCAATGAAAATAAAATGCAGAATTATAAAACATTGATGTTTTATCAAATAAACGTAGGACTAGGTATAGCTAGGTATAGGTACTATTTGCTTATACCGTAATGTCTAATAGGAAGTTACATACATACATAGGTGTGTACCTATTCCTGTTATCGACAACTTTATCAAACATTCTAGATACAATATTAAGTTTAGTTTATAAACAAAAATTTAAAAATCCAATGAAAAAAGTCATAAAAAACTACATAAAAATTATTCTAAAACATTTTTATAACAGCTGGTAATTTTGGTAACCCTCTCAGCACTTCCTGAAACTTAGCAATGCATAATATTTAACTTAAAAAAATACAAACCGATAGGCAGTCATAACTTCCAAATGCCTTCAGAACTACAGCTTTTGTCGAGAATTCCATTTTGAAAATTTTGAAATTAAAAACGCCCAAAAAAGTTGTAACTAAACTTGTAATGAACTACTCTGCGCAGACTTGTTTTGTTTGTACTTGAACTTGAAAATTCAAATACAAAAATTATTCAACAATTGCATAGGCGTAGTCAGTTTTTTAAAATCCGTAAAATAAATTAAGAAATTAAATATTTAAGAATAAATTTTTGTTGTTATATTTATAAAAGAGTCTACTTAACTATAAAGAGAATATTCAGTAAAATCCACATTCATATAAATAGGCGCCATTGTTCTTTTTGTATTCATTGGTTAAATTTGAATTTGCCGCCAAATTTAACCAATGAAAACAAAAAATTCGCCAAAATAAAGCCATGTCTAAAGAACTGTTTCCAACTATTGTATTACCAGCTATAAATATTACTGTGCTATTACTACGCCACTGATTTCTACGTGCCCTTGAAATTGTTTACCCCATACTACCTGAAATTTGATAGAAAAAAAAGGTCAAAGTTACAAAATTTACAGATTAGGAATGTCGGAAATTAGAGAAAAATCATCAGTTTTACCGGCAAAATATGGAGGTGGTCCTCTTGGTTTAGGTAAGAAAACGAAAATTCAAATAAATATTTTAAGGTTAGGTTAGTTTAATAATCGAACATTTTTGTAGGTGATCCCGAAGATAGTTCTTTGCGAAAAGTAGAAACCGAAGTAATGATACCCAAAAAAATGCGAGATATAGCTAAAGTGGAAAAATGTAATGAAGAAGTTAAAAAATTTTCAGAATGCTGTAAGAGTAATAGCCTATTAATGGTGGTTACATGTCGTAAAGAAAATTCAGCTTTAAAAGAATGTTTAGGAAAGTGGTATCAAGATGAAGCCTTTAAAAATCGATGCAAGAATGAATATTTACAGGAACGAAGTGAATACAGAAGAACCGGTATTAACAAAAACCAAAAATCTGGAAGACTACCTAATTCAATGTAAAAATTGTGTAAAGCGTAGCCGTAGTTTTTGTAAATTACTAGAAATAATATTAAGACTGTTTGTTAATATATTTATAAATTTATTTTATATTATTTTCTGATATTTCTCGGTTCTGTGACGGAACCCATCGACTCATAATGGTTTCATTAATTGAAAGTCGCAATATATCTTCAGGGTCTTTAATAATTAAGTCGTCAGGTAACATCAACTGGCATATTAACAATTCCTACAAAACGAAATTTTTAAATGAAGATTAGATTTTACTACCACTTACAGAGTGGCTCAAATTGGATGTAAGTATAGGGTACAATGCTTGCTGAGATACCCTTGTGCCTATACTTACATCCAATTTGGGGCCACCCCAGCACATACCTTTCCAACAGTTTGGCACAATCGATTTAATCCTAATAAATGTTTAATTTCCATAGACCTTCGACACATATCGGTTTTTCGTTCTAACGTAATGCAATTCAAAACATCTATTATTACCACAAACGAAGCATGATAAAAAGGAGGACCATCTTTATATAACACTAAAAATAAACATCTTAAAAGCAATCGATAAATGAAGTAGGTACTTACAAAAATCTCCACCAAATTTAATTCCAGATTTGACAACCCAATTTTTTGATCTAAAATAGTAATACACAGCATAATTTTGTATAAAATATTTATCAGTTTCGCTAAAAAGTTTCCAAGCACTTTGCTTTGTTAATAATTCGTTGGCGTTATAAATATTCAAACACTCTACAGAATTAAATAAAAAAAAAGCTTCTTCCAATGATAAATTAAGAACTTCTCTTAAACAACTTGAATCTACTTGATATTCTGGTTTTAGATTTGTAAAATAATCTTCGTTTTCATCTTCACTGTCCGGTACAACAATTACTTTTTTAATTGGTGCCTTTTTCCCGGCATACTTTGTTGCCCATTCCTTTCTTTGATTAAATATTCTTTTTCGAATTATTTGCGCATCATTTTCTTCTTGATTAAAAACAGGATGACCTCTTGATAAATTTGCTTTACCGAAGAATCCCATGCTGTTTAATTTTTTCATTTCCTCTTGTTCTTTGAAAACAATTGAGAAACCATTGAAATATCCAGAATATTTGTAGATTATAGTTTCTGATATGTTTATTATTGGTAATGGTGCAGATAATTGAAGATTACAATATTTCTTTGGATGTGGTTCTTTAAAATCCATACTTTCGTTTCAAATTTATAAAATTTAAAATTCCCGCTTATATTTGCAGGGTAACCACCATCAATTCTTTCCTATCTCTTTCTTACTAATTGGATAAAGGAGTGCGGCTAGCACGTGAGTTTGTTAGGTGTCATATCACGAGACTGCTCAGCTGAGTTGATTGTTAGATGTGGGAGTGATTGTTGTTAATTTGTGATTTCCTTAAAGAATTAAAAAATATGTCAGCTTCCCAAGTTCCTGCGGGGGCAGATCCCAAAATTAAAGAGATAATTACATCTTTAGATGATGATAAAATAGGTAAGTTAACTTAAATGTGTACTAACCAGTGCCCTGCCCACTTTTGGTTTTTTTGAGACACAGGTACCAGAATATGTCACTATTTTTTTTTCAAAACTACACAGTTTAGTGCCCCGGCTTCTCTTTACACGTGTTAAGTATGAAAAACATGATTTTCTATTTATAATTTCGAAAAAGAGCTCTGTACAGTTCACGTGATGACTGAACAGATTATTATACCAGAGGCTACAAAAAGTTTTTGCACACAACAATAATAGGCCTTTGGTAACATTCACTATATATTTGTAAATTTGGCCCTTTTTTTGGAGAAGTTGATTCTCTGCATTGTGTAGGGTGGAAGTGTTTGCAATAATTTAATAAAATGTGGGCTATTTCAGATATGTTGGCCGCTACGAGTGTGCTGCAGCAACAGGCGACCGATATTCGAACACAGCGGGTTAACTGGCAATCCTACTTTCAGTAAGTTCTTTGAGTGTTCTTTTCATGAAATGTGTAGCTATACATTCTCATGTATTCACATGGATTCGTTAAAATAGAAATAGGTAACCAAATCTTATCCATTTACGCCATTTCGGATGTTGGAATGTATATACCGTCTTATTTGGAGGGGCATTACTAGTTTAAGAGAAATGTAATCTGTACCAGGAACTGAAATTTGTTTAAAATTATTATTTTGTATAAATTGAGGTTATATAAATTTTCTTGCTCTACTTCTGACGGGAAGAATCACAGAACAGGAGGCTGAATAAGCATGTACTATAGGCCATTCAGTGAATATAGAAGAGTAAAAGGATTACAAAAACATTAGAGCAGAAGTATAGATACCTGTTCTATCTTCTTTCAACATGCACGTTTCACTTGTCAACTTCGATTTAAGGGTGTGCTTTGAAGGGTTGTGCTGATTATCTCGGTAAAGTGCCATGGTTTCATCACCCAGAGGTAGTATTTTTGGAATCCAGTTTAGAATAGTTTAAGTACTTCCTGTCTTGGAAAGGGACATCCATAATCATATCATGGAATACAATTCTTGGCATTTCTGGTTCTCTAATTTCGTTGTTGATCAAAACACCTCGATTTAAGGGTGTGCTTTGAAGGGTTGTGCTGATTATCTCGGTAAAGTGCTATGGTTTCATCACCCGGAGATAAAGTATTTTTGGAATTCACTTTAGAATAGTTTAAGTACTTCCTGTCTTGGAAAGGGACATCCATAATCATATCATGGAATACAATTCTTGGCACTTCTGGTTCTCTAATTTCGTTGTTGATCAAAACACCTCGATTTAAGGGTGTGCTTTGAAGGGTTGTGCTGATTATCTCGGTAAAGTGCCATGGTTTCATCACCCGGAGATAAAGTATTTTTGGAATTCACTTTAGAATAGTTTAAGTACTTCCTGTCTTGGAAAGGGACATCCATAATCATATCATGGAACACAATTCTTGGCATTTCTGGTTCTCTAATTTCGTTGTTGATCAAAACACCTCGATTTAAGGGTGTGCTTTGAAGGGTTGTGCTGATTATCACGGTAAAGTGCCATTGTTTCATCACCCGGAGATAAAGTATTTTTGGAATTCACTTTAGAATAGTTTAAGTACTTCCTGTCTTGGAAAGGGACATCCATAATCATATCATGGAATACAATTCTTGGCATTTCTGGTTCTCTAATTTCGTTGTTGATCAAAACACCTCGTTTTAAGGGTGTGCTTTGAAGGGTTGTGCTGATTATCTCGGTAAAGTGCCATGGTTTCATCACCCGGAGATAAAGTATTTTTGGAATTCACTTTAGAATAGTTTAAGTACTTCCTGTCTTGGAAAGGGACATCCATAATCATATCATGGAATACAATTCTTGGCACTTCTGGTTCTCTAATTTCGTTGTTGATCAAAACACCTCGATTTAAGGGTGTGCTTTGAAGGGTTGTGCTGATTATCTCGGTAAAGTGCCATGGTTTCATCACCCGGAGATAATGTATTTTTGGAATTCACTTTAGAATAGTTTAAGTACTTCCTGTCTTGGAAAGGGACATCCATAATCATATCATGGAACACAATTCTTGGCATTTCTGATTCTCTAATTTCGTTGTTGATCGAAACACCTCGATTTAAGGGTGTGCTTTGAAGGGTTGTGCTGATTATCTCGGTAAAGTGCCATGGTTTCATCACCCGGAGATAATGTATTTTTGGAATTCACTTTAGAATAGTTTAAGTACTTCCTGTCTTGGAAAGGGACATCCATAATCATATCATGGAACACAATTCTTGGCATTTCTGGTTCTCTAATTTCGTTGTTGATCGAAACACCTCGATTTAAGGGTGTGCTTTGAAGGGTTGTGCTGATTATCTCGGTAAAGTGCCATGGTTTCATCACCCGGAGATAAAGTATTTTTGGAATTCACTTTAGAATAGTTTAAGTACTTCCTGTCTTGGAAAGGGACATCCATAATCATATCATGAAACACAATTCTTGGCATTTCTGATTCTCTAATTTCGTTGTTGATCGAAACACCTCGATTTAAGGGTGTGCTTTGAAGGGTTCTGCTGATTATCTCGGTAAAGTGCCATGGTTTCATCACCCGGAGATAAAGTATTTTTGGAATTCACTTTAGAATAGTTTAAGTACTTCCTGTCTTGGAAAGGGACATCCATAATCATATCATGAAACACAATTCTTGGCATTTCTGATTCTCTAATTTCGTTGTTGATCGAAACACCTCGATTTAAGGGTGTGCTTTGAAGGGTTCTGCTGATTATCTCGGTAAAGTGCCATAGTTTCATCACCCGGAGATAATGTATTTTTGGAATTCACTTTAGAATAGTTTAGTACTTCCTGTCTTGGAAAGGGACATCCATAATCATATAATGGAATACAATTCTTGGCATTTTTGGTTCTCTAATTTCGTTGTTGATCAAAACACCTCGATTTAAGGGTGTGCTTTGAAGGGTTGTGCTGATTATCTCGGTAAAGTGCCATGGTTTCATCACCCGGAGATAAAGTATTTTTGGAATTCACTTTAGAATAGTTTAAGTACTTCCTGTCTTGGAAAGGGACATCCATAATCATATAATGGAATACAATTCTTGGCATTTTTGGTTCTCTAATTTCGTTGTTGATCAAAACACCTCGATTTAAGGGTGTGCTTTGAAGGGTTGTGCTGATTATCTCGGTAAAGTGCCATGGTTTCATCACCCGGAGATAAGGTATTTTTGGAATTCACTTTAGAATAGTTTAGTACTTCCTGTCTTGGAAAGGGACATCCATAATCATATAATGGAATACAATTCTTGGCATTTTTGGTTCTCTAATTTCGTTGTTGATCAAAACACCTCGATTTAAGGGTGTGCTTTGAAGGGTTGTGCTGATTATCTCGGTAAAGTGCCATGGTTTCATCACCCGGAGATAAAGTATTTTTGGAATTCACTTTAGAATAGTTTAAGTACTTCCTGTCTTGGAAAGGGACATCCATAATCATATCATGAAACACAATTCTTGGCATTTCTGATTCTCTAATTTCGTTGTTGATCGAAACACCTCGATTTAAGGGTGTGCTTTGAAGGGTTCTGCTGATTATCTCGGTAAAGTGCCATGGTTTCATCACCCGGAGATAAAGTATTTTTGGAATTCACTTTAGAATAGTTTAAGTACTTCCTGTCTTGGAAAGGGACATCCATAATCATATCATGAAACACAATTCTTGGCATTTCTGATTCTCTAATTTCGTTGTTGATCGAAACACCTCGATTTAAGGGTGTGCTTTGAAGGGTTCTGCTGATTATCTCGGTAAAGTGCCATAGTTTCATCACCCGGAGATAATGTATTTTTGGAATTCACTTTAGAATAGTTTAGTACTTCCTGTCTT
Source organism: Hemicrepidius hirtus (assembly GCA_963082805.1). Taxonomy (NCBI): domain Eukaryota; kingdom Metazoa; phylum Arthropoda; class Insecta; order Coleoptera; family Elateridae; genus Hemicrepidius; species Hemicrepidius hirtus. Next base: position 10,711,964 of record OY720161.1, read on the forward strand.
GGAAAGGGACATCCATAATCATATAATGGAATACAATTCTTGGCATTTTTGGTTCTCTAATTTCGTTGTTGATCAAAACACCTCGATTTAAGGGTGTGCTTTGAAGGGTTGTGCTGATTATCTCGGTAAAGTGCCATGGTTTCATCACCCGGAGATAAGGTATTTTTGGAATTCACTTTAGAATAGTTTAGTACTTCCTGTCTTGGAAAGGGACATCCATAATCATATAATGGAATACAATTCTTGGCATTTTTGGTTCTCTAATTTCGTTGTTGATCAAAACACCTCGATTTAAGGGTGTGCTTTGAAGGGTTGTGCTGATTATCTCGGTAAAGTGCCATGGTTTCATCACCCGGAGATAAGGTATTTTTGGAATTCACTTTAGAATAGTTTAGTACTTCCTGTCTTGGAAAGGGACATCCATAATCATATCATGAAACACAATTCTTGGCATTTCTGATTCTCTAATTTCGTTGTTGATCGAAACACCTCGATTTAAGGGTGTGCTTTGAAGGGTTCTGCTGATTATCTCGGTAAAGTGCCATAGTTTCATCACCCGGAGATAATGTATTTTTGGAATTCACTTTAGAATAGTTTAGTACTTCCTGTCTTGGAAAGGGACATCCATAATCATATAATGGAATACAATTCTTGGCATTTTTGGTTCTCTAATTTCGTTGTTGATCAAAACACCTCGATTTAAGGGTGTGCTTTGAAGGGTTGTGCTGATTATCTCGGTAAAGTGCCATGGTTTCATCACCCGGAGATAAAGTATTTTTGGAATTCACTTTAGAATAGTTTAAGTACTTCCTGTCTTGGAAAGGGACATCCATAATCATATCATGGAATACAATTCTTGGCATTTTTGGTTCTCTAATTTCGTTGTTGATCAAAACACCTCGATTTAAGGGTGTGCTTTGAAGGGTTGTGCTGATTATCTCGGTAAAGTGCCATGGTTTCATCACCCGGAGATAAGGTATTTTTGGAATTCACTTTAGAATAGTTTAGTACTTCCTGTCTTGGAAAGGGACATCCATAATCATATAATGGAATACAATTCTTGGCATTTTTGGTTCTCTAATTTCGTTGTTGATCAAAACACCTCGATTTAAGGGTGTGCTTTGAAGGGTTGTGCTGATTATCTCGGTAAAGTGCCATGGTTTCATCACCCGGAGATAAAGTATTTTTGGAATTCACTTTAGAATAGTTTAAGTACTTCCTGTCTTGGAAAGGGACGTCCATAATCATATCATGGAATACAATTCTTGGCATTTCTGGTTCTCTAATTTCGTTGTTGATCAAAACACCTCGATTTAAGGGTGTGCTTTGAAGGGTTGTGCTGATTATCTCGGTAAAGTGCCATGGTTTCATCACCCGGAGATAAAGTATTTTTGGAATTCACTTTAGAATAGTTTAAGTACTTCCTGTCTTGGAAAGGGACATCCATAATCATATCATGGAATGCAATTCTTGGCATTTCTGGTTCTCTAATTTCGTTGTTGATCAAAACACCTCGATTTAAGGGTGTGCTTTGAAGGGTTGTGCTGATTAACTCGGTAAAGTGCCATGGTTTCATCACCCGGAGATAAAGTATTTTTGGAATTCACTTTAGAATAGTTTAAGTACTTCCTGTCTTGGAAAGGGACATCCATAATCATATCATGGAATGCAATTCTTGGCATTTCTGGTTCTCTAATTTCGTTGTTGATCAAAACACCTCGATTTAAGGGTGTGCTTTGAAGGGTTGTGCTGATTAACTCGGTAAAGTGCCATGGTTTCATCACCCGGAGATAAAGTATTTTTGGAATTCACTTTAGAATAGTTTAAGTACTTCCTGTCTTGGAAAGGGACATCCATAATCATATCATGGAATGCAATTCTTGGCATTTCTGGTTCTCTAATTTCGTTGTTGATCAAAACACCTCGATTTAAGGGTGTGCTTTGAAGGGTTGTGCTGATTAACTCGGTAAAGTGCCATGGTTTCATCACCCGGAGATAAAGTATTTTTGGAATTCACTTTAGAATAGTTTAAGTACTTCCTGTCTTGGAAAGGGACATCCATAATCATATCATGGAATGCAATTCTTGGCATTTCTGGTTCTCTAATTTCGTTGTTGATCAAAACACCTCGATTTAAGGGTGTGCTTTGAAGGGTTGTGCTGATTAACTCGGTAAAGTGCCATGGTTTCATCACCCGGAGATAAAGTATTTTTGGAATTCACTTTAGAATAGTTTAAGTACTTCCTGTCTTGGAAAGGGATATCCATAATCATATCATGGAATACAATTCTTGGCACTTCTGGTTCTCTAATTTCGTTGTTGATCAAAAGACCACTAATTAAGCGTGTCCTTTGAAGGCTTGTGCTGCTTATCTCGGAAAAGTGCCATGGTTTCATCAATCAATAAAAAATATTGGTTTTCCGAACAATTTATATATTTTTTTGTTAACGCGCAAGCGTTAATATAGTGAGGTAGATGTCCACCAGGTGGCGGCGTGTGTGACGCATCTTACAAATGTACCCCTTTATTGCTTTTTAAAGTGTTTCATGTGGTGTTTTGGTAGGTACCTATTTAGATTTAAATGTCTATACCTAATCTTAATTTCAATAAATAATGAACTAAATTTACACACAGTTCAGCAATCAAAGAACGTGCCACCCATTGTCACATTAGTACGTACAATCGCCGTTAGTGGCGCCGCGCCGTTACAATTAAGGCCAATATATGGTAGTCGCCTCGAAATGTTTTCAAATCAGGTAATAGACCCTGTAAAGCTTGGTACTGTTTACGTTTCTTTCTGAGAACTAAAATACCCTTACTTCAGTCAATTGGAACGCACAAGTGCAGTTTGAGAACTACTCGGAGTTACTCCCACGTGCAATTGCAATTTTGTCTTCGCATTTAAAATGATATATTTTGCGGGGTCCAAAATTTTAACTTGTACAAAGTAAGAGTTTATCTAAGCTATTAGACTTCATTTATTGAGAGGAATATGCACTTGAGATTTGCCTGTCGAATTTGTATACACGTGTAGGTATAACAAATTGTTTTCAGGTCCCAAATGATTTCCCAAGAAGATCATAAGTTTATTGTGGCATTTGATGTTACCGAAAATATAGCACGAGAAAAGTTGTTAAGAACTGATCGAAACCAGTGTGCCAGAACATTTTTGAATTTGCTAGGGCACGTATCCAAGGATCAAACACTTCAATACATCCTTGTTTTGATTGATGATATGTTACAAGTATGTTCAATGCAAATATTTATTTTACTTAAAAAAACTTATTACGTTTATTAACAGGAAGATCGTACTCGTGTAGAAATCTTCCATGAATATGCAAATAAGACAAGGGAATCTGTTTGGGGCCCATTTCTAAACCTCTTGAATAGACAAGACGGATTTATAACTAATATGACTGCACGAATTATTGCTAAAATTGCGTGTTGGTCACAAACTCCCATGGAACGTTCTGATTTGCACTTCTACCTTACTTGGTTGAAAGACCAACTTAAAATGCAGGTACTTATATCGACTATTATTGTTATTGCATGGCATGAAATATATGATTTTATTTGATAAATAATTAAATTGATTGTGGGCTTTAAGAGAATGTGCCTACTTTTTATAAGCTGAAGAGTAATATGAAATGGGACGTTAATTATTGTCTTGACATGGTTTTATTTGATTTTATTTTTATAGGTATTGCGCAGTTTTTCTGGGATAGGTGTCTGGGACCGTTAATGCAGCCTGGGAAATATGTTTAAAATTTTTTAATCATTCACTGAGTTATAAGGGAGTAAAGTTAAGAACTTAACTTCTGTATTCTTTTAAATTTTGAAGTGGGGCGCCCCAGTGGACTTGTGAATACATATACTTGGCTGCTAGGAGAGTGGCTTTGTCGCTATCTGATTTTTCAGAGTTGTGCAGTGCAACATAGGGACATCCTCCTTCTAATAAAGGAGCAGTGTATGTTCGAAGAGATTTACGAACCACTGTTTGTATTCATGTTGCCAAATTTACCTTTTAATTTTTTGCTCATAACTATAAAATAAATGCACCGATTTTTTTTGAACATTTTTCCCAAGCTGCATCAACGGTCCCCTACAAGCCCAGAGGAAATACGCCATTTTGGACTCGCCCTGTAGGTGCGATTTTATTCTTGCGATTTTTTTTTTGTTTTCATTGCTTAAATTTGAATTTGCCGCCAAACTTAACCAATGAAAACAAAAAGAAAAATTTGCCAAAAAAAATCGCGAGTTGCTATTGTTGTTAAACATGCATGTTTTTGACCGTCCATATATGCACCAAAAAAATTACTACAAACCAACACTTTTAAAGCATGTGAAAGACAGTAATTTTATTTTCCATAGCGAACCATTATACAGTAATTACTTACTTTTTGAACATATGGTAGTATCTGCAAAGGATGCATGGCTTAGGTTTTGCTTACGCTTGAATGTACATTGTTTTGTATAACCATCATTTTATAACCGTTATTGATAATTATTCTAACTTTTAAGAAGAATATGTTTGTGTATTGTTCTTAGTTATAATTCTAGTTACTAACTTATTCTCTGTTTATTTGTTACATATAACGTTTAATGCGGTTTAATATACCGAGTGTCGTATTTAAGATGATCCCCTCCCCCTTAATGACTTGGTAACGGATTGTGATGTGATATCCAGTTTTCGTGACATGTTGTAACATCTAGCGGGCCATGTATTACAAATACTTTGTTTTTTCAATTCAATAGACAATTTCTTTTTAAGATGAAGAGAGACAAGAAGCTCTTCCCTAGCGCTATCCTTTTTTATCGGGAGTACCAACAATTCAAGCTAAATGTACTAAATTATGCAATATTTTTAGTGACTTTAGGGAATAGTGCAGATTTGTAGTGGTATACCTAGTGTTTATACAACATAACCTTACCAAACGAAAAGTCGAAGAGACAGTGCGATTTGGTAAGGTTATGTTGTATAAACACAAGGCATGCCACTACAAATTACCACTATTCACTAAAGTTACCAGAAATATTGCATAATTTAGTACATTTAGCTTGAATTGTTGGTAGTCCCGATAAAAAGGAATAGCGCTAGGGAAGAGCTTCTTGTCTCTCTTCATCTTAAAAAGAAATTGTCTATTCAATTCAAAATGTGGCCCCCTAGATGTTACAAAATGTGACGAAAACGAGATATCATATCACAATCTATTACCAAGATATTAAGGGTGGGTCGTCTAAAAGGTGTCTTTTCCAAGGTTTTCTTTACATTTACAGGTAGTTAATAATGAAGGAATTTAGTTTTCTTCCTTTGTTTTCTTAAAACTGAAACACTTGTGTACTGTCTCTATCTGCACTGGTACCGAAATGAAAATTTATATAATATTCAGTAAGTGTAGACATTTATGTAACTTTTTTCAGTATCTATGAGTGAATTAATGACTTCAGCCACCTATTTTCTTGGTTAAAATTTATGGTTAAAATTTTAGTATCACATAACCACGACCTTCTCGATTTTCGAGTCTGACGCTCTTTCCCGGCCTGTTCATATGTCAAGTTGAGGTGTAACCCGCGTGGCGCCACTTACCGGTATTCAAAACAGTCGATGGCGGTTATAATTTTGAAACTTAACTAATGACATTCAGTTTTATGGGTTAAGTTAATGTCAAAAATTGTGAATTGCCAAATATAAAATTTGTGCATTACAATATCTATAGGTATATATATATGCACTGATCGTAATCCCGAATTTTCTTCGAATAATGTCTCCAGACAATGATGTAAGAAAAATTGTAGGTGTTAAATACTATACTACCTATTATTAATGCATTTTTATCTTAAATTGTAGACATATGATAAAAGTACTCAAGCTAATTTTGTTAGTAAAGACATTGAGGGATACAGAATGCAAATACGAGCACTTAGTATAAAAATCACACGGCTAAAGGAACAGAATGCGCAGTTACAGAATACAGTGACAGAAAATCAGTTTCGAAAATTTTCATGATATCAATACTTCCCTATAGGTACCAGCGGTGGTAGGGGCAAGTAATAAGTTTTAACAAACTTTTGTAACTATAATTGTTATTATTTTCTGTAGAATTATGTACGAAAACTCAACTCAAAGTAGGTACCTAATGTTTTAAGTAGCAAAATAGCAAAGGTTTACTTCTGAGCAGTATGTTCAATAACATGTTTGTGAATAAAATGTTAAATTTTTTGCACAATTTTGATGAATTTGCTATTGTATACCATGTATAGGTACTTTAAATATATAGACTCCTTCATATTCTGACCACTATTCGCTCATGAAACTGGGCTACAAGGCAAGTCAAACTCGTATCTTTGCGGAATTCTCTTATATAAAAACATATTATAGATTGTATCTATGTCATTAGCTAAGTTTCAAATCTATATCCGCCCTCGATTATTTTACATACCGGTAAGTGGCGCCACGCGGGTTACGCCGGCGCAATGCTATTTTTCGAAAATGAACAGGCCGGGAAAGAGCGTCAGACTCGAAAATCGAGAAGGTCGTGCACATAACAAAACAAACCCATTTAAAAAAAAAGAACTGTTCCCAATTATTTCACTACACTCTTATTTTCTTCTGCTTCAACACCGTCATTTGTGTTACTTGTCAGTATCATTAGCTCTGCTCTAACACACAGTTCCAAACTAATACAGGTAGCATAGCCTGGCTGCATTGGTGTGGGTACATGAATACAGTGCTCTCATAAGCATTGTACATTCTAGTACGATGTCCTAAAGGAAGCTCAGGCCAATGCAAAGGTATATGGAGGAGATCCACCCACTGAGACTTACACTGAGGTCTCATTCAGCATTGATGAGCAACGTTCTTCTTATCAGTTAACGGTATAAATTAATGATTGATTAGGTTATAAACAAATTTAGGAAATGTTCTAATGAATATTTATTTATGAGGCTTTATGTCCATGATTTAATTTGGGATATAGGATTAGAACGTTTTTCTAATATAAAATTTAAAACATATAAGTTATGTAGGTCTTTATCTAGTACAGGGTGTAGAATTGGATTACGCAACATAGGTATTTCAATGAAAAAATCCAAAAATGTATTTTATCCTTTAATTATTTTAGAGCTAAACTATTCTGAAGTTTATTGTAGAGAAGGAAATGCTGAATCGGGACGTTCTATTGGTTTTGTATTTTAATTTTACAACAAAAAAATTGTTAAAATTGAGCTTACGTGACAGTTCTGGAATTAAAAATAGCGCACTCGTTCTGTAAATCTAAAATACAAAACCAATAAAACGTCCCTTCCCGATTCAGTAATTACTTCTCTAGAAAAAAACTTAAGAACCGTTTAGGTCTAAAATAATTAGCGTAAAAAATAAACGAGCATAACAATTTTTACATTGAACTTCCTATGGTGTGTAATGCAATTCTACACCCTGTATACAATATACAAACAAATATTTTGTAAATCTGATGTAAATGGCGTAAATTATAAAGTCTAGTGAGTGTGGTGTCTAGCAGACATGTCCAATCCATTTACAAACAAATCATTGAAGTCAAATATACAGGGTGATCAAATAATGGGATTAAACTTGATGGTTGTTGAGAATCGTATGACATACATACAAAAAAAAGCCAAGATATCCAAGAATAAGAAGATTTGTACATAATAACAGCAGGAAAATAAACAACTTTACTTTACTAAAAACTAATAATTATTATACTAAGGCCCGGTTTATTCACCTACCAGTAAAGTCCCGAGTAGCTACTTGACAATTAACTTTATAGGTTACTCGGGTAACAGGACTATATTAGTCCTGTTACCCGGGTAACCTATAGAGTTAATTGTCAAGTAGTTACTGGGGACTTTACTGGTAGGTGAATAAACCGGGCCTAAGGCCCGGTTTATTCACCTACCAGTAAAGTCCCGAGTAGCTACTTGACAATTAACTTTATAGGTTACCCGGGTAACAGGACTATATTAGTCCTGTTACCCGGGTAACCTATAGAGTTAATTGCCAAGTAGTTACTGGGGACTTTACTGGTAGGTGAATAAACCGGGCCTAAGTCAATACTAAATACAGTTGGAAGTAAATGTGGCCGTATTTATAATAAGTAGATAAATCCTTCGAACATACACTACTCCTTGACTGGAAGGAGCATATGTCTATGCTGCACTACACAAACAATGGTTCAAACAAGATCGACAGAAATGACAATACAATTTCTAGAAAGTGCAATAAGGATAAACTGAGAACCGCAACTAATGCATAGTCGACATGCACAAAAGCAGACAGCTATGATCATCGCGTTGTTTACATACCCCTTCTTTTATTTTATGAAGTGACCAATTACAGCGCTTCCAATTTCCGCGAGCATGCGCACGAAATATATTATATTAATCTTCTTTAAACCAATTTCAAAGCGGTATGCTCTGTCAAGTCAAGGAGAGTGTACCTATGTTCAAAGGATAAACCAAATATTTATAAGTTTATAATAATTATTTATTATGGTAACAGTTTTTTATAAAATGCAAAGTATTTGTGGTATATTAGAGCATGGTTTTGCTAATTGCATGAGCATTTATGTGTTTGTGTAGTTTTGAAGGTGCATGTTGGTAATAGTGAGTTTGCAAAAACAACTTTTTGTTACGTTAGGGTAAAAATTTAGTATTATATTTAATGTTATCTAACAAGAATCAGATTGTTTGGTATCCTGCATCAGAGACTTGTTTTCTAATTCAAATAAAATATTTCCGAAGCTGTATAATAGGTATAACAGTTTTAGTAGTAATAGAAGCCAAATGATCTGATCTTGTTTCAGCATAAAAAAATATTGTAATGTATTTCTTGTAGGTAGTGTAGATGCATGTTATTAATATTAAAATATTCATATTTGATAAGTATTGCAGTTCAAATTGAACTGAGAAACTTCAATCACATTTTTATTATAACTACTGAGAATTTAATTTTCTTCCAAATGATAAGATCCATTTTTTTTGACATTTGTTTTAGGGTTTGTTTCCCCCTTGAAACTCTATTTCATAACAAATCAAGTAATTTCTTTCCATTTTTGTCTCAATATTAGAAATTAATGTGTTTGAAAAATTAATCCAAAGAAATATGTTCAACAAAATATAAACCAAATTAAGAATCTAAATCATGCTTGGTAGTGGTTTTATGTTGCACGTTGAGAGGAGTTTTCCGGTCTGGCTGTGCAATCGTTGGTATTTTGTAGTAGGAGTAACCGCAGCAAGTTAAAGGTACAGTCAGTGGCGTAGTAGTGCTGCTACGCGTGTACGAATACAATGTTTTAAAACATGATCACTGCCGCATTACTAAGCCACTGGGTCAACTTTCCGGATGTTCACTTCAGGCTGAGACTTCTCTTAACGCGCCAATTGTACCATAAAACTTAAGGATATCGACTATAACTCAGTTTAATGAATTAGATTCTTAAAAAACTACTTACTGTTTAAATTTCACCACCTTTTTTGATTTAGAACAATGAATACATTCAATCAGTTGGCCGTTGTCTGCAAATGATGTTACGTATTGATGAATACAGGTTTGCATTTGTCTCTGTGGATGGTATTTCTACATTATTATCAGTTCTTTCTGGTCGTGTCAACTTCCAAGTTCAATATCAGCTGATATTTTGCCTATGGGTTCTCACATTCAATCCCTTATTGGCAGAAAAAATGAATAAATTCAATGTCATTCCCATTCTTGCTGATATTTTGAGTGATTCAGTTAAGGAAAAAGTCACCAGGATTATTTTAGCTGTTTTCCGAAATTTAATTGAAAAACCTGAAGATGGTCAAGTGTCTAAGGAACATTGTATAGCTATGGTACAATGTAAGGTATGGAAAAATTGTATACAGCTAGCCAAGGATAACCTTGCATGTGATGTGGCTTACAGATGCGTAGTGGTCAAAGTGGGGTAGGCCAGGAGCTCAAATTATAAGCTGAGTTAGGTACCACATCTTTGTTCTTCGTCGTTCTCACTCCTCATTCGCGCAAGGTTATCCTTGGCTAGCTCTTCCTATCTATTTAAATTAATAATAACAATCAACAGATGTTAAGAAAAAACCTGGTCAAGTTGGTTGTGTTTACACATAAGTTACATGGTATCACTGCCAATTAGACCAGGTTTTATAAACACCCTGTATTTTTATAAATTATTAACTAAAGGAATTTTCTGTAGGTGTTGAAACATTTAACAATTTTGGAGCAACGCAAATTTGATGATGAAGATGTAACAGGTGATGTAGAATTTTTAACTGAAAAATTACAATCATCAGTACAAGATCTTAGTTCATTCGATGAATATGCTACTGAGGTCAGTAAAATAATTAATTACAGCTTTGGTTGTGTAACAAAAATATTTTTTTTATTATAGGTAAAGTCTGGACGTCTAGAATGGTCTCCTGTACATAAGAGCAAGTTTTGGAGGGAAAATGCACAGAGATTAAATGAAAAAAATTATGAATTATTACGTATTCTTATTCATTTACTTGAAACCAGCAAAGATCCATTGGTACTAAGTGTTGCTAGTTTTGATATTGGAGAATATGTCAGACACTATCCTCGTGGAAAACAGTTAGTATTATAATTTTGCTTCTTTAATTTTTAAAATAATGTGTATTGTTTTAGTGTAATTGAACAACTAGGAGGTAAACAGCTTGTTATGCAGCTTTTAGCTCATGAAGATCCCAATGTGCGTTATGAAGCACTTTTAGCTGTACAGAAGCTTATGGTTCATAACTGGGAGTATTTGGGTAAGCAGTTAGAAAAGGAACAAAGCGGAGATTCTAAATCATCCACTGCACCAATTTCTGGTAAAGCATAATAAATACAAAATAGTATCATAGTAGTTGGTGATTGTCGTAGAGATACATTGTACAGAAATTATAATGTGAAATTAAGAATTGTATTAGACTGTCTTCTTTATTCATTGATTATTTGATATTTCTAATAAAATCATAATATTTAGTGCAATTAGAAGGGTGAAAATATGTTTGATGTTTATATCAATACAACCGTAGTATTAAAGCATGATTCTAAAAAGTATTAATATAAGCCATGTATATGTGTGAATAAAAAGCTAAAATGGACATCACGTTATTATAAAATCAAGATCATGCTTCAATTTTGTGTTATTAAATTTTTTTAATATTTTCACCCAATCAAATTTTATTTTGTATAACAGCAAATAATAATATTGTACATTCCTTATATTAGTTTATGGAATCGGTACCTAATACATGCAGTTCTTCGCAAATAAACTTAAAATTAAAAAAATATGATGTTACTTCAGAAACAAATTTAAGAGATGATACCTATACATCATGTAGATTTTCGGAATGAATAATACATTGTGAATATTTCATTCATCTTTGCCTCTTAACTTACCACTTAAATGATGAGTTAAATATTGTAGGTATGAGTATTAAAAAAGTCTAACTGTATATAAAATGTTGTTTTATTGTATTGTATGTTGTACATTTTAATTGTTATTGTTAAATTGCAAAAGTTTAGAGATTAATAAAGATTTGCTTGAAATAAAAATGTGTGTAAATATATACAGGGTGTATTATATGAGTTCAACTGACAAACTTCGAGTGCATAATTCTCTCTCTAAATACCCATACCACCACTGTAATACAGGGTGTCCCAGAAATGAATGGACAACATTTGACCACAAATTTCTGAGGTCAAAATAAGACGATTTAGCCGAACTTACCTATATACAAAAATGCATTTCTACCGAGATACAGCTCTTTGAAGATGGTGAGTGGTGACCCCCGACCTGTTTTTTTCAAAATAACTCCCAGAACGGCTTAACCTACAAACTTCCAATTCCGCACGTTTTTGTCTTTATTTGAGAGTAATAAACACAATGAGTTTGAAAAAAATTCCTATACAGGGTGTTTGTTTTTCGGGACTCTCGCCTCCTATTTTTGTTCAAAATTTTTTTGTCCGCACGCCAATGGCTTTTTTTTAGTAACAATACTTCATAGACCATTTTATTTAGAAACTTTTTTACGTCTTGTAAAATTGTGATATCTCTTATGGTTTACTCATGTTACAAAAAAAAGTCATTGGCTTGCGGACAACAAAGTTCTGAACAAAAATGGGAGGTGAGAGTCCCGAAAAACAAACAGCCTGTAAGGGATTTTTTTTCAAACTCATTGTGTTTATTACTTCCCTTGTTGAGACAAAGCACGCCAATCAGCGCCCTCCACAAAGGTCATGTGATATGACTGTTACATAGTTTGTTTGTGCTGCCCTCCAGGAAAGCTATGTAACCAAAAAATGTCATTGGAATGCCTAATAAGCTAAATACTGTAACCAAAATTATAATCAGATGCATTTTTAAAGATTTTATTTACTCATCTGACAAGTCAACAAGGCATTCTATGAATACAAATGACAAAATTTCAGTACAAATATACAATAAATTACTTAAGTACTTCTTGCTACGAGTTAAAAAGTATTTATAATACAGTGTAATACAAAATAATCTGCTTCACAATTAATGACCTCAGTATGTATGAATGCATGCATGTGCTACAAACAAATCTTAATTGTGGCATAATATAATAGGTCGGTGTGACTGGAAGAGTTATAAAAAATGCAAAATTACATTAGTACGGTATTTTTTATGAATTTAAAATTGTTTATGAAAAACAAAATTAAGTTTTTAATAAAAACTCTCCTAAAAATACTTCAATCACACAATTGCAAAAACAAAGTATACAATCGCACAAAATGGCCATGTCTAACACCATAAAGGTGGATCCGCAATTGGTGCAGGATAAGGTCAGGTTTAACCAATCATGGACTAGCAATACTAGCCTCAGATTGGTTAGATGCGGTTTACCGCGTCCCATGCCAATTGCAGATCCATCTTTAAGCTATTTATGTGCCATACAGGAGCATTTTTGCGAAGTTTTCTTTTTGTTTTCATTGGTTAAATTTGGCGGTAAATTCAAATTTGACCAATTAAAAAAAAACGCCTACATGAATGAGACTTCAGTCGTATAAAAATAGCAATTTGTATTCTAAAATTCCAATGCAATCAAATGCAATTATTTAAATAAAATTATTAAAACCAGTTGTGCAGCCACATTAATAAATTATAAAAATGTTAGTTGTAGTCCTAAGTGACTAAAATAGAAATTCGAAATTCTCTTTGCTAATAGAAAAATACTTCCAGTATTATCACATTGCTAAAACTAATTGGTAACCATCAAGGTTGTTGCATAAATTACACACACACAAAATTTACGTGTTTGCAGTTAATCAGTCATAAATATAGTAATGCAACATAATACTTTTAAAAAACTTTCTAACAGCATACTATAAGTAAACATTTACTTAATTATTTCATTGGCAATTGTTAGTTTGCTAATAAAATACATACACCATTGAAAACAGAAAAAGAATTTGTAAAATCGACACAAACACAAAGCAATCTGCAGATAATCATAATGGCAGAAATTACATTTAATTTACTCCTACACTAGCAAAAATTTCAAGGATTAAATTATTTTACCAAAATCAACAAACTTTTAAATACATAACAAATGGTTATGTAAAAACTGGGTTGGATTAGTGATGTACTCCGATTAATCTGACTAGAATATTGGAGTTGAATATTATGGTCCCATTATTTATGCTACGACTAGATTTATACAATTATAATTAGTTTTAACTGTATTGAACATTTAAATAGTTTTTATTACTATATTCAACATTTAAAGTTCTTATTAGGGGGTGATAATTGTTTATTTACTGCTTAAACCCATTTAGAATGAATATTAGGTAAGTATAGTTGTTCTGTCATAAAAGAACAAAAGGAATTTTCCCAGTTATTATTTAAGAACACTAAAAATAATGGGAAATTAGTTATAATTTTATTTTTGGGTAAACTCCGAGATACTCATAGTGGCCCGAATTAAAAGTGACCACCCTGTATAGTCAACTTCAGAGGAAGCTGTTGCATCATGATAAAAGTTTTTTATACACATGTGCATTTAGGTTTTTTCCTTTATTTTGGGCATAAAATAGGGCCACAAATTTTTGCCCAACCTTTTGAAAACCCCATATCTTTTATTGAGATGATCATTTGTTTGTTTTCTTCAGGAGTGTGATAGCAACGGATTTAAATTTCTGTAACATTTAATTTGTTGTACCAATGACAATTTAATTCACTAACATCCTATTCTATTTTCAATGGTAATTTATAATTTTTTACAGAACTTAATTAAATATTTTTGATCAATACTAATTATTATTATAATAGTAGACTTGAAGATTAATCCATGGATATTCTCTTCTTAAAGTTTCTTACTAGAACTTTTCAATAGAATTTACATTCTTATTTTTGTTAGATTTTAAAATTTAAAGCACCCATAAAGCAAAAATTTTGCTAATAAAACTAAGCTATAATTTAGTAAATAACATAAGCACCCATAAATAAAATTAGTTTGCAAACTGATAACAATTGTCAGTCAATAAAGAAGTAAAAATCGTTGCCTACACGAGAACACCCACAAACATTCAATAGAAAATAACAGGCACAAAAGCAACAATAGGTTGCCCTTACGAGTTAATAACATTTATACAAAATGCTAATGTACAACTAAATGTACCTACGTTTTAACTCTACGGCCCATTTTGACAAATCCATTTCTGCTAGGTTTGTGTCCATTTCTTGATTCAATGTTAAATCTTGCTGCAGCTTTGTTTCGTGATTCAAATACTACATCTGAATCTGTGTCACTGTCTGATATGTTTCCTTTTCGAGAATCTGCAAACACTTTACATTAATCGATTTAAAATAAATTTGACCAAGATTATATTTTATTTTTTAAATTTTTTTATACCAATGAAAAACTTGGCCAAGCGAAGGAGGCTAGAAAAACGCACCCAGTCGGAGAATAGTGGCCCGTGACGTCATATACCATATGGCAAATGTAAAATACCACTATCGAAATGCTTTAAATTGAAATGCAGCGAAAACCACACTAGATAGGGTAAAATACTATAGCATCAAAGTTGTAGACAATAAAATTTTCTAGAAGAAACTCCTGGAAAGCATATGTCTAAATTTAATAATTTGGGCCTGAAAACCATTTGAAGTTAGCATAAACTAATGATTGTAGAATAAAATTTGAATACAGGGAAAACCGCGCTAGATATGTTAAACTACTATCGAAACAAAGTTGTAGAAAATAAAATTTTCTAGCAGAAACTGCCGGGAGTGTATGTCTAACTGTATTAATTTGGGCCTGAGAAGCGTTTGAAGTTAGCATAAACCAACTATTCTGGTTTAAAATTAAAATGCAGGAAAAACCCCACTAGATAGGGTAAAATATTGTAGGAACAAAGTTGTAGAAAATAAAATTTCCTACAAGAAACTCCTGGAAAGCATATGTCTAACTTTAATAATTTGGGCCTGAGAACCGTTTGAGATTAAAATAAACCAGTAATTCTGGTTTAAAATTGCAAGACACCGAAAACGGCGCAATGTAGGTGCCATTATGGGTCAAAATGTGCAAATGATGGTTATTAGAACATATAAGAAATATAGAAAGATACCTACTTGAGGAATAATGAGAAAACCCAAAGAATACAAAATCTTTAGATTAAAAAAAAATAGAATAACGAGTGCCATTCACCGTAACATAATGAAAATGAATTTTTAGAGCCCCAGAGGGTAGCTAGTTTTTATTGTTCTATCAAACTTTATTTTTTAAAATAATCCATCCAAATAGACTTACAAGGTGGCAATTCATCAGTGTCTTCAATTAATTTATAAGTGGTGGGTTTTACAGCCAACCTTCTCTTTGTACACCAGCTGAAGCATAAATAAAGGGCTCCCCAAAATGATCCCACCAATGCAACTACGCTACAAATGACTCCTAGGACGACGTACAGTATACTCCATTTACAATCTGAATCTTCATCTGATCCAAAATATACTTTAAATAAATCCTGGAATAAAGACAAACTCTCAAACTGGTTAATGTTTATATTTGCAAACTACAATTACCTGCATCCAAAAGGCTTCACATACACAGTTGCGTGTCTGTTCATCACATACTCCGTGTCCTGAACAATTATTTTGACAAATAACTGTTTGGAGTTGGATTACAGAGAAACCCAATAAACTCTCATCCATTCGAATTTTTTGACGTAAATGTTGGACTACTTCATTTGCATCTATAGGCTTACCGGCTTCGTTTTCAACATAAAAGCTTATTACTGCTCTATTAGTTCCAAGCTCAGATCTTACATTCCGTATCTAAAAGTATAATTTCTTAAGTTAATATTTCGATCCACATTATTAAAGTAGTAACCTGTAATTTTGTACCGTCTTTAACAAGTAAAGCTAATTTTCCTTTAATAATGTTATACTGGGCTTCAGTCAAATGATTTACATCAGATTCGATAGTTATTTCAACTAAATAATAGAGTTTAGGATCGTTTTTTACTGTAATAATTACAGTGTCTGTATCGCTTAAACCCTGTTCATCATACACTGTAAGATTGAATACATATTTGCCTGCAACTGGATTGCTAAGCATCAATATCGAAGTGTCGTCAGAGCTTTCAGCAATATTTCCCATTGCTAATGAAGTATCATCTCGTATCCACTTCCATCTAACAACTTCCCAATCATCACTAGATTTAGAACCATTTATAAAAATAATATTGCGAGGTAGTTCTATGTCAAAATCGCCTCCAGCATTTGCTGTAGGTTTTTGATTTTTATCTGGAAAATATTTAGGACTATAAAAACAAAAAGAAGTAACTTCCATAAAACTTACTTTGATCAACAGTGACATAAACCACATCATTTGCAATGTTTTTATTATCATCTGTGACATACACTTTAAATATATACTGTCCTTTTGTAAGGCCTGTAACATTGGTTATGCTTAGGTTCAGATTGGCAAATACTGCTGTGGAAGGCCCTTCTACTTGTTCCCACTTAAATGCTTCTATTTTGTTATCATCTTTACTCTTGCTAGCATCAAGAACCACCCATGTTTGGGGTAAGCTAATAGTTATGTTATCACCGGCTTCAGCAACTGGTGGTTGATTAGTTGGGGGTTTAACAAACACATGAACTTCAGCAGTACTACTTTGGTTTGCACTGTCTGTGACTTTAAGAACAAATGTATACATCCCTTCTTCTAAATCGGATAATCTGAGGTATGGTGTTCTTGTATCTTGCATGTCCACAGCTTTGTCAGCATCTCCTGCACTTTTGGTCCACTCCCAAGTTGTTATATTGTGATCATCTGTACTTAAATTTCCATTCAATGTTATTTGGTTGTGCGGCAAATAAATAATTACATCTTGACCTAATCACAAAAAATTAAAAATCAATGATTATTGAAATCATTAGAAGAGATTATTCTTTGTAAGTACAAGAATCATGATTTTATTACTAAATAATCCTAATACTGTAATAATGTATAGATAGGGGTATGTTGAGGGGCATATTCAAGAATATTACCTGCATTTGCTTCTGGGGGATAATCAGTAACTTTAAGTACAGTTATATTTGCAATGCTAGAATTTGTAGCCTTATCAGTATCAGTAACCGTTAATTTGAATGTATAATTTCCTGGTCTAGTGAGGTCATTTAACTGAAGAGTGGAAGTGTCTTTCAATTGAGGTTCATACCCTAAGAAATAATTTTTTATATCATAAATTGATTTAAGCAGAAAATAATGTTGTTTACCTAAAGGCCCTTGTTGAAGTTCCCAGTGCCAAGAAACAATTCCATTGTCATCAGTAGAAGAAGATGCATCTAAAACTGCTCCTGTATTTGGTAACTTCACTGTTTGATTAGCAGGAGTAATAACAATTTGAGGAGGCTTGTTTATTCTTGAAGGGGGTAACACAGTAACATTTACGAATGTCTCTCCATAAGCATCATCACTCGATACAGTCACCTATCAATGACAATTAAATAAAACAAATTATAAAATGATTTATTATTTAAATTTACTTTGAATGTGTATAATCCTTCTGTTAGTTTGGATAATTGCATCTTATCACCATTCTGATGTTTCACAGCAGCACTGCCAGCAGGCTGAGCAAGGGACGTCCAATCATACTGATATTTTACACTTTCAGTAGCAGGTGGGTTTACAAAAGCTGTGATACTAACATCACTTTCTGGTAACTTTACTTCTTTTGACTGGGCAGTTACAGAAAGATGTTTTTTAGTTATAGGAGCACTAACATTAGTAGTTGGTAATAAACTATCTAGCAATCCTTCAGTCATTCCGCTTATGGCTTTCTCTTTTAATTCCATTGAAAGAACACAAGCACCGTTACGATTTCTTACAAAATCTTGTTTACACCTACATGTGCCTATAATATAAAGCACAGTAAAGTAAATGACGATGTATTCAAATATGCAATTACTATACCTGCGCGAGATTTGGGATAATTCTGAATACAATCTTCATTTCGCATACATGTTGCTGGTATACCAACATCGCAACCAGTGCTGTAATCATAACTAGATTCTCCCATTTCCAAAAAATTGTTATATGCAGCTTCTAATCTATGAGGATCATTAAGTAAACTAAACATCTCTCTATCAACACTTGGTTCATCATCATTTTGTATTTCTAAAAAATTTACCACCAACATAATAATATATTTCAAATTAAATCATATAAGTTTTACCTTCTTCAATAACATCTGCCCAAGAGTCATCGCCTACAGGTCTAACCAAAACCATCGAAACATGTTCCAATGAATCTGGATTAAGGCTAAGAGTAGGAGCACAAAGCTCACTGCTCACACAAGCTACATGATAACATTTATCATCAGTCATAAACGCAACATTGCATTCTTCCTTTAAGCAGCACTTTATTACACATTGCTTCAGAACAGTTACTTCTTCGACCTCTGAAAACTTGCCTACGAAAAATAATTTAATTTAATAGTCAGTTACGATAGGTACTATTTTTTGAACTCAGAAACCAAATTGAAAATTATGCAATTTTATTATAAATTGAAACAATACAATCAGTTTAATTAATTTTTGGAAAAGTTTAGCTATTAATAATTTATTTAATATTAATATTTACTCAGAAAGACTAAACACTAAACTGCTAAAATGATTACAACTGCATCAATTTATATAATGAAACCGACATCCGTTCTACATGCGTTATAGTGCAGTTAAGTGATAAATTAAAACTATACCTGCAGTTAGATTTCCACGTGGAACATAGCCCCGAAAATTCTTCTGATACAGATGTGGACATGTATTTCTAAAATTGCTTTTCCCATTTCCGTAAGTTTGAGTATTGACACAACTAATAGCGAATACTAATAAAACGGTTACAATTTGGTACGCCATTACTGCAACAAAACAAAATGCTAATTAACATATCCGCTGATAACAATTCCCCAGAGATAAGAGTATTAATGCATTATAGGACCATAACCTCCTACTTACCCTAACAATTTTTGATTTTTAGACTAATGTCAACATACGTTTTATAAGTATACATATATGAAGATTAATTCGCATTCTATTTGTATGTGTCTATATTTTGTATCTTTGATATTCTGCTGTAAAGACCAACTGCATTTTTCTTTCGGTGCTATAAAATTACCTGCAAAATTGACACTTACGTCACCGCCACTCTACCCACCTGTCACCTGTCAGTTTCATAACCAATTATTTTGCCTGCTTTGAGTTGGCGCATAGCATTTTTGTAGCTTTTTCGAGACTTTTTATGAACATCGTCATAACATACCGATTACAATCATTCGCAATCATTCTACGTCCGAAAAATAAAGAAATGTCAAACACGGGTTTGAATTTTCCCTCACAATTATACAGGGTGTTGAATTGGATTACGCACCATAGGGATTTCAATGCAAAAAAATGTATGTCAATGTATTTTCCCTGACTAATTTTTGACCAATCAGAAGGATTATACAGGGTGCCAATTTTAAGTAGTCCACCATTGGTAACTTTCTTACCTTTGGAGATGGAAAGTTGGTTAAATGAGGAAAGATTCAGTATTTTTTATGCTCATTTAGAATGCGAAATTTTATTTTTTATGGCACTTCTGGTTTAGCGAGAAATGGTGCCAACTTTTTATTTTTAAATGGAACACCCTGTATTTTTTTAAATTTTTCGATTGGAAATAATTTTGGCTTTAAAAAAGTATAGCACATATGTACAGTTAAAATTACTCATAACCATGATATTTAACTTTTATTTATATTTATTAAATTGGGATCACAATTGCCATGAAACAAAAGGGCACCAATAAGCAATATAGAAATGAACAAATGACAATTTCGTTTTACTTGTGTAGTACTACTGGTACTACTGTCACTCAAATCATATAAAATGAATTTTTCTAATAACGAGAAGGTTGACATGTTGGCGATTTACTTTTTACTTTCCCATACCACTACTGGTATAGGGAAGTATTGATATCATGAAAATTTTCGAAATCGAGATTTTCACGGAAATACGTCTTTTGGACCTCCAGGATCCCAAAAAAGTGGTCTAGAAAAAATGTCTGTCTGTGGGTGGGTGGGTGGGTGGGTGGGTGCGTGGGTATGTAACGCCTCTAACGCAAAAACTACTGGACCGATTTTGGTGAAATTTGAAATAAAGGGGTATATCGAAAATTCATCGACAAAATAAGCTTTTCAAAAAAATCCGAAACCGGAAGCGGAAGTTAGACATGTTTTTTTGGTATCATTTTTTTCAGAAGCGGAATTTTGAAAATCTGAGTAGGGGATATGAAAGAAGGGCAAAATTCAAAGGAAACAGTTTTTTACCGGACTCTCTAACTTCAAAATGGCGGTCGCTATGAATTTTTCAAAATTTCGACTTTAACGCCCCGTAACTCAAAAACCAGTTATCCGATCAGGTTCCGCAACAACTTGTTTGAAAGCCCTTTGGCTGTACTAGACTAAGAAAAAAAATTATTTACTAAATCCAAAAACGGTCGCAACGGCGCTCTTCCAAAAATTTTGAAATTTTTGAAAAATTATTACAAAAAAACTGGTCTAAGGAATTTGTTTAAATTTTCTGTACTTATGCAGCTTGGTATTAGCTACATTTTTGTTTTTTGATGAACGCCAGAATTCCACTGTGGCGCCCTCTACGAGATGTTGAAAATCGGAAATTGATGCTCCTATAGCGCCTTTATTAGTCAAAATATGAAAGAAGTTTAAATACAAAAGTTGTTCAGTATATAATTCTGGATTTTTCTAAATGTATATCACGTATACAGGGCGTTTGCTTTCCACAGTACAATACGCAACTTTGTTATTTTAAATGAAACACCCTGTATATTATTATATAATTGAACGCAAAATTTAATTGTCTATCACATAGTATAAGGTATTCATATATGTAAAATGTACGGTTGATGTGAAATTCGTGAATTTTGAATATTCACTCTGACTGAAACGAATCATGCGCGTCGGTCGGTAGCGATCGTCCGGCTTCGCCAGCTGTGATTACAACAGATACAGACGTGTCTTCTTCTGTACATTTCGAACCCGCATAGTTTCGTTTTTCTAGCTACGCATTCAAATGATTTCCAATTTTGCCTCGCGAACTACTGTTGAAGACCAAAAACGAAATGTTTATTTTGAGTATGGGAAAGTCCAGGGGAGGTTTGCACCTCCACTTTTTTGTCAAAGAAATGCAAGAGACTCGTTACAATGTTTAAGAAATACTTTTGGCAATAAGTGGATAGAGACACACGCACACGCACCTATTCAATGGCCGCCGAGATCCCCCGACTTAACACCACTAGACTTTTTTCTTTGGGGCTATGTAAAGGATAATATAATTTATAAAGAAAGATACGAGAACGTCGAGATGCTGCAAAATAAAATCCATCATGATTTATCTAGAAGGAAATTTGTTCATCTAACGCGAAGTATTCAGCGTCGAGCAGAACTCTGCGTATTCCACGAGGGAAACTGTTTCGAACAGTACTTGCAATAACTTGAATACGTATTCAAATAGTTTTATTTGATAATTATTGTTTATTTTCTTTATTGTTCCTGTTTGGTTAGGTATTGGTTTGTGCCAGGCCAATTGTGATCCCAATTTAATAAAAATAAATAAAAGTTAAATATCACGGTTATGCTTATGAGTAATTTTAATTGTACATGTGTGCTATATTTTTTTAAAGCCAAAATTATTTCCAATCGAACAATTAAAAAAAATACAGGGTGTTCCATTTAAAAATAGAAAGTTGGCACCATTTCTCGCTAAACCGGAAGTGCCATAAAAAATTAAATTTCACTTTCTAAATGAGCATAAAAAATACTGAATCTTTTCTCATTTAACCAACTTTTCATCTCCAAAGGTAACAAAGTTACCAATGGTGGACAACTTAAAATTGGCACCCTGTATATGTATTATATTTAATAATGCAATGATTTATTTAGCTTAAATAGCTATACATATTACCTACCTACATTTAACATTTGCTTATTTCATATTTTATTTCTAATTTATAATATAATATCCAATTTATACGTTTTGTACAATTTCTCTTATCTTATTTTTAAAACTACTTATTACATCTATTTGCTTAACACAATTGGGTAATTTGTTGTACATTATTAGTCCCTTGTAAAAAATAGAATTTTGGAAATTCTTGCAATTTCTTGTTCCATGCTCATGTAATTGATTAAACGTCGTTTAGGTAAGGCGGATAAATACCAGTTTTAATTTTCTGTAAGAACATTAAGACCTGCATTTTTGAAAAGTTTTCGACGTTTATCCAATCCAGTTTTTGTAGCATCACTTCTATTGAGGTATATCGATCGCATTTCAATATTATTCGCATGGCTCGATTTTGCAACATTTGTAATCTACGTTGTTCATTTTGATTTGCAAGGTAGGTAGTGTTCCGTGGTAGTACCTATATTATTGTAGATGAATAAAGGAAATGCGGTAGTATTTACTATTGTGTTGTAAATGATCATTCTGGTTTTAACTGATACTAAGTCCCTACATCGATAAAGTACCCCCAACTTTTGTGCTATCTTTTTACATATAAAGTCTAGATATGTTCTTTAAATTTTAATTGTCTATCAACTATTTATGTGCAATAAACATTATTATTATTATTTAATTTTTGACGTTTAACCAATCACATGCGAATGACAGGGATAATTTGCACTCGTGCAAATTGCCGATAATTTTTGTTTACACGAATTTACACGTTGCTACAGTTTTTTGAACAAAAAATATCCACCTACTGTTTTCTCTACAAACAGGTAGCTGCTAGATCTTTGAGAAAAATAATAACTTCAAATACACATATTATTTATCAATTTACAAATAAATCAGCTATTTAATTCAAAATTCGTTCCGGAAATTGCCGATAATTTTTTTTCCAATGCACGAGAGCGCGATTTGACATGACTCGGGATATTATACTAGTGATTATTATTTATTTTACAGCTAAGCTGTTCTGAAGCTTTTTGTAGAGAAAGGAACATTAAATAGTGACGTTTTATTGGATTGTACTTATTTTATAATTTTTTTAATATCATGAATTACATTAGCAAAATGCGTTAAAGGGCGCGATATTCATATACAATATAACAAGTGCAAGGCATATTACCGAAAATTTTTTCGCGCTGTCGCACAAGTGTTTGTTTCCATGAAAACTGCCCGATCGCGAAGCGAGAGGGCAGTTTTCAAGGGGAAACAAACACGCGTGCGACAGCAAAGGAAAAATTTTAAGTAATATGCTTTGCTCGAGGTGTATTTGTTCAGACTATCGCAGGAACCAAATAAATTTAATTATACTAATTGAACGTTTCATTATAATTTATAATTTATTTGTTGTATAACTGTCATTAATTGAATTGTGTTTCATCTAGTCGCCATCGCGGGTGATTACCGAATATCAGCACTAGTGCAATATTCGCTTTGTCAAAATTTTCAAGTAATTGTGATTTGATAGGCTGTGACGAGACAAATGCGCAACTTTCATTGGTCGACGTCTGTCAGGTGACAGGTGAATGCGATAGTCAAATTTAGACGCTCAATTTTTGCAATTTTTTCTCTCTGTAAAACTAAAGTAGGTACTAAACCAACGAAAAACAACTTCAGAACAGTTTAGCTCTGTCTAAAATAATTAGAGAAGAAAGTAACTATTCCATAAAATTTTAAAATTTCGGTTGCTTTCCACACAGTAGGTACCTACCTAACACTTTGAAAGTTTTATAAAAAATTTCTGAGTATCACAAAAACAAATGAAGCACACTACTATATGCAGAATTTTAGTCTGAATCTAAGTATGTGAAAATATACAGAGTGTTCCTATTAGATTAAAAAAAGTTAAACGTCGTATAGGTAATAAATGTCCAAAGTGCCGAAACCTCCAAAGCAACACTTCCCGACCTACCAAAACGCTGAAACAAAATTACAACCAAAACGCCGCTTGGTCATAATCTTGTTTTAGTATTCTTTCCGAGATCGTGAAAGTGTCTATTGCGAAACATTTCGCTTACTTGATATATTGTAAGGTTCGATGTGGGTTCGATGGATGCTGTCTGTGGTGTCGTTTAACATTGGTTGGTGTTTTGGACACGGTCGGCGGAATGTTCCATGTATTCGGCATTTTGGACGTTTTCGGCAAATTGGTTGTTGCATAGTAGTCGGCGATATGGACCCATTCAACGATTTGGAGATTCAGCGAAATGTCCAGACCCCAAATGGGGTGGTCAAACTCAGACCATCTGGGTCCATCATATTCTCTTGGGGGAGAGACATTAACAACATTGTGGAGGCACTTTTTGTCTATTAGCCTTGTCATTCTGGGAGTCATGTCCTTACTACTGTTGCGTAGAACCAAGTAGACCTGTAGACTGTAAGGGGAAATAAAGAAAAATTCCTGATCGTAGCCTAATTACTTTTTAAAGCTGTGCCGTGCTCGTATGTGATTGTTAAAATCGCCCGGGAATTCTACTATTGCCAATGCTTTAATTATTATGAACACAGATTGTTTTTTTTTGCAAGGGAGAACGTACCGCTATCAAGCATGACAAAAATTGTTCGTCAAGACGGCATATAGGCGCTAGAAAGGAAAAAAGTGGAGGTGCAAACCTCCCCTGGACTTTCCCATACTAAAAATAAACATTCGTTTTTGGTATTCAACAGTATTGTTCGCCACAACCGATAAACTAAACTTGAAAATTAACACAAGTGCCGATTGTGTTCATCTGCGCATGTGTGATTATTTATATTCATAGGCTGCTAGGAGTAGCCGGCGACAAGGAATTCCCGTCCCGCGCATGGTCACTTGAACATATCGGCACTTACAAATTTCACCCTAACTGTTTTAAAGTTCAAAACTCACGAATTTCTCATCAACCGTACGTTTTAGCTATATGAACACCTTATACTATGTGATAGACAATTTAATTTTGCATTCAATTATATAATAATATACAGGGTGTTTCATTTAAAATAACAAAGTTGCTTATTGTACTGTGAAAACCAAACACCCTGTATACGTGATATAAATTTAGAAAAATGCAAATCTATATACTGAACAACTTTTGTATTTAAACTTCTTTCATATTTTGACTAATAAAGGAGCTATAGGAGCATCAATTTCCGATTTTCAAAATCTCGTAGAGGGCGCCACAGTGGAATTCTGGCGTTCATCAAAAAACAAAAATGTAGCTAATACCAAGCTGCATAAGTATAGAAAATTTAAACAAATTCCTTAGACCAGTTTTTTTGTAATAATTTTTCAAAAATTTCAAATTTTTTGGAAGAGCGCCGTTGCGACCGTTTTTGGATTTGGTGAATAATTTTTTTTCTTGGTGTAGTACAGCCAAAGGGCTTCCAAATAAGTTGTTGCGGAACCTGATCAGATAACTGGTTTTTGAGTTACGGGGCGTTAAAGTCGAAATTTTGAAAAATTCATAGCGACCGCCATTTTGAAGTTAGAGAGTCCGGGTAAAGACTGTTTCCTTTCAATTATGGTCTTCTTTCATATTCCCTACTCAGATTTTCAAAATTCCGCTTCTGAAAAAAATGCTACCAAAAAAACGTGTCTAACTTCCGCTTCCGGTTTCAGATTTTTTTGAAAAGCTTATTTTGTCGATGAATTTTCGATATACCCCTTCATTTAAAATTTCATCAAAATTGGTTCACTAGTTTTTTCGTTAGAGGCGTTACATACATACCCACCCACGCACCCACGCACGCACCCACGCACGCACCCACAGACAGACATTTTTTCTAGACCACTTTTTTGGGATCCTGGAGGTCCAAAACACGTATTTCCGCGAAAATCTCGACTTCGAAAATTTTCATGATATCAATACTTCCCATATACCAGTGGTGGTATGGGAAAGTAAAAACGGAACATCCTCTAGCGGCTCGGGTGGACGTTTACGTAGTCCGATAGAGTCCGATGTGCTTTTTTGATTGGCGCATATTAATTTTTTCGACTTTTTCCCAAAGTTTCTCAAAAAATTTAGAAAAAAACTTGAAAAAAATAATATCTCGAAAAGTTAACGAGTTAGCAGAGCGTGGCTTAGGTCAATCGAAGGAGCACGTCGGGCTCTATCCGACTGCGTAAATGTCTACCTATGGCCAGCTTCATTCTTCTAACTCTTGCGAGTTATATGGTCCTTCCAATTTTGATTTTGATAGGTTCTCTCTGTGGTGCCATCTATTAGATAATAATCAGCAACATCAATATTGGAACGGCCATATAACTGCTAAGAGTTAGGAGAATGAAGCTAACCATGGTCCACCATGTGTGAATTCCACCCGAGCCGCTAGTGGGCGCTTCGTGAGTTTCCTTTCTAGTATCATGACACTATTCCTTTCTAGCACCTATGTTCCGTCTGGTTCCGCCTTCCCGAGGACACCTGGTTGCCTATTCTCGAACTTACATGTTAAAAGCATGGCCAACTTCATTCTCCTAACTCATAACTCATATGAGTTATGTGGCCGTTCCAATTTTGATTTTGACAGGTCCTCTCTGTGGTGCCATATATTCGATAATAATCAGCAATTATTTTTTAAGATTTAAAATGCATGGTAGTTTCATATACACCCCGAGAGGGCACCACAGGGAGGATCTGTTAAAATCAAAATTGGTCCGGCCAAGTGTATCGTGGTCCGGCCATATCACTCGTAAGAGTTAGGAGAATTAAGCTGGCCATCTTAAATTTGTCATGGGATAAACGTCATTTCCCGTATGGGATTTGATCAACTGCCAGGAAAGCAGCCAGCTGATTGGCTAATTTTTTTCTTGCAAGTTTATGAATAGGTGCCCTGGTAGAATAATTTCAAAAGTTTGGTTAGTAGAACTGGAAAATGTTTTTTTTATATTAAATAGAAAAAAATATATTGTTCTTACGGCCCCTTATTAAAATGTCAAAAATAAAAAAAAACAAAATATAGGTACTTAATGCATATGACGCAAAAGTTGGATAAAACAAACGATAAGATAATAGAAACAATGCACAATTATTATTCATTACTTTTTCCCATAAATTGCTTGTACTTGCCTGTGATTAGAAATAGGACGGTCGATAGTATTTTTTGTATTGTTTAAACTAAAGAATCGATAACTATTAAGTAATAATAAAATTTATTACTACTTATCGTTTAAAGATTAAATTGATTCAACATTTTTCTATTACTAGTGGCGTTTAGGAAGGTTTAAATAGAAATAGAGTATAAAACTTGGCAGGGTTTGCCAGTTAATCGTCAACTTTGTTGGCTACTAGACGTATACTAATAGGTAGTGATTCATAAAAAGTGGGCTGTGCGTACTTATTATAATTAAACAATTGTATCTTCGTTACTCTACTTAATAAAATTTAGTAACATCCATTTAAACATGTCTCAGCCATCCTACAGTTTGAGAAAAGTGAAATTTGAAAGTTTAGGTCAGTATAAATTTTTTTGCAAATTTTGCGTGACTAGTATCCCATTTTTTTTGTGCCTATTTTAAATTATAACTATCGATTTTGTTTTTATTTACCCAAATTATAATAAAATATGACCATCATTTAAAATGTTTGTTATAACTACCTATTATCACTGTTTGAATGTTATTTTAGTAGGTATAGGTTTATTATAGATCATGTTAGATATTATCGAAGGTGTTTCAAATGTTAACCTTGCAATTTTTATTTCATTGCATGTAAAAATGTCAATGTATTTAAAAACAAGCTGACCTTTTAATTACATTTTTTCTTTCAATTCCTTTTACGAAATAGCTACTACTTAGGTAATTCAAGATTCAAGTTTAGGCGTAAGAAATTAAACGAATTGTATTAACCACGTGTAAAGTTTAATTTTGGCGCGAAACAACATATGGGTTGGGTAGGTACTACTACGCCAACTTAGTTTTTTTATGTTCTAAATAGAGCGTTTTAAATACTAATTGATACCTACCTAGGTAGTTCCAAAAATCAAAAACATATTTCTGAATTGGTTCCATTTGTGCAACAAAAGACTTCCTAACGGAATACTTCCCAAAAAAAGGAAAAACTATAAATCCGAAATTTCAAAAAAAGTTCTATTGTAAGTTTAGCTATCATCTTATACAGGACCCTAAAGTAAACATGCGATAGTCATTAATTTAGGATAGCGAAAAGTACCTACAGTACCTTTCAGCCTGTACTGAACTCTGTGCAAAATTTATAGAATTTGAATGGTGACCGTAGTACTAGTCCTCAATACGCTGAACATTTCTCTCATTTAATCGAATCTCTATATCTTACCGTTTACGAGAACCCGTAGCATGCGCTCCTTATCTTGGACACCCTGTATATCGTATATACTACATTATACAATACAGTATTTAATTACATTATTTATTTATTTATTTCACCATGTACTTTTTTCGCGTTAAATCCGTCCAAATCTACCTGACAAATTTGCAAAAAGAAAACAAGCTGTTCTGGTAGTCACTCAATGACTTATGACGAAAAATCTGTAGTAAGGGCAAAAAAGAGGAAGTGCCCATAGTACATATTTAACATTTCCCCAAAAATGTAGTACTTTTTAGTATCTGCAAAGTACAGATGGGATCTTATTTTCAATGTTGACAATATTTTTTTTCTTCAAGCGTATCATAATATCCGTATTGTTGTACAGAACTGGCTATGTAGAAGGAAGTCATTTTGTTAATAGTCAAATAATGAAAATAATGTTACTAGTACAATAATGTGTTTACGTATCCATGGCAACGGCACTATTTTGCCCATAGCTCCGCCCCCAAGGTTGGTAGAGGGGAGAGCGTTGTCCTGTCGAAATGGCTTTTTAGGAAATATTTATTTACAGAATAGTATATTATATTATTAGGAGTAGAAAGAGTTCTTTTTGTGTTGAGCTCATATTGCGGCCGAGGCGCACGCGCCGAGGCTGTGCAAGTGAGCGAAACACAAATAAGACGTTCTACTCCGAATAATATATACTATTTTTTCTTCAAGTGTAAAAATATTCTGTTGCTGTGAATAAATATTTCCTAAAAAGTCATTTCGACAGGACAACGCTCTCCCTTCTACCAAGCTTGGGGGCGGAGCTATGGGCAAAATACTGCCGTTGCCATGGATACGTAAACACATTATTGTACTAGTAACATTATTTTCATTTTTTGACTAGTAACAAAATGACTTCCTTCTACATAGCCAGTTCTGTACAACAATACGGATATTATGATACGCTTGAAGAAAAAAAGAATATTTTTACACTTGAAGAAAAAATAGTATATATTATTCGGAGTAGAACGTCTTATTTGTGTTTCGCTCACTTGCACAGCCTCGGCGCGTGCGCCTCGGCCGCAATATGAGCTCAACACAAAAAGAACTCTTTCTACTCCTAATAATATAATATACTATTGTTCAGTTGAGTTAAACGGTTGGATACATTTTCCCCCATACCAAAGTGATATACAATTACTACCTACTTACTCTTTGCCTATACGTAAGTTTAGCTTAACTTTGTTAATTGGGGACTAGGGCCAAGGGTTTGGATATCAGTATTTCCAACTGTCTGTTTTGGTTGGACCAAGGTATCTTCGGATAGCAAACAAATTCAGATAGATAGTGCACTGATCAAAATGTGAAAATCAAATTTTCTTGCTTTTCTAGCTAAACGTCGAAACGTTATAATTATTATACTTAGGTAAACTTGGTGACAAAAATAGAATTTGTTTAAATCATTTGTCCTTACTAATAAATAAATAACTCGTGTAACACTGTACGTGTTTACAATTTTACAGAACATATATTCTAAATCATATGAAAATGGTATAAATCATTAAAGTATAGGGTAACGGGGGGGAATTCCGGCCACGCGGGTATTTCCGGCCATCTAATAATTCATAGGCGGTTAAGCGTATACGCATGGGCCCGCTAAACTCACATGGAAATCACCCCATAAGTGTACTTTCCCGGGAGTAACGTGATCCAACAGGTGACTGTATAGTTATACACAAAAAACTGAAAACGTCATTGTTGTTATAAGGAAATAATAATTTTGAAGGTATGTATAACATCCTTTCTAAAATACTAGAGTAATATTTTTTAACCAACCTGCAGTTAGAAGGGTGTGTAATGAAAAAATGAAACCGATTTTAACATAATATTCATACGTTTTGCAGTAATGATAATTTTAATGAATTATGTAAATGGGGGTAATACCGGTCACGCTTATTACCATACTTAGGAGTAAGGTTTCTTTGCCGAAAAAGGCAACGAGGAAAAAACAACATGCCGAGATATTCAACAACCTACCAAAGACACTTCAGATGAGAACAGCTTTGAAGAAAGTATGAAAATGAGATAACTGAAGATGTGTGCCTTGTGGTATGTCGGAAGTATGGAAAATATGAAATTTGGATCAGATGTAGAGTGTGTGGTCAATGGGCCCATAAGGCATGTACCAGTCAAGAATAAAGAAAGACTACGTTTGCGACCATTGTGAATGAAGGAGTAATACCGACATGTGGCCGCAATTACCCCCAAAATGCGGGTAATTCCGGCCAATGCAGAGTTTGTTTTAAAGTTGTAACAAAATTGTTGTGTTACATTTCTTTCTGTAAATCAATAAAGGTTTGTTGCAGAAACATATGACATATTTATTTTTACTTATAACGATATATTTTATTAGATAGCGTAGTCGTAATCCCCAAAATTGCTTAGGGGGCCGCCATTCCCCTCAGCTACCCTACACTACGTCCGTACGTTGACAAATAATAATTATGTATGTAACATTAAATACTTTACGAAACTGAAAATTAAAATAAACAGCCCATATAAATATGTTCAGAATATTTATTATTTTTATGTAAATATGTAATTAATTTTGAGTGTTTGCTCATATGCTCATCTAGAGAGCAATGTTTAAGGATGATTAGATATGAGATAAAAAAATACTTACAGCAAATGTTCAAATTGACCACCATTTACATCGATCAACTTTTTCTCATAATCTATTTGGTCTACTTTGTATCTGTAAACTTAAACATTTTGAACATTTTCTGTAGAAAGTATTTTTGTTGCATTACATTTACCCATTAGAACAGTTTTTGTTTTCTTACCTTTTCTGAATGCACCAATAAGTTGTTTGGGATGACGTACACCAAATCAAAATAATTTTTTCTGCCTAAACTATGGCAGATATTGTAATCAAACAAGAGACAAAAAACGTGTAAAATGAGAAGTTCTGTCAGTATTAAAAGTTTAGAAGGTATTGGATAAACCGTTAAAAAGAACGAGCTCTTTGATAGATGGATGATGAAGTTTTGGCCAACTACGTAACACTTACGAGCAAAAAGTTATGTCAAAAGTACTTTTTGTCAGTACAGATTAACAAATCAAACCCCATCCCTATCCTGAAAGCATTATTTTGTTATTTAAAAAAATAGAAATTTTTGAACATCTTGACTCTCGTTTTATAATAAAGTACTTTTGGATATTATGTAAGGTTGGCTAGATCTTCCTATTTTGGTCTCAGGCATATACGTGCTAACGCTTTGCATAGACCTCTTTCAGGGACACCCTGTATAAATTCCACAATTATTATTCAAAAAATAGTTAACTTTACGTTTTAAATATTCACGATTTTGCTCTTTGACAGAAACTGCCTGTAAATTGCTGTGAAATTGATTCTTTTAGCTAGTACCTAAAAGTCACTAGATGTTTTGAAAATAGTATATTATATTATTAGGAGTAGAAAGAGTTCTTTTTGTGTTGAGCTCATATTGCGGCCGAGGCGCACGCGCCGAGGCTGTGCAAGTGAGCGAAACACAAATAAGACGTTCTACTCCGAATAATATATACTATTTTTTCTTCAAGTGTAAAAATATTCTGTTGCTGTAAATAAATATTTCCTAAAAAGTCATTTCCACAGGACAACGCTCTCCCCTCTACCAACCTTGGGGGCGGAGCTATGGGCAAAATACTGTCGTTGCCATGGATATGTAAACACATTATTGTACTAGTAACATTATTTTCATTTTTTGACTATTAACAAAATGACTTCCTTCTACATAGCCAGTTCTGTACAACAATACGGATATTATGATACGCTTGAAGAAAAACATTTTTCTGAAAGTAGCCCTGTATCCAAAAATCCATTCGTTTCAGGTTGGGGAAGGAACTGTGAAAAATGCCTGCTTACAATACTTATTCCTCCTCTTTTTTAACTTTCGGTGCTGAAGTTGCGGATGAATTTAATCTGGACGATGACCCAGAGATCGTCGCTTGTCGCTTCTATTCTATTCCGATAGGTTTGTAATTCCATTCCACCTTCCCTTTTCTTCTTCGGTTTTCATAACTTTATCTTCTAAAGTTCTCCTAGTTCCTTCCTGCTTGCTATTTTCCGTAGGTACTACCTAGACATCTTGTCTTGAATACTTTTTACTCTATTCTTTGTAATTCTGTTCATGTACCTTATCTGTGCCTCTGTTACGTTATATCTTATATGGGGTGACATTCAGGTTCTTTTAATGAATTAAAAAATTTTTTTCGTCCCTAGATATTTTCTTGTTCTTTCTACTTCGACTTCATATCTTCATAAACTGTTAAAGTTCACATCTAACATACCTACCTACCTGTTAATGGTCCATTAATTTTATGTTATGGAACCTTGTCGTTTTTACTAGGATCCTATTTTAGTTTGGTTTTGATTATACTATTGTATTCGTCGCAAGACCTCTTGGTTCATTTTTCTTTCCATTAATTATATTTGTATCGTGCATGGATCCATAACTCAAAAGTCTGTAGTATTTTATCTACCTACGTATTGTTTCTTTAAAATACAATAAATTTGAAAAGACGTAGTGTAGCGTAGTCACGACCTTCTTGATTTGAAATTAAAACGACCCTCTCGATTTTTGAGACTTACCTACTCGAAAATCGAGAGGGTCGTTTTTATTTTTCCTCTTGCTACTCACATTCTTGTCCTCAAATATTTGTAATAATTGCAAACTATTTTTATTTTGGTGATATGTTTGTTATGATATTGACGATATTGGCCAATATTGTGAAAGGCCGGGGAATCCCATTATGCTATCCTTATCTGTACTAGTACTAACCTGGACATTTTATAACTCTAGTATCATGAAATAAATAAAACTCACAGATTAATAGAGATATTAATTTTTTCTACATAATACTAATAATTCATTACCTACTGACTCACCAGTTAGTACTTTGTAACAATGTAACAGCCTACAAAATAAAATTTCCATTATTACTCAATAGCTTGATAAAATAATAATCAATCACAAACGTGTAAATAGCAGAAATTACAATTTAATGGTCGAAGAAAAAGTACTATAGTAGCTATTCTTATTACACAATAGAGGTCATTGATGATAGATTGATTCGTAGCGCTTTCCCAGATCTCGTGCCTCACCTGTTTCAATAATATTCCGAAAGCTGGTTCTGGACCTAAGCCTTAGCTACAGCTAGGGCGTTAGGTTCTTCATTAGTACCCTTGATTCCACTATGGCCTGGAACCCATACCAATGCAGACAGTATTGCTCATTGTTCTGCCGATTTTCTCAATATAGCCATAGATTGGATATCTACGACCTTTGTAGGCTCAGGAACTTCAAAATGAACACAATCAAAGGAAGCAGAATTTCTGACCTGATACCTTCACTGCGTATGTACTAAGTACAATGTTGGGATATCCTCTTGAGCTGTATTAATGGCACATTGTTCCAAAACGACTACTGTAAGCTGTTGAAAAGTATCTAGAACAGTTAGTAGGTTTCATATGTTTTCGATGGGTCTGGGTTCAGAAGTAGCCGGTCCATCAATGAAATTGGGTATTCTTCCACAAACCAGAAATCCCCTTGTCTGGTGCTCTACTTAAGTGTTTTGGACCTTATTTTGATGCATTGAAATATTAACTAATCATCTGAAAAGCACCAATGGCAACTATTCCATTCGCCAATTTGATGTTAGATGGAACGCCAGCGGATATCTTCTAGCCTTTGTTTCGTCAATTGTAGCTTTCGAATTGACTTCCTCGACCACAAATTGCTGCCTTACTCTTCTGAGTTCATTAGGTACTTACTGCTGTTTAGGTAGTTGCTGCGCGCCCTCGATTGTTTGTCGTTGAGTATAGGTTCGGAGATCAAACCTTGGACACAACAGAAGGGTTCACTCATTAAATACGCTAGGTAGATCATTTAAGGGGCAGCCGGCCGGTGGCCAGTGTATGGAAATCAGAACTTTCTTGATTTTCAAGACTTGACGTTAAGTCATACGTTATACTTACTAACTTCTAGGGTTCTTTGATTTTTTGTTTATTGAACCCTACAACCTTCCTACTACATGTCCAATTCTTTCCATTTTCGTAGTCGAAGGCTATTTGATATTGGATGATATTAAGGATGAAATACTATTTCGTATCCTGTATTAACTTAAAATATTTTACTAAATAGTGTAGATCGGTACACCAATACCATCCACATTAATACATACAGATCATTGATTTCTTCTATTAGATAGTAGTATCTACTACTCTTTAAATCATTTGAATGTTTGAATACTAAACAGATAATTTTTGCAGATACGACCACACAAGATCTCTTAAAAGAAGCAGTTGAAGCACGAAACTTTGCATATGCACCATACAGCAAGTTTAAAGTTGGAGCATGTCTACTATCTGAAGATGGAACAAAATTTAGAGGGTGCAATGTTGAAAATTCCGCCTCTGGAGCAATTTGTGCTGAAAGGACAGCCTACGTTAAAGCAATAAGTGAAGGAAAGGCGAAGTTTATTGCGGTCGCGGTTATTGCGTTACAAGAAAAATACACCACTACGCCTTGTGGGGTTTGTCGTCAGTTTATGAGCGAGTTTGGAAATGTTGCTATATACATGGCAAAACCAAGTTTAGAGGAAATTTTTGTGTCTAGTTTGGATCAACTATTACCTTGTCAGTTTCAATGTAATTCTGACTTTACGTTTGAATAATATTTCATTTATTATTAATGATCCAATTAGAACTATTATTAGATTCGAATGCCCGAAGCAAAATAGTAGAATAGGCAACCCAAATAACAAATTAAATATCTATCTAGATTGCTACATATTTAATAACGAAACAATACAAAAATTCTAGAATAAAAAAGAACCACAGAAAATTGAATAAGCGCGAGAGTACCTACTAACTACTACTACCTACCTACTACATACCTACCTGCCTACTACCTATATAATTTTTAGTTAGTATCAAAATTATTCACAGCTATTTTTGAATCTCTTTTAATTATTATCCAGGCAGATATTTAATTTGTAATTTGGGTTGCCTATTCTACTATTTTGCTTGGGCTATTCTAGTTATTAGAAGGTAGGTACTAAGTAGTAGGAACTAATTACAGGTTTGTCATAATATATAGGTACAGAAGTTTATTATAAGTTGTTGCTGTAACATAGCTGAATTAAAGAATTCCATAGATTAGATATTAGTAAAGAGAAGTATACGTAGCTATATTAAATACATGTAAATAATTGTTATAACTATCAATGATATAACTGTGGATATAACTATAAGTAGATATACTTAGGCCCAATTGCACCGGTTACACTTAAATAATAAGCGTCGCTTAAAAATTTAATTACTATGGATACAATTGTCACTAAGAATTGTATCCATGGCAATTCAACTTTTAAGTGACGCTTATTATTTAAGTGTAACCGGTGCAATTGAGCCCTAGTATTTTATTTCCAATGAGTATTGTTTCATAGGTACCTAAACGTCATTCCCAGAGA
Organism: Hemicrepidius hirtus; assembly: GCA_963082805.1. NCBI lineage: Eukaryota > Metazoa > Arthropoda > Insecta > Coleoptera > Elateridae > Hemicrepidius > Hemicrepidius hirtus. Next base: position 10,748,289 of record OY720161.1, read on the forward strand.
CCGCGACAAAACCACGGGACACATGGGATCTGTGATTGGTTGCATGCAGCCCGCGCAAGCAAGCAACCAATCACAGATCCTGCCATGTGCCACGTGGTTTTGTTTACATGCTAGTCGCGGTCTCCGGGAATGATGTTTATATATATAGGTAATACCATTGAATATAGTAGTAGGTCAGAATGTTTATTCCAATGGTAAAGATTGTGCCTAGTTTTGTCATCTGTAAAAGGGCCGGTAGATGGGGCAGTAATATAATATTCAGATTTTTTCGGATGCATTAATCATTTGTCAACAAGGGTTTTAATCTGTGGATTTTTTTCCTTGTTACAACTTTCACTCAACAGAGTGCAATGACGTACATAGATACCGTAGATACCGGCATTTATTAACTGCGTTCGCCGTTCGGAAATATCCGAATGAGAGCCGATCGAGCAACTGCGGATTTTGGTCACGTGGTTTCCAATCATGTCAAGTTAGGTTCATAGGTTAGGTTATAACATTTCGCAGTCATAATATTGAGGTGCTGGTTAAAATTTATGCCTGTATTATCTTTGGTGTATGCAAGGCCCCACTCCAAGAGTATATCTTGATACACTAATTGTGGAGTTACAAGATGCAGAAACTAACAAGATACTGAAAGAGGAGGTCGTGAAGGTATGTATTATTAAATTATAATTATTACTGTTAGCGTTGGATCATAACCAGCACATTTCTTATTGTATATTTTAGATGCAGTAGGTATATGCAACAACTATTTTAGATAACATATTAAAAGAACGAAAGGCTGAGAGCGTGTGTGCGCCGAAGACAAAAAAATAATTTGGACAAAAATGATCGCACTGGTTTGTGAATACAACTAGTTGAAGAACATGAAGAAGCTCAGAGAAGTCTAAAAAATATGTTTGGTCAAAAATTGCTCAGAAAATCAACTGCACTGGTACTTCTAATGTTACATGGCAACAATGTGATAGGTACCAAATGGAAAGGATTGAATAACACTTATAAAGATATTAAAGAACACAATTCCACTAGTGGTAGAAATAGAAAAAAATGGGAATACTTATATCTAATGCATAAAATTATATACAAAAGCCTGAAATTTCAGCACCCGAGCAGCTGCAGGAATCGGAAAACAGTTCAACATCTGAAGAACCTGCTTTCAAGAAAACAAAATATTAATCCACATAGGTACATGAAGAAACATAATAACATTGTGTCAAATGTTGAAAGGCGACATCGTGAAAGGATGGATCAAGAAAACAAGTTTCTGGATACATTCTAAGAATTGGTGAAGGTGCCTATTGAGTAAGAATAAGAAGTGTGCATATACCATAATGTGAATTAAAATGTTTCAGGTTTATAATATAATTTAATAATATTAATAATTACTAGTATAATAGGTATATCACTATACTTACTCCAATAATGAGTTAATAAACAATAAATAAATAGCACAATTTTTTTTATTTTATTAAATAACTTAAGACGATTAATTATAAAAGGAATAAATGTGCTAGTAGTGGAAAAAATAGTACCTATATAAACGACGGTAGAGAAAACTTATCAGCTCGGCTGAGAAAAATGTCTTCTCTACCTTGGTGTATAATATACTATTATGCACTCAAAATGTTTCTCATTGTGAATTATATTCTGCACAACTGGTCACTTCAATAATCATGGCTTCGTCGAAATAATGAAAAGCAGCAGAAATTGTGATTTAATGATAATGCAGTCATACAAATATAGGAAATGCGGAATGTTAAAAAAACTACCATGAAGCAGTATCCCGGAACAGTGTGTACGTCAGAAAATATGAAAACAAGTTCCTATAAACATGGGTCCAGAAATGCTTCCTAAAGGAGCTGGGGCCCTGTGAAGATACTATCCAAAACTTTGTTTTTATTTAATATCTCAGAAAGTATTCGAGATACAGCGATCAGTTTTGGCATGCGAGTTAGTGTTAGAAGCGCCATTATAACGTGCTAACAACTAAAACGATAATCTGGCAGGGACGTGCGAAAATAGGGGGGAGGGCGACCATTTCCCCCCCCCCCCATTTTTTATTAGCAACTATTCCGAATTTTTTAAATTAGGAATCTATTACATAGTCAAAATTACATAAAAAAGGTCCTCTTCTTAGAAACCCGTAGGAGCAACCATGTCCAAAGAAAATTGCTTCAAAAATTATATGCATGAAAAAACAAAAATTTTCATGCACATAATTTTTCTCGGACACGGTTGCTTCTACGGGTTTCTAACAAGAGGACCTTTTTTATGTAATTTTGTCTAAATAATAGATTCCTAATTTAAAAAATTCGGAATAGTTGCTAATAAAAAAATGGGGGGGGGCAGGGGTCTCCCTCCCCCGTATTTCTGCACGTCCCTGGCAGATTTTCGTTTTGGTTGTTAGCACGTTATAATAGCCCTGTTAACACTAACTCGCATGCCAAAGTTGATCGATGTATCTCGAACACTTTCTGAGATATTAAATAAAAAGCAAGTTTTGGATAGTATTTTCACACGGCTCCAGCTGCTTTAGGAAGCATTTCCGGACCCATGTTTATGGAAACTTTATTTCATATTTTCTGACGTAGAATGGCCTCCAGAAATTAATGACTGTAGTTTAAAAACACCCTGTATAGCCCGCGCATTTTACACGTCCATATTTGGTAAGGTACCTACACTTAGGCACAAATTACACCGGCCGCTCAAGAGTTAAAAATGTTTCCTTATTTATTTTACTGTCTGGGTAAAAGTGCAGATGACAATAAGGCAATACATTTTCCCATTTTATTGTGTTTACCTTAATTTAATGAACTGGTTAATGCAAAGTTACCAACATTTAATGAACTTTAGCTTTATTTATTATATTAGTAGGAGAAACATACTTTATGTACCTAATTCTTCATTTCAAAGAACACCCACTGAAATACAAGTTGAAGAGAAATAAAACGTTTATAAAAATGTCTTCTCTTACGAACATTTACGCAATCTACTGAAGCGGAACTGCTCTTATCAAAAGAACTGTAAGCCCGAAATGTTATGCAAAAAAATATCAAATTATAACATAAACTATGAAGCAGGAATAATGCTAAAATATGAATAAACATTGGGTAATATGCAAAATATGAAACTTTTATCAGTTTTATGCTACTTTCAAAAATAACATAAAAATTAGAAAATACACTGAAAAACATGTTTATTTTTACAATTTGTTGTTACAATAAATCACTAACAATTTCTCTAGATTTTCAGGCAGAAGCCCTTGTCTTTTATCGGTCAATATATTTTTGAAATCACAGGATGTTACTGGCGCAAATTAAAAATTCGAAATATGATCATGTTTAATTTCTGAAATTTATTTTTCTTTGCTAAAAACTAATTTATGTTGCTATTGATCTTCTTACAATAAGAGAACAATCAAAGGATTGTTCTTAGTATAGGTTCTTATTTTTTGTAGCTAATCCGAGAGCCACTTAAAACCCTACCTTGGACAGATTATACCGAGAAATGCTACAGGATTTAGAAACATTATGATGCTTTCCAAAAATATTCTCAAGAACTTTTTTAATATTACTTTTACGAAAGTTATTTTAAAAATTAAAGAAAATATGAAATAACTATAGAAATCTTTATAAAAATATGAACTAAATATGAAGATTTTTATAAAATATGAAAATTTTTCGTAAATATAAAAACAACCAAAATATAATGAAATATGAAAAATTTTATTGCACTAATTAAATGTATCTATATCTACTACCAGAGGTGAAAATTCTAAATTTCGGAACAATCTAAGCATTTTTGAAGAATATGAAATTTCATAAATTTCCGGGCTCTAGTAATGAGAAAGCTAAGCTATTAAACTGAAACAAATTATAATTAATAAAGGAAAAATAGTTTTATAAGCTTTAGAAAAAAGGGCCATACTACCTATAGGTTTTTTGTAGAGAAAAAATTCTGCGTTTTCTCATGCATTCATTTTTAATTTTATAGTTTTTCAAAGGCTGAGTAATGAAAAAATAGGTAAAACCAGTGGTAAAGCTGTTTTGACGAAAATCTCTAGTGCCTTGAAATGGAGTTGACAACTGCCGTTCAGTGATATCTTATTGTTACCATTTCCTAAATAATCGCATTTTATGATTTCCAGTTTTTTTCGTATTAAATAAACGTTGACAGTACAAGGCGGCATTCTGATGAACAATAGATTGTCATTCCAAGGCACTGCAGATAGGATTTATTATTTTTTGATTTCCCGGTTTCTGAACAAACGTCATGCAAACCTCTTGGCATTTCCGATTGATTTTGCGTAAACTTTTTTTTTTAGCAATTTTATCGATTTTAAATTTTATACATTAACTTTTGGGTTGCTATAATAAAATTATGGTTCATTTGTATAAATACGAAATATTCAGTGTAATGCCATTCCGCAAAGGCGCCCTCTGTAGATGGATAGCGGTGACAGTTGTTATTGTAAATTGTATATTTTTGAAATTACTAAATTTTAGGGGCGACACCTATCGAAAATGTTTGGCGTAACTTTAAACGGCCGCTACGGTGGCGCCCACTGGAAAATAACGGCCGTGGAACATTCTCAAAGTTGGGCGCTGGTATAAGCATTCTGTCCTACTACTATATTCAATGGTAATACGTAGATTAAATCATTTTGGAAATTGTAGATAGTAGGAGTAGGTACGTATGTAGATTGGTGATCTACAGCACTTAAGCCACTTTTACGGCTTCATTGTGTACCTATTACCTTTTAACAATATTTTTTTAAAAACTATGGACCCCTGTAGATATTATGTAATAAGAAAAAAACTGGTAGTATCTACTCGACACTTTATAAATTGTGGATTAGTAAGTATAGGTATGGTAAAAACTGAATAAAAGTAATGTGCAGTAAAAGACACGTGTTAATTATCGATTAGGTTACTTAACAGTGTTTATCCACAACCGGGCTTTATCTCGACACCAGATTGTTCTGGAATTACCATATTCTCCAGAAGTTAAGCCAGGGATATGCCAGGTTGAAATAGTTGTTGGTACCTATCCCATCATAAATAGAAAATCCAACCTCAAGACATACTGCACCATAATTCTTTACAAATCTCTAATTAGACCCTAGATAATATAAGGAAGTTTGGCATGGGGAAACTCATCTACGTAAATCTAATCTTTAGAAAATTTAAGTCCTTGAAAATAAAGTTATGAGGAATTTCAAACAATCAACTTCAGCAGAAGTTACAAGTCAGCAATATTGCAAGGTACCAACCATCAATTTCCACCCCAACGTCGGTACACAACTACCAGAGTGCTGAAGTACCTATATCAATTAGAACGTAAGCATATTCATATCAGGTTAAAACGACAACTAGGTAGTACCGCATGTTTCAACAAGCTCCTGCACAACCCTGGAACACTCTAGGAAGTAATGGTGTAGGTACCCTCGAGGGACATTGAGATATCGTTGATCAACGATAAGTATGTCAATGTTAGGTCCGTAAATTTTATAACCATACCATGCAAAACAAATTGTATTTGTTGAACTAGTTCAAATAAAAGAAAAACAAATAATAGTCTCTGGCGCAAACGGTCTGTTTCAGCCCTCGTATGGTTCGCAGGTCTCTCTAAGCTCGGTCTACAAGCTTCCATCCCAACTGGTGTCTTTTATAAAAAAAACAATTAATATGCTAGATGATACCTATTTAAAAAATGGCAAGGTCTTTACATCAATAAAATTTCGTGAACCTATCTTAAGTTTTGCTGTGACTATTGGACTGTTCCATCCTTGAGCTGAATTAGCCATATTTGCGCCCTTGATATACCGAGTGGGTATTTTCAAAGCCGAACATAGGGGAATTGCATTGTAACTGATCTTTATATAGATTCCTGCTCGCCATTTAAACCCACAAGGATGGTAATGTCTTTGTTATAAAAACCTTCTGCTCTACTGAATACTCGCTATTATTCATATTATTTGATATTAATAACCGAAACATCGACTGATTTCAAATAATTTAATTGACAGATAAAAAAAAGTTGACAATCATAGCAACCTATATTATTTCAAAATAGCATTATTTCATAATTTTTTTTACAGAAAAAGATAACTAAGTACTAACATTTATTGGTACCATCAGATGCGCTGTATTTTTGTCGTTCTATTCATACCATTACCATCCTTGTGGGTTTAAATGGCGAGCAGGAATCTATATAAAGGTTACTTACAATGCAATTCCCCTATGTTCGGTTTTGAAAGTACCCAGACGGTATAAATAATTACCTACTAAAATGTCACTTGAAATGTATAATAAGGTAGGTATATAATAAAGTACATTTTGTATTGAATGAGCATAATTTAACTTTTCTGAAATCGATTAACCACAAGAGAAGCTCGGTTTCTGAATTAATGTTGATTAAGTAGGTAGGATAGAAGGAAGTGATTCTTTAGGAGAAATGGTAAAGTCATGAATATGGCTTTCTGAGATAGATATATAAGAATAAATAATTCATATACCTACTTTATTAGACGTAGGTACTAATATAAGAAAGTTTAAATTAATGTAAACGTACACCTTGTAATTTTTTTATTTACTTACTAAGATGGAGAATTTCAGTTAAGCTAACATTAATAACATTTTAATATTGATCTTCATTCTGCTATTAAATATTTTATTTTACTTATCTAAGTTTATTCACATAAGGGACAGTTTATCAACTCCGTGTTAAGATAATTAACGGTCAATTGTCGTGGATACGAAGTGTTACAAGAATCGTATCCATGACACTTGACAGTTGGGTTGTTGGGTAGCTTAACAAGGAGTTAACTACGGATTGATAAACCGGACCTAAATGTGATAATTAACTTTTTCCAATTGTGCTAACAATTTAAGAAACATTTTTATTATCATCTGTGACATAAAGTTTAAATAAATACTGTCCCCTTGTAAGGCCCGTAACATTAGTTATACCTAAGTTGACGTTGCTGAAAATAGCTGTCGAAGGCCCATCTACTTGTTCCCATTTGAATATTTCTATTTCTTTGTCATCTTTGCTTTTGCTAGCACTCAGAACTGTCCATGTTTGTGACAAAACAATAGGTGGTTGATTAATTGGTGGTTTAACAAATACATGAACTTCAGCAGAGCTACTTTGATTTGCACTATCAGTTACTGTAAGAACAAATGAATACATCCCTTCCTCTAGATAAGATAATAAAAGATATGGTGTTCTTGTATTTTGCATGTCCACAAATTTATCAGCAAATCCTGCAGCTTGGGTCCACTTCCAAGATATTATATTGTGATCATCTCCACTTAAGTTTCCACTGAGCGTTATTTGATTGTTTGGAAGATAAACAATTACGTCTGGGCCTGAATCATAAAGAAATTAAAAATTAATGATTGTTCGCGGTTTAAATCTTTAAGGAGTTAATTTATATCATACCTGCATTTGCTTCTGGTGGATAATCAATAATTTTAAGTACGGTTACGGTTGCAGTACTAGAGTTAGTAGCTTTATCACTGTCAGTAATTGTTAACTTGAACGTATAAGTTCCTGGTAAAGTGAGATCATTTAGTTGAAGAGTAGGAGTATCTTTCAATTGAGGTTCATACCCTAAGAAACAATTTTTCTATCATTAATTGATTTAAGCAGAAAATAATGTTGTTTACCTAAAGGCCCTTGTTGAAGTTCCCAGTGCCAAGAAACAATTTCATTGTCATCAGTAGAAGAAGATGCATCTAAAACTGCTTCTGTTTTTGGTAATTTTATTGTTTGTTTAGCAGGAGTAATAACAATCTGAGGAGGCTTATTTATGGCTTTGTCTTTCATTTCCATTGAAAGAATGCAAACACCATCAAGATTTCTTATAAAATCTTGTTTACATCTACAGGTGCCTGTAATACAAAGCACAATAGCTACTAAGTAATTGAAGATGCATTAAAACATGTAGTTACTATACCTGCTCGAGATTTAGGATAATTCTGAATACAGTCTTCATTTCGCATACATGTAGCTGGTATACCAACATCACAACCAATGCTGTAATCATAACTAGATTCTCCAATTTCTAAAATATTGTTATATGCAGCTTCTAATCTAAGAGGATCATTAAGTAAACTAAACATCTCTCTATCAACACTAGGTTCATCATCATTTTGTATTTCTAAAAAAAATATTATTAACATAATACATTTAAAATTAAATCAGATAAGCTTTACTTTCTTTAATAACATCTGCCCAAGAGCCATCGCCTACAGGTCTAACCAAAACCATTGAAACATTTTCGAAAGATTCTGGATTAAGGCTGAGAGTAGGAGCGCAAAGCTCGTTGCTCACACAAGCTAAATGATAACATTGATCATCTGCCATAAAGGCAACATTGCATTTTTCCTTTAAGCAGCACTTTATTACACATTGCTTCAGAACACTCACGTCGTAGACCTTTGCAAATGTGCCTACCAAAGAAAAGTTATATTTTATTAACAAAAGATACATAAGTAATACTATACATTATTTCTCAATAATCTTTATACCTGCAGTTAAATTTCCACGAGGAACGTAGCCCCGAAACGTTTTCTGATATACATTTGGACAAGAACTTCGTAAATTGGCATTTACATTTTCATAAAAATGAGTATGGGCACAATTAACGCTAAGTGCTAATAATAAGATAGTTAGAATTAGGCACGTCATTTCACGAAGAAAACATGTAGCTACTGAATATTCCAAAAAAACATATCCGCTGATAATATAATTCCAGATAGAGGATAATATTAGTACCTACATAAAGCGGTTATCGTCACTTCCACACTCCCGATAATATATTTTATTACAGCTGCTTCTCAAATTGTGGCAGAGGGGTGGGAAGCCTGTAATAGGAGAGAACTTCAAATAAAAAATGTTTCATCAGAACCACAGCAAGAACGAACTAAACGAACGAATTAAAAAAAATCTGGAACTAATAGTACCTATAGAAACTAAAATGGTCCCAGACCAGGCTGGACACAGCAATAAATTATTAGTTCCCTGAAACTGAATTTTTGGACCTAATAAATACAATATTTTCAGAACCAAATAATATACCTAGTCACTACAATCTTTATTATTAAACTTATACAGGGTGTTGGAATGAAGCAACACAGGAATTTCAATGGTAAAATTTTAAATTTTTATTTTGAAATCCCCAATTGCAACTTCAAATACCTCGGTCAAGGGTTAAAGTAATTAAGTACCTACATTAATTTTATGCTGCTTTCATACTGCAATTAAAATTTTTTAGGTACAAGTGGTACAACATTATTATTTTTAAATGTAGCGTAAAAGTAGCTAAAACGCTAATTCGTAAGTATAAGCTACAGAGTAATATAGCTTAGCTACATGAAAGAAAAAGTAGCTCATAGCGTGGCTAAGCTACAACATTTATATCATAGCTTACAGTAAGTGTAGCGAGTTTCTATGATATGATAATATGGAAGGCACCTACTCTTTTATATCCTCCCCCTACGACAGTATTATTTGGGTGATTATTGTGATACCTATTGATAATTTTCATTACCGATAATATTAGCGTGTTTCGTTTAAGATTTATGTATTTCATAATTGGCGAATGTGGAGTGTCTTTGTTTCCAAGATTAAAACAAAATGTAAAAACCCCTTACCACAAAATGATTTCCCGAAATTAGTTTTGGTTACCGCTTCCAGTGATAAGAGGTTTTTACAATTTGCTTTGTTTCCAAACCACGGTCCCCGAGGATTATAGAATATTACGGAAGTTTAATTATCCGGTTTAGTAAGTAGGTATAGGTACCTACTATCTAGTTATTACCCAAATCATAATAGAAAATCAAGTTATAGATATTGTCAACGAATATGTAGGTAGTAGTATACCTATAGAATATATCATCAAGTTAGGGAAAGAAAACCAAACCGCCGAAATAACGAAAAGAATAGGACCGGTAATACTGATATGTCTACATTTGAGATATTTTTAGAAATAATACAGCGTCTGAAGGGGGTCGCTGTAAGTAAGCGGTGGGGTGGTCTAGAAGCTCTGATTTTGAGGTAATACCAAATACCATTAATCATGCCAGAATATATTATACAGCATACTTAAACAAGATAAATAAATAATAAAAAACTGTTGTGAGGTGGCGGCGGTCGTCGCACTCTAGGGAGTAGCGCCTAAGGAACGTTAAGTATTCAGGGGTACCGATTCTCCAGTTCATGCGCCCTGAACACAAATCACAACTTGAAGTTGTACCTATATTATGTTATATGACTTATGAGTTCAAAAAAGTTTACTTTTTTGTACGAGTGGGATAGCGCGCGAACGTATAAGTAGTACATTCCGACTCCTAGCATATACAACTTGCAGGTGTATGATATGAACTCGAGAATCAGTTTACCCTGTAGGCTATTCACGTAGGCAACTCGTTTGATAGCCAATCCATAGCTTCCTCAAGACAATTTCCTTTTTTGGCACTTGTAAGGAGAATGTGCCACTAAAATTGATATGAATTAGTAAAACCTAGGAACCAAAAACTTCGTCATATACAACCATACAGCATACCTTTCTGTTCAGTAGTTCATGAAGTCGTAATTTGTATATAATTTCTTCCTTTGTCATAGAATTGGGTAAATCTTGTTTATTACCAAGTACTAGTAGAATCGTGTTATCACTTTCATATCTACAAAACTATAAATACATCATCACATGTGGATAATTGCCAGTGTGGCTTGTACATATTAATTTACCAAGCGTTTTATTTCCCATTCTGCTTCTTCAATACCTTTTCGATCAGTAGAATCAATTACAAATATTACAGCTTGACACTTTTCATAATATTCATGCCAAAGGCGTCGTACGCAGTCACGACCCGCCGAAACATCCCAGATTAGAAAATTAATATTTTTGTATATTAACTTCTCAACATTATACCCAATCGTTGATATCGTCGTTACATCTTCTCCTAGTAGTACTGCTTTATAAAGTAATGTAGTTTTTCCAACATTGTCAAGTCCCACTGAAAATTAAGATATTAAATTTAAATTACGGAGTACATTCAACTCAACCTATACCCATGAGAATATGAATATCGTTTTTGGCATACAGTCGGGGAAAATAGCTTGATACTGCGACACCCATATATTATATTTTTTAATATCTATCTATTTACTATCGCTTCTGAGAAATACCAATCAATTACAACAGATAAACAAACATTTCTATTTTGACCTCCACGTATTGTTGCGCAAAAGTACTGTGGCGACATCTAGCGGCACATTAAGAAATTTGAAACAAATGATGAATTACTCCGATTTCATTATTTTTCACGGTTTATTATTTATAGTTAGATATCTTACAAGGCAGTCCCGGTTTAACCTAACTTCGGGCCCTGGGCGCTGGAGATTTAGGGGCCCCCTTCATTGCTATTCGTTGTCAGTTTTTTTTAAGAAGTAAACACATGCTTTAATTATTATTGTAAATGTAAATTATGTAAGTTCTCTTTGGTTTCATCAACATCTCTTTTATATTTCTCGCATAAAATATTAATCGACATGTATAGCGACGTGTATAGCGTATGAAATTTCAGATTATTTTCGGAAAATAAGTAAATTAATTAGCGGACGTACTTTATATATATATTTTTTATATTTTTGTTCTAACTATTATGAAGTACCGGGCCCCCTGCGGGGCCCGGGCCCCCGCCCCAAGCGCTCATAGGATAAACCGGGGCTGTTACAAGGCTGTGTTTTTTTATTGTGCCCTATGTGAAATTATTCTCCTGTATCTTTGATAAAGTCCAGGATGTCCTTGTAGGAGATGACCTGGAGTTCCAATGTTATGTATTCTAAGCCAGGACATGGATAAGTACTTTTTTTAGTTCCTTGTTAATTTTTTTAAAAGAAAATTGAAAATTCATTCATCTTTGCTAATTAATTACTTCCCTCATAAAACACAAACTACCCTTAGTAACCGTTTATTTACTTTCATCTCTACCATTATTTTAATAAAAGTACCAACATTTTATTATACAGATTCATTTATTCTTAGTTCTAGGAATATATGACTACATACATGTACTATTTAAGAAATTTTACTTTTGCTTACACTAATTATTTTTTTAATCTTTGCTTAAACAGTCTTGAATGCTCTTTGTTTCTTTTTTTACAAATTTACCAAAAGGGACACCAACCAATATAACATTGACATAAATTTTCATTACTTGTAGCTTGTTGAATAAGTAATTCTACTTGTCTGGCAATGGTAACATTTTCTTCTTGTGGGAAATCACGGCCCGTTAATTTTTCCCTTACTCTTGTAATAATTGCAAGAGCTTTCTTACTGACAGCTTCTGTATGAGAACCATCACCAATCATTTCAGTGGCAGGCAAACCTTTCTTAGAGACATTCAAACTTAACGAACCCAATTCTTGTTCCTGGGATGATGTTCCAGAAAGTGACCCAACATCGTTAGTATTTGAACGATTATTGCGACCAGCGTCAATTAATCTCCAATTTAATAACGGGTCATAAACAAACGCTTCCAATACTGCCATTAAGCTATCCTTATTATGGTGTAGCACAGCCATCACAGATTCACATGTTCGACGATACGTTCCTTCGATACCTGTTACTTCCATAGCATTAATAAGCATACGAGTTAATCTAAATGGTATCTTTTCTGGGAATTTTTCACGAGTCATAGCAACTTCAAAACAATCTCCAAAATCAATATGCAAGATTTTTCCACTCATCCGATCCAACATTAAATTGGATGGATGACGATCACCAAGACCCAAGATGTATCCAATCATTGACATCACAGCTAATGATCTGGTATAATTAGTTCGGCGGTCAAACCAAACTTCTGATGAAGGACTCTTCAACCATAACAGACGTGCTAAATCATCCCCATGTGTATGTTCCAGGGCATGTTCAAATACTTCAACTTTTTGCATTAATGTGAGATGATCGTAATCAGGAGCCATGCGTAACATAATACGATGTTCTATATTTAACAGAATTTTTTTCTTTTCTCTGTAGTCTCTAATTAATGTATGTAAAGTATCACAATGGGGTACCCATCCAATAAGGCCTGAGTTAGTACTAAGGGGTATAACGGCATAACGTTGAATAGTTAGGTTTCTTCTGAATGTATCTGGGTCTTTAAGCAACAGTGTATTTACAAGGCCAAAGAGCTGCATTACTCTTTCATCTTGACGGAGATCTTCATGACCTTTTAGTAAGAACATGTAATCCTTTCCATTGCTGCCACGAATTAGTAATTTACGGGGTCTTTGTTTGGATGTTATAACCTGAATACAAAAATTTATTTGAATAATTTTCAAGTACAGAGAGTATGGTTATATCACAAGAAGTGAAAAATTAATTAAAAATTAAAGGAAAGGTAGTGTAATGGTGGATACGTAATTGATGCGGAACGCTGTAAACCACATCCTAATCAATTACAGACTATACGGCATTCTAGTTTGCAATTGGTTAGATGAGGCTTGTACAACTCCATGTATACAGTAGCAGGGGCGTCAGCGTTACCACCCGGTTGCATATGACCTAACGCCGAAATGTTCTTATTGGTCTGCTGTTAATGGGTGGAGGGTGACGGTCCTGTGTGAAACCGGCTAAAGATGGATTCGCAATTGCCGCGTCACGCAGCATGCGGGACGCGGTCAACCGTTTCTAACAAATCTGTCTGTGGTTGGTTAGGTGCGGTTTACCGCGTGCCGTGTAACGCGCTAATTGCGGATGCTTGCAATTCATTATTGACGTGGCACGCCGCATGTAACCAATCGCAGACTATAATTTGTGATTGGTTAGATGGAGCTTACCATGTATCACATATTCACATACAGCGTCACCCGCCACCTGGTAGCAGCAGACCAATGACGTTGCATATTATCTAATGCGGAAATTTTGTCATTGGTCTGCTGCTAATAGGTGGGGGGTGACGCTGCTCTGTGAAACCGACTTACCATGTCAAGATGGATATACATCTAACCAATCACAGACTATAATGAATGGTTAGATGTTGCTTACCGCGTCAATTGCGTATCCACTCTTAAGAAATCAGAAAGAATGGAGAAAGAAAAAAGAAAAACTCAGTGGAAGAATAGGAACTTGGTGGTAAAAAAACATGTAAAAACGGACAGTGTGGAGAAAACTACTTCTCTTTTTCCTGTCTCTATATAAAAAAACAATGGAAGGAGGTGTTGGAAACCATATTGGAAAAACGCATTCAGTACAACAATTACAATACAAAAGGCTTTGAAAGAGAAGAGATGTGGAAAACTTTCACACCTATGAGAGTTAATTTTATTATTTACACTCACCTGTAATGAACTTTGAATGTAAGCTATTCGGACAATAGGTTGTCCTGGACAGTAACTTCCTGGAACAGCCAGTTCCAAATCACGACAAACCAAGAGATTTGGTGAAACATATTGCAATTCCAAGGATGTTAATTGTGGTAATTGACGTGAAATACGACGAAATACATGATAGTACAAATCCCAGGCATGATTAAGATCTCGACTATTACCTGACACCTATGAAAAAAAAATTGTTATTCTGTTTCAATGTTGAATTATCATTGATTACTTTAAATCTTTGGCATCGATCTTGAGCTTCTGCTAAATCACGACCATAAGCTTGATTGAAGCTTGTTTCCTTCAGAGTTTGGGGACCTCTTTCCATAACAGCGTGCAAAGGTTCTAGCACATCAAACATACCCTTGATGTCTTGCTCACCAAAGAATAATCTGCAGAAATTAGTTTTGTTATAAAAGAAGGGGGACCATAGTCCCCTTGATCTAATAACTTTTTTTGAATTTTTAGAAAACTTACCTAGAAGCTTCTTCTAATCCTTCATGCCACATCTCATGCCATAAAATAGCAACACGAACAAGCTCTTCTGAAGCCATTAAAGCTTGATTGACCAGTGTTGGGGAATGTTCACTCATAGATTTGAGTATTTTATTTGCAGCATTTCGTCTTAACATTGAAGTACTTTTAGAAGCAACAGAAAGCGGATATATTAAAGCCTGTAATTACATTAAATGTAAACTTCTCGGATAGGTACATTAATTTTCACTAACTTACTTGTGGATATGATTTGCCAATGTCAATAAGCAAATGATGAATGAGTCGGGATACTAATGCTCTTGGAGTGTCGATCCGAGCAATAAGTTGAGGAATAACTTGCAACCAGGTATTTTTTTCAATTAACCGGATACCCTCTACTATAGCATCATGGACTTCAGGCCATTGTCCATAGTCAAACCACAAAGTCAAAAGACGTAACGTGTCTTGCAAAGAACTTCCCTTCGAAAGGTTTATTGATCTAAAACAAGTATTTTGATTAAAGATTTAAAATACACTTCAATTTTCTCTTTACCTAAAAAAACCTTGGACAGCTAAAACTGTATACCGAATTACATCATTCGTTTTATCACCTTTGGCACTAGAGACTTGCCCTGAGTTTCTAAGGGCGGTTTCATTTTTATAAAACAAAACTGTTTCAAAATTCATATATGCCCATGAATGCCAAGCCTTATACCAAAGTGGATCATGTTCTGTAGCTTGTTGGAAAGATCTTAAGATTACACCAATAGATTGTTCTTTAACCCCTTCTAATGATTCCTGCCATTCTCCTAATTTTAGGTAACACCTAGAAACAATAATTAAACATATTGTAGTTAAAAATTAATTTAATATTTACGAACCTTGCTAACAGCCTTCGCCTATCATCATGTGTTACATCCTCGCTGCTAGTTTGTTGAGTATAATCTCGAAGGAAGTTTGATAATTGTTGGTATGCCTCTTGTTTCTTTCCAGCAATCCACAGATGTTTTGTATATGCAAATGTAACTTGTGGTTGGTTACAAGGTAAAGCCTGTTCAGGATTTAGAGTTGGATCATAACCCAATAGCATCACTAAGGTCTTTTGTGATAACATCTATAAAAAATTAGATTTAGTAGGTAGGTATAACAAGTACTTTTACAAGAAGAAACAAAAGTTTAAGATATTCGAAAGAGTAACAAGCAATAGAGATACTTACTAAAGATCCACTTTTACGACATAGGGCAGCATATTTAAGCCATGTATGCATGTCTTCTTGGGGACTAAGAACCAATGAGTGAACTTGTATAATTTTTTGCCAATCTTCAGCATGTCTTTGGCCTGCTTGTAATCTCTGCCACCACATAGTACAAAGAGTAGGACGCCTTTCAGGTACAAGTCTGTATTGTATAACTTCCTCCATTTCAGCAAGCATTTGTACTGTTACCATGGCCCCATAAGCTCTTTGATATGATTCTCCTGCCATTGCTGTTAGTTCAGTGTCTAAAAGATCTCGCGCCATGTCAATATATTGTTGTGCCTAAAAATGACAAACATTTAAATATTAATTTCATGAAATGTAGATACACTGAAAAATTTGCAGCAGTATAGGGATCAAAGATTTGGTACAAATATTTGTCTGTGGCGGTTTTGATGTAAATTCGTAAAAAAATTCGGGAATCCCAAAAATTGTTAAAAACATATTCCAGAATGAAGCGGGTGACAGGACAGGGGGGGGGCGAATATTTATTTTTGAGAGATTACAAAAGAGTTGTGATTGGAAAAGAGTTAGCAAATATGGGAAAGAAAATCGGAATTAAAAAATTATATAGGAAGGCATTCAATAAAGAGGTAAGATTTTTATTGGAAGAACAACAGATGGTATTGAGTAAAAAAAAGAAAGACTAAAATAGATGGTGACGGAAAGGTTGATAGACAAGAATAAAAAACAATTATCTAAGAAATAATACCTACCTCATCATACTGTTCCTTATGTATGGCAATAACAGCTCTGTAGAATGCACCATCTTGTGTATCTCGAGGAATAACTTTCACATACCTAGAAAAATAATTAAGAATGAGATTGAAAAATAAATCTCTGTTCTTGCATTTCCTGTAATTAGTTGACCTAAGCACTACTTACTTTTCCATCGACTCCCAATCCTGCAAACCCCAACAAGAAACTGCAGCCAGTCTTCCAGCTTTTTGTTTATTATTATCAGTTAATGTTGTAAATCTTGTTTCAACAACATTTCTTAGGCTGTTCCATTCTCCAAGAGATTCCAAACATCTGTAAGATAAGGGCAATGTCTTACAGAGTGTTCAGAAACAATTTATTGATATTTTAGGTATAGATTCAGAAGGATAATTTGTTTGCTAAATGTACAAGTAAATTAGTTTGCTCTTTAATATTCAAATTATTGAATAGTGTGTTAGTGTTAGTGATAAAGTGGTATAAGAAAAGTAAAACTATGTGGGATAGTGACTATATTATTGCAAATAGAAAAATGAAAAATAAACAATATTGCAGGATGTAGATAGTAGACGCACTGTAAGAATAAGCAACTGTGAGTTAATCGCTTTTCAATGCCCTAAATAGAAAGTGAACGTTTTTATAGTCTAAGGGTTCCCAGGCCCAAATTATTAAAGTTAGACATACGCTTTCCCGCAATTTTTTGTAGGAAATTTTATTTTCTACAACTTTGGTCTTATGTCATTTTCACCTATCTTGGGCGGTTTTTGCTGTGTTTCAATTTTAAATCAGAATCGCTGCTTTATGCTAACTGCAAACGGTTCTCAGGCTCAAATTATTAAAGTTAGACATACGCTTTCCCGGAGTTTTTTGTAGGAAATTTTATTTTCTACAATTTTCGTCTTAAGTTATTTTCACCTATTCTGGGCGGTTTTCGCTGTGTTTCAATTTTAAATCAGAATCACTGGTTTATGCTAACTGTAAACGGTTCTCAGGTCCAAATTATTAAAGTTAGACAAATGCTTGCCGGGAATTTTTTGTAGGAAATTTTATTTTCTATGCCCATAACTTGAGCTTGACCACTGGAGAAGTGGTCAAGCTTCAGGGATCTAATTACTCAATTCAAATTTGTTGTAAAAATTACAAATAAAACTCACCTCATTTGGCCTAGACAAGCTTCCTCATTATCTGTGGCTTCCAGTTTGTCTTTGTACAGATTTAAAGCTTTGTCCCAATTATGAAGTTTCTCATACCAATGTACTTGTACTTGAATCTCGGTGCTTCTTTGCATAACATGTTGTAATAACCCTTCTGCTGCTTCCTTTTGTTGAAGTTTATTGTTAATAGATATGAGAGCTTCAACGACTTGACTGCTGGCATCCCTTTGGAATTCTTCTTCTTTGTAATGCAATGCTTTTGCATAAGCTCTAAAATAAAATTTTATTTAGCATTTTCGATACTAAAACAAAGTAAATTTCAAAACCAACCTGCAATGCATTGCACGTTCTCCTAGAAGTTGTGGATCAAGTGGTAACGGTCCTTTATCACAGTGTTCCATGAACTCTGCTAAATTTAATATTGTTTGAGTTATTTCCGGTAAATCAGGAACCATTAATGCTTGTTCTAAACTACTTATAAGCTCCTTTTGCATAACTTCATTCAGTTCCGTCCAACAACTAACAAACGCAACATTGAATAAATCTTTAGGTAATTGGGAATAAGTCTGAGCTAATGATAGACAAGATCGTAATGCAGGAATGGGCGATTGCTTTAAAAGTTCAATACTTAATCGTTGTAACCATTCTAACCAATCATCTTTTGATACTCTTCTTGCAGGTGTCCATGCTTGTTGTAAATTAGAAGGGGACACTTTAAGTCGCTGTATTACAGTAGTGTCACTAGAAGACATGTTAATATCACTTTTTTTCTTTGCTCTTAGTCGCGATAAAGCAAATTCAGTGTCATCTGCTAGCGTTGTTTCAACGGATATTTTTGAAATTAACATTTCATATCTTGTATGTTGAATTTTATGTTTTTGTAAAACTTTATTGACTAAAGGCACAAATATGTTAAATTTGCGGCCTAATTGTACTATTAATGAACACAATGTTTCCATTGCAGTGGTTCGTAATTCAGGACACGAATCCAAAGTTCGCACCAAAGGATGTATAATCCGTGAAATAAAGTCGGAGAAATCAAGTATATCAGCTAAATGATCAATCGTTTCAAGTGCTTGTTTAGAAATAGCAGTTTGACAATCCGTAGCATCAAATAGTTTCACAATTGGAGGTAAAATTAAATGCATGTAATCATCCAAATTATTTCCAAACTTCTTTAGTGCTTCAAGTAATTTAATGGTAACATTACGATCTTTGGAAGCATCATGATTTAGAACTCGTAGTATATGGGGAATTAATCGAGGAAGGTAAATTTTAAATTCAGCACCAAGCGCAACTGCTATGTGCTCTATTAACAAAATAAGAGTATTTTGTATGGGGGTATTAGGAGTCCAGAAATGCTTGATTAAACTGATAATATCATCAAGATAATTACGTATGTGTTGTTTTACAATAGCAATTAAATGTGCCAATTGTTGAAATAAAAACTCTCTAAAATTAACATCAGCACTTCGTACAACATTCAAGAAACTTGGTAGTACTTGCGGGATATACGGAACACATTTAATTCCTAAACTTTTAAAGATGAATGTTACAGCTTGGACAACCATAGTATGATGTTGTGAGAGTGTTGGATCACGTATAATTTTCATAAGGGTAGCTATAGCAATTGTTGGGTAATACTCCTCTAAAGTGCTTGAACCCATATTCACCAGCACTTCATTTGTTGTTAAATCGGCATTCACGTCTTCTTCCTTATCAGCAATTGCAATTAAAACAGGTGCTTCTGGTTGATAATCAATTTCCCCTCTGATTATTTTATGCCTGTAAGGGTCTAATGCCCCTAACAAACCCAACACTCTTATAGTTTCTCGTCGTATTAAGGCATGTTGTTCAGTTTTCAGAAAATTAATTAGGACCTCTAATAGCATGGGATACTTGTTGTACGGTTTAATAACATGTCCAGTAGCGCCAACTAATTGACCTAAAGTTATAAGAGCAACGCCACGTTTCTCTGGTGCAGACGCATCTCCTAACATTTCTAATAGAATTGCTAATAGTTCTGGCATCCATTGTTGTAATTCTAAACCACCACCAGTTGCTTCAGCTAGATTACCAATGCAGTGTAGTACTGAAAGGACTACTCCAGGGTTTGGTTCTGGTTCTTTCAGTTTCGGTACCAATACCTAATAAGCAATCATTAAGATTATTTATAGGTAAAAAAATATCTTTGGTATACAAAATCAAGTTTTGATTTTAAAGTATTGTTAAGAATAATTAAATTGCTATGTTGTAAAAGTTGGCAGAATTCATTACACGAAACTATATTTTCGATATTTTTTAATCAAGGAGGTCTTGGTGATAGATAAAGAAATATTTTTTCTTCAGGTAAAGTAGCTTTTCTGTACTAACTATGTCAAAACTTCATTAAGAAAAGTTGTTTACAATGTAAAATTATCCCCTCATACGAAATTTCAGAAAGTATATTTTGGATTTTTTTAAATCAAGGGGCCTTGGTAGATAAAAGAAATATTTTCTATTCAGGTAAAGTAGCTTTTCTGTACTAATTATGGCAAAACTTCATTTAGAAAAGTTGTTCACAATGTAAAATCATCCCCCCATGTAAAATTTCAGAAAGTATATTTTGTTTTTTTTAAAGCAAGAGGCCTTTGTAGATAAAGAAATATTATATATTTAGGTAAAGTAGCTTTTCTGTACTAACTATGTCAAAACTTCATTAAGAAAAGTTGTTCACAATGTAAAATTATCCCGTCATACGAAATTTCAGAAAGTATATTTTGGATTTTTTTAAATCAAGGGGCCTTGGTAGATAAAAGAAATATTTTCTATTCAGGTAAAGTAGCTTTTCTGTACTAACTATGGTAAAACTTCATTGACAAAAGTTGTTCACAATGTAAAATTATCCCCCCATGCAAAATTTCAGAAAGTACAGTTTGTATTTTTTAAATCAAGGAGGCCTTGGTGGTAGATACAGAAATATTTTTTAGTCAGGTAAAGTAGCTTTTCTGTACTAACTATGTCAAAACTTTATTAAGAAAAGTTGTTGACAATGTAAAATCATCCCCCCATGCAAAATTTCAGAAAGTACAGTTTGGATTTTTTAAATCAAGGAGGCCTTGGTGGTAGATACAGAAATATTTTTTATTCAGGTAAAGTAGCTTTTCTGTACTAACTACGTCAAAACTTCATTAAGAAAAGTTATTCACGATGTAAAATCATCCCCCCATGCAAAATTTCAGAAAGTACAGTTTGGATTTTTTTAAATCAAGGAAGCCTTGGTGGTAGATAAAGAAATATTTTTTATTCAGGTAAAGCAGCTTTTCTGTACTAACTACGTCAAAACTTCATTAAGAAAAGTTGTTCACAATGTAAAATTATCCCCCCATGCAAAATTTCAGAAAGTATATTTTGGATTTTTGTAAATCAAGGAGGCCTTGGTGGGAGATAAAGAAATATTTTCTATTCACGTAAAGTAGCTTTTCTGTACTAACTACGGCAAAACTTCATTAAGAAAAGTTGTTCAAAATGTAAAATTATTCACCCATCCAAAATATTAGAAAGTACAGTTTGGATTTTTTTAAATCAAGGAGGCCTTGGTAGAAAGAAATATTTTTTATTCAGGTAAAGTAGCTTTTCTGTACTAACTATGGCAAAACTACCCTCTATCTCTTACAATAAGTGAGACATCGATCGTTGTCCTCCAATTTGCAACACCCTGTGTGATGTTTCACTACAATTACTTTTTTTAGATACTGCTATGACATTTTATTAAATGAACACTTAGCATAAATAAAAATAAAAGTTACCTTCAAAATAGGTTCCATATAGGGCCTTATTAAACGGGGTGCGTTGATAACTAAACGATCAAGCATTCTTGCACTTTGTTCTTTGTTACGTCCTGTACCAGAATGTTCCAACTCAGTTAATAACTGTACTAAAGTCTTCCTTAAAGATGGCATAACGTATGCAGGATTCATGGTACTCAGTCTTCCTATAATGCACATAGCAACTTCGCGAATTTCGAATACTTCATCATTAAGAGCCACAAATAACGCACTTAGTGACTCGGCTTGTGCTAAATGATTATCAAAAGTATTGTCCAGTGAAAAAAGCACCCAAAATCTTACTTCTGGATGTGTGTCTGTCATACCAACAATAAGTAATTTGCTCAATACTGAAGCAACAGTAACTGTGACGGTTTCAGATGTGTTTCCTGCGGTATTATGAATGGAATGTTTTAGTAATCTACAACATGTTCTGACTGATTCCAGTCTTATATCTCGTTCTTCATGGACTAAGAAATGATCAGCACAACGTTGAACAAATTTCAGTAAACTGTGACCATCAAAATCGAAAGTACCAAGAGTACGCAGTGCTAGGACAATACTTGTAGTGTCATTTGCATCTGAGAAATTGCTAAACGGTAATAAATTTGAAGCTATATGAGTTGGCATTCCAGGATGATGCAGTGGTTTATTAATTAATATTTGTGACAACATTTTTAAGAGTCCAAACGAAATCGGTTGTTTAAGGTCTGGTATATTTTTTGCTAATTCCCTTAGACAAACAGTAAGAGGTGTAGTTAGTCCCGTCGAAAACATCTGTTCCAAAATATTTTGAATGTCTGAATCTATATAGTCTTTAACTGCATGTCCTAAAAACATGATGCACTTAAAAACACTTGCGTCTATGCTAACTCGTTTCTTTGATGAAGTTTCTCTACTTGGTAAGGCTAACTTAATGACTTCAATAATTTTTGGAACATAAGGTTTTATGAGATCTTCCATTGCAACGGCAATTAATCCTATGGTAATGAATGAAGTAGACCGTTCTTTTTCACGTCCTTTTAAAGTGTTTAATAAATGGTTCATAGCAATGGGTAAATATTTTTCACAAAATTGATCACGACTAAATGCAGCAAGACGTGGCAAAATATTTAATAATACATTTTGTACATGTGGGGAACGAGAACCACTATGGGCTATAACATCTAAACACACATAATCATATTTTTCAATAATTAGCTGCCGACAAACTGAGGATTCAGTTATTGTGGTATGTAAAGCATTTGCAGAAATATTCTGATAGGAGGGGGATGCTGTGCTGTGTAAAGACTTGAAACGAGGCTGCATGCTAAGTATCGAGAAATGATCATCTGTTGGCTGTTTCATATCAGCACTTTCCTTAAGGGTAGTGTATGTACGTTCCCATCCTGAATTAGAACAACGTACAAGTTCATTTAAAACTAGTAAAGCTCCATGAATACGATCATCTCTTGTTGTATTTTTTTCAAACTTCAGTAATTCTACAGTTTCATCATAGCACTGTTTGTACCTTTAAATAATGGGAACGTGTTAATAAAACCTCCTGCATGACTGATATTGTAAAAAATGGTTAAAAATATTACAACCTCATTGTTAAAAGAAGTTTTGGTAACATAGGAGTAAACCATTGTAAAAAAATGTGTACACTAAACTACCCAATGTGAAAGGCTATCTATTACCCAGACTTTCTAGAGACTACCCAGACTTCCTATGGACTACTCAGACTACCTAAGGATTACTCAAATTTCCCAAGGGGCTATCTAGATTACCCAGAATTCCCAAACTTCTTAGAGACCACCCAGACTTCCCAGAGACTACTCAGACCAGGGACTACCTGGACTATGTACACCAAACTTTCCACATGGTTTACCCTTTGATTATTTCCCATATCTTGTAACATTAAATCATCAAGTAATATCAATGCAGTCTCTTTTAGATTTAAAATTTGTAAAGACTCACCATTGAGGTTTTGGCGACTGCTTAGCAGATTCTCTTTGAGCAGTGACAACCAATGCAGCCCGCAAGGCTTCTGCAGATGCTTCTCGTATTTTTGATTTAGGATCACGTACAGCATAAAATATTAACTCAAAAAATGGAGAAACTTGTTGGTAAAAGTAAGTTGGCATCGTTAGAGCAAGCTCACGTAATACAAGCACTGCTGCATGTCGTTTACCCTATGAAACACATGTACTGTTGATAGTTTCATAAATAATACACACGCAAATGCGTTTTCTTACTAAAACGTATTAACAGAAGAAACTAAGATTACCTCTATACGATCTCCACCTAGCCATTCAAATGCACGTTTTACTTCAAATTCTACGTATTCTGAAGCTTTTGATCCAGATATTAGTGCTAATTTTCCCATGGTTTTAGCAGTAAATTCCATTACTTCTACATCATTTGAAGGTAAAAGATTTCTTAAATAATTTGCAAATCGGGAAATTCTTGTTGTCATGTTACCAACATCGGCGTTGATTAAACATACTGTAAAAAAAATATTAAAAATATATCAGAAAAATGATTGAAAGTCCATACTTATGGCTAATATTCCTCCTTTTTTCTCGTTAACATCACTGCTCGAGACCATTTCAAAGATGTGATGATTGAATTCATCAAGAAAAGTGTTGATTTCTTCTGGAGTAGCTTCTCGTAATTCGCTCTTTACAAACACTGATAATTCTTGTGCAGTTTTGAAGCGAACATCTTGGTGACGGGATTTTAAACCCGCCACAAACTGTTGCATCGCAACAGTAGGCATGGTTCCTATTATGACAGTATGCAGAATTATATATAAACACAATTTTTTTTAGCTCAATAAAGAAAAAAGTTCTAATATACCCATATAGTTGATCATTTTTGTTCACACTTCACACATTATAGGGAATCTAAATAATGTTTGGACACAAAAAATGTGGGCGTCTTTGTGGAAATAGGTTTGTATAAACCGATAGGTGTACCCTACTATTTGTCCCTTGAGTCCACTTCACATGGACACATGGACATGTTGATTGGGAAACTTCCGTAAATACAGGGTCCGTTTGATAACATTTCTTGGAACCAAGATGCAACAACGTAACCTTGAATAATCTGTAAAGCAAAGTGTAAAGTGTCAGCTGTCATGAATAGGTTGCAGTTCTCCTACTGTTCATTTATCCTACAACCACATATCTACAACTAATAATCATACAAAAACTAAGATGTACAACGTGCTTACAAATAATAAACAAATGAATAATATGTGCCAGGTGCACGTGCCAGTAGCATAGAATTTAACTCCAGGTATTTATAATATTAATGTTATTTATTATCTTTTAAATATTTTAGTGCCAAGTAATTTAGTATCTTATTATAGTACAACATACAGTAGTATACAATATTCTACATAACATCTACACATTTTGATTTTACATCATATTACCATTTCCTCTTCATTTAACATTTTCGTATATGTAAAAGCGGAGAAATAAGTGCAAAAGAATAGGGAACAACAATATATGTTAAAATATTACTGATTATTTAATAGTATGTAAAATCTTCCAAGTAGGTAGCAAAAATAATTTCAAATTTCTGAATCCTTCAACAATGCCATCCACAAGAGTTTGTTGCGAAATGCCAAATTTTTTTGTATGTGAAGTGTAAGCTATGTTGCTTCATGGTATTACAAATACCTTAATGTTTTTTATTATCATCAAGAAATAAAATTGAAATTTGATTCTTTCTAACAGAGTTCCCTTTATACAGGGTGTTTCTTAAATGTCAGATATGAAGCACAGTATGACATTCAGCTTTCAACAAACACCCTGTATTGATATCGTATCCTCGTCTTTTTAAACTTCTCTATTCTATAGTATCATGGCCAACTTCATCTCCTCCCCCCTTAACAAGAGTTAGGAGAATGATGATAGTTGTAAGACTTTTCACTACTATCTACTCCTTTTTGTATTTTATTTTCTAGACAAACTATTATGCTATGTTTCTTTGAACTCTTGCATATTTTCTTGGCCTCTTCCACTTGCTCCACCTTCCTCTTGGTAAATATCTTCCCAACTGCAAGTTCTTTAGTACTCCTTTGAAATAATATCCTATTGCCACTTCTTTAATCTTCCCCCAAAAAATATAATATAAATATGCAGATCCCCCACCAATATTGTTTCGGTTACCTATGACATTCACAAATATGATAATCCTAAGTTGCCAGTAATGGACAGACTGAGAAAACTGAAAAAGGTTCTGTGAACGAAGCATTCTCAGCACCATACACTAAGATTTATATTTACATATTAGATAAATTTATTAAACAAAAAAAAATAGCTAAGTACTATAAAAATAACAATTTATTAACTGTAGGTATACTACCTAACTAGTTAACGTTAAGAAAATAAATTAAATTCAATTATTACTGGTGCTTGCCGTACATCCTTCACAATTTTAGCTTGAAATAGATTTGCAGATTTTTTTGCCAGTTCCACTCTTGTATTAATTCTATGATAGTAACTTCCCCCTAAAGCAGGTGTGTGATATGCAACATTCGAGGCATTTATTCTTGTTGTAATATCATTTGTTAAGACAATCTGGAGTAAATGCAATAATATATTAGAATGAAAATAGGTATGCATTTAGAACTTTACACTAATATTCCTTGACTGGAAGGAGTGTATCTCTACGCTGCGCTGCACAACCTATGGTGCAAAGAAGATTGACAAAAACGACAATTCAATTTATTTATTTAAAAAGTGCAAGTGCAAGAAGGATAAACTGATAACTCGAACTAATGCATAGTGCGCACACGCAAAAGCAAACGGGTGTGGGCGTGGCACTATAGACATCAGCACTTAACACCAGCGTTGTTTACTTACCCCTTGAAACATACACTGTTCCTGTTCCTTTATGGAAAGAGTATACCACTTTGAAATTGGCTCAAAGAAGATTGACAAGGACAAACATATAATAGGAACTAATATTTTCTGTATATGTGCGCGGTAATTGGCTGTTAAATGATGATGTTTATAGCGCCACGCCTATAGCTATTTGGTTTTACGTATGCGCACTCTGCATTAGTTCCTGTTGTTTATCCTTGTTGCACTTTCTAACAACTGTATTGTCGTTTCTGTCTATCTTCTTTGAATCATGCAGTGCAACATAGGGATACCTAAGCTCTTTCCAGTCAAGTAGAGAGTATTTTCGAAGATTTAGAATTATACAGAATTATACTTACTGCGAATTGATATTTTTGTGCTAGTTGTTGTAGATCTTTAAAAATATTGTATATCACTTGTGTCCTTTCTTTGAAACTAATTAATTTTAAAGGTGCAGAAATGGTATCTATTACCACCAGACGTACCTAAAAATAAAAAAAAACACTAGAGTATTTTCCAAAATTCGAAATATTATTGGATCTACTTACAGATGAATGTTGTTCTAACCATTTTTCTATATACTTTACAAATGCAATCAATTCTACATAATCATCAATACTAATACAGTAAATATTCTTCAAAATTGATTCTACGTTAAATTCTTCAGCATTAGCCAATACCGAATGCTTAGATTTGAAAATAGCATAATTGTTTACACACGCTGCTGCTATCTCTGAAATAATCGAGAGTTTAATTATTATTTATTTCTTTTAAACAATTTACTATTTACCTCTTAGTCTATGTGACGCAAACCCTTTATTAGTAGTAACATAGATGCTATGTCCTGCAATGCCTCCACACCATACTGGTAATTGTACATTTACACATAAATGTAAGCTATATATAAATACAGTTATTATAGTTATCTTTTAAGTATACACCTATTTACTATCAATTTACCACATCTGTGTTTTACCACATCCTGATTCTCCACAAAATTCAGTAATATGACCGATTGTAATACCTCCATCTAGAGCATCATCAAGAGGTTTACTAGAAGTAAGAATATTTCCGCTAATACACTCTTCTTGATAAATATCCAAAGCGCTTTTGGTTTTTGGTATTCTTGTTAATTCCTGCCATTCTGGAATATTTAATTTAGATTTAAAATCGTCATTTGCTGTATCAACATCTCTGCAGTAATGGTATCCAGAATTGCGAAGTTCTTGAACTTTAAAATCTGGTAAACTTAAGGATGATAATGGTTGGTACATTTTCCCTGAGTTTACATGCTACCTATGTACAGTTTTCTTTTTTGAAATATATTTAAATATTACATTTCAGTTTTAGAGATTTAACTGATTTTTATAGTACGCCACTGGTAAATTAGAAGGTTTAACGAATATTCGATGTTGGGAAATTAATTCGATGTAGTTACCCTGTTGACAATGTCATCAGTGATTATCTTTTTAATCTGCAACACTAGATTATGTCAACAAACAATAACAATTAGGTATGCAGAATATTATTACTTACAGGAAATTAGGGGATTATATTACACATAATGCCTACCCCAGAATGTTACTTTATCACGAAAACACGATGTTATAGTCTATGGAATATTGAAACTGATTCAAACATGTAGTTGTACTATTTCTAAGTGTTGACCTTGACGTCTATGATTTATATACAGGGTGTAAATTTGGATTACGCACCATAGGGATTGCGATCCAAAAATCTTTATGTTCATTTATTTTCTGCCCTAATTATTTTAGAGCTAAACTGTGCTGAGGTTTTTTGTAGAGAAAGAAATACTGAATCGGGACGTACTATTGGTTTTCTATTTTAGTTCTATGGAAAGAAAAACATTGTAAAAATTGAGAGTCTGAATTTGAATATCGCACGCATGAATAAAACTAATTTCTTTGGAAATATTCGGCAGTTAGTACAAAAGATTTTTCAGTTCTTTCCAATGACGCTACTTCATTGCAAACAAGTCTAAATAAGAGTTCCATTTCGAATTGCCTGTAGTTTGCGCTTTAACGGGATTGGATGCTAACCATTTCTCAGCGTCTCTGCTATTTAATGATAGGTACTATAATACAGCCAAGTCTATTTATTGTGCAATATGGGCATATTGCAAATTAAATGGTACGCCCACTTTATCATTGGAATATAGGTAACCCATTATACATTGCTGTCGGTCTTGCGCCTACGTACTGATTTTAATTATTGTTTGTCACCTGCTAAATTTGTTTTTTTAATATTTAATATTGCCAGACCAAGATTGAAAACTACCGATTTATTGAAAACATCATTTATACTCATTTATACTGAGGCCAGCTGCTTCACGCAATCACGCAGTGTTAAAATAATAGAATCAAGGAGTTACTATATTTTGCATTTGTTATAATATTTTATATAGCTTTTGACAATGGCACTTTGATGCCGAAATACGTATAAAGCGAATAAATCTTGTTATTTCCCGTTGAAATCGATATTTTATTTAATATTTATTATTTAATCATGGATTTTAACAAAGTTACGCTAGAAAATGTCAATAAATCATTTATACAGACCAAGAAAAAATAGAAATATGTACAAATTCATCAGTACAAGACTTCTATCCCCTCAATAGGAGTAAAAATCATCAAATTTGTATTATACGTTTCTATAAAATGTATGTCAAGAATAATTTCGAATTCATTAGAAAGAAGCTCGTATTTACCTATTAACTTACAACACTCAACACTGTATGCAAATAAAACTAGCTTGTCAATTTTTTAAGACTTTAATGGGTCAAGTAATTATATTTTATAACTTCTAGTTATATCACTGGCGACCTTGTTGAAATTGGTTTACAAGTCTTCTGAATAATTTATGTTTATATCTAAACACTCCCACTAATTAATTTATATTTTATCAAACTTTATTCGAAAATTTATAGTACTTATAAACCAAAGCTAGGTATTACATATCTTAATTTAAAAAAATAAGGATTCTTATTTAATTTAATAATACTCAATGGTACCAGTAAGTGGGAAAAAATTCGCACTTATTAGAAGTAGCTAAATTTTGAGAATTTAGAATCAAGTTTAATATCTTCTAGTACGTATCGGCAAATAGCAACAAATAAAATGATACCGAAGAATATGTTCATGAAAAAGTAATAGGTATTTCTCAGCACAGTTTCAATTGCTTTGGATCCGTTCATCTTCGACCTGTAAATAGTATTACATTATTAGTTAAATATTTATGAATGGTTTTTTAATTAGAATAAATAAATTGCAATGCAGAGCAAAAGGAAGAAGATAGGAAGGATCAAGAATAAAGGAAGTAACAGGCTTATGACATGCAAATAGAACAAAAAAGAAGATATGGATCTGTTAATTTTTTTGACGAGCTTCGGTTCTTAATAGCAATAAGTATAAGATATAATAAGATTGGTCAGATAAAATCATAAGTGTACTTTACAGAATAAAAACACTGGCAAAACAGTGGATAAAGTTGAGGTATGTTAGTGTCTTGTATAAAGTTTAATCAAATTTTTATAAGCAGCAACCTGTTTAACAACGAATTAAATTTTTTATAAGTCGTGCATATTCATACCATTTATTATCTTATTACGAATTAATTTAATGGCTAAAAGTTTGACCAGCTATTAAATTAGTAATATTTTAGTCAAATCACCAAATTCGTATCAAGTGCTATTACATCACTACCTATAACAATTTTATTTATCTAAATTGAATATTTATTTGCGTCTCAATATTCTTGCGTACAAAAAGCTAGGGTTTAATTTAGAAAATAAAAGTGGTACATTTTTGTAGTTGAATTTTCTATTTTCGAGATAAGTTTAGTTTGTAAATGTTTCATTATTCATTGGTTCATGTCTCATGATGTGCGATTTTAAACACTAAACACACATTTACAAACTATACGTTAATTATAATGAAAACAAAAATGATAATCCCGTCACAGAAATGTAAGAGTAGTTTTATTTTATAAATTGAATTGTAAATTTAAATTTTGCAAACAAATTTCGCGAGTGGCGTAAAGTCCTTTTTTTTAAAAACGGGAATCAACGCACCCCGTAACAACGCCGCTGGTTAACCTATATGATGATAAAACTGTTCACAATATTTGGTCCATACTAATAACATCTGTCCATAAAATTGCGTTCAAATAGCGTCAGTTCTGAAATATTTTAAGTAAACTAATTTTCCAAAGAAATCTCAACCCCCCCCCCTGTATTTCCGAAACGCCAAGGTTGCGGCAGACGGTTTATTAGGCAAAACGTCTTACTTTTGCATGAAGTATCTACTGTATAAATTATGGTACTTAATTTAGGAGCACTTTGTATAGTAGTACCAAAGACATAAAAACCTATTCAATGCCTAACACAAAATGAGAACGAATAGAAAAAATATAAACATGTAAAATTAACAAAAAAAAACAAACAATTTAAAATTTACCACGCCGTTATTTTCTATAACGTCCGAAATTATTTGGGGCATCGTATTAACGAAGTCTTGGCAAAATTCCGGTGTAAAAGAATCTCATATTACCTGAAGCTTTCGCTTCAGGCCAGGAATTGTTCTAGCAGCATGTTTCCTTTTCTTTTTTATCTCGTGCCAGAAAGTCGAGACAAATCAAGACTAGGCACTAGAGTAGAAACCAATTTCTTATTTTTTATGGTGCCCAAAAAACTAATATTTCTATAGGTGGGTCAACTGAAATGGGATTACATTGCCAAGACGATTTTATCTATAAACTTTTACCTCGTCCGGTCGTCCCGGGTCCCCATATTAAAACCCTGGGTAATACGTTAGTAGGGTTAGAGGTTCCCACAAGTGTAAACGGAATAGAGTGAACGGGAGAAAAAAAATGAGGACGTGAGAGAGACTATACGGGTTCGATACGTACAGAAGAGAGACACGCATTTAGTAATAATACACATATCTTTATTAAACTTTACACAACGCAGTGGAACTTCTCGAAATTCTCATCAACCGTACATTTTAGTCGTATGAATACATTATACTATGTGAAAGACAATTAAATTTTACATTCAATTATATAATAATATGCAGGGTATTTCATTTAAAATAACAAAGTTGCTTATTGTACCGTGAAAAGTCAACACTCTGTATACGTTATGTACAGTCAGCGACAAATGTTTTCACCAGTATGATACCACTGAACACGTTTTTCTGAGAAATATAAGAGGTACCACAACGTCGTTCGTATTGTTTTATATAGGTATGTTGGTGACACTGTTAACAAGATGAAATGAAGTATAGAAATGTGTTATATTTCTCAGTAAAGCGGGTTACAGTGGTACAACACTGGTGAAAACATTAGTCGCTGACTGTACATTAAGGAGAATGGAAAGTTATATACTGAACAACTTTTGTATTTAAAAACTTCTTTCATATTTTGACTAATAAAGTGGGCGCTACGTTGAAATTCTAGCATTCATCAGAAAACGAAAAAATCTAATAATTTGGATTTTGGAGTTAATTTTTCTTCATAGTATAGTACCGCCAAAGGGCTTTCAATCAAGTTGTTGCTGAACCTGATCAGAAAACTGAACTTTGAGTTGTAAGGTGTGAAAAAAGTCAAAAGTTTGAAAAATTCATAGCAGCCGCCAGCCATTTCGAAGTTAGAGCCCGGTAAAAAAATGTTTCCCTTGAATTATGGTTTTCTTTCATATATCTGCTACTTAGTTTTGCAAAATTCTGCTTCTGAAAAACATGCTACCAAGAAAACACAACTTAACTTTCGCTTCCGGTTTCGTATTTTTTTGAAAAGCTTATTTTGTCGATGAATTTTCGATATATTTCTTCATTTCAGATTTCATCAAAATCGGTTCAGTTTCGGCACCACACACCCACAAACAGACATTTTTTCTTAACCACTCTTTTGGGTTACTGGAGGTCCAAAACACGCATTATCGCGAAAATCTTAGTTTCGAAAATTTTCTTGATAGTCTAAGAATAATACGTGTCTGATAAAAATAGAATATGCTGTGAAAGGATTTCCCATGAATAACGTATTTTTTTATAGCATGACTACTTCCTCTTTGTGGTTTATGTTTAATAATAAGACTAGTTATAAAAACCTACATTCTTCAAGTAATTAATATTTTTATATTTATTTGACTTCCAGTTCAGCTGATCCACGATCAATTGTCATGGATATGATTGTTATAACAATTGGTATCCATGACAATTGATCGTGGATCAGCTGAACTGGGAGTCAAATCTTTTATACAACTGGGCTAACAAATATTATTAGGATTTGATGCAGCTATAAAAACTATTAATAATAAAACTTACTTGTAGTTTTTTTATTTATACTGACTATACTATTATAAGGGCAAAATTCACCTTGATGCAATTAAATTACTTCAAGTAATTTCTTCTTTTAACTTTCTGTGTTCTCACATCACGCACGTATGCCGCTGTTATATTTGTATAGTTCCCACCAATGTGTATGCAAAACCACTATAAGTATTATTAACTTCTTTGAGGTAGTTGACCATGTCCCCAACTTAAATTCGTATTATAGATCTAAATATGTGTTGGCGTTTCCTAAAGCAATGCGCAAGCAGTCGAACTAGGATATACCGTTATATTAATTCCTATCTAGGTACCGTTTATTAGTGATTCACAAACTATACAACTCAGCTTGTTTCTAATTTTGAAATTTATTATTTTAAAATAAAACTTACTCAGAAAAACGTGACCATCGTTGGAACTGTAACAAAATTTAAATTAA
The DNA here is from genome assembly GCA_963082805.1 of Hemicrepidius hirtus. Classification (NCBI taxonomy): domain Eukaryota; kingdom Metazoa; phylum Arthropoda; class Insecta; order Coleoptera; family Elateridae; genus Hemicrepidius; species Hemicrepidius hirtus. The sequence goes on from OY720161.1 coordinate 10,781,732, forward strand.
ATGTTAATTAAAAAAAAAATTAAAAACGTTATCAGTTTGTTTACATACCCCTAATCTACTATTCGATTTTTTAGTTACTAAACGATTCATTTTTAGAAGAGTTAATTTAAACGAATGCACTTTGGAGAGAAGTAAAGATGCAGAACAATACTAGAATTATTTAGAATTATTATTTGCAGTACATATTAACAACATTGATAAAACTGAATATAAGATACTTTTTATCAGAAGAACAATAACCAGACTGTCAACAATTAAGAATATAAATGTAAATACATGTATAATAATTACAGAGTTACAGTTTAATAGTTTATTCACTTGTAGGTCATGTTGATGATGATGTATCAGGTTTAAATCCAAGTAGGCCCCGCATTTGTTAGATTTCTACGTACGACATACCTTAATGGCAATCTCTAACTCGTAAATACACATGATTGTGCCAAAAGAAAGCTTATCCTGCTGTTTTTTCTTTACCAAACGCCGTAGTTTTAGATCGTCGTAGATCTTAAAGATTATCTAATATTATTATTATTACCTATGCTAATATTTAAAATTTAAAATATTTTTAGCCAATTTGACTTAAAATTCCTTGGTCATCTCGGAAATCTTCTAGTTTTGGAAGGAAGAAGTTTGGAAAAGAAAAAAACAGCAGGGTAGTAGCATTTATTTTTTAAGAGTTAAGAGACTTCCAGTTTTTCGTTAATTTATTTAATATTTAACCCTGTATAATATTTACCATTTGTATGTAGACATGATAATAAATCTAAATGTTTTATGTACTTACCTGTTAAGCGTACGTAAAATATATTTACATGCGTTTGTGTGTATACATTATAAAGTTTTACTTTTTACAGTTGTTAAACAACAGAGGTTTTCCTTATGTACACAATTACTTTCTTCATACAAGGTTTTACCTTCGTAGGTGATTAATGTTTCCTTCAAGTTTTATTATAAAATTGTATTACAAATGTAATTATATACAGTTCTATTTGAAGGATTATTTTTTTTATTAATTTTTTTTGTTGGTAGTTCACTTTAAATGGAAATTGTTTCGTAATAATACTAGTTTTATGTTAGAAGACTTCCTTGCGGCACTCCAGATAGGAAAAATAAATATTACAAATCATTCATGAAACGTTTCATCATTTTTTAGTTAAGAATGTCATACATGTTTGCAACACACCTTACACTCCTGATAAGTGGTAGATAGCAAAGGGAAATGCGAAATGAGGGGGAAAATTCATAGTCGTCCCTCGTTGCTATCTAGATGGTACCCAGCATTTCTAGGATTTCATTTCAGTAACTCCGAGCAGCACTGAGTAGCTGCACACAATTAACTTAAGCTTGCTGCACCTTAACTGATCCTTTTACCTCCTCCTGAAGGACCTATATTTTTACCTACTCAGGTAGCAGAGTTAGCTACGCATCACGTGACATTTAAGTTTAGAGCAGCATAAATCCAAATATTATTGAAAAGCGCCTCAGTAGACCTAGCGAAATTCGCTCTCCAGATATCTCCCTCCCGGAAAACGATTAAAATTGTTAAAGCCACACAATTCTTTTAACAATTGTATCCATAATCTTTTAAGCCCCGCTTATTATTTAAGTGTAACCGGTGCGGAGCAAAATTGTAGTCTTCAGTCATCAACTTATCATAGTACGTGACTACAAAGTTGCCAAATTTACATTGTTATGATCAGGGGTACCCATGCGCCTACGAACTTTTTGCAATAATCTGTTTGCTAATTTTTGCCCAAAGAATATCTTTACCTGAAGCTTGCACCACCATTTTTACACACCCTGTATATCGTTATACTACCAGGGAAGGTTTCTTTTTCTGAGCTGCTATGTGTGGTCGCTGGTTGGGCGTTATCTTTCTGGCGCAGAAATCCAGGACTTATACGGGTTGCAGCGGTACCATATGGTTTGTAATAAGAATGGGCAAATTCGGCCGACTAAACAGTTAAGATAGCAGTGCATTCTATTGGACGCCTTGTCGATTTCCAGCGTTCTTATTGGCTAATTGGTCAACAGTTGTATAACTGCTGAGTCGGCTGAATGCGTCCAGTTTTCTTGATGTGTCAGACGGCATTCGTTCGTCCAGGTACAGTAGCAAGAGATGTATGAGTGTTAAAAACGATGCAAACCTATCATATAAGACGCTCCTCTAAAATGATCTACCTCTTACTTGCCTGCACAGTTTTAGTTGTAAGAGAAGTCTCAAGACTTCAAAAGCATCCACATGTAGCGTGTTCAGTTCATACTTTTTCTCAGTTTTGAAGCTCCATGGTAGTGGGATCATGTCAAATAATCACAGTGACGATCTTTTAGTAGCGATTTCTTTAGCCTTAGCTTTAAGAAAGAAAAGTAAACCTAGATCAAAATGGGCAAAATCGTGGCTTTTAAAGAGGGCTCGACTCTCGCACATAAATTTGTTAAATGAAATAAGGTTAGAACCAGAAGACTGCAATAATTCTGCACACTTGATTTTCCATAAACATGTATATTGTCTGTATAGTGATAGAAATTATCTAGAATAACCTCAAATCTGCCATTATTAATGCAAGAACTGAAGACTTTTGTTCGTCCACAAGTTCCGTCTTGCTCGCAGACCGGTAGGCTCGCGCGCAAAATTTCAAGCAAACCCTGAATTCCTTCGAGCCGCACCACTGGCCTGTACACGCACGAAAAGTCTTAAGACTTGCTATCCACACGTACCGTCTTACCTTGAGACTTAGAACTGTGCAGGCAAGTATTAAGGTAAGACGGAGCCGTCTGTAGCGGCCTTTACACGATACCGTTCCCTTGATCGTATCTAAACTCGTAGACGACCATCTTAACATGTCAGTTCAAATCTTGCCTCATTACTGAGGAGCAATGATGACCACTGGATCCATTCTCCAATCCGCATGATGTTGAACAAACGCCAATTGGTCTCTTCTGTGTTTCCAAGTCGATCGGGGTCTAGGACACAACCCCCACTGTCCATATCGCCCACCAGGTCCATAACCCCCACCGTGTCCATAACCCCCACAGACGATTTGGTCCATAACCCCCACCGTGTCCATAACGCCCACCGAGCTTTTCAAAAAAATCCGGAACCGGAAGTGGAAGTTAGACATGTTTTTTTGGTATCATTTTTTTCAGAAGCGGAATTTTGAAAATCTGAGTAGGGGGTATGAAAGAAGACCATAATTCAAGGAAACAATTTTTGCCGGACTCTCTAACTTCAAAATGGCAGCCGCTATGAATTTTTCAAAATTTCAACTTTTACGACCCATAACTCAAAAACCAGTTATCTGATCAGGTTTCCCAACAACTTGTTTGAAAGCCCTTTGGCGGTACTACACCATGAAAAAAAAATTTATTTAGTAAATCCAAAAACGGTCGCAACGGTGCTCTTCCAAAAATTTTGAAATTTTTGAAAAATTATTACAAAAAAACTGACCACACGATTTTGTTTAAATTTTCTATACTTATACAGCTTGGTATGACCTACATTTTTGTTTTTTGATGAACGCCAGAATTTCACTGTGGCGTCCTCTACAAGGTTTTGAAAATCGGAATTAGTCAAAATATGAAAGAAGTTTAAATATAAAAGTTGTTCAGTATATAGATTTGCATTCTCCTAAATTTTATCACGTATACAGGGCGTTTGCTTTCCACAATACAATAAACAACTTTGTTATTTTAAATGAAACACCCTATATATTATTATATAATTGAATGCAAAATTTAATTGTCTATCATATAGTATAAGCACAGGTATAAGGTATTCAATACCCACGACATTTTTTAAAACCACTTTTTAGGTTTCCTGGTTAAAATCTCAATATCGAAAACAAGAAAATTTTCAGCAATAATTTACTTATGCAACCCAACTCACAGTTATTTTCGCAAATACATGGAGGCTGTTTCTCTTTATAAAATATTAATTGCTCTATGATAGCAGATAGCTTTAGTCTTTATAAAATAGGAAAGCCCAAACGAACGGTTTCGTTCATTGTTTTAGCACCCTTGTTCATTTTGGTTTGTACATTTTCAATGAAACTGAAAAGTTACGGACAAAGCCGACGGTGGACGTTATGAACGAGGTGGGCGTTATGGCCAGTGGGGGTTATGGACACAGTGGGCGTTATGGCCCAAACCGTCTGTGGGGGTTATGGACACAGTTAAAATTACGAACAAACCCGACGGTGGGGGTTATGGACACGGTGGGCGTTATGGACCAAATCGTCAGTGGGGGTTATGGACACGGTGGAGGTTATGGACCAAATCGTCGGTGGAGGTTATGGACACAGTTGAAATAACGAACAAACCCGACGGTGGGGGTTATGGACATAGTGGGCGTTATGGACCAAATCGTCGGTGGGCGTTATGGACACGGTGGGGGTTATGGACCAAATCGTCTGTGGGGGTTATGGACACGGTGGGGGTTATGGACCTGGTGGGCGATATGGACAGTGGGCGTTGTGTCCAGGCCCCGTCGATCGTGGTTTTCGAACAGTCCTCCTTGACGTCAGATTGTCCTCTAGCAATCTTTTCCCTATAGTTTCTGTACATGTCAAGATACCACTGTCTTCTGACGTGATTCTGAAGGTCTTTAGCTGTTGATGTGCCCCATCTAAACGCACAATTGTATGCAAATCGTCTTTCTGTACAGTTTTTGCGCACTTTAGACCATAACCAGATCTTCTACCAAAATTTGCTATCTCTAAATACCGATTCCAACCCCTGGACATAACAGAATAGTTCACTACAGTTCTCTTGTAACTTGACGTAAACTGTGGTCTTCGCTAATGTTACGACTATTAAATTATTGTATCTAGAACTTCACTAAGAACGTTCATTTTGGTGGAAAACAGTGCAGAGAAATATTATAATAATGGTTTATATACTACAAGCAGTGAAAAATAAATATACAGGGTGTGTAAAAATGGTGGTGCAAGCTTCAGGTAAAGTTATTCCTTGGACAAAAATAAGGCAAAAAGCTTATTTGAAAAAAGTTCTTAGGCGCATGGCTACCCCTCACCATAACAAATTAAGAAATGTAAATTTGGCAACCTTGTATTTTAAAACTACAAATATCAACAAGTCCATGGACCTTGTTTTATTAAACATAGGCTATATTTTAGTTTAGAACAAGGTGGGCTATCATTATTAATTTGCAATATTGCCAAGCGTATTTTTTACGCATTTACAAAAATTATATGATTGGAAATAATGAAAATGATTAATATCCTATTACTTTTAAACGATCAATAGCAATAAATTCTAGTTATTATCACTAAAAGTACGCATCAAGTAACTTGATTTTGCAAAATAGCTTTCTTTTAGTGTTACCAATTTCTAACTTTGAAGGCCCCGCGTAGCTTGAGGAACCGTTTGCAAGCTTTTTTGCAATAAGCTTTTTGCTTTGTTTTTGTCCAAAGAATAACTTTACCTGAAGCTTGCACGGCCATTTTTACACACCCTGTATAGGTATAAGTTAATAAATTGCAATATTATCCTAAGGTCGCCTTCACAGCTCTCTGAGATCTGAACTTGCAAGTTCTTATGCAGTTTCTTTTAGTTTTGATGATTTTTATTGGACTGTAACCAAAGCAACTCCAGATTTATTCCACTCATAATACTCGCTTCATCAAAAACCCTGTTTTCTTGTAAATAATTATTTTTACATCGATACTGGTTACTATTTCAGAATATACTACAGTAAGTCCCATTTTTATAAAACGCGTATCCTTTAAACAAAAAGGCTTTTGTTTAATAGATGCATATGATAGAAAATCTAAAATTCCATTCTCTACAACAATTTTTTTAGAAATTGGCCACATAACTTTGTTTTGCTGATTTCACGATATTACTACAAATGTTATAAAATTTTTTTAGGTTTGAAATAAATGTTAGCACAAAAGAAAAATATTTTATGCACAATGCTACGTAAAGCAGTAATTTACGTGAACTTAAATGGCGACAATGAACATTTGCTGTCAGAACACGTTCTTTTGATAAATTTTTCGTACGATATTCGCGAACAAATACTATGTCAAGCAATTTCCTGAATGACAATATTCGTTGCAGTTGTTACCATATACGTGTGTTTTTATTCGAATTCGTCGGATATCTTAACACAACTGGTGGTTGGATCTGACCCAGGTAGGTGATTAGAACTGAAGTAAACGTTGCACTTGCAAGAAGTGCAAGTGGTTCAACCATTTGCAGCTATTACTAGTTCAACTTTTTTCAGTTTCATGTACTGAACATAGAGAAACAAATACAATAATGTTGTATCAGTCTACCACTGCCATTTGCATAGTTACGCCGATGAAATGTTCTTAAACAAACCAATTTTGTAAGGCCATGGTAGGTCAGCGGTATGGTGAGCCCTCGAGTTGCCTTGTCCACGGGTGGTTGTGACATACAAAGATTATTTCAACATTCAGCCAGAAAATACCGCAAATGTACTCATCAGGGGATTCATATACATCTTCAGTTAGGTGTGGGGGTCTAACTGCATATTGAACGACATCTATACATCTAGACATACCTACGGCTGCAGCTATCGTCACAATGCCGGTATAATAATCTCTATTCAAACTTTAAAATAATTTTAATAAACTAAGGATAGAGTTGATTCAATTATTTGAACTTTGTATTAATCAAAATGATTTTATTTTTAATGATAAAATTTATCTTCAGAAAGATGGGTTACCAATGGGTAGTCCCATTTCACCACTATTGGCTAATATTTTTATGGAAAATATAGAAGATCAAATATTTGAATCAAATCTATCAACTAAAATAGTATTTTGGTTTCGTTATGTTGACGATATTTTGGCATGTTTTGATAGTTCTTTCGAATACATGACGACTTTTTAATTTTTATTAATACTTTACACCAAAAAATTAAATTTACACTAGAAATTGAACAAAACAGATCTATTAACTTTTTAGACTTAAACATAAAAATTGATTCAGAAAACATACATAGGAAACCTACACAAACTGATATTACCATACCACATAACTCTTGTCATCATAATACACATAAATTAGCAGCATATCAATCTTTAGTACACAGAGCTCTAACAATTCCTTTAGATAAAAATAGTTTTAATAGAGAAATTTCAATTATTAAACAAATTGCATATAGCAATGGTTATAACACTACACTTATTGACACTTTAATTAAAAAGAAAAATTATAAATTAGCTATTCAAAAAGTTTATTCCATTAATAACTCTGATAAAACACTAAAATACGTTTCAATTCCATATTTTGGTAAAATTTGCTAAAATTATAAATAACACAAATAAATATAAAGTCATTTTTAAAACAAATAAAAATATTCTATACTCTCTTTTCAATGCTAAAGACAAAATTAATGATTTGCTAAAATCAGGTACTATTTATAAATTAAATTGTTCACATTGTGATTCAGTATATATAGGTCAAACAATTAGAAATTTCAGTATTAGGCAAAAAGAACATACCCGTTGTTACAAATATAAACATGCACATAAATCAAATTTTGCTAGACATTTGTTAGAACAAAATCACACATTTTTTACACTTTTCTGATAACAAAAATTAAACATTTTAGAAGCTTTTGAAATTTATAAACACACAAAAAACAACATACTTTTAATGAATGAGCAAATTGAACTCTTAGATTCTCCTTTACTGAAGATTTTGGAATAAATATCTTTTTAAAAACACTGATAAGCGACTGACCTCCGACGGGTTGACTGGGGCCAGCTGCTTCACGCAGTGTTAAAATAATAGAATCAAGGAGTTACTATATTTTGCATTTGTTATAATATCTTATATTGCTTTTGACAATGGCACATTGATGCCGAAATACGTATAAAGCGAATAAATCTTGTTATTTCCCGTTGAAATCGATATTTTATTTAATATTTATTATTTAATAATTTCTATCTCCATAACGTTTCTAGATTGACTTACGAGCAGGGCCCGTCCTAGAGCACTCTTAGTAGAGGGGTGTCAATCTACCAATTGCCGACTTAGTTAAACAAAAAAACAACATTATTATCGTATTTTCACGCATAGGTATAGTAAAAACGAAAAAAATAAATATTTCTTTTTTCTTTGTGATTTACTCGAAAGTAACGCGTTTGTAGGTTTACATTGCACTAGAATTTTTCTATATCTACCCATGTTTATTTACACTAAATTTTAAAATGCACAGATCAATTTTGATTGTCAAATAAATTTTTCAAAAATACCAGGATGACGTGATATCAATGGACGAGGTCTTCGAATAGGTGCGAGGCATGTGCGACTAGAGTAACTTCTAATATTACATAAACTTAACAAAAATATTTTTAAAAACGCATAATACTTATCTATTTACGGTAGTAAATTTATAAATTACTAAAATTAGGGTTTGTAATATTAAAATGATAACTAAACAATTCATTAGACCCGCTCCACATTATTAATATTAACGTATCCTTATTTTTATTTTCCAACAGCTTCAAGAGCTTGACAATGTTATCAGTATCCAGATTTATTTTGAAACGTCCCTTTATAGTTTTAATACCAATTGCTACAGGTTTTTGGTAAACATATAACTTGGCAGATTGTAGAAGGACAATTAATTCCCTGTAGGTGATACCGCCAAAGTACAGTGTACAGCAGCAGACTAGTCGAACGGTAGATCTCTTCCGAGAAGGGCACAATTAATACGATTTGTTTATACATATTCTCACGACTTACACACAGGAGACTCAGACAATGAATACGAAGCTAATTGGTTGTAGGGCTAATAATGTAATAGAATAGGCATGAACAAAAATTATTTTGTTACACGGTGAATAATATATTAGAATGCTGGAAATGTATGGAACTTAAAAAATGTTGCGATTTGCCGACTTCCCCTGCCCTCCCTAGGTTGGGCCCTGCTTACGAGTCATTTGCCATCTGGCTACCAGCTGGTTTTCTAAGTGAAAAAAGGTATCAAAGCAATCACCATCGTAATGATCTTCACTAGGCTCTGAATCTGAGCTTTGTTTTTATGTCATTTTATGATTTTAAACAGAAATTTATTTATATTTTTATTGTAACGAATTACCAAATTCGTGACAACAATTTTCGTGATTTTAAATAGGAAAATGTATTTATTACACCCTTATTCTGTAAAGCCGTAACGATTCGTTAGCGACTTGTTCACCAACGATTAATGTCTCGTTCTAAAGTTACTCTGAGAGTTATACAAGAGTCGTCAACGATTGTCGTCAATTAACGAGTCGTTCAGAGTGTAGTGTCTAAGCAGTACATTATTCAAATTCAAACAAGATTAATCGACTTTGTCAATATTAGCTTTTTATAAAATCCTAATACTAGTTGAAACAATGTTACGTATTACACACAACTGGTTTCCAGTACATAAGCGAAAATATTCAGTCACGTATTTCATTAGTGCACAATCTCCTGCAATTGCAGACTGCAGTTCACGTTTCGCTTGGTGCAGCTGTCGTACGATGTCTTGCACTAATGAAACATCATACGATCATTAGATTTCAACAATGAAGTTTTAAACTTTGAAATAAATACAGTCTGAAATCTTATCTTTTTACGTTCTTGAAAATTATTTAGAAGCATATAAATGAATTACATACACATTTAATTTCTATTTTTATACCGTTGGAAATAAATTTCTCCGTTCACTTACAACTGGCAAACCCATCTTATAGCCGCTAATACATCTTTTGGAGGTTTTGGGAATCCGAAAGTTGTAAATTGTGATTTGGAATTCACTACACGTTCATTCGTCTATTCCGACTGCAAATTATTACATCCCTTGTATGATAGACAGAAGTCGACAAAAACTGTTTATTGCTTCACGATTTCCTTTTTGAAGTTTTTTTACTTTGTATCTTTTATCTCTTTCTGATTAGGTGCTTTACTTGTCCTTTAGTGGATTGACAAACCCGGAAGATGGAAGTCTTACCGAAAGACTCCAATCATTTTAAAAGCTATAAATATTAAAAGGAGTGTTATGTAAATGTTTGTTGGTTTGAGAGAGAAAAGCCTGACCTCATTTTCTTGAAGTAATGTTCAAAATATAAATGTAGACCGATATATTTATTTGAAACGTTTCATGGTTTAAGTATATTGTTGGTTTTTAATTCTATGTATTTTTCATGAGAAGCTTCAATCTTTGTAATTACTAAAATAAACTTATCTAATGCCATAGCATTACATTACATTACATAGTTCATAGTATATTAGTTGCGTCAACATTCAAGTAGATAAATATAAATGAACTATACTATAAGTACTTACAGTTGCTACTTGCTTCTATTATTTTAATAAAAACTCTCTGGTTTCGATTTACTTAAAAGTTTGACAACTCTTGTGTTGGTACTTTCAAAAATAAGTAGGCTTTGTACATTTCGTAAATTATCTATTTGAAGTAAAAATATGTACCAGTACCTACAGGTACAACTACCATTATTAATGCCTAAAATGCATTGGGCCAATTAGACAATACGTTAGTGTAAAGGTTATTGAATAAAAGGGGAACCATGTTGGCTGTAATTCTATCCACTTTTTTTAATGTCTGTTAGATTCCGATCGTACTATAGTTGAACAATCGGATCTGTTGCAAATATGTATGATAACACAGCTCAAAACGGAAGATAATAAATCTTCCGTTTTGGATACTAATACGGCAGGTGCCTAGTGGTCTCAGGGTTTTCATCTTCAGTTGGATTTCTGGGGCAGAATTCCTAGTTTCTACTACCAATGTTGGTCATGTGTTTGTTCGCGCCAGTCAATAGACAAAAATTATACTTGATTAGTTGACTCTCAACCTTATATTGCCTTTGAGTTTTTCCCAGGATTCTGAACGTTGGTTCGGGGACAAGCAGAACTCTTTTCGCATTTTTCTTTATCAGAGCAGATACCTCCTAGTTCCCTGTGAAGCCTACTTATAAATTTAATGATTTTAGAGGCTTCTACGGTGATCCATCAAGTCAGATTGGGTTATACATTGCAGTTGTCATTTTCGAAGTGTATGTGGTTCACCTTAGATTAACTTTCCTGTATTATTAGTTACTAGTTTTTCGCTCTTGAGTAACAATTTCTTATGTGGTCATTTAATACAGTTTCATAAAATTGTTTTTATCTCTTACACTTACGAAAGACACAATAAAGGATGTAGAAAAAGTCAGGGGGCGCATCTAGCAATGCTCTCAGCTACTTGCCCGTGGTGTACAGCGATTATTGCGATACTGTATCCCCATATCTTTGGATAGGTCACTACAGAAGTTGTCTGTCTAGTAGGGCAGCCAGTCTAAAGCAACTGATTTCCTGCTCAAGGTAGACCTGACTTATTCTTAAATTCTCGAAGTTACCTCCCCGCACGGGTCGTCAATCACTGCCCCCTCGAATCATATCCAAACGTTAGGCGTCGCTCGGCAAGCCATGCGGGTTCAAGTCCGATACCTAGCTTAACAGTTGGGGTGTGGGTGGGCACGCTATGTACGTCACAAGGACGCACTATGAGATCGCATTGTGTCTATGCCGCTCTGGTGAGCTTTCCGGGCAAAATTCCTTTCGACATGGTATTCATCTCGGCCTATTGCCACGTCTAATGTCTAATCGTTAGGGTCGAGTTGTATTGCGCGACTTCTATTTCACATCAGATACGCATTATATTCTATGTGGAACTGGGTAGATGATCGTGTGGTTTCATAAGTCCAGACGTTGAAGTGTAACCGCTTTTGCTTGTGGTGACGGGGTTCTTCTTGTCCCACGGCAAAAGGGTACCCGCCAAGGAAGCTTAATCTCTTCTGCATATTTTACATATTGACCATTTCTGGTTTTACCACAGAATGTGGAATTGGCAGACATTTCAGGGAGTTTTATCTGTAGGTGCATTGTGGTGTTAACGTACGCCCTCGCCCTCTATTTAACATATACACACATTCGTACATATTTATATTTGGGGGGGTTTTAGTATTCAGAACTATCGCTCTTTGTTGGATTCAAACCACTGTTTGGGGTGTTTGACAATGCGCTCAGCAATTGCAAGCATCACGACCACTTGACTAACGCGACCCCCCTCGTAAAGTTTCAAACCGAAATTCTAATATATTTGAATATAAGAAGTTTCAGTGGAACAGGGGTGAGGGTAGTTGGTAGGTAGGTACTACTCATGCTAGTGCAAATCTGTTATTGAAGATTAGCTTTTAAATGTGTCTGCTTTTACTTGAATCTGGGGTTGGCTGTAACTCACTTTAAATTGACAATACACACTAATAATGACAACAGGTCAAATTTGCTGTTAGAGATTTCCCCTTAAATATGTTATCATAATTGGTATTACTTGTTGCATGTTGGTAACTTTATAATCAGATCAGAGCCTACCCTAAATTAATGAGTTACTTAGTACCTATATAGGTATACCTACTCTGTCGCTAACAATGAACAAGAACAATCTTTATCGAGAAGGCAAAACATTTTCATTTACTGTAGGTATTTCGTTTATCAACACATGAAAAATTTAATATAAACATTCCAAGGTGAATGATGCAATTTATTTATGTATTAAATGTGTGTATACCTTCATGGAATTTTAATTTAGTTCCTCATTTAAGATTCCATAAATATGAACCTGAATTTAAAGTTGTGTGATTTGGGCTTTGTATTTGATTTAATTTAACCACAACAAGCATTCGTACTAATTAAAACTGAGTTTATATCCGTACTATCTTTTCTGATAGTAAGTAGGCAGTAATTGTTTCGATTCTTTATTACAGTTGGGATTAAGATCAATGAGCATTTCAAATAAACAATTTGGGGTTTGAAAAGTGTTAATATTAGTTCTTATAATTCTTTGAGTTTAGTTTTGTTTCGGTTGCTGTCAAGAACACAAAGAAAGTTGGAAGATTGATAAATTCTTATAAGTTATAACTTTTAGAGTGTCGCAGATGGGGCAAAACTAATGACACAGTCACATTTGGAAGCCGGAAAAGTTCTTTTACACGGTATGTTTGAAGCATGCTAACATGACTCCTATTGGAAATCCTTTGATTTCGAATTCCATCCCTTTCATTAATTTATGATTATATACATTTCCAATTGTCAATGTTTCTGTAAATATCCTGAATTATTTTAATGCAAACATTTAATATGTAAATTGCGTGCGTGGTACCTATTGGGAAATACTAAAGAACAATATTTCTTCAATGCCCCATAAAGCCTGAACTTCGAAAACAATTTAGCGTGTTCTGAACCCCGATTACTTCAACTACTTAGTATGAGCGTTGCGCTCAAGTTAGTAAATAGAAGTTGTTGAATCCATAATTGACCATCGGAAAACTTCTAAGTTAAAGTATAAAAGCGCACCCGTGTTCACAGATAGTACATTAAAATTTATAAACCGTACAAATTGTCTTATTACGCCAGTATTTAGCGCACCGATATCGAGTTTACAAACTTGGTGCTTGTAGTTCAAGCGGAAATAATTGCCTATAATTAATGATCTTCCCCGTGTACTTTAATGTTTTTGTGCATTTTATGATGGAGGTCGTATACTTAATTAAATTACATTAAAGTTAGGAATAGTACATTTAGCCCCAATTGCACCGGTTACACTTAAATATAAGCGTCGCTTAAAAGATTAATTCCCATGGATACAAATTGTTACAAGAATTGTGTCCATGGCAATTGATTTTTTAAGCCACGCTTATTATTTAAGTGTAACCGGTGCAGTTGGGCCTTAGTGTCGTAACTACCTTAGGCAAAATATTGATTAATGGTGATGGGATGGATAAGATTCGTTCAAAAACGGGATGCATAGCCTGAATAGTTACCAATAAAAGGACTCACCACATTATGTTAACAAAAAACAGGTGGCAGTTTGTACCTACCTGCAGAATTAAAGGAAATTTTAGTTTACTTACTGTATCCTGCTTTCTACAATAAAATGGTAGTAGTTGTAAGAAGTGGTCTCCATTTATTTTTGAGCTATGTATAAAGTGGAATAATGGGTGATACCTTTTCGGGAAGGTGAAAAATCTGTATAATGTAAAAGCCTGCTTCGTTAAATATTTTTATAGAGAGCGGTACAGTTTGTTATTTATTTCATGTAGCCTATACCATTGGAAACTAAGGTTTCAGAATTGTAATACATGTAGGTTACATTCTAAGATATTAACATGCAATACAAAATAATTAGTTAGTAATTTTAAAAGTATTTCACATAATTAAAGTTCAGCCCTAATAGCCTTTCTGCGCCAACAATGCATGTTCTATTAAGCAGTTGTATATTTTAACTGCAGTATCACCTACATTTGTTCCCTCAACAGTTTCACAAGCTGTTATCACCTCATTGACTATTTCGTCTCTGCTTTTGATATCATAGCGGACATTCCCATAAAAGAAGCTCCTTCGTACCCACTTTTTGATTTCATGGAAGTTGGGGCTTCCATCGTTATTCAAATAATTTGTTTTCTTAAATGTACAAATAACAAATTCGTTTATTTGCTGATTTCCCTCTTCCAACATGAAATTTTCGTTAAAAAACTTTTTCACAGTTTGTTCATCTAGATCAAGTTCTTCAAAACATAATCGATCAGCCGAAGTAAAATGGATATCCGGGGAATGTCCCAAAGAAATCTGCAATTGAATAAATAATTAGATTATTGTGCATTTTGTTGCACAATTTATTCTATACTTGTGAATTAATTTTATGAGAACGTAGAATAATATAGTGAAGTTTTAATTTGAAAATAATACGTTACCGACCTGAAGGTAGGTGATTAGCAAAATAACGTAAATTACTGTCTTTTTCATGTTGCTGAAGAATTACTTCTGAATTGCAAATGCTCGAGTAGGTGTTATATAAACGAGGTTAGAAGTCAAGAGTCAACACATAAAGTTTCTTAGAAGTGGATATCAATGATACCATTATTTATATTATTTAATGAGTTTCTAGATAGTCTGTAAAAAACTCTTCTGAGAACTGTTGATAATTTTCGTTTATTTTTATAATTTTTACGTATTCGTTAAAACCAGATACGGAACATCAGCAGATAATAACTATTATAACAAGTTATGGAAGTTGTAGGTACCTAAGGCTGCAGTTTATAAATTTAATCTTGGTACTTGAGTTTCTGAATGTGGTAAAGAAGATGTAACTATCTAATGTATGTTTGGAGGAATGCCCTATAACCAAATTTTACGGTGGTTTTGCAGCATTCCATGAAACGATTTCTAATAGCGTTTTCCACTGGCAGAACTAGTGCGCACTGAAACTGCACTTACTCGGTTTTGCGTATTCCCAAAACCGAGTAAGTGCAGTTTTAGTGCGCACTAGTTCTGCCAGTGGAAAACGCTATAAATTAGGTACCTTACTAGTTTATAATTTGGGATCTAGTATAGGTATTAAATTTTATTTATAGCTCCACCAAGCTTAAAAAAGGCCCGGAAAATATGTCAACTATTTTTTTAAAGGTAGGGTGCGACAATATGTAAACCAATAGGGGTAGGTTATGTGACGTCAGCACGTTATGTGGTAATATGTTCAATTTTAATTTTGTAGTCTTGGCACAGCTATTAACTGATATGCTCTACATGCTACACTTGGCAGTTAGTTTTTGTTGTGTTCGTGATCCTGTTTGACTCTCCGTTTGTAGTCTTACTATATCTTTAAAAATATTTAGGACGGTCCATAACGATTGAACCTATTTTTCTCCGATTGACAGTAAAAGCATGCTTTGACTGACATTTGACTGTCTCCAAAGTTCCACATTTACTGCCTAGGCAAAAGTGATCATTTTTACTGACAGTAGCATTCAAAATCAGGTTGCTTCGAAAAACAAATAAATTTGAAATTTTTATTAATTAAATTTAAGTTTCATATTTTTCACGATTTCTTTAATTTCGGATGGGGTGAACATTTCTTTGTCATTTTCCATTGTAAATATGATTCTAAATTAATTAATATTTACGAATTAACAAGGTTTAACTCTTTTATTCGCAACAAATAGAATAACATTTCTGAAATATGTTTTTTCATAGCAACCAATAAGAACTGCATAGCAACAGATGCTTGCTGATACTAATAGCACAAAAAATATTAAAAATAATCATTAAATTAATGTTAAATGTAAACAATCGGAGAAAAAATTATATGTTCAACACGGCAGAAATGCAGATTTACTGCCTTGGCTGGTTTCACAGCTTCGGCTTCGCCTCAGCTGTGAAATACCAGCTGCGTCAGTAAATCTGCTACTTTTCTGCCTTGTTAAACAAATAACTATTTTCTCCGATTGACTGTAAAAGCATGCTTTGACTGACATTTGACTGTCTCCAAAGTTCCACATTTACTGCCTAGGCAAAAGTGATCATTTTTGCTGACAGTAGCATTCAAAATCAGGTTGTTGCGAAACCGAATGAAACATACAATTTTTTCCGCAACCGGAACAACCGGATTCAAAATAATAAAATTAAGATGCGAGGAATTAGAGAACACTACTACTACTAAAATCAAGTCTTCTTAGCTTTTGTTTTTAATTTTATTTATTCTGTCAAACCCAGCCAAACCATCGAAAATGTTTGAACAAGATAATCGTAACGAAGATACACCACCAGAAATTTTAGACCGTGCAAAAGAAGTTGTATCAAATCTTCTGCCCAATAAATCTTGAGAAGTATACGAAGGTGCCTACAACAAATTTTTAAATTTGTGTAACGAGAAAACCGTAAAATCGTACACGGAAAGCGTACTTTTCCGAATTGCCCACTAAAATGAAGGCTTCTACTCTTTGGGCGCAATATTCAATGTTGAAGGCAACATTAAGTTTAAAAAATGGCGTAAATATCGAAAAATTTTCAAAACTCCGTGCCTATTTAAAAAAAGAAATTATGACTACACGCCGAAGAAATCGAGAATTCTTAGTAAAGAACAGGTGGATCGATTCTTGAAGTGTGCTCCTGATAAGCAATACTTGAGGAAGGTGTGTTTTAGATGGTTTTAGTTTTAAAGTCGAATATTTTACGATAATTAAATTTTGACGTTTGTAGGTTATATTAATTTTGGGTGTTGCTGGAGCTTGTCCCTGCGACGAGTTACTACATTTAAAGATTAATGATATTGAAGATCTTAAATCAGTCTTACTGATTAAAATTCCTAAGATCCTAACACTAAAACTAATAAGGCTAGATCATTTACTGTGATGGGAGATAGCTATTTAAATATTTACAGAAAATTCTTTGTCTAATATCTTTGTAGTATTTTTCTTAAATAAATGTTATTCACATAACAAACCAAAATCTTAACCAAAAAAGTAAAAAGTGTTGCCTAGCAACACACACATTTTTTTACTTATAACAAAAACATCAACTTCACTGTCCGTTTTTGGTATCAAAAGTGATCACTTTTGAGTCGGTTGCGGAAAATAGTTATTTGTTTAACAAGGCAGAAAAGTAGCAGATTTCCTGACGCAGCTGGTATTTCACAGCTGAGGCGAAGCCGAAGCGGTGAAACCAGCCAATGCAGTAAATCTGCATTTCTGCCGTGTTGAACATATAATTTTTTCTCCGATTGTTTGCGTTTAACATTAATTTAATGATTATTTTTAATATTTTTTGTACTATTAGTATCAGCAAGCATTTGTTGCAGTAAATCTGCTACTTTTCTGCCTTGTTAAACAAATAACTATTTCCTGCTCTTATCTGTCTCACATTTTTCAGGATTCAGAATTAGGTGAGGGGATGGTACATCATTAAAATAACATTAGGAATTTAGGAACTAGTATCGTATATCCTATTTTTGGATACCAAAAACAGGAACTTTCACAGCAGAGTGGCGCAGTGGAAGCGTGCTGGGCCCATAACCCAGAGGTCCGTGGATCGAAACCACGCTCTGCTAACTAGTCATTTTTTATCAAAAAAAACAGCGATAATTAGTTTTGTACTGATATTTTGATTACCACTTTATTACACACAAAATATTTCGTTACATCTGTTATTGGTTATTGCATGTTTTTTATGAGATAGATACTTATTTGTTGAACTCAAAGGAAAATATTCTTTTATTAATTATGCATGAAGTGATTAGTAAAATAATTTTATGAAACTTTCTGTAAACACGCTTTTTAATTGAAATCTAAAATAACAACAATTAATTCGTGAAAATAGAACCACGGAATAGTTCGATAAAAGAAAATGCTGTATTTTCTTTATTCAGTTGTATATCACCCTTATCAGCTGTGCTTTGCTTTTCGCCTTTTCTTATAGGTATGTTTCCAGTTTGAAAGTCTAATTAATAATTATAAATTACTATACAGTCTCTCATACAATTTCCTAGTCTGTTTACTGTCCAAAAAACATTCTGAAAGATCGATATAGCCCATACAGTAGGTATAAGTCAACAAGTTGTGGTTAATTCGTTAATTACAAACTTCTTAAATTGTCCTTGTTAATTGTTTTCTTGACTTTCTGCTACTCGACTTAAACGGAAGCCTTTTATACATCTACGTTTGAATTAAGTTTTGTATTTTCTTTCATCCTGCCATTTTGATGTTGTTATTCAAGTACTTGGAACATTTTATTTGACTTGCAACTTTTCTTGTGGTGCCAAGTGTTATATCTACTTTGTAATTCGCGTATCCTTTGTTGTTTTATCAACAACTCATAATTTTAGCACTTTCCTAATTTTCAGCCTTCTGTAGTAACTTTATATTAAAGTTACAGGGGTTACATTAACTTGTACTGTTTTTATAGTATTTTTGGCACCAAGAGAATGATAGTACAATGAAAAATTTGCTAATATACAGGGTGTTCGAAATAAGACGAAATACACGGGAAAATCTGAAAATAGTTGACTAGAAAATTTAATTCCTCGTGTCCGCTTATTTAATAAAACCGAGTTTCAATTGCAAAACCTTAATAATAAAAGACTTTAGTTATTTTTTCTTTTTTCAGAAAAGTGCGGATTTATGTTACCGCTCCTCGACTGTATCATCCCCAGCAGGAATTGATGACTGAAAATATCTTTAGTGCTTTTATAAGCGATTTACTAAACAAGAACTTTGCCTGTTAATGTGGGACAAATACTTCTCGAGTTACTGCTAGTAGTCACTCTTACTGAATCACCCTCTAAACAGTAATAGCACCAACGGTAATCCATGATGCAGTGGAAATAATGTTTAAGCTACTCATAGGGGATGGAGGATGAAACAGCTCTAAAGAAGATTCTTAAGAGACGATTGAAGGAAGATGTGTCGAAAAAGAGCACAGAACATTGGATAGTGGAGGAGTTAAACAATTGGACATCTGATAGCAGGGAGTGGAAGAAAAGTGTTTGTGTTTAGACGTGTGCAAAACCTAAGTTAACTACAACCGGAAGTCAAGGTAGGCTAACCACTGTTTTAACATTGGAAATGTTTATGTTCGTATATGGGGCCAAGTTACGAGTTTTTAGTCAAGGCCAAAGAAGACAAAAGTGTCGCGATCGGCCGGTCCGGGCCGACAGCATAGCACGGTGGGCATACAAATTGGCGTGTGCGCCGTGCTCCTGTCCAGCCGAGGCCGATGGTGTACAACTACAACCCGAGGGCTTTAGCCCGAGGGTTGTACGTCTAATTCTGTATTTCCATGGTAATAGTCAGTGTTATCATTTCCAATGCCTCCGATGGTTGCAAGGATTGCGAAATCTGTGAATTTTTAAATATAAGGACCAAATTATGAAACCTAGTAGGTACATACATGAGAGGCTGCGATGCAATTCTTCCCACATTACCTGTTTATCGAGTCCTGGTCTTGTAATGGGTTTTTGGTTCATAAACTATTAGTTATACCACGTTCTGATAAAAATTGGCGTGGGTATTTCCAAAATGACGAGTAGTTGTTAATCAAAATATTGTTACATTGTCACAATATGAAATTCTTTAATGAATTAGGTAACATTAACTACAAAAATAGCTTGTTTTCCGTATGTAGGTACCCTAAGTAAATAACAATTTTCCGTCCAAACAGTGCTCCAGTTTTCTCTATTTATACGTTCTTCAGCTTTAATCAGAAGTATAGCAAGTTCATTAATGATTTATGATCTATCATACTTTAAGCTTGAAGCGTGGGTAGGTAAGACAATTCGCGAATAAAAATGAGTAAACATATATCTTACAGTTTACTTTTGTAAGTTAAATTAATCTACTTGCTCAAGTTGCGTGAGAGGAAGCGGCTGTTATTTATAAGCTGTCACAACCATTTAATAATTCTGAGCTATCAAGAATATTGTGGATTAACCCTCTTAGTAGCGGCGAACCGGTATAACTTTGTTTGGGGCACTCGAGTGGATATATTTGCCGACTTCCTTCACGGTATTCTGCAGTTATTGCCAAGGAATTCTTAAGTAATGGCAACCTGCCCTGAATTAATAGCCCGGTAATTTCTAGTTTAAATTTTGAATAACTTTCTTAAAGGGTTTGTTTTTCATAAATTAACCTTTAGAAAAACGTTTTACGTACTTAATAATATTTAATGTTCCTCTACAGTTTTAAAAAGTTTTAGCTCATAAAAACAACCCAAATAACACAGGACATTCTATGGACATCCATTATAAGTCCATAATACGTCCGCACGTATGGACATAGAAATGGATGTCCACAGGATATCCAGAGTTGAATAACATAACCATTTATTTTTTGTTTTCATTAAATAATTATTGTACTACAATATACAGAATGCCCTTTTCTAGAAATTAATTCCAGCTTTGATTATCTAAGAATTTTAGTGGTTTATAAAAAAGTGTTGGCCTCGATTACTGAATTGCATTTAAATTATGCATGCGGAGAACTTCACACGTAATAAATAAGTCGATCAGATTATGATCGTTTTATTATAATATAAAACCTAGTTGCGTGTTGAATGTTATTCGAATTGCGTGTGAAAAACTAAATATGATATAGAAATATTATAGATTCGGAACTGATATTTCTTACAAGTTTGACTTTTCACGCTTTTTACAGACTAATTGGATTGTTGGCAAACTGGACAATAGATTTGCAATATTTCACTGTAATTATTTATACAGACGCTATAGAAATAAAAACGGGGTTCAATACTAAAACAGAAAATTATAATCCTGTAAATATTAATAAACAACATATTACCTATTTATATTAAAAATACATTACTCGGTAGAAAATAAAAAAATGTGTTTTCAATTAAGGCGGTTGTTTTATAGAAATACAATTCAGCGCAGCTAATAATAAAAGTAATAAAATGAAGGGAGAGATGCTTTCATTAGAGAGTAACGGTGGCATGGCCCCAGGCAGAAAGAAAACGGTCCGGGAAAGTTCCAAAGACGTCCCACTGAAACATGAAAACGTTCCAAAGACGTACTTTGGAACGTTAAATGTCCCACCTCAGGAACGTTTCAAACATGTTCCAAAAACGTTTCTGGAATGTTTCAGGTACGTTTTTGGAAGATGCTGAAACGTTCCAGAAACGTTT
This sequence comes from Hemicrepidius hirtus, assembly GCA_963082805.1. Lineage (NCBI taxonomy): Eukaryota > Metazoa > Arthropoda > Insecta > Coleoptera > Elateridae > Hemicrepidius > Hemicrepidius hirtus. The sequence goes on from OY720161.1 coordinate 10,803,227, forward strand.
TTGGAACATGCTTGGAACATCTTAGGGACGTTTTAGGAACATGTTGGGAACGTTTCAACAATGTTCCACTTGGAACGTTTTTGAAACATTGCATGTCTCATAAGTAAAATAAAATAATCAAACCACATAAATATTAGATAATATAATTTTTATTACCAAGTAAAAGTTACCTTTAGCATCGAGAATTTGGACCAGAGTGACGATCGATGCTTTCAAGACTTTTAACCTATAACAAAAATTTAATGATTACTTTGTAGTAAAATGTTGTTTCAATGAATTACATTGGAAACTCTTTACACGTACCTTTTCATGCACATAAGTTAATATCACTACTTCATTCATTCACGACCGTCACATTGATTTTTCTGCTTCCAGTCATTAAATAATTCGTACTCCTTCTCATATTGCTGCCTAGACTTGAGTGACAGCAAATCTAATACAATATTTCTAGCTTTTTCGGTAATTTCAACCGGAACGTCAACAATTTTTTGTAGAATTTGTTATTTCACTTAAAAACAGCTTGATAAACAAAATGGTTACCATGGTTGTCACGATCACAGGCTACCGAATACTAGATTTTCTATAAATGTCACAAGGTATTAGCAGAGGTAGAATTATTCTAGATACTAATTTCCAATTTGGAGAGCTTATACAAAAAAATATTGTATGAAACGCGTACGCAGAACGTTTTAACGGATTCATCTGATATTGCGGACAGTGTTATGTTCCAAAAAGGTTCCAACTGGAACGTTCCGCGTAGAACGTTTCTGGGACGTCCCTTGGAAACGTTCCACTGAGGATAAGAATGAAACGTTCCTGGAACGTCTCTTACATACGTTCTACCACGACCACTCCGTCTGCGGCGCCATTTTTGTTGCCTTTGCTCATTTTGCCCAAATATTTTAATCACGGGCCGCTACTGCGTCTCCATTCTTGATTTTCTCGTTATGTTTAGTGTTTATAGATTTTATATGATACTCCTCCATCTATTTGTTTTGTTTGAGACGTTTATTGTCTTTTCTCCTTAATTGAATTTTCACTGAAAATACAAAATATTAAAGTTTAACCTACTTAATAAAAGCTAGCCTCCATATTTACAATTTCTGAATAGTATAATATTTTGTTATGTTTTCTTCTTGTTCTTCTTACCTCTACAGTGAAAAGCTTCCTAGGTATAAAAACATTGCATTGAATTCTGAATATCTCTTTACAGAAATCTTTTATAAATGCGAAACCTAGAGTGTTCCTAAGTTAAATTGGTTCGAGTAACCGAAGTGCGGCTGTACGGATGTACGAAACAATTGCAGCAGATTTTATCTAAGAATGATCATTGAAGTTCATTAAAGTTAATTAATGTTCTCGACTATCTCGAAAATGTAATTTCAAAGTAGATATTAGATTTTATTTTATTTTAGTTATCTATTCATTGCCTGGCATTCATGGCTGCGATACCGGAAATGAAATGTTTTAACCAATTTCTTGAATTTAAAATAAAATATTCAGTAGATCAACAGATATTTGAATTTATTTTTATAATAAATTAAATTTGTTTGGTACGGCATACTGATTTAAAATTGAGTTCATACAAAATTAGAAAAACCTCAGGAAACATTGTAAAATGGTAACATGGGTGTTTGAAGTTGAGATATACTCTCACAAAATGTAAAACGAAAACTGCATTGACTTGATTCATTGAACTGGAAATTTGGTGCACTTCTGGATAATGTAACTCTGCAGAATCCATGGGTGTTTTCTAGCTTATTCCCCATCATAAAAGGTTTTACGTATCGAACCCAGTTTAACGATTCGAGTAAAATAAAAAGGTATATGGCGAACTGTTCTTAAAGAAGACGTCTAGGAAAGTAGCTATTGTAATGTATGCCAGGCTTGTATGAAGATTAATGCATATTTTCTGAATTTTTTGTAACTCTTTAGAGCTGCTTTAAACTGCTCTTTAAGTGCAACTATATACTCTCTAGGTACCTTTATGGACTTATGGTTCATCTACCCAACTCTGGTGATAATGGTGCATTATTATTTTACAAGCCTTCTTCTAATTGTTTCCTCTTCGCCGCATGAAAATCGTACTCCAAATCACATTGACATAGGTAAAGCGAAATTTCGACAAAGGATATGCATTTTTAAACTCGAACCTCGTTTTAAATCATTTTTAGGGTTAGAAGTGCCACTTGAAAGGCTTTTAAGCTAGAGTCATAAATGTAAATTCTCATTTAGATTCTTTTACCGCGATTTCTATAGAAGGCGTTAGCAACTATTTCAATGATTTTATACTGAAAGTATTCGTAGTGTACTAGAAGTTTGCATGAAATATTTTTTCATTCATTTATAAAAGCGTTGTGATAGTTATCAAAATTAATTTTAGTGGAGCGGTACAATACTGATCTTGTTCAACTGCTTGCTTATCGAAGCAAATATCTACAAAGATTTCGTTATCATGGGGATCTGCTCAAGATGCACCGTTCAGTACTGCCTTCTACCAAATCTCTGACTCTCATCCTTTTGAAATTCAGAGGTGTATAAATCCGGCAATAAACGCTTTGGCAATGGATTTATCTGCATCAACGCCGGAATTTGTTCGTGAATCAGACCTCTGAACTTACGCAATTCTTTTGGTTTTGTTGCTTATACAGTGCTTCCCGAAAGTAACGGATAAATTCAATAAAATCGTTGAGAAAAATATTTCAAATAAATGCTCGGACACGTCGATTTTTATTTTTAAATTATGATTTAGAGATGTAATTTTCAAACCCCACCACCCAACCCCTAAGCGCTGCCAACTCCAACTTTAAAAATTTAAATAGCAAGGAATCCTTTCTGATACTTCATCTGATAGCTTTTTTTATGCTGAATACAATAAAAAACAGTTTTTCAAGATCGGTTGATAAATAACGGAGATATTTACCAAAATGTATTCAAATTAAAGTGCCAATATTCGAGCAGGCGTTGGTACTGGGTGGTAAAAAACAATTGCAACTTGTTTGCAATTGAATGTAAACAAAATGTATTGACATTACTTAGTGGAGTGTGTGTTACTTATTATTAACGATTTGAAAAATAAGATAAAAAAAATGAGATTTACTGAAGCCGAAAGAATCGAAGTTTTAATGATGGTTGGGGTTGGAGATAGATAGATACATTTTGTTTACATTCAATTACAAACAACTGCAATTGTTTTTTACCACCTATTGTAGAGCCGTACCAACGCCTGCTCGAATATTGGCACTTTCATTTGAATACATTTTGGTAAATATCTCCGTTATTTATCAACCGATCTTGAAAAACTTTTTTTTATTGTATTCAGCATAAAAAAAGCTATCAGATGAAGTATCAGAAAGGATTCCTTGCTATTTAAATTTTTAAAGTTGGAGTTGGCAGCGCTTAGTGGTTGGGGGTAGGGGGTTGAAAATTACATCTCTAAATCATAATTTAAAAATAAAAATCGACGTGTCCGAGCATTTATTTGAAATATTTTTCTCAACGATTTTATTGAATTTATCCGTTACTTTCGGGAAGCACTGTATAATACCTGGTCAGAGCTTTACATCCCGGTGAAAATGGGTTGTACTATATTGCGTAAACATTTGTAAGTTAACTCTAAAATCTTGACACTCTATACGGATAATTTAATCCTGCATTGAAATATGTAAAAATATACAGGGCGTTGCATTTGAAATGTGAAAATTGGGGTCATTTCCGGCGAAATGAAATACTATTACGATTCAGTTCAAACTATGAACTCTTACGTGTAGGTACAATAAATTATTTAAATCGGTTAGAAAATAAAAAATATCAGGGGTGCCCGTGGTCCTGTGTTACCCGGTATATTTGTGGATTTGAAAATGTTAATAAACAATTTAGTTTAATTTTCCGGTTGTAATTACCACAAGTCGGTATAAATAACGGATTCGCAGTAATTTGTGATATTTTAAACACTTGTCTAATCTAAAAAGAAAGCAATTAGTCTTTTCCTCACCCTTTCATTTTGCACTTCCTTTTACAAATGGCCCTTTAATTCGTCCCTGTTGCAAACGCATTCTTTCGCACGTTCCTAGAAATAAATGTAGTTGGGTTTGGCTAACTAAAGTGATTTTTCATTTGCCTACCTCTAAAATGTAGAAAACAAAGAAAGCGTTGAAAAAGCGGGATAAAATATGCCCTTTTCCTCTAGTTAATTAATTGCGGTTCTTTCGTGCCTATAAATTAATGTTGAGCGATATTTCCCTAGGTATATTAGGGTTCACCATATGAAGGAAAGCGATGATTTATAAAGAGATATGTTCGTTTTGGGAACTAAATTATTATACGCAGCACTGTGGATTAAATTCAAAACCTGTGCAAATTTAGTACAACCCTCAAGTACGTAAATTATATTGCTCTCTGCTTCGGTTTATCTCGCCTATAGTATGATATTAAAGCCGGAATATTTGCTTTGTGGTTTTTCACACCCCTATAGGATTTTATTTGTTTTGATTGCTAACGGCGTGCGTAAAATTCCCGAATATTACGAATCGAAAACGTCATGGGATAGAATATCTAAAATATAACGTAAACGTAATTCTCTTTAGTATCTTACCAGCTAATAATATGCAATAAAATAAAATGATTATGCTAGATTTCATTTAGCAGAAAAGCTTTATATATAGAATTCTGAAAGCTTTTTCCAATTGTTGGGCGAGTGTTTCTAAGTGTTCACAAGTATTCCGTAGCATTTCAAATTGAATTTCAATTTTTCAGAGTTGGCGGATCGTGAACCTTTTCGTATTCAAAACCTCTTTGAGCTTCTTTTTTATACACATGGCTTCTATTTCTGTTTATAAGTGTTCTGCGGCTTTTATTAAATTGTAAAGATATGGATTACCTTGGGTTGTATCACAGTGAAAATATTTTTTATTGAAATTGTGCTTAGCACCCTTAGAATTCGTCGAACAATGGTGCATATTTCAAGAAATCAAAACTTCAAGATGATTTATCATCTTTCAAAACGTGAAAGGCTAAATATTTAGTAAAAGTTTTAATGGGTTGCTGTGCAACACCAGAGTTTTGAGGGAAATGAGTAGAGCAAGGCAAAGGTGCAAGCGGGCATCCGCGTGTGGAATTTCACACCAAGATGTGCTACTAAATTTCCGGTGCCTTCACTGGATGGGGACTCTTGGATACAGACAATTCCGGATGCTCATGAACAACCTGTGATGCAACAAAGTAGAAACAGAGGAGGTCAGTAACAGGATTGCTGACAGACCACTGTCGTCCCTGTGGACATTTCAGTCGAGACATCTCGCCACGACCATTACACAGGTAAATGGCGCTGCTACCTTACCAAAGTTCTTTTACCTACCGCCAGAGGATTTTCGACTGCTGTTGAGGCGCTAAATACAAATTCTGGAAAATCTCCTACATACTACGTTTATTTTTAAAAATTATTAATACATCAAAGGTTAACGTAAATTAAAAGTAATTGGACGTTCAGAAGTACTTTCTGATTAATTGTTGCAATATATAAATAATTATTATTTACCATATAAGTGCTTGCTATTTATACATTTGGTAGTGTAGGTAAACTTATATTTTCAATTAACGGAGTTAATAGTTGCGTTCAATATGACTCAGCACAAACGCGTACCTATCGCGTTTAGTGCCAACCAATAGAATGTGAAGCTTTTAAAAATCGAGCAATTCTATTGGTTGACGCTACAAAGCGATACGCGTTTGTGATGCGTTACTGAGTCACTTGAACGCAACAATTGTCAAATATCATTTGGTTTCATAAACAAAATGAAAAAATAATAATGTTGAAGAATAGCATGGGTTTGTCAGTTATGTACATTTATCTACAAGATCCCATAAAGGTGTTGTTGACAGAAGGATTTAACTTTAACTACAACTATCCCACTTAAGGGCTTAACAACGTCTTATCAATACTATCACAAGTACTATTAGTACTGCTGTTCCTAATACTAGGAAAAAGTAAACCAGAAATGAAGGATTGTCCTGAGTTGTTCTTTTGTAAGAAGAAGTTGGTGAAGTAGTTGAATTAACTTTCTGATTAACATTTGACTGATACGTTAGAATTTCAAATTCCTCGTGTCCGTACCAAGTTCCATTTTCTATGGTGGTTAACTGTATACAACGGTTAGGCCAACATATCACCTTTCCAATAGTAAGTTCTCCATGGGATTCAGCACGACCAATATATGTTGTAACATCTTTTTCATATCCCCCCTCGAATAAATGTTTATCCTTAATTTCGAGAATCTCGGTATACAGAGTTTTGATCCACACGAACTTTTCCGGATGTTTAGTGCATAATATCTGAAAAGAAAGAACATCAATATAAATCAGACAAAGCCAATAAATATTATTTGAACGTAAATATTTTTTTCAATATCAAAGTTTTATAATTTAGAGATATTAATAAAAACTTTAATAGTTTTACCTTTACAGTTTCGTTTATCATAAATGCTTCAAAAAATTCGATGTGAATTCCTGGTTTGTTATGATGTATCTTTCCAGGTATTAGCTTATTGTTGTACAAAGTTTGGCCAATATAAATGGGATCGCCATCTCTGTCTTTTCCTGCTTTGAATGCATCGTCAGGTGCATAGTTGTCGTAATCTCGCCAGCAATAATCTAGTAAGCATATAAAGTTTAGCACAATTAAATGTAAGCAGGCTTTACATTCATGGCTGTAGAGACTGGAAGTGGCCGATAGCATTCATGTAGTAAATTTAATATCCTTGACAACGGAACATAATGGTCAGTTACATTCGGTTGCCATTGTTACATTACTTTCCGAGGACTATTAATGACAGTTATTATTTTCTTAGGACTGTAAGTGACGGTATGAAATTAAATTTACAAAAAAAATATGTAGTATTTTCTTATTTTTTAGGCTACTTATTACCAGTAGTGTGAAAAATTTAATAAATAACACGGAATGTATTGTCTATTAACATCCTGGGTGGGTTACAAGCCTCGCTTCAGCTTGTATTCCTATCTCGCATGTTAATAGGTCCTTACATTCCTTGTTACTTAAATAACTATTAGAATAATGGTAGTAGGACATGATGACTGATTTGGTAGCAACCCTTCAAAGATCCGTTAGCACGAACAACGTTTAGAAAACTAGATCCTTTTCAATCAACAGGATAGAAAATAGTTCCAGTGATGGTGAAGAATTTGGTTCTAAAAACATGTTTAGCTACTATCTAAATGTTGTCCGTGGCAAGGAGTGCTTGTACTAAATTTGAACTAAATGTAGGATACACTCTCGACAGAGGGATGGATGTAGGAAGATGGGGTGCTATATTCAACAGACCCACATGTTAAGAATCGTTCGTATCGCATGTTTTCGGGTGCTATGGCACCGAAACAACACATAGGCAATAAGGCCAATGGTTTAAAGTTTTGACATGAACGTCATTTTTGGCAGAAAACAAACGATAACGAGTATCGTTAAATAAACGATTTTGATATGCAATAGACCGGATTGATTATTTATTATTGTTATCGTTTAATAATGCGACAACAGCTTACATTGAATTAAATGCGGAATTGTTAGATGACATCGATAAATATTTGCAAAACAATTGCACGAATACTCGTGTTTCCTTTGATTTAACTTTTCTTATAATGAATTATAATAGATTTAGCGATTCGTCATATGAAAATTCAACTGTATTTGAAAATGTTCATGCAGTGAAAGACATAGTTTCGTTTTCGGTTTAACTGAGCATTCTCAGGGTTGTAATTTCCTTGTGCTCTTGTTTTCTCTCCCCTAGCTCTGGATCTTGAAGAATATTTCACGTTTTCAACCAACTTTCAACACCGTTCTGGTGGTTCGAGCCCGAAGGTCAAGAAGTCATTATTAAACACTCTGGGAGCATGAAACTTGATTTCTGTTATTGTTTATTACGTTTTCCAGTTTTCGGAATGCTTAGTATCTAATCGAATGATGCTGACCTTGAATATTACGATGAACCAATAATTTTTAAAATTCTTCTAATATTTAAGTTTTCACGAAATTGAAACGAATGTGTTTTGAAGAAATTATTATTAATTGTTTCATCTCGTTGCCTAGAGCTTAAAACTATTTATAAAGGGACAAGACTATCTATAATTATAGCGTATTAATTCTTTATGTAATTCCGATTAAAATCCGATTAAAAATAGCCAATTAAAATACTTTTGCACATTTAACGCAAATTAGTAGATTAGTAGAAAAAATATGTAATAAATAGATAAGTTAATAAAAATGATAAATATATTCTATATCCTTACCATTGATGAAGGTAGCAGATACTTTAGTACTATAGGGTATATTAAATAAGGATATGCCAACAATAAAAATAAACTGATGCACAATCATCGCGCTTTAATGTTAAGAAATTCACAAAATATAGTTAATGACAGTATAATCACCGTAACATTATAGATACTTCTATCTTTTCAAAACAATATGACAGACTGGTTTATTTAAATCGCTGTAGTTGTACTAAGACCACAGTCAGATGGGAAACTGTTGGGTCAACTTTTGATAAAAGGTCGGATCTGTTTACTTATAAACAAATTATTCTTTTACATCATATGTTTCGTCGAAGTGCTGTATCTTAATAATATAATACGAATTTTTTAGTATGTTTAGCTTTATTCTTTGGTTTTTACTATTTTGGCTAATCATTTTTAACTGGAAACCTGTTTATATATCTTGTTACTGTGAAAATTCGACTACTTAACATTAATTATTTATGCGCATCAATATGTTTCCTGTTTCCTAAAATCCTTCTTTTTTAATTTATAGGTAAAGGCAGTAATTTTATTATAGTTTACATTATACAGGGTGTCTCTAAAATATGGTGCCATAACTTAACCACAGATTCCGGGGATCAAAATAAGACGATTTAACGCAACTTACCTCTATCCGTAATTGCTTCGTTAAAGCGCTATCCAACGCCAAAGATCTTCAAAAAATTTCTATTTTTTTAAATAACAAAAGATAGTTTTTAGCGATTAGGATGAAATTTGAGATGTGATTCTTTACTGGAAAAACGTGTTTTTTGACATAATTTTTTTGTTCAGGAGGGTCGCGTAAGTGGTCAAAGGTTGATCATCCACAGTCGAAGAAGCTCATATCTTTTTAACAGTTCGGCCAATAGTTTTCAAAAATTTTTTAAAGAGAGACATTCTTATTTCAAATATTTTTTGTTTCTTGTTCGATTTCGGTATCTTCCATAGTTTAGGCTGAAAAAAATTATTTTGATTGACTGCAGTGCATTTCTTAAAACGATGTAGTAATCTAGTTGTCCCGTATGCTGAGAAATAAATGACGAAGAGACAATTTTTTGCGTAGAATCAACTTTTGCATCCGAGAAAATGGTGGTCACATTGAGCATTTGCTGTAAATCTATTAATTTACCGGTGGTACAAAATCAGCTGAACCATTGGTTGAGAAATGGTTCAGATTATTTCGCACCACCCTTTACATACTTGCTAGTAATAAACTTTATATCAAATTGTCTCTTCGTGATTTATTTCTCAACATACGGGACAACTAGATTACTACATCTATTTTAAGAAATGCACTGCAGCCAATCAAAATAATTTTTTCAGCCTAAACTATGGCAGATACCGAAACAAGAGACAAAAAATATTTGAAATAAGAATGTCTCTCTGTAAAAAAATTTTGAAAACTATTGGCTGAACTGTTAAAAAGATATGAGCGTCTTTGACTGTGGATGATCAACCTTTGACCACTTACGCGACCCTCCTGAACAAAAAAATTATGTCAAAAAACACGTTTTTCCAGTAAAGAATCACATCCCAAATTTCATCCTAATCGCTAAAAACAATCTTTTGTTATTTAAAAAAATTGAATTTTTTTAAAGATCTTTGGCGTTGGATAGCGCTTTAACGAAGCAATTTCGGATAGAGGTAAGTTGCGTTAAATCGTCTTATTTTGATCCCCAGAATCTGTGGTTAAGCTATGGCACCATATTTTAGAGACACCCTGTATATATCTTAGCAATTAATATCAACATGGAATTTCCACATATACAGAGTATCCAAGATAACGAGCGCAGGCATGGAGATCTCGTAAATTTTTTGTAAGTCACCAACTTTTCAAGATATTAACATTAACTTTGGTTTTTCCGAGTTTTTTCCTGACCACTGATATACAATTTGATGGATTTATCGTGATAAATAGTGGCGTTATAATTAAAAAACTGTTTTTCCTTTGTAGAAGGCCATGAAATATATTTTTTTGCGGTGGGCTAAATCAATCCAACCACAATTTTCTCCGGATGGCTTATTGGTTACTTGGGTTGCCTATTCTACTATTTTGTTTGGCGGATTCTAGTATACAGCGAAGTCCATTTATTGTGCAATATGCCCATATTGCAAGTTAAATGGTCCGGGCACTTAATCATTGAAATATAGGCAACCCATTATACACTGCTATTACTTTTGCTCCCTGCTACTCATTTTGATTATTAGCTGTTAAATTATACAGTGTTTTATTTTAGTTTTTAATAAAGAACAAGATTTAAAACTAACGATTTATTGAAAACATGATTTATACAGACGAAAAAAAATATAGAAATGTGTATGCTGTATCACTCCGGATTATCGGATTATCATTAGGTAATGTTAGGAATCATTTTAGTGTCGGACCAGTTCCTAATGTGTCTACAATATGAAGAACATCTAGAAAATTTGCAAGTGCAGGCTGTCTGGCACAACAAGAAAAAAAATCAACATAAAACAGTAACACATGCATTTGTACACATTTCAATTTTTTCTTGGTCTGTATAAATGATATTTTCAATAAATCGGTAGTTTTCAATCTTGTTCTGTATTAAATATTAAAAAAAAACAATCTTAATAGGTGATAATAATTAATATAATGGGTTGCCTATATCTAATGATAACAATATTGCCCAATAAATGGACTTCACTGTAATATTAGTTTATTAGAGATGTACCTACCCTGACACCTTGCTTGAACGGAAGATGAGCAATAAAACCAATGCATTTGCATCTTTTGGCAAGAAACGCGGTATACAGGATAGCCGTTAATAAGATAAATTAAGAAATAAATTAGTATACGGGCTGATAGCCTACCTATGTCTGACATTGTGCCAACGAATTGACGTAATATATTTATTTAGTTACATGGTTTTGATAAAATTAAAGTGAGGCCTTATATCATATAAGATGTAGCACATATTTATTAAGTGTCGCTCTATGATTAAAGAACAATTACTTCAGACTATTATAACTAATACACCATTGTTTTTAATACTAGGAAGAAATATATGGAGAATAACAGTTTTAGAACTTCTTGAGATTTATAACCAGATGACATGTTCTTGCTAATAGTTTCATTGTAAGTAAGAATTTCAAAGTTATCAGTCCAGCCTTTCACAGTCGGTTTTTGGCAAATATAATCTGACGAGCATGTTACTTTGACGATCATTACTTCTTTATTTATTGTTACTCGACCAACGTAAGTGCCATATCTATATTTTTCATTTCCTCCTTCGAATATACGTGTATTCTTTATATTAGCAACTTGATCCAACCGAGTTTTAAACCATACGAATCTTTCAGGATAATCAGTACAAAGTATCTGCAACATATTTAACCTGATGTATATACCTAATATTAATAATTTACTATAAGTATAAGTACATCTTGTATACGATAAGTACAATAAAGCATATTTCTTACGAATAAGTTTACAGTTTCCAACAAAAACATTACGTATACACACAGTGTTTGGTATATTTTGTTATTTTCTTGGAACGTATACGTAGACAAGTGTTTTATTCAATGAATAAAGATTATCTGTATAGGTATTGGGTGATTCATAACTCTAGGCGAGAAATGAAATTTAGAAATTATGGAAGTAATATTTATGATTACCTACTTCTTGTTAACTCGTAGATTCAAAAGTAATTTAAAAAATCGTTAGAAAATCACTTCAGCCAACTAAGAATTAGAATAAATCGGAATAATAATAAGTACTACCTATGTTCTAAAATATTAACTAAAAATACAGAGTTAATGTAGCTAATGCAAAAATTAATAATGAAACCAGAGCAGGCGTGTATGAGAATAAATAGTTCATCACTACAATATTGTTTGTTTCTTGTCTATATATCCGCAAAATAGGCTACCTTTACAGTTTCATTGATGTTAATCACTTTGTTAACATTTTCAGTTAGTCGTCCCGGAATAAGATGATTAATGATAAGAGTTTGTCCAATATAAATTGGTTTGCCATAGCCATCTACTCCTGCCTTCAATGCATCAAAAGGAATGGAACCATCAAAATCTCTCCAACAATAGTCTGTAATAGAGTAAATTAGTTAATAACAGAATAATTACTACATTTTTACAGAAATTAGTTACTATTACCACTACGAATTAAAATAAACGTCAACAAGATTATCCGAAAGTACGCTAATATTGGAACACGGAATATCTCTGATAGTTTCCTTTGAGTTAAACAATGTGACTCTGCTTACCTAGTACAAGGTAATAAAAAACTTCAACAAAATAGTAAAATAAATAAAAATAAATAACATTTTTGTTACTACGAAGGGTGTATCAATGTAAAACATAAAACATCCTAGTATTTCGGATGATATCGTTTTTGTGATAATGGGAAGTTCGAGGGAGCTGACATTCTGACGCAATGAAGTTCAGATGGGTATCGTTTTTGGAGAGAAACCTGCCATGTTAACCACTAAAAAAAATATTAATATAGAGTATATAGTCTGAATACTCTTTGATATAAGTATCATTACAGAATGCTTTAGTTTATTCTGTAGTAAGCATCAATAAATCTCCATAAATTCTTCAATAACTTGGAGGATAAATTCCAAAGAATGACTCTTAATAGCGTACAATCGCGATTACTACAGCTTTCCGGACACCCTGTGTATGTAATTTATGCGTTTCATTGTGTTGAGTATTAAGGGTAAATGTGCAAAAGGTGAACGCAACTCTACGCTCCCCCAGGCAACTATTGGCGCCTTAGAATTGGCGCTCAACGTGGGGTGGGTCAAACAGTGAGGTAATATGACACTAAAACCTAGAACTTTCGCGTTTTGAAGTTGTAACGTTGTAAGAATCAAAATACTAGGTCATTAAATTCAAAATATACGGTAAGACACTGATCAATGTCCAATGATTCATTCTGCTTTTCTCAACAGCAGGAAACTATGTTATGTCATAGAGTAGCCTGGCTTGTGCTGTATAGTCTACTTTACTGCCCCAAAGATTTTCTGGTACCTATAAAATACGGGTGATTTTCGACTTTCCGTATACAGGGCGTGTAAAAATGGTGGTGCAAGCTTCAGCTAAAGTTATTCCTTGAACAAAAATAAGGCAAAAAGCTTATTGCAAAACAACTGGCAAAGGCTTCCTGAACTTACACGAAGCCTTCAAAGTTCAAAATTTGTAACAGTAAAGAACGCTGCTATTTCAAAATCAAGTTAGTTGATGCGTACATTCAGTGATAATAGCTAAAATTTATTACCATCGATCGTTTAAAAGTAAAAAGAAATTAATAATTTTTATGATTTCAAATCATTTAATTTTTCTATATGCGTAAAAAATAGATTTGACTATATTGCAATGTAATAGTTTTAGGCTTAGCGCCTTTCAGAGTGCCTTGATGCAATCACAGATAATAAATTGTGGTCATCAGTGATCAACTTATCATAGTAGGTGGCTACAAGGTTGCCAAATGTACATTTCTTAAATTGTTATGGTGAGGGGTAGCCATGCGCATACGAACTTTTTTGCAATAAACTTTTTGCCTTATTTTTGTCCAAGGAATAATTTTACCTGAAGCTTGCACCACCATTTTTACACACCCTGATAGTATACATAGGGTGTATTCTGTAGCACATCCGTTAAAAGTTAAATTTTAGCGGTCTCCGTTAAAATATTATATTTTAGCGGTCCGCTATTATTTTATTATTCTGTAACACTAGTTTTTAGCGCTCCGTTAAAATATTACTTTTTAGCAGAGCCGCTATCATACGGTCTGAAGTTAGTTATATGACAAACAAATTGTTCTAGTGTAAGCGGACTTATCTTGTAGTATTTGACGTTTACGCGGTGAATTTGTATCTAAGCTAGTAGGCATACTTCAAATATTAAAATATGGAGTGTGTCAGTGGAAAACGTAAACAATGTCCTCGTACAACAAAAAGATAGTCCGAGATTATGCAATGCTGTTAATATTTTGATATGTTTAGGGATGTCAGTACTTCTTTGAGGTGGAGGCATAAACTGCTCAAAGAGTGTATTTTAAGTCAGTTACACATTCTTTACTTAATGTAAATAACTTCAAAAATGCAGAATTGGGAAGTTCAAATGGATTACTGAAATTTCTTTGATTTCGTCTTGTTAATAATAACTCATAGCTAAAATTACGAACGATTATTAATTAAGATAAGTTGGACAAAATACAGTTTTTTGAAAAAAGGGTTCGGGTTAGACAATAATTCAGGATATGAGTACACAAATTTCCGTAGGTCCCTATAGAACTAATAACAAATAATTTATTTCAATTAAATAAATGAAGAAACGAAATAATATCAAGGACTGCATAAATCGCATATTTCGTAATAAATTACCGAGTAAATTACCTAATGATTATTTAAAAAAATCGTTCCACAGGTACCCTCGATATACTTTTCTTAGCGTTTCGGCGTTTTTGATTTTTTGTGCGGTATTGACCGGGGAATCTTACAAAAATGATTGCATGCATTCACATATACGGCAAATTTGCAGCATTACCCCCCTAACATTTCATCGAAAATCTCTGCCGCTACAAATATTGCCATAACGTACAAGAAACATCGATATGTCAGGTACTTATTAAAACAAACAGGTTAGAAATGATATCTGAGCGAAAGTTAACGTTCCCTTTAATTTTTTAACTGGTGCGATTTAGATCCCGCTAATATTTAACAGATATTTGTTAAAACTTAACAGGCATCCGTTAAAAGGTGTCCAATAGAATACCAAAAACTATTAACGGGCTGTTAAGTTTTAGCGGCCCGCTATTTTTTAACTTTTGCTGTACAGAATACACCCTAATATACGTCACAAAAATGTCGCTACATAACTTGCCTTATCAATAAACCATGACTGTCATGACTTTGATGTAATATACTGTTTTTATACTTGAAGTTTAATGTGTGTTAGTAACAAAACGTAGTCCTACCTTCTTCATAAATACCCTTTGTTTTTGCAAATAAACATGTAAAAATAACACAAACCACTAATTTAAAATTATTCATTGCAATTTATCAGTTAGTTAGATTTGCAGGCAAGATGAAAGTTTTACGTATCTATATAACTGCAAACGAACACTAGGAAATTTAATAATTAATATTATAAATTGAAATGTTGTAACTTGTGATAATATGACTGATAAAGTTAAGGTCACTTTTCATGAATTCATTAGTTAAATAAATAAAGCCGAATTTATTTTAATCAGCATAAAGCGTCTTTTGCAAAAAAATTATGTACTAGCTACTGATATTCAAAGCCCAAAGGTTACATATCCTTCTCTCTTATTGCTATGTATTTTTATTTTTCACTTCACATATGGTCGGTACAAAAACGAGTTTTTTCTTCTTGAATTAAACCTTAAACGTGTTGTTCCCTTTTGAAGATATATTTTTAAATAAATATCTGTACTCGATGTCGCCTGTTTTACTTTATAGTGTACTTATTCTAAATTTATTTTGATAAAGATTAAAGAATTGTTATTGAAAATTTATATGGTTTTTCTTCTTCGTTGGGTGTGGTAATTAAGTACACTGCATCGCAGACCTGGTGCCCTGGCACCCACTCTAGAGTAACTCTGTTGTGGGTAGCTAGTTCACTCAGAACCTGTAGGCAACTATCTACAGACAGAAGAGACTTTAGGGCTGGCTGACTGTCTGTCCTGGTAAAGATCTGTCTATTTTCATAGTCTTTCCCTTACCATGTCGTGTGCGTAAGTAGTGATTGCAACGAGTTCAGCCTGGAAGACGGTGGCATAGCAGCCAGGTTTTGGATTTATGCTTATTTTGTGACCTGCGCCCTCTTCAAAATGCCCTCACTCTAGCACTGACCCCAATCTTGGAGGTATTTGAGTACCAAACGGTATAGTAGCAGCTTGTCTTTTCTACTTTCTAACTAGTTCTGCCATCCTCAGGGATGAGTATTCTGAAAGGTTTAATAAAATGGAACTTTTATAGTGGTTTGTCTGACGGCATTTGTAGCATGCAGGTTTCCTCTATTAACCGGAATATTTCTGTGTGAAAGCCCTTTCTTCAGAGGATTTCTCTCAGTTCTGTTTTGACTGTAAGCCTCTGTCATGGCATCATGCTCAACCACTAGCTGCAGCTAACAGCGCCTCAATGGCTGCAGTGGATTTGGTTGTCATGGGCCTCTATATCCCTAAACAAGCTAATCGGCCTAGTTTAATTTTAATGGCGGTGTTATTGGTTTACGTCACCAAATTGATGATGCATAGGTTACCACTGGTAGAACCACCTTGGTGCATAATCAGTGAACCACTGTTGGTTTGAGCCCCCAATTTTGTCCAAATAGTCACCTGCCCACCTATAAATAGGGCTTTTGTGACTTTATTTGTTACATTTTGCACGTGAACGTTGAAGGTAAGCCTGGTGTCTAGAGTGACTCCCAGGTACTATACCTCCTTTGCCCCCATCTATAGTCGTAGACCCCTCAGCCGTGTGAGGTTTATTTTCCTAGTAAAGGTAATATTGTAGGTTTTTGCGGGATTAATCGAAAGTCTCTCTTTTAGAGTAAGCAGGACATGCTGCATTAAATGGTGCTCCACGCTCCGTGCTTCCCGTTTATTAGAATGACGATGTCTTCCGCATACCCTTGCGAGTATGCTAGTATATTATGGTTACAAACAAAGTGAATTAAATATAGTCTTCTAGAAAGTATAATATGCAGGATTTAAAAATTCCGATAAACAATAATCTTATCACTTGGTATCTAGATATTGGTAGATATTGTATGATATTGACAGATAGAATGAGTGAAAGTGTTGACAACTTTCGTCCATTCTCTTTCAAAGTTACATAAATGTACCTTAGGAAGAGAAGTACAACTTTTCATCGCTGTCAGTTTAATTAATTTTATATGCTATTAGGTAGGTATTAAATAGGCTATATGTATGGATACAGTGTGATTTATAACAGGTGCAAAAAACTTGGAGGGTACGTTCTCCACTTAAAATTAGAATATACGTATTTTTTTGTTTTTCCCAATTTCGATTTTTAAGGGGCGTACTGTCCTTTGAATTAATGGTGTTTGGGCGAACCCCCTAAGACAAAACAGAGAAAAATTCCATACATTTTCCGATTTGTATATTAAAATAAATTGAAAACGAGTTTGCGTTAATTGAATTAGCAAAAGTATATTTAGAAATGATTTCCGATATCAATTAAATTTAATAACTGTGTTTGTGCTTTTAAGATAAATTCAAGCCTTGTTTTGCGATAAATGTGTTATGTATATTGTATTCAGAACTTTATTAAGAAGTGACGTATAATTTTAGAAATAATTCCTGTCGTGTATATGTTTTGTAATACCCTCGTTCTAATTCGGGAAACACTCTTTGCAGGCCCTTTTAAGAATTGCTTTAAAAAAGTTATTCAACATAATACGAATACGGAAAATTTGAAAAATCGCGTTCTATATTCTATTTTTTATAGGATAAAGCAGTTTACAAAACTTCCCTGTGGCAAACCGTCTTTGCGCCAAATCGGCCGCGTCAAACCGGCATGTCTGGTTCATTTGTGAAACGTTCTTTAGTAAATTTATTCAGAATATGTATATCTATATCATGAGTAAGCTCTAACGGGAGTCAACATAAACTAAATAAATTTTGAAAATTAAATGTTCTGTTCTGCTATTGTTAGAAAACGCACAGATATCGTTATATTATGTGTCTATATTTACAAATGTAAGCGGGAATGATTGTTTGCTTGACTAAACTGTTATGGTCAATTACACCAGCATAATTATAGTCCTGGCGGAATCCTAATTAATATTAATGTTGTATCAATAAATAAAGGTCTTTTCCGATAAAATAATGAGTACTGTTATAACATTTGTTGACGGAACTTTAATGAGCAAATTAATAATAAAAACACAGGAATTTAATAAGAAATCTATGAGATAAATTCTCTCGTCGTATTAGCAAGACAAATGTCGGATTCTGAGTATGGTTACAATTTAAAACCATCACATAAGCGAAAGGTCCAAAGTTGAATTCCCTAAAAGAGAGTTGTGCCTACGATAGGGGAAGTTTAATATCAAGGAATTAAAATAAAAAAAATTATCCTCGGCGTGTTGTGGAATGAAAAGCCACGTTATTGCTAGATTCAGAAAATCTGTATATTGTCAATTTCAGGTCATGTTGTGTTAACTAGTTACGAATGGAACCATTTCTAGAAACATGAATACTTTTTCCTTTGTTGAGCAATAGTAAGAAAAATAAACCTGAATAATGAATGGTCTTTGAAATGTTACCAAGCATTTTCAGAGTCCTCAAGTGGATGAAAACCCCTATAACAAACGGTCACGTGTCCAAAACCTGGTTTCATCAAGGTATCCTTCATCTAAGTGTCAGATGGGGGCAGATATGATCTTAGCAGTTGGAGCCCCTGGTAGAGTGTATCGCGTGTATGAAACCACCAACATTGTATCTGTTATATTATTTTTCTCTTTCTTTAATCAACTTTTCTTCAAAGACATTACATTATGGTTTACTTGTTGCCAAATTAATAACAAGTCACCATTTACCACTTTCAAATGCAAAGCCACTTGCAATACTAAAATAAATAGAAGATAATATTAGCCTTTTTTTCGAAAAATTTTCTAGCACTTGTTCATAACTGCCCAAAAATCTTGAATCTACAGTTTATAAAAGTATAAATAATAAAATAGTTATTATGGAAAGAATAATCGAGGATATATCTTTTTGATCGTTGATTTTCAATTGAACTTTTTAGACGTTCATCGGAATTCAATCAACCTTTAAAAACTTGTTCTTGTTTCATTTTGAAAGTAGGTACCTACGAATTGATCAATATTTTTGTCAGTATTAAGTCAATAACCGTGCAAGTATGTTTGGCTGTAATTAAATGTTCATGATTTACTAAAAGAATGTAATTTGGACTTAATTGTTTTAGGGGGTGAAATTATTCACCAGCTAGCAGACTTTATTTGTGATATTCTCATGTCGATTAAATTGAGCAAATATGGGACACGTGTTTGTTTGTTATTAAATGAAAGTAATTGTGTTTCACACAACATATTATTGGGGATTTCCAAGTGGATGATTTGATTACAAATTATGGGATTCAATTGAATCTGTTTCGGAAAACTTAGGATAGGAATCTCATACTGTTAGAATTAAAATTTGGTTTATATTAAGGAAAGTCTAGATCTAGGAGAAAATATCTGACCTTGACAATATAGGGCTATTCGGTTTTTGATTTGGATTGCAAATTGTTTATTATTCTAATCATTCTTCTTTCATCAGTTCATCATTTTAAGTGCCTCTTCAAGCAGATTTGGTTACGGTTAATAGGGATTCTTATATAATTCAGAAATTCATTTAGTCCTGTCTGCCCTTACTTATGATAATGTTGTTAATTTAATTTATTTCCATTACTGTTTATTCTTTTTCTGAAAAATTGTGATACATGTGATACCTACACGTGATAGTGGTTCTAAGAATTCCTTTATTTGTTTACTCAAATTTTAAAAAGGAACGATAATCGAGTTCAAAAAATAGTTAACTACGCAATTAATTGCATTTCAGCTATTGTTTGAAATTAAAGAATTTTATAGGCATCAGGCAATACATTGCCAATTTAGACTTAGAATAATTAAATTCAATAGGGGTCGGTCATGTGACGTCAGCACTTTAGTAACGCTGCTACCCGGTGAATAAACAGCTACACGCTTATGGGTTGTCATAGAACCAGTACCGCGGTTACCATAGATATTGCTCGCTTACCCACCAAGGTAGACCACGTGATGATCGGTCCCTATGACAATCCATGTGCGTGTGGTTGTTTACCCATCGGGGTAAACCACGTGATGACCGAACACTATTCAGTTTGGTGAATTAATGTAATCACCCGTAATATGTTATGCTTTATAAAACTTATTTTATTCGTTACACCTGTTACACCGCTAACAATAGATAGTCAGTTAATATAATTGATTTCGGTAATTTCAACTAACATTATTGCGTACCTAATGGAAAACGTACAATGATAGCTGTATCAACAACTAATACGCGAATGAGTGATCGCTTTGGTTAATTGTTCTGATCAATTACACATTTCAATTATTTTAAACTCGAGGCACTAATTTGCAATAACTACTTTTTACAGCACATTAAAATAATAATTAATTAAAATTTCAAAATCCATTGCGACTTGATTAACCTCACTAAATAATGCAAAAATAAATAAAAATAATCAATTTATTATTTTACTAATTAACATAAAGGTACATAACAGGTACATCCTTGATTTCCTAAACTATATAATTAGAAATAAAAATATACATAATAGTAATTTAAAGCAAACTTAGAAAGGTTTAAAACATTAAACAAATATTTTCAACAATTTTATGTTTGAAGAGACCAAACTTAAAAACTAAAAATTTAATACTTTACAAACATTCAAATAACGCATTATCAGTCATTCTGAATTGTATCCATTGACTTGTATTTAAAATATAATTTACTTGATAGTAATTTTTCATCCTCCTATATAAATTAATATTCAAATACAAGCCTTATACTATCAATCATTATATTAGTGGTGTAAAGATATATCTAACAGCGCCTTACCAACACTACTACTAGTGCTATGAGTGCTGCTATTACTAAAACTAATATAAAGTATGTCCAAAAACCAGGACCTGTTGAACCACCATAAGAGGAATCATGATTGTGTGTGTCAGTGGTACTAAATGTGGAACTATCCTCAGAATCTGGATGATAAGTTGTACGGGGGTAGGGTCGGGTTGTAACAGTCGGTTTGTAGGTAGTTGGACTTCCTTTAGCATCTGGATTATAGATAAGAATTTCAAACTCTGTGTGATCGTACCATTTTCCTTCTTCTATAGTGGTTAGTTTGTAACAACCATTATCGAAACAAATAACTTTTCCAACAGTCATTTCACCATGAGATAATGCCCTTCCGACATAAGTGATATATCCTTTTTCAAATCCTCCTTCAAATATATGTTTATTTTTTATACTGAGAATGGTGTCGTATCGAGTTTTGTACCATTCGAACTTTTCAGGAACTTCTGTACAAAAAATCTGAAAAATATTAATTAGAATAAGTATTCTAATATTTTTAAATATTTAATAAATATTACAACTCTTATAATACCTTTATAGTTTCATTCAAAACGTGAACTGTATGGAATTCAATATGAATTTCATTAGAATCTTCGTGTATTTTTCCCGGAACTAGTTTGTTTTCAAAAAGGGTTTGTCCAATGTAGATTGGATCGCCATTTCTATCCATCCCTGCTTTGAATGCGTCAGTGGGTGCGATTCCGTCATGGTCTCTCCAACAGTAATCTAGAAAAAGGAAAAATTTATAGAGACGTTTTTTTACTTTGTCTGTATCTATTATAATTATGCGAAATTTTGCATCATTTAATGTATTTTATAATGCGTGTTAAAAATATAAAAATTATCTTACCATCAATAAATTCTCCATAACATGAAAGTGTTATGTAAATTAAATATACACCAATAGTTATTACGTTGTTAAAATGTTTCATTTTACTTTCGTAGTTGAATCCGCAACAGTGAGAAAACAAACGGGAATACTATCACAGTAGCAAAATGAGGCTAATATATATTTTGCAAAAGGTTACTGGTAATTTACTACATAATCATTTTTCAGTAAAACGCGTTGAAGATACGTAAATATTTTTGATGTAAGACGTTATCTGTATCAAGAATGAACCCAAACGTCAGATATAGGGAAAAATACCATATATTAACACCAGAGATATTAATTAGGTCAACGGTGATAATAAGTTCACATGTTATCAGTATGCAAGGATATTGGGGCTTCTAAATTATTTTAAGCAAACAATTAATAATGGTTTTAAAGACAAGAGTTACTATGATGCACCAATTATGAATATAAGATCACGTATATAGTAATACCTAATTTAACTCTAAATAACATTTAGGGGATGAATAAAATCATTAAAATATCTATCAAATGTACGAAAATTTTGGTAGTTGAAAATTGCAGAAAGACAAGGATGGAATGATAATCAAATGTGTATTAGAAATAAAATCAATTACAGTTGATTATTATTTAACAATATTACATGTCTGTTAAAACTATTTCGCTTTCATGATAGTTTAGGGTCACTAACATAGATGAAGTTCTGACACATACAAATAACCAGAATTGGAACATATATCTAAGAATTTTTTTTGTTAATTGTGTGACCGTTCATTTTCAGGAACAATAATGTAAACAAAAATTAAAGGAAGTTAACGACGTTTTGCTCACGGTAACCAGTTTAAAGTTCGTTGGTTATCGATAACAACATTTTGTTTTCGAATGATCTTGATATCGTCACCATGTCGGAATTATGTTAGACTTTTATTTTGGGAAGAGTGTGATAGATGGATTCGTTTAATTTATATAAAAATGCATGTCGATAAAGTGTAAGGAAAATACGTCAAATAGATTTACAAGTAGGAGACGCTGTTTCCGGTAGTGCAGAATCTTCATCAGAAAAATTCTCATAATGTATTCAAATTTTATTATACATTGATTTTTAGTTTTAATTCAATGTACGTACGTTTCACTAGTAAAATGTTAATTGCATTATCTGTGACGTCATTATTTCTTCGTTTAAATATTGATTGTTTGAAAAATTGTGAACATATAATAATTAGATATCTAATAATTAGAGACGACCGACGACGTTTCGATACCGCACGTTGTAATCAGTAAAACCTTCGAACATGCATTCTCTTTAATAGCTGGTTTACATTAAGCCAGTAAAGAGGCAAGGCAATTGTATAAGTAACTTGCTGCAAGCTACTTGCATTGTATGAACACCGATTTGCTTCATTTTAGAGGCAAGGCAGGTAGAAAGCAGGTGGCTAGGCAAGTGAATAAAAAGCTGTTCTATTTTTTGGAGCACTTACCACTCAAATATGTGACGACAAGTTACCTGCTTCCCTACTACGGATACTTGCCAGTTCCAGACAGTAGGTATTCTGGTGCCTGAATTAGTTTTTCACATAGGACCATGTTGGTATTTGACGCTTTACGCTTACCGCTTCCAATAATAAAGAAACGCAGTTCACGCGATATCCGGTCCCGCGGTTACCATAGATACTGCGCTTACTCACCGAGGTACACCACGTGATGAGCGGTCTCTATGACATCCCATGAGCGTGTAGTTGTTTACCCACCGGGGTAGACCACGTGATGACTGAACTCTATTCATTCCGGAAATTAAAATTTTCTAAGCCAACTATTTTCAGAGATACGATTGTCAAATTTTTCCATGTACTACATTTTATCTTCGGCACCCTGTATAGTGCCTCCAACATTCCCCATACTTCTTCGGAGTCGAAGGCTTTCCATAGTCACCAAATGTTAGGGCCAGTCGAAAGTTATATTCAATACTCACTTTATCGATTATGGTTTGTATTGCTTACCTTGTAACTACAAGTAATCGCTGATACCAAATGTTAGGTGAAAAGTATCGTAACTCGATTGGTTATTATTTTGTTGAAAAGCTTAAGCTAGGTCTGTAATTTCTAAACTAGTAACAATTCCCTTTTTATACGGTGAGGTTGTGAGGTCATAAAATGATCCCCCTTCTAACTTTTGTGCGGCTTGATGAGACGCTACAGAATTGGTGAATTAACTATTATTGGAAAACTAAGACTAGTATATTTTGAAAAACAGATTCACAAAATGCCGTAGAAAAGTATAAATAACACTATATATTAAGACGACTTGATTTTTGTAAGTAATTTGGTTTATTTATTAAAACATTAGTATCTAATTCTAAAGCTGAGATAAATTGGTTGCCTACTTAGTTTCTGTCAGTACTTGTTTTGTTTTAGGGTGCAGGCTTTTATTGTTACAGATCGACAGATCTAAAATACGGTAGCCGCAGTGGCGGCTCGTCCATAGGGGCATTGGGGCACACATTAAAGCAACCTTCATTTTTAGTAAATTGAATATTAAAAATCTGACCCCTACAATATTCAATGTTATTACTTATTAGGTACTAGGGTGTTACCTCTGGTACCTATTTATTTAAATTTAATCTTGAGTAAACCTAGACCGAATTTCCGTGGTGCATTTATTGCGAGCGGTTGAACATAAACCTGAACAATTGTGCTGTAATCCCATTTAATGTACACCCGACTCCATTGAAAATGAACAGGGCCAGGTTTTCTTTTGGTTGAGCTGGAAATGTCAAATAAGAACAACCCTATACCACAGCAAGTTTAAGAAGTTGATCTATAAAGAAATCTTCCTAAATGTTTTGTGGTAGTATAGGGGTTTTTCTCATTTGGTATCTCCATATCAACCAAAGAAAATAACCTGAGCCTGTCTTTAATTTGAAAAATTCCGCATGGCCTCAGAAATATTCTCCTAATTTTGTTGATCAGTGTATTAACGTTAACCGTTTTAGGTACTTTTAAGTGAAAATAATAAAACCATTTCTTATATAATATTGTAAGAAGTTGCCAACATATTCGTTTCCACTGTAATTCCATAAATATGACAAATGACTGCAAATATGCTCTTTTCGTGAAATGTTTTAACCATACCAACCTAAGTGTAATAAAATGTTAATATACTTTGAAGTAAATTACTTTCTCACGCTTCTATGTAGGGGTTTGGTAATTTTATGGGTCCCGATAGATTCTGATAAATCGATTTATGCTGCCGCTACTCGTGAATTATATATTTATACATTTCCTTATTTGTACTGCATCTCCAAAAGGTGTCATACTAAACTACGATATAAACCAGACGGAATATGCAAACTTGGAAGAGATGGACAAAATATTTCCTAAAATTCAAAATTGTTGTTACTGTAACATGTTTGGTCTCAACCCAATAATGGAAAGAAATTATGAAACCATGTTCCTAGCAACAGTTTGTAATGCACCAAATTATTATCCGATTTGGACTGAAGGGGATAATATAGTAGATATTGACAATACTTAGTTGGGGAAATCTAATTTTTCGAAATATCAGAAACAATATTTATTATTTTATTATGTCATAAAGTTTAGAAAGTTTGCTATAATAATAAACAGATTTCTACATTCAATATTGTATGAATCCTACAGAAAACAACCGAAAATACTGTGGTTTAAGTATTCATTTGCCACTCGCAGCTGTTGGATAGTGTAGGTTTTACCACATTTTAATTATTGGGAAAGCTTCGAATTTAAGTGGTTAGCCAATTAGGGTTATGGCACATGTATATAAATTAATGTTTATTTTACATGAATTTGACATGCATTTAATTAGATACGTTTGTGTTAAATCCATAATATATATTGTTCAGATTTGTGATGATTGTTTGTCATGTCGCGGTCGTATTATTGTTTATCATAGCAATAACTGTTGTCACCCTTTGAAACGATAAGACTGCTAATTCTTTGCACTCTAAAAATCCTTATTTTATAAGAAATAGGAATTTTAGAAATAATAAATATTAAATAAAATATCGATTTTAACGGGAAATACCTAATAATATTTATTTGCTTAATACATTGAATCAATGTATTATGCAAATAAATCTCGCAACGTATTCAAGTGATTTCTAGGGACTGCCTCGCGAACTACAGGGTGTCCGTCTTTCGAAGCTAAGCATGGGGATCTCGGTTAGCTTAAGAGCTACGAAGTCGGTTAAATGGAGGCAAAGTTGCGTATTTTAATGCTGATCAATAATCTTAAAAGAAATTTGACCTACAACGTTTAATTTAGAAAATATCTAAAAAAAATCAAAATTCCCGATTTTTGTTTTTCGCTGATAAAATGAAAACAAGTGAAACTACGAATTTTTCATTAAGACATTTTTAAGACACTTTTTTACGAGGAATCTAAATATGCGATTGTTTTTCTCATATTGTTTAAAATAGCCAACAATCGACTATCAACTTTTGTTTTTCTTATGGATGCCATATTGGATTTTAGCATTTTTGCATGTAATTTTTTTTTCTGATTTCAACAATGTATGGCACATAATACTTTAGCTTGTGTTTTTACCTACAATTTTGAGTTATCCGTTTTTACGCAGAGTGCCATGGAAACAAAAGCGACAAGTTTGTTTTAAAGAGAATTCTGTTATGAATTTTAATTTTAAGTCATAAGGTTATTGGTTTGGCTAGTTTAATGAACAAAATGCGAGTTTTAAAAGAAGAATAATGGGATCTAACAAAATTTATTATCAACTATTATGATTAATGTTGAAACAATAGAATAAAAATTAAAAAACAGAAAATTATAGCAAATACTAAAAACTAAAACTTTAATCGAAAACACAACGAGATAGTAAGAAATATTTAAGTATCGTTTTTCTTTGAACAGAGATAATATGTAATCATTGTAATCCCTTAGGTCCGGTTTTTCAGTTCGTGTTTCTGTCTGGGTTTACAAAATGAGCCATATTCGCTTAGATTTCGATGAAGACGCAAGAAATAACTAGGACCTGGCTGGTTTCTTTCAGATACGTTTCGGAAGTAATTTCTACATTCCGATGCGAAGAATAATAAATTTCCAACATATCACATTGTTCTTTCATTAGAATTTTTCATTTTCTTTCAGAAAATTACGAACCTATCTTAAAATTAGGGAAAGTACAACGTAACGACTTAAGCAATGTACTAGGAACTGTCAAAATTTTCTTTAAAACAAAATTGTCGCTTTTGTTTCCATGGCACTCTGCGTAAAAACGGATAACTCAAAATTGTAGGTAAAAACACAAGCTAAAGTATTATGTGCCAACAAAGTTGAAAACAGAAAAAAAAGTTACATTCAAAAATGCAAAAATCCAATATGGCGTCCATAAGAAAAACAAAAGTTGACAGTCGATTGTTGACTATTTTAAACGATATGAGAAAAACAGTCCAATATTTACATTCCCCGTAAAAAAGTGTCTTAAAAATGGCTGAATTAAAAATTCGTAGTTTCACTTGTTTTCATTTTATCAGCGAAAAACAAAAATCGGGAATTTTGATTTTTTTTAGATATTTTCTAAACTAAACGTCGTAGGTCAAATTTCTTTTTAGATTATTGATCAGCATTAAAATACGCAACTTTGCCTCCATTTAGCCAACTTCGTATCTCTTAAGCTAACCGAGATCCCCATGCTTAGCTTCGAAAGACGGACACCCTGTATACTGGCGAATACCTTCCAAAAAAGAAATGTTTATATTTAGTATGGGAAAGTCCAGGAAGGTGCTAACGTCCACTTTTTGAAATTGCAATTGTACAACTTCGATTCTGGATAGCGTTTAAAGAAAACCTATGATTTCAGGTGGAATTTTACGGTGGAATTACCTACTCCCTTACGTTAATTTTCAATTTTTCGCTATTTTCTAAAGAAACGAAAGTTAACGTTATGGACTATAATATACTCTCGCTAGAAACGGTATAGATGTTTTCAGTTGGGGTATCTTGACCGAAAGATGTATTTTTGTATGTAGTCGTAGAAAAAGTTTTTTTTTCGCCATGCGTCTTACATGAAAGCTATAGCGCAACATCATTTTTGAAAACTGTATAGAACATTTCGGCTAATATAATAATCAATTAATATTGGTTGCTATAAATCATGGGCCTTTACGCAAGCAAGAAAAATGTTAAAATTTTGCTATAAAATTTTTCATGAACTATTTTTAGGGTCTTTCGTTAATATTCTAA
The DNA here is from genome assembly GCA_963082805.1 of Hemicrepidius hirtus. Taxonomy (NCBI): domain Eukaryota; kingdom Metazoa; phylum Arthropoda; class Insecta; order Coleoptera; family Elateridae; genus Hemicrepidius; species Hemicrepidius hirtus. Next base: position 10,831,276 of record OY720161.1, read on the forward strand.
TAATTATGAGATAAGAAATTAAATGTTTGGAATATTGCGAAGAAATGTTTTACGCACGCTACTTATCACATCACATGCCTTTTTATACACTTTTTCTATGATTAAAATTTAGTGAATAGTGATAACAAGTTTGATAGTTCTTAAAATATTGTTTACAGCAAAACTATAAAAGGTCAAAACTGGTTTAATTATTATTAGATTAACTTTTGTGCTTGAAACGTATCGACCACATAACAATCGAAATGAAAATTATTTTGAGTGTAGTTGTTCTAGTCGCAACGTGGAATTACGCCAGTACCGCTTCTGCAGGTAAGAAAACACTGAGCTAAATATTTTATATATTTTAATTCTTATCAGCTTTATTTTTATTATTTCCTAAGAGTTCATCTTATTTGGATTTATATCACTATGGCCCTCCGCATGTACACGGTGAGCCAAATTAGACGCTTTTTTATGGAAACTCATGTTTCTGAACAGCAGCGATAGAATAATTTAACCCCCGCTAAAATTTTATGAGAAAGTCAGTGGCACAAACATAATTTTGCTATCTAGGGGGCGTTTCTCGAATTTAGTTCTATCGCTGCCGTACAGAAACATGAGTTTCCATAAGAAGGCGTCTACTTTGGCCCACCCTGTATACTATACAGGGTGTCCCGGAAAGATTTGTACAAAACGCTACCATATATTCCTGAGGCTTTGTCGAGTTTCAAAGATGTTAAAAATTTCGTTTTTTTTTTAGTCACCAAAGAAACGCTTTTAGTAATGGGGGTGGGAATTTGGAATGTACGACGCGACGTAGGTACATCAAAACAAAAATATTTTTTCTGCTTAAACTATGGCATCACAAGGAAAAGTTTAAAAGGTATTTGATAAACCGTTATAAAAGATCGAGCTTTTGATGAATTTTTGACCAACTGCGTACCACTCACAAAGAAAACATTAATTATGGCAAACGTAGCTTTTGTCACATCCCAAATTACATCCTCTTCGTTAAAATGATTCTTTTGATATTTAAAAAAATTGAAATTTTGTGAAGATCTTTGACTCTAGATAGAACCTTAACAAAGCACTTTTGGATACAGGTAAGTTTGGTTAGCGTTAGGCAATCTTATTTTGATCTCAGGAATATGTGGGAGCGTTTTGTAGAGACCTTTCAGGGACACCCTTTATAATAGACTAAGCTGACACTAATACAAATTGGAATAGATAATTTTGAACTAACATTCATATTTACGGGATTGTTAGGTCGTGATCCAAACCACTGCGGTCATAGCTATCATGGAATTTTTAATATTGGCACGAGTCCTCTAACCAAGAAATGTGGGGTCGCAATTTGTCACGAAGACGGAAAACTGGATTTCGAAATGTAGGTTGTAGTAGTACTGTTATGAAATAATCAGACAATGTAATTGTATAATTAAGTGCGTAACGAATGAAATTGATATTAATTTAGGTGTCCTGCAATATCAGTTGCTGCTGGATCTATCATAATACCCGAAGATTTGTCGAAACCTTTTCCAGATTGTTGTGAAAGAGTAATTAAAGCTCAAGATGTGAAAGTATGTAAACATAAAGACTTTGGAACCTTCAATTATGGCAGAACTGAATTAAAGACCCAATGTGGTGTGGCAGATTGTAAAGAAGATGGAACGGTTCATGTAGATATGTAAGTATCACGTTAATAAAAAATTATCAATTTTATTTTTTACCTCGACACCGAAAGGGATACGAGGTTCAGATTAAATAAGTATCTAAGCCATTATTTTTTTTAGATGTCCACAACTTTCGGTTGCTGCAGGATATATTATAGTACCGGAAGATTTGTCCAAACCTCACCCACATTGCTGTGAAAAGGCTGTTAAAGCTCCTGGTATTTATTTACTCAACATATTTCTCTATTGTCTAAATATTTTCAACTGTACAAATAGAAATTTAATTAATTTAATGACTGTTATGTGGATTCATATAAATGTGACTCCCGCTTCTTGTAAATTTACTAAATTACGGAACAACCCCAAATTAGAATGAAATGGTCTTGACTGCAGTATTTTTGTGCTTTTTTCTAGCTCAACAGTGTGTTAATACTCAATACGGAAATTACAGTGTTGGCGTACATGCTTTAACCGACCATTGTGGTGCGGTCCTTTGTAAAAACAATGGACAACTGAGTGTGAACCGGTAGGTACCATATCGATTACAAAATAAGTCTGAATTTTTTAAGTTTTACAATTGACATGCTTTAAATTCATTTTAGATGCCCTCAAATATCAGTTGCTCCAGGATCAACCATAATACCTGAAGATATGTCAAAACCCTTTCCACAGTGCTGTGAGAAAGTCTTGACTACTGAAACTGTAAAATCATGTACACATGAATATTATGGAACTTTCAATGTTGGTAGCGTTCAATTAATGTATAATTGTGGTGTGGCAACTTGTAAAGAAGATGGAAAGCTTAATGTCGAAGTGTATGTATTACCTATGGCGTGGAGGACTACGTTTATTTATATTTTTTATAATTATTGGTAAGAACTAAAATCCACTTCATTCAATTATTTTGTTTTAGATGTCCCGATATTTTGGTTGGTCCAGGATCTGTGTTAATACCTAAAGATTTATCCAAACCTTACCCAGAGTGTTGCGAAAAAGCAGGGAAAGCACCTGATGCCTAATTATTAATTGGTGAATTGAGAGTAGGTACATTAAAATTATATTTAAAGAGAATCACAAATACACAATTGTTTTAATGAATTTTAGGTTTATTTCTGTTTCCCAAACAATATTTGTAGTTTAGAATGTTTATATTATGTCCGGATATATTGAGTGTTTAGTTGAAGCAATACTTTTGTACGTGACGAGGTGTAACAACAAAATCCTCTTAGTTAATTACGAGCGCCACAGGTCTAAAAAGAAAACGTATTTCAGCGATCAGAATTAAGTTTGATCTCAGCATTTGTCCTCAGCAGAAACCCATGGCCATAACCCAAATCTGTAGCCGCTACTTCCAAAGAAAATCGTACTTTCAACAATTTATTTCTGCGTTATAGCCTATATCGTTATCTGCCATACATTAAGCAGAAAAATAAATTTTGATTTTACGCACTCTGAAAAAAATCTTGTTGGCCAACAAATAATTTGTTGGTATAGTCTCAACAAATCTCATTGTTGTTGCAACAAATAAGAATTAATGAAACTCCAAAAAATAATTTGTAGCCTGATCAAAGCGAATTTGTGGTAACCTAACACTTGCTGGTTTGGGTTTGTCTTACATTGTTATTCTTTGTAGGTAATTGTACCAAAATTGTCATCCTGAATAAACATGTAGCAGAACATTAGCGCCTAGTACCAACACATTAAATCATAAACTGCCGTATTTAAATGCAGTTTACATACCTTAAGTACTCCATCATCGCTTACCTAATGCAGTTGCATAAATCAACAAGATACAGTCGTGGCGTGAGGGTGAAGACAGCTTTGGAGGATTGCACTACAATTTCATAGACGTTCGGTTGTTTTGTTGTGCACATTTTATAAAATCATTTATGAAGAATCACAAGCGCAAACGTGGGTTGGGATGGGTTGACAACAGAGAGCGAAGCCCTGAGTATGGCACCGCTCTGTTCCGTTTCCCCTGGCGTTCTTTTCGCGTTTGTAATTTGGATCCAACTGGTCTCAAGAAAATATGGTAACGTTTATTATAGATCTGCCATGGACACCATGTATATGTAGATAGTTTCTTTTTCTTACTTGTACCTAAACTACCACACATAAGAAGGAGCATATTGTAGGTTCTTATAGCGGGTTCAGGATGAGAGCTATGTATAGGCTCTTATGGAGTACATTGATTCCACATTTCTATGCAGACGTGTATTGAAACAAATGTATACCTGTCACTCCGAAACTAATCCGGCTTTTGTGTGAATTGGCATCGTCACGTCGGCGTCGAAGCGAAATTTCCATAAGGAATAGCATAGGGCGCATTCAGTCGATTCAACAGTTGTGCAACTGTTGAGCGATTGGCCAATAAGAGCGCTATCTCAACTGTTAAAAGTGTATATCTTCGCCACACAGAACTCTCACCCTTAGACGATCTATAGGTTCCTTACATTGTCGCTAGCAACTGCTGTTAAACGGTTTATGAAATATTTGATTGTCGAGGAAAACCATTTGCTCTTAAAGAGTGTACAAAGTTTTAAATTTTTATATTGGATTATCGGCTTTTGTAAATGATGAACGGAGAGCATAACTTTCTACATTTTATGCCCAGCACCTTCATAGGATGCAACAGCTTTACTTTGGAAGCAATGGCGGTAACGAGAGACATTTTGGAGTTTCAAGTCAATCTCGATTAGTTAAAAACTATAATCTTGCTGTTCTAAATTATTGTGGGTGGTTGGAAACACACTAGAAAGAAAGTTAGGAAACCGTTTTCTACAGTTATCGTAAATTGTATTCATAAAATAGAAACATACTGATATTACTGGTAATTTATTTTAATATGGTATTATCTTCTTGGAGTTTAGGTCATGTGAGGTATAAAGCAATTTATAAGCATCATAAAGCACTGACATTGAAATTCTTTATGGTGCATTTGTTTTTATGAAAGAACACTTTTATAATCCAATAGAGCAAAGTTGAAGTTACATAGTATTTTTTATAAGTAGTATAAAGATTTTTGAAACAGCCGAACGTAACTTTAACGGGACTAAATAATTAATTTCCGCCACACCTCCCTTACTCCTCCTTATATAAGGGATTTCTTCAAAACGTGACTGAAAAACTTTCTCCCTAAAACTAAATACATTTCCTTACTCATCATATAATATAATAAACCCAGGATGTAGTGTAACGTTTTACCTTCTTATTAGTAGAGCTATAATTTTATTTGAAATAATTTATTGTTTACTTTTGCTTATCTGATGTCCTGTCTTGTAAATACTTAAATGGTTATTTTGTATCTGATAACAAAAGCGTAATTTCAAGATAATTTGCACATTTAACCCTAAACAGAATTACAAGGCATATAAATTAGCGAGTAATATTTATGAAGGGGCTGATACAACATTTTATGATAATGTCGCATAACAAAATATGCAAAGTAAGGAAGTTAGGATGAAGATAAATTCTTGTTGCGGTTTATTGATTTACTTCTCCCCCGTGCTTAGTTATGAAGCACGTTTAATGCATTTACGTGATCTATAACGTCAATTTATATGAGAAATTACAAGACGTAACCTCTAAGTAAACAAGTAGGTAAATAATAGTTTTGTTTTGAAAATAGGCTGCTATATAAAACAAAAATGAATTTATTAAAACAGTCACAGTGTCTGTTCAAATGTTTTTAGTAAGTAAATTAAAGAGGAAGAGAACCTAGTAGTACTACTACCAAACAGTAGGTATTTATACTTTTGGTATTAGTGTATTACCGACAACGCATTTCAAGTTTGTAGTACCTATATATACAAGACCGTTATTGCCCTGTTATAATTATAGTATTGTGTACAATCTCTGATGGATGGGTTAGTGCTATACAGTAAATTGAGTAAATGGGATGGGGTGTAAGGATGCGCCTGCGTATTTATTTTAAGGATATAACATTAAATTGCTTGTCCAGTACTAACAACCAATAATGATTTGATTTGGATACCAGACACTTTATATTAAATATTTGGCCGTTGCTAGCTCCCCGGCTAATGTGGATATAATTTTGACACTAAATCCACGGCATTACGTCTTGTCAAGGGGTGACGTCATTAATTCAGCGACGCGAATACGAGCTGCACTTACTGCGCATGTCCGGGGACCAAATTATTCCATTATGAAAGTTTCAAACATTTTCATATTTTAAATTGATTTTTAATTAATTTGCAAGTTGAATATGACCAATAAAAAATACTAGAGTAAAGTTTCTCTAAGTCCGAGCAATTGATTTTGTTTGTAGTTAATAATTATTATAATTAGATTTTTCAGCAACAGACTTTTACGCCTTGGGAATAGGCAACCAATCGTGCGCACCTCTGTCCCTATAATCTCAGGAAGCTGAAATAATTTTCCAAGTCCCCAGACATGCGCCGAACGTAATGCCGTGGATTTTGTGTCAGAATTATATCCACGTTAGCCGTGGAGTTAGCAACGGCCTAAATATTTTAGCATCAAAAATTCTTTAATTCAGCGTTTTTATAACACGATCTCCTTCAGTGTTATTATTTAGGTTTAATACTTAATACAGAAGGGTATTCAACATTGTGTTAAAAAATGTATTTCCCTGTAAAACAAAGACCACATAACTTGCTTTATAATGTTTACTATTAAATCTAGATATGCGCTACACATGCTAAATGGGGAATTTTCATGCTTTCCGCACATTTGTTATTTAATAAGCTTTTATTAAATTTTTGTATGAATATTTAAAAGACATCGCAACATTCTTGCCCCGCCAAAACATCTAAAAACTCATTTTATGGTAATGTGACATTTTCATAACGCAATCAGTACAAATCCACCACCAAGTTTAAATTAAATTCAACTTCTTGGTTTTAGCAGCAGCAGAGCGGAATGCGTAATCCCGTTTTCGCATTAACGTACGCTCCTAAGTCCACGTCAAGAAAAAGTGCGTGCAAATGTTTGTGTTTTGTATCGTTTATGCTCAGTTAATTTTTAACAACACCTTTTCATTGTCGGATATAAACTTTGGTTGGAAAATATGATGTGAATTCTGATTGGTTGAACATTTAGGTTACAATGTTATATTCTTTTTAATTCTGGACATTCATATAGTAAAGCCTCACCAAGCTTACAAATGCCCCCGAAAATATGTCAACTAAATTTTGAAAGATAAGGCGCGCAAAATACGTCAACCAAGAGCAAACAATTCAAAAGTACATTCACTGAAAAAATTCAAAATTTCAGTGCTCGATCTGTTATAATGCATTTACCAACCTTGTACCAATTACTACCTACCAATTACTTTCTCTCTTAAAAAAATTAATATCTTACCTTAAAGATGGATGAAAAGAAATTAAAAATGATTTTCTTTTAGTGGTGGAATTCAACACACCACTTTTTTGTTGTTATTCCATTGCTTAACTTTGCATACGCATACAAATTTCAATAATTCTTGTACTAGCCATTTTGTTATAATATTCTAAGCTCGCTGCATTGTCGATTGTCACTCAATATTTTTAATATCCTTTATTATTTCATAATTTATATAATGGAATAACAACAAATAAGAAGTGATGTGGTGAATTCCACCACTAAAAGAAAATAATTTTTAATTTCTTTTCATTCATCTTTAAGGTAAGATAAATTTTTGAGGAATTTTACTTTCACTTTTTCTAATTTTTATTTTTCTATTATATTACAGTATAAAATATCAAACAAAATATGATTAGTTAATTTTTTTTTATTATATTCATTACTGAAGAAGTAAACTATACCGAAATATTTATTTAATTTTTATGACAATTTGACACACCCTAAACTGACCAATCCGGTTGCGTTTTACTCACTTGATAAGCCAATCAGCGCACTCCAAATTTGTATATTCTCGGATATTTAGGACTAGTACAAAATTTCAGCGATAATTTTTCTGTCAAAAAAAAACTGCTTCCAAACCGAGGTGGTGAGATTTCACAGTATTCTTGGGAGTTTTACCTTCTACAGCTTCGTTTATCTCTTCAAGTGTACTCTAGCCAAACCATTTTGCTTCCATTTTACCGTAAATGTCACAAACCATACACAAAATACGTAGAAAGAAACATTAAATTTCATACAATTCTTGGGCGTTTTACCTTCTAAGCTTCCTCTATCTCTACAAGTGTACTCTGTTGAACCCGTTTTGCTTCAATTTTACTGAAAATATCACAAAGTATGCACAACATACGTAGGTAGAAAGAAAAATTAAATTTGACTTTTGTCTGGTTTGTATATAAAACCATGGTTACGAAGAAAATTATTATTAATCTGATTTGAAAGTATAAAAATTTAAATTTGGTTCGTCAAATTGTCCTCCGAATACTACTCGTAACTACGAAATAATCCTGCAATTTTTGGACAGTACGTATTCGTACTTGATGCAGGATAATTCGCTATTCGTCCTTCGGACTCAGCGAATTATCGCGCATCAAGTACTCTTACATACTGTCCAAAAATTGTCGGATATTTCGTAGTTACTAGTAGTATTATATATGAAAATTTTATTTTGCATTAAATAAGTTTCTTTTTGTGTCATAATATTTAAATGGCTGCTTTAATTCTCAAACAATAATATATTTTGTTTTATTCAGTCAATACTTATTAAACTAAATCATAAATTTTGTGTTTAGAATATAAATTTTGTGATTAAATATCTCCTATTAAAGAGAATTGATTGACTGCAACAACGATAAGAGCCTGCGTCACACGTCACACCTGGTGCAAGTGCATGTTGAGAATGGGATTATTTTCTTATCACATAGGTATAACAGACAAATTTTTAACATCTGGTTTTTATTGACATTGATGATTTTCTTGCTATGAATAGAAAAGAAGGGGTTATTGTTTGTTAACGAAATGGGAATTTTCCTGTTTCAACCAGTCTGAATCGTGCGTTAGAAATAGTTAGAAGTGATCGAGAAGACATTTTATTTAAAAATCAAATTATTTCTTTTAATTTAAAGATTAGTGTTTTATAGTGATGTGATGGTGTTCATTTCATTATAGTTCTAGCAATATTGCTATTTTATATCGTGTTTACAAACATATGTGTGTGTAACCGAAGTGTTTCCTCAACAACATCTGAAGGAGGTAGCAGATGATGGCGCAGGTAGGTTGTTATTTTTTTATATACAACTAAGTATTCGTTTCTAAAATTGTCTTCTTAACTTATGGTTTTGCATTCACAATTTCACATCACTTTGTTAAGTTTTAATTTTAATTGTTTTTCTGTATTTGCAAAACTGTGTCTGCATTACTACAATTTTTATTATAAGATTGCGGCTAATGTCCAGTCAAATTAGAAAAAATGAAAACATTAATCTGTAGAAAGCTGAATTTTGGTATACATGCTTATTACGGCATTCAATTGAACATACTAAAAGTCCTCGTCCTCGTCAAAATCTGTTGCGCTCGAGCCGCCATCTTGGAAAAAAGGTAAACTTTTTTAGTTTTTTGCCTGTATCTCGGCAACTATAACTGATACAAAAGAAAAGTTCAGACAAAAAATATAGCTTATTAAATTGCCTATAAAAAAGCATATCAACATTTTTATTTATCTCCAATACTTTAGCTGTAATCCGACGTTGAATAGCAAAATTATTTACATTTTTGCACCCGATTTGCCTCCTTTGTTTCTGTACAATGTAAAACCGGTAAAATATATTTTTGGAAATGTATTCCCTGAAACTACATAGAGAGAGAGAGAGAGAGAGAGAGAGAGAGAAGGGACATGCATTATATGGCGTTTCCCTAGCAGGTCACTAGTTAGGGTCCCTAGATTTTCATTTGTAATAAAAATATGTCAAGTCCAAATAAAGGCACCTTATCACTGGTGACAAATGAATAAAGACGCGTAGAGAATATGTGTCGCACAACGTTTGTCACCAGTGATAAGGTTCCTTTATTTGGATTTGACATATTTTTATTACAAATGAAAATCTAGGGACCCTAACTAGTGACCTGCTAGGGAAACGCCATATAATGCATGTCCCTTCTCTCTCTCTCTTTCTCTCTCTCTCTCTCTCCCTCTCTCTCGCTCTCTATGTAGTTTCAGGGAATACATTTCCAAAAATATATTTTACCGGTTTTACATTGTACAGAAACAAAAAAGGCAAATCGGGTGCAAAAATGTAAATCATTTTGCTATTCAACGTCGGATTACAGCTAAAGTATTGGAGATAAATAAAAATGTTGATATGCTTTTTTATAGGCAATTTAATAAGCTATATTTTTTGTCTGAACTTTTTCTTTTGTATCGGTTATAGTTGCCGAGATACAGGCAAAAAACTAAAAGTTTACCTTTTTTGCAAGATGGCGGCTCGAGCGCAACAGATTTTGACGGGGACTTTTAGTATGTTCAATGGGAAGCCGTAATAAGCATGTATACCAAAATTCAGCTTTCTACCGATTAATGTTTCTATCTGTCGAAAAATCGTCTAATGTTACTGGACTAAAGTATAGGTAAGTACGTACGTGTAAAGGATACCCACGGCATTTTTTAGACCTTGCACGATTACAACATGAATGTTATTTTTCCGCTGCTAAACTTTAGGGAAATGTTTCTAAAAATAGGAACTTAATACAAAATAGGAAAATCTTTGGTGAAGAACTAAATCACGGCTATTTCGCCCGAAATGTTTATTTTTAGTATGGGAAAGTCCAGGGGAGGTTCGCACCTCCACTTTTTTCAGTTCTGGTTTAAACCTCGGTTAAACTAAACCAAGATTGACTGCCATCGATACAAGGACCTTCTCACACATAATAATTTATATTATTTCACATTTTTCATTTTTCTTTATTTTACCTAATTTTCGCACATTACTGAATCAATTGGCTCACTAAATCTTCGAGTGGTTACAGTTCCGAGTTTCATTAATCAAGGAACTGTGGAAATGCGTTGAGGACGTCCCAAGTTTTAAAAAATAAAATCCTTGGAGACTGTGGTTTGGAAAATAACAGAATTTAAAACTCTTAAAACCACAAAAAGTAAACCTAAACGCGTTTCGGGAACTCCGTTCCCATCGTCAGTAATCTGAATACTACGATTTCTCAAATTTTAGTCTTTTGAAGATGAGAACGTAGTAGTTCGCGAAACGCGTTTAGGTTTATTAAACCTTGTGTGGTTTTAGGGTTTTAATGCTGTTATATTCCCAAGTTCTGGTCTAATCCAGTATAGCATATTAGAATAGAATTAGGTACTAGGTACTAATAAAAATGAACATTTTTGATAATAAATTTATCATGTTAAGAACTTCTGATTTTCGGTTTAATACAGTATTTCCGAACCCTTATTTTAATATAATACCTACTAATAGGTAGGGTCATATAATTTATGACATTCACAAAATCACAAAGTGCAAATTTATTACATCTTTAATAAACTGCTGGTTAATTAGTTCTGCCTGCGCACGAGCTAAAAGATTTAAAGCAAATTTGTCGCGTTCCGCTGCTCCCACAAAATAATTACTTGTTAATGAGGGAAATATTAATCTTCGTCAGAATTAATTAAAGGGCAAAAATTTCTTTGAAATTACATCACAGAATGCTCAATTTGACCTGATTTATGTTAAATGGTGCTTTTAAATTACGTACCTACTGTATGTAAAGATACGAGATCATTTATTTCTTTTTATAACCTTCAAAGTTTTAATAAAAGTTAATGTTGGAGCAACATGCTGATGCTGTTAAGCATGTTGTACATATTTTTTACTTTGGGAAAACAGTAGAATTCAAGAGAAATTATTGATTTTTGAACGGTTTCGAATATTATTTTCTTTGTTACTCACTTAAATTTAATCTTTACACAGTAAGGCGCCGTATTAGTGTTTATAGAAAATAATCACATACAGTGAAGTCTATTTATTGTGCAATATAGCCATATTGCAAGTTAAATGGACCTCCCACTTTATCATTGGAATATAGGCAACCCATTATACACTGCTAGTGCCCCTGCTTACTGATTTTGATTATTGTTTGTCACCTGTTAAATTTGTTTTTTTTTAATATTTAATACAGAACAAGATTGAAAACTACCGATTTATTGAAAACATCATTTATAGACCAAAAAAAAGTAGAAATGTGTACAAATTCATGTGTTACTGTTTTACCTCATTTTTTTTTCATGTGCCAAATTTTCTAGATTGCTAGCAGTGTATAATGGGTTGCCTATATTCCAATGATAAAGTTAGCGGTCAATTTAACTTGCAACATGGCTATATTGCACAAGAAAATGACCTTTACTGTACATTAAGTATCACCCGGAATCACCTTTACTAGGTACTGAAATTTAAAAAAGATTTATGAACATTTAATTATAATTAATCAATATAAAGAACAATTATGTGTACAGTGTTGCTATACTGTTGGATTATTAAACATTACATAATTATTTATAGAATGCATGTAAATTAAGGGCACTCAATGTCAGGGCAGCAATCTGGATAAGGTTTAGTGTAATCCTCATCCGTAACTCGACAATTTGGTGGTCCACTTACTGTACCACAGCTGAAACAATATAGAGTAAAACAATTAAGTTATCTTTTATAATGTGTTTACAATAATTAATGATCATGAAATCAAATTAATTTAATTGTAAAAATATAGCCGTTTTCAAAGAAACGTTTAAGAAACTTACCCAGCATAATCTATGGCAGCTTCAGCATCACTTGAACAGATTGCGCGAACACATTCCCCTTTCAGTGTTTTTTCTTCGCCTTTTTCCATAGCACCTACATTTGCTTTCTTACTATGTCTTACAATGTCCAGGATGTTCTAAAGAAAAAAACATTTAGTCCAATTAACGTTTGTTACAATAAACTACCCCTTTGCTTTAGTAATCATTAAGACTTAACCAATTTTCATAAATTAAATGTTTGGCTTGATATAATTTGAAAATTAAATAGAAAACTTAAATAATAAATTATATAACAGAATTATAAACGTTTGTTAACTTGCATTGGATGGGCATAACGTACCTACGGTGTTGTCAGTTAATTCAATGGACGTCCACCCCCAAACAGTTACCATAAAAGCGCTTAAAAGTAATAAACTAAATATCGCCTTCATTGTGGATTAAGATTTGTATAGTTTTGGAGAACTACAACTTTAAACTGATGAAGTAAATGAATTTGATCTAGTTGTTATGTGAAATAATCTGTGATAACATTTGGCCTCTCTAATTTTTTTTTTGATGACGAGTTTTAAAATGAATATTAATCTAGCCAGTTTTGTGTCTAAATCGTTGTTAAAAAAAGATGAAATACATTTTCAATTTCGTTATTTCTATAGATTTTTTAAGTTTTGTTTAGAAAGGGCACGCATTAACTTATTATATGCTCCTCGCTCTCTTTCAATTAGAACCAACATCGCAAAAACCGTTTACCCCTGAGAGATTAAACAAATCCGCAATAAAATCTATGGGACATTAATCTACTACTGTGTGATTGTGTTTACATTTGCTTTGCGTTCGTTATTTTAAATATTTGTAACACAATTAATTTGTTTTTTTCTAGCTTGTGCGTATACTTTACTAATTGTTACATGAACAGGATGTAACTATGTGTAAATAAAGATAGGTTACTACGTCCTTAATTTTCTTTATTAGTTAATTAATGAGTTACGACTCAACGCAACGGGGTCCGGACTGAACCATGATTACAAGAATTATGTTGCAATAATTTATTTACAGTAATTATAATGTCTAAATTTTTTCTAAAATTCCTAGAAACAGTTTTAATTTTACAATAATTATACTGCTACAAAAATCTGTATACACCACAAAATTAATTGTTGGTAATTCGGAAATTATTTTGTATATATAACTCTTCTAACGTCAGAAGTACCTATAGCTATTATTTGTAACTGAATTGATATTATTTCGCAAATAAAGCATACAAAATATTTACGTTAATAAGAGAAAGATAAAACGGTGATAACGGTGGATCCAAAAATAAACTTAATTGGAATACACAAAATAATTAAGACGAAGTCTGAAGATAAAAATTATTATTCACAAATAATTATGAATTACAATATCTGATTCTATATAATCTAAATTTGAAATTCACGTATGAAGTACAAATCGTTCCGTAAACTCTATATGACCTTCGATATAAATCATTATGTTGCATTGTTTTTTTGATATTCAGATTTTTTTTAATTTATTCCATGTAGCCATCAGTCGTACGTACGCAACTATACAATTTTCAAGTGTGCCGTGAAAAACAACCGCAATGTTAAAATTTTCTGAAAAAAAATTTAAATATAACGACAATAGTTATTTGTATCACAAGGCCAGAAACAGCACATTTGCGAGTGCGAGTAAGGTTGCAGGGCGAGGCGGAACGCCGAGTCCTGCAAGTAGGAGCACTCGCAAAACTGTTTCTGGACGTGTAATACACAAGATTTTTGTGCCGATGTTTGTTTAAATAAATTAAATTTACATTTAAAATTTAGTATTAGGAATTTTTTTTATGATTTTAAAATCAAGATTCCTTGTTTCCTGGTATTCATTAAACTTAATTCATTTATTTTCTTACAATTTCCATTGACGTTTATTTCTAAATTTTATTATCTTTGATTTAATAATGGATACACCGGCACATATTAAAGATTATATTCAAATCACCACAGTGGCTCAAATAGGTAATCGTATTTTTGTAAAATTTTGCTAATTTATTTGTTTGATCGCCTCCGACCTCGATGCATAAATTTGACTTTGACAGATTGAGCCGATGCAGCCAACTAATAACCTAAAATTATTACTTTTGCCGGCCTAGGCCGGCAAAACCTCTGTTTCTGGCGGATTTCGCGATGCAGATACTCAGTGATGCCGACCGGAGGCACAAAAAACGTATTTACAAGATATTGCTCAAATTTTCCGCCACCTGGTTGATATTAATGATAACACAACTAATGTTTCGTCTTATGGTAGCGCACGGTTATCTAGATCCAGCATGAAACAATTATTTAAAAAAAGTCTGTGTGACAAAACAACAAATGAAACACACTTTGAGCCGTTTTCTTGTCGAATATTGACATTTTCATTTGATTACATTTTGTTAAATATCTCCGTTATTTATCAACCGATTTTGAAAAACTTTTTTTGGTTATATCATTGGTTATATTAAGAATAAAAAGACCTATCAAAAGAGGTATCACAAAGGGTATCTTTCTATTTAAATTTTTAAAGTTGGGGTTGCTAACACTTAGGGGTTGAGGGGTGGGGGGTTGAAAATTATACGTCTAAATGGCAATTTAAGAACAAAAATCGACGGGTCTCAGAATTTTCCGCAAAAACATTAAATAACCAGAATATGATTGTGCGATACTTTATCATCACTTTATTTGACGATAAAAAATTGTAAGTAAGCAGTGAAATAGAAAATGATACCATAATGGTAATACAGAAGAATGGAAAGGTTACAGCATGTGCATATTATACAAGTAGTTTTCAAAAAATATTTATTAACTTATAAACAAAATTAAAGCGAAGTGTAAAATACATTAAAAAATATTATAATATTAATCATCTAAAATGTGGAAATCATGGGCATTTGATCTGAGAACAGCAATCTGGATAAAGTTTTGACAAGTCCTCGTCCGTGACTTTACATTCTGGTGGTCCACCAACTGAAGGGCATCTGAAAGAATACATAGTTTTAGCTGAAAGAATACCCATTGAGACAGTGCTATCTCTCTTTATTACACACTGTTAGTTTGAAAAAAAAATTGTGTCTAAACTTACTTCAAACAAAAACAAATTTCAAAAAGTTAATGTCAGTTTTGAAACGTTAATGTTATGGTCCCATTACATAGATATTATTTATCAAAGGTGCCTTTCAGCGATATTAAGCCACTTTCAATTTTGTCCGATATAAAAGACGACGACAAACTTTTGTAACCAGAAACCTAGTGTGTTACAGTCTGTAAGCGTACTTATACAAAATAATTTGCAGTGAAGCATTCATTAATTCTTCTACGTTCATCATTTTCTTGTAACCCCTTATTACAAATACAAACATATTTAAGAATGTTTTAGTAAACATACCCAGAATAATATATGGTGGTATCAGCTCCACAACCTGCTCGAACACATTCTCCTTTCAGTAGCCTAACTTCTCCTTTTTTCATAGCGCCGACATTTTGTTTCATGCTGTAACAATGTCCAGGGTGATCTAAAAAACAATATTTTAGGGAGTTAACACTGGGATACTGTTTATAATAAAAAATGTCTTTGAAAGATGATAGTAATGAAACTTTCAACATAAGAGATACTTACCTACGGTATTGTCGGTACGTTCAATTGCAGTCCATCCCCAAACGGCTGCAATAAGAACAATTGAAAGCAATAATCGATATAATGTTTTCATGATGTATAAAATAGTGGTTAGTTTTCAAGGAGGTTCAGTTCAGAATGATGATGAAATTAATTTCTAGTAGCTTGGAATGTTACAAAATATTTGATAACGTTTGGCCCGTGTTATTTAATAATTATCATAACATAATTATTCTGCGTTACGTGGTATTACTTGTTTTTTTCAGCAAGATTACAAAGTAAATTTATTGATTTTTATGTTATGTGGATATTTTTTTAAATTACGCTTGCACAGTTCTAAAGTTCATAGTTTAGGGCAAACAACAACGCATACCGTGTACAAATTTCATATTTTATTACCATTATTTCACAAGTAGGTATACTACAGAAAATATTTATATTACTATAGAGATAAAATAGTGATAAGTAATAGTGAATTACAAAATAAATTTAATTGGCATCTAGAAATTATTTAATTTGAAGAAACGCAACATTACAATCGGGCAGTGGACAACTGCGCGAGTTTATTCCGGCTAATTGCTTTTTCGAAAAGTTACCTGCTGTAAAGGTGGACAACTGCGCCAGGCATAGTTAATGCCCTTTTAAGATACCTACTTGTTATTCAATTAGTTTTAATGAAAGTTACTTTGGAAAGTTTCATAAAATGTTTTATTTACAACCTTAAAAAATGCTACCAGTTGTAGAAACAGACTTACAAAAAATTTAAGCACCAATTACAAACTAAATACAAATAACAAAATAAAAAATACAAACAGTACATTAGGCAAGGTCAAAATAGTGGGACACAATTTTAACAAAGTGTAGTCTATTTATTTTACCACTATTATAGTCTGATAACTTATTATTTAAATATTGCTGTCTATGCTTCGTACCAGCACTTGCGAATTTTCTTTTTTTTACACTATTGATTTTAATGTATATTTCACTTTGTAGTTTTAGCACTTCATTCATGAATATAAAAATGGTTGGATGTGTCGAATAGAAATTTTGTTTAAAATGCGAGTGGAAGGACTCGCACGCATTCGTTGTTCGACACATCGAAGATGTTGCTGCAGCCCATAAAGTGGTAGGAAATATCGCGTCTTCGCCAATGTAGGTATCCACAAGGTAATCCGCGAACTTCGTCAATCTGGGGTCCTGTGGTTGAAATGGAACTAGGTCTTCTACAAAACATTCCCCAACTTCTTCCGGGCTAAGAAACGGCAGTCCAAATGCATAATGAATCCATTTTCCAATTTCCGTTCTTTCTTTGTAGTCGGTCGATAGGCCAAACTCTTGTATCTTTCGCCACCACGACTGTTTTAGGTGAAATCGGCAACCTATAATTTGCACATTTTCCCAAACAGCATTACACGCGGAGTGTATTGCCATTTCAAAATCAATTACAATTTTTGGTGGTTTCAAAGTGAGTCCCCTTTCTTCACATTTAGCAACTATACACCGCAACACAGATTCGTAGGTTGTTTTCCGCTTGTCTGGTAAAATGGCATAAACAACAGGTATATAATGTCCATTCAAATATCCGTGAATGGTAAATAATTGCAGGAAAAACTTGGGGCAGTAATTAAAGGTCCCATCCATATATATGGCCTCGGATTGGCACAGAAATTGTAAATTAGTTTTGCACGACAAGATGAAGAAACCTACTGATTTGTTGTTCTCCAATAAAAAATACTCGCCAAGATTTGTGGTCAATTCCTGATTTTCAATTATTTCCTGTAGTTCAACTGCCGATTTTGGTAACACCGGCTGTATTTTCCGACGTTGTCTGTAGATACTTTTTCTAATACACATTAGATCCGTACCTTCTAAATCGCTTGTATTTGTGGAACTGGAAACTGGAAAATAATAGTATTATTAGTATTATTATTATTATTCTTATTATTAAACTATTACTTACTTAAATCGCGTATAATTTTTGTTGGCCTTAAATTTATATCTTCGGTAGCTTTTCTTTTCGCTGCCATGGCGATATGCTGTCTTTGGATTGTGCGCGGTATAGCGTCGTGATTATGAGCGAAATGTTGATCGGTAATTTCCCGAGCTGTACCTTCACCAATTGTTAAAAAATTGGCCTTGCACGTCTTCTTGGTACAACGCCACCTAGTTTCTCCCGTGACCATTTTGCGTTCTTTATAGAATTTATAATTATCCACTAACAATAACGTTGCACCACGTTGACTGACTATTTCTTCCATCATTTTGATTTTTTTATTGTTGATTCCGTACACAAGCATGCAGAGAGTCTTAATAAAATGAATTATTTGCATTATACCCGACTGCTTTTATACAGAATAAATAAATATTGAAGAAATCTTATTGGTTACCTGACATTGGAATGTTAAAGTACATAATAAAAGCTATCATAACAACATAACAATTAACTTAACTTAACTTAAGGGTGAATAAGAGAGGGGAATGTTAAGTGAATAAGATAGCGCAGTTGTCCCAGTTTAAAGTTACCTATGGCCAAGCCCTCGCGCAGTTGTCCTCTTTGTTAATGAGGGGGTCATTAAGTTCGCGCAGTTGTCCATCGCCGTTACAATCTCTCTCATAAATGACTCATTATTGAGTATAGGCTCCCCTTATCCTTTCGAAACAGTTTTTGCCGTCTTTTGTTATGATAGGATCTCTTTCTATACTTCTTTTCGTCTCACGTGGTCCCCATTGGGTGATTTTTATTGTCTGTCTGTCTTTACCTTTTCCCGTTACGTTTCAACATTTGTTTAATTGTATTCCGGTCACTTGAGTTTTTATTTATCAAATTTTTTCATTCCTCTCATTGTCTTTATCCTTCTATTACTCTTTGTGTTAAATAATTTGACATGATACAACTCAAGAGTTACTCATCATGAGAAACTGTAAGAACAAAACAGTATCTCAACAGCAACTTTTGATTTGAAGTTTTTTTTATAATTATTACCAAAGAGTATCTATAATAAATTACCAACTTATAGTTTATACAGTGTGATCATTTGAAAACGATCCACCCTTAATATCTCGTGAACCATACTAAAAATCAAAAAATGTAAAAATACGTTTTTATAGAGGATGGGGGACACTCGGTAGCGAAATCCAGGTCGCGCTAATACTTACCACGCCGCCCCCACCTTACCAACCTCGAAAAGTTTAAATGGCACTATGCCCTTTGTGATACCTCAAATTAAAGGTCTTTTAAATTGCTATCTTTTTACGCAAACAAAATTAAAATCGGTAGATTCGTTTTGAAGAAATTAAAAAAAATATGAAAAAAGTGTGTGTACTTTAGACGTCCGCATAAAAACCAAATGACAGCTGAGATTATTATTTCATACTATTATTTACAATTTTCCATTTTCCGGAAGCGTAGAAATAGAAGAAATTAGAAATGGTCTTTTTAAAAAAATCAGTGATGCCATGGAATTATAAAATCAAACAAACGCACTGATATTTATGTCTCATTACATTTTTTTTCTTTTTAAAGTAATAAAACGAGTAGGTAATAGAAAACAAGATTATATTTATTTTACAAAACAAACAAGAAATTACTACAAAAACCAAAAAATCACAGGAAATGTTCAAACAACCCACCATTTACTGTTAGACAATAACTTATGTAATTATTAGTCTGTGATTCGATAAACGAGGCACTTACTTGACGAGCACTATTTCCAATATAAAACCGTTTTATCATTTCTACTTTTTCTTTAATTGAATACATTTTAAAAATAATAGAATTTAATAATCGGTTATAAACTTCAAACCGCAATGACAGATGTAAATACGAATGTTGTTTGTTTAGGTAATTCCAAGGCATCACTGATTTTTTTAAAAATACCATTTTTAATTTCTTCTATTTCTACATTTCCGGAAAATGGAAATAATAGGTTGAACAGATGCAGAATTTTTTTCTCTACAAAAAACTTTAACACACTTTTGCTCTAAAATAATTAGGGGAGCCAATAATTGAACATTAAGAATTTACCATTGAAATCCCAATGCTGCGTTGCTCAAGTCACCACTCTGTATAGTTTGTGGGGTCTAAAATTTAAAATAAGTCCTAGCTTGAGGCGTTTTTTAGGTAACAGCCTGTATGTTATTTTAAGTTGTAAGGTACATCGTTTTTCTATATAAATATATTTGTATCCAGCTTTCTTTTTACTTTCATATCAAATAAGTGCTTTTCATAAAAACGTAAGTTGTGAGTAGATATGTAGCCATGACTTCAATTATTGAAGTTGACGTCAAAAAGAATATATTAAGGATCAAGATTTAGTAGGTACTGAAAACATTTGAATATTCGTATCTGTTTGCTTTGCGTGTTGTGTTCGTTCACGTTCACATAATTCCAACTAGGATTTGTGAATAATATTTTTGATTAGATAGTCCGTAGTTTTCCTAACTATTGCAGTTGCTGAAAGTTATGAATTCGAATGGAAATTGAATGCATTCAACAGTTTTACAATATAAACCATTCCAACTGGGAATTTATTCACAGAGAAAACTATGTGCTTATATACCGGCATTTTAAATCGACTAGTAAAAGCAGAACTGTGTAGCGAAGTCAAATAAACGACCGAAAGGAATAAATACAGTTGGAGCAGTTTTGACGGGCTTAATTTATTGCTGCACTACTTTGTAATTTCACGACTGATTTTATTCATTAATTAAACGTCGGGTCAGATTTATAGTTTACTAACTTTTAATTTACTTTAACGGTGATGGGTATCTAACACCAAATAGGGTAATGACCAAACTAATATTTTCAACTGAAAATTACACGGTAATAAACGGATATTTACGTGTTACATGATCTAGTGGGGTATTTATATTGAAAATTCAACTTTGTGATTTAAAATGCTTTCAGTCCGTTTCTTTAATTATAACAAATTTTAAAATTACAGACGTGCAGTTTCGAGTATTCAAACTGTAAATTCAATCTTGCAAGGCAATAGTTATTCTTCCGATTTTAAAATTTACTTCCTATGTTGTAAGTAAAATAAGAGTTATACAGGAAACGAATCACGAATCGTTTTGTAAGTATTTTTAAGCAAAACCGTCACTGAGGCCACCGTTAATGAATATTTGACGGTTTGATTTCTAACAGATGTACCTATACAAATTCTAAAAATAACATCAAAAATTAAAAATTATCTCCACAATGTTTACTCTTTATTTCACCGTATAACAATTACTTATCGTTATTACACAATCATGTTCATATAGAAAAACGCATCAGGACTTAATTACTTAAAATACAAGAGATGTGTGTTGTGCTTGACGATAAAATGTCAGATATCAGGCATAATGTTTATTAGGAAGGGTTTATCTCAAGCATTGACCAGACTTTAATCAACGGTTTCAACCAAAATTACTTATTGCCCTTTTGAACACTTCGAGTAAGGGTTAAACCCATCGTATAACAGTGTGCTTTATAGGGTAAGCTGCGAACATGCCGGGGTTGCCAATCAGTGAATCCATAGTGTATGCATGTAAACGAGCGAGTAATCGAAACTAAAGAAGCAGTGAATTATGCGACAATTTTAGGAAAAGATTAATCATAAACCAACAAAAACTCTCATGGCAATAATTACAACCACGAGAGATATCATGCGTCCTCCCTTAGCCTTGACTCAAAGTGGTGGCAAGTATAGTACATTCTTACAATGCAATACCTATACCTTAAAAAAAATTTATATACCTAC
The DNA here is from genome assembly GCA_963082805.1 of Hemicrepidius hirtus. Classification (NCBI taxonomy): domain Eukaryota; kingdom Metazoa; phylum Arthropoda; class Insecta; order Coleoptera; family Elateridae; genus Hemicrepidius; species Hemicrepidius hirtus. The sequence goes on from OY720161.1 coordinate 10,852,992, forward strand.
CTACCACCGCAATTCCTTATTCTGCTGCCGAAATTGTTGCTCAAGAATTTGTGCTATTTATTAGTTTTAACGAACTCCAAATTTAATATTAACGGACGAAGGTCCTGAGTTCATGTCAGAAATATTTACTGAACGAAATAAACATTTGAAAATCAATAAAACAAATTCTTCAGTTTATATCTCAAATTAATGGAAGCCTCGAAAGAGCACGTCATTTTCTTTTGAAAAAATACTTACGTCACTATGACGATATATTTTATGATAAAGGGGACTTGCAGGATGCTTGTAGGGAAGTAAATTGCTAGTGAAGAAATGTATTCTGCACTTATTTTTAATTAAACTTAATAATTAAAAATACGTAAAAGAAAAGTTGATACTACTTACCATTAGAAAGATCCCTAAATAGCGAGCTTTAATCATTAAAGTACTGAATACAGAAACTAAAGTATCACGAACTTTTCTGGAGGAAAAGTAGATGTTATTGACGTCAAACGAAATATTGCTATAATATGGTTGTTCTTCTTGGCACTTAGGTACCACACTTGACACAAAACTAGGCAAGAGAACGCTGGACCACGGTATCAAATACTTAACTAGGGTGCCTTGAATGATTGACAGATTTGTTTAACTACGTAGTCCAGATTATTCATTAGGGAAATCTTCAATATTGCTGTTTCCACCCATTAGTGAATACAGTACCTACCTAGAGCTGATAACCTCCCTGCAAAACTGTGATGCTTCTGCATCAACAGAGTCGAATATGAAAGAAACTGTTTTTAGCAGCAACTATAACCTATTACAGTTTTAGGACAAGACAATGCTGCTGAGTTGTACCATACCTGTAAGTTGAATTGGCGAGCAGGAATCAGCAGAAACGTTTGATACAATGTTAAATCCCTATGTACACCTTTGAAACCGGCCACCCGTATATAGAGACTGTTCATAATTTCGAAACATACGATATCTTTCGGACACATTTTTTTTTATACAGATTTTTTTCTTGCCTAGTGGCCTAAAGTACAAATTAGGTCAGCTACCAATATCAACCTACCTAAAAACATTAAACCTATCCATGCTGGAGTATACTTCAAGGGAGTGTACTGGGCCCTGTGCTGTTCAACATATTTGTAAGAGATATACCTACCTCCGCCTCCCTCCTTCGTATGTAGAATGATACCTCAAAGTTTGGTGAAACGTTTTACAAGTTTACAACATATAGCAGGTACATTCTTGTTTGTGTGGAATATAATCCTAGAATATACGGATAAGGAATCTGGATAATATATTTTAGTGGATGTCAACTATCAAAAATAGTAAGAACATTGACCTACGAATTCTTAAGTTACTTAACTAATCAAATTTGTTATGTTATAGCAGAATCAAGATAACTGTAACTTTTTCCAGAATATTTTATATCTTCCTTATTTGTTTGTTTATCACGATAAATTTATTGCAAGTGAAACAGTTTTTCATTTAATTTATGGGGAGATATTTGTTAAATGAAATTGTAATGTAGCCAAAGTAGTAGTTGTAAATGAAATAGTCCACATTAGCTAAAATCGTCGAGATAACAGAGAATTATAAATGCAAATTTATACCTATATATCTACGTATAAAGTTGGTAGTATGTGAAAATTCTGAAACTTTTCACGGCAAATTCTAGCTAAACCTATTATATGATTTATAAGACATAATTCAGACGATAAAACTTAAGTCCATTATATAGATAAGGCAAAACCCCAGAAAAAGAGGGATGAAATATGTGGTTCTTTTCGTCATAGAAATTAATTAACCTCTTTTAGCTTAATACGTGTTCCTGTGTTATTTAATACTGTTACGTGCTATTGGTAGTAATATGTGGGTAAAACTGCGTGTAATTTATAAATCAGACAGTTGGTAGTTCATAATGCTGTAGATTAGGACAAGACTTTTATCCACTGACTGCTACGGGTTTAATTTAGTGCGCGTTTCCGTCCAATTTTCTTTTGTCAGTTGACACAAAGCGAAATCCTCTATCTTTGTAATAAAGATGCCTTTGTTTTCTGTAAATGTTTTTGTTTTTGAGTTTATTGTATAATTCACGGGAGCGTATATACGTAAAATTGACACTTAGTAACATGGTATGATAAATTACTTTTCTGTGATTGTCGTTTTGTGAAACAGTTACTGTTTACTGAATTGTCAAGTGTTTGCAAAAATATTTGTTTGAGTGGGATCTAAAATATTCCTAAGATTCTCAGATCCCTCAAAGCTACATACCTAACCCTTTAAGGGTCAGCACGTTTTCTATCTCTTTTGAGTGAACTTGAATACACATTTTTCAATGAGCTAAGAAAAAAATTTAAAGAAATTCCAGAGATGGTCAATTACATACTAACTAGTGATTCTGAATAGCTGACCACTGTTGCTATTTAAACTTTAGGAATTAGTTTTTCCGTTAATTATTATATCACTAAAACTATATAGATTTTATTATCCTACTAATGTTCATCGATTAAATAAAGAGAGATCAGAACTGTGGATTATTAATAAAAGGTAAAATGCGTGTCTCTAAAAATGACATGCTGAGGAAATACTAAAAATTGAAACAGGAGATTGGTCCACTAAACATATAATAAATTGAATAAGGATGGTGAGAATGGAGCAATCACAGGAAAGAGCGTTCGAAAATACGTAAAGATAGCGCTAACACATTTGTTACAAAGGTTTCGTGATGTTTATACGAAAGGTCGTTTTTTCCTCTAAAGCATTTTATGGAATCGCTTACAATCTGTTTTGAAAATCAGTATTCAATGTTTAGTAAGAACTTGTGAATTGGAATTAATTTATAGCATCTACAGTATCACCAATTAATTAAATGTTCCTGAAAAATTTAATAATAAAAAAATTAGGTACCTTTGTTATTTGAAGATATTCGATACCTAACAGAAAAGTGTTTTTAAAGTCTTGCTATGAATATTTTACCTTTTTTGAACCTTATAATTGATCTATTGCTTTAAAAGAGTTTTTATTCGGTTATAGGATTGCAGAGTTATGTCACGTTTTCTCAGTTTCGTAAAATAATTCTTCATTTTACATTCTGCGAAAATTTTAAAGAGCGGTAGCGGAAACCTCTGCTACTCATAAAATTAAGTTTGGGTCGTTGTTTTCTTATTTAATTTGGAATAAAATGTTTCTCATTTCTTTGTTTACTTTTGAAATTTTCACATTTTACGTTGTAGCTATTCACTTGGCGTCGGTCGGTCGTGTTCATTAAACATACATATTTTACAAAGTATTTTATTGCGGTGGAATCAAACGTGGTTTGTGATCAAATTTTACGTTATGTTAACAAACAAAGCGTGAAAAGCTACCAGCTGAAAACAAAATCATAATGAAACAGTTAATTGATTTGTATCAATACTAGTTTAATAAGGCTTTGAAGTTATACCCTCCATAAATGAAACAACAACAATAATATATTGCTATGGTATGATCTATTAAATTTTAAATAATTAAATTAAAAAAAATGTTGGGTGCCAAAATTGCTGTGTTAATTCTAAATTATCAATTAAAATAATCTTATAAATTTTTTTCCAGCTAAATACGAAATTTTTAAATAAATTAATGACTTTTATCTCAGGGGTTAGGTCTGTTGATAAAATTAACGACGATAGAGAAACTTTGAAATAATAAAAAAAAATAGTTTATTGACATTTTGAAGCGTAACTTTGTTGAAATCCATGATTATATAAATAATAAATATTAAATAAAATATCGATTTCAACGGGAAATAACAAGATTTATTCGCTTTATACGTATTTCGGCATCAATGTGCCACTGTCAAAAGCAATATAAGATATTATAACAAATGCAAAATATAGTAACTCCTTGATTCTATTATTTTAACACTGCGTGAAGCAGCTGGCCCCAGTCGACCCGTCGGAGGTCAGTCGCTTATCAGGGTTTTAAAAAGATATTTATTCCAAAATCTTCAGTAAAGGAGAATCTAAGAGATCAATTTGCTCATTCATTAAAGGTATGTTGTTTTTTGTGTGTTTATAAATTTCAAAAGCTTCTAAAATATTTAATTTATTTTTGTTATCAGAAAAGTGTAAAAAATTATAAATAACACAAATAAATATAAAGTCATTTTTAAAACAAATAAAAATATTCTATACTCTCTTTTCAATGCTAAAGACAAAATTAATGATTTACTAAAATCAGGTATTTATAAATTAAATTGTTCACATTGTGATTCAGTATATATAGGTCAAACAATTAGAAATTTCAGTATTAGGCAAAAAGAACATATCCGTTGTTACAAATATAAACATGCACATAAATCAAATTTTGCTAAACATTTGTTAGAACAAAATCAAACATTAACATCTAATAATACAATTACATTTTTACACTTTTCTGATAACAAAAATAAATTAAATATTTTAGAAGCTTTTGAAATTTATAAACACACAAAAAACAACATACCTTTAATGAATGAGCAAATTGATCTCTTAGATTCTCCTTCACTGAAGATTTTGGAATAAATATCTTTTTAAAACACTGATAAGCGACTGACCTCCGACGGGTCGACTGGGGCCAGCTGCTTCACGCAGTGTTAAAATAATAGAATCAAGGAGTTACTATATTTTGCATTTGTTATAATATCTTATATTTCTTTTGACAATGGCACATTGATGCCGAAATACGTATAAAGCGAATAAATCTTGTTATTTCCCGTTGAAATCGATATTTTATTTAATATTTATTATTTATAAAAAAAATAGTAGTTCTGGACATACGCAATGCTTCAAGGAGAATAACGTTATGTGACTAGATTTTTGCTCGTGAACTTTGGAAATCATTTTACAATGTCGTCCATGTGCTTTGTAGTTTTTTACATGCTGTTATAGGGTCTCCATCAGCGGCTAAAATGACGGTATGTCATCTGAAATAGTTCCTATTTGTGTGTATGACATAATAGGGAAGTCTGATATGTAGAGAAGTTACAACATTGGTCCCGAAATACTTCCCTGAGGGATTTCAGATTTTTAGGATAGTTTTGAGACGTTTCATGATTATACTTTGTTTGGAAGCAGTGGTCTGATAGATATGACTGAAATACTAGATAATAATGATGCGGTAGGTTTGCTTTGATCCTGTAAAGCAAACTTCTATGCCAGACCTTATCAAAGGCCAACTTACAAGGAGTGGAGCTTCAAGGAATTCTACATTAGGATTAGGTTGATCAAGAGTACGGTTGATATACCTTACTTTAAATGTCACATATTCTTTTCTTCATCAGTTTTTGCCCACAATCCTAGGTCGTAGTGTAAATGTGGGAAAGATGTTTGTGACTTATCTATTCGCTTAGTAGCTTTCCAAAATTAGTAATGTTTTACATTAAAAGGGGTTCCACATACGATTTAAATATTCTGTGTGTTCCTTAATATTTCCTTTAACTTAATGAGGCGATTGTACGTGGTCCTATCATTTTGATTATGGACCCTCTGCCATTGTTGTCTCGCTCTTCTTTTTCTTTACGATCAACTTTTTCACTCCTATGGGTATATATTTGGTAACATCAGTTAGTGACTTGTTCTGTATGCTATTTCAGGTGATGAAATTCTTAAAAACTGTTATTATTTAGTAAAAGTTGTGGACAAAGTATAGTATTATACTCGCATGTAACGGTTATTATTCACTGGTTACTTATATTCTGTAAACTTCAAAATAGATATAGGTACACAGGAAAACATTGGACGTGGGTGCGGTACATCTCTATATCCTGTAATTTAGGTTGAGCGCATTTTTTCAAAGACAATACTGTATCCATTAAGTTAACGCTGAATATCGTTTTCCCGTTTTAATTTCCTTGGTCTGCAAATTAAACTACATATTTAAACTACACCACGGTAATTAATGTTTCATTCAGAAGCAAACAAAGCGTGTGACAAACACGCATGAAATGTGTGAACGGCTTTATTGTTTGAATTTGATTTATTCCAGTTCACCTCCGACTGTAATTTTCGTGGAAACTCCTAACACTTAAATTTATTAAATCGATACTACAGTAACACTTAAGTTTTGTTCACGTATTTCTGTTAAAAGCCGGAATCAGTGTACTCACGTATTTTGTTTTACGGGAATTAAGAGACTTGGTAAATAACCGAAGAGAAAACACGATAATAAATAGCATGTAGTACTAGGTTGCAATGTAATTTATTAGTAAGCAACAGTTTGTTGGTTAAACTACAGGACAAGAAAACGTTTGAAATAATAGCATTCTGGAATTATGAACATCATCTTCTCTCTATTATGGTTTAATCCTTTGACTCAAATTTCTCATGAAACAAAGAAAAAATAATTTTAGGTACCTACAACTTGTTACTAATTTATGCCAAAACCCTTAACCGTTAAAGAATTAGAAAACCCTCATCTTTTCCAAATATGCTATTTCTACAATTTGTTTTGTTTTCAAACCCTACTCTGCAATGATTTTACGTTCATCTAACATTACTACAGATCTCTAGCTCTCTCCAAGTGGGTATCCTGCCACGAGTGTCAGTCACTCTCACCATTTTAGCATTAACACAAGTTAACAAAAAGCTGCAAAGAAATTATAAATCAGTAAACCTCTAGGATAAGTTCTGACCACAACTAAGCAGTTTAAATACTTAGTAAGTAAAACTATTTCTAAGCTCACAAATCTACCTAACCATATAATCGTGCAGCACTAGCGGAATTCTAGCAAATTGCGCTTTTAAACAAAACTCGAAAGTTCGAAATACTGGGACTAATGTATGATCAGCTTAATAAGTCCAAGCCATTTCAACTAAATTAAAGCTAAATGAAGGCAGATATGTTAACTTCTGAAAGACTCGAATTCTCAGATATAACAAGAGTCTACTTAAAGAAACCTTTCCAAACTATTTGTCAATTTGTGGTAGCTACAGGGTTTTCCTTATTTGGTATTTCCATATCAACCAAAAGAATACTTTCCTGGAAATTGATCATATTTCATGCCCACGAAAATGGTTTGATAAGTTCAATTTGTTTTGTCGTGCACGACAAAATGTCAAGGGGTTTCGAGAATACGTCTCCAGGAAATATTACAAGGATGATAGAATCCATCCAAAATTGTAGTTCCTGGTGTCTATAAGTTCCATACATTTCATTTAAAAAAAGTTCCTGCTGTATTCCTGCTAACATAAATAGTTTGTAGAATGTACTAATAACACATAAATCATAATAATAAATTACACCAACATAAGAATTTTAGCCTTCACTTATCTGTAGTCACCGAAATGATTAACAATTCGATTCAATACCGACGTCTCTGTTCTTCTTCTTGTCTACCATTACGTTTTTACCATATCCCCAGACACGTTATGCAATTATCTTGGAGAACCGGTATTTTTTGTATTATTCGCTGCAAGAATGAAGAACAAAGGAATTGTTTATGAAAGCGTCTTGTAAATAAAAACATCAGTTGTCGTGCATGGGTCAGAGCCAATGTAGAGTTGTGGTGAAGTGTTGGACGCAGTTTAGTTAGTTGGATGCCGGTACCTACTACGCCCCGTTTGGAATGATTTAACTCTGTCTTGGGATTCCCCCAACACTTCCTTTTTTATACTTACCATTTATTTAATATTGCCATGAAGAATAATTTTCGCAACAGTAAGTACGAAAAGCACCAGCGATGGTGATGGTGAGAATCGAACGAAGATTGTTCTAACGTACAATAATAAAAAACTAATATATTTGGCCCTGAAGACACAGCATTTTGATACCTACTTAAACGCGGTCGTTCGGCATCAGAACTTCCACCTGTAGCTAATTGTAATTTAGAAACCTTAGAAATAATAGCTTATTATCTGCATTTTTAAATCTAATCTACCTATAACTGAATTGTATAACTACTACGTTTTTGAAGCTGCTGGTCCTTTTATAAAAGAAATGTTTTGTATTCTGCTGACTCTAAAACAGAGATTGCTACTTCATTTCGAACAATGGAAATAAATTTGGATTCTAGTCACACCGTAAATATATTTTTCCATTATTGTCGCTTTGTCTCATTTTCATACAAATTTCTCGCTTCGAGTTAGCACACGCGGGTTCATCATTGTTGAATAAATATTGTAGTAAGGTAACGTTTCCTTTTGCTGAACATATTTCTTGCATATTCTAGTATGCGATAGCTATTGATAGAGCTAGAAATTTGAAACTTGCTAAAATAAGTTTTTAAAATATTGCGTATTGTTTGATTTCATTCCTTCGCTGAACGAACAACTATAACGGATGTATAGTTATCCCTCTCTCTTTCTAGCTTCTTGGTTTAATTCTAGGCGGGGATCTTTAACGTACAACGAGATCATACAATCGCATAAGGGTATCGACTCTCTTCCGAAAAATGTGTTTGTTTCTATTTCATAATATCCTTATCTTCCGTTCGGAACTTTTATAGGAGCTAGCCTGAATTAATCTTGTGCCATATCGGCCGAATCTCAAACGGTATATGTACGTATTACTCCACCTATAGCACGACACAAAAATTATTCATCAATTATTAATAATAAATAATATAATAAATTAATTTAAAAATTGCCAGGATTAGAGTTATGGAAATTCAATGGAACCACTGGAACCAACAAGTTAATTATTTATTATATAAAAGACATACCGTGCACGCCAAACTTTTAATGCAAATTAAAGAGTGTTTTTTGTAAATACGAATATTTTTTCTATAAGTTATCAAATTAAGTTCATTAGTAATTTATATGGATCGTTCTAAAGTCATTTAAAATGCCCGTTTGTTCCGAACGTAGTCAAAGCTCTATTCAACCCTCCACTGAAGCCCAGTGGCCTGGAGGAAAACAAGAGCCTTCGTATTCTGTGATTCATTCAGTAAATCACCACCGAATTTAGTTGTGCATTTTTGCGTAATTGGATGGACGAGCATTTGACTTACAGTAAAATGAGGGATAGGACTACGGGTATTGCAGGATATGAAAAACACACCACCGGAAATTATATGCTATATGATTTGCAGTTTTATGTTTCACGGCAGAATGAACAACTCAACTGCTAGATAAAAATAGGTTTTTATTTTCTGTTTGAGGACAATGTATGTGTGGTCGTGTGACTGAAATGGTGGAAAATATAATAGCCATTATTAATGATGTCAAGATTAGAGTACTCCATTTTAAATTGAAAGAAGTGACAGCTTAGATAAATTACATTTATAATATTTGAAGATTTTTATGATTTATACCATTCCTCATGAAGGTAACAATATTATTTAAGTTTATTATTGAAAATTATGTGGGAACGAGGAGCAGTATTTAATGTCATGAAGAAAAACTAAAAAGGTTATACTACTTACACCTGAATCATCGTATACCTACGATATGCTGTAATAGTTATTTAGATTCTTTATAGTACCCCTAGGACTCAATTTTTAAGTTCATTGGATATTTCAGACCCATTCGTTATATGAGGAGTGGTCTAGCATATACGCTACTCAAAGTAATCAAATTATGATGATGGAAACAAGCTGGTAAGACGGAGGGTACAAACATCAAGTAGTTCCCGTGGTGCATACAATCGGGGCCCGACACAACATTTTATTTTTACTTTGAATACGTAATTAAATTGATAAGCTTAAATGTGGGCTGATGTTTGTTTATGTATCTATGATCATGACAATATATCAGACCCGCAGACGCGCTCATAACACCCTAGAGCATTATCGAATCCTTAATATACCTCCTTTGACAGACATAAACAACCAATAATTGACAAGTGGAAAATAAATAAAATAAAGGTAGCAACTGAAATATAATATGTCTAGCTTTTTACTTAAATGGCAATAAGTAAAAACGTAAACACAAGAGCTAGGAAGAGCTTGCATGATAAATATTTCTCCATTAGAAACTAATTCATTCTTTATATTTAATCTGACCTTCACGATAGTGCCATATCACCCTAACTTTTACATTCTATATCTTCTTTTGTTACCAATAGCTTCTTTAGGTTTTTGAAGACGTTTCCTATCTATATCGTAAGAATAATTTCATGAAGTTGTGTTTATGCATTGGTGTGAGAACAGAAAGGTGTCAATTTCAAAGGAAAGTATTTAAATCATATACGCTTCGCGGATGATATTGTTTTCAGATTAATAATATAGCATAACTCGAACAAATACTAGGCCAACTTGGTAAGACTTCGAAGGAAATAGGCTAGACATGAATCTGACAAGAATCTCCATAAAACAAAGATCATGAGCGCAAAATATATCCAGGACACATTTAAAAATCACAATCTGGAGAAGGTGGAAAAATTTATATAGGACCACGCTATTATAGTAGGGAAAAAGAATGTCTGATTCTCTTTCGCTGAGATTACCAGAAGAATTAAGCTACTAGAATTAGCACACTCCAACACGTTCTAAAGATCCGAAAGTCAGTGTTAGTCACATGCATCGTACCTGTCGCGACTTATGGACTCGAAACTATAACATTAGAGAGTTTGTGCAATTATACGTTAAATTCCTACCTACAAGAAATCAAGTAGATTATAATACCGAGTCACCGCTGTCAGTGTCAAAAGACTTTATGGTTACCGTAAACCTCCCCGGTATTCGTATTGAAATAACGTGCTCCGCTAAATTATTATCGTTCCGCTATTATCTGCGCATGCGTAGTTCTCATAAAATAACCTTAGCGTATAACGTACAACGTGCACAAACTCTCCAATTATCAAAGTATTGTCACCCTATGTGAAACTATAAAAAACTATATAGTACCTAGGCAATGAAATAAAAAGGGAAAGACGAGAACATCAGAAGGAAATCTGGAGTTGGTATGGTGGAATATATTGTAAGAAATAGAGAGTTTTAGAGCACTATACGCTAGAGTACGCTAACGCTAACGGTAACGTCTTTGCTAGGCAACATACTGCTTTGCTAAGCGACGTATTGTTATGCTTAGCAAAGACATTAGTGTTAGCGTTACCGTACTCTTAGCGTACGATGCTCAAAAACTCTCTAATAAGTGGAGCTGGGAAGCGGGGCCGGACGTTTTGGCGCGGCGGCTAGTTGTCGGGGTTGAGTAAGCGCGGGCGGTATGGCGTAGGAATTTTTTATAAACAATTTCATAAACAAAATGCCTTTTAAGAGAATGGGTATAATAAATGATCTATTGTGTAGAGGAGACATGGAAGACGAAATCCCTACATATGCTGTCAATGCAGAGCACTAGCAGCGAAAAGACTTGGGAGGCTTGGAGTTTGATTTGTTAAAAACACAAACTCCAGGTAGTTTCCCTCCAATACATAGAGGACTATGTAAAAGTCGCAGAACTACTTGAAAAAGGATAAAACTTGTTTTGTATCCGCGGTACATTAGATTAATTATCATACCCAAGAGAATAATAATAATAATAATAATAATATCTTCTATGTAAAAAAGCCGTATATCTTTCTGGAAGCATATCTCTATGGATTTTATTTAAAAACTCATTAATCACTACGTTTGAAAGGATGTAAACATTACGTGATGTAATTAGTAACATTTCTAGGATAACGGGAGCGATATTTCATGCAGTGTTTACTGTTCACGGTTTTCTCGCTATTAATTTTTATTCGGCGTAAACTACCATCAACGATATAAATCTGCATTTATCAGAGCAACAACAAGGTTCCCCAACCACGTCTGCGTCCTAACAAGAATTTATGTAAAAAATCTGGTAGTTAATTTCACATAGTGTGCAAAGACTGTCTCATGTTGGAGTTTTTCATTGTTGGTGGTGCTTTGTATTTGGTTTAGTACGGGAATTTTCATTTAGCCTAAGTGATCATTTATATTTTATGAGGAAGCCAGTTGCCTATATTATAAAGTATAAAACTCCACAATTTTACCAGAATTGCATATTATGAAATGAAGGGAGACGGTTTTGTTACAGTTGTTAGCATTTAAAATATATTCTGCTTTCTATTCCGTCATAAGCACTCGCACAACTTGATAAATGGAAAGAGCATGCATGGGACACACCATTCTGAAAGAACTCCCAGTTTAGGTACGTCTATTATTTATGTGCCTGTATAACATGTTATTTAACTTAAGGAATATAGCGTGACAATGTTAAAATGTTGCAACTCTAAAATGTTTTACTCTACCTACTATTTCTTATACGAAACTATGTTATATCAAACGTTTGCGAACCGTATGTAAACTGAAATTAATATGAATTAATCCCGTTAACTAAAGTATAATGGTACTTCTTTTATAATTTAGCTCCAACATTTACCCAGAACAAAGGTATTAATTTGATAATGAAGACTAGGTATTCGAAGCGGAAAATGCGTAGTAACACCTAAATAGGCTCGGTAATGGGTTAATTCGTTAAAATACCTTCATTATTATTTTATGGGGGTTGTTTCCCTTGTTTCATTAGTATTCATCGGATGATGAGTGGTAGCTTATAATTTATGAGCTGCTAAATTACCACAACATTGCAAATTAATCCAAGGTCTCCATATTTTGCACTTTGCATTCGTCCTATACCTATAAGCACTTTATATTCCGGATGGAACAAATGGGAAACACACACTGAATCACCAATAGGAATTTCCGATTTCTAATTTCCAATTTCTTTTTAGATAATGTGAGCTTTAAATTAGAATAATAGCCCTCTTTATCTAAAGAAAGTGTTTGCCTTGCCCTTATCTTCTATTTAATGTAATAAATTAACGGACTACTGCCTTTGCGTGAAATATAAGGATGATTTATAAAGGATTCGGCCACGTCTTTATACAAATGGGGTTAGAAAGTGACACTTCAATTAGGCACTGAATATGAAATTTTAAAAAGTAGCTTTATCATTAAACTGGCATAATAAAACATTTTCACAAGCTAGACCTAGAGCTGTCAAATGACAAGGGAAATGCGTATTTAACGTTATTAGATGCGGTACGCTTTCTGATGACAGTTTTGCAATATTCAAATTAATAAAAAGTCAAAAAGTTATTAAAATTAAATTCTTGTCACTTTTGACAGTCGCCTACACAACCTATAAACACATCGAGTCAAACGTGATGACAAACGTGTCCGTACTCTGACCACAAAATAAAATATCAAAAATCAAGGCACTCTAGTTATAAGATGAGTAAAGGGCCTGTAGTATTTTATGTCACTTTCACTCCATTTTTTGGCATGTTCCTTTTGTACAGGGTAACCCAATGTGTATGTTATTATAGGGTAATATTTTATTAGCTAGGTATCTCAAAGTTATACAAACATTTTGAAGACACTTTTTTTGGTAGAATTCAGTGGCGTGCTCAAATTTTTAACTAGGATTCAAATTTTAGAAATATGTATTAAATATTGTTGTGTTTTTTAAATGGAAACCATAGTTGGTCGTATCCTTTTAAACCTTTTTTTCTGATTTTAAAAATATGTACTTTGAGATATTTCATGTAATTTTCTAGTAACATTGGAATAATTTATGTGCAATAGTTGTTGAGATACCCTATTTGGACATCCAAATTGGGCCACCCTGTACAAGCATTCATTCAATAGTTCCTGTAGTATTGATCTTTCAAGGACTTTTCGATATCAAATTTTTGCGTATCTACTAGTTCTCCTGATTAACATTCCCTGGACTTTCATAGATCTGATTTTTTCCGAGTGTAGATTTCAGGAAGTTCATATTTCTCCCCATATCTTTTCCGACTAATGTCTCTTCTTTATCCTTCTTCGTAGATCCTTTTTGCGATTTAATTTAAATATATTTTTCGTGGTCTGTAGTTTTATAAAAATAAGTGCCATCACGTCTAATTCTACAACGTTTTCTTGAACGAGGGTAGAAAAGAAACGAGTCACGAGGGAATACTTTGATGGTTTCTTTTATACATTGTACAATGTAATAACAACCGTGATATGTTCATTCGATTCAAGTTTGAATGCAGATCACGTACCAGTAGGGGTATGAGGAATATGGAAATACGTTGAAAAAGTAAAAGCGCTTAAAAGAATTTTTCATACTCTTTTGCAATATTTTTCATTTAAAATGTAAGCAAGGTATCAAAAAATTCTATTAAAGATATTTTTTGCTTTGAAAGTAATATTTGCTACTTTTCTTTAACTTACTAAAGGCAATTTGTGATATGTTTGCAAATGAAAAATATTTTTTGTAATAAATGGAGACTAAAAAGAATATTTGTCATAAAAATATGCTTTTGTCCAATGTCATGAGAAGAGATCATTAAACGAAGATTGTGGTTCGCCTTGCTACGAGAACTTTGGCAGCTACGACGCATTATTTCCAATTTATGTCAAGATACTTGGCAGTGGATGAGCCTTCTGTGTTAGATTTAGGATACTGTCAATTAATTTTTCTAATAATCGATAAGTTTGTTGTATAAATTGTTTATGTTGAAGTGAAACGAAAGATAACTGTCGGTATATCAAAGAAAAATGGATTACCTACTCACAATCTGTTATTTCGGTTATTACATAGAATGTGTTATTTTTAAAACCATTTCGTTCGTTCTGCAAAAATGGTTTACTCCAAGGCAATGCAATGGTGAAAAATGTTTAAAGATTGCTTTTACTTTATGTATGTAAATATGTAGATACAATGTACAGGATTGAGTAAAAGTACTTGAAAATTTTTATTATTCATACATAATAATTTACGGTATAAGTCCGGGAAGTGACTTATTAAAGTATAAGTTTAGAAGGTTATGGACGAGGCGACGAAGGAGCCGAATCAAGAATACTGCAAGGTTAAATAAATACAAGCACTGATTATAACTATAAGTACAGAACGATATACAGAGTGATGATAAAGTATCGCACAAAAATCATATTCTGGTTATTTAATGTTTTTGTGGAAAATCCCGAAACCCGTCGATTTCTGTTTTTAAATTTCCATTTAGACAGGTAATTTTAATCCCCCCACCCCTCAACCCCTAAGTGATAGCAACCCCAACTTTAGAAATTTAAATGGAAAGTCTTTTTATCCTTAATATAACAAAAAAAAGTTTTTTAAAATCGGTTGATAAATAACGGAGATATTTAACAAAACGTAATAAATTGAAAGTTCCAATATTCGACAAGAAGTCGGCCCAAACACGCCTAATTAATTATCAATAAGAACATACACAGGTGCGATTTTTGAATTTTATGCGGACACTTGTGATAAATGTGGCGGTATCGCGGGGTTGGCATTTAAAAAAAAATTATGACGTCACAGCGGCGTAGAAATAATGTTCGATCAAAACCACACTTTTAGGCCAGGAAGTGTCTTTTTTAATGTCTACCATTTACGGCGTGTTTGAGCCTTTTTCTTGTCGAATATTGACATTTTGTTAAATATCTCTGTTATTTATCAACCGATTTTGAAAAACTTTTTTTGTTATATTAAGGATAAAAAGACCTATCAACAAAGGCATCACAAAGGGTCTCTTTCTATTTAAATTTTTAAAGTTGGGGTTGCTAGCACATAGGGATGAGGGGAGGGGGGTTGAAAATTATATGTCTCAAAGGCAATTTAAAAACAAATATCGACGGATCTCAGGATTTTCCGCAAAAACATTAAATAACCAGAATATGATTTTTGTGCGATACTTCATCATCACTCTGTATAATATTGTAAGTTTAAATGGAATGTTTCTTTACCTATATTGTTACAAATACATGGCAGATAAATGCATATAAATATTTAAGTACCTGCAGTAACTGGCAAAAAATACCTACATTCATAATTCAACATAGTATGATATGCAAATAATATTTGGATATAAATGCGTATCCTGACTGTATATAAAATAACATGACCATTATATTACAAGATTACATTACGTTAATTTTGCAACTTACTAAGTTAGTTATTATATCGAACGCGTAGGTACTCGTACTGTAACTGCATAGAGTGCAGAAATACATTTGCAATTTAGCGGGTTCTGCTGTCTGCTTGCTTGTAGCCAGTGCATTGTGCAGGGTTTCAAAAGTTCGACGTTCCTACTGCGAGACCATGGTAAGTAATAACTTATAATATTTATTTTATACAATTTACAAAATTATTTTTTTTTAATCTGCAATAAATGTGACTAGCAGGGATAATTGAATTAACTCAAGTATGTAGCTCTATCTTAAAAGAAGGTGAAAATATTAAAATATTAGCAATGCTTTGCAAACTGTTTACAGTTTATATTCAATTATAGGAATTTTAAAGGTGCTACGTTATTTAAAAAATTCGTATTTCTACGACAATTGTATAACGAATCACTGATGGAACTATATATAACTATAAATAATAAAGTCAGTTTAACTAGAAATTTGTTACCTACATGAATAAATGTATTTTGTAATGTTCAAAAAATTTAAATTTGAAAAAAGAACGTTTCCATTTCAATTAATTTCATATACTTTTTCTTTCTTATTCATTTCACTTTTATAAACATAGATTAACAGTGATTACACTGATTTTATTTTACAGGAAAATGATGTTTTTAAACATGGTACTATTTGGAACATTCAATAATTTAAATAAACCTCCTATGTATTGAAGTAAATGCAATTTAAGTCATACAACTTTTTCTTTTCCTTTTTTTTGTGCTGTGTATGTTACCATTCAACGATTTATTGGTTTATGAAGAGCCTGATAGAAAGCAGGAAAGTAACACAATTGGTTTATTTTTTTTTTTTTTCAGAAGTCTTTGAAGGTTGGCGGCTGCAGGAGGTTGTGGTCAGGGATGATTAACCCCTCACCATAATTATTTCCTGGGTGCCGAATTTATCCCATTTGTCTGCAAGATCATTATCGGGTTTATGCCCTGAATGTTCCTGCGGACTTCGCCACTGTGATGGTGCGGGACATGGGGCTGGGTTTACAAGGCTCGAAATGTTTTACCCGTACCCCGATGACGATGTCCCATCCGATGACGAAGATCCACCGGAACCACCTGGACCTCCCGGACCTCCTTCGCTTCCTGGGACACCAGCGCCTCGAATATTCCCACAGTTTTGCCTGGCGACATTCTGGGAGAGGTTTTTGCACAACAGGAGGGGGGCATTTGATAAAAAAAATATAATTGTCAAATTTATTTTTTTAAGTAGAAGTAATACTTAGTATAACTTTAACAAATTGTTTAGATAGATACCATATTGCGTTTTTGTTCAGTATTTTTCTATGTTTTCAGGAGAGGAAACAAAAAAAATGAAATAAAAATTGAAAAATAAATAAAGAATTTATTATTGGTTGTAAGGTAACGCTTGAATGTATGGGTGTCCCACAAACCTTGTGGATTCTACCTTAGCTCATGACCTTTAATGCAATTTCAATTAGAGTTCAGCATTTTGCGTAGGTATGTAGCTAAACCTAGTGTTTTGAAGTTGTGCTTAGAATGTGTTTTACTGTAAGCCTAATAAATAATTATAGTAAGTATAAAGTTGTACTAATTTATAATATTTGGTATAAAAGAGAAGTTTTGATGTACCTACTTCTTGTTATTAAGTACCTATCTATAAACTTACTCTAATATGACATAGAAATGTAATTTTTGCCCTATAGAGTTTACACTCAAATGCTTGTGTATGGCTACGGGTTGGGGTTTCAGATCTCGGTTCAGCTAAAACATTAATTGCCATGGAAACAATTCTTGTAACAAGAATTTTTCCATGCTTTTGCCCAACGCTGTGAATATATATTTTTTTCAATTTTATACTTCTATTTATTTGCGATCTACCTATACAAAGTACATTTAGCAAATTGGGGGGTGGTTATAATTATTAGCATGTAGGAGTATCATGCTCACTGCTGAGTAGCATATTTAAAAAAATAGATTTAAAATCAATCATTTAGTAAAGGGCGTCATAAAACGATGGGTGTTTGCATGATAATTTAAATTTATATTTATATAAAAAAAGTATTAACAGAATATTTTACTTTTCTGCTGTTAATGTACAGGGTTTTAGGGTTACCACATGTATTATTAATAAAATCGTGTTGAGTTTAACTTCGCACCCTTGTCCAACAGGTGGTAATTAAGTAGCATATTTTAGCGTGTACTATGTAAACCAGCACCTCTGGTTGTCAAATATTAACACATTAATGGACTTTAGAAAAGGTAACATTAAATGTTTTACTTTATGGAGTTGTATACGAAACGGCTGCAGCGTTAAATCCCAATTTTATTTTTGTCCAAACATTTATGAGGAAGATCAAGTCAAACAAACAATGATATGAAAAACGTGCAGTTCTGAGGTTCATAGGTTTTATAGAACGATTAATGGTTTAGGCGTACCTTCTGGGTTGTGATAAAAATATATTTGGGGTGATGCACGAATTTATTTTGGCGACACATATTATTCAAGGTTTTGCACGTTGTATCGTTCTACTTTATTTGTTATAAAGGATTATGAGATCAAAAGACAATTATTTTTTAGCTGAATTTAACACGCTGAAACGAAAAATCATTATAGGGTGGCTTTCGGATTATCAGACATAAGGATACGCTGTATACCAAAGGTGCACACCAACATACACAGATTCAAAAATGTATCTCGATTATTTTCAAAAATAGGCATAGGCACAGAAATATTGTCCTTTTAATTCTCTTGTAGAATTTTGTCAGAAGTTCTATGAACAAGTAATTTGAAATTATACAGTAATTTAGGGACGAGCGTAGCTCAGAGGTAGAGTGGACTAATTTTTCAGTTGATCTAAAAACGACAGAAGGTTACATTTTGCGGGAAGCAGTTAAAGCTGCTTTGTCCATAGATTTGCATGCTCCTTAGAATGAGTATTAGATGGGGTGACATACTTTATTTAGCACTTGGTGTCCCACATAATGCCTAGTAATGATTAATAAATAAATAAAAGATGTTACATATCTTTCGTGTCTGCGTACAGGAGTGTCATCTTCTAAAAGCTCACATGGCCTTCATGGAGTAAGCTTTATAGTTATTAGGAAAAGCGAAGCATATACCTACTGTGGGAACTATAACACGTGAAATCAAACCCACACCTACAACAAAATACAAATAGAGTCTGGGATTCTAAGCAATTCTGTTCTGGTGGCACTTCATTATTTATTGAGGCAACGTAGGCTATATGTTCCAAATTTTCACGAATATGTTAGTTACATAAAATAATGTAATAACTATGCATAACCTATACACGGAATATTAAATCAAAGACGAAAATAACCAATTTATGCTAAAAGTTGAATAATTAGCAACTAACTAAACTATTGCATACCCTGTTAGAATATGTAAAATACTGAAAATACATGAATAATTTGTATGTACCTATCTTAGATAAAGTCTGTGCAAAACCTATAAAATCTACCCCTTGTTAGTGACTTTTTAGTAAGGTAACGAGACGTTTGTTTTACTGGTAAGTAATATTCGAGGACAAGCACAAACATTTTGGAATTTGTATGTCCGGTTGGATATCGCATTAGGCGTTTTTTACAGCTTGTAGTTTCTGAATAAACTGTAGGTAACTGCTACGTAAACTACGAACAATTTTATAGCCCTCACTAATCGGATTCCAACAGCTGAGCGTATGTACGAATACACAAGTCCACTGGGTTTGTGAAAAATAATTCTCAAACTGCAACTATCCGCTTGTACTCAAGTTCGTTAGAGACCGTCATACAGTACCTAGAAATTATTTAAAAAACAACGGACCATAATTATATTTTATTGACATTCTCAAGTGTTACTTTGTTAAAATCTATGATTATATAAATAATAAATATTAAATAAAATATTTTAGTTCAGTTGTGTAATAATGAAGCACGCGTTAATAAATGGTAAAACACTTTGTTTTAGGTAAATTGTAATTAGATTTAAAATGTTTTATTTATTGGTAGATATATTTTTTGCACAAACAGTATATTGCTGATTACTTCCAATTATCCTGAATTGGCGTTCACCGAATAAAACACCTGTGGTGGTTATTTGCTGTCAAGACCAGGTATCAGAAATAATAAATAAATTCCCTGCAAAGAGAACATTAAAAGTTTCTAATATTTCTCAGCGTGACCCAACAAGCAGTAAAAATTTGTTACCTCAAAAAAACAGGCCTACAAATCTTTCAAGGTTTGGTACACTGAAAAGGCGTTCAGAATGTAAGATTAGAGACGATTCAACTGGATGATTTTAGCAAAGTGTCAAAAGAATAATAAAATGACAAGAAAATATTAAAGTTTTGATATTTTTACTGTCCACTTTGAAATGTGATAGTTAGTAAATGTCAATTTTCCAACTTACAAAAATGTCAAAAATACTGTCATTACCTACATATACAGGCTGATCCCTAAGTACGTGTAGAAAATGAAGGGGGTGATTCCTGGGCGAAAATGAAGGCTACTTTTTCCTATAAACGTGTATAATAATATGCTTCCCTGAAGAGTTACGCCTCTTCAAAAATGGAGTAAAAATTTGGTGTTTAATTTTTATCTCAAATTTGGACAAAGATAGAAAAATAAAAATAAATGGACGTGTTCTACTAACAGGAAGGCCCTTTATGGATATTTTCTTTATTCACCTGTATTGTTTTGAAGGGGATGAAACTTACAACCCCTGTTCATTTTTTTATTAGAACTTTTTAATGCACGGGAATTTTGAATTTAAAAAATAGGCATGAGAAAGCCTTATTAATTTAGAAAATTATTTGTCTCTTTTATTTTTATCGTGAGACAAATAGTTTTCGAGTCAAAAATTAAAATCGATTGTAATGTGCGCCTCAGTTTCGTGAGAAGTTGTAGTAAATTGCTGAAAAAAAAGTCTAGGTAGGCGGATTTCATTTTTTGTATGCAAACTTACTAACAATTATTATTATTATCAAAAACAACAAACACAAAAAATGAAATCCGCCTACCTAAACTTTTTTTTTCAGAAATTTACTACAACTTCTCACGAAACTGTGGCGCACATTACAATCGATTTTAATTTTTTACTCGAAAACTATTCGTCTCACGATAAAAATAAAAGAGACAAATAATTTTCTAAATAAATAAGGCTTTCTCATGCCAATTTTTTAAATTAAAAATTCCAGTGCATTAAAAAGTTCTAATAAAAAAATGAACAGGGGTTGTAAGTTTCATCCCCTTCTAACAAAACAGATGAATAAAGAAAATATCCATAAAGGGCCTTCCTGTTAGTAGAACACGTCCATTTATTTTTATTTTTCTATCTTTGTCCAAATTTGAGATAAAAATTAAAAACCAAATTTTTACTCCATTTTTGAAGAGGCGTAACTCTTCAGGGAAGCATATTAGGATACACGTTTATAGGACAAAGTAGCCTTAATTTTCGCCCAGGAATCACCCCCTTCATTTTCTACACGTACTTAGGAATCACCCTGTATGTATGCGTATGGTTGACAATTCATATTTAGTTAGCCAATAGAAGCGTCCTTTTTTAAAAATTGGACTAATCAGAAGGCTATTTTACTGACAATATTTTTATGACATCTGACAAACAGGAGGGTCTTCCAGCGAGAATGTTTATGTCAGATAAACGTCAAACAAATGTTAAGAAAATTATTATTTTCAAAATTTTTGTTTCATTAAATTGTCATCCGAGTACAACTCTTTTTTCTTCAGTATTTGTCATTCATTCTTTACTCGTTGCTGTTTTTGGAAAATAATTACTCGCGCACCGCTCGTAATTATTTTCGTCACAGCAACAACTCCTATTCAGAACTATAAATATTGTCGGTAAAACTCAGAGCACTCGTTGTATTATAATTATATGAAAATAAAGTACCTAGTTTCTTTGATATGAATACAAATGAAAAACGTTGAAGTGTGAATGCCATTTAAAATATCTATCAAGTAATAGATACTATTTTCTCTATCCAAAAAAGTAGAAATAGTAAATAATGCAGGTGAAAGTCTTTTGAATGGTAACCGTTTCCCTTGGTAGTGTTTTATACGATAAAATCGGGGATTGTTTTCTATTTTTAGAATTTTATTTATAACTGCAAGATTCAGTTTAGGCTCAATTTCTTTTTATATTTGAATACTGAGGTATAGGTTTACAGAATTTCCCAATAAAAATTCTAAACATTTAGGTCGTATAAAATAACTTTCTATAGTTTCTGCTTTTAGTAAGGTCCAGACAAATAGCAGGTTTACTAGCATCCATTTTTCTGTGGAGATAAACAAATGGGAACATTTTCTGAATTTAGTCTCACAATAAGGGTGGCCTTAGGCAGCAAATGATAATAAAAAGCTGCTGCTCGCTAAAACGGATCTGTCGTTAACGCCAGTGATAATGGCTCAATTTACAGCAAGCACATCATCTGCCCCCTCGCTTAAGCACGGTAATGCTCAACCGGTGATGAGAAAAAAATATGGAACTTGAATTTCCTCTTAAATATTTTCTTTGCTCTAATCCACTTCCATAACATTAATATCTTCGTGATGGCGAACACACTTTTCGTTCATTTCCAAACTTGATACCTGTACAATTATGTTGGTAACGAAGCTTATGCGTATACTGGGTAAAAATTTTAATAATCTGAACCCTAACATTTTAAGGAGTTAATTTAGATAACTTATATGCCACGATTAAGCTAAGAACGTTTAAAATTTTCCGTATTTAATATTTTAATCATCGCACCCTTATATTTACTTGAGCAAAGTATGCAATCTATGGTACATTAAATCACAAAAAATTCTATAAACTTCTAAATTTGAAAAAGGATCAAATTTAAAGAATGCATTTAAATATTTGAAACTATTCAAAGTTTTTGAATATTGCTGTGGTAGGTTAATTTTGAAATATACTTTCCGTTTTGGACAGAGATTTTATCAGGTTGACGTAATTACTAAATGCTTAATATCTTCAGCTTAAATAACAGAACAAGGTTAATATCTCAGGAGCGACAACGAAGATTGATGTGCGACTCTAGACAGTCAAATCCTACGGTCCAACGGATTTCCATTTAGTAGTGCGAACAAAATATATTTTCCGCTAGAGATTACGTTGTCGAGTGTTGAAATTTAGCTCTAATATAAAAAAATTATTTCTAATTATTACCTCAGTGCTATAATGCTGTTGGTTATAATTCTACAGAATAAACGATCAACAGTTTGTTGAACATTAAAATTTTCTCTCTATTCCGATATGATTATACAACGCCCCACCCCACGTCTGCAATCATTGGAAAATTTTAAAAACTGCACCAGCAATCATGATAGTCACTGTTAGACTTTTTTTGAACCTTACAACATTGAATTAATTTGACGAATTTGTTCTAATTTTGTGTCATCTCTACTTTTCTAGTGATTATTCGTACAGTTTTCATTTCTTTTCCATGTTCACGTAACATTCTCGTGAAGTGTTGCCAAATGTGGCTTTCTTTCAAATGTTCATTAAGAACATAGGAAGCATGGAACAATATTTTGGTATTAAGAGTTTTCATTCAGAATTTTACGAGGGACATCGCCATCACGGCGGGCGGCGTGTAGCTTTCGTCAATTTATATACTATACAACTCTACTTGTTCACTTTAAATTTAGTTTTACTTTATAGCATTTTGATTAGAAATGGTTTTGTAATTTATTGTTGTTGTCACTAATTTGAAAATACATTAATTTCCCCATTGTGGACGAAAGCAATTTTCATATATTATAATATCTTAAGATTTAGCTAGAAAATCGCATTTTATTAATTATTCAAATTAAAATTCTTGTTTTTAAATAGTTATTTGTATCAAGGCCAGAAACAGCACATTTGCGAGTGCGAGTAAGGTTGTAGGGCGAGACGGAACGCCGAGTCCTGCAAGTTAGGAGTACTCGCAAAACTGTTTCTGGACGTGTAATACACAAGATTTTTTGTGCCGATGTTTGTTTAAATAAATTAAATTTACATTTAAAATTTAGTATTAGGATTTTTTTTATGATTTTATAATCAAGATTCCTTGTTTCCTGGTATTCATTAAACTTAATTCATTTATTTTCTTACAATTTCCATTGACGTTTATTTATAAATTTCATTATCTTTGATTTCATAATGGATACACCGGCGCATATTAAAGATTATATTCAAATCACCACAGTGGCTCAAATAGGTAATCGTATTTTTAAAATTTTGCTAATTTATTTGTTTGATCGTCTCCGACCGCGATGCACAAATTTGACTTTGACAGATTGAGCCGATGCTGCCAACCTTCAATTCCTACTTTTTGCCGACCTAGGCCGAAGAAACCTCTGTTTCTGGCAGATTTCACGATGCAGAAACTCAGTGATGCCAACCGGAGGCACAAAAAAATATTTAGAATGTCAAAGTACGCGTTACTATGGAAGCGCGGGAATTGTTTACTGTCCTTGGTAACAGAATAAATAAACGACGCCATGTTAGTTTATTACTACTGGTTTATGAGTAGAATTTAAATTGAAAATAAATTATTAATTTATTTTATAATGTTTAAAAATTAAACAAGTTGTGTCGTTGTATTGTTGCACTTTATTCTCTTATACCTATGTAAAATTTTTCTTATTAAAACTTATAAATAAAATATGAAGTACCATATGTCAAATTTCCGGAAATCAGCATGGTGCATGATTTTCGGAAATCACTCACCTATAATTTCCGTATAATCAAGTTTTTATTGGCTAATAGGTTAAGAAAGCTCAAATCTGATTGGTTTTACTATATAGAATGCGATATTCTTTGAAATATTTTATGGAAACATTGCGACTCATGCTTATAATTCATAATTCTCCTATTTACCGTGTTAAGTAAGAACCTCTAGTTGCTCTAAAGCTTAAATAATCACGCAATAGTTCAATTAGTTAAGCTTTGGCGTTTGAGATTAGATATTCGTGACATGGAAAAGATTATTATTTATAGGTCTACTGTAGACATTTATATAGGTGCCCTATAGAAACTCATGAACGTAGATTCTTCTCTATATATTGCCTCTACCTGGTTTATTTTTACGTTTATTGAACTTACACATATTTGAGGTATTCCAAAAGCGAAGATAGATTCAAGCCGTTTTTTTCGTGATTTGCTGTAGCAATAAAATTCTTTATTCGTTTTTAGGTATGGTGTAGCTAGGTATATCAAAAATTGTTTGGATGCAAATAAAGAAATTGATTTATAAGATACTTTCTTGGCGATACTGGTTGTCAATAGAATATTAAGATTATTATTATCATATTTTAAAAATAAAACATTTAAGAACTAACTTGTGACCAAATTATAACGATTCTAATATGAACCACAAGATTAACATTTTCGTGTAACTGTCGCCATTACATTAAATCTCAAAGGATTTGTTTCTTCATGTTGTACCTGTTAGAAAAGTTTTAAAATTTTTTCCTCTACTTTTTCGTCGTACCTATATCTACCTTATCTGATTTATTTGACATTATATGAAAATTATGCTACACGTATTGTGTAATCTAACCTTGGTTGTACTGAAACTGTTAACTTTATCACCTTGGTCGTATATTCTTAGTCGTGTTAACGTTTTATAGTTTAAAAAGGGGAGATTATCCCGAAAGCTATACTGAACGTCTGAAGAAAGAAGTGTGAGGAACACCTTGTTTACTTATTTTGTTACTATTAGATGTTTTGAACAACAGTAGCTTACAAGATCAATATTAATTATACACAATTACAAACTTTGCTGCTTCGCATGCAGTTGATGGTGCGTGCCAAAGCATATGATAACTTCATTACTATTTCGTTCCCTGCTTGGCATGATAATCAGTTCAGAAATATTTCTACAAGAAGCTTGATTATGAGGTAGTTTCTTAGAGTTAATGTAGAACATCTGAATTACTACAGTACAGGATTTTAAATTTTTGTATTATCCGAAAATCAAATGCAGCATTGATAATAATAACTTCAATATTATTTAACAAATATTGACTTTTAAATTCCGTATGTGAGTTCCTTTTCTTAGAGAAGAGGCGTTAACATGACCATTACAGGACATTTTTCTGTTGTAAAAAATATCACAGTAGAGGATAACAGAGCGTGGCGTATTGGATCCCTAGTAGTAAAATCATAATCCATGAGCATTATCATTGGTAGGGAAACTACCTTAGGGTACAAAAATATATCATCCTGGCAACCATTATATTATTATGAATATGAATGATCTAAATTATAGTTTACGCAGTTACAGGTATACCTCAGCATGTGTAGTACGTGATTAATTGATTTACTGCTTTGATTAAGAGATGTGAACAATGAACTTAGCGTCGAGTGCGTGGAAAGCGGATAGTTATTAATAGTCTATCTGTCTATCTATTTCAGCGGTAACTAATCTCATTCGCAAGAAAATAGTAATTACGTTTGTGTATGCTGCGAACGACATGTTTCTCTAAACATGATTTCATTTTGATTAAAATTCCGCATTTCAGTTTCAACTGAAGTTCAATTTACATGTTTCAAATTGCAGAACGTCCTACCTATAATACTATGAAAGAGATTCAACTTGGAAATGGATCCACAGCAGTAAAAACAGTCATAAGAAGCTTGTATACGGCAGAAACTTATTCCTGATCAAATTAGCCTTGGAAATACATAGGCAATAATGCACCTGGGTTTTACAATATTTTTTTGTGCCTCCGGTCGGCAACACTGAGTTTCTGCATCGCGAAATCTGCCAGAAACAGAGGTTTCTCCGGTCTAGGCCGGCAAAAAGTAGGAATTGACGGTTATTGGTTGGCAGCATCGGCTCAATCTGTCAAAGTCAAATTTGTGCATCGCGGTCGGAGACGATCAAACAAATAAATTAGCAAAATTTTACAAATACGACTACCTATTTGAGCCACTGTGGTGATTTGAATATAATCTTTAATATGCGCCGGTGTATCCATTATTAAATCAAAGATAATGAAATTTATAAATAAACGTCAATGGAAATTGTAAGAAAATAAATGAATTAAGTTTAATGAATACCAGGAAACAAGGAATCTTGATTTTAAAATCATAAAAAAAATTCCTAATACTAAATTTTAAATGTAAATTTAATTTATTTAAACAAACATCGGCAAAAAAAATCTTGTGTATTACACGTCCAGAAAAAGTTTTGCGAGTGCTCTTACTTGCAGGACTCGGCGTTCCGCTTCGTCCTGCAACCTTACTCGCACTCGCAACTGTGCTGTTTCTTTCCTTGTGATACAAATAACTATTGTAGTGTTTGTAACCAATATTTTGTTAAATTCTGACGTTGAAATGGCATTTTGTGTTTAAAATGTAATTTAAAAATGCATTTTGAAGTAAAAACTCTTCTAAGCAGGATCGGCAGCTGTCATTTAATTTTTGTCACCGTCATTTTGTATCAACTAGAGATATTTTAAATTTAAATTGTTGGTAAGTAGAGGGAAGATTTGTCGATTTCATTGAAATGAAGATAATTAACTTCCACCATGAGTTCTTCGGGGGTCCCTGGTCAACGCTATTATAGTTTAGCAAATAAAAGGAAAGTCAGAGCTAAATGATAAACGAAAGATTCAATATCCACTCTTGTATTTGGCTGAAAATAAAATTGAGAATATAGAATTACCCCTATACTACTATATAATTATTTTTGTAGAATTCCTGCGAAAATAGTTGACTTGGTGGAATTACAAATTGGAAAAATGTATAAAGTGTAAGGAAACTATTGTCAACATTATCTACTCCAAAAATTTAAAATTTTTGCGGAAATTCCTTTAATCTCAATAATTATAGCAAGATCCTCCTACTAGTAGGTACTACCAAGGTTTACCAAAGTTAGCTCAATGTGTTATGTGGTCTCATAATAATGGAGTCCATTCACGCATAATTTTAAAATATGTTCGTCAAAAATAATTAGAAAAGTTTATATAATACATGATATACTTCCCAAATAAAGCAACCCCAAAAGGGTGGTTTTCAATTACTTTTCACATTTATCTCGTAACAATTTGTTTATTCAAATTTTGTATGAAGGCATTACAACACTGTGTAGTGATACCCACGTACGATTTTTTTTACATTAGCTCACTCTGATTTAACAATACATCATTTAAGGAGTAATAAGCGGAGATGTGTGAATACAAAACTTTATTCAACATATAGAGGCGTCTTTTTTGTTACTGATACCTACCCACCGTTAACTAAACGTTTTCAATTTGGAAATTAAAACAAACACCTCTTATGGTAAATCAACTATTTTTGGGGAAGTTTTAAACCAAGGTTTATATTAAAAAAAACAGTAAACAGTGTATGATCCGCAAACATAATTCAAAACGAATACAAAGTTGAGGTATGCGTAACTGCTTGCGGGTAGTTGAATAATCTGGAATTATACGGTTATTTCATGTAATTGCGTATGGACATTCATTTAAGCTAAGTTACAATATTCAAATGCATTATTTTCTGTTTTAGATATCAATTTAATCAAAAGATTACATTGAAATCTGTGAATAGAAATATCTATCAAATAGCAAATATCATACTGATTGATTATGGCTACTTATTTTATCTAGTAGGCAGAGTACTGTATACCTGCTACATTTTCCATTACGTTGTTCCTATCCAGTTATAGATCGCGGTAGTTCCGGTACCAATTTGGTCAATAGGTTTCCTTTCTCTCAAATCATTAATGTTATCCCACCCTACTGTATCAGACTAAATCACTAGTGCTTTTAGGTATTCCAATACTACCCAGGAATATAATACTAAGGTCCAGTTTTTCAGTTCTAGTTTAAGCCCCGCTTTAGCTAAACCAAGTTTAATTGCCTTGGATACAGTTGTTACAAGAATTATATCCATGGCAATTAATCTTGGCTTAGCTGAACCAGGGTTTAAACTAGAACCGCAAAACTGACCCTATATCATCATCAATCATCTGTAAACACGAACTTGTCTGTCAAGTCTATTTCACATAACAGCAGTAGCGTAAGCGTCAGCTCCCACCCATTTGCAACAGACCATTGAAACAATTTCCGCCTCAAGTAATACGCAATTTCATTGGTCTGCTGCTAATGGGTGGGGATGACGTTGACGCTACTGCTGTTATGTGAAATAAGCTGTCAAACATGATACAGATTTGTCTATTCGGTCATTTTACCCATAATCCGAAACACACTGTAATACGTACGTACTAGATCGGGCGTTCTTGTATCCTCAATTTCTCTTTCTATTCTTATTCGCTCATTTTAGGTATCAGCCATTTCGCTTTATTTGTTATCGTTTCCAAATTGAGGGTTAAAAGTGATTTCGATATCTGCTGATTCTGTGTTCCATCTGGTGTTCCATCTACAGCTTTTGTTCTATTTTGTCTATTTAAGTTTTCTGCATTGTCGCATCAAGTCTAAGACGAAAGCTTTTCTTTTCTTGTATACCATTTCTCTGTGGATTTTAAGGCTTTTTGCATCATGTTTGATATTCGCTCATATTTCCCAGAATGGTGAGGTACCTAGCTTTGGATACTCTTGTGGATGCCTTGCATTTTATTTTAGTTTCTATAATGCCCGATTGCACCGTCGTCACTTAAATTTCAAGCGAGCCTTAAAAGTTTAATTGCCATGGATACAATTGTCACCAAGAATTGTATCCATGGCAATTAAACTTTTAAGGCTCCCTTAAAATTTAAGTGACGACGGTGCAATCGGGCATAAGAGTTCATTACGGCAAGCAGGATTTAACTCCCGTCCTGTGTATGAGCTTGTGAATAGACATTGCCAATAAGAAATTCTATCTATCTATCTCGGAAACTATACCTAACACAAAATTACGAACCTTCATGGAAAACGAATTACGATGGAGCTGAAGATTTAATATGTTGGTGAATCTGCAAAGCTGAAAACGTTACATTGGTGGAAGAATCGAATATAAATATTTATAGACGATTCGAATTTTTAAACCTTCCGTACAGAATTTAGCAACCAACTATGCGTCTAATACGGGTTATGTAGTAAAAATTCACTTATAATGTTTTTTACTGATCCGTATAAACAATTTCTTCATCCCACAAACTTAGCAATTCAGAAAGTGAATTTCGTAGTGCCCACTGAAGTAAAAGAGACCTTAATCCTTTTACACCTCCAGTTGCTTTGGGATAACGAAAATCCAATATTTTCAAACCCCAGCTGTAAAATTTAAGTAGGACGTTTAGGTTGTTACAACCACTCTAGAATGTCCCTGAAACAGCAGCTGCTAAAATTTTCTACCTACCCACTTCGCATCTCTTGAATGGAACAGACCCTCGGAACATTTTTGGATATCGTCTTTTAGCACACTTTTATTCCTGTTATTCTTTCACATGTGACGAGCTGGCGCAGACGCTCGCAACGCAGGAAGTCAAACTTTCAGGCGGAACAATTCAGTCGTGCCACTTCTTTCGCAAGGATCTGTGTTATCCTGCGCCCGTCAAAGCTCGTCGTTGTGCTTGCGTGACATTGGCGGCGAATAATTTTTCGTAAACTGTAAATTTGTGCAGCTTCGGGTATTTAAATTTCACTTTAGTGCAATGTTGGGTTTGAACATTTATTTCAAGTATGAAGCTATATTGTGGATGCTGATGATTAATGGTACGTTTTTTCAATATCTACTTTGTTTACCTATTTATGTAGAAGAGGGAAGTAACTTATGACATCATACTGAAGATTGATGAATTGTCCTTGTGAATATTACCTTTTATTATTAGTATTATTATTTGCAACATTGTTGAATTTCCGTTATTTTTAGATGAACTAAATTGTTACCTACCCAATCGTTTAGAGATGCGTGACCATAAAAAAAAGATAATAATATTTTACTACAAAGGTTCGAAAAGAAAATATTTCGTTTACTATATGGGAATGTAAATAAAGTATGGGGCATAGATGTACCTCATGTTTCTGAAGGTAACCTAAATCAATACAACGATTATCATTGAGAAATATATTTCCAAAATAGTAAACAAGCCTATTGAAGCATCATTAATAAAATATATAATTGTCTTCCCGTATTCATAAAAAAAGAAAAGAAATAAAGTAAAAATAAAACAAATAGTACTAGTTAGCTAATAATAATTTATTATGTGCCACATTTAATTATCGTGGATTAATCCTGGATAATATGTCGTATTGTTCTAAAATTCCTTGCTGTGTCGTGAACTGCTCCAGTTGTTAGGACCAGCTAGGACCACGCTAGGACTATGCCAAGAATCTCCTAATCTGACTATGTGATGTTTTAGCCTTCGTACTACAATAAATTGCTTTATACAACCTACGAAAATAATATTATGGACTATCTTTTGCGGGCTAGTTCACAATTTATTATATTATAATATAACCTGGGATTAATAATTAAAGCAAAATATAAGATGAGCTACCAGCAACATTGACAATATTAATGAAGGTTTGAAAAGTTAATAATAAACAGCGGCACATTAAGTTACATTTTCGTATCGATGTTTCTAGAAACATATCCCAACATTCGACCACCTATGCACTTTGCTAGCAATCTCTTTTTTACGGATAGAACGTCGGGTACCAAGTCAGTGTCATTGAGGAGAAGTAGGGGGTGTATGGCGGATGTTTACATCACAGTTTTCAATGTTTTTTTTTTGTTAGTTAAGCTACGTTGGCATGCTAGAGTGGTCGTCTTGCAGTAAGACTTTCACGCTGACTGACTCTGAGTAATCTGGGCTACATTAAAGAAAGCTTTGAATTGGTTTAGTATAGTGACCCATCCACTAATTGCTCACTAATACAGTGGTTCATTTTTCCAGGCACTCTTGTCTATTTCAATCATCTATAGGTGTTATAGGTGCATCAATCACTCATCTGGTATTCTTTGTGTTGAAAAGTCATAAGAGCAACTATTTTCCATGATTGTGGAAAGCTAGTATGTATACCTAAGTATGCTAATTATCATTATATGGATATCAATAGAGAGGTCTGGAAAGAAAGCCAGTGGTATTTTTTGCACTTAAGACTAGATATACAGCTCCACCAAGCTTACAAATACGGCAACCTATAGCAAACAATCCTACTCAAAAGTATATTCACTGGAAAAATTCAATTGACGTTTGAAATTTTAATAATTTCAGTGTTTGTCAGATTGTTTGGACGTTTAAAATCTGTTAAGTATGAATGTTAAATCGAGAAAGATAATTAATTCTGAAGCCAGAAATATCATTTGGAAGATCATTCTTCGAATGAAAAGTATTTACAATTATTTAAATTTGCCGCCTAAATGTTTTTATTTTGACTGTACTTTGAAAAACTATATCAGAGCTGAACCCGTCCCCTTTCAACTTTGTAAGGTTGTAGGAGTAGCTTATATAATTTAACTGCTAGGCGTCTAGATTGTCCACAGCATTGAATGGTGGTGGTGATCGTTTACGTTTACTTTATGTCTAATAGTATATTAAGTATTAAGAACGGTAAGGGATGTTTACCGGTCGACGACAATTGTTTGGGGAGGAGCGAAGCGACGACCCCAATTATTGTCGGAGACCGGTATCTCTTAACGTTCGACATGCTTATAACGTTTTTTGCACGATCGCAATAAAAAAAAATTGATTTAATAGTTATATTTCAAAAAATTATAAAAGTACCTATATAACCTTATTTTTTTATAAATTGACTGACAACCACGGTAGCCATAGTTATCATGTCTGCAATACAATGAATTATACTACTTAGGCCCAGTTGCACCAACGTATTTAATTACGAGTTTAGCTAAACCAGGATCAATTGGCATGGATACGATTGTTCGAACAATTGTATCCATGCCAATTGATCCTGGTTTAGCTAAATACGTAGTTAAATACGTTGGTGCAACCGGGCATAACTGTTCTAGAACGGTAAGTGAATTACTTACTGTTTTGTTACACCTAGCAACCAGTAAATGCAGCGTACTGTTCTGGCATCGAATCTAGTAAGTAAACAAAAAAGACCGATCGTGCAAAAAATAAAGTTAAGACTGTTTCGGTTCGCGTAGGTATTTTCGGGTACTGACCTAGTACCTACTATAGCCAAGGATACACCACACGACAAAGATTTAAAATCTGAACATGAATTTTTGGCGTTAGGTTAGGTTACGTAATAGAACCGACTATGTTTGAGTCCCTATTCGAGAAGAAATTAGTATAGGTACTTACGATTCTTTTTGCAGTACCTATACTAATCAACATTTTAGCAACGTGAACTTGGGCTTGATTTAAACCAAATACAATGGGTGCATATAAGTAATTGGTCTGTAAACGTTGATATTGAATTTTTAAACATCATCATTCCGAAAAATTCATTAAAATCAAATTCTGAAAAGGGTATTAGTATTTGTTAGTTATAAATATTGATCAGATCAATAGCAAGGACAGCAAGGAATTTTGTATATTTTCCACAAGTTATTAAACATGCACATTTACATAAATGAATTTGTAGCTGCAAGAAAAATTCTATGCATAAATGATGAGACCAATGCAACATTGCATGGCAAGCTGCCAATTTGTTCTGAGGAAAGGAGATTAACCGAGTATCTTCTTTATTCTAAACCAAAATTTAGCTGTTTATTTTTAAAAATTAACGTAACACAAATTTTATCGTAAATAACTCTGAATGTTGTAATTTTTATAGATATATTTTATATGTAGCCTAAGGTTCGCATTTTAAAAAATGCACGTCGATTATATTATATTTGTGTTGGTTTCTCATGACTTTTCTGAATCTTCTTATACAGACCGTTTCCTAGAAAACATCTCGACATTTTAAACATTAAATTAAATATTAATTTTAAATGGTAACGCAAAAGCTATTTATTGACATCACCCTTTCGTAAATATCTATCAATTATATTGTTTTTGATACTAGGAAATTATTGTAATAATCTGAAAAAACTGAATTTTTTCAGAATTTATGTATCAAGAATAAACAAAACACGATCGTGAAAATATGTTTTTGTAATACTGCGTAAGAATATCTATTAGTTATCTCTCTTGTCCTTTTCTTCTATCTGCAGGCAGCGGTTATGAAAATATTTTGGATTGAAAATGTAAGCGTTTTCAGTTTTTTCACATAGTGTCCTATTCCGGACGGGAACTTGGTTCACGAAACGCGCTTAGGCTTCCTAAACGTTTGAAGATAAGGGATTTTTGCAATTTTTGTATTTCCTAACAAAATTCATCAATAATTCAATTGAGTAGGCACTTAAAATAACATGAATTATCCAAAAGGTTTGTTTAACAGTTTCCAATGCTTCGTGATAAAGATAATACTACATAACAAATGCTTTCTTTAGTACAAACGGAACGATCCCTTTGTTGAAGTACATAACCACTATTCTAAGGCTAATAAAACACCCTCATTGTGTAAAGAATGCTCAACACTCGATTATTGCTAAATGCATTTTACAACTAAATACGATAAAAAAGACTAAACAAATGCGTTTCTTATTATTTCGAGGAATACACGGTTGGTTGGCCTTCTATTCAGTAAGCTGTACCTAAATAAAGTTGTTTTCAGTGAACCTAATTCCTAATTACCGTTGCAAATTACCCTCCGTCATAATTAGTAATTTACAGTAAAGTAAAAGCACGGTAATGATCACTTCGAGTATCGTTAGAATTCTCAGTAGAGATGTTAGTTTCGCCAATTGCGTTGACTGAAGACATAAATAAAGATGCGTAATTGTGAATAAGTGTGCACGCAATTCTTCGAATTCTACAAAAGTCTATGGTTTAAGTATATGCTTACATTGATGATAATGAAAATATAATTGACGAAGGCATTGACATAAAAAATGTAATATTTATCGTGTTCGCTGAGTAGGAGAAGGCCTTTGACATCATAAATTATTGGGCATGTTCCATAGATCAAAGGTACATTGAACTAATCGATGATACCTACAAATCAAGCGCATTCAGAGAACAATTAATTCACTATACAGCCGATTCTATCATTATAAACAGTGGAGTACGGGAGGAGTACTATGGTAAGTGGATATATAAAAAATATTCCCCCCTTCAAGAAGTCCGTAAAACTCTGCAACGGGAAAACAAAGGGATATGATATAGATGAGGAACATTTATTATATTTCAGATACGCCGACGATGTAATGTTATTCGTAGATGATGTGGATGTAAGGTATGATGACAAAACACATGAAGCAGCAAGGAAGATTGGCTTAAAGTGAACATTAATAAAACTGAAGTGATGTCAGTTTTTCGCATAGGCAATCAAGATATGTTCGGTATTCAGACAGTCAGATTCTGTTAATCATAAGAAACTAAGGTATACATCGAATGTATTTTACCAGTAATGATTGAAAATTGAAATTTCGATGAGGTAATAGCCATGATAAGGGTGATATTGTATTAGACTAGGCCGGACAAGTAAAGAAACGAGTTACACATACAGTAGAAACAATGGTAGGGATAAAGTAGAAATGGTTGGGCCATTTGATGAGGATAGAAGATTGGTGGAACAACACACTGATTGAATGGAGAGTGGGCACAGGATGCAGAAGAATGGGAAGACCGTACGGCAGTTTCGAGGAATCATTTATGATTACAACAGCGAAAAACAGATGGAAAGAGGAAATCTAAAAATTGGAGAGTAAAGTATAGAAAAGGCTAAAAAGGGACGATACATGTGGTCGACAAGTATTGATACATTAAGGTCCGGTTTTTAGTAAATTTTGGCTTAACCCCGGTTCAGCTAACCCAAGATTAAAAGATCGTTTTGGCAACTCCACGATACCCATCCCCCTCTCTGCTTATCACGATCTAATATGCCCCAATCCTTTAAAATACCCCCAACTTGATCACTCCTTGCTTCAGAATTTTGAAAAATCCTGGATACAACTAGCGATCGATTTCGTGTCGCCTTATCACCAGGTAGATTTTCATCCACAAGACCACGGCCCCGTCTTTCGCAATCGTAAATTCCTTCAGTTTAGTTTCGGAATTACAAAAGAAAACCGACAAAATGCTAGCAACGTTAATGAGATTCCTGTCTGGTGTAGCATTCCTGAAACCTTTGAAAATATTGTTTTGTAAAGTATATCCCTTCAGAATTAAAAACTTATCAAAATATTCTTGGGTTTCGAACAGAAGAAGCCATTTCGATTTGATTTGTGAGATTTTCGGAAATCAAGACTCATGTTTTTTAAGAGGGGTGGATTCAGGGATACGTTGGTTATTGATTAATAATATCAAGCAAATATAATCATAAAAATATATTATTACTTCTGAAATGTTCATATAACATTATAGTTAATACTGAACGTTAAATGTTATAATTATCTCAAGATTTGTTGTGTTATTTGGCTAAACTGACAGGGCTTCCCAAAAATAGATCGTTATAATATACAGGTTTTACATGAACTTCTAAAAAGACGTAAACAGATCAATTACCACATAGTTATGTTCGGCTTTATATAAATTTAGGGCGGTTACTGAATAACGTACCAAATGCTTGATTAAAATAGGAAAAGCAATCAAAACATGTTTATCAAGAACAAGAACATCATACACACCAAACATAATTTGAAAAAAATTCTTACATGACTTTGTAAAGTGCCTGAAGCAGAATAAAATATCTTCATGCAAGTATCGTATAGAGGGTAATAATTACAACAGAGAGAGCGTGTTGGATTAATACTAAACAATAATATGATTTATAGGTGTTGGCACAAATGTTTAAAATCGCTAACGTGATAAAATTGGTGGTAATTTCGTATCGGTTGTGAATCTTAAATATACTGAAATATCATACATGAAACACTGTAATTTTGCAGTGCATGGCAACTAGTCATTATACCACACGTCATTGTGTTATTTTAGCTGCAAGAAATTGAATGTTCTTACCTATTTTTTACATAACAACAAACGGGGGAAAGTAATTATTTAGAAAATTTAAAAATTATAAATTAATTTAGTAATGACACGAAGTTGGACAATTTTGGTGTTTCGACATTCCAGTTCGATAGTAAACTGGTTGTCCTGTACATAAATATAAAATCCTTGGAGACTGTTTGGAAAATAACGAATATTAAAAAAACTTTAGAAAGCCTAAACGCGTTTCGCAACTTCATCGTCTTCACGAGACAGTTTTTCCAGATCGATTTCAGTCTACTGAAGATGAGATCTTAGATAGTTGGTAGTTCCCAAAAGTCGTATGGTAGGTACATGCGTAAATGCTTAAAAAGTACCTTTTGGATATCCCCATTGAGGATTTGAAAAGGAGGTGAGAAATATCCCACACGCACTTAGCCCACAATAGGTAGACTCATTTTACTACCCCCAGGCAGCAGCTCCCCGATTCAGGTATCACTCAAGCCATCCAATCTTTTGGACGAGCTTGAAGACATCCCCAATTGGGGTGTTACGACAGCAGGACACACCACATACATTGATATCTCGTCATCAGTGCTGCATCCACGACAGTTGGGGCTGTTCACCAGCCCATCATGTGCATTCACTTCTTTCACTTCTTTTCTTATTACCACCACTTGTCGCACGCTCTTTCGCGACAATTGGTGAACCTAATTAATTCTCATTTGTGTAGACTTTCTTGTAGAAATGGCTAATCTTCCTTACCACGGGGTTTCTATAGGATTGAAAGGAATTATCCTCACCAGTCAATAACAATTAGTACTTTATTGTACTATAGATTATCGTACTTTCATTACCAAGCATAGCTCTTAGGTTAGGTAACATCCAATTCTGCAATACCCCAACGCATTGAGGCTACATGCATCTAACAGTTTCAGTAAAGATAGAACCAACCGCATAGGTTACTTCTACCGGTAACGTTTGACCATAATTTAGGCTTCTATTGGCCAGGCCCCAGGCCAAGCTCGTTTTAGAAGTACTTGCATGATATTTTGTAATTTGTGGCCATGTCCAAACAGCAAATAGATACCTATTCCAAAGGGATTGCAGGGTACGCAATACTCATAAGTCATAACAGAATAGACACATTACTTACATAAAGTAATCACGAATCTAGTCCAAAGTATTTTCTAATTACTTTATAACGTTTCAAAACAATCTTAGCAGAAACAGGATTCTGTGAGTTCCAGTAAGGATTTTTTTTGCAACGGTCTTTGAAAATGAAACTACCTATTTATAGAATTATTTATTTCCAGAATTTCATACAACCCGGAAGCTTTGTATCAAGCAAAAAAGTTACAATGATATTTTCACAAATAAAACCCCTACAGCAGTATTTGAGCACTTCCAGTTTGTAGCAGTAACTTAGAATGTAATAAACAACATCGTTAAACGTAGGACGTTGTTAAAAATTCTTATTATCCTAAAATTTTACATTTTGTAACCATGGATCAAGTTCATTGACATTTTTAATCATAATTTAGAGCAAACAGTAGATAGTTTATGAATCAGTAACCTTAGTTTAAGAAAAGTGTTCCACCTGAAAGAACTATTCAAAATTCAATTTATACAACACACTAAAACATAAACTCGGGAGTAATGAGGAAAAAACAAAACGACCGTTTAGAGTCGATTTTTTGTCGCGGTTTTTACAATGCAGATCCTCTGACCCGAATTTTATTGGTAATTCCCATTTATTTATTTAATTAACGCGGGTATTCAGGCTCTGCTTCCACACTAGGTATTTACTAGACTTATTTGCATTCGGTCGTATGTTCGGAGTATGGTACGCAAATGCTAGTATATTTGTTTAGACAGTTTTAAAGGTTTAATTCAGCCGCAACGGCCAGTCGTAATCGTACGAATTACTTCCAGTTGGACAAACATCTGAACGAAGAGAAAATGATGCTGTTTGGTTTGCAAATATAAATGCTCAGGTATTCAGGATCCTCTAGTTACGGTGTATCGCATTACAATGCTATTCCAACTGTAATAACGTTGATCTATTTCAAAGTTCTAGCTCTTTATGTTTTTCCGTAAATTAATTAAACCAACCCATGAAAGAAACTGAAAATGTTCCTCAGATATTTAATAATTTTTGGGGGAATAGAAAATTACTTGAGATATTTAACCTTACAGACAGAATGTTAGTACAATCTCTGCTTGATAGTGTTAGTAAACAAAACTTATACCTAAAAGCTTTTAACATGTACTATACTGCTATTAACAAACTTGGCCCATAGCTATGTCTCCGGAGCAAAATCACGTACTTTGGGTGTGTAGTAAATTTCATGTAGAACTCTCTTTATCTTCATTTCTATTAATATAACTTTGTCGCATGTTAAACATTATTAAAGTGTCTGTATCCGCTCTAACCAAATATCAAATCTGTCTAGTAATTACACAAAATTGTTTTCTGTTAATTTTGTAAAACCTGAAGTTAATCTCATTTTAAATTTTCTCCACCAAAATTAATTGACTGTATGTGACTTTTTAAAGACTTTTTGCTTTTATTTAGAATTTTTCAATTGGTAATCATCCTTGTAACTTCAATATTAATCTCAATCTCAAATATTTGCACATATCTGTCAAATATTAAATTGATGTCGAAATTTTAAGATTCCTGTAAAGCAACTGATTGGCATTTATTACTTCTTTGACATAGAAACTTAGGAAAAATACGACTATACAGGATAATTTATCAAATTTAAAACATTTTTATGCAAATATTTGGGTATGTTCTCATTCTCACCATGAAGGGGACTACCGAGAAACTGCAAATACTAACAATATTAATTTTGGTTGACAATGAAGTGGTTTTCTTTCGTTATTACATGCGTAACAATATCCAAGACTTTTCAAAGATCTTCCTAGATAATTTCTACGTTCCTCTTTAATAAATATGATATTTTGAAAGTTAGTTTAAAAGAAGAACTTTAAAAGGTTTCTTGCTTGGAGCTTTTAAATCGATATGTCGTAGGAGTCACTGACACGCAACTTTCAGCTCGTTATGAGCATTACGATATATTGATACAATAATTTCCTACTTGCTCATTTTTAATCTTGATTAAACGGACAGAATATATATTTTAGACCACCGCAAATACACATTTTCCTAATTATTTAACATTCATGCTTAAATTAGCATCCTCATTAGTCATTACTTTATTTAGATATCAGAATCGCTTTGTATTTGTTAATGACAAAGTATAAAAAGACTAATTGGAGGATTAATTAAAATTAAAACTCTACAACCACAAAAAGTTTAGGAACCCTAAACGCGTTTCGGGAACTACGTCCCCATCGTCAGTCTGATCTTAAATTTAAAATACGTCTTATTTATACTAAACCATTGAAGGCGGAGCTAATTAAGTTTTGCTATTTTCGATAAAACCAAATGTAACGTTGATCATCAGATTTAAATTTAAAAATTGTTCGTAGTAATAAGAACAACATTCGGACTCTTCTAGGAAAACCGAAAGATAAAGTTAAGACATTATGTAAGTTGGGGATTTACGAAATCAATTGCTCCCATTGTAATGAAAAATATATTGGGCGAACTAGGCGCGGAATACTAGGTTCCAAGAATACAATAGCTCACTTTAGATTCCATCTTTTTGAGAAATCTAGGGTTGGTCAACATATTTATGACCTTACCCTCACCTAATCGAATTCAAACAGTAAATTTATATAACACTAAGTAAACTGATGTAGCGATGTATCGATATTCGACAACTCTGCTACTAATGTACTACACATTAATAATGTGTAGGTACACGAGGAATGACAAAAATTAAATGAAAATAATTATATTTTCTCATGACACGAGGAAAACGTTTCAACGAACATGAATTGAGATATCTACGCTATGAAACATCTAACAAATGTCATGAAAATAAACAAACATGTACATTATAACAAAGATCTTTCTTGTTTTACATTGATACAGGCATCGTGATCTAAATTTGGGTATTGTTATTGCTATATTTCACTTATGCTTATGACATCTTCTTCCGTTTTGCTAAAAGCGTCTTGATATCCATACAGTCTTTCTATAAAGGTTTAACAGAATTTGTGGACCCTTTTTTCGTAACGCAAGACAAATTTTTCTAGAAACGCATCACTTTTTGCTTCGTTGTTGGAAATATAATTTACTTGAAGCGTCAATCATCCTCAAGCGGTTTTTCCCTGAACAGCTAAAAAATGGAGAAAAGTTTCAGATCGAACATTGTTCTTTTCTTGTTTTAATCTTTTGATATTTTCTTCAGTGTTTCCAGTTGGCTAAATTGTAGGAGAAAGTAGAAAGTTCAATAAAACAAATCTACAAACTTTTATTAGTGCCGAGAAAACTTGACCTATGATAATGGATTGTCATAACGTTAGAGATTTGTAGGATTCAGGGCGTTTGAACCTACGAAAATGGTAATAATTCGTTCAGGGGCGCCAGATAGACGCATAGGGAAACTGGTTCTTACTTGTTTACACAAAAATTTTACTTCCTTATTGAGGTTGATAACTCCATTAACTTAATTTTACGTTTCGAATCTGGATCTCTTAAAACTGTTCATAATATTAGCATTCATTATCTACATAGAAAATATTAAATATTTATTAACAAAGACTTTATTGCTTAATTAAACCAAAAAGAAACCCTTATATTTTTCTGAAACTTAAGTAAAAATATTCCACTTCTGTCAAACTTTGCTTGTTAAATTTAATTGCAACAGAATAAAGGAAAAATATAACAATAAGTTCCAAAATCTTCAACTTGGTTATTTTAACTGATTTATAAATATCAAAGCGAGGTAGAAATGGATTGAGAAATCAACCTTCTTTTAACGATGCCATGAATAAAGTTTACTGAAGTTGTAAAATCTATTCTGCTCGCTTTTATCAAACCCCACCTTGTATTTATTATTTAACTGCTATGACAAACAACCAAATATTTGCTTCTTTTTATTTATAAAACAATCACTCTTTCTCATGAGACCTACTTGACAAGTAAAACTAGAATAACTCCAATTTTATTTTCCATCTATAAAATGTAGATTGCTCTAGTGTAAAGTCTGGAACTATCGAAATAGTACTTTTATCAAAT
The DNA here is from genome assembly GCA_963082805.1 of Hemicrepidius hirtus. Classification (NCBI taxonomy): domain Eukaryota; kingdom Metazoa; phylum Arthropoda; class Insecta; order Coleoptera; family Elateridae; genus Hemicrepidius; species Hemicrepidius hirtus. The sequence goes on from OY720161.1 coordinate 10,894,908, forward strand.
GCTTTTGAAAGAAATCCTCGCACACGTCAATTTTTATTTGAAGCAAGACCATTAAATATATAAACAAGTTTTTATATTATTTTATGAACAAGGCACATTTTACTGTAATTGTCACTTTTAGATTGTCTTTTGTTTTTTAGTTATGACGCCAGCGACACTTTTTTAAATGGAAATCTTAATTTTTTTTATGATGCATTTGGGGAAATATGATATTTTAAGATCAAATACGCTAAAAAAGTAGGATATTGTATTTTAAACTTTTCGAGAAAATCGCTTTTAAAGTTTTAAAACAAAAATCAAATAAAAATCAAGTAGGTCGTTTGAAGACGATCGGTTGACTTCTTGACTTGTTCGGCTGTAGCACACTGACTAACATAAAGATGCGTTGGGTTTTTATACTAATTTGCATGTCCAATCCAAATATGGGCATGACCTCGAGTGCACGAGAATCACCAGATCCTAGATGAAACCTGATATGGCCTGAAGTCTGAGTTAGCACTTAATGCTCGTTCCATAAAAAATTAAGGTTTCCATTTAAAAAAAATATTGCTAACATCATAACTGAAAACAAAAGACAATTTAAAAGTAACAATTACAGTAAAATATGTCTTCCTTAAAATAAAAATTGACGTGTTCGTGGATTTTTTCAAGAAAATTCGATAACAGTTCTATTTCGATAGTTACACTCGCACTATGTAATCTGGTAGTAATACCTAAAGTTTGTTCAGTACCTCTAAAATTCAGGCCTTGTTAGTTATGCAACTTAAGTTACTTATATCATCTAATGTAACGATTGTTAGGCTGTGATTTATACTTTGCGGAAAAATATTACTGACAATTTGACACACCCTAAACTGACCAATCCGGTTGCGTTTTAGCGACTTGACTAGCCAATCAGCGCACTCCAAATTTGTATATTCTCGGATATTTAGGACTAGTACAAAATTTCAGCGACAATTTTTCTGTCAAAAAAAACTGCTTCCAAACCGAGGTGTGAGATTTCACAGTATTCTTGGGAGTTTTACCTTCTACAGCTTCGTTTATCTCTTCGAGTGTACTCTAGCCAAACCAGTTTGCTTCCATTTTTCCGTAAATGTCACAAACCATACACAAAATACGTAGAAAGAAACATTAAATTTCATACAATTCTTGGGCGTTTTACCTTCTAAGCTTCCTCTATCTCTTCAAGTGTACTCTGTTGAACCCGTTTTGCTTCCATTTTACCCAAAATATCACAAAGTATGCACCAACATACGTAGGTAGAAAGAAAAATTAAATTTGACTTTTGTCTGGTTTGTATATAAAACCATGGTTACGAAGAAAATTATTATTAATCTGATTTGAAACTATAAAAATTTAAATTTGGTTCGTCAAATTGTCCTCCGAATACTACTCGTAACTACGAAATCATCCTGCAATTTTTGGACAGTACGTATTCGTACTTGATGCAGGATAATTCGCTATTCGTCCTTCGGACTCATAGCGAATTATCGCGCATCAAGTACTCTTACATACTGTCCAAAAATTGTCGGATATTTCGTAGTTACTAGTAGTATTATATATGAAAATTTTAATGGGGAAGGTGTTTGAGGTACAAACATTAATTTTCATTTGATTGTTATTTGTGCTTTTTTAATTTACTCCTGCATTACGAGGAGCGTAAACTATCGAATTTATAATTTTCATATCAGAGCCAATAGAGCGAATTCATTTCCTCAGACCTTGTAACATCTGGTTTCTTAATAAATTAATTAATGTTCTGCAACATCATGAATTTTCATTTCTTTTAAGAAATGAAAAAAAGGTGTATACTTAAATATTCATTTTAAGCAGAAAAATTAATGCGTGCTGTTTATTTCTTAAAAAATTTTATTCATACTGTTAGTACTTTTTCAAAATGCGTGCAAACATTTTTAAAACCGGTTGTAAATGGAACTAATTAAATTTTTTTTCATTAATATTCATTAAAATTATAAACAGTTAGGACATAATTAATTACAGATAGCTGATAAAACGAATGCACATGAATGATGAAGAATGATTACGTTTTTAAGGAAGGTCATTTTTTAAGACTTTTAAAAATAATAAATTCCTAAATTTTTCTGCTTTTGTTTGAAATTGCGATACTTTATCTTGGTTGCGAGAACAACTTATAGCTCTTGGCTTACATAAGCCTTTTAAACCAGTTGCTAACAAATTATGTTGGCTTTGTTATGGAAAAGAGGGAATGCAGTTCACAGCAGGAAGAAAAGTTACTATTATAGATTTTAGATGTATTTTGTCCGGATCCGTTTTAATCTTTGATGTAGTATAGATTTTTCCCCTAATACATACCGATAGTCCGTACGCTAGGTCGGTTTTGCTAGCAAATCGATGTCGACACAGTTTCTCTTCAGAAACTGTTAGGGGACATCCTAGAGAGTACCCCGATGTAAGGTGGACATCCGGAAAATTGAGCAATCAGCCGCCATATTGGAAAATGTGAAAATGTGAAAAAAGTGTTTATCTCACGAACGAGTGGTCCGATTTTCACAAACTTTTTTTTGTTTTATAGCTTATTTAATTGTTATTAATTTATATGCTGAGCGCAAATTAAATTCTGAACGTAAATAATTGAAAAAGGGCTCTAACTGAACCCCTGAAACGTACACAATTTTAAAACGCTTCCACTTTATTGAAACACACGGATTTCCTAAAAGTTATATGTATCATTGTAACCGCCATCATTAGTAGATCAAAATGTTTTTTTAAAGTGCTTGAATAATGTACTAGATGCCGAGATATTAATTATTTTATAATATTACGGCACGTGCGATGTCCAGAGTACGGGCAGTCGCGGCTGCTTGCGGGGGTAAGGGACGAAGGTCCCCACCAGGTTACGCGCATAGTACAAGAGCTGCACTTGCAATCTATCTCTAAATAGGTGCAATTTGTTGTATTAGGTTTCTAATACTTAAATTATTTGTTAATTTTCCAATAACAATGAGTGCACCTATTACTTTGACAAATAACTGTGAATTTTTTGATGATCATAAATGTATATTTAGTCAAAAATATACAATGAGCGACTTTCAAGTACCGAACATGGCAAAAGAAGAATGAGAGATAGTGCTGCAATAAAAGGAAAAAATAATGTAATCAATAAACATTTGAAACTATTAGACGCCAATAATTCCCCTTTTGTATATCGCTCGGGAAATCTATGCTATAAAACGTTTACTTACTGAAAAAATTTACCTACATAAAATAATGATCACAAAAATCAACAATCGAACAATCCGAGTACCAGTACCAGTACTACATGTGTCTATTAGTTAAACACTAATTTGTTTATGAATACGGCTGTAAAAAACCAAATTGTATAATAGGTAATAACATAAAAATGAAGGGAAATGTCAGATTTGCGAAAAACTCACTTACTTTTTAGAGGCTACAAGTTACTTTGAAGATTCTGTTTTTTCGTGTTCACTTTTATTAAAGTCTGTAGAAGATGTGTTTGGACAAGACATTTATGTTCGTAAAGATTGTTTATGCAAATATATAATCAAATACGAACGCGCGGTTGCAAATGATAACAAAATCAAAATTGAATCTGTTTGCCAAGATGTGATAGATTTGATTACTAACCATATTTTCCCATTATTGAGGTGAAAGGGTTATGCTTTAACAAATATTCGAGAAGATATAAATAAAGCACTACCTGCCGAGAAACATTTAATCACTTGGCAGGTAAAGTCAATCTTACACTAAATTTCATTTTGATTTCGCAATCAATTGCAACTGCGTGTTCATATTTGATTATATATTTGCGCAAACAATCTTTCTGAACATAAATGTCTTGTCCAAATACATCTTCTACAGACAATAAAGGTGTACGCGAAAAAACAGAATCTTCAAAGTAACTTGTAGCCTCTAAAAAGTAAGTGAGTTTTTCGCAAATCTGACATTTCCCTTCATTTTTATGTTATTACCTATTATACAATTTGGTTTTTTACAGCCGTATTCATAAACAAATTAGTGTTTAACTAATAGACACATGTAGTACTGGTACTGGTACTCGGATTGTTCGATTGTTGATTTTTGTGATCATTATTTTATGTAGGTAAATTTTTTCAGTAAGTAAACGTTTTATAGCATAGATTTCCCGAGCGATATACAAAAGGGGAATTATTGGCGTCTAATAGTTTCAAATGTTTATTGATTACATTATTTTTTCCTTTTATTGCAGCACTATCTCTCATTCTTCTTTTGCCATGTTCGGTACTTGAAAGTCGCTCATTGTATATTTTTGACTAAATATACATTTATGATCATCAAAAAATTCACAGTTATTTGTCAAAGTAATAGGTGCACTCATTGTTATTGGAAAATTAACAAATAATTTAAGTATTAGAAACCTAATACAACAAATTGCACCTATTTAGAGATAGATTGCAAGTGCAGCTCTTGTACTATGCGCGTAACCTGGTGGGGACCTTCGTCCCTTACCCCCGCAAGCAGCCGCGACTGCCCGTACTCTGGACATCGCACGTGCCGTAATATTATAAAATAATTAATATCTCGGCATCTAGTACATTATTCAAGCACTTTAAAAAAACATTTTGATCTACTAATGATGGCGGTTACAATGATACATATAACTTTTAGGAAATCCGTGTGTTTCAATAAAGTGGAAGCGTTTTAAAATTGTGTACGTTTCAGGGGTTCAGTTAGAGCCCTTTTTCAATTATTTACGTTCAGAATTTAATTTGCGCTCAGCATATAAATTAATAACAATTAAATAAGCTATAAAACAAAAAAAAGTTTGTGAAAATCGGACCACTCGTTCGTGAGATAAACACTTTTTTCACATTTTCACATTTTCCAATATGGCGGCTGATTGCTCAATTTTCCGGATGTCCACCTTACATCGGGGTACTCTCTAGGATGTCCCCTAACAGTTTCTGAAGAGAAACTGTGTCGACATCGATTTGCTAGCAAAACCGACCTAGCGTAAGGACTACGAGTGGTAACTGGGCATTTGTTAAGTTTTCCATGGGTCTATTGTTGGAATTGTTAGAGTTCATTATGCAGTTGAATATTTGTTATAAACCAGACCCCTATATACAAAGTGCGCAATTATATCGTATTATATTATCCAACCAAACAGTTTATATTTTAACGATACATTTCCATTACGCTATGAAAACTTCTTGTTTTACGAAGATTCGTCAACGAAAAAAATTACATCTAATCTATTTCGTAAATTGATCTTGTGACAGAATTGCAAATTTGAGCTAAATTCGGAATTCATTAAAATGTCACTCTAACAGTATCTAATAACTTTAATGCGAGGGTCTAAAAGCTGTAAGCTTCTTTAATGGCACTTACACTGCGGCAGAAGTATAGCAGTTTAAATGAAAATATGCTGTAATTAACGTTGTGTTAGCTCTCTTATTAAATTTGAATATTTATTAAGATTTCTAAGTACTATTCTTTTTGCAAGTCAATTTCAGAATAAGGACACTTTAGTATTCACTGAAGCATTTGTTTCATTGCAGTATATTAACTCCATTGGAAAATTGTACATATTTTAATACCACCACGGATTTAAGTATAAAGCGGTGACATTCGGAAGAGGCCCTGTTGATTATTAAGCTGGATTTCACTTAGCTTGTTTTAATTAAATAAAGCTCGAAACTGATGTTAGCAATGTTAATTTATTGAACACACAATATTTAGAAGTAATAAGAATAATGGCGATGGCGGGGAGCAGTTTACCCTTCAACTGCTGCGAAGTAAGTGAGTTAAGCTTCCTTATTTAGGGGTGGCTTGCGCACCCTTCGCTCCGGAAGAGCTCGTAAGTGAAGGCGGTAAATTCAAATGAGTAATGATTAATACAAGTGAATACATAACAGGCCCTTATACGATTATATCTTTCGCCAAAATAGTTCTATATGTATTTCTAATTAGTAATTACCTATCTACGAATGTAATAATATTTAGGAGTACCATAGTGTGCCCATTTTATCTTGTAGCTGCTCAAGTCGCTACAGTAAACAACACTGTGGATGAAAATAAAATAAAACGAAGGTTTGATAGCACGTAGTGTGGATGAAATTGGTTGCCATCTAGAAATATATTTTAATCTACTAATGCCCGATTGCACGGATACAATTCTTGGTGACAATTGTATCCATGGCAATTCAACTTTTAAGGCTCGCTTAAAATTTAAGTGACGACGGTGCAATCGGGCATAAGGGGTCTATTCTGTAAGCAACTGTTAAAATTTAACGTGGCGTTAAAATTGTAACCAACCATTAAGCTTAATTATGACAGCTAAAATTACCATTTAACCAATCAACCCCAAGGGTTTAAATTTAGCGGTTGGTTTCAATTTTAAAGCCACGTTAAATTTTAACAGGTGAATACAGAATAGATCCTTTATTACACAATTAAATTTTTAAGTTTTTTCTGATAACAAACATAAATTAAATATTTTAGAAGCTTTCGAATTTATAAACACACAAAAAAACAACATACCTTTAATGAATGAGCAAATTGAACTCTTAGATTCTTATTTACTGGCAATTTTGGAATAGAAGCTGTCTTAAATCGAATCAAGTAGTTTCTATACAGGGTAGCTATTAAAGATTGGACCAAAGCCGTAGCGCCCAAACGCTTTGAGATTTTGATTTGAAATTTGGAACACTTCAATACGACATCACTTCGCATATTTTACAGTATTAAAAAAATTTCTTTGACTCATACTTTCGGAGCCCGGCCGCCATCTTGAATTTTCTTAAATGGTAATAGGGGTAATGCAATACATCATTACAAAGCTTGATTATTTTTCTTTCTAACCATGGTAAATTAATATGGGGTTACATAATAAAATAATGCAAAAAAATAGAAAACAATTTGCCGTATGCTCAGACGGCTATTTATTGAGTGCTTCAAATCTAGGTAGCTTTGCATTAACAGTTTAACACAACGTCAAAATTAAACAAAAAACAAAATAAACAAACAATGAAGAAACAAGGTACCTACTAAAATTAAACAAACAATTCTAAAAGTTGAAAAACAAATACCATATTGTGATTGTTAAAAGTATGGAATCAAAAAACTCCCATATTCTCGAAGATGTTAAAACTGTTTTGTGTCAACATACCTAATCAGTTTCTGTCAACCAATCCATGTTTAACTAAATTCAGATTGTTAAATTTCTACGAAAAGTATGACAATGTACCTACTGTCATCTGCTAAACAATTATTGATTGTTTTTTTGTTTAATTTTGAAGCTCTGTTAAAGCAAAGCCACCTAGAATTAAAGCATACTATAAATAGCTATCTGAGCGTACGGCAAATTGTTTTCTAATTTTTCTCCATTATTTTCTTATGTAACCCCATAATAATTTATCACAATTAGAAAGAGAAAACATTAAGCTTTCTAATGATGTATTGCGTTACACCTATTACCATTTAAAAAAATTCAAGATGGCGACCGGGCTCCGAAAGTATGAGTCAAAGAAAATTTTTCTATACTGTAAAATATGCGAAGTAATGTCGTATTGAAGTGTTCCAAAATTCAAATTAATATCTCAAAGCGTTTGAACGCTACGACTTTGGTCCAATCTTTAATAGCTACACTGTATAAATCATTATTCATTTGTTATGTTATTACATCCCATTATTACATCAACGAAGTAAATTTACTTCTTTGATATTACATTCTACCCTACCCTGACAGATACGAAGGAGAAGCAGTTTTTTTTTTAATTTAATATCGTAGAATCCTGAAACATGTTGATCTATCAAACTCTCGACATCAAAAATACTAACATACACATTTTACATTCAAAAAAAGATTAAATTTTAAGTTTCATAATATTTCGAAACCAATGTTACTACGGTGTAGTAATAATAGGGTATTATAAAATGTTTCGTAGTTATATCCAATAGTTCGTGACCTGTAGCACCATTAACCAACTGTGCGCTGAAACTTGTTGACAAGTATTATATTGGCTTCTTCAGGAGCAAAACACGCATACAGTTAACCACTGACGATTGGATTTGGTCTTGCAATTTGGAGGAGGTTCCAAGAGAATAGATTACGTTACCATTTCAAAATTAGTGCCTGCGCCCTGCGGGAAGGCCGTGACTAATTTTTAGGTATAAAATACATAAAGTTGAATGAGGATTTGTTTTTCCATACGTTAGAAGGTTGGGTACGATAACTAAATTCTGGACTTTTTCCTTTTATTCTGTGTCTGCCATCACATTTGTTAACTCTGTAGACAAAATAATTATTTCTTAATTATCTATTTTATTCCAGTTTATTAGTATCAGTTTTCAGTTTTAAATGTCATCTTATGTTAACCCAAACGCCTTATTATTTTCTGTGAGACGACGAAACTGAAAGGGAACTCATTAATGTTATGAGACACTCAGCTTACTGATTGTACATTAATTAAGAGAATATTTTAGTCATCCTAAAACGGCAAAATCCAAATTAATTTTATTTCTCTGTTTCAGGTGAGCACTTTATTATTCCGCTGTTTAAATACACCCTATTTCCATAATTGGTTGTGAAGAAGGATTTAATTAAAGTGAGTAGGTACTACTATTACATTTAAATCTAATTGTTATATTCAACGTTATACATATATTATTATTCTGTACAATTTATAGTTTACCTAATTTTTTCACACAGTATTATGACTATAATTTATTGTAGTTTTCGTGTGAATACAAAATATTGTTAATTCGTTTCTGTGTTGATCATACAGGAAAATTCTATTTGTATTGTATTCACTCAAAAGCCCTATTTAATCATTTATTTGATTAACCATAACGTAATACAACTCCAAAAACCACTTCAGTAGATTGCAAAAAATTTATTGATATAATATGCTATATGAGCAGACATTTAGATGTTTTAGTTGCCTGAATTTTCCCCAAATATGTATTAAATAAAATGTTACTTATCGATTTGGTTATTATGTATTTATTACAGCTTTTCATATTAATGGGACCGATCTCACAGTATTTTAACTACAACCTGGTTGCATATACATATTTTGAATGCTTAACATTATTTTCCCTTCTATGTTTTGAAATCATTTTCAATTGTTTCTAATATACTTTCAAAGAATAAACATTTTATAATAATCGCAGTTTTCGTGCAAGCATCAGCAGGGACAGACCGTGAATTTGTGGAGCCCTGGGATAACACTACTTAGGAGGCTACCTAATTAATCAAATACTTCCTCGGAACCTCTAAATGCTAAGCCCCTTACACTCAAAAATTGAAATATTTAAAATTTTAGATTATTTTTTTAATTCGCAATATTGTCCATTGTCTTCAATAGGGGCTGGGGGCCCTGTATATCCACGGAGCCCTGGGCTGCAGCCCAAGAAGCCCATATATAGATCCGCCCCTTGCATTAGCACGTAGAGAACTTCGGAACGTATTGTGGGACGTTTACCATAGTTAGCAGCACTTTGAACCAAAAATGTTGTAATGTATCAATATTATAGTTGCTGGGTGATCCTCAAAGTTGGATTTCATATCCATGTGATCGCGAGGGGTAAGGGCAAATGCACGCGAGTAAGTGATCGCGAAATACGTACTATTAGCCGGATTAATATAGAACGCTTTAGACACGTGATTCGAATGTAAGATAATTGAAAATATATTTAGGAAACGGCTGCGTTAAGGAAATTCAGGAATGGAAGCATCAGAGCCTGCAGAATTCATTTCAACGCACGTATACTACAATTTGTAAGAGAACAGATTCGTTTGTAAAGGTGCTTCCAGACCAAACGCGCTGCTCCGCGCCGCGAAACACCGCGCGGAACTACGCAGAACAGCGCTAAATATTTAAAGACAAATCTGAATCCTGGCGTTGTTCCAACTGGCGCGCGCGCGTGTTAAAATATGGAATACGAAAAAGTTAAGATTGCTGCCGCTATCATTATTGTAATTAATAATCATCACAATTCAGGTTTTTGGCGATAAAGGTCAATCAATTTTTCAATAACCTCATGTGTCCATTCAGTTACATTACTCATTTTTTATTATTCGCTTAAACGTATATGTATGTAACCTGTCACTATAAACTGACTATTTTTTAAAATCGAATGCACGAAGACAAACGTTGTTCTACAAAAGGCCGTCCAAATTAAATGCGCACAAACAAGCGTTTTCCTTTGATGTACCGACATTCAGCGGATCGTGTTCGCTCTTGCGCGGAGTGGCGCAGTTTGGCGCGATTTTACGCGGGTTGTCGTCCAAATCAAAGGCGCCGCGCCGCGCCGCGCTGATTTGAGCCGCGCGGCGCAGAGCAGCGCGTTTGGTCTGGAAGCACCTTAAGATGAAGAATGGTAAAGAATACGATTAACAGACTGATATTGTTGTACAACGACAAATGTGGTAAGGTCTGGTGAAAGGATGGATGGATGCAATATCTAATACGTGGACAAGTACGACCGGCGGCGGGCTTTCAATGATTTAGGTTGTTATAAATTTGTAGGACCCTACAGAGCTTCTCTGGTCTTGCATTCTGATCGAATACACTTTGTACAGTCATTTCCAGACGATTTGATCAAGTTGTCATACTGTTAGTAAACTCGCGATCGACGGACGATATGATCAGCTATTAGAAGTTTTAGGGTGAAGGCTTAGATAGGTTCTCGTATTTTGCTGCACCTGAATAGAAACATTCATATACTTAAACATTATAATTTTCTTAATTTTTTACAACAGTTAATAAGGAGATTGTATAATTCCACATAACAATAAGATACCTTAGAAACATTTCTCTTTTACATTTTTAAACCAAATAAATAAAAGGAGCAACATACTAAAATATTCAAAGGATATAGATAGATTAGAACAGCCGAATTCTATATTATTATTTATGAATGTAGCAATAATTAATAAAACGGAGTTCCAAATTCCATCAACGCTATCCAAAATGTACAACACACTCCTGAAGTTTTGTCTATTCCTCCCGACTCACCCTGCATAATATATTTTAGAACCAATAGTCATTCATTAACGTTTGGGTAATGCAATATTCCAACCATCACAACTTCTTCCGATATAATCTATAACGCATGTGACAGTAATTTATTATTATATAATTGTATTCAGTTTTCAGGATTAAGAGTAGACAACATTTGAGCATAATACTCACTAGAACGGTAATCCATGATATCATATGCCACTAACTCTGTTAAAAAATAACAACCTCTTTTATCTTTTAATTAAATCCATAATAACTTTGTACAGGTAGATGCACAGAGGTTTAAATCATACCGGCGGCATGTAATATAGTATATACTATATCCAAAGGTAATATCCAGAACATTGACTGAACGTAGTAGTTAATCATTGCAGTAATTTGTCAAACTTGCATAAATTATAAGTTGTCCCAGCATGTGAGTTCAACCCTCAACTTCAACAAAGCGACATTCATATTGTAACTGAGTTTCAGCGTAATATTTCAGTAATACTGTTATAGCGATCCTGTTCAGATTCCTGAACAAATTAGTAATGCAAATTTATGACCTTTTATAATTTTCACTTGGGACAAAGTCTTAAAATACCCATTAACAACCTTTTATAAAGTACATTTACTTTTCGAAACATCTACTACATCAAAATGATTGCAGTTTGCAATTGCATCATTACAATATTTTAAGTACTAACGGGCTATTAATTGTAACTTTAAGGGAGCTTTAAATTTGAAGTCTGATTATGAAATTGTCCGTAAGTGTTGAAAATCAAACAAATTAAAGACTTTCTTATCGTTACTTGATTTTCATATCCGTGGAATACAAAGAACAGGATTACATTTCAAATAAAAGGTATTATGAATCAAAATTGTAGCAAGTACTACTCAAAAATCCAATCTCAGTGACGTCTCAAGAGTTTTTTAAAATATCCAATTAAAATATGTAAATTAGGCGGATGCGCAAAAAGCCGAACGAACAGGATATTAGAAACAATACGCTTCGTTGGATTTCTTTTAATTTAAAAATTAAGAATTGAATACGAATTGAATTGAACCGAGGGTTAATTTGTCTCTTACAGCAGCAAGTTAGAGATATGGATTAAGAATGAACTGTTGAATTTATATTTCTTATACATATTTTCTGATTTACTACTTTTTAGTTGCACCAATTAAAAAATCACTCTGTACTTAGTTAAGATAGCGATTCGTATACAGTGTGAGTGGAAAGTCTGATACTATGGAAATCGAACTTTTTCGAATGTGTTTGAAAGAAGTCCCTGTGCCAAATCGACTTTGCACCAAACAAACCCTGCAACAAACCGCCCCTGCACTAATTATTTCTATAAACGTCATTGCTACAAGAACATACTGGGGATCAATCAATATAAAAACGTACTATATGTGTTATGTTGTTGAAAATTTCTAGAAAACGTTTCTACAACATGTAGCGGGAATCATTAGGAATTCATGTCATTAGGTAACCTTGCCATTCAACGCCTTCAGCTCTATCCTCACGATCTACCTCAACAAAAAATTTTTTCGGTAACACCCACCACTTACCGCGAATGACAACCCATCTTAAATATAAGTTCGTGCTTATACCTGATTGAAAATTTCAAGGTCATGTATTTAGCTTAATTATCCTTATTACAAAACACAAATAAATAAATCTTGATTAATCATTTCTGTCAGAAATCGTACGATTTTGAAATTAATAAAAATAATGTTTAATTGGAATAAGAACATTATTTTATTTTCTGAGAAAGCTGAATTCGCTTGGTTGAGTTGCTACTCAATTTAGCCAAGGGTATTCAGCAGTGCTCGTCTTTCTGATCACTTATTTAACCTTTTAACCATACAAGAAAATCGTTTTAAGACCGAACAACTTGAAATTTTTATCTTTCGTACATATCTACCGTGTCTAAATAATTTTCAGAAATGTCTTTTCACTCGGAATTCGGAAGATAATAATAAGTCCCGAAAAATATCTGATATATATCTGAAGGCTCGTAAAGATAACTTCCACAGCTGATTAGATAACTGACAAGTACTATCTATAATATCAATAAAATAAAATGAATTACCTACAAGTACTTTTAGATATGTTTAACAACAGAATCTTTATGATAGTTCTATTTCTTTTATGATTCTTATAAAAGTTTTGATTATACCTACGCACGCTTAAGGAAAGAATGCTGGTATTGAACAATCAATTTATTGTTTTATTAATGAAACATAAACAAACAACACCGGATGTCTTTCATCTAATTTTAACTTCAATTGCTTTGGAAGGTAAAATATAAGCAGGTGAACGCAAATCAATTTAAAGTTATCAATTTTTACTTGCCCATACCACCATTGGTATATGGGAAGTATTGATATCGTATTTTCGAAATTAAGAATTCACGGAAATACGTGTTTTGGACCTTCCGGAACCCAAAAAAGTTGTTTAGAAAATATGTCTGTCTGTGGGTTTGTGGGTGTGTATATGTAACTCTAACGCAAAAACTAGTGAACCGATTTTGATGAAATTTGAAATGAAGGGGTATATGGAAAAGTCATCGACAAAATAAGCTTTTCAAAAAAATCCGAAGCCGGAAGCAGAAGTTAGACATGTTTTTTGGTAGCATTTTTGAAAATCTAAGTAGCGCAGATGAAAGAAGACTATAATAAAATTCAAGGTTCACAGTTTTTTACTGGACCCTTTAACTTCAAAATGGCGGCCGCTATGAATTTTTAAAAATTTTTACTTTAACGCCCCACAATTCAAAAACCAGTTATCTGATCGGGTTCAGCAACAATCTGTTGGAAAGCCCTTTGGGTGTCCTATACCATGAAGAAAAATTTATTTAGTAAATCCAAAGACAGTCGCAACGGCCCTCTGCCAAAAGTTTTGAAATGTTTGAAAAATTATTGCAAAACCACTGGCCACACAATTTTGTTTAAATTTTCTATATACTTATGCAGTTTGGTGTTAGGTACATTTTTCTTTTTCGATTAATGCGATAATTTCACTGTGTCGCTCTCTACGGGGTTTTGAAAATCAAATTGATGCTCCTATAGCGCCTTTATTAATATACATATGATAAAAGTTTAAATATAAAAGTTGTTCAGTATATATATTTGCATTCTCCTAAAGTTATATTATGTATACAAGACGTTTGGTTTTCACAGTACAATAAGCAACTTTGTTATTTTAAATGAAACACCCTGTATATTATTATATAATTGAATGCAAAATTGAATTGTCTATCACATAGTATAAGGTAGTCATATAGCTAAAATGTACGGTTGATGAGAAAATCGCGAACTTCCGCTGCGTTAGTAAATTAGATCCCTGTCTCTCTTCTGTACGTATCGTACCCGTATAGTCTGGTGTTTCTCGCTACGCATTCAAGTGATTTTCAATGCTGCATCGCCAACTACTTTTGAATACCAAAAACGAAATGTTTATTTTGAGTATGGGTAAGTCCAGGGGAGGCGCGCACCTCCACTTTTTTAAGTTGCAGTTTTGTGGGTAGATACTTTAATTTATAACCAACATTACATCAATCACATCCGTTAGAACAAATTAAAAGTAAAAATACTTTGCTTAACTTTTAGAACTGTAATAATATATTTGTAACACAAAAATTAAATACTAAATGCGTACCTGAAATGGTATCGTGGAAATGTACCCAAACATTTGGAATTTATTTTTGTTAATCTTGATAACACTGATGCAATATGCTTTGATAACATGTAATATTTACAACAGCAGCGTAAAAATAAATAATCTAGAAGTATGTAGAAATTTTCGTTATGTTTTATCTCGGAAAACTTCAAAAGGTTTACGAATTTACTTATGCTTTTCAATTAAAGTTTGTTTCCGGATGCACATATAAACTTAAGCGGTTATTATATTTAACAAACTTTTAGCGTTATAACTTTCAAAGAAGTTTGAACTTTGAATCTTCTAACAAACTCATAGCTGCCAAGGTACTTACATATGGCAGTTTACCTGCTTAGTTATTATTAATAAAGATATAACGTCATTATTTATCTTTTGATTATTCAGAACCCCGACTTTGTGCAAACACAGCTTAGTTATCAGTTGTGTACGTGAAGCTAACCTGTTAGAACGTTCTCCAAAGAATAAAAATGCTTTTAAAATTTTACGTTTTAATTTTAATGTAAGTACCCAACCTTCGTTTTCTCTACTCCACAATTTACATTCAGTTTTCTTAAGGATATCTCCGTTAAGTAATTGTTTGAGCAGATGCTCCACCACTCAAGAAAATAAACGTTTGGAGTGTACTAATTTGTATGTTTTTCCACGAGGAACTGATTCTGTCGAAGTGCTTCAAATAAAAAACAGCTCTTTTAATAAAATTGCAGCAAACATATTTTACGAGAACCAATTTATTTCGCTTAAAGTAGCTGTACTGCAATATGACAATATTGAAGGCATTGCAAAACGAGCTTTTAATGGGCTTTCCAGTCTAATTCTTCTAGATTTGACGAGAAATGAATTGGAAGAGCTGCACATAAGCGCCTTTCAAGGCGCGGATGCTTTGAAAGTATTAATCTTGGCTGAAAATCGTATTCAGTTCTTGCATGAACGAACATTTGGCGGTTTGAACAACTTAATATATTTGGATCTGTCCCATAATGGCATTAGTCATATCCCCCCACACTTTTTAAAATATCTCCCTACACTTAAATATTTGGATATTTCTTTTAATCCATTAAATATATCTCCACCTGGTTCATTTCTACAATCTACTTCACTTGCAGTCCTTCTTATATCGCTCTGTGGATTACAAGAAATTTCGCAGGCGCTTTTTGTCGATTTGCCTAATCTTCAGGTCCTGGATTTATCGGGCAGTGATTTAAAAGTATGGCCGCCGCATATTTTATACCCTCTTTCTAAACTACGAGTTCTTTACAGCGAAACTCCGCTTTTAGTAAATGAAGACACATTTATACCAAGCACTGTGGAAAAATTTGTGCTATCGAAAATGGATGTCAATTCCAATAAGGTTGTGACTGAAATATTAAACAACTTTCCCGACTTTAATGTGAACAGTAGAGATATCGATGTTATGCAATATTTGGAGGATTTTGTGTATGAGAATAATAACTCAGAACAGAATGATATATCTAAGTGGAGAGTCACAATTATTCAAAAATGTTTGCTGTTTTCGCTGTTACTGTATCTTAGTTTGGTTTACACCGTTTGTTTATCACAAATAGTAAAATCCTGTATTCAAAATCCTTATCAACCGATACGTATAGATGAAATATAAGTGAGTTATCACAAAAATCTGATTTATTTTCTTTTTGATCTGTTATTTTTATTTAATAATGCATACTTTAGGAAACCCCTATAATTACTTTTTATTTATGATTGTATTCTAATAAATATTATTTAATAAAAGAAATTAAATTCATCTGTCTATCTAAATCTAAGAGATAGGTTTTCCAATGCTAATAAAAACTTATATATCTGTCACCAAAAGGTACCTAATATACAGGCTGTTACCTAACAAACCTCTCAAGCCATAACTTTGTTATTTTAAATAAAACACTGTATATTTTTATACAGAGTGATGATAAAGTCTCGCACAAAAATCATATTCTGGTTAGTTAATGTTTTTGCGGAAAATCCTGAGACCCGTCGATTTTTGTTTTTAAATTTCCATTCAGACATATAATTTTCAACCCCCCACCCCTCAACCCCTAACTGCTAGTAACTCCAACTTTAAAAATTTAAATAGAAATATACCCTTTGTGCTACCTCTTTTGATAGGTCTTTTTATTCTTAATATAACCAAAAAAAGTTTTTCAAAATCGGTTGATAAATAACGGAGATATTTAACAAAATGTAATCAATGTAAAAATGGGGTTGACATTTAAAGAAAAAAATATGACGTCATAGCATAGAAATAATGGCACAAATCCTCAGACCCGTCAATTTTTGTTTTTAAATTGCCATTTAGGCAGGTAATTTTAATCCCCCCACCCCTCAGCCCCTAAGTGATAGCAACACCAACTTTAAAAATTTAAATGGAAAGATACCCTTTGTGATAACTCTTTTGATAGTTCTTTTTATTCTTAATATAACAAAAAAAAGTTTTTCAAAATCGGTTGATAAATAACAGAGATATTTAACAAAATGTAATCAATGTAAAAAATGGGGTTCACATTTAAAAAAAAATATGTCACAGCGTAGAAATAATGGCCGATCAAAACCACACTTTTAGGTCAGGAAGTGCCTTTTTTAATGTCTACCATTTACGGCGTGTTTGAGCCGTTTCTTGTGGAATATTGACATTTTCATTTGATTACATTTTGTTAAATATCTCCGTTATTTATCAACAGATTTTGAAAACCTTTTTTTAGTTATATTAAGAACAAAAATACCTATCAAAAGAGGTAGCACAAAGGGTATATTTCTATTTAAATTTTTAAAGTTGGAGTTGCTAGCAGTTAGGGGATGAGGGGTGGGGGGTTGAAAATTATATGTCTGAATGGCAATTTAAAAACAAAAATCGACGGGTCTCAGGATTTTCCGCAAAAACATTAAATAACCAGAATATGATTTTTGTGCGCGACTTTATCATCACTCTGTATATTTGGATTAAGAGTGAAATTCTCTGCAACCTGTCATTTTCGGAGCATCGATCATACAAACTGTTCTTTATTATTTTAACGAGAGTAATCATGTATATTTAAATCACCCTGTAGGTGCATTATATTGCAACCACTGCATTAATTGGTTTGCAGTCACTAGCCCCCCTACATTATTATCATAATTTTCATTAGAGATTGTTGCTCTTTCTATTAGGTAGTTTTCAAGCACTCTAATTTAATTCATATCGATCTGATATAATCAAAACGAAAAACCATTACATATCGAGAGTGCTTCTAAACATAGTAATATATTATAATCAACTGTTTCTTATCTATCACTATTTTAATTATTAGATATAATAGTATATTAAGGCCCGGTCTCGGGCCCGGTTTATTCACCTACCAGTAAAGTCCCGAGTAGCTACTTGACAATTAACTTTATAGGTTACCCGGGTAACAGGACTATATTAGTCCTGTTACCCGGGTAACCTATAGAGTTAATTGTCAAGTAGTTACTGGGGACTTTACTGGTAGGTGAATAAACCGGGCCTAAGTATTAAGAACGGTAAGGACATTTTACCGATCGAAGACAATAGTTTGGAGGAGGAGCGCAGCGACGACTCCAATTATTGTCTGAGATCGGTAGTCCTTAACGTTCGTGATGCTTATGACGTTTTTTGCGCTACTGAATCCGGTAAAAAGAATGTTTAATAAATTAATAATTAATATAGATTCAAATGCGATAATTGTCAGTCTCCGCATCACGTTGCCGTATTGTCGATTGATATATTGCGTTTCTATAGCAATCTGTAAACAGTTACCGCCATTGCAGTTTTTTGTGAAAATTATTTGGAGTTCCGTGCTAAAAATTAATGAAAATGATTCCGAAAACGAAATAGAAGAAGCTTGGAATGTGGGGTGTTCGGTTCTCATTCCTGATAAGTCTAGAGAGACGCTACGAAGGTACCTCCAATCATTTTAAAAATTGGTGTACCAAGAAAAGTACAAATATTGATGAAAAATCGTTGCTGGCGTACTTTGTTACAAGAAATGAGAAATTAAAAGCTCCAGGATTTGTTTTAACTAACATTGGAAATTGCATTCATTTTATTTAACTAAACTGACATTTGTGACTGACATTAATTTATCAAATTACATGGCACATTCGTTTTGAGTAAATTTACTTACCGTTCTAGAACCCCAAAGTATTTTACCGCGACTTTATCCTTAGCAACTAGTAAACATAACTTACTGTCTTGGAAGCAGCCGCGGTAAACACAGTAGCGCAAAAAATAAATTACCTATTCACACTTGCATTGATAGCACTAATATCACTTACAAATTAGAGTGATTCTGATATTCGGTAGCGAATAAATTAATTATGCAATAGTTATGTAGAGCAGAGGGGAAACTGTTTTGTGGTCTTAGATTGTGCTATTTTGGTTTTGCGTAGGGTCCGTTCACTACTTTCTACAGGAGAATTATAGCAACAGCAGAGGGATGGCAACTTCATCATTAGATTATTAGACCTTTATCGTGGACGATTCCCTTACATTTGCATGAGATTTGTAACTACAACTGAAATAAATAGGGGTTACCACAAATTCGGAAATATATGACTGGAAATATAGAAGACACGTAGGAGTGTCATAATCCCACGACATGGGTCGTATTCAAAATTTAAATTGTAAACCGTAATATGCCATTAATTATAATCCTGTATAGAGTTTTGTAGTAGAATATGAGTTCGATTCTATATAATTAGATTTGTGTCAACGAGTTTAATAGAAACTTTAATTTATAGTGGAATGATGATTTTTTAATTATAAAATGATACCCAAAAAACATACAAGTTTGTAAACAATATTTTACATTCTAGTACTATTTGACAAATAAATATCAAATATGAAATGTAAAACATATAATGCAGGTTTCGGTTTGTGAATTATGATACTGTTTCCATATTGTAAGTTTTCCATATAAAATTTCTGCACTAGGTACCTACTATATCTAGTAAATATTTATTGAAAT
This sequence comes from Hemicrepidius hirtus, assembly GCA_963082805.1. NCBI lineage: Eukaryota > Metazoa > Arthropoda > Insecta > Coleoptera > Elateridae > Hemicrepidius > Hemicrepidius hirtus. Next base: position 10,914,554 of record OY720161.1, read on the forward strand.
TTATTTAAATCATGAATCACGAATGGTATCGTGACACTATAAAAATAATAATGGCAATAAAAACGAACGCTTGACAGCCCATATTATTTGTGTATGCATTTTATTATTTATATCTGAAATATCCAGGGTTGTATTCCCATTTAGATATTATATCTTTGATAGTTGACTTCAATTATTTATAATACGTTAATCATAACATGACATACAAAAAATAAGTTAATAATTATAATTAGTTACTAATGTTTAGTAGTAGTAGTTAGTTGATATTTCATTTAAACACGTTCCTACGTGTGTATGCCCAATCATTGGTTTATGACTAAAGTTTGTTACGGTTCTATTAATATTTATAAGAATGCGTGCTTCTTGTGCTAATAAAAATTTAAGAATACTTTTAATAGAAATGAATTGCTTCCGAGTTCACTTAAGTTGGTCTTAGTTTAATAAAAACAAGTCTTTGAAAAATTTATTAATAGCTATTTAAGTAACAAGGGATGTTAGGCATTTAGGAGTTTAGGCCCGAGCGAAAGCGAGGGCTGTTAGTACAGAGACCGGATATTTTGGTGCGGCCGGTTTGACTTGGACGTTTTGGCGCATAGGCGGTTTGATGCAGGACGGTTCGGCGCAGGCACGGTTTGGCGTAGAGACAACCGGTATATATTGATGTTGATTGTCGCTGTTTGTCTGCACGGTTTGTCCCCAATATGTAGTGACGTGGAAATTTATTGAATAAAATCTATAACAACACTAGTATCGTAATAAGGTCTTGTAGGCAACCGTTTTTTGTATTGTAATGTTGACTGTTACCTGTTACTGTATGAAAGTAGATAATAGTTTATACATTATTTTTTAAGCATCACATTAAATTACAACTTCTGTTACAAGTCAGAAAGGAGTTGTCCCTTTTTGGGAGCAGTGTATATTAATTGATATACAGTGAAGTCCATTTATTATGCAATATAGGCATGTTGCAAGTTAATTGGTGCGCCCACAATATCATTGAAATATAGGCAACCCATTATACAGTTAGCTAGTTTTTTTTTTATCTAACCATCTATGATCTAACCGAAATCAGCAACACATGAAAGTTTAACTGAGTTTAACCTCAAAATAAAACATTCCTGACAATTGAAAATTTAAATTCATCAGTAGGCAGGGGCAAGAGTGCTTAGCGGTGTATAATGGGTTGCCTATATTTCAATGATATTGTGGCCGCACCAATTAACTTGCAACATGCCTATATTGCATAATAAATGGACTTCACTGTATTTAGTAATTTTATTTAGTAACTCCATAAATCCCCTAAAGTAAGTAAAGTTACTTAGTTGTTAACAGCAAAACTGATAGGTACTTCCCAACAATGTCATAATAGCCTACTTACAATTTGTTAGAGTGGAAAAAATACATCCCTAGTGCGATTATTAAAACCTCCCTTATAAAATCTTGTCAATGGCCAATTACTCATGATGTTATATTTTTGGCTCTTGTGATTTTTTCCTTAATCATATTTTCCGCAAAACTAATTTACGAACGAATGTCACTTGGTAACGCGCTTGTTAAGAGGAACAATGTTTAGGGCTGCGAAATTGATATTATAGGGTGAACACTGGCTAATACGTTTCGCTGCGTCCCCTTCTTTGTAACAAGCCAATCCTTGTCGTGACGTTGTTGTAGTGCACTGCGATTCACTGTCCTTGTTCTTGGTAGGCACGTTTTACACTTCTTCCGGCTTTCTTTAATTTTATATCTTCACGTTTTTTTAATTTAACAGTGGATGTTGGTTTTAAATTTAAGTTTATATTATGAAAATATATTTTCGATATTATATTGAATACAGTGATGTTGATTAATTCAATATGTTATTAACATCTTATTTTGTTTTAAGAAGCTGATTTAAATATAAATTGGAATTTTTATAATAGATTGGAAAAGTTAGCTTATCAGAGATTGCGATTAGGTACTGACGAAACTGAAAGTATACTCGTGGCTATCCCGCATTATTTAAATGACTGGATTGTTTTATTTATAGCAAGAAATTTTCAAACCCATGGAAGAATTTGTTTCAGTCGACATGGTGGAGATTTTCCAGTACCTATTTAGATGGTCAGGCTCGGTCAGGATAAAGGGCAGTACTCCGTGGATGAGCTTATGGAAGAGATAAGTAGGCAAAAACCAGATATGAGGACCGTGATGAACAGACTGGCTGTTAAGTATGGAGACAGAATCGTGTTCAGAAAGCTCCATATGCTCCGTGTCCGCTATTTAAGAAACACCCTGTATATTTCTACTTTCATTAAATGTCAATCTTTGACTGCAAGAATAAATTTGAAACTAGCTAAGAACAGACATTATTGTATTATATTTTTCCAATCAGTATATCTGGAGGGGAATGGCGTACTGTGTTCCGTGTCCGCTATTTAAGAAACACCCTATATATTTCTACTTTCATACATATATATATTTTATTAGTTATATGGGTAATAAATACCATTTATGTTTACATAAACAATAAATAACGTGATAGAGAGAGTTAAAGCCCTTGAAAACGGAAATAAAATGATCAGCAGTTTACTAGCAGAATCTCGAAATCGACCCCGAAACTTATGTTAACTTTTGACTGATTGCAGATAATTTAGCAAAAGTATATATTATATTATTGAAGGAAATTGAATGCTCTACAACTTCCTTCCTCACGAGTTTCGCGTAAAATGGAAGGAAAAAGAGTTGGAAGGGCAAGCTTGACAAAAACCTGAGGCGCTTCAATTTTTTTTGCAAATTTTCCATTTTCGCCGGCTCATATATCGGAGACGGTAACACATAGAGACAAAAGTAATACACCATTTTGTAGGGAATTTAGTAACCTTTAATTTTGAATAGCTCAAAATTTGCTGTGCGACGCATCGTTTTCGAGATATGCGCCAATAACTGAAAAATGGCACCTTTGAGCCTCCCCCCCCCCTCGCGCGGCATCTGAAATCGATGGGACTTTATTAGGCGTTGTTCAGGGAACCTCCCCCTACACATTCCTGAAACTTTTAGAACTACATGATTTAATGCAGCAAAACCACCTTTTTTGGTCTAATTTGCCTGGACTAAGATCAGCTTCTATCAATACATTTGTTGGAATCATTGTACACCTTCTCCGTGTATCGTGAGGAACAAAAAAATTAAATATTTAATAACGTAGTATACGATATATCTGTCAATAGTTACTTGACGGTCGTATTTATTTCAAGGCGGCGGCGTTTATGTCAAGAAAATGCGGCCGTGAAATAATTCCGTCCTTGAAGTGATGCTTACCACGTACGAGCAGTAAGTAATACTCCTATCTAATAGGCACCTACCAACTTTTTTTAAACGTTATTTGTGTAATGACATAAAAAATTAAATAGTGACAAGAAATAATAACCTTATTTTATTTTAAAAATTGTTCATTCATTGCTTGAGCAAAAACATGACTGTCGCGAAAACATTTTAAAGGTTTTCAGATTATGCGCTATAAATCTCCAATGGATTTGCAAAAATCAGTTAATTAGGGAAATATTAAATTTAAGATGTTCCATTTTCATAGCTTCTGGCCGTATTTGCGGTCTCCAGAGATATTAAAATAACTAGGTAAGAGTTTAATATCTATTAAGGAGTAATACTCCTCAGCTGTTTATGTTCCATTATGTTATAAATAATCAATGATGTTGAGTCTAGCAAGGTTATTTTTCAAACATTAATCTTTTATCAATATTTTATAAGATTGCGAGTCTATTGTGAATTATCGTTTGACCAGTAAAAAATGTTTATGGCGCATTAGAGTGCAATTGAAATAAAGGATGAATTGCGAATACAACATAAGTGTTCAATCAAACAAAAAAATAGTTTTTCTACGACCACATACGAAAATACATCTTTCACTCGAGATACCTAAGCCGAAAACATCAATTCCGTTTCTAGCGAGAGAATATTCCATAACGTTAACTTTCGTCTCTAGTGACCAAAATACAATTTACTGTACTTACATTAGTATTAGTGTATGATATAAACGTGGTCGTGTCGTTTCGGATGGTAAATTTTCCTTCCGCTTTCGTAACTTGTAACAAAATATACCTAGGTACTATTGGACCGTGCGAAAAATGTTATACGGCGTGGTTGGTAAGTGCTTACAATAGATCTCGAAAATTGAAAAAAGTGTATCGTAATATTCATATATATATATAAAATACTATTGGGCATATTTTAAAAAGTGCTATGCTAGTAATACATACCTACGAACACGCAGCACTTAAAATGCAGAAATTCTATCTGGAACACAAATAAAAAAAATAGTATCGACTTCGATAACTTTTGTAGAAAATTAACTACAGTTAACCGAAAACTATACTATGTATTACAGCAAACCACTATCACAGAATTTTTTTAAAAACCTTTTTTTAACGAGTCATCAATATCCATACAAACTATATACATACATTTCGATATGATAAAAAGTTGGGGCTACCACATAGAGGGGATTTCACCCCGCCAGAGTTTTTACGATAGTTTAGCTACAGAAACTGCTATAAAAGCGCAACGGTCCGACTAGCTGGCGCCACTAATAGAATTATTACTTTTCTTCCAAGCTTCCGATGCAAGGGGGTCGATATTCACAATTGCCGCTATGATGCATCTGGAGATTCCTGCACGTTATAAAGACGACTCATGCAACATTTTATACCGGGGTATTGCACCCACTTGGAGATTTATAGGGAACTCAGAATAATAACCTGAAAGCGTGCACTTTATTTTATTGTGTATATACCGATGAAGGCATTAAGGCTTTAAAAGCTAAATGGCCTCTGCTATTTCTACTTTTTAAAGTGGGTTTATTCCAAACCTTATACGATAGCAAAACTTTGCATTATTGATTAAATGAATAATTTAGGACCACTGTACACCGGTTTCAGCCAACATTGTTGTGGTTATTTGAAGAGAAAACCTCCTGATTTATTTATGTTGTTGTGTTAAGAAAAGGTGAACCACTCTGACTATTTTTTTAATCAAATATTATTATATTATTTCAAGTATTTGCATATTTGACATTATATTCAGTATTCCACTAATTAATAGAAGACTACTAGAAATACAAAATCCTTTAATTTGAACCACCAAACGTTAACAATGAATGGTTCTTGAAACGTTGGATGACTGGAAATCAAAATCACTTACGGTAAATAAGCTCATAGTTTGGATTGTGTACTACTTACTACTCAACTACTAGCCCAGTATCTTAAGAAAATTAGAATATACACTGAAATTTTTTATTTCATAATCTAAACTAAAGAGTAATATTATGTCTTGGGGATCGTTTATTCGTGGTCCAACTTTTAAGTCAAACGTTCGTTTTAAACAAACGGACATTTGATTTCTGCAATGACTTAATATCTAATAAAAAAAAGAGGAGGTGCAGACCTCCCCTGGACTTTCCCATACTAAAAATAAACATTTTGTTTTTGCTATTCAACAGTAGTTCGCGAGGCAGTATTGAAAATCATTTAAATGCCTCGCGAGAAAAATGAGACTATACGGGCTCGATATGAACAAAAGAAAGACACCAAGATACGCATCTATCTGTACTCTGTAGTAGGTCCCCTTAGAAATTACAACTGGCGAAGCCGGACGATCGCTACCGACCGACGCGACCGACGATCAGTTTCCGCTGAGTCCAACCTAAATATTCAAAATTCACGAATTTCTCATTAACCGTACATTTTAGCCATATACACATCTTATACTATGTGATAGACAATTCAATTTTGCATTCAATTATATAATAATATATAGGGTGTTTCATTTAAAATAACAAAGTTGCTTATCGTACTGTGGAAAGCAAACGCCCTGTATACGTGATATACATTTAGAAGAATGCAGAATTATATACTAAATATCTTTTATATTTAAACTTTTTTCATATTTTGACTAATAAAGGCGCTATAGGAGCATCAATTTCCGATTTTCAAAATCTCGTAGAGGGCGCCACAGTGGAATTCTGGCGTTCATCAAAAAACAAAAATGTAGCTAATACCAAGCTGCATAAGTATAGAAAATTTAAACAAATTCCTTAGACCAGTTTTTTTGTAATAATTTTTCAAAAATTTCAAAATTTTTGGAAGAGCGCCGTTGCGACCGTTTTTGGATTTAGTAAATAATTTTTTTTCTTGGTGTAGTACAGCCAAAGGGCTTTCAAACAAGTTGTTGCGGAACCTGATCAGATAACTGGTTTTTGAGTTACGGGGCGTTAAAGTCGAAATTTTGAAAAATGCATAGCGACCGCCATTTTGAAGTTAGAGAGTCCGGTAAAAAACTGTTTCCCTTGGATTATGCCCTTCTTTCATATCCTCTACTCAAATTTTCAAAATTCCGCTTCTAAAAAAAATGATACCAAAAAAACATGTCTAACTTCCGCTTCCGATTTCGGATTTTTTTGAAAAGCTTATTTTGTCGATGAATTTTCGATATACCCCTTCATTTAAAATTTCATCAAAATCTGTTCACTAGTTTTTGCGTTAGAGGCGTTACATACATACATACATACATACATACATACCCACCCACCCACGCACCCACCCACCCACAGACAGACATTTTTTCTAGACCACTTTTTTGGGGCCCTGGAGGTCCAAAACACGTATTTCCGCGAAAATCTCGACTTCGAAAATTTTCATGATATCAATACTTCCCATATACCAGTGATGGTATGGGAAAGTAAAAAGTCAAATATCATCTTACTAATACAGTAATGCAGCTCTTTCTTACTAATTCCACCCCACTATTGTTATACAGAGTGGTTGGAATAAAATGAATATAAAAATACAATCAATACATCCAAACAAACAAATTTCAAGCTAACTAAATGTAGCTCTTCTACATACTTGTGTACCTATAATATAATAAATTATGCTGTATGTTTAGTGAATAATTCCGCCACGATGACCAACATTATGCTTAATCTCATAAAGCTAGCTTTATCATTAATACGGAAACATTATAAGTACATTAGCAATTAAAAACTTGAAGCACACTTTTAATAGGCAATATTATTTGAGAAATAATTTATTCTATTATCCACAGCTTTTATATGCCCTAGTGCCCTTGTAGTTAATAGATAATACTTCTATATACAATTTACAATCCTAAAACATTGGTATTAAAGTTATTCCACTATAAATCTTTACCTTATAAAACTTTTAGTAGTAATTACACTTTGCTACATGTTTCTTTCCCTTAGAAGCGAACACGCATATTTACCAAACTTACGTAACGTTCTTACTAAATCATTTTTACAAAAAAATAACTCATAAAACATTTAATTTAGTATTCCCCCACAAAAACTATCAATCGTATTATAGGAATTAAATTTATATGCAATGTAGTTTAATTAAAATTTCTTCGTTTACATAACCAGCAGCTATCGAATTTTTCACAGTATGTCACAGCAGTTCTAATATAATTGTTGCAATTAAAGGTGGAAAAAGGTTCACTTAACACATAACGGTTTATAAATTAAAACTTGGGGAGGACGTAGCGCAGCGGTAAAGTCGTCTCTGCAAACGCTGGTGGTTCACATCCGACCACAGAAAGGGTTAAATCATTTAGTGTTTCGTTTCCGATTCAGTGTTAGATGAGGCACATATGAACTAAGCATTTGGGGCCACCCATAGTACATGAGTAAGAAAATAAAATGAAAAATGTTTCCGCTTATTCTGATGTAAAATATTTTTTAACGCTTGTTTAATTCTTGTGTGTTCCTTTGAAGACACACGGTTATGGTGTTGCATGTACTACCTACTTTAAATCTAGGAACCTTTGTATTAGTTGAACGTCAAAAATTAGCCAAAAATATGAGTAAAACTTTAAGCAAGTGAGAAATAGTCTAGGTCGAGCGGGTTGATACTTTAGCTCGGAAAACACAACATTATAAGGCTTCAGAATAAAACTAAAAGCTGCACAATAATCTTAAAAATATAGGTATGACATTCTCCATGATCCACAGGGTGTTCCAAGCATCACTCCCAGGCTACACATCTCGGTTATTTCCAGCAATCAGTAGAACCTCTCTTAATTAGGAAATTATGTTAGAATGTCATCCATGTTTAAGTTTTGGTGCCTTTGATAATTATTTAGAGAAAGATGGAAATCTAAGTCTTTTACATTCAAGTAATTGAAAGTTATAACCCCGCGTCTATAGTTTGCCCAATATATACAGGGTGACCCATTATTAAACCGCCAAACGTTCAGGGTTGATTTTTCAGGTTAAAATAAAACTTTTTTCGTTTATAAATTTATTTCCAAAAATGCACCTTCTCCGAACTAGAATAAAAAGAACAAATTGAGAAAAATATAATTATGATAGTGATTTATAATTATTCACTCCTTATTCTTAAAAAACTGATACTTGTGACATATAACACATTTATCATTTCCTTCCGATTTTAGATCTTTACGGTGTTTTTTTCTATAAATGTTTTTTGGGGGACCCTCACATCTGAAGTTCATCAGAAATGGATGATCCATTAGACCGAACGAATAAGGGAACGAACGAAAACGTTCACCTATACTGCAGCATATAATTTATATTAGGTAAAGCTTTTGTTTGGATTTTTCTGGCTCTAGACATGTTTTTTTCCAATTAAAATCGTAAATTTTTGTAAAATCAATACTATTTTTATTGAAATTATAGGGAGGTTAGGTATTATAACTGCCAGGCTAACAAAATAAACCTTGTTTTTCCCACATGAGCGGTAACGCTTACAACCTACCAAAGATGAATCGATTATCCTTTTCATTTGCGAAGAATTTTTTTTTATAAATAGTTTAGTACCTTTTTTATTGATACTGCAAATAGCAGCTCTTGTGCAACACATCATTAGACTGCTGCTATTTGTTATCCTATTTATACTATAATATTTTTTATCGGGGGCGAGTTATGCTCGGGGACGAATTATCCGGGGGAGAATCGCCCTGGGTGAATAATCCAGGGCAGTAGTGTCTGAAATGCCTAACCCTCTTTTTGCGTTATATCATTCTTTGTAAAATTTATTCTTCAAAACCATCGTTCACATTCATATAAACATGTAGGCATAACCAGTGCTAACCGACTGAGCTAGAAGTTGAGTAGTATTTTGTGGAAAAAACAAGGAATTTTAATTTTTATCCACAACCAGTATATTATAAGGTCATAATTCTACTATTAAGAGACGGTTCTTATGGTATTAATAAAACACATGGGTCTTATAATTAAAATAATGGTAGGTACATCCATCATAACACGTGTAACAGAAGTCAGTTCAAAATGTCAATACACTGAACTTTCTTTGGGAATATTTCAAAGCGTTACTGTACTCTACGCTTGTAAACGACCTCAATGAGCTGCAGCAACGAGTAGATCAGGCATGCCACCGAATCCGAGCCACTGTGGGGGTTTTCGAAAGAGTTCGAATATCCATGCAGCGAAGATGTCATGCCTGCCTTGAAATAGAGGGAGGATAAGGACACTTTGAACAACTCATCTGAATTTTTGCCTTTGGTGTTTGTTCATAAATTACATTACATTTATACAGTCGTTGAACGGAGGACTAAGGCTGCGTTGTACGAAAATACGTAGCCCTCCTGTATTCTCGAAATCACTCGACATTTTGTCGCACACGACAAAAAAAATGAACCAATCCGAAGGCTATTTTCCTGACAATTGAACATATGTCATGCCACAAAAAATAATTTGGTTGGTTCATTTTTTTTGTCGTGTACGAGAAAATGTCGAGTGATTTCGAGAATACAGCCCGTTCAAATTTGAACTTGGTTCAACTGTTGTATCAACGTTGTACGAAGTACTGTATTTCTTATGCGTTCACGTGAACGCAGTTCAGCTGCGGTTGGTTGCCCTGTTACTCATAAGAAACCCTAGTATCAAACTAGTATCTAGAAAAATATTACGTCGTTTAACAGTTTTGAAGTTCATTTCACATTTAAAGTGTGGCAAAAACCATATCGTTTGCAGATAATGCCAAGCTTCTACAATCTAGGTATAAACGTAGAATGTTAGCACTTGCATGCTAATGAATTTGAAAATAATTTACCCAGCAGTAGTAGGGGATATTTCTGGAGATATTTTATTAATTATTATTCTAACAACAGGTTTTGAAAGCTTAAATTCATTATCTTTCCAGTTTTGAAAATTGTCAGGTCTTTCACGAGAACGCCTTGGAACTCTAGAGTTCAATTCATGCTGAACTAATTCTAAAAAATCGTCGTCGTCCATTAGTTCTTCTAGATCAATCGTTTTCAGAAACACGTTCAAACACATTCAAATTGAATTGACATGAGTGAGGTTAGGTTAACTTGAACCATGCTTGAACTCAAGTTGAACGGTCGGCAACGGTCGGTCGTTCAAAATTGATCCAAGATCAGGCGGTTGATCTGCAGTTCAACTCAATTTTGTTACTGAACCAAATTGATCCGCGGTTGAACTAGCTTCGTACAACGCAGCCTAGAGAAGTCGGAATGATAATCGGCATGTTCCAGAAAGCACTATCAAGGTGTTATTGTATGAATAGTTTTTTTCGTGAAAACAATTAAGATCATGAAAGGCATTGAAACATGACAAAGAATTGAACAAGAATTCGATTATCCAGCAAACAATGTTGAGGACAATTAACTACATTCCTGTTAAAGGAGGAAGGCCAATAAAATTACTCGAATCTCAAAACATCTGACAAAACGTAATCACATCGAGACTTCTCTGGCACCCACTAAAAGAAATGCTGCACGTATCCATCTGCTTTAAATTCCAGTTACACTACAAAACGTGTTTCACACTCGAGGCATTTGTACTTGTACGAAATGTCCATAAATTGTCGGTATATAGTGCGATTTCCCAGGCGAATGCCTAATCGTTGCAACATCTCATTGGTTTAAAGCTTTTGAACTAGGTCTATCCCAGTCTGTCCATGGATTATTTAAATCTCGAAAGTGTAGCGGTCTTGAACAGAATTCTGTGGCAGCTGAATGCATAGTGCAAGGTGAAAACCATTAGAAATTGATTCGGGTTTTATAATTAAACGAAATAGAACAGTTTTTTCTTAATGTACATTTCAATCAATATACATTTAATATTGAGTAGGTGTCGTAATGATAATGATATCATTAGAGTTTGATAAATACTCATTTACAGTTCTTGATTATGTCTATAAATTCCCTGTTGAACTCAATAATTATTTTGTCATCACTTCAAACGATTACTTGAAAAACCATTTTCCTCAGCAAATATGAAATAAATGTGAAAAGGTATTTCAGACAACATTGAATAGGAAAGTGGTACAACTCTGAATAAGCATACACATACAAAAGCGAAACTGCCATGAAATCAATCAAACATTTTCATATAAATGCAGCTTTTTGAAATATTTACATTCAAACTTATGCATGATTCGGCCTCTTTTATGGTGAAATGAATCGAATGATTCATGTTCGTTCCGGCTTAAAAAGTTGTGCATAAATCATCCGGAGTTTTTATTTGAAGCGTTATTCCTTGACGTAGATATGCAAATATGTATCGTCAAAGCCTCGTATACAGTTAGATTTCTATTCATATTTATTTGAGTTAACACTTGGGTGCAACGTTTTACTTTCAAAGCAAAGGACGTGTTTGTAATTTGATACTGTTACTTTAAAAGACTTCATAAAAGCAACTAGTACTTGTAGTAAACACGACTGAAATTGAGCTATTTCCTTCAGAATACCATTTTATCAAATTGCACAACATTTACTATTGTGGCAATCACGTAAATTGTAACTTCACTAATTTTAAAGATTTTTTTAAACATTTTTCAAAAACGAATGTTTTATTTGGAATATACGCGTAGGACGTTTTCATTCTCTCTGCGTGAGTTGCACAGTGAAGATGTTTATTTCAAGACTTCAGCCTCTAATGCACTCCCTATAAAAACGAACAACGTATTTACTACGGATTGACACTCTGCTTTGGGAGACTTAATTGATTTTCTTTTCCTCTTTCGTAGATATACAGTGTAGACACAAAGTCTTTGTCTACGTCTAGGAGTTCGTATCTGATAACTTACTCACGTTCAATGCAAGATAATGTAAATGTGATAACAATAAAGTAGGTTCTCTATAATAGTATTATCCGAGTATTACCATAACAACTTTAGTGTCGAACAATCAGGACAAGTCAGCAAATTCTTAGGTTTTTCTGTTTTTTACTGTGAAAAATTAAAGTATGTACGACTTCGTTAATTAAAAATTAAAAAAATAATTCTCAACAATAGAGTATATACCTGTCTGTACAAAAAGCTACCACAAATTTCTGAGGCTAAAATAGGGGTGTTTAACTCCAAAAGTACTTCGTTAAGGCGCTATCGAACATCAAAAATATTTAAAATATTTCTATTTAAATAATAAATATCAAAAGATAGCTTTTAAGGAAGGGAATTAAATTTGGGATGTGAGTCTGTATTGGAAAAAGTTATTTTCTGACATCTTTGTTGTTCCTGTCTGTTACATAAGTGATCAACAGTTGATCATCTACCTGTAGAGAGGCTAATATTTTTTTAACGTTCTGCTCTATAAATGTAAACTTTTTATGCAGACCAACATTGGAATTTCAAAAACTGTTTGTTTTTTGTTTAATTTCGCTATCTGCCGTACTTCATGTAGAATAGTAGGTACTTCAACGAGCGTAGAATGATGGCCGCTGCAAAGATCTCTTCATTCCCAATCGAAATCCAAAAGACCGAAAAGTCCAGACTAATCAGAACAGCCGGCCCTTACATCGCAATTCTGCATATTCTACCGTTTTTGACCAGAAAACAGAAATCTCAACAGCTCACAATTTCTTGGACGTAATTATTTATTTACGTAGCAGTTACTTAAGTAAATCTGTAATCTGTACTATATTATTTTTTATAACCCCAATCTAGTTTTTCTGCGTTAAGCCCAGTCTCCTTGTCACAAAGTCACCAAGTGCGTGTAACCAACAGTAGGTAGGTACAGAGGATTGGATTGATGTTGCTCCCAATTGCTCCCAATCTCGGCATATCATACTATACAGGGTGATTCCTAAGTACGTGTAGAAAATGAAGGGGGTGATTCCTGGGCGAAAATTAAGGCTACTTTTTCCTATAAACGTGTATCCTAATATGCTTCCCTGAAGAGTTACCCCTCTTCAAAAATGGAGGAAAAATTTGGTTTTTAATTTTTATCTCAAATTTGGACAAAGATAGAAAAATAAAAATAAATGGACGTGTTGTACTAACAGGAAGGCCCTCTATGGATATTTTCTTTATTCACCTGTATTGTTAGAAGGGGATGAAACTTACAACCCCTGTTCATTTTTTTATTAGAACTTTTTAATGCACCGGAATTTTTAATTTAAAAAATAGGCATGAGAAAGCTTATTCATTTAGAAAATTATTTGTCTCTTTTATTTTTATCGTGAGACAAATAGTTTTCGAGTAAAAAATTAAAATCGATTGTAATGTGCGCCTCAGTTTCGTGAGAAGTTGTTGTAAATTTCTGAAAAAAAAAGACTAGGTAGGCGGATGTCATTTTTGTGTTTGTTGTTTTTGATAATAATAATAATTATTAGTAAGTTTGCATACATTATTGATAAAAAAATGAAATCCGCCTACCTAGATTTTTTTTTTCAGAAATTTACTGTAACTTCTCACGAAACTGAGGCGCACATTACAATCGATTTTAATTTTTTACTCGAAAACTATTTGTCTCACGATAAAAATAAAAGAGACAAATAATTTTCTAAATGAATAAGGCTTTCTCATGCCTATTTTTTAAATTCAAAATTCCGGTGCATTAAAAAGTTCTAATAAAAAAATGAACAGGGGTTGTAAGTTTCATCCCCTTCTAACAATACAGGTGAATAAAGAAAATATCCATAGAGGGCCTTCCTGTTAGTACAACACGTCCATTTATTTTTATTTTTCTATCTTTGTCCAAATTTGAGATAAAAATTAAAAACCAAATTTTTCCTCCATTTTTGAAGAGGGGTAACTCTTCAGGGAAGCATATTAGGATACACGTTTATAGGAAAAAGTAGCCTTAATTTTCGCCCAGGAATCACCCCCTTCATTTTCTACACGTACTTAGGAATCACCCTGTATATGAGCGTGATCTCATCACCATGACAGAAACAATTAAATTAGTTACTTAACAATGTTATACAATATGATAATGACTTCATTTATAATGGACAGGCACTTGATGACGAGGACTATATTCTTATGTTCCCCTCTATAGTTATTGGATGAGACAAAATATTGAATTATTTAACTTAGTTGTCACTCTGTGCAATATCTTAAATTACAAATTTGTAACAGCTACAAGTAGGGTAATAGAATATTATAAAAGTCTAAAAATACAGACCGACTAGAAACCTTACTTTCAGTAGGTTTTGTAGTTGTGTAATGAAAGAAAACAATGTTCTTTGATGGTTTGTTCACCTCTCAACAACACAAGAACTTGTAATTTCCGTTTTCAATACAAAATTCCACTACAGAGTAACCGCTTTCAATTAAAAACATTTCAGCTTCTTCCGTTCCAGTCTTTGTTTCTGCTTTCTCTCAAACAAGTAAAGAAGATTGATGCGATCCAAATACGCTGAGCGCAATCTGAAGGTTCACACGGTCAAAAAATCGCATTAAATTGATGATCGCAGTGTTCTTTGGGGATCCTTAAACCGCAGCCTCACTTATTTCACTTAATGCAAACTCTAGAGGAATTTTCCTTTGGGAGGTTTATCGAAAAACTGTTTAAGGACTTTTAATATTTGCTCGTTTATTATCTCAACTCTTATTCCACTTTGAAATCGTTCCAATTAATTAAATCAAACTAAGATGAAGCAATTTTCTTTTTAAAAATCAAAAGAACAAATAATATAAAATTTTCATTAAATTATTCATACCTTCCTAAGCAATTCTCTTTGAAATCTAAGGTTAATTTACAGCTAGATTAATTCTCAAACACAAACAAACGCTTTTAATACAAAAAAGCAAAATTAAAATGAATAAATTAGTCTTATACCACAGACTTGTTGTAGTACCTACGTTTTATCAAAACTACAGACATTAGTTAGTGAAGAAGGCGTATACCAATATTTTTCAAGCTTAACGGTCTCTACCACATAAGTCTCTTTTAGTTTCTTCTACTAGGTATAATGCAGTGGTTAGTTATATTTATGAAAGTCATAAATCTCTACACTCCAGATTATAAACCCAACTTGGAGTATCTCGTGGTGCATACACGGTTACAACTAATAATTAGTTAGTTAGACTTCAGAAAACGCAAAAAGAGAATCAATGCTGCAAACAGCTGCTACCATTGTATTAGGATGAGCAAGAACTTTAACACATGCCGACTGGTTTTATCAATTTTTAGTTAATATCTACACTACATTACATTTTTCTGATTTATACCAGTGACAGACAATTGCTTGCGTGACCTTCCTGGGGGTAGTACAAACAATCTAACATTTAGCCGTATCACCTGACCATTATTGAGACAAAACAGGCTAATCAGGAAGGCCATGTGACCAAATGTCATTGAAATGTCTAATTGTTTAATATTATATTCGCATATGATGGGGTAATTTCCTTAAAGTAGACTGAAGGTCAGCCCCGTTCTTTTGTAGTTCACGTGGACTCAGGTTTCTCATGCCCATATTTGGACATGCAATTATGCTGACTAAGTGCATCACGACATATCAGATTTTATGTGGGATCTGATGATCCTCGTGTACTCGCGGTCATGCCCATATTTGGACAACAAACTAGTATAAAAGCACAACGCATTTTCATACTAGTCAGCGTGCTACAACCAAGAAGTAAACTGATCTATATTATTGTGTCTCCTGGTGGAGAAGAAGTCGTACTTAAGATTCATTCCGCGTTAAAAATATCTTTTCAACGAAAGCCGGGTTTGAACCTACAAACATCGGATCAAAGCAATACGTGCTTATCTCTGAACTTCCCACGCCAACCTTTCTTTAATTTCTCGTAAGTTTTGTAATAAAGGAGGAAATAAATGCATTTCAATATTGTTTATTTGAATATTCTTCTATATTTAGCATAACGTGCTAATGTTGGTCGTAGTGAGATTTTTATACGATAACGTCTATCCTACGGTTAATTAATATATGTTTCTTACTTCCATTATTTTATATTGTTGGGTACAAAGACTATTCAGGAACACAGACCTGAAAATGTTATTTTTATTTTGTAAAATTACAAAATAATTTAAAAATGTTTTCATAATATTAATTAATCATCACAGCGCCGCACCGCGTCTTTTGTTACTAGATCTACTAGTCTGAGCTTATAAAAATTTACGTTCGCTATTTTAAAGAGATCTTTGTGTATCTTTCTCATTCAACTGTAAAAATAACTCAAGCAAGTGTTTTCTTAGTTATCTAAAGGACGTGAAAATAGCTCGCTGCCAAGACTGTAGTATGGATGATATAACATGTAGCATCCCTCATCGAGAATTTATGTATTGGATCATCTATACCCATGTTTCTTTGGCATTAACCGATTTTCACCTTCTCAACGGCCTAGATAAACATCTGAGTGAAATGTTTTCCACGTACGCGGGAAATAACGGCGACAATTTGTATGCGATGTAAATTGTTACGGACACAATTTTTCAACAGATAAGAAGAAGATTAGGACACCTTTACATCTCCAGCAAGTATACACAGTGTCCAATTTTATAACGTAGTATCCTTACAAATTATTACAGCTTTTGTTCTTGTCATAAGCGATATTGATAGAAAAGCTGAATATTCGTATGAACTTTTCAGAGCGCTTTCACTAAAACCATAGTAATTTGTAGTGAATACATAAGAAATTACTGAACAAAACAATACTAATGGAAAAGATTATCGATTTGGAAGATGATTTATATAGTTTTGATACGAATCCACGGCCTTATTTTCCTTAATATATAGTCGGAAAATTGCGCAAAAAGATCTAAGAACAGTTCCTTAAATAGAAATAAAAGTTTTTGCGCAATATCCCTTTTCAGCCTTTCCCGCTGTCATCTTGCTGTCTAATTCTCTTGCTTACGACGCCTAAATGCTTTCATTTCATCAAACCCGCTAGCTTTAGTTAGTTTATGGATTTGAACTCGCCTACAGTAAATGAATCAAACACAATTTACACTGCACTGCATACTTACGTCACTACAGGTTATTTTTCAAGAAAATAAATCTATATTCATTAAATAAATTCGCTATGTAGAATTTTATTTTATATATTTTATTATAATTAAACAATAGTTTATAGTTCCATTAGTCTCTTTATGCCTGCAGCACGATGGAATAAGGCCACCAGAATAATATGGTAGATGTTAGACTTACGGCCTTACGGGTGGCACAAATTACCAGGGTCATAGATGGTCTCCCATCACACAACTATACATAGTTGGACCGGCTTTGACTTATATAGAAAAATACCACCTTGTTTGGTTTCGAACCAACAGTTGCGAGCCTCGCGCTGTGATGCTTGTCTCTACAGGACTGCGGAAAAGCGTATTAATACGAGAACTTCAACGGAAGGAAAGCGATGACGTGCGAGAAATGAGGAACAGGATGCATTGTAGTAGATAAACAAAAGAAAACGAAGAGGAAAAATTTTAATGGACATGTTTAGCAAACACATCGATGAGAAATCGCTGCGCCGCCAATGGTGCAATAACACAAGGTAGACTAAATAAGACAAGGAAAGCATATTCGATGTCTACACCACGACATGCGCATTAAAGAAATTGATAAAGAATTTAACGATATACGAGCAGAAGAAATAAATACACACAATCGAGAATTACACAATCATGATGCCGTTGACGAATATTGGTGCAAAAGTACCCTAAGGGCCGGTTCTACAAAGCTAGTATATTTCATGGTATAACTATAAATTCTAAACTTCATTCCCTGAGACCGCGACCAGCATGTAAACAAAACCATGTGACACATGACCGTGGTAGGATCTTTGATTGGTTGCTTACAGGGAACGTCTGTAAGCAACCAACCGCAGATCCTACTACGGCCACGTGTCATGTGGTTTTGATTACATTCTAGTCGCGGTCTCAAGGAATAAAGTTTAGGCATATATTTATGCTACCATATATACTCGGAATAAACTTGTTCTACCATACACTTTTAAACCAGGAATAGTTATTCTAGATTTACACTTAAAAACGGAAGCGTTCACTGCACTGCAACATATGTAATTTCCCATTTAACCAAAAAGTTTTAGGTTTCATGAGTCTGCAATCGCAAGAAGCATTGTTTCCATGGCATAAAATCTGAGTGCAAGGAGTATTTTTGTTATTGGAGATATAGAACGATTTGTACAGAGAAAAAATTAAATCTGTTGTATAAAATGGCCAGAAATTGTATTTTTCACCATACGTTTTAGGCCTTCTTGGTCTGGCTATAATTTACACGTCACCTCGTCATCGTTCGACTCGAATAACGCCCAAGCACGGATCTACGGGGGGCGGATAATAGTGGTGACCCCCCCCCCCGAGGTCAGATCACAAACATAAATAAATTGAAAACGAAAGGTTGTGTGTTGAAGGTATTAACATTATTACACAAATTGTTTTCGCGTTTAACATCATCGCCTGGGGGTTCTCCGTACCTCCCGGATCATTTACACCCCCTATAGAATTTCTTTTTCTCCGTACCTCCGGGACCCACCCCCCCGAAAATTTGTCTAGATCTGGCCTTGATAGCAGCACAATATATTCATTTGCAGCCATTATTAACACTCCACACAGAATTTAAAAATGTATAGGCTCTACTGCCCTTGTAATGTAAATTTTGGTTAACTGTGAAATGGCGCACTATTATACCGCCGCACGAGCACCGTATAACTTAACCTGTTCTTTATACCAAGATTTCTGATATTCCTTGGTTAAGAAACTGGTAAAACACAACACAAATTTTGGGTTTATACCTGGAATAGCTTTATTCACAATAGTGGTAGTATAAGTGGCATTTCCCGCACATGTAATGTAATCAGTTAATCAGGAACAACGAACAAGTATTTCAACTGGGACCCCTCCCCCATCAGCTCTAGAAACAAAGTAGGCTATGTCCACATCACTGTCTTTGGTAATTTATACTCCATTAAAGAAATAGCCATTCAAAAATTTTCGTCATTTCAGTTTCGGAGAAAACTGAACTACATTGCACTCAAATTATTTCACGCTCTGAAACGTAAATGGATAGTCGCAGCAATGTCAAACACTCATAGATTGTTACTTTGTAAGAAATAATTATTTCATATGATTACCAAATATTTTAGGTCACACTAAAAGTAACGATTTATTTTGGGTTAGATATCAATTTTTTAAACTACTGAAAGAATTGTGGGTATCTAATCTACAATATAATATTTGTTGAAACGAGTAATAAAACCCTACCGTATACGTAGCGAGTTCGTTATAGTTATTGTAGTTACGATTACAACGTAAACTAGGGATTTCGTATGAATTTTCAACGTCAATATTATTAAGCTGTACGAAAAATTTTTTGTAAAGGAGTGATCCTGAAAATTGAACAAAAAAACACTTCGTTTCATTATTATAGCCGAGTAAACAGATTTAAAGTTTATCATTACATATTGATGGCTTTTAAGCACAGAATATTATAGCGATTGCTTTGGTAGGAATTAAGTAGCTTCCACTTTTCATGTCATGGTCTTTTTATAAATTAATCACCATACATAATATACTTAATATATCCCTGGCAACAGCAGCAGGATTATTGTACAATATTTTAATATTTCGATAATGTATGATGTTGTACATTGCATTGCCTATCCTTGGATTGGATTAATGGTTTGATTAGGCTTATTTTTTTACAAAAAAAGTGAACATACAAGTATTAGTGATATTGAAATTCTCTGAAAATTGATGAGCGACGATCAACGAGTGACATTCTTTCTTTTGTAGACTCTCATGCTAATGTCTTGTAGGTATATCCTGTAATGGATTATGAACGAGTTAGTTTATAAGTAGGGAACATAATGTATAAGCAATTTTATTCCCATTTATTAATTAGTAGTAGGTACTTTAAACAACATTACAAATGGGATGACTACATAAAATTAATTAATTATGAAGGACATACTTCTTCTCCTCAGTAAATTTATAATGACTTTAATCCTACATTTTTGTTTATTAAATTTCTGGTTTCTGAACTTCCTTAATGTTTAAATTAATTCAAATTTAAATTTATACAAAAACAGTAAAATATTTGATGTAAAAGTTGCTTTACTTTCGCAGCATGTTTTTCTGGTAACTAATTAAAAAGTAGAATATTTTTTCATGACATAAAAAGACTTTTCACATTTTTTATTAACGACGAGGCTCAGTGAAATATTATGGGCGTGACACCCAATTTAATTTCAGAGATTTATTTTAAGATAATTACATTAACTATAAATTATTTAAAAACACAAACAAGCAATTTTGCGAACGTCTATTTTTATTCTACAATTTAGTGAGGGCTAGAGTTCTCGATAAAATTATCTCATCATTTAAGATTTATATAAAGAACTTACAAATGTTGAAATATAAAAATTGTAACATACGAAATTTATTTGAAAACATCGGTTAACACATACATCACAGGATTTGGGAGAAGTCCTTTAAGATAGATCGAGTGGATAGAATGGTTACTAAGGAAAGTGAATTGTAGAGGTGCGGAAGTAAGAAAGTGGCTGTAATAAATCGCTCTATTCAATAGAATTTAAACCGAAACGTCCTATTGCTCCGGGTGGACATATTCGTTGACAGCAAGAAAAAGTATTCAGAATTTTCTTTATACGAAGAAAATTGCAAAACGCTGAAAACGACGGTTCGTACAATAAAGTAAGTTATTTGGATGTCTCGTTTTCAGTTTACGTGATTGGATTTTGTGGATAAGTATTGTTACTATTACAAATAATATAATACGCAATGACTTTTTCTTGGTAATATTACCAGAGAAGGAAACACTGAACTTTGTTCTTCTAATGTGAAAAGACAAGATTTTGAACGTTTCATTCATTATCAGTAAGCGATTGCTCACTGCTGTCTCTCACACTCTCTCTGCAGTATTTGGTAAGTAAAAATAACATTTTGCTTGGGTACCCCACCTTACTTATCCAAATTACCCCACTTGTGATTATTTCCTAACTGCATCATTTATAAGTCCGTGCCCTGTCTTAAGATAATTTAACTTACTCCAGATTTTCCTTTGTTGACCAAAACCCGGAAATACCTCCGTCGTGTCCACGATTAAAATTTGCAATTTACTTTCCGAAAAATAAAGTAATATTAAGGTATCTACAAGTAATTATTATATCTTGATAAATATTTGAATGTTGTTCGGTACGATTGTGTTATTTTTGAAACGCTTTTCGTTGAAACAGCCTGTATAACACCATGCTGAATCATTGATTTTATCTTAATCGCTACTATTAGGACAAATAGCCACACTACAGAAGAGTTAGCCGACTAGAAGGCGGTGTTTTCATCACTTAAAGTTTAAATGTCGAATCCATTGTTCTTTGGTCTCTGTGGCGCAACCATTTAATCGGGAAGTTTTCTGGGTCACTTAAAATTAAATATGAGACATTCTCGTTGCGTTCATATTGAATAAAGTTTTGAAAATTATAAACGGTATTTAATATTTGAGATTTTTTAACTGATAAATAACCCTAACATTTGAACCTTATTACTTCAAAGTCTGTTAGCCAAGAAAAATTACGGTTTACTATAAAATATTAAGAATGAATCGTACCTAAAAAATTCTCTTAATAGTAAAGTAGTACGTGTGGAGATGTTATTACATTTAAGCTAGATAAATCTAAAACTATGTCTTTAACAAGTTTAGTCATCAACTTGCTTGCTGCTAGTTGTTTCTGAAGACCACCGAATCAATAGATCACATAAACACCGGATTGGTGAGATAATTGCCTTTAAGAGGTACCTATGATCTGGAATTTGTTAATAAACTACCTGAAATATACGGTCTAGGCGGTACGCGACATTTGGGCGCCGCCGATTGGGCGCCGGCCGATTGGTCGCCGGACGTTTGGGCGCCAATTTCTGTAGATTCGCGGTAAGCAAGTTCTTATATATATTACCTGCTAAGAGCAACTAACCTGGGCCCCATGTAATTTTAAAAATGTATTGGCGCCCAAACGTCCAGCGCCCAAATGGAGGGCGCCCAACAGTCCTGGCGCCCAATCGGCCGGCGCCCAATCGGCGGCGGCCAAACGGCGGCGCCCAAAAGTCCTGCTTCGCGGTCTAGGACAACTACCCGCGAAGAAGTGGACAGGGCTGACTAGACGCCCTGCCGATCGTGATTGCTATTTTAAAAATATTTTCTTAAACCGAATTCTTCATTTGCCCAAAACTTTATGCTGAAGAAATTTGAAATATAATTCTATACAGGCTTTAGGGTGAATAATAAATTAGAAAAATTATTATTGTTTGCTTAACTGCGCTTGCTTTATGTTAACCATAGAAGTCATACATGGCCTTAATATTATTTTTATTTGTTAGATTAACTTGGGTACAGAATCATCTGCTGATGTTTGGTCTTCTAATTTCGTGAAAGCCTTTTGAAAATTCAAATAATAAATAACATAGGGGTTGGTAAATATTGTGGAAACGATCCCGCGGCGAAATGGTCCAACGACCAGTTGACCTAGCGGCCACTTTGTCCACTTATGTCTCAGTCGTCTCAGTTGCTCGCGTCTATTTGGCCAACGGGTTGATGGTAGCCAGACGTCCCATTTAAAATTACTGGTCACTGCTACACTTTAAGCCTGATTTATAGTTCATCAGTAACAGTAGCCGTATCAGTAAGAAAATAGAACACGCCCTGATAACGTATGGTCCTGCATAGTACGTTATATTTTTGCAGGTTTACTAACAGTACCATTGGTACAGAGAGTAAAGGCCCCGAATTTTAAGTATCGCGAATCAAGTATAATCTTTACTTGTATTCACATGCCTTGTCCATCTAAGTTTACTAATTTTTCTTCTATTTATTATATTGTTGCCATCCAATTAATATTGAAATGTGGAAAGAAAAACTTATCGTGGCTCCACAAGATACGAAATTGGACAGGAATGATTGCATTACAAATTTTTTGGGTAACTGAAGGTCGAGATTTGTTTAACCAAGTGATAACCAATCTCCTGACCTTATTGTGTACTTGAGGTTTACCAGAATAAGAAGAATTTTTCCAAAAAAAATGTGTTTTAATCTAAAAAAATAGTAGTCATAATTATTCCCTCCCAGATTGAATTTAAATCCCCAGAATGATTTTAGTTGATATTAAGAAATTGTCCGTGTATTTGAGTTTAGCATTTCAACTGTAACCACAAAATTAAATTTTATTCAAATTGAACTAATATCTGAGATATAGTCTTAGTAAGAGCGATTAATACAGGGTGTTTCGGAATTGCAAGGCACTATTTTAGGGATGTGTTCTCTACTAGCACGAAATAAACAAAAAAGTTCTTACAAACATGTCTGTTTGTTCTGCAAAACTAAACAAATTTGTAGTGTCCCACATTCCTTATAAATAAGACCAAATGTAATGATGATTTTTTTTAATTCAAGGCATAAATAGCAATGGAAGTTATTGTCTTTAAAAGTAATTCAGCAATTTTAATTTATTTTAGCTTTCCTTTTAAAATTATAATAACCTTTAACGATGGAAAAGGATTTTAAAAACTTTGCTCGATCAATCGTAAATTATTTTAATTAGCGAATTACAAAGGACCACTTTTTCTTCGGAAACAAATTTGAAGAAGAAATATGACAACTCAACAAATGAGTCAGTATTTGAAAGTGATTACTAGTTTTCGGTAACAATTCGAGACCTTTTCATTAAATGCATCAGGATGTTTTCATTGTGTTCATATCAAGTAAAGATTTCATCATTGATGGATGGACCCCTATGACAGTACAGAATTTCTAGAATAGAAGGATATCGACCCTAATGCCATACAGAATATATATCCTGCAATAATTCTTGTGGTGGCGTCTGAATGTCGTTGAGGGTTGTTCGTTTTAGTTTGTTGTTTACGCTGAAACTGTAGAAACAGAAGTTGATGCGGACGCTAAAATAAATGGAATCCACTTCAGAAGTCTGTTTTCAGAATAAGTCACTGCACTTACTACATTTACAGCTATTATAGTAGAAAAACTGACGCAATTATTCTTGCCTGTCATTGAAACCTGTTATATTTTTGAAACCCACACACACGGTGCTCTTGTTCCGTTTCTACAATTTTTTGAAATATAATATTAACTAGCTCAAGTTAGAACAAATTAAACATATTTTAACTTTTGATTAACTCGGATTAACTAATTTCAAAAAGGTCTGTTTTGTTTAAAATTACCTAAAATAAGTCCCACTGTTACAGGGTGATAGAAAGCAAGGAATTTAAAATCAGCTTTTCCTCAAAAATCTTTTACATTTTAAGCGAAGGTATTATATCGGAAATTGCCTGTCTTTAACTCCTTTCCTAAATTTACGATTTCACTTCCTCAGTACGCTTCGAGTAATCCTATTAATTATCAGGTTTAACATTCAGCTACCCAAACAATCTTTGAAACAATTTTCCACCCTTTCACGAAGCGAAAAACATTTTCCTCACTTTGCTGCGGAGGCAATTCGAGAGAAAATTGAAATATTGTTGGGATTGGAATTGCCTTTAACTTGCAACTACATTTCCTTTTTTCATTTCTGTCAGGAAAACACAGACAGGAATATCGATTAGACCCACAAAAAGGGGTGTTTATGCGTAGGTAGCCCTACGGCCTGCAACGGAAACACTTCCGGTCAAAAAATATACCGATTGCTAGTTTTCTTTTTATAGTTTTTACTAATTGTGTGGTTGCGATGGTTCAGTGTCAGCAACGAGATTTGAATCATGATGTCGTTTTCTTCTTAAAATTAAGTGTTAGTTGGGGGAACATAATGTGGCCTCAGCGGTTGGGGAAGTGGTACATAATGTGGTCTTAGCAATTCACGCCCCTCCCACTTTACTACATGTGATATTTTAAAGAAACTAATAGTTTTCACATCTGTATCTAATAAAGTTAATATTTTCTGAGATCCCTTATTCAAGATGTGAGTGTATCAAGGGTTCAGTTGATTTTTGTGACTCGAAATTACCACCCGGCATCGGCAGTTGAAATTAGGTAATTCTGCACGACATTCTAGAGTTCTGTAAATATACGCGACTGTATACCTGCCAATAAATGCAGGAAGAACTGCACAGTGGATGCCTTGGGCTTAACTTACTGTGAGATATCATGTTGCACCACCGCCAATAAACAAGTATTCGAAATCCATGCTGCATAAGTTAAAAGCGCGAAAGCGAACATACAGGATATTTCCTAAAAATCGCCTGGAGCCATAACTTCGTTGTTTTAAATTTTAAACCCCACAAACCCTACAGTTTTAAATGGTAAGACAAAAGCTATCTTTTGACGCGCTCCCTTTCGGTAATATCTATCTACTAACTATTTTAAGGTACCATGTTCAAGTTTTTGATTTTAAATGAACCATGGATTCTGCGCAAATTTCTGCTTTTGTAATATTGCATGTAGGCTACAGCCTACATGCAATACATGCATACATGCGTACTACAAGTACGCTATCATAAAATTTTCAAGTGTGCCGTGGAAAATAACAGCAATTTTATAGAAAAAATATTTTTCCGCACTTAAATGCTTGACACCACTCCGCTACGCGTCGTGCTGTCAACGGCATTTGCGTGCGGAAAAATCGATTTTCTGCACTTGTTAGGAAAATAGCTATTCCGCAACCGACTCAAAAGTGATCACTTTTGATACCAAAAACGGACAGTGAAGTTGATGTTTTTGTTATTAGTAAAAAAATGTGTGTGTTGCTAGGCAACACTTTTAGTTCCTAGGAAGTAAAAGTACTTTTACTTCCTAGGAACTTTTACTTTTAACTTTTTTGGTTAAGATTTTGGTTTGTTATGTGAATAACATTTATTTAAGAAAAACACTACAAAGAAAAGATATTAGACAAAGAATTTTCTGTAAATATTTAAATAGCTATCTCCCATCACAGTAAATGATCTAGCCTTATTAGTTTTTAGTGTTAGGATCTTAGGAATTTTAATCAGTAAGACTGATTTAAGATCTTCAATATCATTAATCTTTAAATGTAGTAACTCGTCGCAGGGACAAGCTCCAGCAACACCCAAAATTAATATAACCTACAAACGTCAAAATTTAATTATCGTAAAATATTCGATTTTAAAACGAAAACACACCTTCATCATCAAGTATTGGTTATCAGGAGCACACTTCAAGAATCGATCCACCTGTTCTTTACTAAGAATTCTCGATTTCTTCGGTGTGTAGTCATTATTTTCTTTTTTTAAATAGGCACGGAGTTTTGAAAATTTTTCGATATTTACCCCATTTTTTAAACTTAATGTTGCCTTCAACATTGAATATTGCGCCCAAAGAGTAGAAGCCTTCATTTTAGTGGACAATTCGGAAAAGTACACTAATAGTAGGTACCTACGCTTTCCGTGTACGTTTTACGGGTTTCTCGTTACACCAATTTAAAAATTTGTAGTAGGCACCTTCGTATACCTACTTCTCGAGATTTATTGGGCAGAAGATTTGATACAACTTCTTTTGCACGGTCTAAAATTTCTGGTGGTGTATCTTTGTTACCATTATCTTGTTCAAACATTTTCGATGCTTTGGCTGGGTTTGACAGAATAAATAAAATTGAAAACAAAAGCTAAGAAGACTTGATTTTAGTAGTACCTAGTAGTGTTCTCTAATTCCTCGCATCTTAATTTTATTATTTTGAATCCGGTTGTTCCGGTTGCGGAAAAAATAGTATGTTTCATTCGGATGAAAAGTGACTTCTTTTAACTCGCAATTTTGCATCCATTCGGCTACGCTACGCTTCGCCTCACAAATGCAAAATTTGCTCGTCAAAAAAAGTGACACTTTTCATCCTAATAAAACAATCTACAGGGTGATCAAAAATGATTGAAGGTCACATGACCGCTAGTCGGTCCAATTACTATCAAAAATGCTTTCCGTTTTGTCAAACAGTCTGTTGTTTATCAATACTTACATCTGTACAGTGTCTTGCGCATTATTTTCCATCTGTCATTTACATCTGTCATTTAAATTACAATGTCCACACCACTGAAATTACCAAGGTTATTTAAGTACCGACAGCAGCAGTAAGCGGACAACAAAAAATCAGTATGAAGCGGCACGTTCAATCATTTTTGATCACCCTGTACTATAATTACAACTGCAAAACGTATTTACAAAGAATTGCTCAAATTTAGCTAGTTCTATGGTAGCGTCCAGCCGTCTAGATGCAACTTAAAAAATAATTTTTTTAAATTTTTGCGCATCAAAGAAAAGCAATTAAACGCACTATACTGTATGCAGAATTTCACTTTGAATCCAAAAATGTAAAAATGTTGAACGTCGTTGCTTAAAGCAGTTGATAACAAATATTTATTAAAGCGTGGTGTCAAAAATAGCTTTTCTCTTACTAATTTCTTTGAGTTCTAAAATTTATAATAATGAAGTTATCGCTGGAGGACGCCAAATCCTGTAGGTACTACAACTGAACTGATATTGCAAAAAGATCCGTTTGAAAATAATAAAAGTTATTTAGTTTTACTGAACTTTATTTAGTTGTTACATAAAATGACATCTTTTTAAAGAAAAGAAGTAAAAAAGTACTGATAAACTTGAACGCAGAAATGCTTCATTACGTAGACAACCGTCTTGAAGTTATAAACTTTTATTGTTTGCGTTTGTCCAAATAGTTGAAGAAGCGACGCTGCTGCTAGACATCGCGTTCTGTTTCCTGAACAATTATTCTCTTTTTCTTATATTGCACTAAATCTAAAAATGTCATATTTAAATAACACAGTGGGTAGGCAAGAGCTGTACACCACTTACTTAAATTGATATGACGAATACTGGTCCCCGTACATAGACTTTAAAATTTTATTAGCAAGATCCTATAGCAATTTAGTTACTGTTGGAAAGATAAAAATATTATTCGATTTTAAACTTATATATCATTTGTCCCAGTAATCGTCAGTGATGACGGTAATTAGAACATGACCACGTTTACGATGTACCAGCGTTCGTCATAGTCGAATTATTTTATTTTTCAAGTTTTAACATCAAAATTGTTTTAAAACCACCCTTATCCATCCCTCAATAAAGCAATTGATCCATAATAACTATAATATTATGCTGCATATTATGCTGCAACTGCAAGTAATGGTACTTGGCGCTGGTAAAAATTCACAGATTTCGCAATCCTTGCAACCATCGGAGGCATTGGAAATGATAACACTGACTATTACCATGGAAATACAGAATTAGACGTACAACCCTCGGGCTAAAGCCCTCGGGTTGTAGTTGTACACCATCGGCCTCGGCTGGACAGGAGCACGGCGCACACGCCAATTTGTATGCCCACCGTGCTATGCTGTCGGCCCAGACCGGCCAGCTAGCGGCGAAACCCGATCGCGACACTTTTGTCTTCTTTGGCCTTGAGTAAAAACTCATAACTTGGCCCCCATATACGAACATAAACATTTCCAATGTTAAAACTTAAGCCCTTTCCTTAACGAACCCACTAAGCAATCACCTTCAAATCGTAACTGCTGCATCTTTTTGCAGTATTTCTTAAAAAAAAAACTCTCTTAATTACATAATTCTATTCGAACTTTTAATGGCACATTCAAGTGTATATTTGTTTATTATTCGGAGAATAAGTGCACACAACAATATTTTTAGATCCCTCTAGATCCTGACTCTATAGTGATTAAGAATTAAACTTTGACCTAACTAAGTGAAGTGCCAAAATAGAACCTCACACCTTTTTCATTTTAAACATTGATGGTGTTGTAAATGGAACATATCAATTATTTAGTTTCAAATGTGTGTGGAGTTGAATGGGTTTCTCATTAACTACTTAACAACAGTAAAAGATTCAATCGTTTGGGATTGTCTATAAATTATATTGAGAATATTTTGTTTACAGGCACAGGTTAATAATTATTAGCGTAATATAGTACCTACGTTAGAAATTCGGTGATTACTGATTCCCTTTTCTGTGATTTTAAAAAATATTTATAAAAGTTTACAATGGAGGAAATATTTAGGTAAGCTTTACTTCAAAGTGCAAAATATATTACGTTTTCAAGGACTTACAAAAGGTACAGCAATAGATAGAACGGTATTTGGAGCGTAAAGTAAGTATGAGCATTTCACCCTTACCTGAAGTAGCACCACTCAACTGTTTTCTTCTAAGGCGTTTGTTAATTTTCTAATTAGGTAGGAAGTATCCGAAATAAAACTTCTAACTAAAATCTGAGTCATTTTTTAGTGACAATCGAAACACGACTATAATCTTACAAGTGATTCAAACACCTTATGCATGAACAACCATTAACTAAAATATTTCAAGCTATTAGAAAGTCAACTGGGCATCCTGCAATCAACTACCGTATTTAACGAATTTTTTTCACTCCGAAGGAAGATTTAATCCAAAGGCAAAAGTATGCGTGCGAACGATGCCCATTTAAAACTAAATTGCGTATTAAATTTTTTATTACTGGTAGGCCAATACCTTTACAAAGAATAATTAGTTGTGTGGCATGTTGGTTATTTTTTATTAATAATAATCATTCAAAAATGTAAACTGTTCTACGTAAAATATTACAGAAGCAAATGCACGAGACTGTTTGGTGTATTTTTATTATTCCTCATAAATTACTAACTGTCTCTGTGCAATGAACAATTTCGTGAAACGCAATTAAATAATTTGTTTATTTGGATGGCCATTAATGCTACATTGTAGCAATGATTGTAGGAAGCACTGTCTAGCTGCACTTATCATTCTCACACAAGTAAATTAAATTTTTGAACTATCTTGGACTATCTTATGATTCGTCTATTTCCGGCAATGCTAAGGGCAGTTCTATTAACACTCTTTACTTTCTTCAATATTACCATACACAGATGTTTTATGCACTACTTAAGTCCTGTGTAGACTCTACACTTTGAGTAGAGAAACACAATTCTGAATAATTCACGCATTAGTAGCGTTGTTTCATACGCAGTTAATAGAAGATTACATACCGAGCTGGGAAAAGCTTCAATACTGTCGAGAGCGAAGATATCTAACCGACGAGGCGCGCGTAGCCCCGAGGTTACCTATAGCTCGAGACAGTAAAGATTTCCAGCGAGGCATTTTACTTACAATCGGTTAATAATCAGTTTAGTTTATTTACAATCTGTCCACAGGACAATACACAAATGTTTTCACAAATGTAGGTATTACTAACGATACGAACATGTAGAGGTTGTCCATTGGCTTCCTACCCTTCATTAATCTTTACAAGATTAGTTTTCAAATGCAGAAATAGTCAACAATAAGTTAGTAAACCATTTGATTTATATACAAAACTTACCGTTAATTTATTGCTGAAGCAAAGAGTGTGAGCTGTCTAAAAGTTACTTTAAAATTTGTAAACAGGTATTAAGTGCCTCTGGGTAATCGCTAGCAGACCTTCCAGTAAACTTCAAATCTGGATAATACTACGGGTTATTAAATAATTAAACTGAATCTACGCAACCGAAAAACGCGAAAGGGTATTTAGAAAGTTTATACAGCGACTATTTATTTACCAAAGCAACACAATTTTATTTAAATATTAAATGAATTGTGGCGACCGAAGTGCTGCCTGGTCTATGCAAATAACAAAGGGTGGTTATTAAAAAATATATCCAAATCAAGAGGAAAAAGATTTATTTGCAACTTGTTCAATAGAAAGACAACAAAAAAGTACTAAGTTTTTGTTTTTGAAAACTACTAAAAGAACCTAAACGCCTTCATTTAAAAATTTCATATTATTATGGACGGTCTGTGACCTTTTATTAGAACCTCTTTGTATTTCGGATTATTTAATACCATATTGACTGTTAATGGACATTGGGATATATTATTAATAACGAAAACCTTACTTTATAATTTGCTGATTAATAAATTCAGGAGATAATTTTGCTGCGATTTTCCCATCTCATGAAATTTGTCATCACTCATCAATATTGCGTGTTAGCTCCATGGGCTATAAAATTATTTCTTAATCATATATTTTATTTTATTTTAAGTTACTTCAGATATTATTTTAAATATTATCTTTTATCGCTTCAAAAACACGTTATTATTCTGTAAGATGACAAAACTGGAACAAGGAAGTCAGTCATTAATGTTAAGAAACACTCAGCTTACAGATTGTACATTAATTAAGAGAATATTTTAGTCGTCCTACAATGGAAAATCCAAGTTAATTTTCTTTTGTCTGTTTCAGGTGAGCACTTTATTATTCCGCTGTTTAAATACACCCTATTTCCATAATTGGTTGTGAAGAAGCATTTAATTAAAGTGAGTACACTACTATTACGTCTAAATCAAATACTATATTGTTCTGTGTACCTGTATAATTGTAGTTTATGCAGATTTTGAGTTATTTGCCAGAGTGTTATGATTATTTAATAATTATAGTTTTACATGATTGTGTTGATTTCTTGGTGTTATAATTTTAATCGTAAAAGCAGTTTAACTTACACTTAATCGCATATCTTTGATTACTCATAACGATTTCTTTATGTGGCCTACATGAGGTTTCAAATTAGTTTTAGCAAGTACCTAACTCTTTTAACTCCAACTCATGGCGATGGAAACATATTTCGTTCCATAGTATTATTATCTTTTCTTTTATGAGTCCAAAAACCTTTTCAAATAGCTATACTATAGTTCTAATAATGTATCAGAGTGTTATTAGAAACTGCTACAAAATTTATACATCTTTCATAATAGATCAATAAAATTTGCTAGGTAGTACCTACTAAGACTAAATGGGAAGGGAATGAACGTTAACGAAGTTGAAGTTTTAGTATTAAAATAATTTATTATATTTAGTGTCTTGTCTTATCTAATATAGGTGTATGGAAATAAATTAAAATTCCTGGTTAGAAATATCTTCTATTAATTACAAATTACTTACTTGAATCGTCTACTTCTTCAAGTCTCTTGTTCGAATCTAACATTAGCGACAAACTCGCACCAAAGAGATGTCCGTGGATATAGTAGGATACAAAAGCAAGTGAGTTGAAAAGTATCTGGTTACCAGAGTCTTCAAAGTAAAACATACATGTCTCCTTTGTACTAGGGAAATGTATTCTCTGTGCAAAGTGTCTGGAAAATGTGATCTCTACGGTACCTATAGAGGCCGGCACGTATTCGGAGGGGGTTGAGGGTGCTAGAGTCCCTCCCTAATCCGTTATAGCAGGTGGCTCTTTTCAGATTTTACGTTTTAACTTGCATTGAAAAATTAATGAAAATTTACAGGCTCCAACTTTTTTGTTTGTAAAGATACGAATACGATAAAATAAGCAAAATTGTAGTATTTTTTATTTCTGATTCATTGACACGTATAGAAATTTGAAAAAATTACTGGTTGCGGAGTTACAGCCCTTTGACCCTTTGTTTTTTTATTTTTTCGTAACGCCCTGTATATGTTTGTGATGATTGGATGTATCCAAGTGTTCTCTATCTAAAAGTCTTATGTGACCCTTTCAAAATAATTACAAATAACCGAGTTAAAGGGACATTTTGGGCCAGATCCGCTCTCAGGTGGCTCTTTTCAGATTTTACGTTTTAACTTGCATTGAAAATTTAATGAAAATTTACAGGCTCCAACTTTTTTGTTTGTAAAGATACGAATACGATTAAATAAGCAAAATTGTAGTATTTTTTATTTCTGATTCATTGACGCGTATAGAAATTTGAAAAAATTACTGGTTGCGGAGTTACAGCCCTTTGACCCTTTGTTTTTTTATTTTTCGTAACGCCCTGTATATATTTGTGATGATTGGATGTATCCAAGTATTCTCTATCTAAAAGTCTTATGTGACCCTTTCAAAATAATTACAAATAACCGAGTTAAAGGGACATTTTGGGTCAGATCCGCTCTTTTCAGATTTTACGTTTTAACTTGCATTGAAAAATTAATGAAAATTTACAGGCTCCAACTTTTTTGTTTGTAAAGATACGAATACGATTAAATAAGCAAAATTGTACTATTTTTTATTTCTGATTCATTGACGCTTATAGAAATTTGAAAAAGTTACTGGTTGCGGAGTTACAGCCCTTTGACCCTTTGTTTTTTTATTTTTCGTAACGCCCTGTATATATTTGTGATGATTGGATGTATCCAAGTGTTCTCTATCTAAAAGTCTTATGTGACCCTTTCAAAATAATTACAAATAACCGAGTTAAAGGGACATTTTGGGCCAGATCCGCTCTCAGGTGGCTCTTTTCAGATTTTACGTTTTAACTTGCATTGAAAAATTAATGAAAATTTACAGGCTCCAACTTTTTTGTTTGTAAAGATACGAATACGATTAAATAAGCAAAATTGTAGTATTTTTTATTTCTGATTCATTGACGCGTATAGAAATTTGAAAAAATTACTGGTTGCGGAGTTACAGCCCTTTGACCCTTTTTTTTTTATTTTTTCGTAACGCCCTGTATATATTTTTGATGATTGGATATATCCAAGTGTTCTCTATCTAAAAGTCTTATGTGACCCTTTCAAAATAATTACAAATAACCGAGTTAAAGGGACATTTTGGGCCAGATCCGCTCTCAGGTGGCTCTTTTCAGATTTTACGTTTTAACTTGCATTGAAAAATTAATGAAAATTTACAGGCTCCAACTTTTCTGTTTGTAAAGATACGAATACGATTAAATAAGCAAAATTGTAGTATTTTTTATTTCTGATTCATTGACGCGTATAGAAATTTGAAAAAATTACTGGTTGCGGAGTTACAGCCCTTTGACCCTTAGTTTTTTTATTTTTTCGTAACGCCCTGTATATATTTTTGATGATTGGATGTATCCAAGTGTTCTCTATCTAAAAGTCTTATGTGACCCTTTCAAAATAATTACAAATAACCGAGTTAAAGGGACATTTTGGGCCAGATCCGCTCTTTTCAGATTTTACGTTTTAACTTGCATTGAAAAATTAATGAAAATTTACAGGCTCCAACTTTTTTGTTTGTAAAGATACGAATACGATTAAATAAGCAAAATTGTAGTATTTTTAATTTCTGATTCATTGACGCGTATAGAAATTTGAAAAAATTACTGGTTGCGAAGTTACAGCCCTTTGACACTTTGTTTTTTTATTTTTTCGTAACGCCCTGTATATATTTGTGATGATTGGATGTATCCAAGTGTTCTCTATCTTAAAGTCTTATGTGACCCTTTCAAAATAATTACAAATAACCGAGTTAAAGGGACATTTTGGGCCAGATCCGCTCTTTTCAGATTTTACGTTTTAACTTGCATTGAAAAATTAATGAAAATTTACAGGCTCCAACTTTTTTGTTTGTAAAGATACGAATACGATTAAATAAGCAAAATTGTAGTATTTTTTATTTCTGATTCATTGACGCGTATAGAAATTTGAAAAAATTACTGGTTGCGGAGTTACAGCCCTTTGACCCTTTGTTTTTTTATTTTTTCGTAACGCCCTGTATATATTTTTGATGATTGGATGTATCCAAGTGTTCTCTATCTAAAAGTCTTATGTGACCCTTTCAAAATAATTACAAATAACCGAGTTAAAGGGACATTTTGGGCCAGATCCGCTCTTTTCAGATTTTACGTTTTAACTTGCATTGAAAAATTAATGAAAATTTACAGGCTCCAACTTTTTTGTTTGTAAAGATACGAATACCATTAAATAAGCAAAATTGTAGTATTTTTTATTTCTGATTCATTGACGCGTATAGAAATTTGAAAAAATTACTGGTTGCGGAGTTACAGACCTTTGACCCTTTGTTTTTTTATTTTTTCGTAACGCCCCGTATATATTTTTGATGATTGGATGTATCCAAGTGTTCTCTATCTAAAAGTCTTATGTGACCCTTTCAAAATAATTACAAATAACCGAGTTAAAGGGACATTTTGGGCCAGATCCGCTCTCAGGTGGCTCTTTTCAGATTTTACGTTTTAACTTGCATTGAAAAATTAATGAAAATTTACAGACTCCAACTTTTTTGTTTGTAAAGATACGAATACGATTAAATAAGCAAAATTGTAGTATTTTTTATTTCTGATTCATTGACGCGTATAGAAATTTGAAAAAATTACCGGTTGCGGAGTTACAGCCCTTTGACCCTTTTTTTTTTTATTTTTTCGTAACGCCCTGTATATATTTTTGATGATTGGATGTATCCAAGTGTTCTCTATCTAAAAGTCTTATGTGACCCTTTCAAAATAATTACAAATAACCGAGTTAAAGGGACATTTTGGGCCAGATCCGCTCTCAGGTGGCTCTTTTCAGATTTTACGTTTTAACTTGCATTGAAAAATTAATGAAAATTAACAGGCTCCAACTTTTCTGTTTGTAAAGATACGAATACGATTAAATAAGCAAAATTGTAGTATTTTTTATTTCTGATTCATTGACGCGTATAGAAATTTGAAAAAATTACTGGTTGCGGAGTTACAGCCCTTTGACCCTTAGTTTTTTTATTTTTTCGTAACGCCCTGTATATATTTTTGATGATTGGATGTATCCAAGTGTTCTCTATCTAAAAGTCTTATGTGACCCTTTCAAAATAATTACAAATAACCGAGTTAAAGGGACATTTTGGGCCAGATCCGCTCTTTTCAGATTTTACGTTTTAACTTGCATTGAAAAATTAATGAAAATTTACAGGCTCCAACTTTTTTGTTTGTAAAGATACGAATACGATTAAATAAGCAAAATTGTAGTATTTTTTATTTCTGATTCATTGACGCGTATAGAAATTTGAAAAAATTACTGGTTGCGAAGTTACAGCCCTTTGACACTTTGTTTTTTTATTTTTTCGTAACGCCCTGTATATATTTGTGATGATTGGATGTATCCAAGTGTTCTCTATCTTAAAGTCTTATGTGACCCTTTCAAAATAATTACAAATAACCGAGTTAAAGGGACATTTTGGGCCAGATCCGCTCTCAGGTGGCTCTTTTCAGGTTTTACGTTTTAACTTGCATTGAAAAATTAATGAAAATTTACAGGCTCCAACTTTTTTGTTTGTAAAGATACGAATACGATTAAATAAGCAAAATTGTAGTATTTTTTATTTCTGATTCATTGACGCGTATAGAAATTTGAAAAAATTACTGGTTGCGGAGTTACAGACCTTTGACCCTTTGTTTTTTTATTTTTTCCTAACGCCCTGTATATATTTTTGATGATTGGATGTATCCAAGTGTTCTCTATCTAAAAGTCTTGTGTGACCCTTTCAAAATAATTACAAATAACCGAGTTAAAGGGACATTTTGGGCCAGATCCGCTCTTTTCAGATTTTACGTTTTAACTTGCATTGAAAAATTAATGAAAATTTACAGGCTCCAACTTTTTTGTTTGTAAAGATACGAATACGATTAAATAAGCAAAATTGTAGTATTTTTAATTTCTGATTCATTGACGCGTATAGAAATTTGAAAAAATTACTGGTTGCGAAGTTACAGCCCATTGACACTTTGTTTTTTTATTTTTTCGTAACGCCCTGTATATATTTGTGATGATTGGATGTATCCAAGTGTTCTCTATCTTAAAGTCTTATGTGACCCTTTCAAAATAATTACAAATAACCGAGTTAAAGGGACATTTTGGGCCAGATCCGCTCTTTTCAGATTTTACGTTTTAACTTGCATTGAAAAATTAATGAAAATTTACAGGCTCCAACTTTTTTGTTTGTAAAGATACGAATACGATTAAATAAGCAAAATTGTAGTATTTTTTATTTCTGATTCATTGACGCGTATAGAAATTTGAAAAAATTACTGGTTGCGGAGTTACAGCCCTTTGACCCTTTGTTTTTTTATTTTTTCGTAACGCCCTGTATATATTTTTGATGATTGGATGTATCCAAGTGTTCTCTATCTAAAAGTCTTATGTGACCCTTTCAAAATAATTACAAATAACCGAGTTAAAGGGACATTTTGGGCCAGATCCGCTCTTTTCAGATTTTACGTTTTAACTTGCATTGAAAAATTAATGAAAATTTACAGGCTCCAACTTTTTTGTTTGTAAAGTTACGAATACGATTAAATAAGCAAAATTGTAGTATTTTTTATTTCTGATTCATTGACGCGTATAGAAATTTGAAAAAATTACTGGTTGCGGAGTTACAGACCTTTGACCCTTTGTTTTTTTATTTTTTCGTAACGCCCTGTATATATTTTTGATGATTGGATGTATCCAAGTGTTCTCTATCTAAAAGTCTTATGTGACCCTTTCAAAATAATTACAAATAACCGAGTTAAAGGGACATTTTGGGCCAGATCCGCTCTTTTCAGATTTTACGTTTTAACTTGCATTGAAAAATTAATGAAAATTTACAGGCTCCAACTTTTTTGTTTGTAAAGATACGAATACGATTAAATAAGCAAAATTGTAGTATTTTTTATTTCTGATTCATTGACGCTTATAGAAATTTGAAAAAATTACTGGTTGCGGAGTTACAGCCCTTTGACCCTTTGTTTTTTTATTTTTTCGTAACGCCCTGTATATATTTGTGATGATTGGATGTATCCAAGTGTTCTCTATCTAAAAGTCTTATGTGACCCTTTCAAAATAATTACAAATAACCGAGTTAAAGGGACATTTTGGGCCAGATCCGCTCTTTTCAGATTTTACGTTTTAACTTGCATTGAAAAATTAATGAAAATTTACAGGCTCCAACTTTTTTGTTTGTAAAGATACGAATACGATTAAATAAGCAAAATTGTAGTATTTTTAATTTCTGATTCATTGACGCGTATAGAAATTTGAAAAAATTACTGGTTGCGGAGTTACAGCCCTTTGACCCTTTGTTTTTTTATTTTTTCGTAACGCCCTGTATATATTTTTGATGATTGCATGTATCCAAGTGTTCTCTATCTAAAAGTCTTATGTGACCCTTTCAAAATAATTACAAATAACCGAGTTAAAGGGACATTTTGGGCCAGATCCGCTCTTTTCAGATTTTACGTTTTAACTTGCATTGAAAAATTAATGAAAATTTACAGGCTCCAACTTTTTTGTTTGTAAAGATACGAATACGATTAAATAAGCAAAATTGTAGTATTTTTTATTTCTGATTCATTGACGCGTATAGAAATTTGAAAAAATTACTGGTTGCGGAGTTACAGCCCTTTGACCCTTTGTTTTTTTATTTTTTCGTAACGCCCTGTATATATTTTTGATGATTGGATTTATCCAAGTGTTCTCTATCTAAAAGCCTTATGTGACCCTTTCAAAATAATTACAAATAACCGAGTTAAAGGGACATTTTGGGCCAGATCCGCTCTCAGGTGGCTCTTTTCAGATTTTACGTTTTAACTTGCATTGAAAAATTAATGAAAATTTACAGGCTCCAACTTTTTTGTTTGTAAAGATACGAATACGATTAAATAAGCAAAATTGTAGTATTTTTTATTTGTGATTCATTGACGCGTATAGAAATTTGAAAAAATTACTGGTTGCGGAGTTACAGCCCTTTGACCCTTTGTTTTTTTATTTTTTCGTAACGCCCTGTATATATTTGTGATGATTGGATGTATCCAAGTGTTCTCTATCTAAAAGTCTTATGTGACCCTTTCAAAATAATTACAAATAACCGAGTTAAAGGGACATTTTGGGCCAGATCCGCTCTTTTCAGATTTTACGTTTTAACTTGCATTGAAAAATTAATGAAAATTTACAGGCTCCAACTTTTTTGTTTGTAAAGATACGAATACGATTAAATAAGCAAAATTGTAGTATTTTTTATTTCTGATTCATTGACGCGTATAGAAATTTGAAAAAATTACTGGTTGCGAAGTTACAGCCCTTTGACACTTTGTTTTTTTATTTTTTCGTAACGCCCTGTATATATTTGTGATGATTGGATGTATCCAAGTGTTCTCTATCTTAAAGTCTTATGTGACCCTTTCAAAATAATTACAAATAACCGAGTTAAAGTGACATTTTGGGCCAGATCCGCTCTCAGGTGGCTCTTTTCAGGTTTTACGCTTTAACTTGCATTGAAAAATTAATGAAAATTTACAGGCTCCAACTTTTTTGTTTGTAAAGATACGAATACGATTAAATAAGCAAAATTGTAGTATTTGTTATTTCTGATTCATTGACGCGTATAGAAATTTGAAAAAATTACTGGTTGCGGAGTTACAGCCCTTTGACCCTTTGTTTTTTTATTTTTTCGTAACGCCCTGTATATATTTGTGATGATTGGATGTATCCAAGTGTTCTCTGTCTAAAAGTCTTATGTGACCCTTTCAAAATAATTACAAATAACCGAGTTAAAGGGACATTTTGGGCCAGATCCGCTCTTTTCAGATTTTACGTTTTAACTTGCATTGAAAAATTAATGAAAATTTACAGGCTCCAACTTTTTTGTTTGTAAAGATACGAATACGATTAAATAAGCAAAATTGTAGTATTTTTTATTTCTGATTCATTGACGCGTATAGAAATTTGAAAAAATTACTGGTTGCGAAGTTACAGCCCTTTGACACTTTGTTTTTTTATTTTTTCGTAACGCCCTGTATATATATGTGATGATTGGATGTATCCAAGTGTTCTCTATCTTAAAGTCTTATGTGACCCTTTCAAAATAATTACAAATAACCGAGTTAAAGGGACATTTTGGGCCAGATCCGCTCTCAGGTGGCTCTTTTCAGATTTTACGTTTTAACTTGCATTGAAAAATTAATGAAAATTTACAGGCTCCAACTTTTTTGTTTGTAAAGATACGAATACGATTAAATAAGCAAAATTGTAGTATTTTTTATTTCTGATTCATTGACGCGTATAGAAATTTGAAAAAATTACTGGTTGCGAAGTTACAGCCCTTTGACACTTTGTTTTTTTATTTTTTCGTAACGCCCTGTATATATTTGTGATGATTGGATGTATCCAAGTGTTCTCTATCTTAAAGTCTTATGTGACCCTTTCAAAATAATTACAAATAACCGAGTTAAAGGGACATTTTGGGCCAGATCCGCTCTCAGGTGGCTCTTTTCAGGTTTTACGTTTTAACTTGCATTGAAAAATTAATGAAAATTTACAGGCTCCAACTTTTTTGTTTGTAAAGATACGAATACGATTAAATAAGCAAAATTGTAGTATTTTTTATTTCTGATTCATTGACGCGTATAGAAATTTGAAAAAATTACTGGTTGCGGAGTTACAGCCCTTTGACCCTTTGTTTTTTTATTTTTTCGTAACGCCCTGTATATATTTGTGATGATTGGATGTATCCAAGTGTTCTCTATCTTAAAGTCTTATGTGACCCTTTCAAAATAATTACAAATAACCGAGTTAAAGGGACATTTTGGGCCAGATCCGCTCTCAGGTGGCTCTTTTCAGATTTTACGTTTTAACTTGCATTGAAAAATTAATGAAAATTTACAGGCTCCAACTTTTTTGTTTGTAAAGATACGAATACGATTAAATAAGCAAAATTGTAGTATTTTTTATTTCTGATTCATTGACGCGTATAGAAATTTGAAAAAATTACTGGTTGCGAAGTTACAGCCCTTTGACACTTTGTTTTTTTATTTTTTCGTAACGCCCTGTATATATTTGTGATGATTGGATGTATCCAAGTGTTCTCTATCTTAAAGTCTTATGTGACCCTTTCAAAATAATTACAAATAACCGAGTTAAATTGACATTTTGGGCCAGATCCGCTCTCAGGTGGCTCTTTTCAGGTTTTACGTTTTAACTTGCATTGAAAAATTAATGAAAATTTACAGGCTCCAACTTTTTTGTTTGTAAAGATACGAATACGATTAAATAAGCAAAATTGTAGTATTTTTTATTTCTGATTCATTGACGCGTATAGAAATTTGAAAAAATTACTGGTTGCGGAGTTACAGCCCTTTGACCCTTTGTTTTTTTATTTTTTCGTAACGCCCTGTATATATTTGTGATGATTGGATGTATCCAAGTGTTCTCTATCTAAAAGTCTTATGTGACCCTTTCAAAATAATTACAAATAACCGAGTTAAAGGGACATTTTGGGCCAGATCCGCTCTTTTCAGATTTTACGTTTTAACTTGCATTGAAAAATTAATGAAAATTTACAGGCTCCAACTTTTTTGTTTGTAAAGATACGAATACGATTAAATAAGCAAAATTGTAGTATTTTTTATTTCTGATTCATTGACGCGTATAGAAATTTGAAAAAATTACTGGTTGCGAAGTTACAGCCCTTTGACACTTTGTTTTTTTATTTTTTCGTAACGCCCTGTATATATTTGTGATGATTGGATGTATCCAAGTGTTCTCTATCTTAAAGTCTTATGTGACCCTTTCAAAATAATTACAAATAACCGAGTTAAAGGGACATTTTGGGCCAGATCCGCTCTCAGGTGGCTCTTTTCAGATTTTACGTTTTAACTTGCATTGAAAAATTAATGAAAATTTACAGGCTCCAACTTTTCTGTTTGTAAAGATACGAATACGATTAAATAAGCAAAATTGTAGTATTTTTTATTTCTGATTCATTGACGCGTATAGAAATTTGAAAAAATTACTGGTTGCGGAGTTACAGCCCTTTGACCCTTTGTTTTTTTATTTTTTCGTAACGCCCTGTATATATTTGTGATGATTGGATGTATCCAAGTGTTCTCTATCTAAAAGTCTTATGTGACCCTTTCAAAATAATTACAAATAACCGAGTTAAAGGGACATTTTGGGCCAGATCCGCTCTTTTCAGATTTTACGTTTTAACTTGCATTGAAAAATTAATGAAAATTTACAGGCTCCAACTTTTTTGTTTGTAAAGATACGAATACGATTAAATAAGCAAAATTGTAGTATTTTTAATTTCTGATTCATTGACGCGTATAGAAATTTGAAAAAATTACTGGTTGCGGAGTTACAGCCCTTTGACCCTTTGTTTTTTTATTTTTTCGTAACGCCCTGTATATATTTTTGATGATTGCATGTATCCAAGTGTTCTCTATCTAAAAGTCTTATGTGACCCTTTCAAAATAATTACAAATAACCGAGTTAAAGGGACATTTTGGGCCAGATCCGCTCTTTTCAGATTTTACGTTTTAACTTGCATTGAAAAATTAATGAAAATTTACAGGCTCCAACTTTTTTGTTTGTAAAGATACGAATACGATTAAATAAGCAAAATTGTAGTATTTTTTATTTCTGATTCATTGACGCGTATAGAAATTTGAAAAAATTACTGGTTGCGGAGTTACAGCCCTTTGACCCTTTGTTTTTTTATTTTTTCGTAACGCCCTGTATATATTTTTGATGATTGGATTTATCCAAGTGTTCTCTATCTAAAAGCCTTATGTGACCCTTTCAAAATAATTACAAATAACCGAGTTAAAGGGACATTTTGGGCCAGATCCGCTCTCAGGTGGCTCTTTTCAGATTTTACGTTTTAACTTGCATTGAAAAATTAATGAAAATTTACAGGCTCCAACTTTTTTGTTTGTAAAGATACGAATACGATTAAATAAGCAAAATTGTAGTATTTTTTATTTGTGATTCATTGACGCGTATAGAAATTTGAAAAAATTACTGGTTGCGGAGTTACAGCCCTTTGACCCTTTGTTTTTTTATTTTTTCGTAACGCCCTGTATATATTTGTGATGATTGGATGTATCCAAGTGTTCTCTATCTAAAAGTCTTATGTGACCCTTTCAAAATAATTACAAATAACCGAGTTAAAGGGACATTTTGGGCCAGA
The DNA here is from genome assembly GCA_963082805.1 of Hemicrepidius hirtus. Classification (NCBI taxonomy): domain Eukaryota; kingdom Metazoa; phylum Arthropoda; class Insecta; order Coleoptera; family Elateridae; genus Hemicrepidius; species Hemicrepidius hirtus. The sequence continues at coordinate 10,957,497 of OY720161.1, forward strand.
TCCGCTCTTTTCAGATTTTACGTTTTAACTTGCATTGAAAAATTAATGAAAATTTACAGGCTCCAACTTTTTTGTTTGTAAAGATACGAATACGATTAAATAAGCAAAATTGTAGTATTTTTTATTTCTGATTCATTGACGCGTATAGAAATTTGAAAAAATTACTGGTTGCGAAGTTACAGCCCTTTGACACTTTGTTTTTTTATTTTTTCGTAACGCCCTGTATATATTTGTGATGATTGGATGTATCCAAGTGTTCTCTATCTTAAAGTCTTATGTGACCCTTTCAAAATAATTACAAATAACCGAGTTAAAGTGACATTTTGGGCCAGATCCGCTCTCAGGTGGCTCTTTTCAGGTTTTACGCTTTAACTTGCATTGAAAAATTAATGAAAATTTACAGGCTCCAACTTTTTTGTTTGTAAAGATACGAATACGATTAAATAAGCAAAATTGTAGTATTTGTTATTTCTGATTCATTGACGCGTATAGAAATTTGAAAAAATTACTGGTTGCGGAGTTACAGCCCTTTGACCCTTTGTTTTTTTATTTTTTCGTAACGCCCTGTATATATTTGTGATGATTGGATGTATCCAAGTGTTCTCTGTCTAAAAGTCTTATGTGACCCTTTCAAAATAATTACAAATAACCGAGTTAAAGGGACATTTTGGGCCAGATCCGCTCTTTTCAGATTTTACGTTTTAACTTGCATTGAAAAATTAATGAAAATTTACAGGCTCCAACTTTTTTGTTTGTAAAGATACGAATACGATTAAATAAGCAAAATTGTAGTATTTTTTATTTCTGATTCATTGACGCGTATAGAAATTTGAAAAAATTACTGGTTGCGAAGTTACAGCCCTTTGACACTTTGTTTTTTTATTTTTTCGTAACGCCCTGTATATATATGTGATGATTGGATGTATCCAAGTGTTCTCTATCTTAAAGTCTTATGTGACCCTTTCAAAATAATTACAAATAACCGAGTTAAAGGGACATTTTGGGCCAGATCCGCTCTCAGGTGGCTCTTTTCAGATTTTACGTTTTAACTTGCATTGAAAAATTAATGAAAATTTACAGGCTCCAACTTTTTTGTTTGTAAAGATACGAATACGATTAAATAAGCAAAATTGTAGTATTTTTTATTTCTGATTCATTGACGCGTATAGAAATTTGAAAAAATTACTGGTTGCGAAGTTACAGCCCTTTGACACTTTGTTTTTTTATTTTTTCGTAACGCCCTGTATATATTTGTGATGATTGGATGTATCCAAGTGTTCTCTATCTTAAAGTCTTATGTGACCCTTTCAAAATAATTACAAATAACCGAGTTAAAGGGACATTTTGGGCCAGATCCGCTCTCAGGTGGCTCTTTTCAGGTTTTACGTTTTAACTTGCATTGAAAAATTAATGAAAATTTACAGGCTCCAACTTTTTTGTTTGTAAAGATACGAATACGATTAAATAAGCAAAATTGTAGTATTTTTTATTTCTGATTCATTGACGCGTATAGAAATTTGAAAAAATTACTGGTTGCGGAGTTACAGCCCTTTGACCCTTTGTTTTTTTATTTTTTCGTAACGCCCTGTATATATTTGTGATGATTGGATGTATCCAAGTGTTCTCTATCTAAAAGTCTTATGTGACCCTTTCAAAATAATTACAAATAACCGAGTTAAAGGGACATTTTGGGCCAGATCCGCTCTTTTCAGATTTTACGTTTTAACTTGCATTGAAAAATTAATGAAAATTTACAGGCTCCAACTTTTTTGTTTGTAAAGATACGAATACGATTAAATAAGCAAAATTGTAGTATTTTTTATTTCTGATTCATTGACGCGTATAGAAATTTGAAAAAATTACTGGTTGCGAAGTTACAGCCCTTTGACACTTTGTTTTTTTATTTTTTCGTAACGCCCTGTATATATTTGTGATGATTGGATGTATCCAAGTGTTCTCTATCTTAAAGTCTTATGTGACCCTTTCAAAATAATTACAAATAACCGAGTTAAAGGGACATTTTGGGCCAGATCCGCTCTCAGGTGGCTCTTTTCAGATTTTACGTTTTAACTTGCATTGAAAAATTAATGAAAATTTACAGGCTCCAACTTTTCTGTTTGTAAAGATACGAATACGATTAAATAAGCAAAATTGTAGTATTTTTTATTTCTGATTCATTGACGCGTATAGAAATTTGAAAAAATTACTGGTTGCGGAGTTACAGCCCTTTGACCCTTTGTTTTTTTATTTTTTCGTAACGCCCTGTATATATTTGTGATGATTGGATGTATCCAAGTGTTCTCTATCTAAAAGTCTTATGTGACCCTTTCAAAATAATTACAAATAACCGAGTTAAAGGGACATTTTGGGCCAGATCCGCTCTCAGGTGGCTCTTTTCAGGTTTTACGCTTTAACTTGCATTGAAAAATTAATGAAAATTTACAGGCTCCAACTTTTTTGTTTGTAAAGATACGAATACGATTAAATAAGCAAAATTGTAGTATTTTTTATTTCTGATTCATTGACGCGTATAGAAATTTGAAAAAATTACTGGTTGCGAAGTTACAGCCCTTTGACACTTTGTTTTTTTATTTTTTCGTAACGCCCTGTATATATTTGTGATGATTGGATGTATCCAAGTGTTCTCTATCTTAAAGTCTTATGTGACCCTTTCAAAATAATTACAAATAACCGGGCTAAAGGGACATTTTGGGCCAGATCCGCTCTCAGGTGGCTCTTTTCAGATTTTACGTTTTAACTTGCATTGAAAAATTAATGAAAATTAACAGGCTCCAACTTTTCTGTTTGTAAAGATACGAATACGATTAAATAAGCAAAATTGTAGTATTTTTTATTTCTGATTCATTGACGCGTATAGAAATTTGAAAAAATTACTGGTTGCGGAGTTACAGCCCTTTGACCCTTAGTTTTTTTATTTTTTCGTAACGCCCTGTATATATTTTTGATGATTGGATGTATCCAAGTGTTCTCTATCTAAAAGTCTTATGTGACCCTTTCAAAATAATTACAAATAACCGAGTTAAAGGGACATTTTGGGCCAGATCCGCTCTTTTCAGATTTTACGTTTTAACTTGCATTGAAAAATTAATGAAAATTTACAGGCTCCAACTTTTTTGTTTGTAAAGATACGAATACGATTAAATAAGCAAAATTGTAGTATTTTTTATTTCTGATTCATTGACGCGTATAGAAATTTGAAAAAATTACTGGTTGCGAAGTTACAGCCCTTTGACACTTTGTTTTTTTATTTTTTCGTAACGCCCTGTATATATTTGTGATGATTGGATGTATCCAAGTGTTCTCTATCTTAAAGTCTTATGTGACCCTTTCAAAATAATTACAAATAACCGAGTTAAAGGGACATTTTGGGCCAGATCCGCTCTCAGGTGGCTCTTTTCAGGTTTTACGTTTTAACTTGCATTGAAAAATTAATGAAAATTTACAGGCTCCAACTTTTTTGTTTGTAAAGATACGAATACGATTAAATAAGCAAAATTGTAGTATTTTTTATTTCTGATTCATTGACGCGTATAGAAATTTGAAAAAATTACTGGTTGCGGAGTTACAGCCCTTTGACCCTTTGTTTTTTTATTTTTTCGTAACGCCCTGTATATATTTTTGATGATTGGATGTATCCAAGTGTTCTCTATCTAAAAGTCTTATGTGACCCTTTCAAAATAATTACAAATAACCGAGTTAAAGGGACATTTTGGGCCAGATCCGCTCTTTTCAGATTTTACGTTTTAACTTGCATTGAAAAATTAATGAAAATTTACAGGCTCCAACTTTTTTGTTTGTAAAGATACGAATACGATTAAATAAGCAAAATTGTAGTATTTTTTATTTCTGATTCATTGACGCGTATAGAAATTTGAAAAAATTACTGGTTGCGGAGTTACAGACCTTTGACCCTTTGTTTTTTTATTTTTTCGTAACGCCCTGTATATATTTTTGATGATTGGATGTATCCAAGTGTTCTCTATCTAAAAGTCTTATGTGACCCTTTCAAAATAATTACAAATAACCGAGTTAAAGGGACATTTTGGGCCAGATCCGCTCTTTTCAGATTTTACGTTTTAACTTGCATTGAAAAATTAATGAAAATTTACAGGCTCCAACTTTTTTGTTTGTAAAGATACGAATACGATTAAATAAGCAAAATTGTAGTATTTTTTATTTCTGATTCATTGACGCGTATAGAAATTTGAAAAAATTACTGGTTGCGGAGTTACAGACCTTTGACCCTTTGTTTTTTTATTTTTTCGTAACGCCCTGTATATATTTTTGATGATTGGATGTATCCAAGTGTTCTCTATCTAAAAGTCTTATGTGACCCTTTCAAAATAATTACAAATAACCGAGTTAAAGGGACATTTTGGGCCAGATCCGCTCTTTTCAGATTTTACGTTTTAACTTGCATTGAAAAATTAATGAAAATTTACAGGCTCCAACTTTTTTGTTTGTAAAGATACGAATACGATTAAATAAGCAAAATTGTAGTATTTTTTATTTCTGATTCATTGACGCGTATAGAAATTTGAAAAAATTACTGGTTGCGGAGTTACAGACCTTTGACCCTTTGTTTTTTTATTTTTTCGTAACGCCCTGTATATATTTTTGATGATTGGATGTATCCAAGTGTTCTCTATCTAAAAGTCTTATGTGACCCTTTCAAAATAATTACAAATAACCGAGTTAAAGGGACATTTTGGGCCAGATCCGCTCTTTTCAGATTTTACGTTTTAACTTGCATTGAAAAATTAATGAAAATTTACAGGCTCCAACTTTTTTGTTTGTAAAGATACGAATACGATTAAATAAGCAAAATTGTAGTATTTTTTATTTCTGATTCATTGACGCTTATAGAAATTTGAAAAAATTACTGGTTGCGGAGTTACAGCCCTTTGACCCTTTGTTTTTTTATTTTTTCGTAACGCCCTGTATATATTTGTGATGATTGGATGTATCCAAGTGTTCTCTATCTAAAAGTCTTATGTGACCCTTTCAAAATAATTACAAATAACCGAGTTAAAGGGACATTTTGGGCCAGATCCGCTCTTTTCAGATTTTACGTTTTAACTTGCATTGAAAAATTAATGAAAATTTACAGGCTCCAACTTTTTTGTTTGTAAAGATACGAATACGATTAAATAAGCAAAATTGTAGTATTTTTAATTTCTGATTCATTGACGCGTATAGAAATTTGAAAAAATTACTGGTTGCGGAGTTACAGCCCTTTGACCCTTTGTTTTTTTATTTTTTCGTAACGCCCTGTATATATTTTTGATGATTGCATGTATCCAAGTGTTCTCTATCTAAAAGTCTTATGTGACCCTTTCAAAATAATTACAAATAACCGAGTTAAAGGGACATTTTGGGCCAGATCCGCTCTCAGGTGGCTCTTTTCAGATTTTACGTTTTAACTTGCATTGAAAAATTAATGAAAATTTACAGGCTCCAACTTTTTTGTTTGTAAAGATACGAATACGATTAAATAAGCAAAATTGTAGTATTTTTTATTTCTGATTCATTGACGCGTATAGAAATTTGAAAAAATTACTGGTTGCGGAGTTACAGCCCTTTGACCCTTTGTTTTTTTATTTTTTCGTAACGCCCTGTATATATTTTTGATGATTGGATTTATCCAAGTGTTCTCTATCTAAAAGCCTTATGTGACCCTTTCAAAATAATTACAAATAACCGAGTTAAAGGGACATTTTGGGCCAGATCCGCTCTCAGGTGGCTCTTTTCAGATTTTACGTTTTAACTTGCATTGAAAAATTAATGAAAATTTACAGGCTCCAACTTTTTTGTTTGTAAAGATACGAATACGATTAAATAAGCAAAATTGTAGTATTTTTTATTTGTGATTCATTGACGCGTATAGAAATTTGAAAAAATTACTGGTTGCGGAGTTACAGCCCTTTGACCCTTTGTTTTTTTATTTTTTCGTAACGCCCAGTATATATTTGTGATGATTGGATGTATCCAAGTGTTCTCTATCTAAAAGTCTTATGTTACCCTTTCAAAATAATTACAAATAACCGAGTTAAAGGGACATTTTGGGCCAGATCCGCTCTTTTCAGATTTTACGTTTTAACTTGCATTGAAAAATTAATGAAAATTTACAGGCTCCAACTTTTTTGTTTGTAAAGATACGAATACGATTAAATAAGCAAAATTGTAGTATTTGTTATTTCTGATTCATTGACGCGTATAGAAATTTGAAAAAATTACTGGTTGCGGAGTTACAGCCCTTTGACCCTTTGTTTTTTTATTTTTTCGTAACGCCCTGTATATATTTGTGATGATTGGATGTATCCAAGTGTTCTCTATCTAAAAGTCTTATGTGACCCTTTCAAAATAATTACAAATAACCGAGTTAAAGGGACATTTTGGGCCAGATCCGCTCTCACGTGGCTCTTTTCAGGTTTTACGCTTTAACTTGCATTGAAAAATTAATGAAAATTTACAGGCTCCAACTTTTTTGTTTGTAAAGATACGAATACGATTAAATAAGCAAAATTGTAGTATTTTTTATTTCTGATTCATTGACGCGTATAGAAATTTGAAAAAATTACTGGTTGCGGAGTTACAGCGCTTTGACCCTTTGTTTTTTTATTTTTTCGTAACGCCCTGTATATATTTGTGATGATTGGATGTATCCAAGTGTTCTCTATCTAAAAGTCTTATGTGACCCTTTCAAAATAATTACAAATAACCGGGTTAAAGGGACATTTTGGGCCAGATCCGCTCTCAGGTGGCTCTTTTCAGGTTTTACGTTTTAACTTGCATTGAAAAATTAATGAAAATTTACAGGCTCCAACTTTTTTGTTTGTAAAGATACGAATACGATTAAATAAGCAAAATTGTAGTATTTTTTATTTCTGATTCATTGACGCGTATAGAAATTTGAAAAAATTACTGGTTGCGGAGTTACAGCGCTTTGACCCTTTGTTTTTTTATTTTTTCGTAACGCCCTGTATATATTTGTGATGATTGGATGTATCCAAGTGTTCTCTATCTAAAAGTCTTATGTGACCCTTTCAAAATAATTACAAATAACCGAGTTAAAGGGACATTTTGGGCCAGATCCGCTCTTTTCAGATTTTACGTTTTAACTTGCATTGAAAAATTAATGAAAATTTACAGGCTCCAACTTTTTTGTTTGTAAAGATACGAATACGATTAAATAAGCAAAATTGTAGTATTTTTTATTTCTGATTCATTGACGCGTATAGAAATTTGAAAAAATTACTGGTTGCGAAGTTACAGCCCTTAGACACTTTGTTTTTTTATTTTTTCGTAACGCCCTGTATATATTTGTGATGATTGGATGTATCCAAGTGTTCTCTATCTTAAAGTCTTATGTGACCCTTTCAAAATAATTACAAATAACCGAGTTAAAGGGACATTTTGGGCCAGATCCGCTCTCAGGTGGCTCTTTTCAGATTTTACGTTTTAACTTGCATTGAAAAATTAATGAAAATTTACAGGCTCCAACTTTTTTGTTTGTAAAGATACGAATACGATTAAATAAGCAAAATTGTAGTATTTTTTATTTCTGATTCATTGACGCGTATAGAAATTTGAAAAAATTACTGGTTGCGGAGTTACAGCCCTTTGACCCTTTGTTTCTTTATTTTTTCGTAACGCCCTGTATATATTTGTGATGATTGGATGTATCCAAGTGTTCTCTATCTAAAAGTCTTATGTGACCCTTTCAAAATAATTACAAATAACCGAGTTAAAGGGACATTTTGGGCCAGATCCGCTCTTTTCAGATTTTACGTTTTAACTTGCATTGAAAAATTAATGAAAATTTACAGGCTCCAACTTTTTTGTTTGTAAAGATACGAATACGATTAAATAAGCAAAATTGTAGTATTTTTTATTTCTGATTCATTGACGCGTATAGAAATTTGAAAAAATTACTGGTTGCGAAGTTACAGCCCTTTGACACTTTGTTTTTTTATTTTTTCGTAACGCCCTGTATATATTTGTGATGATTGGATGTATCCAAGTGTTCTCTATCTTAAAGTCTTATGTGACCCTTTCAAAATAATTACAAATAACCGAGTTAAAGGGACATTTTGGGCCAGATCCGCTCTCAGGTGGCTCTTTTCAGATTTTACGTTTTAACTTGCATTGAAAAATTAATGAAAATTTACAGGCTCCAACTTTTTTGTTTGTAAAGATACGAATACGATTAAATAAGCAAAATTGTAGTATTTTTTATTTCTGATTCATTGACGCGTATAGAAATTTGAAAAAATTACTGGTTGCGGAGTTACAGCCCTTTGACCCTTTGTTTTTTTATTTTTTCGTAACGCCCTGTATATATTTGTGATGATTGGATGTATCCAAGTGTTCTCTATCTAAAAGTCTTATGTGACCCTTTCAAAATAATTACAAATAACCGAGTTAAAGGGACATTTTGGGCCAGATCCGCTCTCAGGTGGCTCTTTTCAGGTTTTACGCTTTAACTTGCATTGAAAAATTAATGAAAATTTACAGGCTCCAACTTTTTTGTTTGTAAAGATACGAATACGATTAAATAAGCAAAATTGTAGTATTTTTTATTTCTGATTCATTGACGCGTATAGAAATTTGAAAAAATTACTGGTTGCGAAGTTACAGCCCTTTGACACTTTGTTTTTTTATTTTTTCGTAACGCCCTGTATATATTTGTGATGATTGGATGTATCCAAGTGTACTCTATCTAAAAGTCTTATGTGACCCTTTCAAAATAATTACAAATAACCGAGTTAAAGGGACATTTTGGGCCAGATCCGCTCTTTTCAGATTTTACGTTTTAACTTGCATTGAAAAATTAATGAAAATTTACAGGCTCCAACTTTTTTGTTTGTAAAGATACGAATACGATTAAATAAGCAAAATTGTAGTATTTTTTATTTCTGATTCATTGACGCTTATAGAAATTTGAAAAAATTACTGGTTGCGGAGTTACAGCCCTTTGACCCTTTGTTTTTTTATTTTTTCGTAACGCCCTGTATATATTTGTGATGATTGGATGTATCCAAGTGTTCTCTATCTAAAAGTCTTATGTGACCCTTTCAAAATAATTACAAATAACCGAGTTAAAGGGACATTTTGGGCCAGATCCGCTCTCAGGTGGCTCTTTTCAGATTTTACGTTTTAACTTGCATTGAAAAATTAATGAAAATTTACAGGCTCCAACTTTTTTGTTTGTAAAGATACGAATACGATTAAATAAGCAAAATTGTAGTATTTTTTATTTCTGATTCATTGACGCTTATAGAAATTTGAAAAAATTACTGGTTGCGGAGTTACAGCCCTTTGACCCTTTGTTTTTTTATTTTTTCGTAACGCCCTGTATATATTTGTGATGATTGGATGTATCCAAGTGTTCTCTATCTAAAAGTCTTATGTGACCCTTTCAAAATAATTACAAATAACCGAGTTAAAGGGACATTTTGGGCCAGATCCGCTCTTTTCAGATTTTACGTTTTAACTTGCATTGAAAAATTAATGAAAATTTACAGGCTCCAACTTTTTTGTTTGTAAAGATACGAATACGATTAAATAAGCAAAATTGTAGTATTTTTTATTTCTGATTCATTGACGCGTATAGAAATTTGAAAAAATTACTGGTTGCGGAGTTACAGCCTTTTGACACTTTGTTTTTTTATTTTTTCGTAACGCCCTGTATATATTTGTGATGATTGGATGTATCCAAGTGTTCTCTATCTAAAAGTCTTATGTGACCCTTTCAAAATAATTACAAATAACCGAGTTAAAGGGACATTTTAGGCCAGATCCGCTCTCAGGTGGCTCTTTTCAGATTTTACGTTTTAACTTGCATTGAAAAATTAATGAAAATTTACAGGCTCCAACTTTTTTGTTTGTAAAGATACGAATACGATTAAATAAGCAAAATTGTAGTATTTTTTATTTCTGATTCATTGACGCGTATAGAAATTTGAAAAAATTACTGGTTGCGGAGTTACAGCCCTTTGACCCTTTGTTTTTTTATTTTTTCGTAACGCCCTGTATATATTTTTGATGATTGGATTTATCCAAGTGTTCTCTATCTAAAAGTCTTATGTGACCCTTTCAAAATAATTACAAATAACCGAGTTAAAGGGACATTTTGGGCCAGATCCGCTCTCAGGTGGCTCTTTTCAGATTTTACGTTTTAACTTGCATTGAAAAATTAATGAAAATTTACAGGCTCCAACTTTTTTGTTTGTAAAGATACGAATACGATTAAATAAGCAAAATTGTAGTATTTTTTATTTCTGATTCATTGACGCGTATAGATATTTGAAAAAATTACTGGTTGCGGAGTTACAGCCCTTTGACCCTTTGTTTTTTTATTTTTTCGTAACGCCCTGTATATATTTGTGATGATTGGATGTATCCAAGTGTTCTCTATCTAAAAGTCTTATGTGACCCTTTCAAAATAATTACAAATAACCGAGTTAAAGGGACATTTTGGGCCAGATCCGCTCTTTTCAGATTTTACGTTTTAACTTGCATTGAAAAATTAATGAAAATTTACAGGCTCCAACTTTTTTGTTTGTAAAGATACGAATACGATTAAATAAGCAAAATTGTAGTATTTTTTATTTCTGATTCATTGACGCTTATAGAAATTTGAAAAAATTACTGGTTGCGGAGTTACAGCCCTTTGACCCTTTGTTTTTTTATTTTTTCGTAACGCCCTGTATATATTTGTGATGATTGGATGTATCCAAGTGTTCTCTATCTAAAAGTCTTATGTGACCCTTTCAAAATAATTACAAATAACCGAGTTAAAGGGACATTTTGGGCCAGATCCGCTCTTTTCAGATTTTACGTTTTAACTTGCATTGAAAAATTCATGAAAATTTACAGGCTCCAACTTTTTTGTTTGTAAAGATACGAATACGATTAAATAAGCAAAATTGTAGTATTTTTTATTTCTGATTCATTGAAGCTTATAGAAATTTGAAAAAATTACTGGTTGCGGAGTTACAGCCCTTTGACCCTTTGTTTTTTTATTTTTTCGTAACGCCCTGTATATATTTGTGATGATTGGATGTATCCAAGTGTTCTCTATCTAAAAGTCTTATGTGACCCTTTCAAAATAATTACAAATAACCGAGTTAAAGGGACATTTTGGGCCTGATCCGCTCTTTTCAGATTTTACGTTTTAACTTGCATTGAAAAATTCATGAAAATTTACAGGCTCCAACTTTTTTGTTTGTAAAGATACGAATACGATTAAATAAGCAAAATTGTAGTATTTTTTATTTCTGATTCATTGAAGCTTATAGAAATTTGAAAAAATTACTGGTTGCGGAGTTACAGCCCTTTGACCCTTTGTTTTTTTATTTTTTCGTAACGCCCTGTATATATTTGTGATGATTGGATGTATCCAAGTGTTCTCTATCTAAAAGTCTTATGTGACCCTTTCAAAATAATTACAAATAACCGAGATAAAGGGACATTTTGGGCCAGATCCGCTCTCAGGTGGCTCTTTTCAGATTTTACGTTTTAACTTGCATTGAAAAATTAATGAAAATTTACAGGCTCCAACTTTTTTGTTTGTAAAGATACGAATACGATTAAATAAGCAAAATTGTAGTATTTTTTATTTCTGATTCATTGACGCGTATAGAAATTTGAAAAAATTACTGGTTGCGGAGTTACAGCCCTTTGACCCTTTGTTTTTTTATTTTTCGTAACGCCCTGTATATATTTGTGATGATTGGATGTATCCAAGTGTTCTCTATCTAAAAGTCTTATGTGACCCTTTCAAAATAATTACAAATAACCGAGTTAAAGGGACATTTTGGGCCAGATCCGCTCTTTTCAGATTTTACGTTTTAACTTGCATTGAAAAATTAATGAAAATTTACAGGCTCCAACTTTTTTGTTTGTAAAGATACGAATACGATTAAATAAGCAAAATTGTAGTATTTTTTATTTCTGATTCACTGACGCTTATAGAAATTTGAAAAAATTACTGGTTGCGGAGTTACAGCCCGTTGACCCTTTGTTTTTTTATTTTTTCGTAACGCCCTGTATATATTTGTGATGATTGGATGTATCCAAGTGTTCTCTATCTAAAAGTCTTATGTGACCCTTTCAAAATAATTACAAATAACCGAGTTAAAGGGACATTTTGGGGCAGATCCGCTCTTTTCAGATTTTACGTTTTAACTTGCATTGAAAAATTAATGAAAATTTACAGGCTCCAACTTTTTTGTTTGTAAAGATACGAATACGATTAAATAAGCAAAATTGTAGTATTTTTTATTTCTGATTCATTGACGCTTATAGAAATTTGAAAAAATTACTGGTTGCGGAGTTACAGCCCTTTGACCCTTTGTTTTTTTATTTTTTCGTAACGCCCTGTATATATTTGTGATGATTGGATGTATCCAAGTGTTCTCTATCTAAAAGTCTTATGTGACCCTTTCAAAATAATTACAAATAACCGAGTTAAAGGGACATTTTGGGCCAGATCCGCTCTTTTCAGATTTTACGTTTTAACTTGCATTGAAAAATTCATGAAAATTTACAGGCTCCAACTTTTTTGTTTGTAAAGATACGAATACGATTAAATAAGCAAAATTGTAGTATTTTTTATTTCTGATTCATTGACGCGTATAGAAATTTGAAAAAATTACTGGTTGCGGAGTTACAGCCCTTTGACCCTTTGTTTTTTTATTTTTTCGTAACGCCCTGTATATATTTTTGATGATTGGATTTATCCAAGTGTTCTCTATCTAAAAGTCTTATGTGACCCTTTCAAAATAATTACAAATAACCGAGTTAAAGGGACATTTTGGGCCAGATCCGCTCTCAGGTGGCTCTTTTCAGATTTTACGTTTTAACTTGCATTGAAAAATTAATGAAAATTTACAGGCTCCAACTTTTTTGTTTGTAAAGATACGAATACGATTAAATAAGCAAAATTGTAGTATTTTTTATTTCTGATTCATTGACGCGTATAGAAATTTGAAAAAATTACTGGTTGCGGAGTTACAGCCCTTTGACCCTTTGTTTTTTTATTTTTTCGTAACGCCCTGTATATATTTGTGATGATTGGATGTATCCAAGTGTTCTCTATCTAAAAGTCTTATGTGACCCTTTCAAAATAATTACAAATAACCGAGTTAAAGGGACATTTTGGGCCAGATCCGCTCTTTTCAGATTTTACGTTTTAACTTGCATTGAAAAATTAATGAAAATTTACAGGCTCCAACTTTTTTGTTTGTAAAGATACGAATACGATTAAATAAGCAAAATTGTAGTATTTTTAATTTCTGATTCATTGACGCGTATAGAAATTTGAAAAAATTACTGGTTGCGGAGTTACAGCCCTTTGACCCTTTGTTTTTTTATTTTTTCGTAACGCCCTGTATATATTTGTGATGATTGGATGTATCCAAGTGTTCTCTATCTAAAAGTCTTATGTGACCCTTTCAAAATAATTACAAATAACCGAGTTAAAGGGACATTTTGGGCCAGATCCGCTCTCAGGTGGCTCTTTTCAGATTTTACGTTTTAACTTGCATTGAAAAATTAATGAAAATTTACAGGCTCCAACTTTTTTGTTTGTAAAGATACGAATACGATTAAATAAGCAAAATTGTAGTATTTTTTATTTCTGATTCATTGACGCGTATAGAAATTTGAAAATATTACTGGTTGCGGAGTTACAGCCCTTTGACACTTTGTTTTTTTATTTTTTCGTAACGCCCTGTATATATTTGTGATGATTGGATTTATCCAAGTGTTCTCTATCTAAAAGTCTTATGTGACCCTTTCAAAATAATTACAAATAACCGAGTTAAAGGGACATTTTGGGCCAGATCCGCTCTCAGGTGGCTCTTTTCAGATTTTACGTTTTAACTTGCATTGAAAAATTAATGAAAATTTACAGGCTCCAACTTTTTTGTTTGTAAAGATACGAATACGATTAAATAAGCAAAATTGTAGTATTTTTTATTTCTGATTCATTGACGCGTATAGAAATTTGAAAAAATTACTGGTTGCGGAGTTACAGCCCTTTGACCCTTTGTTTTTTTATTTTTTCGTAACGCCCTGTATATATTTGTGATGATTGGATGTATCCAAGTGTTCTCTATCTAAAAGTCTTATGTGACCCTTTCAAAATAATTACAAATAACCGAGTTAAAGGGACATTTTGGGCCAGATCCGCTCTTTTCAGATTTTACGTTTTAACTTGCATTGAAAAATTAATGAAAATTTACAGGCTCCAACTTTTTTGTTTGTAAAGATACGAATACGATTAAATAAGCAAAATTGTAGTATTTTTAATTTCTGATTCATTGACGCGTATAGAAATTTGAAAAAATTACTGGTTGCGGAGTTACAGCCCTTTGACCCTTTGTTTTTTTATTTTTTCGTAACGCCCTGTATATATTTGTGATGATTGGATGTATCCAAGTGTTCTCTATCTAAAAGTCTTATGTGACCCTTTCAAAATAATTACAAATAACCGAGTTAAAGGGACATTTTGGGCCAGATCCGCTCTCAGGTGGCTCTTTTCAGATTTTACGTTTTAACTTGCATTGAAAAATTAATGAAAATTTACAGGCTCCAACTTTTTTGTTTGTAAAGATACGAATACGATTAAATAAGCAAAATTGTAGTATTTTTTATTTCTGATTCATTGACGCTTATAGAAATTTGAAAAAATTACTGGTTGCGGAGTTACAGCCCTTTGACCCTTTGTTTTTTTATTTTTTCGTAACGCCCTGTATATATTTGTGATGATTGGATGTATCCAAGTGTTCTCTATCTAAAAGTCTTATGTGACCCTTTCAAAATAATTACAAATAACCGAGTTAAAGGGACATTTTGGGCCAGATCCGCTCTCAGGTGGCTCTTTTCAGATTTTACGTTTTAACTTGCATTGAAAAATTAATGAAAATTTACAGGCTCCAACTTTTTTGTTTGTAAAGATACGAATACGATTAAATAAGCAAAATTGTAGTATTTTTTATTTCTGATTCATTGACGCTTATAGAAATTTGAAAAAATTACTGGTTGCGGAGTTACAGCCCTTTGACCCTTTGTTTTTTTATTTTTTCGTAACGCCCTGTATATATTTGTGATGATTGGATGTATCCAAGTGTTCTCTATCTAAAAGTCTTATGTGACCCTTTCAAAATAATTACAAATAACCGAGTTAAAGGGACATTTTAGGCCAGATCCGCTCTCAGGTGGCTCTTTTCAGATTTTACGTTTTAACTTGCATTGAAAAATTAATGAAAATTTACAGGCTCCAACTTTTTTGTTTGTAAAGATACGAATACGATTAAATAAGCAAAATTGTAGTATTTTTTATTTCTGATTCATTGACGCGTATAGAAATTTGAAAAAATTACTGGTTGCGGAGTTACAGCCCTTTGACCCTTTGTTTTTTTATTTTTTCGTAACGCCCTGTATATATTTTTGATGATTGGATTTATCCAAGTGTTCTCTATCTAAAAGTCTTATGTGACCCTTTCAAAATAATTACAAATAACCGAGTTAAAGGGACATTTTGGGCCAGATCCGCTCTCAGGTGGCTCTTTTCAGATTTTACGTTTTAACTTGCATTGAAAAATTAATGAAAATTTACAGGCTCCAACTTTTTTGTTTGTAAAGATACGAATACGATTAAATAAGCAAAATTGTAGTATTTTTTATTTCTGATTCATTGACGCGTATAGATATTTGAAAAAATTACTGGTTGCGGAGTTACAGCCCTTTGACCCTTTGTTTTTTTATTTTTTCGTAACGCCCTGTATATATTTGTGATGATTGGATGTATCCAAGTGTTCTCTATCTAAAAGTCTTATGTGACCCTTTCAAAATAATTACAAATAACCGAGTTAAAGGGACATTTTGGGCCAGATCCGCTCTTTTCAGATTTTACGTTTTAACTTGCATTGAAAAATTAATGAAAATTTACAGGCTCCAACTTTTTTGTTTGTAAAGATACGAATACGATTAAATAAGCAAAATTGTAGTATTTTTTATTTCTGATTCATTGACGCTTATAGAAATTTGAAAAAATTACTGGTTGCGGAGTTACAGCCCTTTGACCCTTTGTTTTTTTATTTTTTCGTAACGCCCTGTATATATTTGTGATGATTGGATGTATCCAAGTGTTCTCTATCTAAAAGTCTTATGTGACCCTTTCAAAATAATTACAAATAACCGAGTTAAAGGGACATTTTGGGCCAGATCCGCTCTTTTCAGATTTTACGTTTTAACTTGCATTGAAAAATTCATGAAAATTTACAGGCTCCAACTTTTTTGTTTGTAAAGATACGAATACGATTAAATAAGCAAAATTGTAGTATTTTTTATTTCTGATTCATTGACGCTTATAGAAATTTGAAAAAATTACTGGTTGCGGAGTTACAGCCCTTTGACCCTTTGTTTTTTTATTTTTTCGTAACGCCCTGTATATATTTGTGATGATTGGATGTATCCAAGTGTTCTCTATCTAAAAGTCTTATGTGACCCTTTCAAAATAATTACAAATAACCGAGTTAAAGGGACATTTTGGGCCTGATCCGCTCTTTTCAGATTTTACGTTTTAACTTGCATTGAAAAATTCATGAAAATTTACAGGCTCCAACTTTTTTGTTTGTAAAGATACGAATACGATTAAATAAGCAAAATTGTAGTATTTTTTATTTCTGATTCATTGACGCTTATAGAAATTTGAAAAAATTACTGGTTGCGGAGTTACAGCCCTTTGACCCTTTGTTTTTTTATTTTTTCGTAACGCCCTGTATATATTTGTGATGATTGGATGTATCCAAGTGTTCTCTATCTAAAAGTCTTATGTGACCCTTTCAAAATAATTACAAATAACCGAGATAAAGGGACATTTTGGGCCAGATCCGCTCTCAGGTGGCTCTTTTCAGATTTTACGTTTTAACTTGCATTGAAAAATTAATGAAAATTTACAGGCTCCAACTTTTTTGTTTGTAAAGATACGAATACGATTAAATAAGCAAAATTGTAGTATTTTTTATTTCTGATTCATTGACGCGTATAGAAATTTGAAAAAATTACTGGTTGCGGAGTTACAGCCCTTTGACCCTTTGTTTTTTTATTTTTCGTAACGCCCTGTATATATTTGTGATGATTGGATGTATCCAAGTGTTCTCTATCTAAAAGTCTTATGTGACCCTTTCAAAATAATTACAAATAACCGAGTTAAAGGGACATTTTGGGCCAGATCCGCTCTTTTCAGATTTTACGTTTTAACTTGCATTGAAAAATTAATGAAAATTTACAGGCTCCAACTTTTTTGTTTGTAAAGATACGAATACGATTAAATAAGCAAAATTGTAGTATTTTTTATTTCTGATTCACTGACGCTTATAGAAATTTGAAAAAATTACTGGTTGCGGAGTTACAGCCCTTTGACCCTTTGTTTTTTTATTTTTTCGTAACGCCCTGTATATATTTGTGATGATTGGATGTATCCAAGTGTTCTCTATCTAAAAGTCTTATGTGACCCTTTCAAAATAATTACAAATAACCGAGTTAAAGGGACATTTTGGGGCAGATCCGCTCTTTTCAGATTTTACGTTTTAACTTGCATTGAAAAATTAATGAAAATTTACAGGCTCCAACTTTTTTGTTTGTAAAGATACGAATACGATTAAATAAGCAAAATTGTAGTATTTTTTATTTCTGATTCATTGACGCTTATAGAAATTTGAAAAAATTACTGGTTGCGGAGTTACAGCCCTTTGACCCTTTGTTTTTTTATTTTTTCGTAACGCCCTGTATATATTTGTGATGATTGGATGTATCCAAGTGTTCTCTATCTAAAAGTCTTATGTGACCCTTTCAAAATAATTACAAATAACCGAGTTAAAGGGACATTTTGGGCCAGATCCGCTCTTTTCAGATTTTACGTTTTAACTTGCATTGAAAAATTCATGAAAATTTACAGGCTCCAACTTTTTTGTTTGTAAAGATACGAATACGATTAAATAAGCAAAATTGTAGTATTTTTTATTTCTGATTCATTGACGCGTATAGAAATTTGAAAAAATTACTGGTTGCGGAGTTACAGCCCTTTGACCCTTTGTTTTTTTATTTTTTCGTAACGCCCTGTATATATTTTTGATGATTGGATTTATCCAAGTGTTCTCTATCTAAAAGTCTTATGTGACCCTTTCAAAATAATTACAAATAACCGAGTTAAAGGGACATTTTGGGCCAGATCCGCTCTCAGGTGGCTCTTTTCAGATTTTACGTTTTAACTTGCATTGAAAAATTAATGAAAATTTACAGGCTCCAACTTTTTTGTTTGTAAAGATACGAATACGATTAAATAAGCAAAATTGTAGTATTTTTTATTTCTGATTCATTGACGCGTATAGAAATTTGAAAAAATTACTGGTTGCGGAGTTACAGCCCTTTGACCCTTTGTTTTTTTATTTTTTCGTAACGCCCTGTATATATTTGTGATGATTGGATGTATCCAAGTGTTCTCTATCTAAAAGTCTTATGTGACCCTTTCAAAATAATTACAAATAACCGAGTTAAAGGGACATTTTGGGCCAGATCCGCTCTTTTCAGATTTTACGTTTTAACTTGCATTGAAAAATTAATGAAAATTTACAGGCTCCAACTTTTTTGTTTGTAAAGATACGAATACGATTAAATAAGCAAAATTGTAGTATTTTTAATTTCTGATTCATTGACGCGTATAGAAATTTGAAAAAATTACTGGTTGCGGAGTTACAGCCCTTTGACCCTTTGTTTTTTTATTTTTTCGTAACGCCCTGTATATATTTGTGATGATTGGATGTATCCAAGTGTTCTCTATCTAAAAGTCTTATGTGACCCTTTCAAAATAATTACAAATAACCGAGTTAAAGGGACATTTTGGGCCAGATCCGCTCTCAGGTGGCTCTTTTCAGATTTTACGTTTTAACTTGCATTGAAAAATTAATGAAAATTTACAGGCTCCAACTTTTTTGTTTGTAAAGATACGAATACGATTAAATAAGCAAAATTGTAGTATTTTTTATTTCTGATTCATTGACGCGTATAGAAATTTGAAAAAATTACTGGTTGCGGAGTTACAGCCCTTTGACCCTTTGTTTTTTTATTTTTTCGTAACGCCCTGTATATATTTGTGATGATTGGATGTATCCAAGTGTTCTCTATCTAAAAGTCTTATGTGACCCTTTCAAAATAATTACAAATAACCGAGTTAAAGGGACATTTTGGGCCAGATCCGCTCTTTTCAGATTTTACGTTTTAACTTGCATTGAAAAATTAATGAAAATTTACAGGCTCCAACTTTTTTGTTTGTAAAGATACGAATACGATTAAATAAGCAAAATTGTAGTATTTTTTATTTCTGATTCATTGACGCGTATAGAAATTTGAAAAAATTACTGGTTGCGAAGTTACAGCCCTTTGACACTTTGTTTTTTTATTTTTTCGTAACGCCCTGTATATATTTGTGATGATTGGATGTATCCAAGTGTTCTCTATCTTAAAGTCTTATGTGACCCTTTCAAAATAATTACAAATAACCGAGTTAAAGGGACATTTTGGGCCAGATCCGCTCTCAGGTGGCTCTTTTCAGATTTTACGTTTTAACTTGCATTGAAAAATTAATGAAAATTTACAGGCTCCAACTTTTTTGTTTGTAAAGATACGAATACGATTAAATAAGCAAAATTGTAGTATTTTTTATTTCTGATTCATTGACGCGTATAGAAATTTGAAAAAATTACTGGTTGCGGAGTTACAGCCCTTTGACCCTTTGTTTTTTTATTTTTTCGTAACGCCCTGTATATATTTGTGATGATTGGATGTATCCAAGTGTTCTCTATCTAAAAGTCTTATGTGACCCTTTCAAAATAATTACAAATAACCGAGTTAAAGGGACATTTTGGGCCAGATCCGCTCTCAGGTGGCTCTTTTCAGGTTTTACGCTTTAACTTGCATTGAAAAATTAATGAAAATTTACAGGCTCCAACTTTTTTGTTTGTAAAGATACGAATACGATTAAATAAGCAAAATTGTAGTATTTTTTATTTCTGATTCATTGACGCGTATAGAAATTTGAAAAAATTACTGGTTGCGAAGTTACAGCCCTTTGACACTTTGTTTTTTTATTTTTTCGTAACGCCCTGTATATATTTGTGATGATTGGATGTATCCAAGTGTACTCTATCTAAAAGTCTTATGTGACCCTTTCAAAATAATTACAAATAACCGAGTTAAAGGGACATTTTGGGCCAGATCCGCTCTTTTCAGATTTTACGTTTTAACTTGCATTGAAAAATTAATGAAAATTTACAGGCTCCAACTTTTTTGTTTGTAAAGATACGAATACGATTAAATAAGCAAAATTGTAGTATTTTTTATTTCTGATTCATTGACGCTTATAGAAATTTGAAAAAATTACTGGTTGCGGAGTTACAGCCCTTTGACCCTTTGTTTTTTTATTTTTTCGTAACGCCCTGTATATATTTGTGATGATTGGATGTATCCAAGTGTTCTCTATCTAAAAGTCTTATGTGACCCTTTCAAAATAATTACAAATAACCGAGTTAAAGGGACATTTTGGGCCAGATCCGCTCTCAGGTGGCTCTTTTCAGATTTTACGTTTTAACTTGCATTGAAAAATTAATGAAAATTTACAGGCTCCAACTTTTTTGTTTGTAAAGATACGAATACGATTAAATAAGCAAAATTGTAGTATTTTTTATTTCTGATTCATTGACGCTTATAGAAATTTGAAAAAATTACTGGTTGCGGAGTTACAGCCCTTTGACCCTTTGTTTTTTTATTTTTTCGTAACGCCCTGTATATATTTGTGATGATTGGATGTATCCAAGTGTTCTCTATCTAAAAGTCTTATGTGACCCTTTCAAAATAATTACAAATAACCGAGTTAAAGGGACATTTTGGGCCAGATCCGCTCTTTTCAGATTTTACGTTTTAACTTGCATTGAAAAATTAATGAAAATTTACAGGCTCCAACTTTTTTGTTTGTAAAGATACGAATACGATTAAATAAGCAAAATTGTAGTATTTTTTATTTCTGATTCATTGACGCGTATAGAAATTTGAAAAAATTACTGGTTGCGGAGTTACAGCCTTTTGACACTTTGTTTTTTTATTTTTTCGTAACGCCCTGTATATATTTGTGATGATTGGATGTATCCAAGTGTTCTCTATCTAAAAGTCTTATGTGACCCTTTCAAAATAATTACAAATAACCGAGTTAAAGGGACATTTTAGGCCAGATCCGCTCTCAGGTGGCTCTTTTCAGATTTTACGTTTTAACTTGCATTGAAAAATTAATGAAAATTTACAGGCTCCAACTTTTTTGTTTGTAAAGATACGAATACGATTAAATAAGCAAAATTGTAGTATTTTTTATTTCTGATTCATTGACGCGTATAGAAATTTGAAAAAATTACTGGTTGCGGAGTTACAGCCCTTTGACCCTTTGTTTTTTTATTTTTTCGTAACGCCCTGTATATATTTTTGATGATTGGATTTATCCAAGTGTTCTCTATCTAAAAGTCTTATGTGACCCTTTCAAAATAATTACAAATAACCGAGTTAAAGGGACATTTTGGGCCAGATCCGCTCTCAGGTGGCTCTTTTCAGATTTTACGTTTTAACTTGCATTGAAAAATTAATGAAAATTTACAGGCTCCAACTTTTTTGTTTGTAAAGATACGAATACGATTAAATAAGCAAAATTGTAGTATTTTTTATTTCTGATTCATTGACGCGTATAGATATTTGAAAAAATTACTGGTTGCGGAGTTACAGCCCTTTGACCCTTTGTTTTTTTATTTTTTCGTAACGCCCTGTATATATTTGTAATGATTGGATGTATCCAAGTGTTCTCTATCTAAAAGTCTTATGTGACCCTTTCAAAATAATTACAAATAACCGAGTTAAAGGGACATTTTGGGCCAGATCCGCTCTTTTCAGATTTTACGTTTTAACTTGCATTGAAAAATTAATGAAAATTTACAGGCTCCAACTTTTTTGTTTGTAAAGATACGAATACGATTAAATAAGCAAAATTGTAGTATTTTTTATTTCTGATTCATTGACGCTTATAGAAATTTGAAAAAATTACTGGTTGCGGAGTTACAGCCCTTTGACCCTTTGTTTTTTTATTTTTTCGTAACGCCCTGTATATATTTGTGATGATTGGATGTATCCAAATGTTCTCTATCTAAAAGTCTTATGTGACCCTTTCAAAATAATTACAAATAACCGAGTTAAAGGGACATTTTGGGCCAGATCCGCTCTTTTCAGATTTTACGTTTTAACTTGCATTGAAAAATTCATGAAAATTTACAGGCTCCAACTTTTTTGTTTGTAAAGATACGAATACGATTAAATAAGCAAAATTGTAGTATTTTTTATTTCTGATTCATTGACGCTTATAGAAATTTGAAAAAATTACTGGTTGCGGAGTTACAGCCCTTTGACCCTTTGTTTTTTTATTTTTTCGTAACGCCCTGTATATATTTGTGATGATTGGATGTATCCAAGTGTTCTCTATCTAAAAGTCTTATGTGACCCTTTCAAAATAATTACAAATAACCGAGTTAAAGGGACATTTTGGGCCTGATCCGCTCTTTTCAGATTTTACGTTTTAACTTGCATTGAAAAATTCATGAAAATTTACAGGCTCCAACTTTTTTGTTTGTAAAGATACGAATACGATTAAATAAGCAAAATTGTAGTATTTTTTATTTCTGATTCATTGACGCTTATAGAAATTTGAAAAAATTACTGGTTGCGGAGTTACAGCCCTTTGACCCTTTGTTTTTTTATTTTTTCGTAACGCCCTGTATATATTTGTGATGATTGGATGTATCCAAGTGTTCTCTATCTAAAAGTCTTATGTGACCCTTTCAAAATAATTACAAATAACCGAGATAAAGGGACATTTTGGGCCAGATCCGCTCTCAGGTGGCTCTTTTCAGATTTTACGTTTTAACTTGCATTGAAAAATTAATGAAAATTTACAGGCTCCAACTTTTTTGTTTGTAAAGATACGAATACGATTAAATAAGCAAAATTGTAGTATTTTTTATTTCTGATTCATTGACGCGTATAGAAATTTGAAAAAATTACTGGTTGCGGAGTTACAGCCCTTTGACCCTTTGTTTTTTTATTTTTCGTAACGCCCTGTATATATTTGTGATGATTGGATGTATCCAAGTGTTCTCTATCTAAAAGTCTTATGTGACCCTTTCAAAATAATTACAAATAACCGAGTTAAAGGGACATTTTGGGCCAGATCCGCTCTTTTCAGATTTTACGTTTTAACTTGCATTGAAAAATTAATGAAAATTTACAGGCTCCAACTTTTTTGTTTGTAAAGATACGAATACGATTAAATAAGCAAAATTGTAGTATTTTTTATTTCTGATTCACTGACGCTTATAGAAATTTGAAAAAATTACTGGTTGCGGAGTTACAGCCCTTTGACCCTTTGTTTTTTTATTTTTTCGTAACGCCCTGTATATATTTGTGATGATTGGATGTATCCAAGTGTTCTCTATCTAAAAGTCTTATGTGACCCTTTCAAAATAATTACAAATAACCGAGTTAAAGGGACATTTTGGGGCAGATCCGCTCTTTTCAGATTTTACGTTTTAACTTGCATTGAAAAATTAATGAAAATTTACAGGCTCCAACTTTTTTGTTTGTAAAGATACGAATACGATTAAATAAGCAAAATTGTAGTATTTTTTATTTCTGATTCATTGACGCTTATAGAAATTTGAAAAAATTACTGGTTGCGGAGTTACAGCCCTTTGACCCTTTGTTTTTTTATTTTTTCGTAACGCCCTGTATATATTTGTGATGATTGGATGTATCCAAGTGTTCTCTATCTAAAAGTCTTATGTGACCCTTTCAAAATAATTACAAATAACCGAGTTAAAGGGACATTTTGGGCCAGATCCGCTCTTTTCAGATTTTACGTTTTAACTTGCATTGAAAAATTCATGAAAATTTACAGGCTCCAACTTTTTTGTTTGTAAAGATACGAATACGATTAAATAAGCAAAATTGTAGTATTTTTTATTTCTGATTCATTGACGCGTATAGAAATTTGAAAAAATTACTGGTTGCGGAGTTACAGCCCTTTGACCCTTTGTTTTTTTATTTTTTCGTAACGCCCTGTATATATTTTTGATGATTGGATTTATCCAAGTGTTCTCTATCTAAAAGTCTTATGTGACCCTTTCAAAATAATTACAAATAACCGAGTTAAAGGGACATTTTGGGCCAGATCCGCTCTCAGGTGGCTCTTTTCAGATTTTACGTTTTAACTTGCATTGAAAAATTAATGAAAATTTACAGGCTCCAACTTTTTTGTTTGTAAAGATACGAATACGATTAAATAAGCAAAATTGTAGTATTTTTTATTTCTGATTCATTGACGCGTATAGAAATTTGAAAAAATTACTGGTTGCGGAGTTACAGCCCTTTGACCCTTTGTTTTTTTATTTTTTCGTAACGCCCTGTATATATTTGTGATGATTGGATGTATCCAAGTGTTCTCTATCTAAAAGTCTTATGTGACCCTTTCAAAATAATTACAAATAACCGAGTTAAAGGGACATTTTGGGCCAGATCCGCTCTTTTCAGATTTTACGTTTTAACTTGCATTGAAAAATTAATGAAAATTTACAGGCTCCAACTTTTTTGTTTGTAAAGATACGAATACGATTAAATAAGCAAAATTGTAGTATTTTTAATTTCTGATTCATTGACGCGTATAGAAATTTGAAAAAATTACTGGTTGCGGAGTTACAGCCCTTTGACCCTTTGTTTTTTTATTTTTTCGTAACGCCCTGTATATATTTGTGATGATTGGATGTATCCAAGTGTTCTCTATCTAAAAGTCTTATGTGACCCTTTCAAAATAATTACAAATAACCGAGTT
This sequence comes from Hemicrepidius hirtus, assembly GCA_963082805.1. NCBI lineage: Eukaryota > Metazoa > Arthropoda > Insecta > Coleoptera > Elateridae > Hemicrepidius > Hemicrepidius hirtus. The sequence goes on from OY720161.1 coordinate 10,982,500, forward strand.
AAAGGGATATTTTGGGCCAGATCCGCTCTCAGGTGGCTCTTTTCAGATTTTACGTTTTAACTTGCATTGAAAAATTAATGAAAATTTACAGGCTCCAACTTTTTTGTTTGTAAAGATACGAATACGATTAAATAAGCAAAATTGTAGTATTTTTTATTTCTGATTCATTGACGCGTATAGAAATTTGAAAATATTACTGGTTGCGGAGTTACAGCCCTTTGACACTTTGTTTTTTTATTTTTTCGTAACGCCCTGTATATATTTGTGATGATTGGATTTATCCAAGTGTTCTCTATCTAAAAGTCTTATGTGACCCTTTCAAAATAATTACAAATAACCGAGTTAAAGGGACATTTTGGGCCAGATCCGCTCTCAGGTGGCTCTTTTCAGATTTTACGTTTTAACTTGCATTGAAAAATTAATGAAAATTTACAGGCTCCAACTTTTTTGTTTGTAAAGATACGAATACGATTAAATAAGCAAAATTGTAGTATTTTTTATTTCTGATTCATTGACGCGTATAGAAATTTGAAAAAATTACTGGTTGCGGAGTTACAGCCCTTTGACCCTTTGTTTTTTTATTTTTTCGTAACGCCCTGTATATATTTGTGATGATTGGATGTATCCAAGTGTTCTCTATCTAAAAGTCTTATGTGACCCTTTCAAAATAATTACAAATAACCGAGTTAAAGGGACATTTTGGGCCAGATCCGCTCTCAGGTGGCTCTTTTCAGATTTTACGTTTTAACTTGCATTGAAAAATTAATGAAAATTTACAGGCTCCAACTTTTTTGTTTGTAAAGATACGAATACGATTAAATAAGCAAAATTGTAGTATTTTTTATTTCTGATTCATTGACGCTTATAGAAATTTGAAAAAATTACTGGTTGCGGAGTTACAGCCCTTTGACCCTTTGTTTTTTTATTTTTTCGTAACGCCCTGTATATATTTGTGATGATTGGATGTATCCAAGTGTTCTCTATCTAAAAGTCTTATGTGACCCTTTCAAAATAATTACAAATAACCGAGTTAAAGGGACATTTTGGGCCAGATCCGCTCTCAGGTGGCTCTTTTCAGATTTTACGTTTTAACTTGCATTGAAAAATTAATGAAAATTTACAGGCTCCAACTTTTTTGTTTGTAAAGATACGAATACGATTAAATAAGCAAAATTGTAGTATTTTTTATTTCTGATTCATTGACGCTTATAGAAATTTGAAAAAATTACTGGTTGCGGAGTTACAGCCCTTTGACCCTTTGTTTTTTTATTTTTTCGTAACGCCCTGTATATATTTGTGATGATTGGATGTATCCAAGTGTTCTCTATCTAAAAGTCTTATGTGACCCTTTCAAAATAATTACAAATAACCGAGTTAAAGGGACATTTTAGGCCAGATCCGCTCTCAGGTGGCTCTTTTCAGATTTTACGTTTTAACTTGCATTGAAAAATTAATGAAAATTTACAGGCTCCAACTTTTTTGTTTGTAAAGATACGAATACGATTAAATAAGCAAAATTGTAGTATTTTTTATTTCTGATTCATTGACGCGTATAGAAATTTGAAAAAATTACTGGTTGCGGAGTTACAGCCCTTTGACCCTTTGTTTTTTTATTTTTTCGTAACGCCCTGTATATATTTTTGATGATTGGATTTATCCAAGTGTTCTCTATCTAAAAGTCTTATGTGACCCTTTCAAAATAATTACAAATAACCGAGTTAAAGGGACATTTTGGGCCAGATCCGCTCTCAGGTGGCTCTTTTCAGATTTTACGTTTTAACTTGCATTGAAAAATTAATGAAAATTTACAGGCTCCAACTTTTTTGTTTGTAAAGATACGAATACGATTAAATAAGCAAAATTGTAGTATTTTTTATTTCTGATTCATTGACGCGTATAGATATTTGAAAAAATTACTGGTTGCGGAGTTACAGCCCTTTGACCCTTTGTTTTTTTATTTTTTCGTAACGCCCTGTATATATTTGTGATGATTGGATGTATCCAAGTGTTCTCTATCTAAAAGTCTTATGTGACCCTTTCAAAATAATTACAAATAACCGAGTTAAAGGGACATTTTGGGCCAGATCCGCTCTTTTCAGATTTTACGTTTTAACTTGCATTGAAAAATTAATGAAAATTTACAGGCTCCAACTTTTTTGTTTGTAAAGATACGAATACGATTAAATAAGCAAAATTGTAGTATTTTTTATTTCTGATTCATTGACGCTTATAGAAATTTGAAAAAATTACTGGTTGCGGAGTTACAGCCCTTTGACCCTTTGTTTTTTTATTTTTTCGTAACGCCCTGTATATATTTGTGATGATTGGATGTATCCAAGTGTTCTCTATCTAAAAGTCTTATGTGACCCTTTCAAAATAATTACAAATAACCGAGTTAAAGGGACATTTTGGGCCAGATCCGCTCTTTTCAGATTTTACGTTTTAACTTGCATTGAAAAATTCTTGAAAATTTACAGGCTCCAACTTTTTTGTTTGTAAAGATACGAATACGATTAAATAAGCAAAATTGTAGTATTTTTTATTTCTGATTCATTGACGCTTATAGAAATTTGAAAAAATTACTGGTTGCGGAGTTACAGCCCTTTGACCCTTTGTTTTTTTATTTTTTCGTAACGCCCTGTATATATTTGTGATGATTGGATGTATCCAAGTGTTCTCTATCTAAAAGTCTTATGTGACCCTTTCAAAATAATTACAAATAACCGAGTTAAAGGGACATTTTGGGCCTGATCCGCTCTTTTCAGATTTTACGTTTTAACTTGCATTGAAAAATTCATGAAAATTTACAGGCTCCAACTTTTTTGTTTGTAAAGATACGAATACGATTAAATAAGCAAAATTGTAGTATTTTTTATTTCTGATTCATTGACGCTTATAGAAATTTGAAAAAATTACTGGTTGCGGAGTTACAGCCCTTTGACCCTTTGTTTTTTTATTTTTTCGTAACGCCCTGTATATATTTGTGATGATTGGATGTATCCAAGTGTTCTCTATCTAAAAGTCTTATGTGACCCTTCCAAAATAATTACAAATAACCGAGATAAAGGGACATTTTGGGCCAGATCCGCTCTCAGGTGGCTCTTTTCAGATTTTACGTTTTAACTTGCATTGAAAAATTAATGAAAATTTACAGGCTCCAACTTTTTTGTTTGTAAAGATACGAATACGATTAAATAAGCAAAATTGTAGTATTTTTTATTTCTGATTCATTGACGCGTATAGAAATTTGAAAAAATTACTGGTTGCGGAGTTACAGCCCTTTGACCCTTTGTTTTTTTATTTTTCGTAACGCCCTGTATATATTTGTGATGATTGGATGTATCCAAGTGTTCTCTATCTAAAAGTCTTATGTGACCCTTTCAAAATAATTACAAATAACCGAGTTAAAGGGACATTTTGGGCCAGATCCGCTCTTTTCAGATTTTACGTTTTAACTTGCATTGAAAAATTAATGAAAATTTACAGGCTCCAACTTTTTTGTTTGTAAAGATACGAATACGATTAAATAAGCAAAATTGTAGTATTTTTTATTTCTGATTCACTGACGCTTATAGAAATTTGAAAAAATTACTGGTTGCGGAGTTACAGCCCTTTGACCCTTTGTTTTTTTATTTTTTCGTAACGCCCTGTATATATTTGTGATGATTGGATGTATCCAAGTGTTCTCTATCTAAAAGTCTTATGTGACCCTTTCAAAATAATTACAAATAACCGAGTTAAAGGGACATTTTGGGGCAGATCCGCTCTTTTCAGATTTTACGTTTTAACTTGCATTGAAAAATTAATGAAAATTTACAGGCTCCAACTTTTTTGTTTGTAAAGATACGAATACGATTAAATAAGCAAAATTGTAGTATTTTTTATTTCTGATTCATTGACGCTTATAGAAATTTGAAAAAATTACTGGTTGCGGAGTTACAGCCCTTTGACCCTTTGTTTTTTTATTTTTTCGTAACGCCCTGTATATATTTGTGATGATTGGATGTATCCAAGTGTTCTCTATCTAAAAGTCTTATGTGACCCTTTCAAAATAATTACAAATAACCGAGTTAAAGGGACATTTTGGGCCAGATCCGCTCTTTTCAGATTTTACGTTTTAACTTGCATTGAAAAATTCATGAAAATTTACAGGCTCCAACTTTTTTGTTTGTAAAGATACGAATACGATTAAATAAGCAAAATTGTAGTATTTTTTATTTCTGATTCATTGACGCGTATAGAAATTTGAAAAAATTACTGGTTGCGGAGTTACAGCCCTTTGACCCTTTGTTTTTTTATTTTTTCGTAACGCCCTGTATATATTTTTGATGATTGGATTTATCCAAGTGTTCTCTATCTAAAAGTCTTATGTGACCCTTTCAAAATAATTACAAATAACCGAGTTAAAGGGACATTTTGGGCCAGATCCGCTCTCAGGTGGCTCTTTTCAGATTTTACGTTTTAACTTGCATTGAAAAATTAATGAAAATTTACAGGCTCCAACTTTTTTGTTTGTAAAGATACGAATACGATTAAATAAGCAAAATTGTAGTATTTTTTATTTCTGATTCATTGACGCGTATATAAATTTGAAAAAATTACTGGTTGCGGAGTTACAGCCCTTTGACCCTTTGTTTTTTTATTTTTTCGTAACGCCCTGTATATATTTGTGATGATTGGATGTATCCAAGTGTTCTCTATCTAAAAGTCTTATGTGACCCTTTCAAAATAATTACAAATAACCGAGTTAAAGGGACATTTTGGGCCAGATCCGCTCTTTTCAGATTTTACGTTTTAACTTGCATTGAAAAATTAATGAAAATTTACAGGCTCCAACTTTTTTGTTTGTAAAGATACGAATACGATTAAATAAGCAAAATTGTAGTATTTTTAATTTCTGATTCATTGACGCGTATAGAAATTTGAAAAAATTACTGGTTGCGGAGTTACAGCCCTTTGACCCTTTGTTTTTTTATTTTTTCGTAACGCCCTGTATATATTTGTGATGATTGGATGTATCCAAGTGTTCTCTATCTAAAAGTCTTATGTGACCCTTTCAAAATAATTACAAATAACCGAGTTAAAGGGACATTTTGGGCCAGATCCGCTCTCAGGTGGCTCTTTTCAGATTTTACGTTTTAACTTGCATTGAAAAATTAATGAAAATTTACAGGCTCCAACTTTTTTGTTTGTAAAGATACGAATACGATTAAATAAGCAAAATTGTAGTATTTTTTATTTCTGATTCATTGACGCGTATAGAAATTTGAAAATATTACTGGTTGCGGAGTTACAGCCCTTTGACACTTTGTTTTTTTATTTTTTCGTAACGCCCTGTATATATTTGTGATGATTGGATTTATCCAAGTGTTCTCTATCTAAAAGTCTTATGTGACCCTTTCAAAATAATTACAAATAACCGAGTTAAAGGGACATTTTGGGCCAGATCCGCTCTCAGGTGGCTCTTTTCAGATTTTACGTTTTAACTTGCATTGAAAAATTAATGAAAATTTACAGGCTCCAACTTTTTTGTTTGTAAAGATACGAATACGATTAAATAAGCAAAATTGTAGTATTTTTTATTTCTGATTCATTGACGCGTATAGAAATTTGAAAAAATTACTGGTTGCGGAGTTACAGCCCTTTGACCCTTTGTTTTTTTATTTTTTCGTAACGCCCTGTATATATTTGTGATGATTGGATGTATCCAAGTGTTCTCTATCTAAAAGTCTTATGTGACCCTTTCAAAATAATTACAAATAACCGAGTTAAAGGGACATTTTGGGCCAGATCCGCTCTTTTCAGATTTTACGTTTTAACTTGCATTGAAAAATTAATGAAAATTTACAGGCTCCAACTTTTTTGTTTGTAAAGATACGAATACGATTAAATAGGCAAAATTGTAGTATTTTTAATTTCTGATTCATTGACGCGTATAGAAATTTGAAAAAATTACTGGTTGCGGAGTTACAGCCCTTTGACCCTTTGTTTTTTTATTTTTTCGTAACGCCCTGTATATATTTGTGATGATTGGATGTATCCAAGTGTTCTCTATCTAAAAGTCTTATGTGACCCTTTCAAAATAATTACAAATAACCGAGTTAAAGGGACATTTTGGGCCAGATCCGCTCTCAGGTGGCTCTTTTCAGATTTTACGTTTTAACTTGCATTGAAAAATTAATGAAAATTTACAGGCTCCAACTTTTTTGTTTGTAAAGATACGAATACGATTAAATAAGCAAAATTGTAGTATTTTTTATTTCTGATTCATTGACGCGTATAGAAATTTGAAAAAATTACTGGTTGCGGAGTTACAGCCCTTTGACCCTTTGTTTTTTTATTTTTTCGTAACGCCCTGTATATATTTGTGATGATTGGATGTACCCAAGTGTTCTCTATCTAAAAGTCTTATGTGACCCTTTCAAAATAATTACAAATAACCGAGTTAAAGGGACATTTTGGGCCAGATCCGCTCTTTTCAGATTTTACGTTTTAACTTGCATTGAAAAATTAATGAAAATTTACAGGCTCCAACTTTTTTGTTTGTAAAGATACGAATACGATTAAATAAGCAAAATTGTAGTATTTTTTATTTCTGATTCATTGACGCGTATAGCAATTTGAAAAAATTACTGGTTGCGGAGTTACAGCCCTTTGACCCTTTGTTTTTTTTATTTTTTCGTAACGCCCTGTATATATTTTTGATGATTGGATGTATCCAAGTGTTCTCTATCTAAAAGTCTTATGTGACCCTTTCAAAATAATTACAAATAACCGAGTTAAAGGGACATTTTGGGCCAGATCCGCCCTTTTCAGATTTTACGTTTTAACTTGCATTGAAAAATTAATGAAAATTTACAGGCTCCAACTTTTTTGTTTGTAAAGATACGAATACGATTAAATAAGCAAAATTGTAGTATTTTTTATTTCTGATTCATTGACGCGTATAGAAATTTGAAAAAATTACTGGTTGCGGAGTTACAGCCCTTTGACCCTTTGTTTTTTTATTTTTTCGTAACGCCCTGTATATATTTTTGATGATTGGATGTATCCAAGTGTTCTCTATCTAAAAGTCTTATGTGACCCTTTCAAAATAATTACAAATAACCGAGTTAAAGGGACATTTTGGGCCAGATCCGCTCTTTTCAGATTTTACGTTTTAACTTGCATTGAAAAATTAATGAAAATTTACAGGCTCCAACTTTTTTGTTTGTAAAGATACGAATACGATTAAATAAGCAAAATTGTAGTATTTTTAATTTCTGATTCATTGACGCGTATAGAAATTTGAAAAAATTACTGGTTGCCGATTTACAGCCCTTTGACCCTTTGTTTTTTTATTTTTTCGTAACGCCCTGTATATATTTGTGATGATTGGATGTATCCAAGTGTTCTCTATCTAAAAGTCTTATGTGACCCTTTCAAAATAATTACAAATAACCGAGTTAAAGGGACATTTTGGGCCAGATCCGCTCTCAGGTGGCTCTTTTCAGATTTTACGTTTTAACTTGCATTGAAAAATTAATGAAAATTTACAGGCTCCAACTTTTTTGTTTGTAAAGATACGAATACGATTAAATAAGCAAAATTGTAGTATTTTTTATTTCTGATTCATTGACGCGTATAGAAATTTGAAAAAATTACTGGTTGCGGAGTTACAGCCCTTTGACCCTTTGTTTTTTATTTTTTCGTAACGCCCTGTATATATTTGTGATGATTGGATGTATCCAAGTGTTCTCTATCTAAAAGTCTTATGTGACCCTTTCAAAATAATTACAAATAACCGAGTTAAAGGGACATTTTGGGCCAGATCCGCTCTTTTCAGATTTTACGTTTTAACTTGCATTGAAAAATTAATGAAAATTTACAGGCTCCAACTTTTTTGTTTGTAAAGATTCGAATACGATTAAATAAGCAAAATTGTAGTATTTTTTATTTCTGATTCATTGACGCTTATAGAAATTTGAAAAAATTACTGGTTGCGGAGTTACAGCCCTTTGACCCTTTGTTTTTTTATTTTTTCGTAACGCCCTGTATATATTTTTGATGATTGGATTTATCCAAGTGTTCTCTATCTAAAAGTCTTATGTGACCCTTTCAAAATAATTACAAATAACCGAGTTAAAGGGACATTTTGGGCCAGATCCGCTCTCAGGTGGCTCTTTTCAGATTTTACGTTTTAACTTGCATTGAAAAATTAATGAAAATTTACAGGCTCCAACTTTTTTGTTTGTAAAGATACGAATACGATTAAATAAGCAAAATTGTAGTATTTTTTATTTCTGATTCATTGACGCGTATAGAAATTTGAAAAAATTACTGGTTGCGGAGTTACAGCCCTTTGACCCTTTGTTTTTTTATTTTTTCGTAACGCCCTGTATATATTTTTGATGATTGGATGTATCCAAGTGTTCTCTATCTAAAAGTCTTATGTGACCCTTTCAAAATAATTACAAATAACCGAGTTAAAGGGACATTTTGGGCCAGATCCGCTCTCAGGTGGCTCTTTTCAGATTTTACGTTTTAACTTGCATTGAAAAATTAATGAAAATTTACAGGCTCCAACTTTTTTGTTTGTTAAGATACGAATACGATTAAATAAGCAAAATTGTAGTATTTTTTATTTCTGATTCATTGACGCGTATAGAAATTTGAAAAAATTACTGGTTGCGGAGTTACAGCCCTTTGACCCTTTGTTTTTTTATTTTTTCGTAACGCCCTGTATATATTTTTGATGATTGGATTTATCCAAGTGTTCTCTATCTAAAAGTCTTATGTGACCCTTTCAAAATAATTACAAATAACCGAGTTAAAGGGACATTTTGGGCCAGATCCGCTCTCAGGTGGCTCTTTTCAGATTTTACGTTTTAACTTGCATTGAAAAATTAATGAAAATTTACAGGCTCCAACTTTTTTGTTTGTAAAGATACGAATACGATTAAATAAGCAAAATTGTAGTATTTTTTATTTCTGATTCATTGACGCGTATAGAAATTTGAAAAAATTACTGGTTGCGGAGTTACAGCCCTTTGACCCTTTGTTTTTTATTTTTTCGTAACGCCCTGTATATATTTGTGATGATTGGATGTATCCAAGTGTTCTCTATCTAAAAGTCTTATGTGACCCTTTCAAAATAATTACAAATAACCGAGTTAAAGGGACATTTTGGGCCAGATCCGCTCTTTTCAGATTTTACGTTTTAACTTGCATTGAAAAATTAATGAAAATTTACAGGCTCCAACTTTTTTGTTTGTAAAGATTCGAATACGATTAAATAAGCAAAATTGTAGTATTTTTTATTTCTGATTCATTGACGCTTATAGAAATTTGAAAAAATTACTGGTTGCGGAGTTACAGCCCTTTGACCCTTTGTTTTTTTATTTTTTCGTAACGCCCTGTATATATTTTTGATGATTGGATTTATCCAAGTGTTCTCTATCTAAAAGTCTTATGTGACCCTTTCAAAATAATTACAAATAACCGAGTTAAAGGGACATTTTGGGCCAGATCCGCTCTCAGGTGGCTCTTTTCAGATTTTACGTTTTAACTTGCATTGAAAAATTAATGAAAATTTACAGGCTCCAACTTTTTTGTTTGTAAAGATACGAATACGATTAAATAAGCAAAATTGTAGTATTTTTTATTTCTGATTCATTGACGCGTATAGAAATTTGAAAAAATTACTGGTTGCGGAGTTACAGCCCTTTGACCCTTTGTTTTTTTACTTTTTCGTAACGCCCTGTATATATTTGTGATGATTGGATGTATCCAAGTGTTCTATATCTAAAAGTCTTATGTGACCCTTTCAAAATAATTACAAATAACCGAGTTAAAGGGACATTTTGGGCCAGATCCGCTCTTTTCAGATTTTACGTTTTAACTTGCATTGAAAAATTAATGAAAATTTACAGGCTCCAACTTTTTTGTTTGTAAAGATTCGAATACGATTAAATAAGCAAAATTGTAGTATTTTTTATTTCTGATTCATTGACGCTTATAGAAATTTGAAAAAATTACTGGTTGCGGAGTTACAGCCCTTTGACCCTTTGTTTTTTTATTTTTTCGTAACGCCCTGTATATATTTTTGATGATTGGATGTATCCAAGTGTTCTCTATCTAAAAGTCTTATGTGACCCTTTCAAAATAATTACAAATAACCGAGTTAAAGGGACATTTTGGGCCAGATCCGCTCTCAGGTGGCTCTTTTCAGATTTTACGTTTTAACTTGCATTGAAAAATTAATGAAAATTTACAGGCTCCAACTTTTTTGTTTGTAAAGATACGAATACGATTAAATAAGCAAAATTGTAGTATTTTTTATTTCTGATTCATTGACGCGTATAGAAATTTGAAAAAATTACTGGTTGCGGAGTTACAGCCCTTTGACCCTTTGTTTTTTATTTTTTCGTAACGCCCTGTATATATTTGTGATGATTGGATGTATCCAAGTGTTCTCTATCTAAAAGTCTTATGTGACCCTTTCAAAATAATTACAAATAACCGAGTTAAAGGGACATTTTGGGCCAGATCCGCTCTTTTCAGATTTTACGTTTTAACTTGCATTGAAAAATTAATGAAAATTTACAGGCTCCAACTTTTTTGTTTGTAAAGATTCGAATACGATTAAATAAGCAAAATTGTAGTATTTTTTATTTCTGATTCATTGACGCTTATAGAAATTTGAAAAAATTACTGGTTGCGGAGTTACAGCCCTTTGACCCTTTGTTTTTTTATTTTTTCGTAACGCCCTGTATATATTTTTGATGATTGGATTTATCCAAGTGTTCTCTATCTAAAAGTCTTATGTGACCCTTTCAAAATAATTACAAATAACCGAGTTAAAGGGACATTTTGGGCCAGATCCGCTCTCAGGTGGCTCTTTTCAGATTTTACGTTTTAACTTGCATTGAAAAATTAATGAAAATTTACAGGCTCCAACTTTTTTGTTTGTAAAGATACGAATACGATTAAATAAGCAAAATTGTAGTATTTTTTATTTCTGATTCATTGACGCGTATAGAAATTTGAAAAAATTACTGGTTGCGGAGTTACAGCCCTTTGACCCTTTGTTTTTTTATTTTTTCGTAACGCCCTGTATATATTTGTGATGATTGGATGTATCCAAGTGTTCTCTATCTAAAAGTCTTATGTGACCCTTTCAAAATAATTACAAATAACCGAGTTAAAGGGACATTTTGGGCCAGATCCGCTCTTTTCAGATTTTACGTTTTAACTTGCATTGAAAAATTAATGAAAATTTACAGGCTCCAACTTTTTTGTTTGTAAAGATTCGAATACGATTAAATAAGCAAAATTGTAGTATTTTTTATTTCTGATTCATTGACGCTTATAGAAATTTGAAAAAATTACTGGTTGCGGAGTTACAGCCCTTTGACCCTTTGTTTTTTTATTTTTTCGTAACGCCCTGTATATATTTTTGATGATTGGATGTATCCAAGTGTTCTCTATCTAAAAGTCTTATGTGACCCTTTCAAAATAATTACAAATAACCGAGTTAAAGGGACATTTTGGGCCAGATCCGCTCTCAGGTGGCTCTTTTCAGATTTTACGTTTTAACTTGCATTGAAAAATTAATGAAAATTTACAGGCTCCAACTTTTTTGTTTGTAAAGATACGAATACGATTAAATAAGCAAAATTGTAGTATTTTTTATTTCTGATTCATTGACGCGTATAGAAATTTGAAAAAATTACTGGTTGCGGAGTTACAGCCCTTTGACCCTTTGTTTTTTTATTTTTTCGTAACGCCCTGTATATATTTGTGATGATTGGATGTATCCAAGTGTTCTTTATCTAAAAGTCTTATGTGACCCTTTCAAAATAATTACAAATAACCGAGTTAAAGGGACATTTTGGGCCAGATCCGCTCTCAGGTGGCTCTTTTCAGATTTTACGTTTTAACTTGCATTGAAAAATTAATGAAAATTTACAGGCTCCAACTTTTTTGTTTGTAAAGATACGAATACGATTAAATAAGCAAAATTGTAGTATTTTTTATTTCTGATTCATTGACGCGTATAGAAATTTGAAAAAATTACTGGTTGCGGAGTTACAGCCCTTTGACCCTTTGTTTTTTTATTTTTTCGTAACGCCCTGTATATATTTGTGATGATTGGATGTATCCAAGTGTTCTCTATCTAAAAGTCTTATGTGACCCTTTCAAAATAATTACAAATAACCGAGTTAAAGGGACATTTTGGGCCAGATCCGCTCTCAGGTGGCTCTTTTCAGATTTTACGTTTTAACTTGCATTGAAAAATTAATGAAAATTTACAGGCTCCAACTTTTTTGTTTGTAAAGATACGAATACGATTAAATAAGCAAAATTGTAGTATTTTTTATTTCTGATTCATTGACGCGTATAGAAATTTGAAAAAATTACTGGTTGCGGAGTTACAGCCCTTTGACCCTTTGTTTTTTTATTTTTTCGTAACGCCCTGTATATATTTTTGATGATTGGATGTATCCAAGTGTTCTCTATCTAAAAGTCTTATGTGACCCTTTCAAAATAATTACAAATAACCGAGTTAAAGGGACATTTTGGGCCAGATCCGCTCTTTTCAGATTTTACGTTTTAACTTGCATTGAAAAATTCATGAAAATTTACAGGCTCCAACTTTTTTGTTTGTAAAGATACGAATACGATTAAATAAGCAAAATTGTAGTATTTTTTATTTCTGATTCATTGACGCGTATAGAAATTTGAAAAAATTACTGGTTGCGGAGTTACAGCCCTTTGACCCTTTGTTTTTTTATTTTTTCGTAACGCCCTGTATATATTTTTGATGATTGGATGTATCCAAGTGTTCTCTATCTAAAAGTCTTATGTGACCCTTTCAAAATAATTACAAATAACCGAGTTAAAGGGACATTTTGGGCCAGATCCGCTCTTTTCAGATTTTACGTTTTAACTTGCATTGAAAAATTCATGAAAATTTACAGGCTCCAACTTTTTTGTTTGTAAAGATACGAATACGATTAAATAAGCAAAATTGTAGTATTTTTAATTTCTGATTCATTGACGCGTATAGAAATTTGAAAAAATTACTGGTTGCGGAGTTACAGCCCTTTGACACTTTGTTTTTTTATTTTTTCGTAACGCCCTGTATATATTTGTGATGATTGGATGTATCCAAGTGTTCTCTATCTTAAAGTCTTATGTGACCCTTTCAAAATAATTACAAATAACCGAGTTAAAGGGACATTTTGGGCCAGATCCGCTCTCAGGTGGCTCTTTTCAGATTTTACGTTTTAACTTGCATTGAAAAATTAATGAAAATTTACAGGCTCCAACTTTTTTGTTTGTAAAGATACGAATACGATTAAATGAGCAAAATTGTAGTATTTTTTATTTCTGATTCATTGACGCGTATAGAAATTTGAAAAAATTACTGGTTGCGGAGTTACAGCCCTTTGACCCTTTGTTTTTTTATTTTTTCGTAACGCCCTGTATATATTTGTGATGATTGGATGTATCCAAGTGTTATCTATCTTAAAGTCTTATGTGACCCTTTCAAAATAATTACAAATAACCGAGTTAAAGGGACATTTTGGGCCAGATCCGCTCTCAGGTGGCTCTTTTCAGATTTTACGTTTTAACTTGCATTGAAAAATTAATGAAAATTTACAGGCTCCAACTTTTTTGTTTGTAAAGATACGAATACCATTAAATAAGCAAAATTGTAGTATTTTTTATTTCTGATTCATTGACGCGTATAGAAATTTGAAAAAATTACTGGTTGCGGAGTTACAGCCCTTTGACCCTTTGTTTTTTTATTTTTTCGTAACGCCCTGTATATATTTGTGATGATTGGATGTATCCAAGTGTTATCTATCTTAAAGTCTTATGTGACCCTTTCAAAATAATTACAAATAACCGAGTTAAAGGGACATTTTGGGCCAGATCCGCTCTCAGGTGGCTCTTTTCAGATTTTACGTTTTAACTTGCATTGAAAAATTAATGAAAATTTACAGGCTCCAACTTTTTTGTTTGTAAAGATACGAATACGATTAAATAGGCAAAATTGTAGTATTTTTTATTTCTGATTCATTGACGCGTATAGAAATTTGAAAAAATTACTGGTTGCGGAGTTACAGCCCTTTGACACTTTGTTTTTTTATTTTTTCGTAACGCCCTGTATATATTTGTGATGATTGGATGTATCCAAGTGTTCTCTATCTAAAAGTCTTATGTGACCCTTTCAAAATAATTACAAATAACCGAGTTAAAGGGACATTTTGGGCCAGATCCGCTCTCAGGTGGCTCTTTTCAGATTTTACGTTTTAACTTGCATTGAAAAATTAATGAAAATTTACAGGCTCCAACTTTTTTGTTTGTAAAGATACGAATACCATTAAATAATCAAAATTGTAGTATTTTTTATTTCTGATTCATTGACGCGTATAGAAATTTGAAAAAATTACTGGTTGCGGAGTTACAGCCCTTTGACCCTTTGTTTTTTTATTTTTTCGTAACGCCCTGTATATATTTGTGATGATTGGATGTATCCAAGTGTTCTCTATCTTAAAGTCTTATGTGACCCTTTCAAAATAATTACAAATAACCGAGTTAAAGGGACATTTTGGGCCAGATCCGCTCTTTTCAGATTTTACGTTTTAACTTGCATTGAAAAATTAATGAAAATTTACAGGCTCCAACTTTTTTGTTTGTAAAGATACGAATACGATTAAATAAGCAAAATTGTAGTATTTTTTATTTCTGATTCATTGACGCGTATAGAAATTTGAAAAAATTACTGGTTGCGGAGTTACAGCCCTTTGACCCTTTGTTTTTTTATTTTTTCGTAACGCCCTGTATATATTTGTGATGATTGGATGTATCCAAGTGTTCTTTATCTAAAAGTCTTATGTGACCCTTTCAAAATAATTACAAATAACCGAGTTAAAGGGACATTTTGGGCCAGATCCGCTCTTTTCAGATTTTACGTTTTAACTTGCATTGAAAAATTAATGAAAATTTACAGGCTCCAACTTTTTTGTTTGTAAAGATACGAATACGATTAAATAAGCAAAATTGTAGTATTTTTTATTTCTGATTCATTGACGCGTATAGAAATTTGAAAAAATTACTGGTTGCGGAGTTACAGCCCTTTGACCCTTTGTTTTTTTATTTTTTCGTAACGCCCTGTATATATTTTTGATGATTGGATGTATCCAAGTGTTTTCTATCTAAAAGTCTTATGTGACCCTTTCAAAATAATTACAAATAACCGAGTTAAAGGGACATTTTGGGCCAGATCCGCTCTCAGGTGGCTATTTTCAGATTTTACGTTTTAACTTGCATTGAAAAATTAATGAAAATTTACAGGCTCCAACTTTTTTGTTTGTAAAGATACGAATACCATTAAATAAGCAAAATTGTAGTATTTTTAATTTCTGATTCATTGGCGTGTATAGAAATTTGAAAAAATTACTGGTTGCGGAGTTACAGCCCTTTGACCCTTTGTTTTTTAAATTTTTTCGTAACGCCCTGTATATATTTTTGATGATTGGATGTATCCAAGTGTTTTCTATCTAAAAGTCTTATGTGACCCTTTCAAAATAATTACAAATAACCGAGTTAAAGGGACATTTTGGGCCAGATCCGCTCTCAGGTGGCTCTTTTCAGGTTTTACGTTTTAACTTGCATTGAAAATTAATGAAAATTTACAGGCTCCAACTTTTTTGTTTGTAAAGATACGAATACGATTAAATAAGCAAAATTGTAGTATTTTTAATTTCTGATTCATTGACGCGTATAGAAATTTGAAAAAAATATTGGTTGCGGAGTTACAGCCCTTTGACCCTTTGTTTTTTTATTTTTTCGTAACGCCCTGTATATATTTTTGATGATTGGATGTATCCAAGTGTTCTCTATCTAAAAGTCTTATGTGACCCTTTCAAAATAATTACAAATAACCGAGTTAAAGGGACATTTTGGGCCAGATCCGCTCTCAGGAGTATGGTAACAGATATGTTATATTCAATTTAGAATAGTATTTAGAAGTACAAGTATCTGACATTTTTTCTACTAAACTACTACATCAGCCCCTCCAAAAAACAATCCTGTATACCCACCTGTATAGTGGGGAGAGTATCTATCTTGTAAATAACCCTGCCCACCAGTCCACGAATATGGCCGATAATTGGAATTCTTTGGAAAAATTCCACCACCAGTCAGATTTGAACTCGATACCTCTCGTATAAGAGCCTGAGACACTCTGTTTGCGACATCGGGTCGTCCTAACGTGAATGTAGAAAAATAATACAAATTATTTGATTTAGGATAGGGAGTTAATCTAAGTAAGTGAGTTGCATGCTAGGTTTGTTGAGGTAATGTAGATATTTGACAAATAAGTTAATTAATCAGAGAAAGAGAAAACTCTTTAATGTCGTCCATCATGCTGTACCCAAAATAAATCTTTCGGTTAACTAGATTGTTCATACTTTATATCTGATTAAATATAAACTCGTTTTGTTTTAGAGTCTTACTTTCAACCTTTTCAAGAATCCCATTTTACTGAATAACCAGTAAATAAAGTGTGTGTAATAATTCGGAAAATAAAGAATATAAGTACATAATATATACACTATAAAAGATTTTAGGAATGATTGGTACTTACAAAACAAAAGGGTAATAAAACTATGTAGTTTAGAACATTTACCCAACATTACCAAATGATCAACCTAACCTTTTCAAATAGCAAACCCATGTTAAGTGCAGTTCATCCCCCTAAATAAATCAACACTTGAACTTAATTTTCCAAAAACACTGAAAGTATTGATTCAATGATTTCATAATAAAAGTACTAAACCAGTAGTGTTGACTATTATTATTTACATTACTTTTTTATTTTCCTTTTAACAGAACTTCTTTGTTGACATCTTTTTAACGTATTTCAGATATCAATGGAAACTCAACAGTATTAACCCTGTCTGAATTTAAAAATTATTAGTATTTCAAGGTTTGACACCCGTAACAAGTTGCTACGAGACACAATTTCCATCAAAGGCATGAGTTAATTGCTAACGCAACGTCAAGGTGTTACCTTTTGTAATATTTAAGCTGACAATCATTGCCAAAGAAGTCAATACAAACTTGATAATGATGCTCTAAAATTACAATTATTTTCAGTTATTACCATTTTTAATACAGTATCTATTTCTGTAAAACTCTTCTCTATAATTCATATTTTGAAATTAGTAATTTCTATCGTGATAAAAACTTGTTTATGCCAACATAAGCCAGAGGAAATTCATGATGTATAGAAAATTTATGTGCTGCTCTATCCTCACTAGACGCATAAGTGCAGAGTTGAGGATATAAGTAGTAAATATGCTGAGATTTTGCAGCTTACGGTGGAAAAGTTCATAAATGCAAAGGGAAATTTATTACTTTCTCGAGAATAGTGAAATAAAATGTCTCTGAATTTATGGCTGAGTTCATTAAATACTTTTTAAAATTAAATATTAAACGTTACAAACGCAATCTTATAATAATGTAATATTGAAACATAATTATTACCAAATTTTGCAGTGGTTTCAGAAATTTCGATAAGGATTGTAGGAATAGTCTTTCTTTAGGAAAGGACTAAGAAAAGTTTGTGCTATTCAGGGTGCTAACAAAAAGTATCACAAACTTTGAGGAATGAAAGTATGACCCAACTTTTCGTGATACTTTTTGTTCCCAAAGTTTGCTACGCTTTGTTTTAGCACCCTGTATACAGAGTAGGGTGTTACAAAGGTTGTTCTAACGCTCTCAGAGTAAAACACAAAATAAGGTACTAACATAGGTCTAAATAAAGGTTCAGCTCGTAAAATATAAATGCGTAAATAAATATAGGTACTACTTTAAATTATTTTGTATTTTTTTATGAAATATTTCAGCCTGTAAATCACTTCCATGCTTCCACACGTAAAACCGTTTACGGTCCTAACCTTATTAATGGCACGCAATAATTCTTCAAATTCCAAATTCGTACAAAATTTAATACAAAATTGCAAGATTTTATCTTGGCAATTATGTGATATAAATAATGTTTTAAATTAATCATGACATTTACATTTTGTATTTTTAATTGCTTTATTTATGTTGCTCTACTTGCTTATTTTCGAACAAAATGGATTAACATTCTCCATCATGTTTCATATATTTATTTCTAACAATAAATTTTAATTACCTTTAATATTTTTCTAACAAAATTTACGTAAAAACACCTTAAATTGTTAATTCGGTACTTACGAATAAATTTTAAGTTCAACCAGTTTTGTTGTTGTTTTTTGCCCTGGCATCAAGCGGTATAGTGTATAATATGCATCTCGCCCAGTCAGAATTTAATTAAAATATGCCAATTAACCAGTATGAAACAAAGAATTCCAATCCCAAGCATTGTATTACGAAAAATTAAAAAAGTGCGGGCTCGTGTAAACCAGAAAATTACATCGTGGCACTATGGGAACACATTTTCAAGGTTTAATTAGTGAAAATTTTCACTTAAATGTGATATATGGTAGCAATGTTTGTGTCAAGTGTACACCTAAAACAGAGTATTCTCTAAAAATTTAGAACATTCATTTCAGTTAATCAAAAAGAGGGGGAGCGAAAAGAATCTCAATTAGAAAGCTTTTTGTAACAGATATGAATTTTTAAAAAATGGAGTACCTACCCAATTTAAAATTTGGACAGTATTGATCGTAGAATTATACAGTTGTACCAAAGTCGGTAGTGTGGCCCGTGTCTGAAGAGGTATGAAACACCTTCTTCCCTGAAAATCTTTCAGAATTGATATGCAACTATCGATTTCCGTACTGTAAAGCCGAATATCCTTGATTAACCTCCTATTTTATATACAACAGATGAATTACTTACGGCAGTTGAATGGTGCAAAAGTGTCTTCTATGTTTTGTCAACAGCAACCGCACGTTAGACGCGGAACTGTCGAATAACGTTCTAAATCTAAAAGTCTCGAACGGTAGTGTGTGGTAAAATTATGGCTGGCCATGACAGGATACATTTCGTTAGACCGTTGTATGATAGAGGGTGGTTAGTTTTACGATGACGTTTCCATTGTCGTTACCCATAGCAACGTGCTCCAAAACACTTTGTTACTTTCCCATACCACTACTGGTATAGGGAAGTATTGATATCATGAAAATTTTCGAAATCGAGATTTTCGCGGAAATACGTCTTTTGGACCTCCAGGAACCCAAAAAAGTGGTCTAGAAAAAATGTCTGTCTGTGGGTGCGTGGGTGGGTGGGTGCGTGGGTGGGTGGGTGCGTGGGTGCGTGGGTATGTATGTATGTAACGCCTGTAACGCAAAAACTAGTCAACCGATTTTGATGAAATTTTAAATGAAGGGGTATATCGAAAATTCATCGACAAAATAAGCTTTTCAAAAAAATCCGAAACCGGAAGCGGAAGTTAGACATGTTTTTTTGGTATCATTTTTTTCAGAAGCGGAATTTTGAAAATCTGAGTAGGGAATATGAAAGAAGGGCATAATTCAAAGGAAACAGTTTTTTACCGGACTCTCTAACTTCAAAATGGCGGTCGCTATGAATCTTTCAAAATTTCGACTTTAACGCCCCGTAACTCAAAAACCAGTTATCCGATCAGGTTCCGCAACAACTTGTTTGAAAGCCTTTTGGCTGTACTACACCAAGAAAAAAAATTATTTACTAAATCCTAAAACGGTCGCAACGGCGCTCTTCCAAAAATTTTGAAATTTTTGAAAAATTATTACAAAAAAACTGGTCTAAGGAATTTGTTTAAATTTTCTGTACTTATGCAGCTTGGTATTAGCTACATTTTTGTTTTTTGATGAACGCCAGAATTCCACTGTGGCGCCCTCTACGAGATTTTGAAAATCGGAAATTGATGCTCCTATAGCGCCTTTAGTAGTCAAAATATGAAAGAAGTTTAAATACAAAAGTTGTTCAGTATATAATTCTGGATTTTTCTAAATGTATATCACGTATACAGGGCGTTTGCTTTCCACAGTACAATACGCAACTTTGTTATTTTAAATGAGACACCCTATATATTATTATATAATTGAATGCAAAATTAAATTGTCTATCACATAGTATAAGGTATTCATATATGTAAAATGTACGGTTGATGTGAAATTCGTGAATTTTGAATATTCACTCTGACTGAAACGAATCATGCGCGTCGGTCGGTAGCGATCGTCCGGCTTCGCCAGCTGTGATTACAACAGATACAGACGTGTCTTTTTCTGTACATTTCGAACCCGCATAGTTTCGTTTTTCTAGCTACGCATTCAAATGATTTCCAATTTTGCCTCGCGAACTACTGTTGTAGACCAAAAACGAAATGTTTATTTTGAGTATGGGAAAGTCCAGGGGAGGTTTGCACCTCCACTTTTTAATATGTACGGTCATTTCCTTGGTTACCCAACGAACATTTTGTTTTAGCTTTTAATATTTATTGCCCATTTCCTTGGTTACCAAATCAACATTTTGTTTTAAAATCGAATTTAGGATTTTTTTGCAGGGAATTCATAATATTTACGTGTTTTTAACGTTATAAAAATTTGAGTTGTGCGAACAATGTTGTGTGCACCTCGTGCATACCTCTCTAGCATATTCGACTTTCAGCCTTCTATGCCAAACAGGCATTTTGCGCACTGGCTGCACAGATAACTGTTTTTACGAATAAATAATTGTAATATTCTTGATCGTAAAGTATTTCCATTTCTTCACAGTCGTGTTTTCGTATGATTCGAACATTTCATTCATATACATTTTGAATAAAGTTTGTGACATTCAACACCCTCATCGCAATCTTTCTGCGAACATCACTTGTGACAACAGGAATCGTATATTCTTTGCATAGATATTGGACTGGTTTGATTAGGGTACGATTGATCTGTAAGCTTTCTAAAGCTGTCCTGTCCATGTATAGATTATTTATTAGCCAATTATCTTGGAAATCTGCGTAAACATCACCCTGTAACTATATTTATCTCCACGACCAACATTAAACCTGTTGGTCACTAAATCGCAAGAAATATCTTTTTACAATAAAGAAAAATTTTCAGTCTTAAGTTGCCTACACTATTCCTCCTTACGCCGCATATTTCTGCATTTCGATCAAGCAGAATATTCAACAAAGGTTGATACAACATGACCTACATCTGTGTTATTAAATATCATTATGGAAATTAATTTCTGCGAATAGGAAACTGATTGCGCAGTATTATTGCTAAGAATAGTTACAATTTCTAAGCATAACTTATGTAGAAGCTACTTTCCTTCGGTATTATACGTTAGACGATATGCCGTATCCATAATTGTATTGTAAGAATATTTACCCCTCTAGAATCATTGCGTATTTTTATTTTTATAGTATACGCAATTGCTTTGCTTTGTATCAAGACTGTATTATGATATATTTGCATGCATGAAAGCTTTGATGTTTGGGAAAGATCAGTAGTTTCATATACGGTTTGATTCAGACCGCATTGCTGATTTACCTTTCAGTTAACCACAGACTTAGCACAGAAGCATGCGGAAACAGCATGTTTGTTACCGAATCGTACATATTCCATTAAGAATCCATTACTAGTAACGTAGGATTTTGTAAGCTCCTTGTATTTGTATTACGATATCTTAGACTTAAAACCTGAACTGTTTAGTATGCTGAAAGCGTAGGTTTATGTTTCTCTTTGTTCTTATTCACAATATAACGTACTATTTTGGCGCGTAAACGCATCTTTCCATTTTGGTACTGCTGAGTAGATACTTACCAAAAAATACGTTTGTTATTAATTATCTTTGATAATTTAATATTTTACAAAACTTTGGACGCGAATTTCTTTCCTTTCCTTTGTGGTCAATTTTTCCAAATGTAGTCCTTATTTACCTTACTTGAGCATCGTTCCTAGGTTTAATGCTAAAGCCATTCATATGCATTACCGCTTGTATCAAGCTCCGAATGGTGTACCAGCTAAGCTTTATAATACGCCGTTAAGTGCTTACATTATTCATACCAATTCTAATGGGTTTCGTTTTCATTATACATTAATTCTAGCGTGTACTCCGCCAGTTACAACAAAGTAATTTTAAAGCTAAAAAAACAATAAGTCGCAATTGCTACTACTAGTACCTAGCTATTATCCACGACCGTGAATGCAGTTAAACTGCATTATTGACGATGATTTTATGTTATGATAGCGTGCAAGTTGTACTACGTGAACATTTGATCAAATATGATTAAGGGCGCGCTGACACAGTGGTGGGGGATGCACATTGTCTTAGTAGGGAAAACTTCCAATTAAAGGTTTCGACAAAAAAGTAAAGAGGGCAGTAGTTGTATGAATTTGAACAAAAATTAAAAATTGCGATTTTGGAATACAAAAATAAATCCAAACATCTGCAGTGGCAGATCCCTTATGAAAATCGGAGTGCCTTGATAATCAATGTCAGTTGACAGATATTATCAAGGCACTCTGATGCAAATTTCTTAACTGCAGCTACGGTCATGCAAGATAGGTGTTTCCAATTCTGCGTAACCACTTCTAGTTTCTGTGTTAGCAATAATATCAAGTATCAGTTCTTCTCATATCGCTATATGTCTAAATATATCTATAGAGTGTTAACTAATAAATGCGAAAAAATTTAGGATTCTACATTAAAAATTAGCACAAGCCTTTACTATGCTATGTGAAACTTACAACTCTTATCAACTTCTCTTTCAGAACTTTTTTGTGAACCAAGGTAAGGGTTTGTAATTTGTTTACTTGAAAACTATCAACTTTACGGAAGTAATGAATCCTTGTTTGCAGTAGTGAGATGTCTTGTAAAGAACTTAGAAGTTAAAAATACTATTCTCCAACAGTAAACTACTACCTATATGTAAACACTTTATTTTTTTAATTTAAAATTTGTTGATTTATTAAGTAAAAAAATTAAAAAAAATTTGGTTTGAAATAGCAATATTCGAAACAAAAAATCCAGTTGTACCTAAATTTCTTAAATAAATTCTAGATATAACTTTGCATTATTCATAACAATTTTTAAATAGGTTTTACTCTTGCATGTTACCGGCATTTCTTACAAGTTTTAAAATTTGCATTGTATGTTCCTAACAAAAAATGTCAGTTTTAAATATTTAAGACAAATTAGAAAATATTATCCACAATCATTTATTAAGTGGTAGTAACATAAATAATTCTCCTTAGTTTTACACTGTGGTTTTACGAAATGTCGTACAGTTTTGGGATAAAATTTCATATTGTGTATTGCCAGAGGGTATTTTACTATTTTCGCTTTTGCATTTTTTACATTATTTCTCCTTTTTTATGGCTTCTTCTTTTCCTTTTTTGCCTTGTTGTCTCCCTTTTTAAAGGTTTTATTTTGAATTGTAAGCACTTCTTTAATTAATGCCATAAGTACAAACTGACGTTAATTTTGTTCAGTAGGTACTCACCTATACGAAGTTATTTTCATTTATTCATTATTCAATGATAAACAGAATATTTGACATAAACTAAGCTGTTTAATTGATTATTACCTATAAATTATAAATTACTTATCAGCATCACCTTACAGATTGTGAAATTGACGTTTTGCGGTAAATTACATTCTGACAATCAGTTGTGGAATTTTTACGTGGTGCAATCTACCCGAAATGGTCTGAACTTTAAGACAATATGTCACCCTGATATGGTGTGAATCTCAACTAATGGTTGTTAAAAATTTACGATTTTTTATTAATCTCGTTTCAATTGCAACCGATTGATGTGAAATTTTGCTAGTAATTATTAAATGATGTGGGGACGGCAATAAGCTATTTTCAAATTATTTCGTCACTTAAAATTTTTAATTTTTATTAATTTCAATAATTTATTTAACCTATTAAACAACACAATTAAGCCATGAAAATTGGTTATTGCCTTCAGCCATCCTTATTCTTTAAAATAAAAAAATATAATTGGGCATATGATGATTAGTTTTTTAGATTAATAAAAACGCGCAAAGGCTTGTTTTCAACTGTGTATTTCGTCCACTCGTCAGCGCCCTCTTAAAATAATAATAATATCGGATGTTGTACAGGGTGATCAAAAATGATTGAACGTGCCGCTTCATACTGATTTTTTGTTGTCCGCTTACTGCTGCTGTCGGTACTTAAATAACCTTGGTAATTTCAGTGGTGTAGACATTGTAATTTAAATGACAGATGGAAATGACAGATGGAAAATAATGCGCAAGACACTGAACAGATGTAAGTATTGATAAACAACAGGTTGTTTGACAAAACGGAATGCATTTTTGATAGTAATTGAACCGACTAGCGGTCATGTGACCTTCAATCATTTTTGATCACCCTGTACAAAGTATATTAGCTATAAATGGAAATCGTTTATTGTAATTTTTTCACACTGTTGCATCGAATTGAGTTCTCTAAAAGCTGACAGTTGGAATTGTTTTCGATTTATGAACACGAAGTATTATTTGTCTTTAGGACGTATTTTATACTTCAAGGATTTTGTTACCGATACAAGTGCTACATGGCCGTATATCAGAAATAATAAATGGATCATTGATCACTTCACAATGTTGCAGCTATGAGTATAATACTTTTGCTATTAAATATTCAACTACATTGCTATGAATATTATCGTTACTGCTACATTAAATATGTATTGTTGCACCAATTTAATATAGCAGCTATTCAATTAATTTCCATTGCAATATGCATTTTATGCGGTTATTATGACGCAATATTCTGGATCGTGTTAACATAAATGTGGTTGAGCTGACGCTATAATACATCGTGAGCTGGATTATTCTGAAAAACTTCTAAACCTTTGGGTTTTTGGATTCCGATTGATCAAATTAATTATTATGGGACGTATTAAGTTATTTTTTGGAAACAGCACTTGGGAGGATATAGAAATTACGGTTAGTACGTAGTGCATATTTTGAAAGTTTAAAAACTATCATTGCTTTTCAGTAGCAGCTGCTACATTTCTTCTGAAAAGAAACAGAAATTTAACAAATTCGATTTTAAATATTAAAATGGAAATTTTCATGAATTATAATTCGTTAGCTATTATTAATTGTAGGATTTTGGTGGCCAAACAAATCAAAAGCTCTAAATGCGCCGGAGTTAAAATGTGTTAGAAACTTCTCCATCTGCGTTAGTGGCGTGTCCAAATTATCGTAAATAATTTCTCTACGTTGTTAAACATTGTAGTTGACTTTCTTCCCAAAAGATTTGTCTAGTAGTTTTTTTGTAAAGTTGACACAGGTTTTTAAAATCAAAACATGGTTATATTTATGTGAAGGGTGTTTTTCTATTGGTATTTCATAACTATATCCACGATACATCTCTACACTGTTTAAGTCAATGCAGAGCCTACAGATTAAAACACTTCGAGGTAAGAGAATTTAAACCCGAAATGACAATAAAAACCTCAATTAAGGACATCTTGGGAATCTTCAAAGGCACAGGACTACTAAAGAATACTACGACTGGGGACCTTTTAGGCCTTTTAGGTCACCGTGGATGGGCTTCTGTTACCAACCTCGGAGCAAAAAAAAATCCTACCCTAACACAGCACCGATGTGGAATATAAATTTTATGATGTCTTCTTTTTAATCGCAACTAAACACAACGTTGCCGAAGTTTATTCTCCTTGCTTAGCTGCATATCCCAATAAGTATTTCGCCTGAGACTGCAACCCCGCTTAGAATAGGTATTATAGTCTTCTAATGTCATATACCGTGTGTCCCTGGGAAGACGGAACATAGGGATTTTATAATGCTAATTTTTTAAAATGATCCACGAGTGCTTTGAAGCATTCGCCTTGACACAATTACACGAATGTCACCGATCGTTAACGATTTCCATGCCGATCATGTATGATCGTCTTCAGATCAAATTTTTGTTTGTGTTTTAAATGTCAATTTACTAAAACCAAAGACAATTAAAGGTTATGTTCATGTTAATTTTTCTTAAATGGGGTCCTACCTTTAACTTAAGTACAGTTTAGAGCTGACAATCAGTAATTCCAGTTAAATTACATGTGAAATGTGAAAATTTACTTTAATAGGATGATCTTGATGTATGAACCGAAGAATTTGATGCGACAATCAGCTTAATGATGAAACATGCTACAATGCTAATTGCGTAAGATGAAATCAAAGAAAAAGCGAATATTAATATCAGTTAGTGTGTACGAATATGAAATCTTTATTTCTACGGCAATTTAATGTGATCAAATAATTGTTACATTAAAAGTATTTGATTTGTAAGGAGCCGGGTTCTTACCACAAAGGAAAGTTTTCTAACACAGGTCCACAGCATTATTTTATTGTACCTACTAGTATAATTTTCGTAATTTCATTTTCAGTTTCTAATAATGTGTAACTTGCGAAAAGCCTTAATTGTTCACCTAATCCATCATAATCTGAAAAAGATCTTAGAACCATAACGTCAACTGCAAACAAATTATTTTGTATTTATTACCTTTATAATGATACCCAGCCTCATTTAATTTAATTAAAACACTATCTACATTTACATGAACCAATTTGAGCAAATAATTAATAATTTTATTTCTAACTGATTTTCAAGAGCGCGGCTGTCAATTCGTAGGTATTGTAAATAATTGTTGAATCGTTTGTTAGTATAACGCACGCACGTATTACATTTGTATTAGCAAGCGCGTTAAACAGCTGACATAACGACGTCGACGCTTCCACCAAATAGAAATCCAAAGCACTCGTGGATCATTTTAAAAAATTACCATTGTAAGATCCCTATGTTCCGTCTTCCCACGGACACACGGTATTTTCTTTTCTATTTGACAAACCCACTCCATTGCATGGCCCTTGCTGATGCAGTGCCGATATCCCCCGGTTGTGGTTGCTCTCATGGATATATTTCTTTCTACCCTCTCTAAAAGTTTCTTGTGTTTTTAGTTATACATGCAACGGATTTTCCGTGAAGAATACAGTTTTCTATCCCACTCATTATCTTCCTATAGGACGGCCTTCGCCTACCTAGGTTCGAGATCGGGCTGCTAAGAGCTGTTGCCGCTCTGTGTATTTAACTGGCTATTCTATCTCTATATATAGTAGAATCAGAAAACATCCGTGACGTTTAATGTGCCAATTGGAAAATTTTGAGTGTACCTGATACACACAAAGCCTGCTGATATACACCTGACTGTACTTCACGGTCAAGAGTGTCAAACGTTGTAAGGTTATGGTAAATTAGTTGTCATTTTGTTAAATTCTAAAGATGATTTTCATAGAACATAGTAAACGTAAATGTAAATAATTTCAGAAATACGGATTACATTAAACTAGAAAATTCAAGTTGATTAGGACATTTATTTTATTGCAATTAGGTGAAATTCGAAACATTGAAAGACATCAGAATCATTTTCAGAATCAGATTCCATTAAAGAAATAATAATAATTGGAGGAATATTGGTAAAGGTATGATTTCTCATTACTCTGTTATAATCATCAACGTTTGAGGCTGTTCTTCCACCTTTTTTTGCGTCTTCCAAGTCTTCACCATTTTCAAACTTTGTACCTATAGATTTCGTTAACTTGCGTTACACTAATCTGTAAGGAAGGAGATGAAGGATAGGAAAATTGGTTTGTAAGGATAAAAATGTAAAGCTTACTGAAAATATATACGCAGCTTTTTCAAAAATATTATATTTTTTTAATTGAGGACTAATCTCTTGTCGCTCTATACAATATTTACATACAGCTTGTTTTTCTCTAGCTGAAAGTAGATGTCTTTCATCCATTACATTCATACTTTGATGATTAATTACTATGAATTATTAATCTATAGAATTGATCACAAAATTCTTTAATAATTCAAATGTCAAAGTAAACACCAAACAAAAGATTTAAATTTAAATTTGAAGTGGGGCCAATATCAAATATAAAAATTACCAACACCCTAATAGGGATTTTTATACTAACCAACTGAATGTAACTTTAACGTCACGGGAGTTTCCTGAATGGATTATAGCTAGGTATTTCAAAATTTGCTGTCTGGTGACCTATGTATTGTCCACTCTCCCAGAAAAGGATTTTTAAGGACCACTAACATTATCGCTGCCATTTTATATGAGACCAGTTGTTGACCTTTCCTGATCCATCTTTCTGCTTTCCTCTTCTCCAAATAACTTCCCATTATCTTGATCAAATAAGGTGGCATTGGAGTTGAACGCGGTTTTGATATCCAAAGTAACAAACTTTCTTTCTATTTAGATTGTCTTGCGATTTCCGCTATTTCTTCATAAAATTTGGTAGTCACCTATCTTTTGGAAACTCCATGCCGTCCTTTTCTAAACCAATAGTGCATGCCTGCCAGGCTATTATTTCTTTTCAATCTCCGCTATTAGACTTGTGTTGAGTAGCTGCTGAAATAGATTGTCATTTAGGTTTAGTAAATCAACGGTCGTGCGTCTTTCTTCTCGCTGCCTGGTTTGAGGTTTTCAATGGAAATGGACTGAAGTAAAAATTGAATAACACATCCATAGTTACAGATATCTGAACTGAAGATGAAATAAGATATTAGTTGGGTGTACACAGTGAGACCATAACTAAAACAATTTTTAAGTTGAATTGTGTTGGACAGCTCAGCCCATACGTAGGTCTGATAACTATGCAGTCAAATTTAAATCAAAAATTGTAGATATAAAATCAAGCTAAACAGTATCTATGTACAGTCAGCGACAAATGTTTTCACCAGTATGATACCACTGAACACGTTTTTCTGAGAAATATAAGAGGTACCATAACGTCGTTCTTATTGTTTTATATAGGTATGTTGGTGACACTGTTAACAAGATGAAATGAAGTATAGAAATGTGTTATATTTCTCAGTAAAGCGGGTTACAGTGATACAAGACTGGTGAAAACATTTGTCGCTGACTGTACATGTGTCCGAAAATATTTTATTACAGAACTACCGCCTCCCAAATTTAAAGTGCGATCACGGAAACGTTTTATTATATCGAGTTTGCAGAAATGGGTGGTTGATAAACTGGAGAAGTTTCTGTTGAATAGCATGTCATTAGGAGTTATGCAGTCAAGATCCCGTAAATCTGAAATAAAGGTGACCCATTGTTGACAGTTTCTGAAACATTTGCTTATGCATGTACCTATACTCTAAAATGTTAAAATTCTGTCTACGCAATCTAAAATTAGTACGTCAAAGGTTACTTTCCCTGTGAGTTGTAGGAAAAAATATGTAAATTTTACGAATATTTCCAATTAGTACCAAATTAGTTCATTTTAATTATAATGGGATGAACATGGCAATGATTATATTATAACTTTGTAGTATAATTAATTAACAAGTTATGGATTCCCATAAATTAATGTTGCCTAAAATACCAAACTTCAAGGGCCATTTACAGCTTGTACCTATATTAGA
This sequence comes from Hemicrepidius hirtus, assembly GCA_963082805.1. Classification (NCBI taxonomy): domain Eukaryota; kingdom Metazoa; phylum Arthropoda; class Insecta; order Coleoptera; family Elateridae; genus Hemicrepidius; species Hemicrepidius hirtus. Next base: position 11,011,961 of record OY720161.1, read on the forward strand.
TAAATAATAAACTTGTTAATCAACTGCAGCGAGATAGTAGTTAGTATAGTTCCCACCAGAAAGTAAAAGTTTAGAGTAGAGATAAGCATGGTGGCATCTCTAGAGATTTATCCCTTTTTGTGAAGGTAAGATAAATTTATCTGTCTCCGGGTAGCAATTCAATATTTCTAGATACTTATATGATTAACTCATGTGTAACAAAAAGCGATTGTCAGATTACCTCATATCAACGTTGATGTACTCTTTTAAAATTGATGTCTAAATCTAAAACAGGGGAATGCTTTTAGAACGATTTGATTTGCACATTCTACTTGGTAAATGTATGCATGTATCTAATATGAAATGCATTTCTGCAGAGAAATTTGTATTAATTCGTGCACAAATAATGGTATCTCATTTCTGAATTATATATCCAAACATACTGCGGTTATACCTACATACAATGGTGAGGAAAATCGAGAATCAAGCATCTAAATTAACATTTCTGCTGCAGCAGTTTTTTTAAGGCTAGGACATGTACTAAAACGGTTTTGAAATTTGAAATTCGAAAATTGGAAGCCTTCAATAAATGAAAAACTTGTTCCGAAAATTTTGCAGTAAATAGTTTTGTTTTAATCCTTTGGAATAAATGTCAATCAATGTAAGCTACAGATACGTCATTCGAAAGCTTAAATTTTTTCTTCAATATTTTATTCCATTAGTTTTGTTTGTTTACATAGATTATTATTTAAATGTAATATGGGAAGTAGATTAATGTATATCTTTTTGATTAATAGACACGTAGTACATTAATTTCAATGTTAAGTGTTGTCAACAATCATTAAATATTCTAGAATGGTATATCAAACACCCTTAAAACACAATTGACGTGATTAACACTGCAGTGTGGAACATTAATTTCAATTTATGTTATAAATTTGAAATATGTTAGCGTATGTATATTGATTTAAGGTGCTATCGGTGCTGTTCAGGCGATGTATATAAATCTGGTTACGTCAAGTATTTTTAAATATGGTCGGCATCTGGCGTAATGATAAAATACAGTTGCATGGAATTTATTCAGGGGTGGTGTCTACGAAGTAAAACTTAAACAATTTCAATGGTTTTGCACGTCATCGCGTCTACATAAATTTCATGATTAGGAAAACGCTTTCAAATTCTCGTAAGTTTGTCCTAATCCAGAATAGCGCAATGCTATGTTATCGTATAATTCTATAAACTAGGGACTTAGTGCGCCTTCAACAAACCTGCAAAAATCGAAAGCATACACCTGGGAACCACCTTAATCAGAACAAGAGCTACCCACGGCGCAAGGATAACCCACGACGCGACGCCAACGTACACATCTGTCAGGTTATGCTATGGAGTTAACCAACTGAGTACTTATATACGAACTAAGAGATAACATATTTTCAATATTTTCAATTAGCAAAGCAGTAAACTTTGGTTTCAATCCCTAAGACTTTCAGTTACAGGAAATCGCATCTACATTATCACTTTCCATTTTTAATCATAAAAAGGAACCGAAGCTATTTGCAGTTCCAGAGTTTTCCTGTCTTGTTTCTATACTTATACCAGTTTCCGCGATTTTCTAAATTTGCACAAAGAAATTGAATTCATGATTTACTTGGTGCAGAAGAGAGAATAATGAATATTATATTATAATGTTATTATATTGCCTTCGTCTTGTAATATCCAGCAAATCGTCCGAAAATATTTAATTTTCATCCTTATAACAGAAATACCAATTATTATTTGTTCGTTTTTTTTTGTCATTTTAGTTACAAAAAAAAATTCGTAATCAAGTATTTGAAATTAATATAAAAAGAATGCTGTAACCAGAAGTCTTAAAAATGAAAATCTTGAACTATACTGGGCCCAATAGTTATTTGTATTACAAGGCCAGAAACAGCACATTTGCGATTGCGAGTAAGGTTGCAGGGCGAGGCGGAACGGCGAGTCCTGCAAGTAGGAGCACTCGCAAAACTGTTTCTGGACGTGTAATACACAAGATTTTTTGTGCCGATGTTTGTTTAAATAAATTAAATTTACATTTAAAATTTATTATTAGGAATTTTTTTATGATTTTAAAATCAAGATTCCTTGTTTCCTGGTATTCATTAAACTTAATTCATTTATTTTACTTACAATTTCCATTGACGTTTATTTATAAATTTCGTTATCTTTGATTTAATAATGGATACACCGGCGCATATTAAAGATTATATTCAAATCACCACAGTGGCTCAAATAGATAATCGTATTTGTAAAATTTTGCTAATTTATTTGTTTGATCGTCTCCGACCGCGATGCACAAATTTGACTTTGACAGATTGAGCCGATGCTGCCAACCAATAACCGTCAATTCCTACTTTTTGCCGGCCTAGGCCGGAGAAACCTCTGTTTCTGGCAGATTTCGCGATGCAGAAACTCAGTGATGCCGACCGGAGGTACAAAAACTATATTATGTCACCACTATTCCATTTATTGTTTTGTTTTACAAACATTTCCTAGTTAGAACGTTATTTGTAGTGTCCGCCAGCGGCATCGGCGTCGTTGTGGTTGGCAGTGGCAACACTTCCTATGACGATGCACTGGGCCTCATGACGGCTGTTGCTTTGATGCAATCCAAATTGCAAACAGTGTAATCTGAAAAGTGTTGTTCCTGCCAACGAAACGGCTCCAACCCGGAAGACTTTTTCAAATTGTCAAAGAATGAAAATATTAGGTAGGCGGAAATGTGTCAAAATGCAAATACATTAGCGAAAATTGTTTTCCTTTTAGCAAAATATCGGTTTTAGCTTTATTTTCGCTTAAAATACTTCACATTCGATCGTGGGCACGCATATATTAAATAGTCGTTAGCTTATGAATTCCTGTTAGGAAATTATTCATGCAGCACGCACAAGTTGAGTAGGGGTATCGTAAAAAAAACGAAATTTTATACACTGCATAATTTTCTGACGGACGCAACTCTTTCTGTTCAACAAAAATTCGCCCTTGGGTGTTTTATTATACATATGTAACAGCAAATTACATACATGCAGAGAACGTCGTGGATCTGAGAACACGAAAATTGGTATGCAGATTAGTTTACCCCCTACTTTAGGCAATGATACAAAAATGCAGAATGATTCCAGGGCTACCTAGTTAATAACTAACTTGATTGCAGAAAGTGTTAACAACACCCAGAAATAACATAACACTTTCCACGAGAAGGAAAACCAATGAATTTATTGCAGTGTTCACTACGTACATGCTTACTGTAAGCCGTAATAAATACATAAACATTTTTATTTTTAAGTGGTAACCCTTTCCTGTTTGTAGCGATCACTGTGTGATGAAGAATTATCTGTAGATTTTTTTTACGTGAGATTATAAATATTTTATGGATCCAGTTTTTAGGATATTTCGAAGTAGTCCTGCACTGGGACAATCAATCAAAATAAAAAAATTACATACCACCATAATATCTCGATTTCCACTTAGAAACCAGTCTTCTGTAGAATGCAGCTTCCCCTGGTAAAAATAACACCTCTATAGCCAACGATTACTACTTACTACCTATTTACTAACAATAGTAACTAGCCGACAATCAATCCACAAAAAAATAAATTACATCAACAAAACTCTAAGATTATCAAATTGTATCTATATAAAACAATAAAACTGGAACGAAATTTATCGCATTCAATCTCAAATCAAATATTTAAATTGTGTGGTTTTTATCGAAACCTGCATTCGAATATTTCTTCTGAATATTTAATGTATTCTCATCAGCGACTTTTTAATATTAACTAAATGACTTTATCTGTGAAACTAAAAGCATTCTAATGTTCATTCATTGGAAAAAAATTCATTGAAAAGTATGCCTGCTAAGTAGGCAACTTAATACGAAACAATTTCTTCATTTATTCAGTTCAATGAACTGAAAACCGATGCAAAAGATTTCAATGTTTAGCTGACTTTAAGTTTAAAAACGTTTCGCATACTCATCGATTTTGCTCATTCATAAACCCTAAAATAGAATTTTAGACTACATTTTCAGATTAAGTGGTTTAATATTTCAACACCCCTTTGGGCTGTTTAGTATCTCGATTTGGCTGTGGATGTACACGTACACCGTCCCACAGGCATTACAATTTATGAATTTCTTATGAGGCCCTTAAATATTAAATTTGTAACCTAATTTCTAATGCAGGACTCACATTTCGCATACTTTACTCTTGCTTTGTATTCGAAATACTTCGCTTGGAAGATTGCTCTCTTATTTGTTAAGATAATACGTGACACTAAAAAGACTGAAAACCATTACAGGTACCTACTTTCATCGTTATAACCCAGCAAATGACTGTTCTGCACTTAGAAATTGTGTAGGTATCTCAAGACAGCAATGCGCATTTTGTTCCCGTTCTCATCTACTTGAACTAAACCAAACTCAACGAATATTTTTTAATTCACACATACGATAGCGAAAACATAGATCAAATAAATTCGATTCTTAGCAAGTAGAAGTCTTTAAACCACCTCTAAACCAAATATTCTACATAAGAAACGTCGCGTCGTGAAATAAATTTAAATAAATCGCTTGGTGAGTTAGGGAGTAGCAATCGTAACTGGGATTGCTAGCTGCAACCATTCATCGTGGTTTTCAGCTTTCACCTTAGGATGTCTTCCTTGAGTAAAGACTTGTCCTAGTGTACTCCTTTTTGTCTCGTCGTGGTTACCTTGACTTATATTGAGTAGGTATCTACTGCGGTCTCAAGTCAGGAACCACCACCGTGTAAAGTGAAGCTGAAGTTGGAAGACTAGAGGGGAAGGTATAAATAAAAATATAACATTCAAATTAACGAAAGGGAGAACGAATATAAAATTAACGGTGATTAGATAAGGGATTAACGAAAATACTGGACGCAACTGTGGAGCTGGTCTTGCCAAGTAACCCAGGGTAGTAACAGATCACTGACAGGATAGGTACTGTTAGCATCCTGAAAAACAATCGAAAAGAGTAACGCCAGACAGAAGTAAATGCAAATACTGCAGGAGAAGTACAATAATGTCCTGACGAAGAAGAAGAAAAAAATAGTATATTCTAAAAATTGGCTGATCAATATCCGCGACACTTTCCCGCATATACCTATACAGGGTGTTCAAGATAAGCGAATACATGGGGATTTCTTAAACGGTAAGAGATCAAATAGAGATTTTTGTAAGTCACCAACTTTTGAAGATATTAACTTGGCCTTTTCAATTATGCGTCAGAGGCGGCCTTCTCACCACTGATAAAGGGCTCTTTTTCTCTTGTCCCGCTCGTTCGTTTTGTTGGCTTTATCATAATTAACAACATAAGTTTACGAAAAAAAGTATTTAAGCCCACATAAATCCATCAAACCTTAGATCAGTAAAAAGGAAAAAAAGAGCTCCTTGCAATGGTGGCATGACCACCAGATGACCATGCATGCGGTTCTTATCTTGGACACCCTGTATAGGCGTTTTCTGGAATTTTAGGTATTGAACCAGAAAGTGCAAGAAGAATAATTAGCAGAGGCCACAGGACCTCGGTATTCCTTGATGTAACCGGTGTCTCTGAACAAAAAAATTCATAAACATTTCAGGTCAATATTCCTTTCCGGTCTTCAGATATTGACAAAAGAAAAAAGGTGCATCCATTAGTGTGAATTTACGTATTTAATGAAGAAGTAACATAACAAAATAAAAAGACTAATATTATAATAATTGCTCAAATTGTTCGACTCCACTTTCTGAACATGCTGCCTAGCTTCAAGCTATACTTTGTTGCCAGTTAATTTCTGCAAGTTCATTTTTCTTAGAGAATCTACCGTCTCAACTATTCTTGCAGTAAAATCTTCTCGCGTGTCTGGATTATCGGTACTGTAGTAAACACGAGATTTAAGGCAAGCCCAAAAAAAGTGTAATGTTCGTCATTACACTTTTTTTGTGTCCTGCACGTTCTTCTGACCTTTCGTAGGTCAGAAGAACGTGCAGGACACAGTATAGGACTTCGTTTTCCTATCCACTGTCCAAAGAAATGTTAGTTTAGAAAACATCTGTAGAACACATGCTGTAAAGTGTAAGTTTATCAGTTACCTCAGGGAACACCCAGTATAACTTCTCTTTCCCAATGTCCACAATTATTCCAGACTTGAAAGCAGTTTCAGGCTGTTGCAAACAGTTGAAACCATAGTAACTGTACCCAGCTAACTGAATTAGCATTTCAAATTTAAAAAAAACAGCAAAATTTAAATCACATTTTAAGATATTAATTATTTACTAATGTTCAGTAAGAAACAAAATTAAACATTTATCACGGGAATTATTACGTGTTAAACCTGTGGAAAAATTATTCCTCGGACCCTGACTATCCCTAGGATATTAATTACTTTCGATAATTAACATCATAATTTCCTTTGCATGTGAGGTATCAAGACTGTTTTTTTTATGTTTTTTTAATAACTCAAATGGAAACACTTGAGCAGTCTGTACCTACATAGCAAGTTTTTTTTTACAGAATATACTTAAAAATATTTACGAATTAGAACACTCCATGAAAATACGTCTTATATGTTGGCTATAAAGTTACAGAGCACTTAAATTAAATTGTTAGTAGGTACCTCGAATTTTGCCTTTTCTTATACGGAGACGGAAAATCATTTTTCAACGATAACATAATCACAATACGGGAATAAAACACAATAGAACCGCTGTGTCGGTTAAAAACGAAATCTCTACAAAAAAAAGCGTTGTGTTGTTCAACGTCTGACATGGTTTCCATCCGCTTCCTTCAGCCACATTCATCTCGCAGTTCCCCCGCAATGACATGCATATTTTCAGTGTCATTTTTAACATTTTTTCCGAATAAATTGATATTTTAAAAATTATTTTTAAACAAAACCAAGAGCGTTCCTTAGAAACTACAGAATATTTTTAAGTGGTGGTTATGGTTCACAAAACATTTTCCAAGTATTATTTGAAGGGATTAAATACAATTATTAATGCTATATGCAAATGAATCTTTCTCAAAATCAACGTACTCTTCATCTAACCGAACGTTAAAAATATAAAATATCAATGTAAAATATTATTTTCCAGTTAAGTAAATGCAACAAGCTTAGAGCGAGTTAAATTTACATTTTATTTTAAATTTTAATTAAGGCTAGTCGGTTTTGTTAGTTTTTATATTTCCCCAGACTCTGCAAGATTCAACAGCATTCGTTGATTAAATAGGGGAGATTTATAAAGTAGAAAAGCTAAACTTTTCAGGTCTCCAGCAACGCTAATTACCTTTATTTTATCTTTTTTATACTCGCACACCGTAATTAAGAAATTATTATCTTTTTCTACTGATTATTCCATTTTGAGAGAATATGAGGATGGCTATTAAATAACAAGAGTGCCATCGTAGGCGAATTGATCTTTATGTTTAGTTAATAAACGTTACAAATCCGTACGAAAAAAACTGAATGTCTCGAGTTCGAGATTTTTGCCATAAACGGTTTTATGGTGGAAGAGAAGACGTGGGGGATGATCAACATCCAAGCCGTCCCTGTACATCAAAAACAGATGAAACTGTTGAGAAAGTCTATACGAAATCAAACGGTTATTCGATGGACTTCGGAATAAAGAGAACACCAAAAGTATTTTTAATTCTTCTTTAACATCAGGCCAATGTTTGTGATGAGGCGTTATTCTAACAATTATTCATTACTCATAAACAAATTGAATTTATTTTCTCACTTAACTCATAAACTTAATAACTTTGTTGAAATAAATCTCCATTATCAATTGCCTGCTAATATGCAAACCACTTCATTAAGTTTAAAGTTTTGAAGTGATTTACCTAACGTTTAACAGGGAAGTCAAAGCGATAATAGTAGACACGGTGTGAAACTCAGGAGTTCCTTAGAATGAGGGTTGCGGCGTGTAAACGAGAATAATTCGCTACCCTTTATACTTCTGTGAGGCGTTCCATGCTGGTTACTACAGTATATAACTGACCAAATTTTATTGTTGCATAGATTAAAGCAAGAATAGGTGAATTATATTTTTATATTAATTATTATTAAAGTTAATATAGTTCCATCAGTTGGTCATTAATATTGAATTTCTATAAATGAGTATAAACAGAACCTGGTTAACAATTTTCAAAGCATTCAGTATATATAACGTTATATATTTCAATCGTATTCGGTTTCATTGGTTGGCACAATACTTTACTTTATACATTTAAAGAGATAAATGTTCGACGTTTACGATTTTAGTTGATTCTATAGTCAAGATACATTACGGATAATAGCAAGAGCAGAATTAGTTTAATGGGAAAGTAATTCAAGAACGTAATTTATTTTGGTTAAACGCGTTGTTCTCTCAAGCTGTAGTTAAACGTAATTTCCCCCCAGACTTTTCCTTTCAACCTAATTTCCGTTTTCCAATACTAGGAAATGCTTCCTTTCGCTCTCAAATCTTATTTATATAAGAAGAATGAAATGCATCGCGTCCTCGTCCGTTAACTCACCCCGCTGCCCTATGCATTTAGCAAAACATGAAAAAACTTTCTGAGTCTGTTTGCTCATTAATTAGCCGATAGCAAATTTTGTCTTCCTATTACTTGACATTCAAAGAAATACGATCCCCACTAACAATAAAATATTTTTAAACCTCTATAGTGTTGATATTTAAATGCCTTTATTTTATAACTTCTTCAAACCCAGTTCAAACGTAATATACTATACTAGATATCGAATGACATTTACGTACGTAACCATGAATTAAGAACATATGTGTTCATATTGTTGTTTCTCTTTAATATAAGTAGGTAGGTACATGTAGGTATCTGGAATTAGTAGGGATTTTTGCATTCTGTTGTGTTTCCGAATCACAGTAAACATACCTTGCTTTCTTAGGTAATACCGTAATACTGCGATGATTCTTTGAGATTGGAAACATAGCACCACATTCTACATTTAAAAAAAATACAAAAAAGTGGAGGTGCAAATCTTCCCTGGACTTTCCCATACTAAATAGTATATTAAGTATTAAGAACGGTAAGGACATTTTACCGATCGAAGACAATAGTTTGGAGGAGGAGCGCAGCGACGACTCCAATTATTGTCTGAGATCGGTAGTCCTTAACGTTCGTGATGCTTATGACGTTTTTTGCGCTACTGAATCCGGTAAAAAGAATTTTTAATAAATTAATAATTAATACAGATTCAAATGCGATAATTGTCAATCTCCGCATCACGTTGCCGTATTGTCGATTGATATATTGCGTTTCTATAGCAATCTGTAAACAGTTACCGCCATTGCAGTTTTTTGTGAAAATTATTTTTTGCGCTACTGTGCTCTATTTCATTGTTTACCGAGGCTGTTTCCAAGACAGTAAGTTATGTTTACTAGTTGCTAAGAATAAAGTCGTCGGTAAAATTCTTTGGGGTTCTAGAACGGTAAGTAAATTTATTCAAAACGAATGTGCCATGTAATTTGATAAATTAATGTCAGTCACAAATGTCAGTTTAGTTAAATAAAATGAATATCATTTTTAATGTTAGTTAAAACAAATCCTGGAGCTTTTAATTTCTCATTTCTTGTAACAAAGTACGCCAGCAAAGATTTTTCATCAATATTTGTACTTTTCTTGGTACACCAATTTTTAGAATGATATTGTAGGTACCTTCGTAGCGTCTCTCTGGACTTATCAGCAATGAGAACCGAACACCCCACATTCCAAGCTTCTTCTATTTCGTTTTCGGAATCATTTTCATTAATTTTTAGCACGGAACTCCAAATAATTTTCACAAAAAAACTGCAATGGCGGTAACTGTTTACAGATTGCTATAGAAACGCAATACATCAATCGACAATACGGCAACGTGATGTGGAGACACAATTATCGCATTTGAATCTGTATTAGTTATTAATTTATTACAAATTCGTTTTACCGGATTCAGTAGCGCAAAAAACGTCATAAGCATCACGAACGTTAAGGACTACCGATCTCAGACAATAATTGGGTCGTCGCTGCGCTCCTCCTCCAAACTATTGTCTTCGATCGGTAAAATGTCCTTACCGTTCTTAATACTTAATATACTATTGAGTTCCGTGCTAAAAATTAATGAAAATGATTCCGAAAACGAAATAGAAGGAGCTTGGAATGCGTGGGGTGTTCGGTTCTCATTCCTGAGAAGTCCAGAGAGACGCTACGAAGGTACCTACAATCATTTTAAAAATTGGTGTACCAAGAAAAGTACAAATATTGATGAAAAATCGTTGCTGGCGTACTTTGTTACAAGAAATGAGAAATTAAAAGCTCCAGGATTTGTTTTAACTAGCATTGGAAATTGCATTCATTTTATTTAACTAAACTGACATTTGTGACTGACATTAATTTATCAAATTACATGGCACATTCGTTTTGAGTAAATTTACTTACCGTTCTAGAATCCCAAAGTATTTTACCGACGACTTTATCCTTAGCAACTAGTAAACATAACTTACTGTCTTGGAAACAGCCGCGGTAAACAATGAAATACAGCTCAGTAACGCAAAAAATAAACATTTCGTTTTTGGTATTCAACAGTAGTTCGCGAAGCAGCATTGGAAATCATTTGAATGCCTAGCGAGAAAAACGAGACTATACCGGGTTCGATATATACATAAGAAAGACACAAAGTCACCCATCTATCTGTAGTAGGTACCGGCTAGAAATTACAGCTGGCGAAATCGGACGCTCGCTACCGATCCGTTTCCGTCAGAGTCCAACCTAAATATTCAAAATTCACGAATTTCTCATCAACCGTACGTTTTAGCTATATGAATACCTTATACTATGTGACAATTAAATTTTGCATTCAATTATATAATAATATATAGGGTGTTTCATTCAAAATAACAAAGTTGCTTATTGTACTGTGGAAAGCAAACACCTTGTATACGTGATATAGATTTAGAAAAATGCAGAATTATATACTAAATAACTTTTATATTATATATTCTTTCATATTTTGACTAATAAAGGCGCTAGAGGAGCATCAATTTCCGATTTTCAAAACCTCGTAGAGGGCGCCACAGTAAAATTCTGGCATTCATCAAAAAGCAAAAATATAGCTAATACCAAGTTGCATAAGTATAGAAAATTTAAACACAATCGTGTAGGCAGTTTTTTTGTAATAATTTTTCAAAAATTTCAAAATTTTTGGAAAAACGCCGATGCGACCGTTTTTGGCTTTACTAAATAAATTTTTCTTCATGGTATAGTACCGTCAAAAATCTTTCAAACAAGTTGTTGGTGAACCTGATCAGATAACTGGTTTTTGAGTCGTGGGGCGTTAAAATCAAAATTATGAAAAAATCGTAACGGCCGCCTTTTGATGGTAGAGTCCGGTAAAAAACTGTTTCTCTTGAATTATAGTCTCATATTCGCTAGTCAGATTTTCAAAATTCTGCTTCTGAAAAAAATATGCTTCCAAAAAACATGTCTAACTTCTGTTTCCGGTTTCGGATTTTTTTGAAAAGCTAATTTTGTCGATGAATTTTGCGTCACATACATTACACACATGTCATACGATATTTATTTCTGAAAGTACCTAAAATTAATCACTGATGAACTTAGCAAAAGGTTTCATTTTTTGTTTACTATTTATTACTGTATAATGTAGGTATATCAACAATAAATGCGTAATTTGATTAGTCTCTACAGTTGACTCTTATTATGTGGAACACCATTGCATGTAAAATATTTTAAAAATCCTTCTAATTCTTTTATTGAACTCTACATTTTTCGAAATTAAAATTATCTTTGAATTTTAACGAAGAAATTTACTCTAGAGGTTCTACAGACATTTTCTTTCAACAAATGTTTCCCAATTTATATAATTCCCCACGCACTCTGTAATTCATGACGCTATTTCGAAAGTCAACGGCGTGTATAACCTCCTTAAGAGCTTAAATATTGTAGTGCTTCCCTTTGAATTCAACTGATTAATGTAAAAGATTTTCGGTCCTAATTTTTGCGCGACCTACGTAATGCGTGTCTTCCGTTTTCTTTGAAGACCCGACACTGTAAAAGAAACATCTGTTTGTACAAGATGTTAAAAGCTTGTGAAGTAAGTAGGGCAAATATTCCGTCTCAAAAATTTTGATAACGCTTTTAATTAGATGATGTACAGTAATTTTATAATAGTGTGTAACAATAATGACCGAGCTCGACGTAAAAGAAGGAAGGCGCCGAATTAGGTCTGTTAATGAAATTACGTTGATCCTTCCGGTAAGTTGACCTCGCAGGCAACTCTTCCTACGGGAAAACTTAACATAGGATAAAATGAGACTACATTCGCGTCCCTCATTACATTACATTGAAAATGTTTTGAGGGCCTCCAAGCGCATCACTTTCCTTATTTGGTACGGGTTTACAACAAAAAACATTCTGCTTGCTCTCTTACCTTACCTATTATCATTTTACTTATTTGCTACGGGTTTATAAAAACAAATTCTTTTATAATCTTGAATAGCAAAATTCTCTTACAAATTACATTTCAAGCGTCTGATAATAATAACTACTCCTGGCACGTTCATTTTTTTTCAAATATCTCAAATACGTCGTTTTTATAAGTATCTGTATTCTAATATTTTTCTCACCGTTTAGATATTTCCCATTTTAGGGAAAATTATAGACTCCGGTAACATCTGTCGACGCGGTTGCAACCCACGAATTTCAGAAATCGTGACAAATTAAATAGTTCACCGTTTCAGTTATTTATACGACCGTAAGGTTAGACACATTTGTAAATATTTTAGTTTTTATAGAAACAAGGTAGGGAAAAAAGGAATACGAATAAATTTTATAGTTTATATGACTTAACATGATTTAGAAAATATGAATAACAAGTCATATAATTTGCTAAATCGCGTAGGTATAGCTATATAAAGCCACGAACATTTCACAACCTTCGCATTTAAATTTGTTTAAGAGACGTAAGACGTTCCCAATAGCTGCTTAGGGGTTAGCGGTAATATCTAAAAGGAAAACAAGAATCCTTAATAGAACTGTCGTTTCTTTGAACACTAATGTTAGGAAAAAACCAAGTAGGCGCACAAGACGCTAGAATATATCGTTGAAAAGATAGTAAAGATATCCCTGTCGTAGAACCAAAAGGGTACGCGCTGGTACAAAAATCAAATCAGCGTGTCGTGGAACTGCGGCATAAGAAGCAATCCAATAAAGAGCTAGAAGATTATTATATACAGAGTGTTTCCCGATAAGATATTCAGGGTGTTTTTCGAATTATTGTAAGTAAAGAATTTCTAACAAGCATTTACGTGCAATCGTTAGTGATATGTCAGCGAAAAAAACAATGAATATTCTCATTCCGAGAGGTTTGATACGAAAAGTAAAGTTTAGTTGTTTGTTTTGTTCAAACAAATTATTAGAGTGCTCATCACCCTTTACAGATTCTTCTTTAAAACCGGTTTTTGTGAAAAGTGCGTTAAAAAATAATTTATTAGTGCGAGCGAGCTTATCATTATTTTTATTCGACGCCTTTCCTACAAAAAGTACTGAAACATAAAATTGTACCGTTCTTTTGTCACATTTGTCGGCAAAATAACATTTTAACTACAGCCCACGACATTTCTTAAATAAATTGAAGGAGAGGGTTCTTTCAGGAGGCGTTTTAAAACATTGTATTGTCAAGATTTCTTCATAAAAAGTCAGTAGCAACAGGGATCATTATCTCGTTGCTATAGTAATAAAGCATGGTATACTAAACTATCTTGGTGTGATGCTTTCGGCATAGGCGTAGGGTAGTATGGGAATCATGGAGTTGCCTTTGACAACTTACTCATATCGAAAGCCATAGTGGGGTGAATTGGAATGCAGCAAATCAAATACTAGCGTTCCCCATACTTTAGTCTCAAGTTAGGGCGGATATTTATTATTCTAAAGGCTTGTTATTTCCCATAAGAAAGATGCATGAAATTTTGTCAGATGCTGTTTAATATAGGAATTTTTAAGTATCAGAATTAAAGGACTTCACTTTCAAACTTTATGTTAGGGAGTAGGGTGAGCAAAGCAATAACTTGATTGATCCTGAATTAAGATATCAATGTTCAAAACAATTGGCGCCCTTATACAGTGTGATCATTGATATCTCGTGAACCATACCAAATATCAAAAAAAATGTAAAAATACATTATTATAGAAGACGAGGCACATTCGATAGTGTAATCCGCGTCGCGCTAATACTTACCCCGCCGCCCCCACCTATCCAAGCTTGAAAAGTTTGAATTGCAGTATGCCCTTTGTGATCGCTAGATTCGTTTTGGAGACATTAAAAAAATATGAAAAAAGTGCGTGTGCTAAAGACGACCGTACATCAGAAGTGAAAACCATAGAGTGAAAACCAAATGACAGCTGTGAGATTATTATTCGCCGATTAACACGTGAGTTAGTTTCAATATGCCCGTTTATCGCATCTTTTTACATCAAACGTGTGTTCAACTCGAGCCGACCGGCCACTCGCAAGCGAGCGCGGCGCGATGGGGCAAGCCTCGCGCGGTATCTCGCACATTTCGCCCGATTCGATCCTGCAGATGGCACCTTTTTACTTTCCCATACCACTACTGGTATATTACTTTCCCATACCACTACTGGTATAGGGAAGTATTGATATCATGAAAATTTTCGAAGTCGAGATTTTCGCGGAAATACGTGTTTTGGGTCCCCAGGAACCCAAAAAAGTGGTCTAGAAAAAATGTCTGGCTGGGTGTATGTGTGTGTGTATGTATGTGTGCATGTATGTACCGCCTGTAACGCAAAAACTAGTGAACCGATTTTGATGAAATTTTAAATGAAGGGGTATATCGAAAATTCATCGATAAAATAAGCTTTTCAAAAAAATCCGAAACCGGAAGCGGAAGTTAGACATGTTTTTTTGGTATAATTTTTTTCAGAAGCGGAATTTTGAAAATCTGAGTAGGGGATATCAAAGAAGGGCATAATTCAAGGGAAACAGTTTTTTACCGGACTCTCTAACTTCAAAATGGCGGTCGCTATGAATTTTTCAAAATTTCGACTTTAACGCCCCGTAACTCAAAAACCAGTTATCTGATCAGGTTCCGCAACAACTTGTTTGAAAGCCCTTTAGCTGTACTACACCAAGAAAAAAAATTATTTACTAAATCCAAAAACGGTCGCAACGGCGCTCTTCCAAAAATTTTGAAATTTTTGAAAAATTATTACAAAAAAACTGGTCTAAGGAATTTGTTTAAATTTTCTATACTTATGCAGCTTGGTATTTCCACTGTGGCGCCCTCTACGAGGTTTTGAAAATCGAAAATTGATGTTCCTATAGCGCCTTTATTAGTCAAAATATGAAAAATGTTTAATTATAAAAGTTGTTCAGTATATAAATTTACATTTTTCTAAATTTATATCACGTATACAGGGTGTTTGGTTTTCACAGTACAATAAGCAACTTTGTTATTTTAAATGAAACACTCTATATATTATTATATAATTGAATGCAAAATTAAATTGTCTATCACATAGTATAAGGTGTTCATATGGCTAAAATGTACGGTTAATGAGAAATTCGTGAATTTTAACTTTAAAACAGTGTAGGGTGAAATTTGTAAGTGCCGATATGTTCAAGTGACCATGCGCGGGACGGGAATTCCTTGTCGCCGGCTAATCCTAGCAGCCTATGAATATAAATAATCACACATGCGCAGATGAACACAATCGGCACTTAATTAAAATCGAAAATTGATGTTCCTATAGCGCCTTTATTAGTCAAAATATGAAAAATGTTTAATTATAAAAGTTGTTCAGTATATAAATTTACATTTTTCTAAATTTATATCACGTATTAATTTTCCATATACTAATTTTCAAGTTTAGTTTATCGGTTGTGGCGAACAATACTGTTGAATACCAAAAACGAATGTTTATTTTTAGTATGGGAAAGTCCAGGGGAGGTTTGCACCTCCACTTTTTTTCGTTTATCGGCGAATAATAATTTGACAGCTGTCATTTGATTTCGCTTTTGACGTGCAGACGTATTAAGCACACACACTTGTTTCATGTTTTTTTTTAATTTCTCTAAAACGAATCTATCGATTTTAATTCTCTTTGCGTAGTAAAAGATTTTAAAAGACCTTTAATTTGAGGTATCGCAAAGGGCATAGTGCCATTTAAACTTTTCAAGGTTAGTTAGCAGTGGGCGGCGGGGTAAGTATTAACGCGACGCTGATTGCGCTATTGAACCTCTTTAAAAAACGTATTTTTACATTTTTTTGTTATTTGGTGTGGTTCGCGAGATATTAAGGGTGGGTCGTTTTCAAATGATCACCCAAGTGATGCTGCATGATGTAATGAAAATGATAATGCACACACTTTCTTTTTGTCTCCTCTAATTAGTGTAGTGTAAGGGTGTGCAGTTGTAGGATACTCATTAGAATAATAGATTCCAATAAACTTGATTTCTCATAGTAATACCATAATTATGTAAATATAAACAGTAATAATAATTCAAGAAACCAGAGAGAAGCAGATTTTGCAGTTACCAGACAATAACTGGCTCGTATTCTCTATAGACAATCTGCAATAGCAAAACTAAATTGCAAATGTTGTGCTAATTCACACCACGCTTCAGTAATTGCATAGTCTTATGTTTTCATTGGTAATTATTTTAAATATGTACTTAGGATACTGTAGGATACTGTAGGATATTTCAGGGATCTTGAAAATCAATGCATTTTTGTAATTTCATCGACTCTGAAGGTAACCGAGATCCTAGCATGCAGTCAGAAAGAAAGCGGATTGCCGGTTTATACCTTACCGCTCTCGATAACCAGCAATTGAGTATCACACAAACTTTAAGCACCAACAAATATTCTTTTTGTCTTTATAGTCAGTAACACAATATAGTATAGGTAGATTTTTGATACCTATCAGTGGCGGTAACTACTGAACTAGCAACCTCCTCATTGTTGAGAAGATTATAGGTATCTGAACGTTTCAGATGGCGTATTAGTCCCTTATACTGTAGGTCTTTGTAATTGGATGGTATTATAATTGCTGAAAGATACTAGATCCTAATTAGTATCAAACAATAAAATTGTGAGAAATAATGCAAACGAAATTGCGGCAGTGGTGTATTAGGGTTTCTGGTAGGTACGTACTTTTTCGGTAACCAGCTCAGCTGATATTCGCTAATAATGGCCACATATTCACATGATTTATTTATTTTACATATTTTTGTGGAACTCATAATCGTATCCCCTGTAAAGTAGGCAAGAGCAAGACCCAAAGCAGAATTCACAGTATCATGCAGGAAGTGTTGTGCGATTTTCAAATTCAGACATTTGCGCATCAATCAATTTTTGCAATTTCTTACTGTCTGTAAAATTAAAACTACAAATCAATAGAACGATCATATTCGGTATTTTCTTCTCTGCAAGAAAAACGGTGTTTACAATTTACCTCTTCAGTAATCAGAGAAGCAAATAAATTAACAGAAAGATTTTTGCATTTAATCCTTTTATGGTGCATCACGTGACAATCCTACACTCTGTATGGTTTATCGCTCTTAATAAACAAAATTATTATTTTTCTACAAAGAACATTTTACATTGAAAATTTTAAATGAAGCCGCCAAATGGTGATGTGGTGCTGGTACAAATGAATAGAGTTTAACATGCCCTGACAGGTTACATGTCCTCTTGTATAGCTGACAAAGCATTTATTCTATTATGCAGGCAGTTTACCAAGGACCAATCAATTTGTAATTAACACATACTAACCCGGTGACGATTTACTATACAATGTAGGTTTTATGTAGAGAATAGTATTTTCTTTCTAGCTGCTTTAAATCGGAAGATATAAATATTGGTAGTACGATTAGCTACGGAAATAACTAAACATTTCCGCATCTCCCATGCTTGAAATTATTTGTAAAACTGTAAAACCATGCTACTAAAGGCCTAAGCAAAATTTGTAAAGATTTAAATTTCAAACTTGTTCATAGTAATAAGAACAACATTTCGGACCCTTCTAGGACATCCAAAAGATAAAGTTAAAACATTGTGTAAGTCTGCAGAGATTTACGAAATCAATTACTCCCATTATAATCAAAAATATATTGGGAAAACTAAGCGGGCAATAGAAAAAGTCTGATACCATCGTTTGACGTAATGTAAGTAACTTAAAACTTAACCCCGCCTTCAGTGGTTTAGTAGAAGTAGAAGTATTTTAGATTTAACATTAGATTTGAGTCTACTGAAGATGGCAACGTAGTTCGCGAAACGCGTTTAGGCTTCCTAAACTTTTTGTGGTTCTAGGGTTTTAATTCTGTTATTTTCCAAACCACAAGTCTCCACGAATTTTAAAACGATTGAAGTTTCTGTATCAAATTTAATGTGGAACTTTCATTTTCGAAATGGTTTTAATATTATTTTATAAACAGCATTGTTCTCTAGTTCAGCTAGCTGTGCTCATTATCTACATTATTCTAACCACACAAAAAGATTGTATGCTAAGATAAGTGAACTTCCTTGTACCTTACTGCCCAAACCTAATTAGAGGATAACCTAAAGAAGCCGGAATTTATTCAACTAAGAGCACCACTGTGTCCGCTTTAACCCGGAAATGCGTCTTCAGTTAACACAGAAGTTCATTGTCTGGATCCCGGAGGAATCCAATGAAACTTACAGGGACAAACCGCAAACGTAAGAATATTGCTGACTGCCGGACAAAGCCTCAAAAGGGAAGTCTCACCACAGCAGTTTGGTCTCTCCGGAAAAGCAAACGTTTCTAAACTTTGCCCCGAATGCGAAACTCAAATTTATTGAGACGGTCGATGGGTTTGTATAAGATTAACTACCTTAATTTTGCTGAATCTGTTTAGGTCTATGTACTAGCAGGTGGTACTAAAAATATCATGAAAATACTCAACAATCATTATACAAACATCCTACAATACCAAATTTATTTATCATTCAGTACATAATGTATACGTATTCCAAAATTTCGTTTTGTTTTTGATGCGCGCAGTAACATAGCAAGTTAATTGCTATAAAGATAGTATGCCAACAAGGCATTTACTACAAAGTTAGACTAAGGCAATATTAATACCCACAGCTAATCAGAATTCCCATGTTCCAATGTTTCTGACATTTTACCCATATGCCTATCAGTATCATAATTAATTACATTCTGCTGTGCAATTAAGAATATTCATAAGTCAAGTTTGGTTGACACTGCTAACACGATGTAGATATAAGCATATTATATTAAAATTTTAAGCTATAAGCTGTTTCTCATTTTATATTACTTGATGTATTATATGTCATAATCTGATGTTGCAATTTTTCTCCTACAGAATAACAGACAATGCAATAAATCTTGATTTGCAGACTTTCTTATTTAATAAATTTTATATTACATCGCATATCAAACGATTTTCAGCGGAAGAAAACCAGGCGAGAATGAGATTTTGTGCAGACATAACTCGCTATGTTAAAGCCGCGTTGAACAAAATTCGTCCGCAGAATCCCACCACACAAAAACCGCTTGATAAAAGTAGAAGTGTTGTATATTTACCTCGCACAATAGAAATCCTCTTATCCTTGTTAACGGCGGAACTGGGTTTACTGAAAGTGAAGAAACACTGTTAATAAAAATCTACCTTTTATATATTGGCAAATAAAATACACAAATAAAAGCCACGGAGGTCCAAATAAGGGAGATTGAAAGAATGGAAATACCAAGTAACAGAGATATTGGTCTGATATTAGTTTCTATTGATTCTTTGGAAGCTATATCAATAAAAATCCTGATTTAAGATTTGATTAGTTTATAAAAAAATATATAGGTAAAAGGTATACGAACTTGAATTAAATTGACAAATCTTCTCATATTACAGAAGTAAATAAGGGCTTGAATCTGCTTCAAGTCAATCATATTATAATTTTTTGGTAAAGTGCCACACAAAAGTCAGTACAGTGCCGATAGGCGCCGACTTTTCATAATCATTATGGGTGCACAAATAATAGCCAAATGTTTAAAATGCCCATGGGGGGGTGGCACTTAAAACTTAAAATGAAGATTGAAATTTCAAAAATACCTTTCTATATCCGCTTGCTTTTAATCCTGTATCTGACTTTTCTTTAGAAACCTCATCAAAGAAGGTTAAAAGTACCAAGTAATTTATATATAATGTTTTTTATGCAGTTATTCTTAAAGTCCATGGTGTTGGACAAAATGGTCTTAGTAAAGGATTTCCTTCTTCTTGCAGTACCTAACTTAAAAATTTCCAATCTGTTTGCGAAGTCTTTTATAAAATTGATTGTATCTTTAGTTAACGATACAACATCACGGACAATTTCGATTTTATGTAGCTAGTCTTGCACTACTAAATTTATCCGGTTTAAAACAGAAAAATGAATTATTATATTTGAAAAAAAAATATTTTTAATTTTTGTTAAAAAAGATTGCTAGAAATTACTGAAAGTGGAAGCTTTAAGTAAAGGTGAGGAGGTTTTCCAAGAAACACCATAATATTTTAATATTCTATTGAAAGGAACGTGAAGCTCAAGACTAACAAGGCATTTGCACATTGCGGAGTACTGTGTTGGGCGCCGACTGCATTAGTGGGCTAGCTACCTGGGTTACACCATAGATACAAATTCCACAAATTTCTTTAGACATAATGTCATATATTGAACATATTTTTGTAGATGTACCGCAAACTCTGAAAGGGAAACGTTATATTCACTGATTTGTTTATGGGGGCTGCGCCCCCATAACATTGTCATTATGGGGGCACGAGCCCCGGTGCCCCCACGGAGTCGGCGCCTACGAGGAAGATTATCTTCCAGTTGGCCTTGTATGTTCTCAAACTGTTAGTAGCATTCTTTGTTTGATATTTCTTATTCTTTACTTTTGGTGCTCATTTTCTTAACCTAGTATTCAAAATTATTTTTTCAACAATAATTCTGTTGCGTAAACCTTATTAGCACAAACATAAAAACAAACCCAAATCTCCATTAAAAGATTCAGTGTTGAAAATTAATAACTGTTGGATGAAACGTTGAAAGTGTTAGGTACACTTGAAAGGTTTGAAGATTGAAACAGGCGCTAATTTTTATTTTATCTATAAAAAATTTAAAAAATAATACATAAATTATTTTTCATCTCAGCTTGACTCCAATTTGTAGAAAATTGCAGCTTCGTATATTCTCTTGAGTATCTTGTCCTGTTTGATAGCTTCGCTGAACAGCTAGTTGACATTGACACGGAAAAATTCTATATTTAACACCTTTTAAGTCAACTAAAATTTTCTCTTAACTTACAGTCATGCTTGCTGATTATATGGTTGCTTGAGGAAAGCTGAATTGTACTAAAATTGCGATTTGTAGGCTGTCTCGGGTGAACTTAAAATAATTTACTCTCTATTACGTTAAAATTTGTGGTTGGTATTTTATCTTATATTAAAATTTTATTATCTTATCTTCCAGTAGCGTGTCAGGTCAAAAAAATTGTATTCTTGTAATTAACACAATGACAGTAAGTTAGCATACGGCGAAAGAACAGGGCTCTACCTATTGAGAAATTAAAAGGAACTCGTACTCAGATAATTTTGGTCCTGGTTTAGTTGTTTCCATGATGAATAATCAATAAAAGTAACATTTTGCATAGTTTTCCGGTTACATAACGTACGATAAAAGTATCAGTAGTAGTAGTCTAGCCCGTACTGTATTCAGCCAGAGAAGCTTTATTTTCCTGGTTCATAATGTTTCAGAATCGATAAAATACAAACGATTTTAGAAATAAATAAATTACATGTTTATGCGTAATTGTATCTGTGGCCAATCGTCCCTGCGCTGCATCGTCCCTCGACCCAATAGCCATTGCGCCACACCGTCTCTGCATCAAACCGTTCTTACGCCAAACATCCGGCCTCGCGTAATTTTAATGAGGCAGGTATCTTTTAATGCAGCTCTGTCCGAAATAAGGCCATTATCCCCAAACGTACCCATCCCCGCTCCAAAATATATTTGAGGTGTTATCAGTATGTCCATCTACGCCCGGCTACGCAATTGGATTAAATAAAACGGATAATTCAAAAAATGTAACGGAAGATTATTTTCTAAATGTAATAATTCAAAAAGTCATTAATAGTTTCCTGCGGACTTGGGGCGTGGGGAATTGGATACTGCCCCTTTTAATAATAGATTTGAAAGTAGGGAAAAATCGTCAAGTTGGTCTCAGCATCGGACTGTATATTAGAGGGAATACTGGGGGCGGTGTAATCATAACGCCCTAGGGCATTATGAACTTCTTAGTATAGGTACCTTATTTGACAAGTGAAAAATAAATGTAATAATGTTCATCGGATACACTACCCGTTAACTATTAAAGTTACAAGAAATTGTTTGAGAATATACATTAAATTAATTTGCTTGT
This sequence comes from Hemicrepidius hirtus, assembly GCA_963082805.1. NCBI lineage: Eukaryota > Metazoa > Arthropoda > Insecta > Coleoptera > Elateridae > Hemicrepidius > Hemicrepidius hirtus. The sequence goes on from OY720161.1 coordinate 11,034,444, forward strand.
TATCTCAACAAACGGGCAGGCGTAATTTGCGCCGAATTATACCTGAGTAAACCGGCCATTAGTTGGGTACCTTAAGCATACCCGTAATTTGCGCCGACTACCTTTAAGGTCCGTAAATCCTACCTGTAAAATGCACCGAATTGCATATTAAACCATCTGCCACCACCATTCTTATATTCTAAAATTTTTGAATTTAACAAGGCCGCCCGTTTCCTTACATCTCTATTTTGCATCAATGCGGGTTCATCCAATTTTACAGTTTGTATTTTAATATACGTATCTGTTTGAAAATTATTTAACCTAACCTAACCTAACCTAACAAATATATAAAGAAACGGGTGAGTACGGTAGAAGTTTGAATTAAATCTAGAATGAAATGATTCGCATGCATTGGTCGTTCTTTCCATGCTTTCACTAGCTGCAGGCCAGATCGGTGGTGAAAATGTATCGTCTTCGGATATATAATTATCCACTAGGTAATCGGAAATTTATATTATTCGCGAATCTTCAGGTTGAATATTCAGAAAATCAAAGGCGAAGCAATCGCGCCTACTTCATCCGGATTCAGAAATGGAACACCAAATAAGTATGTTAGCCATTTTCCAATATCGCTGTCTTTATTCTGGATTCTACCACAAGCCCGAGCTCTTGAATTTTCCTGAACCAACCTTGGGCTAAGTGAAACCTACATCCAATAATTTTTGTTTCGGGCCAAAGAGTGGTTATTGCACCATGAATTGCTTTCTCAAAATCTGAGACTATAATTTTAGGGTTCAGCAAAAACAAAGTTTCGTAAGTTTTCTGTTTTTTGTGGTAGTAAACAAAATGGCAATGGAATGTAGTGTCCCCCTTGTAAAACATGCAGGGTGAACAATTGTAAAAAGAATTTTGTACTATAAGAAAAGTGCCGTCCAAGTATATTTTGGGCGAACTCCAAAGAAATTCCACATTGGTTTTACATGAAAGCACCACAATTTTACTTGATTTGCCAGCAGCAAATACAAAAGTCATTAAGGGTTGATAAAGTTACTCGGCGCAAATTACATTAAGGATTACCAAACATTTACAAATTCTCGGCGCAAATTACGTATGAGATTACAGGGCCAGGTAAAATTCTGCGCAAATTACAATCGCCGCAACAAACTATAAATATTGCCAATACTGGTATAAGCTGCTTCTAAAAGAGTTTTGAAATATATTGTATGTTTAGTGGAATTAAATAAAAATAAATCTGCCCTGATATGTATATAAATAATATATAAATTATGTTCTTTTATTTCAGGTGAGTACCTACTTCCGTTAACTTACAAGTACACGTAATTAATGGGGTCCTGTGACTAACATAATGGAACTAAGGTACGTAGATACACATATTCTAATATTGTTTAAGCTAGTATTTTCAATTTTTATTTGCATACTTCCGACATGTGTAATGACGCGTAAGTGCATTCGCACCAACGAATACCACGCACCCTATTCTTGTGAAAGATAAAGTCAGTCTCAACCTAACTAACTTTCCCATGACGTTTTCCGTTAAACATGTGTCCCTCATAAGGACTGTCGGGATAATGCAATCGATTTCTGAACATCGCGTCTTTGTTTGGATATTCTTAATTCAGCAAACGCCTTTCGTTTAAAATCCGTTGCTACCGCTAGAGAATGAAATATTAACGGAGGGGTTACCAGTATGTGGACTATAGCCACGTAGAATCAAGGTGTAAATGGTGTAAAAAATGAATGATTGGATAAATCATACAATTGGTAGAAACACGGAATATATTTGAAGATGTGAGAGGGAAGATATCGCATCACTTTCTATAACTTTAGGTAATGCAGAAATCTTATGTGAGAGTTGTCAAGAGTTTTCTAAAGACTTATTATTTTTTTCATGTTATACATCAAGATACTTTTGTTTTGACTTGGCTTTCTCTATATTTGTTATGTAATGGGGTAGAAGCTTAACGTTTACGGTGTTTGACTGAGATTCTAAGGGTCATGAGTTCGACTATCGAACGAAATACCTGGCGGAGAACACAGTCGACTAAGATTTTTCGCGCATTTTACGACGGATGGAAAGTAAAAGCGCCTGTCGAAAGCTCAGTGCTCATTACATCACATCGCTCTGGTGCGAGATAGATTATTCGCTTATAACATCGTTTAGCAGTTCAATTTTAAGAACACTCTTCCATTACTGGAATATATAACTGATCTAATCGTAAAGACTGTCAAAAATCCGCATTTTCAGCCGGCGAGGCAGCACAATCAACAACAACGGGGGCAGTCATTCTAGAAGGACGACTGGCAACGTTCAGAAAGACCATAGACCCTAATAATAATTCTTCAGGTATTGTTTGTTACTAGGTCTGTGAATAATGTGTTTTTTTTTTAATTTATCGCCCAAACAAAGCTTCCTAACCAATACCGGGGATGAATTTACTGAAGGTATTTCGGAGGAATAATTCTTGATTTTTCAAATCTTTTGACAGGTGCCAAAAAACGTATAATTTATTCAGTCATAACTAGATTCGTCTAATCAATATAAGTAAGGATTATTGATTACGTATATTGGTCATAATAAATAAGGAAAATTCGTTTTAGTTAGGAACTGAAGTACGGTGGCACCCGGTTATTTCAAACCGTTTCTATCAGAGTCTAGTTCGGGGTGACGTGCAATCGCGATATCTGTGAGTACAAAAGCGTTTTCCATTGTGGACTCGGCGTTATAAAGAACACACCAACTATTCTTCTTATCATATACCTACCCAGTACACAACTAAACTTAATATTTTACCTCGCATGATTATGAGGAACAAAGAAAACAATTCAACAATCATGAGTTATTCCCGAAATGCTTGTTCAAATGTAGTAGAAAATAAATGAAACTTTTACGTTTATAGCCCCTAGATACCTACAGTTCCAGTGAGTAGTAACCAACAACCACTGTGAAACATCATTGAACAAAACGAATTTTCAACCTCTCGTCGTTTTAAATGATTACGACTAGTTATAAACGGCGAGGGTTGTACTTTATTGGTGTCCGTTAGCTACCCTTTCTAATAGAAAATGTAGAATGTAGCAAAATCTCATTCAAAGTCTAAATGTGCTTCTCACGCACAAGTTTAGTGCTTCTAAAAGGAAACGCAAAACGAGATATAAGCACAACAGTACAAATCTCATCCCATTTGCAAAGTTTGTATGATAATTGAAATCATTGTAATAAAATGGACTTTAATTTTATACAGTACCCTATATCCAGCGTAATTTTGCAAACATTATGAGTAATGAACACAAAAATTAATACAAATTTGTATTGCGTTGCTTTTACTATGCGTTACATATCTCTAGGTGCTCCAAAAGCCTCACCATGTCGGTATAGAAGTATTTTTAGCTGAAGTAGCATAAGATTTTTAATTAAAAATTATATTAAACTTAGGAACTGTTTTCTTTTATAATTTATGTCCTGGATACAGTTAAAATAGTCTCATAGTAGTCGTACTGTGGGAAATGAACAGTATCTAGTAATTTTTTTTAAAGCACTCCACCATTGCATAATGTCGAAGTACAGGCTGCATCTAAATTGGCGTATACCGATCACAGTACGATATTCCTCTCGAGATACAGATCATATCAATAGAATAAATGGGTGGTAAATGTTTTTCGCTAGTTTCAGACTTACTTTCAGTCCAAGGTTTCTAATTTGATTTTTATTTTGAAAAGGGGTTGAATTTTAAATTTTCATTAATATACAAGGTGATTTAAAAGTACCTACTGGTTACTGCGAATTATTTGCACATGAACGCTGATTACTTATTTTTTTATTATAGCCATATGATATTATTCCTGCATTAAATTGAGGTATTATTTCATCTGCTTGGATGTACAGGGTGGCCCAAATTGGTTGTCCATATAGGGTATCTCAGTAATAATTATTGTTGTAAGGAGAAAACTGAGGGCACATTCTCGAGCTCGTTTTTTGAGGCAAATTTAATGACGCGAACAAAATTTTTCTATCGTTTTTCATTTTCAAGGAAAACGCGATTTTCCGAAATTTCCTTATTCTTATTATGCTGAATAACTTTTTTGCTTTATTAGCTATCTGAAAACTATAAACATTCTACAGGCACTTTTGTTTAGTAGAATTCAGTGGCGTACTCGATTTTTTAACTAGGGTTCAAATTTCGGAGATATTAAATATAGTTGTGTTTATTTAAATAGAAACCATAGTTGGCTATGCCCCTATTTAAACAAGTGCGTTTTTCTGATTTTAAAAAAAATACATTAATGGGTATATTTCTAATAGTTTTTCAGCAAAAGTGGAATTTTTGTGTTTCAGTTACATGGATATTCAGATAAAGTAGGTTTTCTGAACTAACTGTGGCAAAACTCCATTTAGAAAAGTTTTTCAGAATGTGAAATCATCACTCCATACAAGATTTCAGAAATATTGGCAGCTTATTTATTTCAAAATTTTTTGAATAAAAAATATGCAGACACGATTACTAAAAAGTAAACCGATATTTCTGAAATTTTCCATGGGGTGGTGATTTTACATTCTGAACAACTTTTCTAAATGACCTTTTGCCACAATTAGTACAGAAAACTTACTTTACCTGAATAAATGTAAGTAAAAGACATAAATTCTAATTTTGCTGAAAAACTATAAAAAATATACCCATTAAGGTATATATTTTTAAAATAAGAAAAAACTACCTCTTTTAATAAGGACATTGCCAACTATGGTTTCTATTTAAAAAAATACAACTATATTTAGTATTTCCGAAATTTGAACCCTAATTAAATATTTGAGTACGCCATTGAGTTCTACCCAAAAAAATGCCTTTAGAATGTTTTTATAGTTTTGCGATGGCTTATAAAATAAAAAAGTTATTCAACATAATAGGAACAAGGAAATTTCGTAAAATCGAGTTTTCCTTGAAAATGTGAAACTATAGCAAAATTTCGTCTGCGCCATTAAATTTGTCTCTAAAAACGAGCTCGAGAATGTGCCCTTAGTTTTCTCCTTACGACAATAGTTGCTGAGATACCCTATATGGACGGTTGTCCAATTGGTTAATTTGGGCCACCCTGTACATACCTACCCCAAAATGTTGTCGCTTGCTATTCTGATTTTTGTTGTACCTATCAGGGCCCCTGAAACTTAGGGGCCCTAAGCATTGTTTACCTACTCGCACTATATTATAGGGACATCTTGAATGCGCCCGTTCGCGTTTTAAGAACTTTTGGGTTTTACGCACAGGGCCGTTCTAACCAGTTTCTGGTTGGTCATCCTATCGTTCATCTCTGGTAGTAATTTAAGGTCATTCCGCTGTCGCGTTCCAATGTTACGTCATCTTGAATTATCTCCAGCGATTGCCCTCGTTCGAGTTTTAAGAATTTTTGGGTTTTATACACAGGGCCGTTCTAACCAGTTTATGATTGGTCATCCTATCGTTCATCTCTGGTAGTAATTTAAGGTCATTCCGTTGTCGCGTTCCAATGTTGCGACATCTTGAATTATCTCCAGCGATTGCGCCCGTTCGCGTTTTAAGAACTTTTGGGTTTATGTCCAGGGAAACAGTTTTTTACCGGACTCTCTAACTTCGAAATGGCGGCCCATAGGAATTTTGAAATTTTTAAAAAATAATTACAAAAAAACTGACCACACGATTTTCAAGCCGGATTTCTGTCAAGAGTCCCACTGATAGTGGTTTTTAAAATACCAACAGAAATATAAGGGAACGCATTTATCTTACTCCCATTAATTTGCACCATTATTTAACTAGAAATGTAAATTCCACGGTAAAATATTAAATAATTTAATTAGTAAATTCCTAACATGTTTAGGAGTTTACCACACGTGAAAGAGGATATTAAGCAATTTTAATTTTTTTTGTATATGTTCAAACGGTACACGTTTTAGGGAACTTGGTGAATGTTTGTAGCAACAAATTTTTTTAATTAGGCACGTCAGGCTAATTGAAAATCATGTATCCGCATAATGTGGGTTTTCCAGCAACGTGGAAAGCTTTTGTATATTTTATATTATACGTACATGTTGAGAGTTAATCTGCTAAATGTAGGTCGTGGGGAAGATGTAGGAAGTAAAAACGAATCCTTTAGTCAACACATATATTTTCAAGTGTATTTGCAGCCCCGTTACTAATTTACTATTACTACCGCGAATAATGGATTTTTTGTACTTCCATATAAAGCCTGGGGTTTAGCACTTTACTTAATACGCTTATCAAGTAGTCCATCACTCTCAATTTCTTAGACCAGGCTGCTTTGATGATTTGTGCTTTCAATTTACAAGCAACTAATTATTATTATGTATAATATGTATTACGTAAAATCCTATTTTTGTCATTGAATGATTTATTGTGTTCCCAAGTGTGTTACCTACCTTACGTCATTGTTTCTCAATTTGGATTTCTTTCGAATTTATCTCCAAAATTTATTAAGAAACGTAATTTATCTTACTTTGCTGGTTTCAAATAAAGTTCAGTTCAAAGGCAACATAAAGAGTATACGAAATTTATTGACACATTTATAAGTACCTAATGAAAAACATGACAAATTGAAGAAGGGAAAAAGTAAAACGAACGAGGGTTGTACTACAAAAACCAATACCTTCCCTTAATAAAAGAAATGTAGACGGTTATGTTACTGTTAATAAATTATAAGAAACGCCAGTTTTAAAACACTGTGTGAAAAGTTTAAGGTAGGAACGAAATCCCTACGCTGTTGTTAAGGATATAAGAGGAAAAAGGATTTTACAGGGACTACTATTCATCACTTATTTAGAATTTAGGAACTGAAACTGAAGCCTAATATTATGTCGTTCTACCAGTCAGTATACTGCCCATACTAATATGCAGAAATTAAAAATAATATTTATTTGTTAAAAATCCAAATTTATGCCCATAGCATACTCTTATTCTGAAAATTAATTGCTGCTATATGGCGCCGCAGGTTTGCCGTAATTTTAACATAAACCACTTCAAAAGCCAATTTCTGAATACTCATATGTCACGAATCGAGTTAGTCCTTTGATCTAGAATGGGGGCAAAAAAACTTTTATACAATGTGAATTACGTCGTAATAGATACCTACCACATTTGTCGAAAATTTACAAAATTATATTAGAAATAAGGTAAACAATTTTTAATTTCCTCTAGCTGCTATCTCTTTACTAACTGAAATTACAAAAGTTCACTAGTAGGTCCTCAAACACACGGGTTGTAGGTTGGAGCATATGGCCGCCACAAATATACGTCAACGCGTTCTGATTAAATGATTATCTCCGGAGATATAAGGCAGAATCATCTGTTTCGCCCAAATTTAAATAAAAAATTGCATTTTTCTAGTTTCCTATTTATAACTAGGTATATACAGGGTGTTCAAGATCAGGAGGGCACGCATGGAGATCTCGTAAACGGTAAGAGATAGATATCTTGGACACCCTGTATAAGAGATTCGAAGACGTTTTGAAGAAGCTTTTAGAAGATTTTTGTATTAAGTAATATACTCTAGGACGGGACAAAAACTGCAACAATATCTCACTTGGATACACAATATTTGAAACACTCCTTAATGGTGACTTTGGGGAAACTCAAAAATTTTAAATGCCAGCAGTAGTAAAACGTTATATTTATTGAAAGGTCTTATTCTCATTTATCCAACTCAACTGTAATTTTTATTTTAAATCATTTAGTCAGTTTAAATCGGAATAGCCCAACACCTATTCCGATTTTAACTTCATGATCGTTTTCTTCAGTTTCAGTGTTTTCTTCTCCCCATTCGCCTTTTGCACACTACCGTTTGAACTTTTACGTATCGGGTCTATGTTAAGGGTATTAAGTCGGAGTTTGTTAATCTTCACTAATTTCCGCGCTGCCAGGCTTATCCGATAACACTTTTAAAGGACGAGAACAGCCCCTGCCAAGCGGTTTTCATAAATCTGTAAAATGTCCGAAAAGTTTTGGAATAGTTCTGTTATTCACAATAGCAGCTTTTTCCTATCATTTTACGCAAACTTTGTAAAGCCATTATTGCAATACTTTGGTTGTCATGCATCCTTTAGAAGAATACGAATAAAATATATTCGGAAGATCATAATTATTACCTTTTTCAACTTGCTAAATTAAATACTTTAGCAAGATCATTTTAGTCTTCAGAAGTATGAAACGATCAGCATCAAAGGTATGGGATAGTGCGTTGCAAATTAGTTGCAAAATACCTCTTCAGACCAGTCAGTCATCGCTGACAGTGTTTGTTTTCCTACCAATCCTATCTGTCAACCAACTTATACCTACCCAAAAAAGAAATTTGCCATTTTTCTGTTTTTTGGCTATATTAAAAAAAACTAAGTTAGATAGCGTAGATCCTAATGGTGAGCATCGTATTTGAATAACCCTGTATATCAACTATAGTTCTACATATTAGTTATTTAGGATTTTCTTAGCTATATACCAAATAGATTATTAAAGAAGAGGGTATGTCGCCTAAAGTGGCTTCGTATTATAAAATATGTAAACTGTAGTAGATGTAGTAGATGTAGTAGAGAAATGGTTAAGGTAATCTTGTTTTTGTGAGACTGAAGTAAATAAATGTAAGAGGGTGCGAATATATTAATGTAATTTTCTGTTTTATTGCCTCAGTAATAGTCTCTACGGTATAATAAGCTTATAGCGAATACAAGGGGTAGCCTATACTTCACCGGCAAAGAACTTTACAAAAGCGGCAGTTACATGGCTATGGCTAACATAACTCTAACCTTGTAGATAAATGACAGAACCCAACCCATAGATTTCATTCCTCAAAAAATACTATACTAATTCATTTTCATAATGTAACAGTGATTTATATGCCTGAAGATGGTATCTGAAGATTTTATGAGGAATAGGATGAAATATTAATGCTTATTCAATACAAAAGCCCAGCTTTAAGAGATGAAATATATATGTTACGGGTAAAATGAGGAATTAGGATAGACCTATAGGATTGTCCAGGTAAAGCGCACTCAAAGGCCTCCAAAGGCGTATTGGATAAGATGCCTTTGAGTGCGCTTTATACGGGTAATCCTAGGTTTATCCTCATTCCCCACTTTACCCGTAACATATTAGTCGCATCGCATCGGTTTGCAATTTGCTGCACCAGAATACATAGCGGAAACACCCATCAGCAGTATCTTGGACTTCATTGCGGATTACCTATAGATTTATACCTTAACATAAGACCTAGAAAATTGCTGTTCGTTGTTTATATAACCAATTATTAAATTGCGTTCCTGGAGCCAATATCCTCAATAACTTTTTGGACGGAATATTAAGTCATCCTCATCACATTATAAGCTACTTTATTTGCAAAATAAGATCAACACCCCTATGCTGCATCGCGCAAGTCACTGTAACTATGACGGTTCCCAAATATGGATATAACAAAGAAGTTGGGACCAAAATATAAGTATGATCTACATCGCCTTACAGAACCCAAATATTCATAACTTCAAATTAAACCCACGTTAATGTCCCACACGAATACAATAAATAAAAAGCAGTGCGATGTTTGCTTCAATGCTGGCTAATGTGCTCCTATCGTGGGTGCTTTGATGTGACCTGGTGGGCTGCCATAATGTCCGGTGTATGAGTTTCTAAAATAGACGTGGGAAGGAACTGAACTCAGAAATTGTCATTTTGTTTGTGTTTTACGTCTTGACACTTTTGCAACTGCACATAAGATATCCATTACATTTTAGTAACAACGTACCAACTGCAGTGTAGGAACACATTTTTTAAAAGTGCTGACATGATTAATCATTTCAAAGAAAATGCCATCGTAGAACTATGGGCAGTTGCAGACTTCCGTTACAACAGAATTTTTGAAATTTGTTATCCATTTGGTTATAAATAATTAACTGTTTTATTTTTTATTAAAATGTTATGTTGGTAAACGTCAAGTTCATTTCCATTTATTTTATTTCGTGCAGAAACAAATGGAATTAACTTCGTTTTCGGATAAAATTTGCTGACTAGAACTGCAATTGTTTACTCTTTCACGAACGTGACCACAATTGTAAATTTGTATTTCCATAAATGTAATTTGCTGTTTAAAGTTCATGTAAAATCTAACATGTGCTCCTGCGCTACGTTTGTAATTATTCCAATGTCCTGTTCGTTTTTTAGGGTCTGTTTAAAGAAAATTTATAGCTTTTAACTGCATAAATTTCCATGTACTTGCAATACTATAAATTCTTCAAATATTACGGAGATTAGGTTTAAAATGATATTACTTAACAAAAAACAAACTAAAATTTAATTATGTTATATGTAGAATGAAGAAGTAAACTTACAAAGTTACGGCCTTTGGGAGTCGTTCCGTAAATCTCGATAAGCAGTTGCAAAAGCTGCATGAAATAAAGCTCCACGCTCCCATTTTATTTGCATAGCTTGTCATGATAATTCTAATTCTGAGCGTTTATTTTTGGCAAGACTTTATCAGTCTTTATCGGAACTTTAAAATAGTCCACTGTGAAGCAAATCTTAAAAACACGAAAAAAACATTAAGTCTTGGAATTTACGATTATTGTTTAGCATAAGCCACTGTTTTGCATTTAATTTCAAGGAAAAATCGTATAATCAACTGCCATGTATACCTTTATAAGGAACGTAAACAGTTGTAATTGTGTTTTTATAACAAAGTTTTCAGGTTTCAGGTAACTTATTATTTATCTCGCACTTAAAAGTAAATTACTATAGAAATACCTTGCAGAAAACAAAATTTTACATAACCAACCCGTCTGTATTTTAAGACGATAGTTTATTAATTACATTCAGCACATCCTCATGGACCATTCTTTATCCTAAAATGTACAGAACGGTTTCTTGCCCAATATGTCCTTATTCAGCAACAATAGTATCTGGACTTCACTAACATTCCTAGCAACGTAATTGTGTAAGTAGTATAAGTAGTACCTATAAGTATACAGGGTGTGTAAAAATTGTGGTGCAAACTTCAGATAAAATTATTCCTTGGACAAAAATAAGGCAAAAAATTTATTGCAAAAACGTTCGTAGGCGCATGGCTACCCCTCAGCATAACAATTTAAGAAATGTACATTTGGCAACCTTGTAGCCACCTACTATGATAAGTTGATCATTGATGACCACAATTTATTATCTGTCATTGCATCAAGGCACTCTGAAAGACGCTAAAGCTAACACTATTACATTGCAATATTGCCAAATCTATTTTTTACGCATATAGAAAAATTAAATGATTTGAAATAATAAAAATTATTAATTTCTTTTTACTTTTAAACGATCGATGGTAATACATTTTAACTATTATCACTCAATGTACGCATCCAGTAACTTAATTTTGAAATAGCAGCTTTCTTTACTGTTACAAATTTTGAACTTTGAGGGCTTCGTGTAACTTCAGGAAGCCTATGCGTGTTGTTTTGCAATAAGCTTTTTGCCTTATTTTTGTTCAAGAAATAACTTTACCTGAAGCTTGCACCACAATTTTTACACACCCTGTATAACCATCAGTTTAAGTTTCCTAAAAATATCTATGTAACGTTTTTAGTGTCCACTCGATAACTGAGATTAACTTCGTTGAAGCAGCAAGTCTTCAAATAACTACGAGAGTATACTACCTACCTACCAATTTTATTAAAATCACTACGTTTACAATCGCTCCTAGAACTGTTACTAGATAATTAAGATTTGAGTAAAATCGTCTCATAACTAAGGTTTTGTGTATCAAAGTGCAGCATTTCCCGTTTTTACTTTACTCAGCTCATACGACCTTCATCTAACTTAAATTAGGACAAACACAAATACCCACGACGAGACTGGGATCCGAATAAGGGACCGCTACCCCACTAGCCACTAGCCAACGCAACTTGTTCACTTATTTATTTATAGAAGTACGAAAGTTTTTCAAAGGTTTTGTTTTCTAACAGAGACTCTGATAGGGTGTAACAAGTAGAAGTAATGGGGTCCTGAAAGAAATTTACAATAGATTAAAAATTACCAAACATCATTAGTACCTAGTACTTTGAAAATGAAAGTAGTTCAGAAAACACGCTGGGGAAATACGATATATCAACGGTCATCAAAATAATGATAACCCTGCAGTGTGGAAATGGAAACACAAAAGAGTTCCATCCTCTTAACGATAGATGGAATGGAGTATTTTTTACAAGAATAGTACAATTTCTAAATGTCACGAATCTTGAAATAATGCAACTATAAAATTGAACGAAAAATAACTGCTAATACTTAAAACTTTTTAGCAGTTTAATCATCTGTAATCATTTCTTACTTTATCTATACCTACTTCCAAATCGAATTTTTCATTCTGCTTCTAATGCGGCAAAAACTTCTTGGTGTTGTTTTTATATCATATATCGAACAATTTGGACGATAACCTGGAATTTCAGAACTTTAATCCGTACTGGTTTAATGTACCTATGTATGGTTGTACTAATTTTAAATCATGCTTTACATATTTCTAATTCTTGTGTCTACGAAATACGCTGCCTCCAATTAAGCGAAAAGATTTAGCATCAAATACCCTTGCAGCAAAGTTACGTTTGGAATAATTGATTACATTCGAAATTACTTTGTTTTGAATTATAGTCTGTTGCAGAATTTATATATTTATATTATAAAAGAATCAAATCTGCTGTAAGCTGCTTTATGAATGAATGAATGACAACTGTAACAGATTACCTTACATAACATTTGTGCTGGTGAATTTTCTTCATTTTTAATATATTCGTACTGGTAGAATTTCGTTTTAATTACAAGGAATACTTTCAAAAAAGATGTTGTATAATTAACCACTTCAACTCGGGTACCGTAATTAAAGACAATGGTTGCTGGTTAAATTTGCGTTATGCAAAGGAAATTGGGAGCAAGGAGAAACAATAGTAAAGGAGAGCAATCAGCAAAGACTAACTACTAAAGTTATCTTAGAGGTAAGCACGTAAGTAGCTTATTGAGAATTCCATCGTTGTATTGATGTGATAGATTTCATTCAATTTCGGTATAGTACATCAAATAATGTAATTTGTGTGTAAAGTGTTTCTAAAATGCTTTTCACAAAGAGGTACTGAAAATTGTAATACAGATATTGTCTATAATAAAGTATAGACATGGATTTTTAAGTCCAGGCAGATATTTTTACGTCTTCAAAATACAACTGTTTCAAACAGTCTAGAATCTAGTTGTTCCTCAGTTTCTCTCTGAAGGTGCAATGTTAATAGAAAAAGTAATCGAGAAATAAGAAAAAAAACCAAGATAGAAATTCAAGTGCAATAAACAGAATTGACTGTTAGATGCAAAATAAAATGAGTGGAAAATCAATTTCCCTGCACCTGCATATAGGTACTAGGATCGGAGCATATAATACAGACATGAACTCAAACACAATCGAGAAAAACGAAGAAAAAATACTAAATATGGGACTTGACAAAATTGAGAACAAACAAACAAAAAATGAAAACTCTCTATCCAGGATTTCTCATATCTCTATGTATAGAAAAATAAGTAATTCTCGAATTATTTAGACAAATTGTTCTTCAAAGGTATTACCTAGATAACTGCATCTGTGAATTATTAATAAAAATAATGAATTAATAGAAGTATAAATGTATGTCGCGTAAGGTAAGATAACGCATAAGATATTAAACTAAATTTTATTATAGTAATATACACAAGAGATCTAACATTTACCTAAACCACTGATTTAGGAAAATATCATACCTTTATATTTTACATGTACTACGCAAATGTAAAATGAAACTAAAGCTGCTTCATTCAAAAAATATTCTTGTATGAAATACAAAAAAACATCACTAGTAATATACACACCTCATAATCCCACTACCGAGTATAATTTTCAGAGAAATACAAACTGGATTAAATTTTGTTTTTTTCCCTTTACACCAACAAGCAGCAAGGAAAAAAATTAATACTTTCCACAATTACGTTTTACATTTTTTCTACACCATGTCTTATATTCAATGTCAGCCTGAAAATGTGTTGGCGTTTTTGTCATTTAAGACAGCAGTTAGAAATAATTCGTTTTACTATCTTTGGGCCGAAATAGGTCATTTAGTTCTTTCGCCTTCGAAGTCATCAGACTTTACTTCCTATATCTTCCAGGGCTTTATCTGCCAGTCAGAGAATTGTCTCTAGCTACATTAATACATAAAATTTAATAAATGCCTTTCTGTCTTCATTGTGTTTCCGTATTATACGTTCGTTCAGTTTCGTGGGCGTTATTCCGTTTCCTGTAAACTTTATTTCATGTTATCCTGACATCTGCGTTTCAAAATAGTTTTGTTTACTATATTTATTCATATTGAAGAGACAATAAATATTTTTTTGTACCTCCGGTCGGCATCACTGAGTTTCTGCATCGTGCAATCTGCCAGAAACAGGTTTCTCCGGCCTAGGCCGGCAAAAAAGTAGGAATTGAAGGTTATTGGTTGGCAGCATCGGCTCAATCTGTCAAAGTCAAATTTGTGCATCGCGGTCGGAGACGATCAAACAAATAAATTAGCAAAATTTTACAAATACGATTACCTATTTGAGCCACTGTGGTGATTTGAATATAATCTTTAATATGCGCCGGTGTATCCATTATTAAATCAAAGATAATGAAATTTATAAATAAACGTCAATGGAAATTGTAAGAAAATAAATGAATTAAGTTTAATGAATACCAGGAAACAAGGAATCTTGATTTTAAAATCATAAAAAAAATTCCTAATACTAAATTTTAAATGTAAATTTAATTATTTATTTAAACAAACATCAGCACAAAAAATCTTGTGTATTACACGTCCAGAAACAGTTTTGCGAGTGCTCCTACTCGCACTCGCAAATGTGCTGTTTCTGGCGTTGTGATACAAATAACTATTATAACTTAGTTATGTCTTAAAACGGCGCGGCGTCACATAGTTTTACGCGTTCAATATTGATAACCGTCGTCTGCGTTGATATGTGTTCCTGCTGTCACACATAAAGTCTGTTCATCGTTAGTTCAGTCCACGTTCAGTCATTGTACGTACGAGTCATTGGAAACTGTAATTTGCGGTTTAAATACTAGCTACATGTGTCAAATCACATGTCAAATTCTAACTGACTTATTACTGACGTAGCTGACGTAAAAAGTGTGAATTTTGTAAGGAAAATAATGTTAAATTTTAACTTGTATTTTGCGTGGATTGTCGTAGAAATACTTGAAATTGAAATGTGTAAATATCCTGGAGACATAACCTCATAATCATTTTGCAGTAAAAATGAATAACGTGCGATCGACTCTATGAGTAAAACTCAAAAGGAGCCTACTGCATTTGTTAGAACTAGTTCTTTTTGTCAAGTATAAAAGGTTTTTGTATCCCAGGTTTATTATTTATTATATTAAAGCAGGATAAAGAAAACGAAAAGCTTAAGCAACAATTCACATCACGAGTGGTGCCCAAAGACAAAACCAAATCTCATAGAACTGGCGGAACATCTACTAGTTTTATTGTCAAAAATAGCAATTATTGGTGCACCATTTGCGGCTATAATATTTACTATTGTAAGATTGGTTGCCTATCCATGCAATATTTTCTCAATCCTAA
This sequence comes from Hemicrepidius hirtus, assembly GCA_963082805.1. NCBI lineage: Eukaryota > Metazoa > Arthropoda > Insecta > Coleoptera > Elateridae > Hemicrepidius > Hemicrepidius hirtus. The sequence goes on from OY720161.1 coordinate 11,050,090, forward strand.
ATAAGACCCAAAAATGCAGTTTCCTATAACTCGCGTCGTCGCGACATCTGTTTTATCTCAAAGTACGATTTTCAAGCTATGGGCAGACTTTATGTGTGACAGCAGGAACACATATCAACGCAGACGACGTTGATAACGATGAAAACGTTCAACCAATCACTGAGAATTATTGTCACTACGATGTTGATTGGTCACGTGGTTAATTATCCGAGCGTCGAATAAGAGTGAAAAATTTTCAAGGTAGTAATTTTGCGCTGAAATACGGAAAACATTATGAATGAAGTATAGGGATGAGTGGAACAATGTCAATAATTTGTATTAAAATTTAACAAACAATATTATAGGATCGAACAATGTAAAACTTTTTCATACCCCACGTACGTTACTCAGCGTTTGATGTTATTACAATCTGCAACATGTACTGCAATCAATACGGAAATTAAAGAACGCAGATAAAATTTATTCCCTTGATATAGGAAAATAGAAATATACCTAAATTGCTAGGTACAAAAATTGTTTATAGTTTATCACACGCACATTCTAACACAGATCCAAATAAACAGGCAATTTACATTCAGCACAAAGCAGAAGGGATGAAACAATAAAAAAAGAGACGGAGAAAACTGAATACTGTTCGATCTCTACTTTAATTTCCGGCATTCTGGTCTGCAGAAGCAGCAAAACCTGTAAGTTATAATTAAATGTTCGTACTTTTAGCATATTCTTGTCTCTTGATACAGTTCCACTTCTAAATATAAAACTGCAGCAACAATGAACCTTACATAAACAATCGGGCAATTATTCCAACAATAGAATTTTTGTAACGATAAATATAAAATTCGTTCTAATGTTTTATACTTAGGTACCAGTAAATTCAATTTTTAATCATTACTAACACATACCTACATGTATGGCTTCGTTTTATATTTGATACGATCAACAATACTAAAATTGTTTTAGCCCATAATTCGAAATTACAGGGAGTGAAAAGTGATAATATCAAAAATATAATGACAAGGTGAAAAGTAAATGTGAATAATTAAGGATTAGAATTTTTAAAACTCGGTGTTTGAATGCGTTTGGCATTCTACTTACCTAGTTGCGTGCTTGCAGAAATAAAGTCTTTTAATTCTACTGATAATAAAAAATGTCGGAAAAACCGTACAATGTTAATTATAGAAAAAAAAGAGGAAATATTATTTTATTTTGTAGTTCAAATGCCCTTGCCAACAATTCTCTTGTTAATAAGAGAACATTAACATGAGCTCGTCTTCGGCACGTGTGGTACCTACTGCTCGAACAACATCGCCCTTTTAATTAATAGATTAGCTGCATACATCCTAATTCGTTGTGGGTCATCCTCCGCTATTCTGGCATTGACCTCGTAATATATTCTATATACTAACTAAAACAGGACAAGTTTTCAAAAAAGTCCAATGTAAATACGATATTTGATGAAGATGGGAACGCTGTAATTAAATGAGCGAAAAAAAAAACTTTATGCATGAGTTTCCTGCAATATATTTTCTTCTATCGAAATTAGGATTATTCTCATATTTCCCATAACTAAATAAATTTTAGAATTAATTGACAACTTTTACAATTATTTTAGATTTTATTGGTGCTTATTTTTCTGACAGATGTAAATAGGGTATAAACCATCCGCAATGGGTTTGATTCTGCAATCTGCATGTATACAGGGTGTTTCTTAAATGGCGGACACGGAGAGCACTAACGCGATTCTCATCTTAAAACTGAGTTGAAAAAGTATCGGCGATTTTGTCCTAATGTATTTAGTTTCCGACTTATTCGCATTTTAAAAATTTTAAATTTGACAACATTGCGCATGCTTGCACGGACTTTGTTTTAAACGTTTGGTGTTTTAGTAAGGCAGTATGAACAAGTTTCCTAGGTAATAACCTCATAAGCTACAATGCACTGTTGCAACATATTGAAAAAAATTTTAGCAACAGATATTTATCAGAAAGAATGTCTTCGGAGGAAGGAATACAACGTATAAAAAATTCCAAATTTATTAAGATTTAATATTTGATTGATGAACAATGCGGAACGGTTAAAATTTACCCGTTTTTCCAAAGCATAAAGGAATTGAATCTCAATCTTTGACGGAGAATAACTCTGAAACTAGCGAAGAACGGGCATTATTGTATTATATTTTTCCAATTGGTATTTGGAGGGGAATGTAGTACTGTGCTCCGTGTCCGCGATTTAAGAAACACCCTGTATAGTATTTGCTAGTCTATTCCTGCAGGCAAGCGTGAAATAACACACTAGGGCACTTTTTTAAAATTCTTTAGCCCTTTCTGATTTTCATCAGTCAATAGTTAAATAAAGTAGTTTTTTTAAATAGAAAATAAAACATTCTTTAAAAGTTTATATAGTTGTAGAGGCAAATGAAATAGGTAATGAAAACATTACATAATAATATTGTCAATTCCTGCAAAAAGTTAATTTTTCTCGGATACACTTTGTGCAAACTCCTATGTCTACCTACCTCTTGCTATTTCTTGAAGCCCTAATCCTCGTAGATGCGAATATTGCATGCACCCGTTGCCTCCGTCCTTTATTTCCGCGGAAATCTCTTGAACGTATTCTGCTGACTTAATTCTTATTCTACTGAATAATTATTAAAAGTAGGCTAAAATAACTTGTATTTTCTAATAGACCAACATGAAACTATAATACATTATGTACCTATATACCAAAGCCAAGTAATTATGGTCCAGTACTTTGCGATAAATTTCATTGATATTGAAATTGAAAACATGACCTAATAAACTGATAGATTGGTAGAACAGGGTGGGCAGGGTATATTAAATCTCCTTGGCTCTATGCATTACAGCTTCCTATTATTACACAGAATTAGTATACATACCGGGTGTCCGGTCTTAACTCGAACATAGTTCCTGCTCGCCTATTCAATGTACTACAGGAAAGGTAAAGGTATCAATATTGAAAGATAAATTATTGTGCATCAAACTCGTTTTGAAATCATCGCGTGTCTTATTTAAAATTCTCAAAGTTTTAAATTAGTGTTTTAAAATAAATAATCGCAAGTTTAACTTATTATTAGTACCATTTGATGCTCAATAATTTAATTTAATTAATTTAAATAATTTCCTGTAAGTTGAATTGGCAAGCAGGAATCAGCAACAACATAATGTTAAATCTCTATGTTCGAGTTTGAGACCGGATACCCGGTATATTATCGCTATCTAATTGGATTTTCATTACAATATCTGTGTAACATAACGTAATATCAAATCAAGTAGTGTTATAGGATAATCGAATACAATAACAATTAATTTTGTTTGTCATTGTCAGAAGGAATGATGCGATTTTGTTATTACTGTCGCGAGACAATTTTAAATACTAACTCAATATTTTTCAATAGCGCTAACATTAAAATACGAAACAGTTTGATCGGTTTGATATCAAAATTACAATTCTTTTATACCGTCTGGGTACTTTCAAAACCGAACATAGGGGAATTGCATTGTAACTAACCTTTATATAGATTCCTGCTCGCCATTTAAACCCACAAGGATGGTAATGGTATGAATAGAACGACAAAAATACAGCGCATCTGATGGTACCAATAAATATTAGTACTTAGTTATCTTTTTCTGTAAAAAAAATTATAAAATAATGCTATTTTGAAACAATATAGGTTGCTATGATTGTCAACTTTTTTTTATCTGTCAATTAAATTATTTGAAATCAGTCGATGTTTCTGTTATTATTAATATCAAATAATATGAATAATAACGAGTATTCAGTAGAGCAGAGGGATTTTATAATAAAGACATTACCATCCTTGTGGATTTAAATGGCCAGCAGGAATCTATATAAAGATCAGTTACAATGCAATTCCCCTATGTTCGGCTTTGAAAGTACCCACTCGGTATAAGACTGGCTTGAAGTAAAGAACAATAAAAATTGGTATGTTATGAAGCATCTGCAATATTTTCAGTGCTCTCAACTGCAATGTACAGAGTGATATTGCACGCTGACGGTCATTTATTATTACACTTATTGCAGCTAACGTTACCTTTATTGAGAAATTGCTGTAATTTTTTTAAGTTATATCAACACAATCTTTCTAGCATGAGATCCGTTTGTTCTCTCGCGGTCTAATCCTTCATTTACCGTCTCGTGTAAGAAAAGCATCACTTTCATGACTATTATGTAACATATACTGTTATTACAACTGCAAAACTGCAATAGCTCATTTTGAGACATGGGGGTCATAATTGCATTGCATACAAGTCTTGTATCTTAGATAACACCTAAACAATCTGTGTTGCGTTACTTGCCGACAGTGGTACGTATAGTCGATGAAACTTTGCTAAACAACCAAATGCATAAACTAACTACAGTTCAACAAGACCGGGTTGAAATACGTTTATTTCTAATTAAGACTTCATCAATTAAATAGACCAGTAGACAAGGAGTCCGAGATAAGACGAGATGTACATGGGAAAAGCGAAATATCGTATGCCTGAAAATGGTTGGCTTAGAAAATTTAAATTGCCAGAATTGAATTCCTCTGTTAAGAATACCATCTTGCAATTACATAACCTTAATAATAAAAGACGGTACCAACCTATTCGAGATTTTTTAAACAAAAGCGTTTTTAGATATCTTGAAAAAGAATACATTTGCGAAGTGGCGTCCCAAAATATTTGGAGGGCACGGTAAAAGATGAGCGAAGGGAACAAAAATGGCGCTGCAGACGTAATTTTTTTTTCGGAGTCTACATGGCTTATCAGACGCGATTTAAGAGCATCTGGTAAGGATTGGACTGAAATTAAAAATCCTGAAAATATCATAATTTTTACAACGAAAAATTAAAGTTTGTAATTAATAACCAAGCGATATAATTTAAAAAAATATTCGTGAAACGTTCACTTTTAGAGTTCAATAATTTATAGATAAAAATGTGGTTACAGCAATTTTGTTGAAATCAACCCGGCGAAGCGCTTTAAGAGTACATGGCGCGCTGGCGCACATTCCAAGCTTGTGTTTGCTGCCGAAAATTGACGAGGGCTGCCTGGAAGCGTGCCCAGTTTCCTAATTAAAATTCCTTGTAAATTTGACATGCGCTATACAAATTGAACACGCGCGCCGTAAGGGTCACAACAAAGCTATTCCCGTTTCATGCTATAGCGCCCTATGACGACATGGAAGTATACTCTTTCGAAGATGTAAATTGCTAATGCTATATATTGGATTTAAAATTTAATTAAAACCTATATATTAGAGTACTATGATTCAGAGATAAAGTAAGATTTCAATTTTTTTTCCTGCGGGCACGTATCCTGTGCCCCTTGGCACCAACCGTCACTGGCAATTCTGTTCAAAATATTGAAGCAAAACTAAAAATGTATCTGCAAAATTATATTTCTATGTAAGATTGTGACGGTATGCAGTCGATACTTACAGAAGGGAAGTCAATTCCAGGCAAGCGGTAACCGAAATCCCCATGTAGCTCATCTTGTCTTGGACACCCTGTATAGTTAACCTCAATCATTTACGATCGCGTATCCTACAGAGAAATAATAATAATAGTACTAACAATTACGCTATATTCAAACATATTTTGCTATTGTAGTGCGAGCTTAGGGAAGATTCAGGTAATGACGATCATTTAAATCTTGGATACCTAAATCTTTGAATCCTTGAGATTACTATAAATTTATCTCAATCAGAATTTGTTCGCATAAAATTAAGAATGCAAAAAGAAAAAGTTAAGTATGCAATTGCAAAATACCAATAATTGATACGTTCTAAAAGTAAAACCATATTCGCTGTCACATATTATTCAGCTACAAAATCAAACTTTCTTATCAAATTCAATATTTTATAGTTTACGTACAACTATATAATGAGAACTGAAATGTTATGAAAGTTCTGATATTTCCTACAGATGTTATATTTTTACAACTTTCGTAATTTTTCATTGCTTGTTTTTTCTGTTTAATTTTATGTTAAAGCAACCAAGAATCTCTCATAACAAAAGTCCGTTTGCTGTGTGAACCTCGCCTTAGGACAAATTATGTGCTCAAAGCACCAAAATTGGAGTGTAAATAACAAAACATGTGAAAAGCACAAGGGCAAAGAGCGTCCAAAGTGGAATTAGCAATTGTGTGAAACTAATTCTGTTAAGGTTTGTGCCCAAATCGCGTGTGGTAGCGCAGGCTCGTGCTGCTAGACTTATAGGAGGATAAAGGATAATTCAGTCAGTCGCCACTTCTTCGTGGGGGTGCTACACGAAATGAAGAGACGCGATAAACTTCGCGAATTTTTCATTCAATAAAATCGTACGCGTAGTTCTTCGAGGCTTTAGTTATAGCATGTAATTCAAAAGGACGCGGTATTAAACACATTATCCCAAGCTAATTGTGCACATTAACCATGCACAGTAATCTAATAATATTTTTGTGGGTGTTCGTATGCAAAGGTAAGTGTTTATAGGTATTATACAATTAAAAATTTTAGATGTTCTACTGTCTACAATATAATACCAGGAAATAAATTATAAATGAAGTTGGTTAATTATTAACAGCAGTAAATACATGATCCAATAAATAAATTCTTATTCAGAAAATTTCTGCACAGTTATAAAATAATAATCATCGATTGCTATCAATTTCGGGAATCATTTTTAAGCTAATTATTTGAAAATAAAAAAAAATCATTACTATATAAGATAGACGCTGCACAAACATGAAATTAGGAATAAATACAGCTGGACACCAAATCATTAGATTTAAGATTAGAACATACGGCATAGGCTCATTAGGTTGCAGGTTCTAAATTATTACTGCAGTAGTAGGCTATTGCTAGAGTAAAGATAAATATGCACTTAAAAAAATGTTAAAATATACCCAAGAATATGTAAAATATGCACTTTTACATCCACTTCAAAAAAGTTTTAGGTATGTAAATATTAACTTTTGAGATTAAGAAAAGAGTTCCATTGAACACGCTTGTCTACAATTTTCTACTTGCAAACTTATATTTTTTTATCTGTGGTAGTTGAAAATCACTTATTGCCTTTCCGCAGATTCTGCGATTTTATATTTTTTATCTTAGAAAAAATAATTAGCTGTTTCATAATTTCCAATCTAACGTAGGTAATTACCTTGGGGCAGTTCAAACTATGACGTTATTGGTCACTTTATATTTAATATAATTATTGACAAAGTTCTGCGGTTAAAAAGCAGTGAAATTGAATACTTCCTTCCTTTATATTGGCGAATATAAGCATTTCCTGTAGGAATTAGGCTGAAACACCGTTGTTATAGTTATAATAAAATTTAAAATGCGAAATACGGAAAATGGGTGCGATTCCTGTAGTAGAACCAAAACAAAAATATTGACAGCAACTTTGAAGCCCGTGGGAGCTCTGAAATAGATGACACACGACACATGCTCTGCTGTACATGCCATTACCACGCGCTGCGGGCACACACTGGAACAACAATTTATCGAATTGGAACTGAAGATATAGCAACAAATGTCGCTACTGAAAATTTGTGGATCGTAAGGAACCAGACTGCTATTTTTACTTACCGACAAAAAAGGAAATAAAGACCGTAGATATTTCTTTTAATAATATTCTTACATCTACAAGTTTCGGCATTTCTTTGCATTAAAAAATTTTTAGCAATGGAATGAGGAGGTTCCAGTTCCATTCTCATTTGGAAATGTTCCAAATAGTTGGGGATAATATCAATGGATTTTATGTATTACTACTCACATTCTACAAAATTTTTATTTAAGGATCAACAGAAATCTCGATGCAAAAAAAAACAACATCAGAATAACGTTCTTATTTTATGTACAATTCCTTGATTCTTGAGAGAGTGTGCATCACACAATTCACCATCAACGTAATTTCTGAGAAAATTATGAAATTCGGATGAGCATTGGAATAATTACAAACAAACCAACAAAATAGTTATTTTTGTATCAAGGCCAAAAAGTGAATCTTTTTCGGCCGCGACTGATTTTCTGGTCGAGGCAAAGCCGAGACCAGCAAACAGGGAAGGACGAAAAAGGACTTTTTGGCAGAGGTGCAAACAACATTTTTTAGGCGAATATTACAAATTTTATTAACAAATTTAAATTTTTATCTAAATATTCCAATGACATTTGGTCACGTGACCTTTATCATAGTCGACTAAAAAATTATAAATCAGCGGCCGAAAAAGTAAAAACAGCCGAAAAACTTTTTCGGCCGCAAAATAGAAATTGACAAATGCCTACTACAAATTGACACTTTTCGGCTGTCAAAAGATACGTAAAACCGCTGTTTTTATCGTAGTCGACTAAAAAAGAATTTTCTTTCGAAAATATTTTACATTTGTTTACTAGTTTAATAATCATTTTATTTACAACTGGGTACAGGGATTTCCATAATACTTCTACTACTTTTACATAAATATGATCAGTGGCGGCTGATGCTAAAGGGCACAGGGACACATGCCCGCAGCAAAAAAAAATTGAAATCTCACTTTTTTCCTAAACCATAGTAGGTATTCTAATAGGTTTTGATTAAATTTTAAAATATTTGTAATTCAATGTAGGTATATAATCCACCTTTACTTAATATTCGTAGCACTTATCTAACCATCACGTATAAATAAAATATATAACAAGCAAATGTAACACATAAAAATGAAATACAACAAAACCTTTGCTAAAAAGCCCTTTTCCTGAGTTAAAACTCAAAAATAGGATACTTTAAGTGCAAACATAAAAACTTCCTATCAATTTTTATCGCTATGAAAGTATCTACTAAACGGTAATAAAAATTTTAACTGAACTATAAAAACTAAATGGCGTAACATGAAAATATCCAGAGATTTGCCTCTGTTAAAATTTTTATAGGGGCTTGAGATTCTCACGGTTGACCGCAGTTTTAGTTTTATTTTAAGAAAGGATCGGATCTAAAGATCAAATTTTGTATCATCGTAAAAGGTAAATGTTATGGCATACAACCTTTTACGAAATTGCAACTCACTAGAAACCCCATGAAGGGTTTTCACTAAACCATGATTTTTTTTAAAGCTGTCGTTATACTTTTATAATGTCTATTCGATATAGCAAGTGTTTGATATTGTATTCCCCACATTCCCTGGAAACGAACCCAATCAGACTTACATTTTCAGAACGGTATTATAGAATGTGCAGAACTTAACTACAAAACGAACTTAAGAACTAAAGACTTGCTCAGCTGCGCTCCGTAGACACTAACTAATTACTGCACTAATATTTAATGTGCATAGAAAATACCCCACTTTGCTTTTCTCTACAACTTCACTTAACAAACTTGATACGTTTTTTTCTCTTGAGTCTTCGTATCCAGTCTGCGTTGTCTAGAACCTGGAGAGCCCCGATATTCACATGTTCATGGAGTCGTTCGTGATTTATACCAATCTTAGTGATGGCCTAGTTGACAGTTAGCTAGCTTTTTTGGATAATTGTTACCTTTGGTCCCTATACGGGAAACAATGGATATGTTATCCTAAACTCAGAATATTCTTAACAAATATTTCAACATCGTCTGGGTCATCTTTGGTTTTCTGAAGAGCCGATAGATTAACTAATTCTTCAAATTTTAGTTTGAAGCTTCGCCAATCTGTCTAAAGTCTATCAGGTATCTTATTAGGAAATTTTATAATTCATCCCCCTCCAACTCCTTTTTGAAATTTTTGAAATTTCCCGTTTTGGAAAAACACGCCAATTTTTATCAGGAAGAGGAGGTAAAAACAGCAAGAGGAAGAATAAAAAAATAACGGGAACAGGAGGGATAGAAGGAAAAAAACAACAAGAGCAAGAGGGATAAGAGAAAGAAAAAGCAAGAGATATAGAAGAAAAACCCGAGGAAAAACCCAACAAGAGCAAGAGGGATAGATGAAAAACAGTAAGACTAAGAGAGATAGAATGAAAGAACGGTAAAAGTGAGAGCAGCATAATCACGCGACGAGAATATTCAAAGAGGAAACAAATATAAAAGAGAGGTTAAGGGAGGGGTGTTAATTATTATCAAGGAGGATTTTTTAAGGCAATTTCAAATATCGCAGGGCAAACCTTTCTCTCTAATATCCACATGACACACCCCTTGTAAAAAACTAAACCCAAATAAATTATGTGCTAAAAGAATTGTTAAGAAGAACCATTTATTATTTAAATGAGAAATTAAAACAAAAATTTATTTGGATTGGAATTAAATATTATCCGATAATTGCTTTTTAATTACCTAGTGTTGAAGGTTCAACAACTTTGCTTTTAATCCCTCCCCAAGTAATGAAACATGTAATGTTGCTTCAGGTTTGTTAATGGAATAAGCGTGAGCAGTGCAAATTAAAATGTTATTTCTAGATCACTAATAGTAACGGATAGTGCTACATGCAGCTGTTGGAGACAAAGAATGAAGTCTAATGAAACTGTTATTTTTGTATCATACAATTTGCTCATCAATTATTTTAATTGGCCGTTTCCTTCTGAAAAATACGTTAATTTATAATTACATTACGTAAGGTGTATAAAAGTAATTGTTGGTATAAAACTCGTTGAGCGTAGAAACTTTTTTATAAATACTTCTAAGTCGAGGGTTGTATGGATTGAATTTGAAACTAATCATAATTAATGACTAACAAGATTAACTTGGAAACTTCTCAAAATAATCAAACTTCTAAGTGCTTAGGTAGGTAGAAGTTTGACAAGGTGCGAAATAATACCTCCTAGCAATGAAAGCAGAAATAAATACCGAATCCCTCTCCACTACGAACGGAGAACGTCATAATCAAATTTACAAAACAATTTAGTTAACCTGGTAGCGTAGGTTCTGCTAAAGGGTTTATATCTTGTAGGAAGACTTAGAATTTTGTAACGGGAAAACCTTACACAGAAGCTACATTTAGAAATCCTAGTGGATCAACTCAAAGACTTACAAGCTTCTAGTATTAACGAAGCATCTCTTTGAAGAGCTTCAACAAACTCATAAAAATGTTTCCATTTCAGGTCAAAGTTGTTTAGAAACACTAGGGAAGGGAGATTATCGTAAGATATTTCACTAAAATGTAACTAGCTCCTTAAAGGACCCATTATATTAAGAAATACTTGAAGGCTTACAATTCATAAAATGAGACTTTCCTCGAGTTTGCACATTCAGTATTTCGTTTTGTGCTCTATATCATAATAAATGTTTCCTAAGCTTCCAAATAATGTAATTGATTATGTTTTGGTTCTTCTAACTTTTCCGATGAAAATACCATTGACAAAATGCTAATCGATAGTGCAGTCGGAAAATCAAACAACAAAAAGGAAGCAGAACTAACGAACGTTTTACACCCCAACCGCCATAAGTAGATATTTTTTTTATTTTAAGTATATTTACCTCTTAGACTTACAAAGATATTGTAATTACATGACGTAGCTCTAAAGGTTGCTAAAAAACCATGAAAACTTTTGTAAAACTGCTTTGAAGCTTAAATTATATCAGCGCAGCAGCGTGAAGGATCCATTAAAATATAGATCAAGCAATAAATTATTAAACCAAAAGCGCACTCAAATTTAGTTTATTACATGTTCTCAAACCTTTATTAAAGTAAGGCTTAAGATGTGGGGATGTCTAACGATTTCAGATACTAAATAAATATTGGACGAGTTTGAAAAATAAAGTATTAATGTGTAGGAACAAGTTCTTGTAAACAAGTGTGTCAAATAAAAAGAAAATTTCAAGAAAATCAGAATTGTAATCGAAATGTTTAAAAGGGAAATGCAATTTATTTTTTCCATCCGTACATATTTGAGCTTACAGCAAGTCATTCTGTTTGTGCTCATATTTTATAAAAACATTTCCTGTGTTTTACTTTGCCTGCAATTATTATTGTATAAAATAGGTACCTATGTATATTTATAAAAAGTAAAATTATTGGAACGGCAAGACCAAATTGAAAAATACAGGTTGTTCATTTGAAAATGACCAACTTAAATAGGGTTAAAGCTTACCCCCACTCTCTTTCCTGTCACACCATGCAAAACCATCTGTTTCCTCTGTAATAATTCAAATTAAAGGTCGTGTAAAATATTTTTACTCAAAGAAATTTAAAATCCAGAAATTTCTGGATAACCCCTGCTACTTTCAGAAGAGGGCAGTATTACTTAATGGCTGCGGAATATAAATGTGTATGGATATTGGATGATGCTCTTAAAAGCCCTGCAGTAACATGAGGGGCCGGTATAGGGATTTAATTCATAAAAATTCGAAGTTAGCTAAATTTTTGTATACACCTTTATTTAGAAACTCGACGTAACGAAGAGGGGAACTTTGAAGTGGACAGAAGAGCTAATTATATTTTATCGGTTAGACACTCGTTGACACTGTTGACAGATTGGAGGGATAGAGAGGCTAGAAAGATTGCCAGATTTAACAGCCCACAATGATTTTCTTTGAGAGCATAATATAAAGTGAATTATTTATAAGACCGGAAAATATTTATTACTCCCTACAAGGGATAATTCAAAAATGTAGATCCGGGTCTTTAGGATGTTAAATTGGAACTTGAACAGAGACTATATCAGTGTGTTTAGTCCACAATAATTCAGGACACTTTGAATACTTTTAATTAAAATTTACTGTTACTTTTCCTTTTTACGTTGTTAACAATTATCTATTCTACTCAGTCTACTCCCTCTCTCAAGAAAAGTGTTTTCTTTATTATGTTTTTTCCCGGTTTTTTTTCGATATATCGTTCATGGAAAATTCAGAGTGGATTATTTACAAAATGAATACCCTGTATAGGATACAACCTCAGTATGAATCGTTATTGAACTCTTTCGTTCAAAGTATTTTAAAATAAATAGCGCAAGCCGAGGAGCAAGCATATCGAAATAAGAGTTGAAATTGTTTGTTGTATTTTTGCTGTATTACAATGAAATAAAATTTTGTAACCGCCTGTAGGCTACGCAAATTTTTTTCATTAACTTCATTTACAAGCATTTCAATTGTTAAAAATCGGCAATCGCAATACCTTTCGCGCTTTCGCCAAAATGATGGGAATAGTTAAAATTCTTTCCAGGAAAATATTTGAAGCAGCTTTTAAAAACCAGGTTTTAGGAAAATTCAATTGTAGCAACCTTTCATAATAAATATTGTTCAATCGCAATTTTTATTAAGTATTTGCTTCCTCACATTCAGTTAATAGAGTTCAATGGCCGTTTCAGTTTGGAAACTTTAAGCACATGATTTCTTTACAAATGAATCTGATAGAAAATCGTTAATAGGTACATTGGTTTATTACCGTGCTATTCGTATAAATAATTTCACGGAAACGTTAAACATTTTTGAAAAGAATTTCCAAACACAATAAGTTACAGAAAATGACCACCTGCACTCTTCTGTCGCTTTTAACAGTTTGGTTTTGTTTAAAAAAAGCGAACATAATTGATTAATTGTCAAAACATTTACCCCATGTAAATGAATTTTTAAAACGTCAATTTTACCAAGTTGGAAACTGTGTGGACCAAGTTTGTCCTAATTGGCTGACTTGTTTCAATATAAATTAGATCCTACCGACGACCCTCTTAATAACTTAACACTAGCCAGTTGTTATAAAAGCCCCAAAACTTTTTATATCACGTAACACTTGCTACATACCCCACTTTGCTACTACAAGTAAGAAAAATCGCATCTAAAAAAGTCATATATTAATTTGATTGTAACTATCACAGAGCTAAACAGTTTACGATAGCTGATTTTTTTTATTAATAAGGTTCTCTCTATTATGTTAGATGCGTCTAATTAAATTTTTCCAGTTCAAGTTCAATCTATAAATACTAACTGCGTAATTTGAAAACGAAGATAATCATTCAAAGATGATAGTTTGAGCTTCCAGGGAGTAGTAGATAGCAAACGCGAATTATTAGAAGTTTTCCAAACAGTTCAAGCAATATATCTTTCGTAAACAAGACGATTAGAAGATTGCCTAAAGTAAAGATATCAGGAAGCCGCCACCAAGATCTGTCGTTGCTGAAAATATCTCGCTGTGTCGATAAAAAGTTTCTGCGTTTTCGGAGAAAAGTCTCCCAAAAATATCTTTGCAGTTAGCTTGAAGAAGGAAAATATGAATAAGAAAATTCACTTCAAGCAATATTTGAATGGAATAGTATCAAATCATATCTACGATTGTACAACGCACACGTTTCTGATGCGAAACTGGAAACCCAGGGAAAATTGCAGAAAATACTCTGCGCGTGTTTCACGGGAAAGCAGCAAATTAACTCTGAACGTTCAATTACAGCCGAGAACTTTGTTAAGGATGCTCAAAGAAATACTTTTATAAGTTTAATATAAAAAGTAAAAGCAAAAGAGGCATAAAAGTAGAAACTTTAAATTACCGAACGGTGGAGTAAGCATATTGGTTAAAATTAATTTGAATACAAAGAGTTTAATCGTTTGTGAAATATGGAAAATATCGACATCAATAGATTTTCTGTTAAATTGCTTTAATTTTTTTAGCTGAATAATTTTTGTAACGAAAATATGAACTTTAGTTTATTAAACGAGCTTAATTAAAATCATATTGTTTTACATCTGATATTTGATGTTTTAAAGGTAGGCATCAGTTGGGGAAGAGGTTAAGCCGTGTTTTGTAACTTCCAATAAATGCAATAAACCTTTACAAACCCCTTGTTCGAAATTAAATAATACACAAGCTAATTATGGTGGCTTAGAAATTCGTCTCATTAAAAAAAACTTACGTTTCAATTTTCAAAAATTTAGGTATCAAGTAAGTCAAAGTCTCCAGTGGGATTCCCCCAATTATGCATTAAATATCATAGGACTGACGAACGCCATTACAGCTATAGCTGAAAGAATATTTTCAAAAGAATACCGCAGAGGATGTATTATAAGAGAATTGGAATACAATGATAGAAGATATTAACTTTACTACTTTCCCGTAGTACATTATACAACAAGGCCAACAAGTGCCTGAAGCTTTGGCTTTTCAACACTTGTTTGGAGCCTGACGGCGCCAAACGAGTGTAAAACAGGCTTCACGCTTGTGGGACACACTGTAGTTTTTCTTTCTCGGTCTATAGGTGAAGCAGGGGCGATTTCTCTTTGTCTGATTCGCTTTCCTATAATGTCCCATACATTCTAGATCATGTTAAGATCTAAACTACAAGCCGGCCAGGCCATGAATTGAATTCTGGTATCACGAAGATACTGGAGCGAGACGCGAGCTACATGGGACCTGGCATTATCCTGCATTAATAAAAAGTTATCCAAACAAATTACGTGTGCTTCTAAAATGTCCGTCACATATCTGTTTGCTGTCATTGAACCCTTAGCCATCAACACTAACTCCGTACGAGCGTTCAAGGGAATTCCGCCCTATACCATTATTGAACCACTTCCAAAACTCGTAGTTGTTGGAAGAATGTTTGTTGGAGTGTACCGATCTCCCACACGATGTCACACATTAATACGTCCATCAAACAATGTTAGGCAAAATCTTGATTAGTCTGTAAAACGCTCGTTGCTCAGGACGAAACCTTAACCTGACCACTTGGTGTGTCCTGGTTAACCGGGGTCCAGTCGCAGGCTTCCAAGCCTCAATCCTACATCCTCCCAATCGTCTTCTAACAGTTTGATCACTTGTTCTTACTCGCCGTACTTCAGAAAACTGATTTTGAATATGTCTTGCTATCACAAAACGTTGACGAAGAGCAGCCATTCGAATAAATCTATCGTCTCTTTCACATGTAGCCCTCTTTCGACCTTGTCCTAGTCGGTGTCCATATTCTCCAGTCTCTCTGTATCTTCTGGTCGCTCTAGTTAGATACGAAATATTGCTGGATTTCACACACCCTAGCCACATATCTGTAACTACGACCTTTTTGAAGAAGAGTAACAATTCGAACTCCTTCTTCATTGCTTAATTGCCTCTATTGACGACGAGGATTCATTATTGACAAAAATTAATATCTCAACGTAGCTTTCTTACACAAAAATCACCTCAAATCAGATGATCATTGAAAATTCCTGACAAAATAATGAGTCATAAGTTTTGCTACTGATTATCATACATATTATGTTTATGTCCAAATCATCAAAGCCGCCATTGTTTACATTTCAGACAATGAAGATTTAAGCTTAGACATCAATCTCATACCAAAAACAATTTTTTACATCGATTCATCAATTTCATCATTTTTTATATCGATAATTCAATTTGGATAACATGATGCGATAATTTTGTTGAGTAGTGTATTTGAAATTATTAATCGAATTATGTGGTCAATATTTTGACGTAAAGCTACCTACAAACGAACATTTGTTTAATTAAATTAGAAGTTCAACTTATCTATTTATCTTATCATACTTTCTTCACTGTCAGTCGTAATTATGAATACTGATAACGTTTATAGAAAGGCTAGTATGCGTAACACATCACGAAAGAGTCTTGTACACAAATTCCTATTACGTTCGACTGCATCTTAAAATACATCACTTTTGACAACGTTTAGCGACTGAAAACACCCATTTTCGTTACTAATACTTTTTATTTTTCGTGTTGTAATGGTAACGATGTTTTGATTTAGTCAAACTGTAAATGTTTAGGAAAACACTGTTTCAAGTTAGTCGAATAGAAAGTTTCTATGTAGCTCATACAAAAACTGCACCTTGAAACTCGCCCTAATTTTCAACCTCGCTCGCTGCGCTCACTCGGACAAACTACAACTACTTTCAAACTATTCTTCATTTCGTACTACTTGTAACATAAATAACTATTAAATTAAAATAAAATAAAAATAAAAATACAAAAATTCATACGAACACCAACCCGCGCGCGAGCTAGTTTTTTTCTTTAAAGTACCGAGTATTGTAGATACGTGTATTTCTCATACTAGCACAGAATATGTGTTTTAGGAAATCAACATAATTTTATTTAATCAATCTTGTAAATCCTCTTTATATCTTGTCTATATCAGTTCATTAGTGTTTAAATATTTAATAAGCAGAGGAAATTTCGAATAAATGAATTAGCTTATGGTTTATGAAAAAAGTAGAATTAGGTATAATGATAAGAATCATACCAACAAAAACAACCTGCATTTTCCATTACAAACATACTTTAATAATTGTGTATACCTTTTTAATCCACCAATAATTACTAAATAGAATATTAGAAATATTTATATCTATACTGCGTGTGGCCTACACTGTACTGTCTGTGGTACTGTGTATTATTGATTTATATTAATTATTTTCATCTCATTTACATCAATATACTTACTTAATTATCAACATCGACGATTTTTTTCCAGTTATCACGAACTATACAAACTTATAATGGGTTTTAATCATTTAAAGGGTAAAGTGTAAATTTGTGTCTCCAAAACCCATACCATAAAATACAAAATTGCAAGAATTAATAAAACATTTTGTCCCTTTTCTCTTATGGCGTATTTAGAAAACACTGTACAAAGTATTGTTTCAATGTCTCTGTAGATATTGAAAAAATCTACATGTAAATCTAAATCTCTCCATTTGTTTTCTCATATAAACCAGTAACCAATTTCAAACCTAAATAAAATTTCAATTAGATGCACGTCAGTTTGAACTTTGAACATTGAATACAAATCCTGAAAGGCATTTTCTTTAATTCTACAACATCTACATTTATTTTTAAAACTTAACTCTGACAGTGACGACCTTAAATAATGAGCCCGTCTTTCAGTATAACCCAAAAGTGTCACATGTCACATGTAGTGTTTGTGGTTTCGAGAGTTTGCACTCCACACTCGACCTGGGAAAGCTATGCTAACAGTTTGAACATTCTAACTATTCCTCTTCTGTAGTTGTATTGTGGTAATTTGAAATTCCTGGTTCTTAGTTACAAACGTTTACTGAAAGTGATATGAGCAACTATATTTAATTAAAAGCAAATTTTGCTGACATGCATATTGTTTAAAAACAAACACCAAAACTGTTAAATATGTTCGTTATATTATTGACGCATTTCGATCCTTTGGGGGTAAAGGTTGGACTGGTTAGCCACTACCCCGGTGGAACTGGTTGTTTCAAAACTGTCTTGAAGTTACTTGTTTTGTTTTAAATGTTTAATTAGTTAGTTAACATTTCTTCTGCTTTGTCCCTCCCAGAACAATGATTTTGCTGGAACATTTCAAATCCAGTAACATATTTTGAATCCACAACTGCATTTACAAAACATTTACAGCCGTATTCATAAACAAATTTAGTCGTTACTAACGCGTAACTAGTTTAGCTAGGATCAAACCCTATGTATAATTCTACATATAGGGTCTGATCATGGCTAAACTAGTTGCGCGTTAGTAACGACTAAATTTGTTTATGAATACGGCTGTTAGAAAGTAAATTTAATTAAGTTTTTAGAAGTGCCCTGTGTACTTATTCAAATGACATTAAGGCTGGAGTTTACACCTTAAAATATACCCCATTTTATGCACATTTTGTTCCAATTTTTCAGAGCCAATTTTAAAGTAGGAAGGACGGGCGAAATTTTTTTCTTATTATTGGTGTTTTATCTGTCTACACATAGAACGTTTTTGTTTAATTTCTAAAAAATAACTTTTCAGCATTAAAAAATGTACAACTCTATGTTACTTTAAAATTTTCAAGTAGTAATTACAAAAATATGGATATCGAAAAATTCTCTCTATCAATAGATAGATATAACCACGCTCTTTCAAATGCCACAAGAATTTTTTTTCTAAAATTCAAATTAATTCGGAAATAATTGAAATAAAATTTTAGAAATATCAATATAATTCACCTTTTGCAATTTAGCATGTAGGCAACACAACTAACAAGACCATTAACTCACAATGGAGCCAATACACAAAAGACGAATTATAACGGATTACAACTTTCTACTAGGCATTGTTGTTTGACAAAAAAAAATTAAAATAATATAACGACAAAATCTATATTCAATACAGTAAATTCATTATTTTTTATTGCATTTATCAATTTTGGTAACGTCAGAAGAATCTGAAATATTTAAAAATATGAAACAAAATTCCAAGGCAAGCATTATTCTTGTTATTGTAGGTATACAACTTTCCATACATCAAATTGGATTTTGCTTTAAGTAACTTCTAGAATTATTTAATAGAGGTTTATAAAATCCACAGCGGTTCCCTAGGAAACGAAAACAGACGGCATATTGTACCCCCAGAATTAAATGGAATTCTAGTTATAACTCCAGAGCGACTATAGTCATAAAGTACCCAACGGATATAGCTAAGCTCCTCCTCTCTGATTTATAGTACACAAAAACCAGTTTCACACGTTACAAATTGTAATGCAGTATGGTTGGGTGTTTAAAGGGCTTTTCAAATACGACCAATAGAAAAAATTTAATTCAATTAGTACGCGTTTTGTGGGGAGTTGGGACGTTGGGTGCGTAGAGTACAGTCAAAACGTATGTCATAGTAATTTGCTTCACCGATATTAATATTTATTTATTCCTTACTTTAAATTCAATTAGTACCCTATTTTACGATCTACTAAGAGCAATAATAAAAAAAGGAAAAGAAACGACAAAGAATGACAAAGGGGAGGAAGCATTTTCCTCTGAAATAATTTATTGTTAAAACGTTTGTCGAATAAAATGCAAAACAAATTATACACATGTACCCGAAAGGCGGAACAACGCACGTTCTCTATTTATTCTACATGCATTTTTTAGAATAACTTTCCATATCTCAAAGCGAATACCTATTCTAGCTATAGCAAAAATAAACATATAGTGTATTTCGACTGTTATTTCGATATTTATACATTATTCAGTTAACGTGATTGTACTTTGTACCTACTTAAACATCATTCGTTTTAAAAAGTTTAACGAAATATCGAGACTCTAAACGAGCTTGTTTACTTTTTATACTTTTATTTTCTATTAATTTAAGTTTAAACTTAAATTGGAAATTTCCAACACAAAGCTTGATCCTTTTTCAACTGAGGCAAGTGTTAGAAACTTATGCCATAATATTTTCTGTCGAGTCTTTTATGAGTTTTGCACGATCTGAAATTTAATCTATTACAAAATAAACATAATCGGAGGAAGCTCAAATTTAAGGCTAGCTAAAAGTTTTCAGGAAAATTTAGAGGATAGAGACAATTTCGCAGAAGCAGTTGAATATTCTTAAACTATATCTACGTCTATTGACGATTGAAATATTACAATCGGTTTTAAATAAATGAAAGTAGAAAATCGTTCTTTAAATACAAATGTTTTTTAAAACCCAAACCATTGTAATGGCAAAAATTGGAAGTCATGCACAATCGACTATAAGCTTCAAGATGCACCTCGACGAGAGTTTTTAAATTCTCTGTGCACTCTTGGAGATTATGTAGTCATTGTCTGGATATTTCAGATAGAATAAATATTCCCTATGTTTTCCTTTTTATTAGTAAGAGAAAATATAGTGGAAAGCAAGGAATTATATTTTTTGCGTTTCACCAGAAGCGAATATTAGGTTAGAAATGACTTCTTCTGAAGTTTCCTATTGCATAAAACTTTTAACTACTGATTAATTAGATTAATGCTTCAATAATACTCGAAGGGTAAAATGTACTCGATATAATCGATCACCCCATTTTTATATTATTCCGTATTATTCCATACACCAACTTGATTTGCTACGTAAAGCTAGTAATCTATAATTTTTTTGTAGACACATTATAAAGAGTTTAACATTTTATCTAAACATCATTTTATGAATGCATAATTTACTTACAAAGCACAAAATGTATAGAGACTATCAGAATAATAATTATTTTAATTTTACCTAGTAAGGCACTATATAAAATGAAATATCCTTTAACTTTCTTATTTCTCCATTATCTAGATAATTTATTCTATCCTTACTAATATTTAGTAACTTTACCTTCCTTAGTTAGTTTGAAATCCCTATGCTGAATATAAAGTACCTACCATCTAATTACTTTTAGTAAAAGAGTATAATTTTGTATACATAATCAATGCGTATCATTTACTTATAATAGGGAATGGTAATCCAAATGTTAAATCAATAGCTCCATTTCCTGTTAGCATGGATTTCATTCAAATATTTTCTGAATTAACGACCTGTGGAAATCTGTGTGCGAATTGCGGAACCTACATCATCGCCCTATTCAGATTTGTGTAAGCTGCTCTATTAATCGTAACTACGTTTAATATGCCCTTTGACAATTCATATACTTCCACAGTTAACAGATTATACAATTTTGGTGTAATGCGTAATTTAAATGCACCAACACGGTGCAATTTGTTGCAAGAATGGAGAATTTATAATTGCAGTAGCTGGGATTGCGGACCATTTTGATATTATGGTCTTCTCTATTGCTTTAGAATTTTTCTTAAAATTTGAGTCAATAAAATTCATTCATTAGGTACAGATTAAAATCCTTAAGTTAAATCTAATATAATGTAGATAACATAGTTGTGTCTTTGATTGAAACGAGAAATATTTTAGAATAAAAATTGTCTTCTAAATTTCACTGTTTAACTAAATGGCATAATATTTTATAGAACCCGCAATTCTGTGAAATAGATTATTGTATAAATTTAAATATTATTTTTCCGCAACCGACTCAAAAGTGATCACTTTTGATACCAAAAACGGACAGTGAAGTTGATGTTTTTGTTATTAGTAAAAAAATGTGTGTGTTGCTAGGCAACACTTTTAGTTCCTAGGAAGTAAAAGTACTTTTACTTCCTAGGAACTTTTACCTTTCACTTTTTTGGTTAAGATTTTGGTTTGTTATGTGAATAACATTTATTTAAGAAAAACAGTACAAAGATATTAGACAAAGAATTTTCTGTAAATATTTAAATAGCTATCTCCCATCACAGTAAATGATCTAGCCTTATTAGTTTTAGTGTTAGGATCTTAGGAATTTTAATCAGTAAGACTGATTTAAGATCTTCAATATCATTAATCTTTAAATGTAGTAACTCGTCGCAGGGACAAGCTCCAGCAACACCCAAAATTAATATAACCTACAAACGTCAAAATTTAATTATCGTAAAATATTCGATTTTAAAACTAAAACACACCTTCATCATCAAGTATTGGTTATCAGGAGCACACTTCAAGAATCGATCCACCTGTTCTTTACTAAGAATTCTCGATTTCTTCGGTGTGTAGTCATTATTTTCTTTTTTAAATAGGCACGGAGTTTTGAAAATTTTTCGATATTTACCCCATTTTTTAAACTTAATGTTGCCTTCAACATTGAATATTGCGCCCAAAGAGTAGAAGCCTTCATTTTAGTGGACAATTCGGAAAAGTACGCTAATAGTAGATACCACGCTTTCCGTGTACGATTTTACGGTTTTCTCGTTACACCAATTTAAAAATTTGTTGTAGCCACCTTCGTATACTTCTCGAGATTTATTGGGCAGAAGATTTGATACAACTTCTTTTGCACGGTCTAAAATTTCTGGTGGTGTATCTTCGTTACCATTATCTTGTTCAAACATTTTCGATGGTTTGGCTGGGTTTGACAGAATAAATAAAATTGAAAACAAAAGCTAAGAAGACTTGATTTTAGTAGTAGTAGTGTTTGTTCTCTAATTCCTCGCATCTTAATTTTATTATTTTGAATCCGGTTGTTCCGGTTGCGGAAAAAATAGTATGTTTCATTCGGATGAAAAGTGACTTCTTTTGACTCGCAATTTTGCATCCGTTCGGCTACGCTACGCTTCGCCTCACAAATGCAAAATTTGCTCGTCAAAAAAGTGACACTTTTCATCCTAATAAAACAATCTACTATTTTTATCCCTTCTTTGTCAGCTTTCATTTAGGTTAGGTTAGTAATGCAAAGTTTTTTATAAAATTTCAATTTTCCAACAAGATTCTGGGTGCTTATCTCTTTTTCATTACTATTTCTTATTTATCCTTGAATCTTTAGGAATAATAACTCATGTACCTAATTTATAAACAATTTATAATAAAATTGTCGATACTTATAAAGGCGTTTAAAAAGTTTTTCTCAAGGCATACAATGTAAGTTTAGAAACAATCCCGCAAAATATTCAAAAAGGAGATGCAAATGGTAGTTTGAGGATTGTTTGACAAAGTCGCATTTTTGATATAACAAACACTCTGCGTATATTAACTTTCAAAGTCAAATAATGTGGGTCATATTTCGACGGCGTAAAATTTTTAAAATATTAATGAACTCGAACGCGCACAAAACAAAATACTGAATATTAGCCATCATCGTGCATTGTTATTACCAACCATTTTCACTTTTAAAATTTTTTGTAACTTAAAACTTTTTCCCCGTGCGAGTTTGAGCCTCGAGCTACCCCTACCCTATACACAGAAGTCTGCACAGAAACAAATTTCGATGAGTAATGGTACCCAAGAGTAAATAAACTATTTTGTAATAAAAAATTCAATGTAACAGTTCCGTTAGGACATACACGAACATTGATTACGAAATCGGGACTACCAACTTGCTACCTGAATCCCAAGTTAACTTCGTTACTTCGACTTTTTTCTATTTTTGTGGTCGCATATAAACTGGGAATAGTTGAAACAGGTCCTATATCTTTAGGAAATTATATATTTATAATAAAATATTTGCTAATATAGTTCTTACTACAAATGTCAATCTAAGAGAAAAAGAATTATTCTCAAAGGCGCGTAGTTTCACGAAACGATTGCGCTGAATAAGAAAAAAAACATTACGCCAAATGTTAAATTACAACCAACGGATACCGCTGTTCCTTAGAGTTTTCCGAGCAATATTATATTCTGGTATGTTATTTATGAAATTATAATGTGGGGCAGTATAATAATATGATACACATAAATGTGATTTAATTGTTATTCAGAAAATTTGGTTATAATATTGACATCTATGTTTGTTAAGAATTTTACGTATGCCAAGTATTTGAAATCCCCGTAGGTTATCCGATAGATTAAATTCCAATTTCAGAGCCACCTTCATGTAAAAGGCTTAATTTGTACCTTAATGAGAATTTTGGGGTTTACTGCTGTCAGAAACAAATATGTTCTTTTGTCGTTCTAGTTTTATGTAGGTTAGAGGAAAGCTATACTCTGTATAAACCTGAATTTGACGTAATTTTAAGGTAACGAAGAACGTTCGGTCTTTGTCCTCAAAGCAATTGTAAATTAAATGTCAAAACCGTGAAACGAATTGTTGAATATTCAGGTGGAAGTATTACTAAATAGTGTTGTATTGTAAATTGAATTCAGTGTAAATTTACATCAAAATGTCATAGGTACAGTTGTTTACTTGTTGATAGTTTTGTGCTAGATTTTTGAGTAATATGGACACATTGCGTAAATAGTTCTCAAACTTCAGAGTTAACTTGTTCTATTATTTTTAAAAAATTACAAATCGAGTATTGAAACTGACTGCATACTGAACTACAGGGTGTTCAAGCCGCATGCATGGGGATCTTGTAAACGGTAAAACCCCCTACACACGATACGATCGGTCGTACGACGCGTCGTACTACAAGTTTTTGCCTACTAAGTATCAAACCTGCAGTACGACAGGTCGTACAACTGACCATTTACCGTCTGTTTACAATAATAAATTTTATACAGTGTGTAAATAAAATAACGGGACACCCGAATAACGTTTTTATTGTTAAAGATAGAAAATTTGTGCTTGGAGACAATTTGTATGGTTAGTTATAAGCTTTATTTTTGGTGTGTCGAAAATTGGTTTCCGTTTCCGGTCTAACCGGAAGTAATGCTAACTTGAAAATTTTAAACAGAACACCCTATATATTTTTACATTTTTGGATTTACACTTCTATAAACTTTGAGAAACTTAAATAGGACTATCTACCAAAAATCAATAGTTTTTGAGATATTCGATATAGAAAGCATAAATTTGTAATTTTTAATTCTTTTGATTTATACTTGTAAAAACAGTTAACGTACGCTTTTCTAAAATTTCTTTTTCTAATAAGATTGTGCGGCCCCAAGAAGGGCCATTTGTAAGGAAAAATAAATGACAGTTATAATAATGCTCAAAATGCGGGCCACATTTTCAATCTGGCAGTGTCCGATTCTGTGTTTAAATTCTTACATTATTATAACAACTGTTTACTTTTCTAACTCGCACGCTTGCGATTTACAAATGGCCCTCCTGAGGGCCGCATAATCTTATTAGAAAAAAAAATTTAGAAAAGTGTACGTTAACTGTTTTTACAAGTATAAATCAAAATAAATGAAAATTACAAATTTATACTTTCTACCTCGACTATCTCGAAAACTATTGATTTTTGGTACATAGTCCTTTTAAGTTTCTCAAAGTTTATAAAAGTGTAAATCCAAAAATGTAAAAATATATAGGGTGTTCTATTTAAAATTTTCAAGTTAGCATCACTTCCGGTTAAACCGGAAACGGAAATTAATTTTCGACATACTAAAAATAAAGCTTATAACTAACCATACAAATTGTCTCCAAGCACAAACTTTCTATCTTTAACAATAAAAAAGTTATTCGGGTGTCCCGTTATTTTATTTACACACTGTATACAGAAAAAGTAGTATCACTTTACTGGGATATTAAAGGCGTCATGACTTGTCTTCCAAATAATTATAAGTGATTTGGTAAGCATGTGTACCCTATTGGCAAGAAATTTGATGAATAACATGCAAAGAATACTAAACAAATACTACAAATTGCTAACTGATGTGCATCCCCTATACATGTTTGATAGGTACGTCACTGGTAACCCACTGTCAGGCTATTTTTTTATATTTTTTTACTGTCCCCCGGTTGTACAACAGATTTTTTGTCGGCTCCATACTGCCGACAAACACGACCGATTGTACGATCTGGTCGTGCAACTATCGTTCAAACAGTCGTAACGACACGTTGTACAACAGGTCGTACAACGAGTCGTACGATCGATCGCATCGTGTGGAGGCTAATGGTCAGTTGTACGACCTGTCGTACTGCAGGTTTGTTACGTTAGTAGGGAAAAACAGTGACTGTCTATACGACTTGTAGTACGACGTGTCGTACGACCGATCGTACGACCGATCGTATCGTGTGTAGGGGGTTTAAGAGATAGAGGATTACTACGATCATCATTAAAATTCTATAAATTTTGTACAGTTTTCAGTGCAGACTAAAAAATCTTAAATTTTCAGTTTTATATTTGCCTGGTGTAATTTGAATATTATAGGGAGTAGCGCAAAATGGTTTTGACAATATTAAGGCACTTTTTAATGAAGCGACAAAGACGGCCATGTCACCGTTCCAAAGAGGTTTTTTTCCTTTCCACTGATACAAGGTTTAATGGTTTGATTATTTTATAAATAGTGGAGTTATAATAGAAAAATTGAGGCGCCAAATTTGTAGCGTTTACGAGCTCCTTATCCATTCGCCATTTATCTTCTACACCCTGTATATTACACAATCGATTCATGTTGTTTTACATACTTAATATTAGGTACTTAATTAAATTTTATTTCGTTATTTTGATGTAGCGTGTCAATATTGGCATAAAACCTTAATTAGTTGAAGTACTACATACAGCAGTAATATCTATAATTTGGAATTCAAATACATCATGCTGTGTAGGTATGTACGTATAGATAGTAACAAATAGGTACAGGTATATATTTAAACAATGCGCAACAAATTTTCTATTAATATTAAAATACAAATATTATAGCATCATTAAGCTAGCCATGTCGAAAATATTGTTTGATAATAAAATTTTTATCCTCTATCTACATAAAACGCTAGAACAGAGTAGGTACTACCAAACCTTTGCCCAAAAGTCGTACTATTAGAATACTAGACGAATACAGAATAGTTGATTCAAACATTTGCTATGTCGTGAAGATTATTACCTAAACCCGTTATTGAACAAAATCCTCTAACCGAAAAGGGAACTTAAAAATGAAATAAAATTCAATTAAAAATACAATAGTATGCCGAATACAACCGAATATCTACGAAATTAGTAATTATAATATTATGTCTTACAAGATCAGTAATTTTATACAGGGTGTTTACTCAGTAAGCTAAAAAATTAGTGTGTGTGTGTGGTTCCTCAAGTAATTTTAAAAAGAAACGTTCGTATGAGTATTTATACGCAGAACTTAGATAGATAGAGATACAGGGTGTTCAAATATTATTTTATTTTAATAAAACCATTACATGGCAGGATTTCAGACCTTTATCTATCATACATGCTTCAATTCGACCCCTGAAATATATGGCGGGTATTGCGAATACGGTCACATGGTTGCATAAGACGGTTTCGTAGGTTGTTCGTTTCCAAATGGGGTTGTAAAAAAAAGTTCTTTCAAAACAATTAAGGGATTGAACTTTGGTGATTTTGGGGGCCACGAATGTGACTACGCTTGGCCCATCTAGCGGCCACAATATTTAGTAGGAGGAGTTCACGTACAATTAAGACAAAATGTGAAGTGTGATTTATCTTCACCGCAAGATAACAGAACACGTGTAATATCCAGACATGCTTAATTTATTTATGAAGAATATCAGTACCTACCAACCAATTCTAAGCGAAGATTGAGTTTTTTCAATTTTGAATACTTACCATGGTTTGTGATCACATGCGGACAAGGAGGTAGCAAAATTGGGTCTTTTGTGTTGAGCTGTGACAGAATCCGCCCCCTCCCTAATCTAATCCTAATCAAGTAGTGACAACTTAAATTTTCAACCGATCATCTAGTGTTTAGATCGAGTATACTTTTTTTCAGTGTTTCGCAGGTTAACGCTGTGTTTAAGTGAGTTCCAACATATTTAATATCTTGTCCTTATGGAATTTAAGTGATAAAATGGAAAGTGATTAGAGAGGAAGGATCCCTATTTAGAGTAAAGGTGCTTATAGCCCTTGCTCTTCCTTAGTGGAGAAAAATCTCCAAATGGTAGAAAAGTTACTGTACCTATTTATATTTAAATAAACATTGATTCAAAAAACAAGCGATAACCTATATAAAAAGAAAAACGAGAACCATTTTACAGTTTAATTTAAGCGGAAATTCTAAATATTCGTTTCCATTTCATTTCTATTCACTGCAGAAGCTTGTGGTTACATTTGGACTGATAAAATAACATTCTCTGAATTTACCTGCCATTTCAAGTGGAAACACTTTGTAAGCGTTATACCTATACTACATATAGAGAACGGAAGATATGTTTTCCTGTAAGTCTTGTTTGTGTTATTAATAAAAACTCCAATTACAGTCCCTGCACATAAATAAGATACACATTATTATTATTATTATATTAAAGTTGGTGTATCATAAATAAAACTCTGCATTAAAAGAAAACGTTTTCTAATATCAGTACAAAAAAATTGTTTATCAGGGTATATTTATAATATGGACATTCTATTCTATATTACCTTTATATTAGTGTAATTTGATATTCTAAAAAACTTGAACAAAAAAAAATAAAAAGACTGAAGTTACAATTTCCAATAATACAAAAGTATTCTCTCATTTATCATCACAAGCTCCTCATTACTTATTAAACCCGGTATGCAAGTATTATAAATTACTCTTTAATACACTCTCCAAATACCTTTCAAACTATATTCACTGAGGACAATATATGACTATTGTACTTTATTTCAAATTTAAAATATGTTAGTGAATAGATTCAGCGAAGCGTAAACATTTTTAACCGTGTGGAAATTCTACAAAACCTTTACGTTATCACCATTGGAGGTCCCAGAAGACTTTTTAGAAAATTGCTTGCCACTAATGCAGTTTAACCTACATTTACTTAAAATAGCTCGATGTGCAGCCAACCGTTCTTATTTACAATAATGCCGCGTGAAAACAGGGAATTTTGAACACGAGCTTTCTCTTAAGTTTCGTGTTGAAAGCATTTCATATTCAGACTAGTCATAGCAGAAATATTTGATTGAACGAACTTGCTAAATCGACAGTTCCATTGTTTGTGTTTTATTGTGAATAACTTTTTTGATTTACCAAGTTATTAACGTACGGAAACACTACTTGCAATCATACGAATTTAAATTTCACATTAGCTTTAATAGCAGCTGAAAACAAAGCTTTAGGGGGACTACAACACTGCCAGAATTAATAAAAGTTTGCGATTATGGTGAGGTTCTCAATAATATCCAACATGACTTCATTTCAGTGTCAATAAAAACAGTAGCAAATAATCTCTTAATACCGTACTGGAATACCTACTAACTCAAAAGTTTTATATTCTAAATAACTGGCAAATAGGTACTTATTCTTTAGGCCGAAGTAAACACCGCGATTAAATAACGTTGGGCGTTGTGGTTCAGTTGGGCGTTGTGTCCGTATTACAATGTTGGGCGTTATGGTCACATTGGGCTTTGTGGTCACATTTAAAATTGGGCGAAGTGGTCGTGTTGGGCGTTGTGGTACTTTCACCGTTTAAGGCGTTATAGCCAGAAAAAAACGTTGGGCGTTGGCGTTGTGGGCATTGGGCGACGTGTCCCGGCCCCCCCATGACAATTGATCGTGGTTCACCTGAACTGGTAGCCAAATCTTTTACACAACTCGGTCTTACAAAATTATACACACTTCTACGTTTTTCTGATCTTGGCTGATTTATTGTTTTAAATTTGGGGAAGGCCTACATTCAAATATTAGACTTCTTAAAGGCTGAAAAGAGAAGGATTGCTTTAAGAAAGGTAGATTTTTAACTATTACAGCGATATGTTGATAGTCATTATAGCAGTCACTAGCTCGTAAAAACCATTAAATTTCAATCGTCTTTAATAGTTGATAGATACTATTTTAGAACATCGGAAAAGCTATTGAAGTAAATTATACGAGAAATTCGTTCTATGAAATCCGAATTGCTTCTTTACTTTATCGATAAAATAAATACCTCTTTCAATCAAAATAAAAGCTAGCGTGTTACTATAAAATACGAGAATTTCGATTGAAATAAAACTCTTCTGATAGATGGTCACTCAAGTAAAAATAATTTATACTTAAATCAAATATCCTAAATATTCTAAAAATAATAATTAACCTGGAAGAAAATTCGATTACCACAATCAATCTTTCTACGTTTTAGTACCAGTAGTTCAAAACAATTCAATAAATAAAATAATTAAAGCGAACGTGCATATATTAAGGTCAAAGATAGTAGTATGCAGGTATGATACAAAATTATATTCTTCATGGAGGGCCTAGGAAGACAAAGATTAGACATAGACTGAAAGTTCAACATTAATTCAGGAAATACTACTTAATTTATAGAATGCCACTTTATGACATCTTCGTTTGTTGAGTATCAAATCATTTTCACAGTGACTTGAGCAATAGTATATTTGGCATATTAGTAGTGGGGGAAATTGTCTTATTTGCAGCGATTGCAACTGGTCTGTGCAAATTTTTTGAGATAAACGCTTTCCATGGCTTACCTCCACCGCAAAGCTATTTGTGTTTAACTGAACTCGATTTTTTGACATGGCAAGCTTCGATGAATATAACTTTGGAATACCCGATGTACAAAGTACAGTTTACTTCAAGCGTTCGGGTATAAGTACAACTACTTTTTCCGACGACCACTATGAAATGTGAACAAATTCGCACCGTTTACTGTTACTGAAAATTGTATATTTCACTTGGCAACGAAACCGTGTGAAATGAGCGTGTGCAATATATTTCACACGCTAGACGATAAAAAATAGTTGGTCACTTTGAAAATCGTCATTCATTTTATTAAAAATTAAATATTGAAACGTCAAATTGTAGCAAATGCAACGAAGTGCAGTACCTACTAACCTGTTACTAGCCGAATTTTTATTAAGAAAATTGGTAAATTGTAATAAATAAAAGGGGTAAATACATTTAATTCACATAATTTTATATGTTATTTAGTTTTGCTGTTGATATGGACGATATGGATGATAAAATGTTATAATTAATTAATTTTTTTATTTTGCTATTTTTAAAACAGAATTAAGTGGTGGTCGGAAAAGTTATGGTCGTCGGAAAAGTACAGTGTACAACTCGTGCTGAATGGATATTTCAAACGATGGCGAGTGGCTTAAGCATACGAGCAATTTTCAGCACTAGTTATACAACATACTATTATTTTGGTATAAAGCGAATATAGGGTGTTCTGGACGGAAATCTATAGTGCCTTGAGTTAGTTGAATTGTGACAACTCTGGCCAGAGATAACTTAACCTCTTTATTAATAAATAGGATAGAACGGACACTGGGGTTGACCCATTTGATTCATGATTTTGTTTCACCCCAAACCGCCCAGAGGGCTGTAGTGTAGTATTTTAAATTCAAAACCTTATCTTAGTTCAAAACCTGTCGATTGTTTCTTAAACATCGACTGACTTTGTTTAAATTTAAATTTCTGACGTTTCTTTTCACTGGAAATTCAATTTTTACTCAATTACAGTAATAATTAATTTTTCTTTGTGTTTCGTTGTTATTATTTGAAAAGTTCTTTGGTAAATACCTACTAGTTAACGTAGGTATTAAAAGTGTTGGTTGGTCTTTGGTGTTCGTGGAAATTTTGTCAGAAATAGGTATGTACACCGTCACGAACTTTTCCTGTAATTCACTTCAGTTTCATTCTTTTTTGATTTCTTTTTAGCCTTTAACATGCCAAGTATATGTTGCTTTAGAGATTGTTACAACAGCAAAGCTGGCATGCATAGATTTCCAAACCCCGCAAAAGATTTAGGTATTTTTATGAAGTGGCTGGAAGTTTGGGATAATAAAGAATTATTTATTAAACCGGCAGCAGCAGTGTTTGATAATTATCGTGTCTGCGGCTATCATTTTAAAGATACTGACTTTGGAAGGAATAATAGTCTATTGCGTACAGCTGTACCTGATATCCAGCAACAGTATCCGACGCTAGCAATGCTATTTACATCTGGTTAGATTGCTATATCAATAAATTAAGGAGTTTAAATAATATAATGTAATTGTAGATTGATTGAAGCAAAATATACAAGATGTTAAACAAGGTAATGTGGTTAACACGGTGCATGAAGTTAAGGTTGCTGTGGATTTACCATTAGCTGCTGAACTGCCTATTCCAACGTCTACGACTCCATGTACTACTCCACCCAAAAGGCTTCCTGAACTTACACGAAAACCTCAAAGTTAAAAATTTGTAACAGTAAAGAAAGTTGCTATTTCAAAATTAAGTTACTGGATACGTAGGTACATTCAGTGATAATAGTTAAAATGTATGAATAAATCAAAGATAGAGACTTTGGTATGTGGGAAGCATGGGCATGGACAGACTGAATACTGAAATAAGTATAGAAAATGAGGGGGGTGGTAGAAGAAGTAAGGGAATTCTGCTATCTAGGGAGCATTCGGGTATAACAACGCACAGAAGATATGAACACCATATAAATACTAGCTGACAAACAGAAAACGGCTTTCAATAAAGTGAAGTAGTATCTGCTGACATAAAATAGCATTAATCAATTAGAAAGAAGAAACATATGTTTGGAATTCATTATTGTACAGATGTGAGATGCGAAACATGGGTGAAACCGAAGGTGAGGAAAAAATTAAAGGCGGAGACTATAGAAGACATGATATCAAATGAAGAGAAAGAAAAGAGAAGTTTATGGATGCAAATACAAAAAAGCAAGACGAGTTGGGGGGCATATCATGAGACACGGGAGACAAGGAATATTACAAACCAAACTTGAAGGAAGAATAGAGGGGTAAACCGCGAGAGGAAGTCGAAGAATAGAATTCATACAACAACAAAATTATAGTTAGCTCAAAGGATCTCTTTTTAAGCGTAAAGTATACAACAACCATTTAAATAATTAAATAACAATCTTAAACTGTAATTTCGTTAGTGACCTGACAATACTACCTCCTATTCTACTAAAAAATTGCTTATGTTACTAAATTGCCGAAAGAAATGCCTCCTATCGGAAGAGCGAGCATCGTGTTGAACGATACAAATTAAATGCTCGATATTATATTCTCACTGCAGATCGCATTTTCCCGTTAATTTATTAAAGTAATATATATTCGATAAAAATAAATAAACGCTCGATAAATATAATTCATAAAATTTTAATGTTTTCTTGGTTATACTGAATGCTCGCTATAAAATTCACATGCTTCAAAAATTTAACAACCCCACCCAAGCATGACCCTTTCTCAAAAATTGACTACCCTGGTTTAATCATCCTCATGGATAATCTAACAAAATTTAACTACCCCACCCAAGCATGATCCTTCCTCAAAAATGGAATACCCAATCATGCTTGGGTGGAGTTGTTAAATTTTGTTAGTCCTCCACTGATTTTAGAACTAAGACTTCGCTACTGAATACCTATTCATTTTTCCCCGTCTTTTTCCTCCTCGAGCATTTCATATTATTATATTATTTATCATACAACCTTTGATTTAACAGTGAGCTTGAGTTATCGAACGTTTATATTTTTTTATGGTGCAGATTTGATTAAAATACCGACCAAAACTTAGTGTGCAAATGGTATATTTTATATTGTAAATTACTTTAAAAACAAGGCATTTTCTATTATTTTATCCTGCATCTTTTATTTTTTTATCGTTAATTTAGTATTTTTTTAATCTGCAAAATGCGTTAAATTATCGAGTCTTTCTTACCACCCTTTTAAAAATACCTCCGTAGTGAAAGATACGAAATATTGTCAGGACACCAAGGATTTTAGATTGCGTAAAAGCGTTGATTAAAGGAGTTCCTTCCTTCAATCAACGGTAAAAGTTTGTATCTATCGCACTTTTATTAATGATATTACTAACCGTAGGAATCTTATTACATTAATACTAGATTCAATTTTTAACAAATCTAATTAATTAAAATATTTGTAATTTCAGTTAATAATAAATATTACTATTATTTAATGTAAGTTTTATTTGAAAAAAGTATTCGCGCTATTTTAAAGAAGGTTACTGTATCAAATACTGAATTTTGCTCCATCTAACAGAAATAAAATAAATATAATAGTCCACCCCAAGTTAATGGGATGGCGCAACCATGTTCAAACGTTCAAAACGGAAGTGTCCGTTCTGTGCTTATATTAAATATATACGCTGACAGTCAGGTGTTTTGTGACTCTGGCTTTCAGAGATCCCATAATTCATGCGTAGGTACTGTGGTAGGTACTATTTCCAGAACAATACCATTTTATCGTTTCTAATTTTTCTTTTAAAGCATACATAGCAGTTCGTATAATATACCTATGCATTTGGTAAGTTATTAATGAAATTAAAATTAAAATTCACGTCAAAGTAGTAGCGGCATTGCGATGAGCAGTGCTGTCACATCATACTTCCAAAGCACCACAGAATTGTTCCAAACTAACGTTTATTTTTTGTTCAATTTCTGGGTTTGCGAATAAACAAAAATAATATCGATGAAATTTATGGATACATTTTTTTTCTACAAAAACCTATATTATTACAGTTTTATAATTAGGGAAGGTAATATTTGATTTAAAATTTAAAAAAGTCCCTATGTTACGTGTTTCAATTCTACACGCTACGACTTTACAGTGCAAAAAAGCAATTACAAAGCAGTCACTAATGAACTGAATGTATTTCGAGTGTTTATCTACTTGCTAAATTGCATTTTACATGCAGTTTAACATTACACAATTATTTTCTGTATTTATTTCAGTTGTCTGGAAAGAATGTAATTATTACATTTTTATCCTATTATAGGCATTTTTCACAAATATAAAAATATAATATCACATAATATGTTCTGGTTCTATGGCAAATATTAGCGGCAAAAATTCAATACTCTCTTCTCGAGAAACCTGAAAAGCTTTCCTTCTAGGAATCAGAATGTACAGTCAGCGACAAATGTTTTCACCAGTATGATACCACTGAACACGTTTTTCTGAGAAATATAAGAGGTACCATAACGTCGTTCTTATTGTTTTATATAGGTATGTTGGTAACATTGTTAACAAGATGAAATGAAATATAGAAATGTGTTATATTCCTCAGTAAAGCGGGTTACAGTGGTACAAGACTGGTGAAAACATTAGTCGCTGACTGTACATCTCCATCTACAGCGGCAACAGGTTTGTAACATTTTAGTTAGTACCAAAGTCGCTTTACACACGTATTGGAATACGTATTATCCTCTTTAATTTGGGACCACTGTCATTTTTTCCGTAAAAATGGGGAGGAGGAATACGGATAAACGTGATAAGCAATGTATATGTTCAGGGATATCACCCACCTTTCGGTATAATAAATACCACGAGTGTTCATTGTCGCTGTCTGTATACATGGTGTGCCTAGGTTATTTGTTTTGAGCTGGTAATATAATACATAGCGGGCAATAATGTTACGTACTGTTGTCTGTGTACATAGATCTGGCGCCGAGTTGACTAACGCCGAATTGCCTTGGCACCGAAACGGCCGGCGCGGCGCGCGGTGCCAAATTGTACCAAACGCAAAATATTTGAATATAGTCCAAGCGACATTCCAAATCCTTGTTAAAGGGACTCTTAAATAAATCCCATTTGCAGATTCTATAGAGAGGTGGACGAAACATCTATTTAGGATAATGAAGAAGGCTTCGACTGAGTACCCATTCTGTTGTCTAGAGTCTAGACTCTAGACCATAGCGTCATGGGCTGCTGTTGCAAATACCCGTAGCAAAAAAATCATTTCACACGCTTGTCAATAGTATGTAAAATTCTTATGGAAAACACACGTAACATATTTTTAGAAGAATATCAAGGCCAAGAATATTCTTCAACAAGTGGACAGACAACCCCGGTGCATTCATATAAAACTGTTCCAAACCTCTATAATTTTAAGTTGATGATTAAAATATTCAATCTGGTAGAGATAATATAGTGCTGTAATAAAAAAATAAGCAATTTCAACAACGAGGAAGTTTCTGATTAGAAATTTATTGTGTATCTTTAAAGTAGAATATAGAAGCTAAATTTAAGTATTTTTAAAATATGGGTGGAAACGCCATTTCAAGCAGCAGGTCTTGTCTATGGAATATGAATATCCCGAGAAATATTTTCGTAATGGCTATAACATGTAAACCGAACCGGGAGGTAAAAACATCCTTAGATCAATACTTAGTACTAATGGAGTATACGAAAAACAAACTCAGACTGATTTTCACCATTTGATCACGAACACGTTTGCAAAAATAATAAAACTTACTCGTAACTTAAACGTTGATAAATGTTGATATCACCCAGAATTTCACTGATAGTTCTTGACTGCCACGCTAAACGCAAATTTGGTCGTTCCTAATACGGACTACGGCAAGGTTTCCGTGTGGCAATGTAATAATTTTATAAATAATGTTCTGTATCAAGTAATCACGTTTTATTTCTCAAATTCGGAACGCCTTCTTTATTCATATGAGCGAAAGAATGGAAAATAGCTATTAGGTTTTATTTGCGTATTCACGTATCAACATGAAACACATAAAGCCTTCATAGTGGTAGAGAAAAACTCAAATTGCGTATAATCAGCGGAAACGATGCGGGTTAGCAAAATTTCCCATTGCATAGAGTTACGAGGTATTTATATATCTATTCTAAATATCCGTTTCGGAAGTGGAGTGAGTAGATAAAAATTATCGTAAAGTCGTGTACCTATACCTACTGTGGATGAATGAAAAAGAATGTAATCGGAAGGAGAAGTTTGGAGAATTATTGTAATAAAAGAGGTACTAGAACTAAACTTCTCTAAGATAATATCAGGACCTGAGACGTACATAAGGGATTACTATCTAAAATAATAAAGAAAAACAAGGTGTAACTGCACATCTAAGGCTCTATTCAATGGTTATCTCAAGAGCTGCGGTTTATTATATAGAAGAGGTTTATTGCCGCAACTAGGTCAAATACGCCCACTAACATTTACGGCCCATAAATAGTTCAAACGAAATTCATGTGGAGGTAAAGAGATAAATGTTGAGAAATTTGCGTTGACTACTGTCTTCCTACCGAGTCGTTTTAGACAAATTATGGCTGCGTATATATTAAACGTAGGTTTAATACAAAGTTATTTCCTTTCGAAATCTTTTTGTTGAAAATAAAAAGCCTTGCTGATGAACATCAATGTAAAGATGACAAATTAGGAAACCTAGGCAGTACAAAAATTTCAATTCCTCTTTTGTAGATTTTAAAAAGTTCAAGTCTGGAAAAGCCTTTATATGCTCGAACAAACAGAAAACTTTTATACAAAACTTATTTTACATTTCTGTGAAACTCAGACCTCCACCGTTGAATATAATATTAGCACGCATAAGGCATAACCCAAAGTGTAGGTTACCATACGATTAGAAGAGGAAAAATTGCCGTACTTCATTACATATAGTGTGTTGTAGGAAATTAGTAGCTAGCGAAATTTCCCTACTACATATGCGAAGGCGTATCAAGTTCGAAGTTGTAAAGCTTTCCCGAGTGCTTAGATTATTGAATCAGTTCCGCTCCGCGGCAATTATGAGTAGCGTGTTTTCCTTCCATTTACACCATATTGCTATCTGGTCTACTAGCAGAATGCCGGGAATATAGCACAAAGATAATAATTATAGGTTAGGTTCAAGTCGTCATAGATTTTCAGGGGTTACTCGCTGTCAGCTACATTCATCTTTACCGTCAGGTAATGATAATTCACATTTTTTCGTCTTCTTTCGTGTGCTATTCAATTTAACAGACTTAGAAAAGATATTGCAGAAATCTTTTTGATGAGGTAGGTACTTATGTAAATTTCTATCTAAAATCTTGATATACTTACTTTCCAACAACTTAGTAACGTTTTTATGTGCACATCTGTGTCAGGCAAGAAGATTTATTTTCTTTATGAACGTTAAAAGTTTTTCCTCAACTCCACAAAAGATTCTAGATCTACTAACAACATCAAAAATCAAATACTGGGCTTACATACTTCGCAGAAGAATAGACTAACCCCTACAACAAGCCTACCTGCAAACCGTTGAATAGAAAATCAGACACCTCTGCCATGCGTGGAAAACAGCATTGGAACAAGACAGAAAGATTTCGAATACAAACCTACGATGAACGGAATAGGTTAGAGGTAAAAAATAAATAGGAAGGGAAATTCAATGAATCCGTGAAATGATAGAGGAATCAGACAACGAATCACAGGAGGGAAATGAGGAACCGCTTTCGGACGAGGAATAACAGCAAGAACAATATGGAACTGTCGGTTAGCGCCACGGATTAAGGGATGCGGTTCGAAAAAATGGGGATAGGAGTACTAAATTGGAGAACTATGAATCCGCAGTTGAAAAGGAATAACAACTAACATAGCATATAGTATAAGAACAAGACCAGTCTACGTAGGCGAGTGTAAAGCGCACCGAGGAGGACACCGCCGTTTTCAGAAAAAAACTTTGAATACCTCCTAAATTTTTGGAGGAACCTGCCTCAAACTAACCGGACTAGAATGCTAAAAATATAATGGAATCACACAGAGCTGCTTAAACTGCTTACATACCCTGAACTAATCTTTTAGCATGTGCTATCCATCGTGGGTACGCATTCAACAGTTTCATTGGTGCTGGTCAACGATGTCTTTTAATAAGCATCGTGGGCATTTTATCGTTACCTACTGCCCCACTCGATCCACCGTATCACTAAATTCTTCCCCTATCTATACTGACATGAAGTGGGCGTGGCTAAATTCAGTCTTGACAAAATATGCCGGCTCCATGTTCAGATGAAGATGATGAAATATCATTTCCAAATCTCAAATTCTTCGGTTTTTCTGGTAGTGGCAATAAAAAACCCAATACGAACTATAACTTTACAACAGGGAATAAATATTAATGATACGCCCTCTGGTTGTTAGAATAGTAACTAACCTTGTGACGTCAGAAGTGGGATGAAAGCGGGACGTCCGCTTGTTGTAGACAGGATCGGGAACGTTAAGCGGCGAATAAAGCGAGGGAAATATGAAATGAGTCAATGGAATGTCAAAATCATATCCCGTTTCTGACGTCACAAATTGTTGACAGCAGCGCCATTTATTGTTTACTTCTTTCACGTGTAAATAAGGTCTATAACTCGTTGTAAACTCTGCAAGTAGTCGATTAAAGGACAGTAGTAGGTAGATAACGCTGACATGACGCATTTGGGCTAATCTTATAAACGTAGTCATAAAACTATACTTCACTTATACTTTATTAAATATCAACATAGAAGCGAATAGACGTACCTATATGCACATCACTGTTATAATAATTAATTTTTTAAGCGACGCTTATTATTTAAGTGTACTAACCGGTGTAATTGGGCCTAAGGGAAGTAACTAAACTACATAATTTATAAACCAATCTTCGTATTATCATCGGAAATAAGTCATATGTCATAAAATGAAGATGGAACCCAAAAATAACTATTATGAAATATAAAGTGGCCGCCTCTAGCTATTTATATAATAACTTTTCCTTTTCCGATCTGCCAGCTCCCGAGCTTTAATCTAGTAGTAGAACGTTTGAGGAATCAAACGACAACCGTAAGACAGATAATCCGATTATTAAATCAAACCACGTACGACGCGGTAGTTTTAAAAGCTGCTTACCTTCTTAGTTCATAATATATGAGATAATGTTATAACTTTCACCAGATAGAAGACGTTTACCTACAAATTCAGTTTTTTCTTCTGTAAGTTAGTTCCTTAAAAAGAGACATACTTTTCACTCCTGAAACAATCTCACCAAACCACTGCATTTAGAAAAAATGATTCTATTTTCGCACATGTTACCAATATGAAACTTGCGTAGAAGGTATTATTTTTAACGTGCTGCCACTTGTTTAGGAAAAATTTAATCTGGCAGCTTCTTAAGCGACCCTGGTATGTCGGAACTAAATCAATAATGTGTGTAGCAAAAAATATCCATAAAAGGATGCACACAGATCGAAACCACAATAAGGAATTTAAAAATAAACTGCCTTTACTGCAACAGACTTTCGCAACTACTAATTTAGTTGGTGTCTACACAATAATGGTAACCGCAAAACCACCCTTAATTACTTCTACTAATGCTTCAAGCACATTTCTTATAGACTACACTAGTGGCGTTTGTCTCTTTTGGTACTAATTACTTAAACATAGATATAAACATTACCAATACTGTTATTATTTAACTTCTAGCATAAAAGAGTTAAATACTGAATTGCAGCTGTATTGCTAATGTAATCATTGGAAACGAAATTTAAAACTGATACTTTGACAATAATATTGTCTCAAAGCCTTTATTTCTTGCACCATTTACAGAATTGTAGATAAATTTCATTGACGTTCGAACATAACAGAAATAGCATCTACTCACTTTTCATTTTCCCTAGTGGGTTTCTGAACGTGCAGATACTCAATGAAGCTTTATAAATTTTTAAAATTAGAATACAATGGCCCTTTGTTTACCGACACCCTTTAAAGCGGACGCCTCTACATAACGGACAATTTTTCTAGAAAGCTATAATTAATGTATTTTGACCTCTGTAAACGGATCACTAGCTACACTGAGAAAAAAAAGTTGTACATAATATTAAAAAAATTATATATAATATTATGTGTAGTATTTGAATAGGCGCCAACTACAATACCTTATATTTTATACTACTACAAACTAATATGTGCCGAATTATATACCATATCATATAGTAGTAATAGATAATACCACTACAAAACGTCGTATACAATAACACTATGTTGTTGGAAGTTCAAATACAACGTTTTTGTAGGCCCAAGTACTATGTTGTTGTAGGTATAACCACAACGATGTTGTAAATACAACCACTACGTTGTTCTAGATCAAACAAATACGTCACTGTAGGTATAACCACTACATTGTTGAAAGTCTAACTACAACATTGTGTTTGGTATAACTACTGCCCAAAGTAGGAAATAAAATAATGAAAATTTTATACATACAACTACTTGCGTTTTCAATGCCAGCATTGTATACTTTTATGTAATAATACGGCGGTGGTTTTATTAAATATTCAATTTAAATGTTATTCATATACTGTATTTTTTTTATTAATTAGTAATGTTGATAGTAGAAATAAAACAAATACTTCAACAAAAAGTTAAAAGTATTACACATGTTATAATCATAAAGAAAAGCAAAAACGTAATACAAATACAAATAAATAATTATTACTAAAAGTAGGTATTGCATAATTGTCTTCCATAATTTCAACAGCACACAACACACAATTGCCACAAACACAGCTAAACAGCAAATATATTGAAATAGCAACACTTCTGTTGAGGGTCCGTGGTACGTAGTGTTGAAGAAAGAGAGAGTCGAATTGTTTATAACTTATTTCTAATCTTGAACCTTTATAAAATGTATTCTAAAGAGAACTTGTTTCTTGTATTGTCAGAGCCCGACTGTTCCCAGCCCTTGGTTTTGGGTTTTACACTTGTGCAACATATGTGCCATTTCAAGGGCACCGGACAGTCAGCTTCAGCTTCAGTGGTCAGATAGTAGACCTTTAGAAGGCTGTTAACTACTTCTAAATATAATAGAAAAGGAAACAATTTGTCACATTTTATGACCACCTCGGCGGCACTTACAATAGGTATTGGTTATATGGGATATAACACTTCCTTGGCTAAATATGAAATGAACGCATTTTTATTTGGCATACATAAGTATTCTAAAAATAAAATTTGCAAATTCAATGCTTGGTATTTCAAAGTGTTGTATACAAATTGATGCACCTAAAGGCTAAAGAGCCTAAAGTGCCGTAAGCACCACAGCTTATCTCGAAAATTTCAGCATTCGTATTTCCCAATTTCTGTATATTTGATGTTGAAAATCTTTCCAGTATCCCGGGATTAAATACCACACTTTTCATTACACCGTTTCTCCGAGTTTCTCTTAATCAACGTATGTTTTTTACCTAATATAACTACGTGATTTTCTTCACTGATAACTAAATTTCAGTATAGATAAATACGTCGTACTACCTCCAGTGTTTGTAATCATAAACGCAGTAATAAAAGAAAACATTGCTTATATAACTAAAAGGCACATGTTCTAAAATTTTGTAGTTCTACTGTATAACAATGTAGTTGCATTTACCTGCCAATTTAGTTACCATTTTGTAGTTGTAATTTCTAACAACCGTAGCTTTTTGCACTTTCACTATAACTCGTCATGAGTACTACAAGTCATTTTAGTGTATAATAAAAACAAACTAAAACGTCATTTTTTTATTAAGATTTTTCCCCTTTTTTCTCAGTGTATACATACGCGAATATCGCTAAATATTTATGTAGGTACACAATTTGATTTTTACTATTTTAAACAGAAAATTGTTAACGTGAACTATATACCGGGTGAGTCACCACCCGTATACCACTGCTGATTTTTCATGCATTTCTGTTAGGACGTATGTATTTACTTAGGCCGTTTACAACTTCAATCGAATATTCCTCAGAAGGGCTGGTGGTAATAAAATTATTTTTCCTACAAAACTTGCTTATTTTTTAAAGACCTTTTCAAGGATACCACGTTTGACCCTCCGCTGCGTGCTATTTG
The DNA here is from genome assembly GCA_963082805.1 of Hemicrepidius hirtus. Taxonomy (NCBI): domain Eukaryota; kingdom Metazoa; phylum Arthropoda; class Insecta; order Coleoptera; family Elateridae; genus Hemicrepidius; species Hemicrepidius hirtus. The sequence goes on from OY720161.1 coordinate 11,092,738, forward strand.
AAATTTTGGAGTTCTCGACATTGTGGAGCAAACTCTTCAGAATGCCGCTTTTTCCGGCGAATGCCAATCAATGTCACCATTCGATTCTTCATGAAGGCTTTTGTAATAAAATTCTTTGGCTCGAACTCTTTCGAAAAAAACTACGACTGATACAGGTGGTCTGACTCACCCTGTATAAAGAACTAAATTGTGTCCACATAAATACATTTGTATAAGTAAAGGTACTACTCAACGAACCACAAAGTAGAACTTTCAAAAATCACAAACGTACATTTAAAATAGTACACAAACAATCAAGTGATCATGGAAATAAACAATCTTGAACTATTTGGGCACCATAAGCGTCGAATTGAGCTTATACCTATTAAACCTCTTCCACTTAGCAGCAGTAACATCGGCGTCACCCCCCACCCGTTATCAACAGACCAATGAAATTGCACATTACTCGACGCGGAAATGTTTTCATAGGTCTGTTGCTAAAGGGTGGGCGGCGTCGTTAACGTTACTGTTCTTATGTGAATCAAGCTTTATGCAGTCACTCGATAGCTGTTCATCAGCTGGGTCTTGTATTATAAGTCTTGGGCATTGTTCTTGAATTTATACCAGATTAGGATACCAAAGTCCTAGGTAGCCCTTCCTGGTAATTTCCAAGACTTACACTGTACATTAAACCGTTCATATTCAGTTCCTCATATGTCCCAGAAATCGTGACCTTTCATACGGTGCGTTGGCCAGTCTCTAGATTATAGTCAAAAATTGAAGCTGAAACAAAGTGGAACAAAAATCGCTTTCCATTCCAGAGCGTTTCATTCTCGTTGGTAGATTATCACTAAGAAACCAATACAGCCATCGCGCCCATCGCAGAAAAAAAAGTCTGTAACGATCCGTAGCAATCTGAAACTAGTTCATAAAATATTTTTCGATTATTCAAAGTTCGCAATGTTTCTTATCTCGCAAGATACTACATGTGGATGTTGTTATTAATATAAGTATGACTCCTAATTTCTTCCCTATACGCCAAAATCTAAACCTTTCCGAGGGAATCGATGGAGTAGGTAGAGCCTTTTGTTAGAAGCTGGTTTGGCTATAAATGAAACACAGATAGGGGAAGAAGATATGGAACTGAATGAGCTTCCCCCGTCTGCAAGAAACAATCGACTGACTTTGTCGTCTGCTGCATAATCATGCCATCTTTCGGAAGAAGTGTATTACTAGTTAAACTTCTTCCTTATCGAATAAGTCTGATAAGCGTATTAAGTACCGGATATTATCAACTGTTAAACCGTAACGCACTTAACAAATAAAAATATATTAGCGTTAATTAAATTAATGTAAATAATGAGTATGGTAAAATGTCACGTATACAATAAATTGTACCTCTCCATGGTAATTTCTTGTTCTTGGTTTTGCTGAACCGAGAGTTAAACTCGAACTGTAAAACCGGCCTTAAATATGATAATTCCTTTGTCTGTATTTATTCCATACTTAATCTGAAGCTCTTCTATCTCGTCTTTCAGCATCAGTAATATTCTGCAACCTTTACAATTATGTTCTACAGTGTATCAAACTATCCCAAACTTTACCGTTACCCGTAGGGCTTCTATTTCCAAACTCTCGTATAGTTTCTTATGAATTCTAAATCTAATTACCGTATTAAATCATTGCTTTAAATTCTACCATAATTATTCTACTTTAAATTATTCTATAGGCACATCAGCTTATCCACAGTTTGTTTGTGAAACAACTTTAATCTCAACTATCTCACATAACGGTTGGAAACTTGAAAACCGTATAACTTTCAATTTCTGCATAAATTAGAAAATTTAAAATAACAAAACACTGTTGAACATAAATTTAGGTAAAACCTCGGGTAAAACTTTGTGGATATTTAGACTAGCCAGTATTGACCTTTTTAGTTCTAAATAATCGTGAGCATTAAGATATTTAAATTTTCCCTAAATTAAACACAGAGAGGAACGAGTTCTTAACAAAAACAACTACAAGTAACAATTTATCACGTACATATATTAAGTTTCTCCTACTTCAAAGCTTTAATTAAGAATCCTAAATAGGAACTCTATACTGCAAAGGTACTGAGAACACAACAGTAATAGAACTTACTAAACAACACTAATAAAACAAGTAGGTATGCCACAAAATCCAATTACTAATCGACCTTCTTGAAAGTTTAAGGAACTGCCAACTTGTGTAGTAGCTACGAGTAGGAATCTGAGTTAACGGCAAGCCCGACTGGGATATAATCGAAACAATGCGGGGGTGGAGCTCATTCTGATTTTATATTTCAATCCTGAACTCTTACAATCACAGAATAATTATTTGTTTGCACAACGGATTGTACTGCACTGTAAAGATTACTCTGTTTTAATTAAAATGGGGAAATAAACAGGAAATATGTGTCTAATCGTTAATTTCTAGTAAAAATTATACCACATCACGTATACATTTTTCCGTATTACAAAATTTCAAGAATTTATTAACTTTTCCATTGTCACTAGCTGCGAAGACTTCAAACTGACTGGTATTATAAGTTTATCTAAATGTATGACAGGATAGCATTCTCTATAACGAAATTTCGCTCGCAATGAAACATTTCTCGCTAACATGTACAACATGTCTAGGAAACTCAACACAGACGCAATTAATTAAATTGATTATAATTATTTATCTATACATGAACACCTTCAAATTTATCGCGAATTATTGATTTCAAAATACTTGTAACCAGCTGGAAGAATAATTTAAAAATAATTTATGGATGAAAAATCATGGAATTACATTTCATACGGAACTCCTAGTGGACACTCAGCTTCTGAGGTCATACGGTCTCCCATTTAACGTGGACATAGGTACACAACCTTTCTCAGTTTTGCAGAAACATTATTCTGCCCTGTCGAAGAAACGAACTCGCTAGCTCTAGAGGTTTGGTTTGTAGACAGGTAAGCAAGTGGGGGGGGGGAGCTTAGCTCGCCAGGACAAGAAAACTAGTGGCGAGTAGAGTAGTAGATTCTGTAAAAGAATTCAAGTAGTATATAGTAAGCCCCTCAACTTACTTCCAACTTTTCCATCCCCTCCACACATCAAAGAAATGCAAACTAGCTGACTAATCTCGTGTGGTGTAGGGAAGTCAACAAGCCTTTGGGATCCCACCGCAGCTTCATGCCCGTCACCGTGAGGAAAATACCACAGAAATTTGGATACTACAAAATATTAAAATTACCACTTCTAGAACAATTTTCAATTAAGTAACTACCTGAAGTTGTCATTTAAATCTTGTTAGCAAATACTTCGTTATCAAATAAAACTTCCATATATATTTAAAGGTTTCCAGTTCGACGAATATCTAACAGAAAAACCTTCATCTGCTTAAAGAAGCGCTTGCGGGAGTATGGTTCGTTTACCACTAATAAAATTTAAAACCCAGTGTTAGATGAACAGCCATCAATTGTTCAAATACTGTACCTGAATGGGCGGCAGACATTGCGTTTATTGAATACGTATTTTTTTACTGTTAACGCCTTGCTAAAAAAATTTTTCCAACTAAGATATAAAATTTAAACAGGAATTATTTACAGATCAATTATGTACATGTTTAGCAGGCCGAATGTCTCAGGATGACGACTATCCAAATTATGTTGAAAATTGTCTCGTTAAATATTCTGCACAAAAGCAATGTATGCAAGATGCATTTTACCCATAGATTGTAATATTATATGCGCTCGGCGAGGTTATGATGCCCTTGTACACTCTCCGCGACGAAATACATGCGTGAACGAATTTCTTCACTTGTACTGTAATAGGGAGAGTTGCCAAAATCGTACTACTTAAGGAATTTTAATGTTTTACAAAGGCGGTTGTAAAGATTTCTACAATTCTAGTAGTCCATTACATGCCTTGGTTCTTCACTGAGCTTACAAAATTTTTTTGTGGTTATACCAACTTACCTTCGCGGTAAAATTTAAATTATTTAAACTTCTGCAATCGGTACGATTTTGGATACCAGGTTCCTAAATCGTACTCGTAAGGTTCCAAAATGGTACTTACGATATAAGCATTAACATGCAGGTACCTTTGAAAAAGCGAATAATAAATCAACTCAACATTATTTATTTAAACTTTATAAAAATTTATATAACAGAAACTGATACATTAATTTGGTAGCAACAATATTAGCATTTTGAACAAATATAAGATAATGATTTCTTCCCAGAACCATAACAAGACTCAGTACGATTTACGAAACCAAGCGGTGGTACGATTTAAGCAACATCCATTTATATTTTAAAATATCTAAATTAACCTTACAAACCGTCGAAAGTTCATGTATTTTACATTTAAATGTTTAACTGAATACTGTTGCTTATTGAAAAGTGACCAACATTTAAGAAAAGGTAGCTCAAATTACTGCTATTATTGCAAAACCATTTACTTAAAAATGCATGCAAACCTACCTGTATTATTAATGTTGCTCTATTACGCGTTCACCAAAGTGCAGCCATGCAATTTTTGTACTACATCACGTGTACGCCTTATAGTTCCTGTTGAACTCAACAGAGAGCAACTATTTGCCCTTTTTCATTATAAACTAGGTAGGGTACGATTTAGGTGACCGGTACTGTATAGGCAACTCTCCCCTATATCTTAATTTACACAAACAATATTTTACAATTAGCATTCTTGCTTACTTACCGAATTTTAACTTGCTTTACATTTTTTGGAACATGTTCTATAACCTCTAATACGACGGTTAATGAATCCTATAGAAATCGTTGAACCTCTGGAGACTATATCAATAGTTCCTAACAAAGGGGACAGAGGAATGCGCATCCAGATCGCAGACAGTAGGAGATATTGAGATGATGTCAGAAAGCCTCCAATCCATCATAACGAGAACCTACGAAAAGAACTATTCTGTGAAAATCATAAGAGAAAAGCTCGAGGTTTCGTGGTGCAATAGCGAACTTTCCTCCCTTATCTAAGTAATAAAGTCAGGACATTCTTCGATTACGGAAAGGCTACATGATGGTGGGAACAATAGAAGGAGTCTTACAAAATAAACTTTCTTCAGAATGTGGAAGACTCCAAATAGCTTTGCATAAAGATGAAATAGCAAGTGAAACTCACTTTAAAAAACCTAAACGGGACGACTTGATGAGGAACCTCTGGAGTTTTGCTAAAGACAGACTACCCCGGGCTTTGCTGGTACCTTCCAAACAATCTCCGATTAAACAGTTTCAATTCCAGTCAACGTCTAGAGAAGACTAGACTAGGGAAACTCAGATGTGTAATATTACAAACATTGTATGGTCTGTCAACTTGTTTGCATCATACATGGCAACTGGCGTTGACGGGATCTTCCCAGAATTATTACTGCAAGGAATAAAAGAACTGTTATCGCTACTGGGTCCACTGTTTCATTTGAAACCGATGGAGACTGATCACCAGACACAAGGGAGATATAATGAGGAATTATTATCCTCTACATAAAAACAAATTTGGGTAACAAACGGAGAAATTCTGAGAGTACGTCATCGGTGACCTAGTTGGAAGAACAGAAAATGCTATAGACTATTGAGAGATTGTTCTGGCTACTTTCATGGACAACAAGTGGAATGAAGGGCTATAAGGAAGTTGTAGCAGGGATCAGTGAACCTATCTTCGGTCCAGAACCAGCTATCGGAATATCTCCGAAACATGTAAGGCACGAGATCTGGGAAAGCGCTACGGCGCGGCGCGGCGTTTTTCAGCAAGCTTGATCCTCACTATACAGAGTGATGATAAAGTATCGCACAAAAATCATATTCTGGTTATTTAATGTTTTTGCGAAAAATCCTGAGACCCGTCGATTTTTGTTTTTAAATCTCCATTTAGACATATAATTTTCAACCCCCCACCCCTCAACCCCTAAGTGCTAGCAACCCCAACTTTAAAATTTTAAATAGAAAGATACCCTTTGTGATACCTCTTTTGATAGGTCTTTTTATTCTTAATATAAGCAAAAAAAGTTTTTCAAAATCGGTTGATAAATAACGGAGATATTTAACAAAATGTAATCAAATGAAAATGTCAATATTCGACAAGAAACGGCTCAAACACGCCGTAAATGGTAACATTAAAAAGGGCACTTCCTGACCTAAAAGTGTGGTTTTGATCGCCCATTATTTCTACGCTGTGACGTCATAATTTTTTTTTAAATGTCAACCCCATTATTTACATTGATTACATTTTGTTAAATATCTCTGTTATTTTTCAACCGATTTTGAAAAACTTTTTTTTGTTATATTAAGAATAAAAAGACCTATCAAAAGTGGTATCACAAAGGGTATCTTTCCATTAAAATTTTTAAAGTTGGGGTTGCTATCACTTAGGGGCTGAGGGGTGGGGGGATTAAAATTACCTGCCTAAATGCCAATTTAAAAACAAAAATTGACGGGTCTCAGGATTTGTGCCATTATTTCTACGCTGTGACGTCATATTTTTTTTTAAATGTCAACCCCATTTTTTACATTGATTACATTTTGTTAAATATCTCCGTTATTTATCAATCGATTTTGAAAAACTTTTTTTAGTTATATTAAGAATAAAAAGACCTATAAAAAGAGGTATCACAAAGGGTATCTTTCTATTTAAATTTTTAAAGTTGGGGTTGCTAGCACTTAGGGGTTGAGGGGTGGGGGGTTGAAAATTATATGTCTGAATGGCAATTTAAAAACAAAAATCGACGGGTCTCAGGATTTTCCGGAAAACCATTAAATAACCAGAATATGATTTTTGTGCGATACTTTATCATCACTCTGTATATCGCCAGACAAGCAAGAGCCTTGATAAAAGTGTTCTCGACTATGATTGAAAAATGCCTTTTGAGTCTGACCAGGAGACAGATCAGGATAGTAAAGGAACTCCTAACAGGACACTTGAACAAACATTTCCACACCATAGGAATTATCCCTTCTGACTGATGTCGGAAATATCAAGATCATGGACAACAACACATCCTTCGATGTAAATAATACTGTAATAAAACGTGGAGTCAGTCTGACTGTAACCAAATGGATTCACTTTCACATTGAAGAATACAGAGATCTCTACCAAAGGATACCTGTCATGAGAGGATACCCGGGAGATGAGCTTATCACCTCTCTTTTGGTGCCTAGTCACTAACGACCCTGTAAAAATGCTCGATATGGCGACAGCATAGTCCTGATAAAAAAAGGTAATAAGGAGTGCTATGCACACTTTGATGAATAAAACTCACATGACCGTGGTGTAGTGGGTCAACTACCACACGTAAGGAAAAATAATAATAATACGTTTTCTGTAACCTAACTTCTATGACGGTTAATGAAGTATATGTGTTTAATATCCGATTAATATTATTTGTCAATCACACCTGTATTCAACACGCAACGTGGTTCGTGACAGATTTTAAAGTAAATCGATTTTTAACAAGAGATAAGAAATTTAATATTAAAAATTAAGTACCTATCGAATAAGTTGTCACATGTTACACTTTAACCTTAATGTATAGAAAATTGTATTAATAAGGTTTTCTTTTATTTGCAGGTGAGTCCAGACCTTAGACTCCAGACCATAAGAAAGTTGAACAATGCAGCAAACTTGTGAAAACCATAACACTAAGAAACTGTAAGGTTTGTAAACCGACATATCGGTATTAACCTTAAAGTGGCTGAATATGTGTGTATATTACAAATTAGTAGGGATTATAAATTTGTATTAAGCTACCAAAAGCACGTATTAGTGGTAGAATTACTTAATGGCGTAATAAAACGCCGATTTGAAACCCTGCTATAAACCGTTAGACAATTATGCAGAGCTTTATAATCAATGGTTATGTACCTAGTTAATTATACCAGACGGTAATTCAAATGAAACCCCTCGTTACTTTCTGGTGTGGAGTAAATTAAGCTTAACAATTTTAAAGAATAGAACTGTAAACTGTAAATAACTATTTATAATCTGAGTGAAAAATATTTAGAAACGAAGTGACGGAATAAAATATCGTACGTTACGTATCGTGCGATACTCGCAAGAGACATAAAATAACAAACAGTCCGTGCTGTCAGCATTAAAAATTTATTAAGCTTCCGTATTGTGGAGTTCAACATGGTTTTCCTTTTGAGAAATAAAATAGATATTTTTTCCCAATAAATAAAACACCGTGGAAATGACGACTGTCTTATAAATAAATTAAATTTTTTAAGAAGTATAGGTACAAAAATATAAAATAAGCCAAAACGGAGTCAAATCTATAAACGGAATGTTCTTGTAAAAAGGTTTTTCTATAGAAGCTTTTACCGTTTTAAATTTTCTAGTAGCTCTTAAATGTTTCTGTCTGTGAAAACACTTGTTGGGCGTTTCGATTGACAGTACTACAGTCGAAAAGTAATCTCAATAGGCATTAACTTTTGAAAACTTGTAAAGAACAGATCCATGATCTCTATTGTTCGACGTTTATAGTGAACAACCGGAAAGTGGGAAACCATTAAGAGTAGCAACTTGCAATTGGATTTGTCCCTTAGTAAAGTTTATCCTCTTCAAGTTTTCATCGGTTAATTCTACTTATTAGTAAACTGTGTGAAAGGAACCTGCGTATATCAGATATTTACGATTAATCGACTTTATAAATACGGTAACTAAAAAGATACACACAATGACTAAGGTACTTCAGGAAATGGAGAACCTCGGAGAAACTTTGAAACAATAGACCTTCATAAAATTGTTATGGCACGTACCTATTTAAATTTTTATACAAACCTTTGAGCTCAGAATTTCAAGTTTTACGGTAATAATGGAATGTAATTTAGCAACAATCAACTTATTTGGATATACGCATTTAACAACTTCAAACCAACGAGCTATTCTAAAACGCCGTTGCTAGCTCCACGGCAAACGTGGATATAATTCTGACACAAAATCCACGGCGTTAGGTCATTTTCATGGGGTGACGTTTATCGGCCGACTCGCCGCATGTCTGGGCCGACTTGAAAAATTATTTCAGCTTCCTGAGATTGTAGGGACAAAGGTGCTGTACGATTGGTTGCCTACTCCCAAGACGTAAAAATCTGTTTCTGATAAATCTAATGATAATAATTATTAATTACAAACAAAATCAATCGCTCGGACTTAGAGAAACTTTACTCTAGTATTTTTTATTGGTCACATTCAACTTGCAAATTAATTAAAAATCAATTTAAAATATGAAAATGTTTGAAACTTTCATAATGGAATAATTATTTTGGTCCCCGGACATGCGCAGTAGGTGCAGTTCGTACGACGTCACTCCTTGATAATAACGTAATTCCGTGGATTTTGTGTCAGAATTATATCTACGTCTGCCGTGGAGTTAGCAACGGCGATTCTAAAAACGCTAAGATCGAACAAGTCAACGCAACACGCATGCAATTTTAATGCAAAAAGTGGAAATTATTTTTACACGAGGGGCACTTTCACAATCACAGCGCTGACATGTTCTACCGGGGTTCTACACAGAAAATTAAAATTGACAGTTTAAAATCTTCTTAACTTTTTCTGTGATAAAAATACCTAAACGTATTTTATTTATAGCTATCTACAATTTCATGAACTGCAAAAGTTAATTAAACTGATGTACGAAATAAAACGAAATAGTAACAACAAGAATAGAAACGTAGATGCAGTAGAATATTGCATCGCATCCGTTTTACGGCTGCAGGACTCATTTCATCAATTCAGGTTTTGCGCTGCATTAGCAACAACTCCTAGAGCTGTTTCCGTGCTCTTTTATGTTCTTGCTAGGCATAAACGCAGCTGTACGGAAGGTTTTACGTTATTTTGTCAGCATTATTTTACTAATCCAGGGATTAAACAAGTAAAATAGACAAAAAGTATAGCTACAAAATTACAAATACCACGAATAATTATTTGTTGTGTCAAGGGTGGTTGTTTCTCTCATTATTTACTTGAAACACTGTTGACTTCTACAATCAATAATTATACCCACAAAGGAAAACATTCATTCTATAAACTTCAAGGAAACCTAATTATCTAAATAACGCAAAACAAACCAGATGGAGGTCTAGAATGCTTTCAGAAAAATATACTATCAAAAAAAATTTGATTAAAGTAAAAGCATAGTCTAACAAACATTTTCATTTACTAAATGGTACACATTAATTAAAGATATTCATAATATGATCTGATCAGGTAATCGAATAATAAATTATCCACTCACTACTTAATAGAATTTTGCTGCTTGAAAAATACATTTTATATTTGCACGTATACTTTGTACGGAAAGTTTTTCTTCATATCCTATCTTGACAGAAATACCCCCCACCTTCAAAACAATAAATCCATAACAATTTGCCTAATAATAAACCTTCTACTTACTCTACAATTCCATACATCTTTTAGACCTTTTAATATACAAACATCTTTTATTAATAATATTTCTATTGGAAACAACTCTTTTTACCGATTTAAAAGTCACAATCAATTTAGACTTTTAGTCAAATGTAATAGAAACTAACCAATATTTAAAAAAATCGAATCAATCAACATAACTTTCTTCCGCACAATAACGTAATAAGTACCTGTACCTACTTTCTGATCATGCTATTTACAGACAACCTTCATAACTTTAATTTCTCATCAACTTCGATATTACATACAGAACAAAACCTGTAACAAAAAGTACCTGAACAGATTCAATTAAAATTATGCAGGATTACTATTGTTAGAACTTCCAACCGCTGAAGTAATGTCGTTTTCCTCTCAATTAAAAAAAAATATATCACAGTGCTCGTAAATGCAGCACTACCTTACACACCGATTACAAGCAAATCCAAACTACTTGAACAATAGACTGTATACCAAGGTACTCTTGCTGTATACATTGCAAAACTTAATATTATTGCCTACGCAAGACTAGTTACTAAACTGATGGAAATAAACAAACGTTTCCGAAGAATTGGAACATGCAGCAAAATAGGGAACTAGGATGCACTGGGATATTCAAGTAAAGTAGGCCACGTTCTCTCGGACCTTTTGACTTCCTACCCGTCGCGTCATACTAACAGAATTGAGTCCACGTATAGATGCCAAAAAAAAGGTTTCAAATTTAACGTGTAATACTACTTTAAAAATGACTACACAATTTTACCTTAACATGATTTTAAAATACTTGAAATATTTCTAGAGCACTACATTATTCATTATTATAACATAGAGTAAGTTCTTGTTGCTCATCCCTGACATTAAACTATTTTTTAAAAACTATTCTATACTATGCATAAAAGGTAAATCCTTTTTTAAAATTTTAACCACACTATCGTGGGAAATGCTAACATGCTGAGCTAAACGTCGCGTCGCATGGATTGATTAGGATTGTCGTCTAAGCTGTATCTTCCATGTAAGCTGTTCGCGTCAGTTCTAGCTCGTTTCCTTCCTATCCGAAGTTTAATGTTTTCTAAAGATCCTCTCCGATTTTTCTTACCCATATACGAATGGTTTTTATGAACGGAGTATCAGCATGATTATAATGCAAACGAAACCGGCTCTGTATAACCTTTATTTAATACCTAAAAAAATTTACTGATATTCTTAACTTAAATTACGATAGATTAATGTAAGTTTTTGTCACTCTCAAATAATTCTACTTTTGATTACAAAGTCATCTTCTATTTTACATCCAACATATCTACACGATCGAATAAGCTTTAGGTAAGCTTCAACAGAAAGATTAATAAAAAAGATTACATTTGAGTAGATTAAAAAGTTATAAGTACAATCGACATGTAGGTATAATGTTGAATATATATCATGTAGGTAACGTTGCATACGGAATAACACTGACAAATTTATATTTTAATAAAAATCCAAAGCTTAAGAACTCTATGAGAAATTTGGATCTAGAAAGAAATACCCCAAGAAAAAAATCCCCGGTAAAAATTCCCCAGGAAAAAAATCCCAAGAAAAATATCCCGGGAAAAAACTCAAAACGGGAACCCCTCAAAACTATTCGCTCTAAAAACCAAACCAACTCTTTCTAAGCAGCAAAAACATTTTACATTTTATTTAATATTTATAACTACATTCAGATTGAAAATTTCTACAGATCTTATATTGTGGCTACTCATTTAAAAAAAATTGTAAGTCTCTGGTACCCGCAACATAATCCTCACAGAGACCCTTTATCAGGATTTGTAGTGCTTCATGCACTCTTCTTTTCTTCTGTGTAGACAACCTTCCAATTTATTGTTGCTGCATCTTCGTTCTCTCAGAGGCAAGTTCCTGCCTCATTTTATTGATTAACAACCAAACTGTGGGGTGCATGTAACCCACCAAAAAGAAAACGGTTATAATAATAATAATAATAATCTACTCTACCCATGTCCTGTTGCCAGGCCCCGAAAGCAGTGCTTGTGTGGGGAGGGAGGAAGGGGCTATTATTATTAAGCGGGCCCGCTTGCGTCTGCAGCCGACTTAGAGATGGAATAGCACAACTCTCATATTCATGTTACAGCCAAGGAAAACTGCACAAAACCTTGGCCAGAAGTTGCCGGCACCGAGAATTGAAACCCGGCCCGCTGAGTAGGAGCCTAGCATGCTAGACGCTACACTACCGGGGCTATAGGTTATTCCAACCTTTCATCTGGTTATTGGTACGCTCCACAGTCTTCTAATGTCGTTAGATGAACATTCCACGTTTCAGGTGGATACATTGCAGGAATGTTGTGAAGACGTATAACATTGTCATTTCCAATCCTTCTGTAAGTGCGAGAAACGTAATATGTTATCAAAATAGTTCAGAAGCTCTTGAGATCTGAAAACATTTTCCTTTAGGTATTCCATACCCCTAAGCACGTCTTTGAGTAGTAAGAAAACCAAACCACCCACCATTCCTCAAAACTTTGTCCTCTATCTATCGTTGCTGAAGGCCTAGATTTTGAATTTTTCTACGAGTGCTCTGGCACAAGTGATAAAAACAGCCAGATACGATCATTCTCCAAATACCGTCTTCACTACGGAATGGCGCAAGTGGGCGCGAGACAAGTGGGCGCAGGGACAAGTGGACGCGAGACAACTGGGCGCGAGATATTTCCAATGAGAAGAGTTAATACAAAACGATCGATGCGTTTCAACAGTGCCTTTATTTAAAACACTATAGCTATAAGAAATTATGAACATGGGTTAGGTTAGGTTAGGTTAGGTTAGGTTAAAATAGATAATAAAGCAAAAAAATATATAAATAACGAATAAAACAAAAAACATTTAAAACTTATCTGTAAGGATTTCATTTTGGGTGTAAATAAATTATATGTAAATATGTTTTCTAAATATTTTTGATTTACTATTAATTTTCGTCGCTATTACGAAATAATTAAAACATAGACAATAAAGCAAAAAAAGGACAATAATAGTCAATATTGTCTTCGATCGGTAAAATGTCCTTACCGTTCGTAATACTTAATATACTATTGTAAATATTTTTTTCATAGTTGAAGTCGTCGTTAGGACGCTAGGATGTAGGTATCGACTGCCACGAATATAGACATGCTTTTACACTATGCAACTTGTTTTTTTTCGCCCTCAGTTGTCTCGCGTCCAGTTGTCCCTGCGCCCAGTTGTCTCGCGCCCACTTGTCCTAGACCGTCTTCACTACCTGAATAGCGGTTCTTTCAAGTCTTCCTTTAGGATATTTTTACCGGCGCGATATTTCTTTCTAGGTAAAATTTAAAATTTTCCAGGGGGTAATGGGGTAATTACCCCCCCCCCCCCCCAGAAACCAGGTATTAACACTAGTACACAATTTTTTTTCATGTTTAACAGTCACAGTCTGGGGATTCATCGTAACTTCCGGATCATTTACCCCCCTCCACAGAATTTCTCTAGATACGCCCTTGCTATGTAAGAAGTCACGAAAGGGTCAAATTTGCGGGTCAAGCGTATTTGATGCAGCCTCTAATAACCATAAAATCACTTTCCCAATATGTTCCGTATAATATGTTTTGCACTATAATTAACAAAAAATTTAAAGTACCTATCATTATTTATACCTAGTTTTAATTGACACTGACAAAAATATCATGAGATAAATAAATATATTGAGTATGAAAAAGTTTTTTGAAAAATGCCCGCTTTTACTAATTTTGCAGCTTTAAATTAAAAATATATTAGGAATCCGGATTTGACGCCCCCTTTCAAAAGTCGTGCTGGGTTCCAAATCTTCACTCTAACCAACTGCTATTAGAGATCAATTCATTTAATAAGGTCTGGTCTTTCCATCTCTTAAAACTGCCTATTAAATGGCGTCCGAATGGAAAGACGCCCTTGAGAAATTCGTGAATTAAAGGTTCCCATTAAAGTTAATAAACAGCTAGACAGTTTAATAGAAGGTGGAAAGAAAAATCAAATTTTGCAATTAATTTCGTTCAAGCATTCCAAATGCATTTCCTTTTTTTTACTTATCGAACATAAAATACATACGAAAATATTCATTTTGTATTATTCTTCAATCCATTTTATAATAGTATATTATTCAACGAGCATTGCGGCTCGTTTCGTAAATGTAACCGTCGTGAATAATAGCCAATAACATGCGAGTTAAATACTATACTTTGTCCACGACTATTACTAAATAACAACAATTTTTGTAAAAATTTAATTACCAGAAACATTTTTTTAAAAACTTCATCTGATCAGCCATGACATTGTACCTACTATATCAATTATTCGAGAAACGTCAAAAAATTAATACTGTGCGCGAGATTTTGATTTTGCAAGTATTTTGTATTAAAAAAGTTAAAAATGGACAGCGACAGTGACGAGCTGTCTTGTAGGTACACCACCGCATATAACAGAAGCTGCGAAAATGACTTCTTTAAGTTTGCTGGTATTGTATTGTATTTTGACATTTGTGATTTTGACGTACCTAAGAGTGAATTATGTACCATAATTCACTCCCATCCCATAATTCACGGCAATTTATTATGGGTAGTCTTATGTTTAACAAAACACATAAATAATCGATGTATAATTTAGTAGTCGTGGACAAAATTAATTTAACCGTCCTTTCCCGATTAGAGTGTATTATAGGGTTGATTTTAACAAACGATATTTTTTACTAAAATTTCCATTAGTATTATCTGTGGCTATTCCCAGTGATAATTATAAAACATTATCTAGAAAGTGCAGATTCGTGTTTTTCCAAACAACCAGATTCAGTTCAGATTATTATTGCACATAAAACCGAGAAAGAAACATAAAGAGTGATACTTACAGAAAATGAAGTATCCATAAAGTAATAAACGAAATAAAATGCGGTGCTGGTCTCCACCGATTTTAACGTTTCATTACTTTTGTTTATAAATATAATATTATTCTAAAAAATTATGGCATAAAGACAACAATGTAATAATACAAACTACTAGTCGGGCTAAGACTTGCATACCGCATTTCACGGTTAACATCCATACAATTACAACAATCTTCCCTCGTTTATTATCCTAAGAGCCCTTATCATAACTAGCTTCTGTTATACAGCGCTTGTTATAGGTACTACAAAGTAACTTCAATACAAGCCCCACGTTAATGAACGACATTTATCCAATACTGAAGCAGTTCAAATAGCCAGGAACTAGTAATATTATTATTTATATAAAAGCAACTAAATTTACATTCATAAATATACTAATTATTATTAATCTAACTAAGATTCAATATTAAGAATACAGTCTCTTGATTATATGTTTTAATTAACAGAGCTCGTTATTCTCAAGAAATAACAGAGTAACAAAAAGTATTATTTTTCTACAGAGACTTAATTTTTGTTACCATCTCTCCGAAAGCTAACGAAACTGATTGATTATATTTTGACAGTTTAATTCTTAATACATTACAGACAAACTAGTAACGAACAGTTAGTACCTATCTTTAGTAAATGTTTGAGTTCTTGCCGTATTTTGACATTTACTTGTCATATATTTCCTTACATAAAAATTACGACATTTAGAACAATTATTACGGGCTTCGGTTAATTCGCCGCCCACAATTCGTTGTCGGGCGATATCCACCGGTTTTTTATTCGTCCCCGTCAGTGGCGTAGCCACGGGGGGGGATATGGGGGATATATCCCCCCCCAAGGGTCAAAAACTGGAAAAAAATAGCTCCAACCGGCTTCAATTATGAAAATTCAAAAGCAGACAAAATTAGATATCTTAGAATGGTTTAGGCTCAAGCAATTTATATTATTTACTATTGCTTGTCCAAATCAAGATTTTTTAAATTTGATCATATTATTCCCTTTTTAAATATAAAAACCACATGGACCTGTACTTCTACAAAAATAAATACTGGCATAAGTATGTCATAAACTAAACCACTAAAATACTTGACCAAACTTTAAAAGCGCGTGTTCTCCACACCAAGAAAAGAAAAAAATTCATAATGAACATATGGGTTAGGAAACGCTTTGCTAGGGTGCTACAGCCCCCCGAAGGGGGCGCATGAAATTTAAGCTTCGTACTTTATGGATTAAATTCGCAGCATAGATTCAGGACATCAAGGCAAAATTCATATGACCTTTTTTTATTGCCTTGATGTCCTGAATCTATGCTGCGAATTTAATCCATATAGTACGAAGTTTCCGAATTTTCATGGCAACTAGATTTGTCGTAAAAATTGAGTTATCTAGAAAACGATTCGTTTTATCGACTTTTAATAAGATTACACTTTTTATGTGATTTTGAACGTACAATCGTACCATGTACTCAAATTTCTAAAAACAATTGAAAATCACAAAAATAATGAAGAATAAGTACCCAGCGCCTCCAGTTTGGGACGCTTCTGGTTTAAATAATTTTATTTGAATACTGTCGGATTATAATATAATATAATATATTCGTATTAAGGGGTGTCAGAGATATTATTTAAAATTTTATAAAATTTCATGCGCCCCCTTTGGGGGGCTGTAGCACCCTAACAAAGCGTTTCCCAACCCATGTTCATATGAACTTTTTTTTCCTTTGGTGTGGAAAACACACTCTTAAAGTTTGGTCAAGTGTTTTAGTTACACCCTGTATACTACAACTTCATAATTTTCATTAAAAGAACTGTATATTTTAATTTAAATAATATTTTGGAAATAATGAAATGTAATTATTTTCACGATTATTGTTTTTCAACCGCAAATTTTCAATTTAATTTCTAAACAGTTTAATATTTTCAGATTTTTTTATTCAACATCAGCATTCGCAGATGCACATAGGCCACGCCCACTTGTGAAAACGAATCGCCTGCATTTTTTGCTCGCTTCCCTTGCATTAGTTATGTATACGCAATTACATAATATAGCTCCCCTCTGCGCTAATTCCTGACTGTGCCCCTGATATATCCCCCCCCCCAAGGGTAACTCTGGCTACGCCACTGGTCCCCGTACTAATATTTATTACCACTAAAATAAGAGTTCGGTATTTTTTTAATAAAAAAAATAGTATATATAATATTAATATTCCGAAACGGCTGCGGTGCGTGCTATTGTCTATGTACATGGTGCCGAGGCTGTTTCTTCTGAGCAGGTAATATAATACAATACATAGCGGCGCCAAGTTGTCAAGTTGTATCAGATCGGGGTGAATCCACTGGAGGAAAATTATCGTCGGGGGTCAATAGTTAGGCAGAGGGAATTCCGCGATCCGAATTATCCTAGCAGCAATATTATTACGTACCTATTTAGCCTGAACTTTTTGTAACGGTCGATGTCGAGCTAAAGTCACTATAGACTGATGTAATTATAAAATGAAAACGTGAACTTTTCTGAATCGAATCCGTTGAACACAAATCATGAACAGTCGTTACCGTGATACCAATTACAACCTCGCATCAGAAGGACATAAATTACAATCTGACGTTATCCAGTTGAAATTCAGGATTGTTGTCGAGTCCTGTAGCCAACTGCAAACATAATAACTTATCGATCGTATACCTATAATGTCGTGACCTTTTGCTTACATAATTCCACGAAAATTAATTTCAGTTTGCATTAGCTAGTAATAAGAAATAGTTCACGATCGTTTCATTTCACGTAAAATGAGTTAATTTATTTTCAGTATTATTGGTATCCCGTGCAGACAGTGAAGCGAAAGTTATTTCGACGCCCTTTCATATGACGCTAATTAGGGTACAGCTTTGATATTTTTGACGAAATGCAATTTCAGCGCCAGCGTTAATAGCGCTCTTAAAAATCCGAATTGAAAAAACATCTGCTAGGAATGTGAATATTTGCTAATTTGACGAAATTATGGGGATTCGTACAGAAGGGTGAATTGATTAATATTTTTAGACTTTTAATGTAGGTTTAAAATAAACGAGGAACATAGGTGCTATGTTAAGAGGTTTTTCGTTGTGGATTATGTGATGCAGTGGATAGAAGATTCGCTAGCATAGTCAGGAACTGCATACTACAAACCCGTAGTAACTACTAGTGAAGTAGAGTGCCTGAAAATCAATCCCCAAGAGACAATTATAGGAAATAGGAGAACTCGGTCTCAATTACTCTTTACCAATCAGAGACTAGGCAAAATTCAAAGATTTATCCGTGTAAGTAGGTACCATGGCCGTTATAAACATAACGGTCCACGGTTGCAATGGAGACTCTTAGGCCCAGGTTGCTAGCTCCACGGCTAACGTGGATATAATTCTGACACAAAATCCACGGCATTATGTTCGGCGCATGTCTGGGGACTTGGAAAATTATTTCAGCTTCCTGAGATTATAGGGACAGAGGTGCGCACGAATGGTTACCATACCTATTCCCAAGGCGTAAAGGTCTGTTCCTGAGAATAAAACTAATTATAATAATTATTAACTACAAACAAACTCAATCGCTCGGACTTAGAGAAACTTTACTCTAGTATTTTTTATTGGTCATATTCAACTTGCAAATTAATTAAAAATCAATTTAAAATATGAAAATGTTTGAAACTTTCATAATGGAATAATTTTCTATTTAATTTTCCAAATAAGTCCCCGGACATGCGCAGTAGGTGCAGCTCGTATTCGCGTCGCCGAATTAATGACGTCACCCCTTGACAAGATGTAATGCCGTGGATTTAGTGTCAAAATTATATCCACGTTAGCCGTGGAGCTAGCAACGGCCTTGTAGGCAAGTATTTGACTCCCACTTCAGCTGAACCGCGGTCAGTTGTCATGGATACCATTGTTCAAACAATCGTATCCATGACAGTTGACCGTGGTTCAGCTAAACTGGGAGTCCAACACTTTCCTACAACTGGGTCTTTGGTCGTTAGAATATTTTCAAAATATGACAACAATATTGTTTGCTTTGCCATCTAAGATACTGACTTGACTTTTCTCGTCTATTCGAAGCACTTTCCAATTGCACCTGAGAGTAACTCCGAGTACTAGTGAGTTGTTTCGAGTACCACTAAGTTATTCCCGGGTACAATTGGAAAGCGCTTCTGGTTTGTTCGAGTTTTAAAACTCTTAAATGTCAAACTTTTAGTTTTAAAAATAAAACTGAAAGCTAACAATTTTCAGTAGGAAGTGTTTTTCTTTCTTTTGTGATGAAGAATATAGTAGGAGAAACCGAGATTAGATGATACAGGGGTAGGTTGTTACATTAGGTTTAAAAGTACATTACGTAATTCTATCGGTGTTACCGTGTGCGCATTATCAACTAAGTCCCCACTGTAGGAAGAAGTAAATACATTTTATCCGTTTTTCATGCCTCTGAGTAAATATTTGTATGATAATAAATTTATTTATTGCCATTCTCCCGCTGGTAGAATTTTCACGAAATTTTGTAATTAGATACTTTCACAAACTGGGCATATTTTGGATGATTCAACGTATACTTATCGAGGACAAGATTAGCTCTTGGAGTCAAGTTTTCTGAGATATGTAGGTTAACTAGGGTTGGATGTTACACTACAATATGTAAGAATTTTGTTATGTATCAACCAACTCTAGTCTTGTAACAACTAACCCCATTCAGGGGTTGATTGTTACAAAACACCTGTTAAAGATTAAAAAAATATTTCTTGTTTCCTGTTTAATTTTAAACTAAATTATTATTTCTGGTCACTACCTACACTTGATCGTTCTAAGAAAAATTTAATAAACTAAAGCAAAATCTAAAAAATTAAAAACCAGAATTTTGTAACAACCACAAGCCCAGTCTCCCCTGGTGCATTTGTTTGCGCATGAACGATTACACTCGGTATATGGACAATGTGGGACATGTTATTTCTTAGTTCTGTTTGTTGATAAAAACAAAATGTTCTCAGATGAATATTAACGAATATTGTGTCAGATTAAGATTTCCTTTCAACATCTAAATCGCCGTGAAGTTTGAATTACTACTTTACCACTTGAAACATTTTTCGTTTTCTCCTATAATATTACTGTTATTACAGTTACTAATAAATCCAAATAACAATTAATCGAAAGCTATGTAACTTCCAAATAATATTACAATTATAAAATCCGTGAGTTATTAGGTATATAGGTACGACAACATAAATTAAGCATTCCACATAGGTATAACATTTCTATATTCGGATTAGCTTTTTATATGAAACTTCTTGATATCACAATACAAAATACGTTAAAATGAAGCTTACAAAGCAAATATCTTGAGTAAGCAATCAGTTGGACTTAGAATGAGCGTCGTTACCTTGACAACCACTTCAGGATCGTCGCGACGTCGCCATCCGCAACCTGATCTGACAAGAAGAGCAAAAGATTCCAGGTTTTGATACATAAAATACGTAAAAGTGCCTTAGGTTGCTGATATTTTGCATGGGATATAAATTGCGTTTTATAATTCCACAATTTTTTTTCAATAAATTGACCAGTCAACGTTTTCGTGAAAACTTGAAGCCTACATTACCTACATACGTTTTAGAGAATTTCATTTTATTTACTTTTTATGTTCTAAAAAAAAGTCTTTAGAATAAAAGCAGTTGATGTCCCTAAATATAATAAATTTACGGACTGCTTGATTATCGATTGAAGACAGGAATACCTACTCAAATATATTATGGTAGTGTATTTTCTGTGAATATAAAATACGGATATAAAACAAAAGTCGAAAAGAAACCGTAATTCATGATACATTACGACAAGGATCATATATCTTTTCCTTTATTTTTGTTCATTTTGTTAGGCAAAAGCACAAACTCATTTTTTATTCCAGTAAATCATTGATAGCTTCATCGATTTTTGAATGTTGTATTACTTGCAAGCAAAACTGTATATCCGTTGCTATACGAACTTACCAATAAGCATCAAGTAATTACGAAATAAATTGAATGTTCTTAAAAATAGCAATCCTGGGAACTAGTCATAGAAATTAAGGCAAAAACATTTTAACGGGAAAAGTCGATGTTGGAAAATAAATGAACGAAGCGATGATGCTGTCAAATAAGAGAACAACTTCAGCTGTTAGAAAACAATTGAACAGAAGTAGCTTTCCCAAACTATTTAAGCTTTCGCAATAAGGGTTTTGTTCTAGTTTATAATTGGTATTTTACAAAAACTTGAACTAAATGATAATTACAGGAATGGTGCTAAATGAGAATCTACACCAAGACATCTTCATTTACTTAATCCAGTGATGCCTTCCATACTTTTTGATGTATCAAACTCGTCTGTCTCGCGATTTTTTCCTCATATTTCTTTCCATTCTCGTTTTTATCATGGCTATTTAAGCCACGCGTTATTTCAGCTCTCTCCTCAATTATTATTCACTTCTTTTTTTACAACTCCTCTCCTCCCATTTGGAGGATTTCTTTATTTTCTTTTCCTATTTTGTCTCATATGCTTTTTAAGGGTAGTTTCAAAATTTCTAATCTCATATGTCACTCAAACATCTTAGTTGATTTTTAATGTATTCTGTATTCTTCTTATTCCTTCTCCCTGATTTTTGAAACTAGTAACAATTGAACTATCGCCTAAAATGGCTATAAATAAATTGTAGGCGTTTTATAAAACGTCCAAACTGATGTCATTTTTATCACGTGTATCAAAGTATTTGACTCCCAGTTCAGCTGAACCACGGTCAGTTGTCATAGATACGATTGTTCGAACAATGATATCCATGACAACTGACCGTGGATCAGCTGAACTGGAAGTCAAATGCTTCTGTACAACTGGGCCTTAGAACCTGTATATCAGTTCGGGTTTAAGCTCCGGTTTAGTTGAACCAAGATCAATTGCCGTGGATACAGTGGATACAACAATTGCATCCATGGTTTAAGCTTCAGCTCGGCTAAACCGGAACTGACACTCACTTCTGGTCTTCCTGAGCTAGAACATGCGTGTAACATTTTTTAACAATGTATCGTGGCGTGCCGGAGTTTACGCCCAAACTGAAATAACTGCCCTTAACTGCTAAGGCATATTAAGGCAATGATTTAAAATATTTAAATCATTCTAAATAAACAAAGCAACGATGGCGCCGTAATCTCCATCGGGGGCGCTGCTGATATTAAATAAAAAAGAGTGAGAATTAGATACTTTAAAGTTAAAGTTGACATTAATTTCACAGGAGCGCCTCTTGCGGCAATTATCGTTATTGTTGCCTTCGTAAATATCCAAAATCGTATCGACACTTTAGAAGAAACATCGTTGTTCTACTTCAAAGCCAATCGATTGTTTTTTCTAAAAGTACCAACGCGAATAGTAGGTAATCAATAATCAGTAATAACAGATTTTGCTGTGCTTACCTTTAAGAATGGCATATCTCCAGTCATGTTTCATAACTATACACTGTCACTCAAAAATAACACCCATGGTGGGTTCAAACGAAGGCCAACTTTGGTTATTAAGTGAATTCTCATCGCGGTCTTAAAAATTAAACAAATAGCAATCGGAATAGATCAGAACGATCCAGAGTATTATTTCAAAAACATTGTTGAAAAAAATATCAGCAGTTTATTTCTCATATCAATCATTACCTACTACACATAATTATTCATATTTCACGTTGAACGTATAATTGGTTTATCGCGAATATCCCAAAACGTGACAAATACACCTGCACAGCATTTCTTTCTCATTAAAATGACAGGATGCAAAATTACAATTCTGTTTTGATGTTTTAATTGAATCTGGAAATTGTAACTTACGAAATTACAAAGCGTTAAGGTTTGTATTTTTGTATTACATGCATTTTGTATATTCATGAGACTGTTAAAATTATAACTTTACAGAACGATATGAAATTTATTAATAATTTAGATTATAGCATAACTTGCTATGCATAAATGACAGTTCTGCGTGGGTTACCAGAAACAAGGGAAAAATTGAGGTTCTGTTGGACTCTAATTATGTATAGCATACCAACCTACATCTAGTTACGTTAAATAGTAGCTAGTAATGTAGTGCTGTTCTTGCCGTCATATTGGTGCCCCGATAGAAAAAGAAAGCACTAGGGTAGAACTTTCCTCTCACTCGTTCCGAGGTCGTATTTGCGTAGAACAGCCCTATTGGTAACTAACGATATTTGTGCGATTAAACTAGCTCCTGATCTCGTTATACAAATCTCTGGTATCCTACGACTTCTTGAATACGCCAACTAATTAATTTTAAATTAATAAAAAATTAAAAAGTTTACCAACCAACGTGACGTGGTTTTGAACCCACGCACTCCAGATTCGAAGGCACTCATTGAACGTTTGGACCACTCCCCACTTGAAAACCTGAAACTTAAATGTTTAAGAAATTTCAACGTTAAGGTGATTGTTGTAGTACCAATTAATTATTTAATTTACTGTGAGTAACGTTAGGTTGTTAGCTATATATTTTCGTTTTTAAGTTTTGTTTTAGAAGTAACTACAGTTTGACAAGGATGCGGGATGCGATGGCATCTAGCTCGTGGTTGCGCAGTGGTAAAAAAGAGAGAGAACACAGCTATCGGCCGTGTCGCCGACTGTTTAAACACTTCAGTTCTCTCTACGCAATTCGCGAGCCACCCTATCCCTGTCAAACTGTACCAAATACCTAAGCTATATGTTAATAATCGTGTCATTTTAATGTTATCAGAAACTTTTAATGCGTACTATTAAGCCTCTAAACTTTTTGAAACGATAAGGAAAATGACAGAGAGATACTTTCTTGACGGGAACGATAATCACGCACCCAACAATAAAGTTAACTATTACTGTACATTTTTGATGTTCCATATGCGGTAAATAGTAATTTGGAAATTGACATGCTCTTTCTCGTGGTCAATATATCCTTTTTAGATAATCTACATGCACAACATAGTTTCCTAATCTATATTTTCATGATTAAAAGATTAATGCTAGTTGCCAATAAATATAGCTGACAGGACTTTTCCACACGAAGGGATTGTGGTGAAAATGAACTTGTCTACTATAGAAACCTAACTAATCGTAAACTTATGTAAATCTTGCAATGTTGCATTAATAAATATACAAGGTGATTTCTAACGTACGCAGCTTATTTCTTTCGATGCTCCACATCTCAGGAAATAATATAATAAATGCTCGGCTGAGAAAAATGTCTTCTCTACCTTGGTGTATAATGTACTATAATTGCATTATCTCTGTTTCCGGTCTACACTTATATTGTACCTTAGTGGTATATTATAAATCAACTCCAGGCGGGTGAATATTTAAAATATAAATATAAATATTATAAACATGTTTGAAGCAAAAAATAATACCAGCGCAAAGCTTCATACTCATATTTCGACAATGCTAGCTTTATATTACTTTATAAATTGCCTTAGCACAAAAGATGTTTGTTATTGACATTCGTAAACTACGAGGCTTTTATCATTTGCATGTCAAGAAGGGGCTGCTGCATATATCCGTTATTAAATTCCCAATATCCAGTTTGTATATATATTACACAGTCAAATACAAGGGTTAAAATATGCATATCGAAAGCTTGTTTGATATAAGAAATTAGGAAATTGAACGTCACCGTAGAGGGAAATTAATTATAAAGTAACAATGTATTATAAATTTTCTTTTTTGAATATACAGTACCTATACATAACATCCTTTACAAGGATATAATAGTGCAAAGAACTAGTAATATCCTTTGAAGCATGAGAAGGCCGTCTCAAGATCTTTGTAAAACAATGTAGGTAAATGAAATTTAATCCAGTCCTACAACTTTGTAAGTAGAGAACTGAAATTAATATGATTTCATCCCTAAAATCAGCATTACGTTGTAGTGTTTCTTAAAGAATAACTCCATCAATTTACTGCTGGTTTAAAAATTCTGCTGAGTAGAAAATGGATCCACTTTAAAATGTTTGAAAGGTGTTGCATAATATGTTGTTAAAAAATGAGAAACGTAACACTCGCGGCTGAAAACTTCAGCACGTTGTTTTACACTGGTTAGGATCTGCTTAAAAATTCCGCTCATGCAAGGTATTAAATTTATACAGCTCAACAAGATAAGTGTTTTAAAGTTTAAATTGTATTTCGTGTTTTTCTTAAGGGAACTTAGATTGTTTCCTGCATAAACGATATCATACAACGCTTAACTGAATAACAAGAACAACTCCTCGCCTTTGGATATAAGATGAAGATAACATAATCTAAAAAAATTTAAGCGATAACCTGATACGAGATACAATCTTTTCTTACATCTAAAAATAGTTTAGAGAAGCAATAATAGGTTCAGATTTATTAATTCTTACGGCGCCCACAAGTTCTGCTATAATTTCATTTCCCCATCATGAACAGGAAAAACAGGAGTTTCGTATTGAACTTTTATAAAACTATCTTTTATCCATGCCCCTACCGACATGTGAATGCTGGAGAACCAAGCATATTTCACGTTCTATTAATACCCAAACAACAGTTTTGCAAACAAAATTCGAGGCAGCTCGGGAAGGAATACAAACAATACATTTTGAATGTAAACTTTTTCCACCGTTACTGAACTATTCAGCGCGTTTCATACAAACAAATTATTGACTATGATGTATGTTTGGATGCCCAACTTTATCTTGAGTAAACACATTTAAACTTAATAATTAATTAATACGGTATTCCAATGACATTTGCCCACGTGACCTTCCAGGGGGAATAGTACAAACAATTTAACGTCTAGACGTGTCACATGACAAAACACAAACAATATAGACCAGTCAGTGCACTGCACGAGGAACACGTGATACGACTGTGTGAGTTATGTTACTGAACCTGCTGAGATTACAGGATCTTTCATGTGAACTTTAATATCTCGCGAATCATACCAAATAAATATCAAAAAAATGTAAAAACATGTTTTTATAGAGGATGGGGGACACTCGATAGCTAATCCCCGTCGCGCTAATAGTTACTCCGCCGCCCCCACCTATTCAACCTTGAAAAGTTTAAATGACACCTTGCCCTTTGCGATACCTCAAATTAAAAAAGGTCTTTTAAGATGCTATTTTTTTACGCAAAGAGAATTAAAATCAATAGATTCGTTTTAGAGAAATTAAAAAAAAACATGAAACAATTGTGTGGCCTTAAGACGTCCGCACGTCAAAAGTGAAAATCAAATGACAGCTGTCAGATTATTATTCGTCGATAAAAGTAAAAAAAAGTGCCATCCGCAGGGTCTAAACGACCGAAACGTGCGAGCTACCAAGTCGAATCCCGGAAAAAAAGGCACCGGAAAAAAAGTCACGGAAAAAAGCTCCCGGAAAAAAGTCACCCGGAAGAAAAGCCACCGGAAAAAAGTCACCCGGAAAAAAAGTCACACGGAAAAAGATTCACCGGAAAAAAGTCACCGGTAAAAAAGTCACAAAAATACTATTTATTTATACAATAATTATATTTCTAAAACATAAAATTTGTTCGGTTAGGAAATTTTTGCTTTAGTAATTTATGACCTGAAATCTGTTGGAGGCGTTTTCATTGCGATCTTGATACAAAAGCGGAGGTTTTCTGTGATGAAGTGGGTCACTAGATATCCTATCGCCGCCTACGAATTGAAAAAAATTGCTAAGACACCAAATCTCCGGATTGGCCTGTAACATTAGGTACATTTCTAGATCGTGGGGTGTTCTAGAATCTAGAACATCCATTTAGATTTAATGTCAACATGCGAGTTTTTAAGAATAAATGTCATGGACTAATTCTAAACGGTTAATTTTGAGGAATTTTTAGGTAGTATATTCCACATCCTACACGTCAATTTTTATTTTATTGATGTACTTATTTATTTCTGATCTATTTTTATCGCTAACAATATTCTAAATTGACAGACTACTTGTTTTCCGGACCATTAACTCTTACGCAACTGATGTTAAATTTAGGAATGTGAACTAAGACGCAACCTAATATCGTTCCAAATTTTGCAAAATTTATGGGTGAACGAGTTTTCGACCTTGATTGAATTGAATTGAACCTTTCATGATACTTTGATTTGCATGATTTGCCTGTATCTTTGATTCAAAGGAATCGTGTGTTTAATTAACTGAATGTTTCATCAATGTTTTCTATCCGCGAGTGTTACAGAATTTCTAAAAAATTTATGTAGATTCTGAATGTTGTCCAATGATCAATATTTATTAACACTACTAATAATAGTATATTGTATAACTAGTGCTGAAAATTGGATATTTCAAACGAGTATGAAAGTTTGAGCCACGAGCCTTGGCGAGTGGCTTAAGCATACGAGTTTGAAATATCCATTCAGCACGAGTTGTACACTGTACTTTTCCGACGACCACAACTTTTCCGACCACCACTTAATTCTGTTTTAAAAATAGCAAAATAAAAAAATGAATGAATTATAACATTTTATCATCCATATCGTCCATATCAGCAGCAAAACTAAATAAAATATAAAATTATGTGAATTAAATGTATTTACCTCTTTTATTTATTACAATTTACCAATTTTCTTAATAAAAATTCGGCTAGTAACAGGTTAGTAGGTACTGTACTTCGTTGCATTTGCTACAATTTGACGTTTCAATATTTAATTTTTAATAACATGAATGACGATTTTCAAAGTGTCCAACTATTTTTTATCGTCTAGCGTGTGAAATATATTGCACACGCTCATATCACACGGTTTCGTTGCCATGCGAAATATACAATTTTCAGTAACAGTAAACGGTCACATTTCATAGTGGTCGTCGGAAAACATTATTACATTTTTCAATATTTATTTAGATGATGACGAAATCCTGCATGTAACAACATCATAAAATAACTCCCTGCACAAACACAAATGAAAATTACGTGCCGTCTCATGATCAAGCAAATGGTCGGTTATTATCTACAAAGTAAGTTTCTTCGGTGCCCACACACGACTAGTTGAGATGGTCCTTTTGTTGCTATGCTGTATGGTTGCCTTGGTCTCTCCTACCGACGACCTCTTGGAGTGGGTCTCAGGCGAGGTCTCAGGGGTCTATGATAAGATAACGTTTGATAATCCTGATTATTATTTAACACGCTTTTGAGAACTTAAATTGTACTAAAAACTGTTTAACAATAGCTTCTGTTATTAAACGGTTTTAAGAATGTTTCCCTATAATAATGGAACAATAGATTACTAAAGCAACTGCTGGTAAAAACTTTTTCTTGAACAACATAATAAAGAGAAACTAGTATGAAAAAGTTTAAGGTCTTAAAAGATATAATTGGGAAAGCGATATGAAAGAGCTTTTACATTTAATTTATTACTTAATACTTTTAAGTTCTAAAAACTCGTTAATTTTGAGACAAAGCAGAAAGTGATAGTAGGAAAATTAAATAACTTTCACAGAAGAATGTCATTTTCCCTTTCATGTTAAATCTACGAGTACTTTTAATCTCATTCGTATACATTTTGCTTTTACACACGCAAAGCTTTTTGTATAATTTTGTAAGTCCTTGTATTCATCCTACCTCTATCCTACCTCAACTGTTGTCAGTAAATGAACACACAACTCACGATTTGCAGTAATAATCTTTTAGCTCATACGGTGGTAGGGCTTCCCCGTTGAAATAATATCCTTACTTGTGGTGATGATCCTTTTCGTTCAAGCAATTCTGTTTAGCATTTCAGCCTTTATATATACATCTTTCTGCATGAAATCTTCTTAGTTGAGATTACATGTGCGCCCCGCAGGATTTAACAAATTGCCCAAGAGCATGCGATGTTTCTCCAAATATGCAAATTACACATTTATGGAATTGTCTACAGGGCTTTTGGTAATCAATAACGGAATTTAAGTTCGTAAGCTTGTTAACGTAGATGTACCGTCTAAAATTACACCTTATCTTTATTAATAGCTAGGTCTCACATAAACGAAACGATAACCAAACATTATCTTCGTATTAATTCATTTGGAATCATTATGTTATGGCAACTATATTTTCTAATTTTATGAGACACGGTTGCATCATTAAGGTTGGCATTTACTTAAAGCAAAATCCAATTTGATGTATGGAAAGTTGCATACCTACAATAACAAGAATAATGCTTGCCTTGGAATTTTGTTTCATATTTTTAAATATTTCAGATTCTTCTGACGTTACCAAAATTGATAAATGCAATAAAAAATAATGAATTTACTGTATTGAATATAGATTTTGTCGTTATATTATTTTTTTTTGTCAAACAACAATACCTAGTAGAAAGTTGTAATCCGTTATAATCCGTCTTTTGTGTATTGGCTCCATTGTGAGTTAATGGTCCTGTTAGTTGTGTTGCCTATATGCTAAATTGCAAAAGTTGAATTATATTGATATTTCTAAAATTTTATTTCCATTATTTCCGAATTAATTTGCATTTTAGAAAAAAAAATCTGGTGGCATTTGAAAGAGCGTGGTTATATCTATCTATTGATAGAGAGAATTTTTCGATATCCATAGTTTTGTAAATACTACTTGAAAATTTTAAAGTAAAATAGAGTTGTACATTTTTTAATGCTGAAAAGTTATTTTTAGAAATTAAACAAAAACGTTCTATGTGTAGACAGATAAAACACCAATAATAAGAAAAAAATTTCGCCCGCCCTTCCTACTTTAAAATACATTAAAATGTGCATAAAATGGGGTATATTTCAAGGTGTAAACTCCAGCCTTAAGATAACAAAACACATCATGTAATAAAGCGGCTTTATTATTTTTAATAGAAGTCGGAAACAATGTCACCATGCATTTAGAAATCTGAAGGATTTGTAAATAAATCGCGATGCGCTAAATTTTTAGAGCGAAATAATTTGCAATTTTACGCATATTTAACCCAAAATAATAGTGACATTAAAAGAAAACATTTCTTTTAAAAAGTTATATAAGCAATTGTGTGTCGTTTTATATTTTGCTAGTAAAAAATTAATTTCCTGAATGCAAATAACAGTAGAGCACATTTTTATTACAGTTTAAGTGAAGCATCAAACATTTTTTCATAACAGTTAGGTACCTACCTAATATTAACAATTCTTAAGATTATTCGGTATTAATTAAGTTTTTTATCAATTTTCAGAATACAGTAAAAAATTAATGTGGAAATACAAAAACTTTTTTTGGTTTTCAGGATAGATAATACTGTTAAGTAACTGATATTATCATCCTTCCTTTTAGATGCGACACTTAGACTAGCAGTTAAGGGTAATGGTAATATTTCCCCTTCTATAAG
This sequence comes from Hemicrepidius hirtus, assembly GCA_963082805.1. Classification (NCBI taxonomy): domain Eukaryota; kingdom Metazoa; phylum Arthropoda; class Insecta; order Coleoptera; family Elateridae; genus Hemicrepidius; species Hemicrepidius hirtus. Next base: position 11,123,386 of record OY720161.1, read on the forward strand.
ACCATCCACGAAGTATACAGAAAGCATATAAAATATGAATGCTAGACAATAACCTACTTACTTTAGATTCTTATCCATACTTTCTATTTCAATTGTTGTGTCCAAAATTATCTAGCAATATCAAGTAATGCATTCTTTATAAGAAATCCTCCTACGGAAATATTTCCGTCAATTGAAATACTATAATAATATGAATTACAATTTGCTGTAATATTGAATATAATTATTTGAAAGTTTCATCTCTCCCGGAAAATTATTTACAACATCCATTTATCCAAACGTCTATAATTGTGCTAAACTTATGGGTTATCGTTGTTTCCTATTATTTATAATTAGAGATTATTTTTCCAGTTTGCATATTTAGTATACGTCCTAAGCATTAGTACCTACAATGGAATAGTCTAGGAATAAAAATCTTAGGAAAAAAATTCTCGGAAAAAAATCCTGGAAAAAAAATCCTCGGAAAAAAAATCCTATGGAAAAAAAATTTTCGGAAAAAAAACCTATGGAAAAAAATCCTATGGAAAAAAATCCTCGGATAAAAAATCCTCGGAAAAAGTCCTCGCAAGAAATCCTTGAAAAAAACCCCGCTGTGTTAGGAGACCAAGGGTTGCCCAAATCGAACAAATTATTGGTATATAATTTTTTCTTTATTATACAATATTAACAAAATTGAAACTTAAAAAATATTATTATTATTATTATTACATACACAATATTGACAAAATTTAAACTAAAAAAATATTATTATTGTTAAATATTAAAGAATAAACAAAATTGACTCTACAAAACCTAACCTAACCTAACCTAACCGATTTCATTTTAGTAATTAGATAAGTTACAATAATGTAGTAAGTGCAGTGTATTATTTTGATATTGGTATCATTGCAATTACATGCCAACTACAAATTTGTCCTATTTTGATAAACATATTTGGGAAAAGAAAGTTTGCAATTTTGTTCCCTCTTTCATAAATAGCTATCTTAATGTTTGTGTAATGTTTAATATTTGAAATAATATGGTTGTTCTGCTACACATAAAGTTAAACAATGTCAGATATGGTTAATTATCCATAATATAAAAATTTTTTCCGAGGATTTTTTTTCCACAGGTTTTTTTTTCCTGGGATTTTTTTTCCAGATTTTTTTCGAGGATTTTCTTTCCTAGGATTTTTTTCCGCCTACCCATATGGAAATCCCCCTCAATAATCTTCGGCATTCAAAAGTTATTCACAACTTGAAATCAGATCTATTTTTTGACAAACAAAACGTTGTAAACAGTGTTCCTATTCTATGTATTTCATAACGCAATTTCAAAGACCTTTTGTACACTGCGATATTGTCAGATTATATACATATTGTTTGTCCCAAAAACAAAGCTCAATTTTATTGCTTATCAGAATTTAAAGAAAGTTCCTAAGCTTCATAGCTTTATGATGCTTGAAAAGTTGGCAACTCGGGTTTTTGTAGAAGTAATCTGGAAATGTCCCTAGAGTCACATAACAGGCAACAATTTCATAACTTAAACTAACGACTGAGACGAATGCTTTAATTTAAAGTTACGCTGCTTGTCAATGGCTTACAATAAAAGCCGCCGATGCAGACGGACTGATAATGCCAGCCGTTATTCAACTCCATGACTGCAATAAAACGTGAAAATTACCGTAGAAAACGTAAAAAAGTGTAATATTAAAAGGTAGATATGTCACGATTTGCGACTGTAGCATGAAAAAGCCATTTACGAACGCTGTTTGTTATTGAATACATACACAGAGGCACAGGTAGCCGCCGAATAAACAAAAGTCGTATAAAAAGAAAAATATCATGAAATTGCTTACGTTAGACTGAAAAGTCCGAGTTTTGTATTTTTTGTTAATTGATTCAAATGTGTTTTTTTTTCTGATTTAACATTTTTAATTGCAGCGACAAATAGAAAATTACCAACGCAGCACGTTATTTTCACTGTTAAACTGAAAATGGCTAAATCCGGGCTCTTCCCGGTTAATAGATATTTGTCATGTTATATTACATACGTAATGCCAGGCTTAATAGCTGTTACAACCGCAAAACTGCATAAATTATAGTAATTGTCTAAGCTAAATTAATCTCGTCTTTTAATGGTCTTAATTATTACTAGGAGCAATTTAAACGTTGAATAAACCCGTTTTCTTCCCTTTTATCTAGGGAAAATCTAACTTTTGTTTCCCTATACACCATATTTCAAATAAATGGATGGTGTGCACTTTAATACACTTTTGCAGTAGATTTATTATGATTTTTATAAATAATTATTTAAAATCAAGTGTGATATCTGTTAATCACTCGAACATGTTAGAGAACTAATTTTTTTCTTGTTAGATACCATCTACAAAGTGATCTAAATTAATTTTATATGAAATCAGAGCTAATTTGACCAAGCCTATGTTAGATCACTCTGTATATCAACGTCCAGATTCCTGAAGTTAACCTAAAACATCCTTAACTAATTAATTAATTATGTAGGACGTCGTGTTCTGTAACTGAAAATTTCTGTATACTCCCTGATTTATTTGGACACTTTATTAAAATGGTAATCAAGAACATACCTCAACAATGACGAACCACCATATAACATTGTGAAATCATTAGAAGAGGTATTGTATTTTGTTTTAAATAATATTTTATTAACTTGTTAACGAAGCATATGTAATCCAAGAACACTTAAAACTTTAAAAGTATGGAAAACACAGTTTAATAATGACTGCCGCTACACGGCGAGAGATTTGATAAGGGTACGCAGATACAGACTCCCTTTCGCTATTATATTATACAGGGTGTTATGTAATTTAATGGAAATCTCTTAATGGATGATTCTGATGCATAAAGTAAGTCATAGTAGCCTGTTACTTTTTTTAAACATCTCATATTTAATTTAAAATCATGTATTATCAAGTTGCATGTTTTTTTAAACGTCAAAATTGAAAGAAAAAAATGGAAGTTCATTTTCTCTCAATTTCGATTTCCAAAAACACCCAACCCTGCTATATACTGGGTGACCGGAATGGTATAAATTGAAAGGTAAAATGATTGCACTTCAAATGGCGCTAATAATAAAATTAACTGTGCTATATTTATTCTAAAATAACGATTTGAAGTTTTACAATCTTTAAATATGACGTGCCATGATTTTCAAATTTTACAGCATTTGTCAAAAAAATTGATAATTAGTTGGCATAGTAAATTAGTGGATTTCTGTAAATGACAACGAATTTAACAAATTTTTGATCCAATTGTATCCATGGTAATTAATCTTTAGTTTAGCTGAACAGGGATTTATTAAAACCCATCCTCATAAAAGCATGCCTTTACATTCTAATGGGAAAACCGTATTTGGAAGTTACTTTTCCTATCGATATTTTAATATCGGCTATAAATATCGACGGTTCAATAATAATACATAGAACACAAACAATATTATATAATATTATACAGGGTGTCCCGAAAATGGCGCATAATATTTATGGGGCGTTGTAGGGGACTGACAAGGGAGTAAGGGAAAAATACAAAAAATTCTACCTGCCGTGTTTTTGTAGTTATTAACCGAAAAAGATGTGCACAATCTGGCACATCCACATTTTATAACTTGTTAGGAAGCTATTTATTTTGATTGTTACCTACTCATTATTACCTGGGAAACCATACGACTGATTTTTGAACAGAGCACAATGTTGCCAGAATCATCTCGATGTAAAAATGTCTTCAGTAATTATTTAATAATTTGTAATTACGTGCTTTTTTGCAATTTTTAAAATTTGGAAACAATAAAAGACATTATTTTCTACAAATAGAGTACCCTTAGTCAGTTTCATTTCCAATTTTTAAAAAGTTACAAGTGTTAACTTTACATCTTCATATCTTACAAATTTGAGCGAAAAGATTTTTTTAACATTTTTCTCACACTTGTTTAGCGGTACTGAACAGCGTACCATATATATTATGCGCCATTTTCGGGACACCCTGTAGTTTAAAGGGCATAAGTATAAAGAAAACCAGGAATAATATCAGTAGTGATATTCTCAAAATAACGTATGAACGGTGCTTTAGATTTCAAACTTATGAAACTATAAATTGTATAAATACGATTTACTAGTAAACTACTTTGCTATGAATCGAAGTGGAAAATTTTAATGAGTGTAGGTAGGTACTTGAAATGGGAAAATTAAAATTGCACGAAGTTGATATACTTATATAACTTTTAAAAACTCGGTTGAGTGTATGAAACACATTTCAAAGATAAACAAATTGAAATACGATAAATGCGACATTATACCGAACTGTAGTTCTAATAGGTACATGATAATTTACCACCAAGTATTGAATCGAATTCATTGTAATAGACCTACACGTCAAATAATTAAAACTTTGCATTTATACAACAAATAATTTGTTGGTATAGTGTCAGAAAACGAAAAGTCCTTGTTGTCACAACAAATACAGATTTGTTGAGTCAAGACAAAAAATATGTTGCCATGTTATTATTATTTCCTGCCATAAATTCGTTTCGCTCAGAGAACTAACAAGAAAATAATATTTGTAGATACAACTTGTTTTATTAATTTGTTGTGACAACAATGACTTTGTTGAGGCTATACCATCAAATTATTCCTTAGGAGAATTTTTTTTTTTCTGCAGAGTACGTAAAAGTAGCAGTTAATCGAACACCTTACCTTATTTCAACTTTTATTCTTAGTTCAATTAAGTTAATACCTACTAGCAGTAAATACACATATTTTATATGTCACCAATGTGGCATTAAAATAAAGTTCACCACTTCCTTCATTGAGATAAAGAAATCATTTTAATTACAGAATTATTCAGTCAACTCACTAAATGTACTTAAATAATTCATAGTCAAAGAGTTTGCATACGAAATATACCAAACGCGGTTAGAATACCGGCTGTCCCTTCCGATTACCTTAATAAATTAGAGCTATAAAACATTAGCAATGCCTTGATAATTATTTAAGCGGCATTCTCTGTATATCCGTCGAATAAATAATAAACAGTGCCATGAATTTTTTTATTAATGAATTAATCTGTACTCTATAAATTGTAATTACAACCAATTTCTTTTATTACAGGTTCGTTTGCTTTACGGGACGTAAAGATATCTATTCCAGCAGCAGTGGAACGAGGAAAACAAGCCAAATTACGCTGTAACTATGACATGGAAGGTGATCCTTTGTATGCAGTAAAATGGTATAAAGGTGGCAGAGAATTCTTTAGGTATACACCTCTAGACTCTCCGCCTTTTAAGCAATTTCCTACATCCCACCTGCAAGTTGTGGAAAGCATGTCAAATAAAACCCTTGTTGTTTTGGACAACGTATCCATAGAGAGTAGTGGGGAATTCAGTTGTGAAATTTCTGCCGATGCACCTTCTTTCTTTACGATGGCAGCTACTGGCACACTACAGGTTGGTGATTCAATAACTTAAGTTTCAAACATTTTCATATTTTAAATTGAGTTTTAATTAATTTGCAAGTTGAATATGACCATTAAAAAATACTAGAGTAAAGTTTCTCTAAGTCCGAGCGATTGATTTTGTTTGTAGTTAATAATTATTATAATTAGATTTATCAGAAACAGACTTTTGCGCCTTGGGAATAGGCAACCAATCGTGCGCACCTCTGTCCCTATAATCTCAGGAAGCTGAAATAAGTCCCCAGACAGGCGCCGAACGTAATGCCGTGGATTTTGTGTCAGAATTATATCCACGTTAGCCGTGGAGCTAGCAACGGCCTTCCTTAAACCAATTAAAAGACCTAATCATCATTTTTATATGTATTGGTCATAGCACCATTATTTTTATTAGAATTATCAAATAAATATCCATATCGATTTTGACCTACTACGGGTAATGATGGATTTAATTAATCCATTACTAGATTTCAAAATAGGAATAAAACTTACAGAAATAAAGGCAGCATGTGTGGTGGTGGGTGCATGGTTAACCGACAGCCTCAATCTCAATTACTCAGGCTGACCTAGCTAGACAAAGTTGCTTGGGACATGTTAAGTTGATTAGGGTTTTAATAAAACCGAGCTTAAAGCTCAGAGTTTAAGCTCATACGAGCCTTTAGAAACTATTACATGTATTAAATGTTTAAACTATCGAAATTTAGGAACAGATAAAACTTAAACCCACGTTGCTACTTCCCTTTACATAAACTTGAATCTCCATGCTTTGATATTTCTGCTTGTCTGGTTCATAGGACTGAAAAGTAAAGCTCTTTGTGAATATTCTTCTATTATTTACGTTAAGGAAATGTATGCTGTCTCAAAGCACTGTTGTCAGTTGTTAAACGGAATCAATCGGAAAAGTCAGTTTTTATTTTTTACAATAGGGCGACCAAGATAGTGAGTGCATGCATCAGGATCGCGTAAACGGTAACAGATAGAGATTCGGTTAAATGAGAAGTGTCGTATTGAGGACTACTCACAATTCAATTCTATAAATTTTTTGTGCCTCCGGTCGACATCACTGAGTTTCTGCATCGCGAAATCTGCCAGAAACTGAAGTTTCTCAGGCCTAGGCCGGCAAAAAGTAGGAATTGAAGGTTATTGGTTGCCAGCATCGGCTCAATCTGTCAAAGTCAAATTTGTGCTTCGCGGTCGGAGACGATCAAACAATAAATTAGCAAAATTTTACAAATACGATTACCTATTTGAGCCACTGTGGTGATTTGAATATAATCTTTAATATGATACGCCGGTGTATCCATTATTAAATCAAAGATGATGAAATTTATAAATAAACGTCAATAGAAATTGTAAGAAAATAAATGAATTAAGTTTAATGAATACCAGGAAACAAAAAATCTTGATTTTAAAATCATAAAAAAATTCCTAATACTAAATTTTAAATGTAAATTTAATTTATTTAAACAAACATCGGCACAAAAAATCTTGTGTATTGCACGTCCAAAAATAGTTTTGCGAGTGCTCCTACTTGCAGGACTTGGCGTTCCGCCTCACCCTGCAATCTTACTCACACTCGCAAATGTGCAGTTTCTGGCCTTGTGATACAAATAACTATTGTGCCCTTTTCGGTACAGGTTGAGAAATTTTAAACTTTCTGTTTTCTATTTCCCTGTCTAATTTGATTATTATAGGCAGTAGTGCAAACTGGTTTGGTTTGGTCTAGAAGGCACTTTTTAATGCATTTTCTTCTCATTTAACCGATTCTGTATCTCTTCCCGTTTATGAGGTCCCCATGCATGCGCTCCTTATCTCGGGCACCTTTATGAAACAATAACTGGATGTAGATAATATTGAAATTGGATTTTTTTAACAACACAAGTTTCACAATGAAACCTAAGAATCCATTATAATTATTTATTATTAACATAAGCCATGGCTACTTACTCCCAATTAAACTTTGTTGCCTTTCTAAACTGCAGTTTCGTATGCCTTACAATATTGTCAAAGGCTTCACACAAAAACAGATTGCATGGCTTTTGCGGTAATTAGATTACATAAATAACATTTTCAGCTTGTGTTAAAAGTCTTTCTCACGCGATAAATAATTTATGTTTGTTTTACTAATACGATTATGAACTTGGTAAATATTTTGAATTCCGCAGTAACAAACAAAAACTAGTTTACATATTTTATACAGCACAATTTTATACAACGGTATGATAAATTTTCTTTTATGAAAAGACTTAACTTGTTGCACCTAAATTCCGACACTGCACTATAGTTACCAAATAAAAAACTTACAAGCAAAAAGAAAATTCAAGTTTTTACAAATATTTCCATATTTGCGTTTCTCTAATATTTCATTTTTGTAAACCACCCAACATTTTCGAATTTAAAATTTCTAAATAAACATTCACGGTTATTTCTAAATGTGATGTGATTTATACAGCAACCTGTATTTAATTTTGTGTACCCTAAATGTTCCAGTCATTAGTAAAACACACATAATAGCCAATTAATTGAAAACCAATATTCCCACACTATTATTGCAGTTTACAGAAGTTCTTATCAAAATGAATAGTAAATAATAGACTAAAACGCCGTATAAACCAATGATCACAGAAACAATTCCATTTGTTGTAATTTGATAAAATTCGTATTTCTCTTTGTTTCAGGTGGTAGAAGTGCCTAAAGAAGGTCCTCTAATCAAAGGACTAAAATCGAGATATCGTCTAAACGACACTCTGAAGGCGGAATGTACGTCAGTCAGATCCCATCCAGCCGCTAATTTGACATGGTTTGTGAATGACTACCCGGTAGACCCTGTTCACATTCGCCGTTCTAGGGCGCATCCATCACCTGATGGATTCTACAGGTTTGCTTAAACGTTATTAAGCTTTCCAATATCAAACTTTTCGAAATTCCTTAAAAGTTACCACAAACGTAGTAGTACTTTTAATTCAAATTAATTAAGAAGGCGGGGATGAAAGCAAATTTTTAACTGAAGCGTTTGAACCGTGCAATATTATTAATAATTCAAAGGCTTCATGATAATTTCTGTAAAAAGGTAAAACTGTCTTATCAAAAGCACCCTCATCATCTTAATTAGCAGTGTAATTTGATTCCCTGTCATAACTGTCAGAATGTTTGCATCGATAAAGCTTACAATGTAATGATTAATGAACGTAATGAATTCAGAGATTGGGTCTTTAGCTAAATTAATAATATTTAGATACAGGGAATTGTTTTGTTTATTAAATGAGAAAGAGCATTAAAACTAATACTTACCAGTGCTTCGGTTCACAAAAGGGATAAGTTTTTGCTACTTTCATGTTTGCAGTCGGTTAAGCTTAATTAATTGAAAAATAAATGTCTCCTACATTAAATCAGTGTTTCCTTTACATTGCAATGTGGAGTAAATAATTATAAAATGTTTAGTAAAATTTTATAAAAACGATGTTGGAAAGAAAATAAAGTACCCAGCAGCAGACCTCGCATGCAATAGGGTTGCTGTGGTGATCCCTAAGAACTCCTCGGCATCAATCATTAATGCCGCTACAAACGAGCCAGTTTTATTGCAACTTGACTTGATAAAGCATGTAGGTATTCTGTACACAAAAAATTGAAGGCCTGTGTCTTACGTTAAAAACATTCATACTAAATCTTTTAAGATTGGTTTCTTAAAAAAAACTATCAAATTATAAGTTTATGTTTTATTCCTAATTACTAATGTACCTAAAAATATATTTTTCCGTTATTTTCCATTTCGCAGGTAAATGTTAAGATCACAAATTTTGAATTAGGTTGAGCATCGAAATAGTTTCATCAAAAATAGGGAACACATGGACTACATACTTTAACCGTTAAGGAAATAATTCGTGATGTTTTGGAAATTAATTTCAAAGAAACTCAGGAAAAGTTTACCCATATGGCTTTATCTCGTGACATTTACACTCTTTTAAAAATATATCTGCAACCAAATTCTTAATCTTACCACTTACTTTAACTCCTGTGACCAGGGAACCTTTTTAAAATTAAATCCTGGAAGATTGTGGTTTGGAAACAAAATTATTTCTAAAATTACCCTTAGGTTTTCTAGACAGGGAGACTAGTACGATACAAAAATAAGCCTTATATGGATTCATCCATTTTGTCCTTTGAAGCGAAAATGGATTTTTATCCCTGTAAATTAATTAACTAACCATTTTTTTGTTCTTTATCAACACAATAGGGATTAGTAATTACGTTGCCCGTGTCATAACCGAGACCATAACCTCAGCTCCCCCTATTTTAATTAGAAATCGTTTTATCGTCAGGTGTCTGATCACTTTTTCAATAAAAGTTTACGAGTTCAGGATTATCCTACTTGTCTGTATACCTATTCCTAATTTTCTAATTCGTGGACTTGTTAACTTGTTAGTGTAATTTATTATTGTGTTATCAAAACAAATAAGGGGCTTTAATGTATCGGTTTGTAATTATTTACTTCCGTAAACTCATATGGAACGTTTATGTGATATATTGTTTAGGGTAACAAAATACAATTTTGTAATTTCCGATTTAACTACAAAGTAACAATCATGGGAATGTGTGAGAATATTTGAAAAACTATAACTAGAAAAAAGTTACGGAAAGAAAGCCAGCATCAAAAAGTTAGTACAAAGAAATTACTCGAAAACAAAGGGAGAGATAAAAACGTCATTGCAAAATCACATTATTAGACATTATACAATTTCTACTCGAAATTTATTACCACGTCACGTTCTTAAGCTGCGTACTGCGGGTCATGGGACACTCTGTATAGGGACTTCTTTATCACTAGGGTGCATCTCGTTTCATCCTCACATAATAACGACAATAAAAATAAGAATTCGAATAATCCTGATAATATTGACATGTAAATATTTTTGTTAGGAATATAATTATAGATCCTGTTTCCCTGTTGAAAATGGAACGCCTGACGTACGTGTGAATTAACCTTTTGCTGGTAGTTCTATTGTTTTGATTTAATTAACTCTCCCTAACTGTAATAATCTACATCACTAATCAAATATTGCATCTGGTGGTATACATAAATGTATATGTACTAACACTTACTCCACAAATTGTTTTCATTAATTATCGCCATGAAGTGGCGATCGGGGAGTTATTAATTACAAAAACATAAAACTTTTACAATGAATAAAAACAATTAAACAATTGTGAGCAGATTTATTCAGCACATGCTTGCTTAAATGAATTTAGGGATGTTTCCCAATGTATCAGTACTAGAAAACGACTTTTCTAATCTAGTATAATGCGTACTACCTTGATTCTGACAAATAGCTAGCCTATTACATAAGCAAAACACTGCTAGACAAGCTATTAGAACTCAAGAACAAATTGATGAAGCTAGAATTCTAAAGCAAAACCAAGCAACTAAATCAACCGCAACAACCGCTCAAGAAATGAATCTAATAATTTAGGCATCTATGAAGAGTACTCATACTATACTAACAATAATCAACTGAAGTTAATCACAAGTACCTTGAGTACTAACTAATTATATTTCTGAAACCTTTCTCAATTTTTTTTAACCAGATCGGAGGGGATGAGGGATGTTTGGCACATATTTTCCAAGTCTTTACCCTTCATATTGCATTCTGGAAATTTCCTAAGGAAATCGAAGGGGGTGAGAAAATCATCCAAAAAAAAAAAGAAAGACTATAGTCTTTCCCCATTTTTTGAACATTCTTTTCACCCCTTAAGATCGCGTCAGAATTTTCCCAGAATGATATGTGGACGGTGTACACTTGGAAATTATGGGGCAAACTTCCCTCACCCCTTCCCACTGCTTCCTATCTGGATAGGAAATGTTCAGACATGGATTTTTTCTGAAACCTCTCAGAATTTTGGTGACCAGGTGGGGGGGGGGGTGAGGGATGTTTGGCACATATTTTTCAAGTGTTTCGACTTCATATTACCTACATTCTGGGATTTTCTTAAGGAAATCGGAAACGGTCAGAAAATTTTCCAAAAAATGAGGAAATACTGTTAGGCATAGTCTTTGCTCTTTTTTGGGACATTTTTTTCACGCCTTCAGATCTGGTTAGGATTTTCCCAGAATGTTATGTGGAAGGTGTACACTTGGAAATTATGGGGCAAACTTCCTTCACCCCTTCGCAGTGCTTCCTATCTGGATAGGAAATGTTCAGACATGGATTTTTTCTGAAACCTTTCTGAATTTTTGTAGACCCGATGGGAGGGGATGAGGGATGTTTGGCACATACTTTCCAAGTCCTTACCCTTCATATTACATTCTGGAAATTTCCGAAGGAAATCGAAGGGGGTGAGAAAGTCATCCAAAAAAAAAGGAGGACTATAGTCTTTCTCCATTTTTTGAACATTTTTTTCACCTCTTCAGATCTCGTCAGAATTTTCTCAGAAAGTTACTTATCTGTGTGAACGCACATTTATCTAATTACTTTTGTAGTGTAAACGCACCCTTAGCTAATAAATTTTGTAGTGTGAACGCACCCTTAGCTAATAAATGTTGCAGTGTGAACGTACTTTTAGCTATTAAATTTTGTGTTGTGAACGCACTTTTGGCTAATCAATTTTTCAGTGTGAATCCACCTTTAGCCAAGTGTGAACGCATCTTTCGATATATTAGCTAGTGCGTTCAGACTACAACATTTATTAGAAGGGTGCGTTCACATTACGCTAAAGGTGCGTTCACACTTCAAAATTGATTAACTAAAGGTGCGTTCACACTACAACATTTATTAGCTAAGGGTGCGTTCACAAAACAAAATTCATTGGGTAAAGGTGCGTTCACACTACAAAATTAATTAGCTTAGGGTGCGTTCACACTGCAACGTTTATTAGCTAAAGGTGCGTTCACACTACAAAATTTATTAGGTAAAGGTGCGTTCACACTACAAAATTAATTAGCTAAGGGTGCGTTCACACTGCAATATTTATTAGCTAAAGGCACGTTCACACTGCAATATTTATTAGCTAAGGGTGCGTTCACACTGCAAAATCGATTGGCTAAAGGTGCGCTCACACTGCAACATTTTATTAGCCAAGGGTGCGTCCACACTACCGAATTGATTAGCTAAAGGTTCGTTCACACTGCATAATTGATTAGTTAGAAGCGTTCACACTGTAACATTTATTAGCTAAGGCGTGCTTCTCTTTGCAAAATCTTTTTCATAACCTTTCTTAGTCCTGTAAAGGACTGTTTTTATATTTGAACACGAAAAGGGCTCTTCTTTGTCACAGGACAGCGGCGCGGCGGTCTGGTTGATGATCACTTCTCCAGGCTGAATTTATTCATTCAAGAAACTTTACCAAATGGACCTAAAACAAATTATTTCAAATATATTTTTGTCCCCGAACGTAGATAATATACGGATGATTTACACCACGAGGCGAAAAATGAAGATTCCTGTTCAAAATTTGATTCTAAGCAAAAAATGTGAAATAACTTTTTTTCCGATCGGCATGGCCTACTGTTAGTTTTTTGTGAAATTTGAAATTATAAAAGTTTGAAGCTCGATATCTCCAAAACAAAGGCCGATCGGAAAAAAAAGTTATTTCGCATTTTTTGCTTAGAATTAAATTTCGAATACGAATCTGAATTTTTCGGGTCATTTTTGGTCAAAAATGAGATAAGTCCAGAAAACTTCAACTCTCGATATCTCCAAAACAAGGGCCGATCGGAAAAAAAAGTTATTTGGCATTTTTTGCTTAGAATGCAATAGAATCAATTTTGAACACGAATCTTCATTTTTCGCCTCGTGGTGTAAATCACCCGTATTATGTTCTGAATTCGCACCGCCCTTTCTATTTCCTTAGGAAATTTCCAGAATGTAATATGGAGGGTAAAGACTTGGAAAATATGTGCCAAACATCCCTCATCCCCTCCCATCTGGTCAACAAAAATTCAGAAAAGTTTCAGAAAAAATCCATGTCTGAACATTTCCTATTCAGATAGGAAGCAGTGGGAAGGGGTGAGAGAAGTTTGCCCTATAATTCCCATGTGTAGTACACCCTCAAAATAACATTTTTGGATGATTTTCTCACCCCCTCCGATTTCCTTAGGAAATTTCCAGAATGTAATATGAAGGGTAAAGACTTGGAAAATATGTGCCAAACAACCCTCATCCCTTTCCGTCTGGTCAAAAAAAATTGAGAAAGGTTTCAGTAAAAATCCATTTCTGAACAGTTCCTAACCAGGTAGGAAGCAGTGGCACATATCCATGTGTTTATGAATATCTCCTTGTTACAGCTAGATGTAACGACCAAAGATACACAATAATATATTACATAGCCAAGGTACTGATATGAGGTGCATCATTTTAATCGCAGAGTGTTAATTTATTTCACGAGCGAGTGGAGCAAACGAGGGAAATAAATAATCAGCCGAAGGATTAAAGATACCTTAGTATATACCACGCATATACGCTATTTTTTGCACTTCCGGATAATTTATTGAATATTAAATCATTCTAAATACGTTGCGTTGTCAAATGTAAAATAGGAAAAAACAATCTGGTAACGTGGCAATTAGTAATTATGTTCAAATTTAATCCCTTAGGATTAAATATTTACATTTATTTCCTAAGGATCACACAGTTTACCTCCGTTCCTATGGAGATAGATCAAACAAACCACTTCAATCCCGGAAGTGTACAAAATATAATAAATATAAAATGATGCTAATGTATACATTTAGAAAACAAAAGTATTTGCAATTAAACTAGCATCTTTTCAAAAGCAAGACATTTGGAATTCTAATCGTAACGAGATCGGTGACCCAAGATGATTCCCTTTTAGCTCTATTCCTTGTTTATATTACAGTGCTCGACTAGGGTTAAGGCTGATTATTAACAAGCAGCTGTTTGTAAACGGCAGGCTAAGGATCCGTTGTCTAGCCAGCATGCACGATATCTACACACGTAGCTCGGAAGTAAGCGTCGAAATTGAGAAACCAAAACCACGAATGAGAACTACTTCGCCACCAGTTTTCGAATGGGAAGCTGCGGCTGCTGCTGCTGAAAGATATCCGCACACAACCCGTAAGTAAAAATAAATCTACATTATATTTATATGAATCGATTTTTAATACCTAAGTGTAACCTATACTTCATGTAATTCACTCCGTTGCATAATAATTAAAAATAAACAATCTTATAAATATAAAATGTAATTTTTTCAGTTCAAATTTGCTACTGAAATTACGTTTTTCAATAATGAAAGGCAGGCGTCTTATTCATTGAGGTGAACATTGTCGATCTACTACGAGTATAGGCAAGCGCTTCCAAATTTTATTTCTTGTATATTAGATCGAAATATCTGGCAATTATTATTTGCAAATATAGAGAGTAGCTACTTATAATTAATGTCACGTCTCTCTAAAAGCTTTTCTATATTTTAAGTGTATACTTGGCGGTTTTACCACTTCATACAACCTTAAAATTTGCAGCAGGAAAATTCTTACTACGGTAAGAATTTCCACCCCAAATTACTAACAGTCTCTGTTAAATATTTACCAATATTATCAACTTTAAGGATACATTTACAATACTTTTAATATACGTGCGCAGTAAAAATTAGGTCATGATATAGGGCCTTGGGGAAACCTTCAAGTTTTGTTTGAGAGCTTTTGTAATTTATACACAAAATATTTCAAAGTTTTGTTAAATAATGAGAAAGACGATATTCAATATTTTCCCAAATACGAAGCAGTCAATTTACTAATCTATATGACTTATTAAACCGAACTAGTTCTACAAAGGCATGCAATATCCAATATAATTGAGTATTACAATTTCGAACACGATAGCGTTAGATCAATACAAAATATGTATGCCAAATTGTTTCATTAATTTTTGTTAGACAATATAACGAGCCCTAGAGGTAAAATTTAAAACTAATGGCTTTCCATTATTATGCATATCATTTACTAAAATAAACCAATAAATGAAATCCCTTTATACACTTTGAGGGGTGTTAGTACAAATCAAACAAATTTTAATAAACTGGCCTATAAAATGGCCTTAAAATGAGACATTTTTTAGAGATGTGGAATTCTCAAGGTGCTGTGCCGCCGCGCCGAGCCCCAAAGAACGGTATGCAATATTCCATTAAACTATCCTTAAGATACTTATTAGTTGTTGAGTTAAATTAAAACGGATTTTGTTAATGGATTCAAGCTAATATTTATTAATCTCACTTTGTAGCAGAGAACAGGGAGATAAACCCTAAAACACAGGTATATGATATAAATATAGATTTGTGGTAGCTAAAATAATATTTCAGTAAATATCCAATATTTTTCGACAATTCATGAAAAGCAGCACGATCTTTCTGATCCTTAATCTTAATGAAATAATAATAATTTACACTGTGAGGCTGTTTCGGTTTGACAGCATAATATAACCTGCCAAATATTGTTCGCACCTTCACAGCATAACGCAATGCGGTAAATCAAGTAACCTGTCAGCATAGAACTACATTGGTGAGGAAAAAAGCCGACCCACCCACACATATTCTCAATTTTAAGCTTAGGATGTTGTCACTTGCATTGCCTCTATTAACAACAATAAACTAGTGACAAGAGCTTTATTCGACCAAAATATAGAGATTTATAAAAAAAATTAGGTATACTAAAAATTGGGGTTATTAAAATTTAATATATTATCTTATTTCCCCTTTTCCCTATTATAATATTAGTTGTTACTCTCTCCTGTTACATACTCCATTTACAACGTGAATGCGGGATGTAGTCTTATTAAGAACTCATCGATGTTCTCTCAAGTTTCTCGTACGAGAAATTTGATTTCTAACGTCTCCCCTCCGTCGTTTATTCCTGTCTACTGTATACTATATAATTTAGAAAATATTATATTTTCCATACAAGAAACATACCGTCCATTTTCTACCAATACACTCCCTTTTTTACTAATCAGTGCATACTTAAGTAGAGAGCACTGTTATAAATTAATATTTATCAAAAAATAGCTTACTTTTATTATTATTTATTCGAAAATTTTCCACAATCCTTCGAATCTCGTTAGGAACTTCCCAGGATATAGCTTGAAGACTATACAAGGTGTCTGCTAACATGTGTCTGAATTTATATCATCCTTTCAGAAAAAACGGCGAGGCTAGTCTTCTTTCTTTTTTCGGATATTTTTTTCAACCTTTCCGATTTCCTTAGGAAATTTCATAATGTAATAGGTTAAACAATTGGAAAATATGTGGTAAACATCCCCCATCCCCTACCTCTGGTCAAAAGAAATGCAGAAGGTTTTCAGAAAAAAAGGCAAGGGGGTTCCTTTTTTCTTCGGATATCTTTTTCACCTCTATCGATTTTCTTAGGAAATTACCAGAATGTAATATGAAGGTTTAACACTTGAAAAATATGCGCCAAACATCCCTTAGTCTCATCTGATCAAAAAAACATTCAGAAAGTTTTCCTTCTTTTTTCGGATATTTTTTTCACCCCTGCCGATTTCCTTAGGAAATTCCCAGAATAATACGAAGACTAAATATTTGGAAAATATATACCAAACATCGGTCATCCCCTCAGAACTTTACCTTGAATCCAAATATGTAAAAATATACAGGGTGTTCTATTCAAAATAAAAAAGTTGAATACAAAGGTGTGATGTCAGAAGAGCTTAATTTGTCTTACCATTTTAAATTATAAAAAGTGGAGGTGCAAACCTCCCCTGGACTTTCCCATACTAAAAATAAACATTCGTTTTTGGTATTGAACAGTATTGTTCGCCACAACCGATAAACTTAACTTGAAAATTAGTATATGGAAAATTAACACAAGTGCCGATTGTGTTCATCTGCGCATGTGTGATTATTTATATACATAGGCTGCTAGGATTAGCCGGCGACAAGGAATTCCCGTCCCGCGCATGGTCACTTGAACATATCGGCACTTACAAATTTCACCCTACACTGTTTTAAAGTTCAATATTCACGAATTTCTCATTAACCGTACATTTTAGCCATATGAACACCTTATACTATGTGATAGACAATTTAATTTTGCATTCAACTATATAATAATATATAGGGTGTTTCATTTAAAATAACAAAGTTGCTTATTGTACTGTGAAAACCAAACACCCTGTATACGTGATATAAATTTAAAAAAATGCAAATCTATATACTGAACAACTTTTGTATTTAAACTTCTTTCATATTTTGACTAATAAAGGCGCTATAGGAGCATCAATTTCCGATTTTCAAAATCTCGTAGAGGGCGCCACAGTGGAATTCTGGCGTTCACCAAAAAACAAAAATGTAGCTAATACCAAGCTGCATAAGTATAGAAAATTTAAACAAATTCCTTAGACCAGTTTTTTTGTAATAATTTTTCAAAAATTTCAAAATTTTTGAAAGAGCGCCGTTGTGACCGTTTTTGGATTTAGTAAATAATTTTTTTTCTTGGTGTAGTACAGCCAAAGGGCTTTCAAACAAGTTGTTGCGGAACCTGATCAGATAACTGGTTTTTGAGTTACGGGGCGTTAAAGTCGAAATTTTGAAAAATTCATAGCGACCGCCATTTTGAAGTTAGAGAGTCCGGTAAAAAACTGTTTCCCTTAAATTATGCCCTTCTTTCATATCCCCTACTCAGATTTTCAAAATTCCGCTTCTGAAAAAAATGATACCAGAAAAACATGTCTAACTTCCGCTTCCGGTTTCGGATTTTTTTGAAAAGCTTATTTTATCGATGAATTTTCGATATACCCCTTCATTTAAAATTTCATCAAAATCGGTTCACTAGTTTTTGCGTTAGAGGCGTTACATACCCACCCACGCACCCACCCACCCACCCACAGACAGACATTTTTTCTAGACCACTTTTTTGGGATCCTGGAGGTCCAAAAGACGTATTTCCGTGAAAATCTCGATTTCGAAAATTTTCATGATATCAATACTTCCCTATACCAGTAGTGGTATGGGAAAGTAAAAATTTAAAATAACGAAGTTATTGTTTGAGACGAGTTTTAGGTTACAGCCTTACCTATATGTCTTTCTACTAAAGTACTACACCATTGCAGCTACCCAATTAACATTTAATTTTTTATTTTCTTCCAGTTGTCTTCGCTCCCTCAACAAACAATAAACCCGATAGTGGCAGTAGTGTGTGCTACGAATCATCCCTAGTTGTTTTTGCAATGCTATTCTCTCTGTCGTGCATTTTACGGTGAAGAATAATTCATTGATATTCATAACCTAAGTCAATCTTTACCCGTTAATCACTTCCACGAATTAAGTGTGATATTTAACTATAAAATATATTTTAATGTACACAAGCGTAATGATAATTGTGTTTTGTTGCAATACAGGTATATACTTTTTATTGTACATAAATAGCGTAAGTAATTTTTAAGACAGTATTATTAATTTAAATCAACTAGTTAAGATATGCACTAGAATTAATTTTTGAAAAGCTTACTTTTATTGTATTAAGTTAATATTGAAATGGTAAAGAAATCTCAATAGAAAAATTATTCATGTCAAAAGCATATTTTTAATACTTCAGAACTTGGAACATTTGTTCTCAAAGCTTGGAAAACATTTCTTCTCAATCTTTAGAACACCTTTTAAAGAAGAAATATTTTATTCCACAGGCGGAAATTTCTTTAAGAACTTTACATAAAAGTATGCTTTTGATGTCAAACATGAATAAACAGGGCTTGGGCAAAAACATAGAAGTACTCTTTACAGCTTTTAGACCGCAAAGTTATCGTTTAAGTGTAAAATGCTCAAATAACTTGTATTCACTGATGTCTGTCTATACCTTCACCCTCATTTATTTTATACCGTGTAATCTCATCAACATAAAATGTTCCTAATCTAATCATAATATTCACCTGCAATAGTATACAAGATGTCTTGGTTTCGTAATGAATTCCAGTACATTCGCTTTTGTTGTAAAATTTATATTCCCTAATGACGAATAAGTTAATAAAAAACAATGAATTAGAATTAATTGTTAAAGTTTTCAGAAACTATACTTTAGTATGGATTTTAAGGCGGTCAAGTTCTATACGGGGTACATTCTTACTTTGCCTTATAATAATTGTGTTAGAAAGAAAGTGTATAGAATACAAATGATTTACTAATGTTAAACATTGCACACTGAACGTTAATATTTAGCACATATTTTTAAGCTATGATCTTTCACTTTTTTATTATAAGCGTTATGTAAATTTTTTGATAAGGAATTGAGTACCTGTGTGTGTCAAAGGTAAGAATGATTTAGTTGAAATCGGTCAAGTCCAGTAGAATGGTTCCAATATTGTGTACTATAACATTTCTATTTTGTAAATATTTATTTCTAAATGTAAATAATTGTAAAGTCAAAATTTAGGAAACTTAAAAATGTAGTTTTTATTGCCAAATATAATTTGTTTTGATTAGCTATGAAATAATTAGTTTTTACGCTGTTAAAATAATTTAAATGAATTGATGATAGAAGAAGTGTTTGGCAGGAAATATATTTTGTTACCTACTCATAAGTAAATCCATATTTTAAATGTATCTATGTAAAGTTAAAAATAAATTATTTTATACTGCATTACATTATAATAATAACTATAATACCTACTTATATACAAAGTTACAGAGAATTAGTGCAATTTGTTTATAACTATGATGTTATTTTGGAAAATCGATAATTAAAAAATTCAAAAGAAATCAAAACATCCCAATAATAAATTGTGAAGGGGTCCTTGGTTGAACAGCTTGGAATGCAGTTCACGTACTATCGAAAGAGGTAAGTATCGCTTTCTCATGTCAGTACTCGAATGAGTGATTCCTATGGCTGCGCTAATAACACACCTCGTGATATGGCACCTTAAGTAGATGATCTAAGGTGTCTCCTCGAATAACTTCGACAATCGTAAACCTCTAATACAACTCTTCTTTTCTTCTGCAGACCGGTTTTCTTAGTCTATTACTAGGAATTTGCGCTAAGAGGTTTTATAACTTTTGATTAATTCCACCGGTCGATAATTAAGAAGAAGAAAGTTATATTTATGAATGGGTAAGTACCTACATTATTAATTAATTTTTTTATTTGTACGAATATTCAATGATGTTTAGATGATTTCTTCTTTCAGTTCTTTGTTGGTACACTGACATAAAGTAATGAGGTATAAAAATCAGTAAAATCTTGGGATACACTTGCCCTTGCCAATGTAATGTTAATTTATAGATGTTATTTTATTTTTTTTATATTTATAGGTATTACTGTTTCATTAAATCATATTAATCAGTCCAATACAAGTTTCGGACGAAAGCGTTACCCAAAACCTTATTTTTATGAGGTACAAAGCAATGTCCAAATAAATTTTTACAAAATATTAATTAAAAACGTCACCCTCTGGTCTGGTTGTGGATAAAACGCTGTATTACATACGTGTCTTAGTTGTATTTCATCCACTTAAGAAAATTAAACGCTCGAACATTCTTGCGTGAATAAAATACTTCCTAAGACACTTATACAATAAATTACTATTACAATTCGTAAGCGTTTAGCCCACAGCGCGAGTTGTAGTCTAATGATGATGATCAACCATAAATCTCTTATAATTCCGTAACATCACAATAAGGTTGATCATCCCCATCTTTCAGATGAGGTGCAATGACATGGACATGATTTCCTACTTCTCATTAACGCATATATCCCACACTTGGCTGTCTGGTGATCGGTGCTTTCCGTGGATTAGGAAACGCACCGGTGGAAGGGTAGAAACGGGCAGAAACCGACGGTCAAACTGAGCCCCTAGGTAAACACCCCACAACCTTCCAAGGAAAACTCTTTGGGATAATTGCTTGTGCTAATGAAAACCTTAGACGAGGATTCAAAGGCCAAGCAGCCACCAGTGCCTAATCGTTGACGAATGTCGACACACACTTACCACGCTCTCGATGAAGAACTATGTGACGATCGTCCCAGGGCATAGTTGAATCAAAGTAAACGCGGAAGCTAACGCCCTAGATATAGCAGGCGCCTGATAAGCTCTATTACATCTAGAACCAGCCCTCGGCGGCCTCGCTAGACCTGCCTCGCAAAGTAGATACCAGCTTTGAGACTGTGATCGCCTCACCGTGAGGCGGCCTCACCATGAACCAACGGCTGTCGGTTTTTAGTCGTGCTCAAAGGTGCCTCGCGACGATATACTCGCTGTGTTTGTACCATTTTTAAAACTATTAACATGCCGTGTGCCTAAATCTAAATGGGCAACGAACGGTTTAGACTAGTCATCAATTTATATAAAGAAAACGATGCTCTATAGTCTAGTCGAGTCACCTCGGGTTTTAAAAGGCACGTGGCAGCTATCAGTTGAGGCAGCATCGCGAGACCGCCGCGCGAGGCAGCTGCGCAGTGTGCGTACAAGCTTTGGAAAGCGCTACGGCGCACTTGGACAATTTTCTGGGTTTTTCTTAGGACTTAAAAGTCCTGTTTACGATCTATTCCGCAATAACTGTGTCATACACTATTTCAAATGAACAAATCAGCTACCTACGTGGAAAATGTGTTCGAAGAACATATTTTATTGTCATATACTTTTTTTACACCCGTTCGAACATTTTCTAACCAAAGTATATCTGCACCATGGATATTGTGACCTTATTGGACCTTATTTATACAAAATCTCAAATAATAATGCATAAACTTTTCGGCATGAAATTCTAACAAGGATTAATTCTGTTTATTAGAATTTTCCGACGCTAAGTAGATTAGCAAATCCTGTCGTGCTTAGTAATTTACAAAATCCCATAGTGATGAAACACAGCAGTAACAAAGAAAAGAACCAGTAAAAATGTTATTTTATGTCGGAATTTGTTAGACTGCATTATCTGTCTACTGTAATAAAATTTCAAGAATGTTTATTAATTTATATTGATTTTCATAACAGTTCGTGCACATGTAGCAAACTGCTGCTCTATTCGCTAAGTAATTGACGTCGAAATTGAAAGACAGCAGCAATGTGAGTGGCCTCAAATTTCAGGATATTTTCTAGCTTATAATTCTGACTACTTACTCTTCAAAAAATTAAAGTCGAAAGTGTAGAGATGAACATAAAATTCAAGAAAGACCAAAATAATTAATCCAAATCAAGTTTACATTAATATAGATAACCATTCCATTAGAAATGTAGCCTAATACTATGTACATCTGCGACGCGTCATTAACTAACCTGGGAAAAGCTAACCAAATAATCTAAATAAATAGAAGGATTGGAGGATTGGAGTTGGGCTGCTTTCGGAAAATTACATTTCATGTCGCGCGACAACATCCAGTACGATGGACATACAAAATTGTACATAAGCGCCCAAGAACATCCAATCGCAGTATAGGAAGGCCGCAAAAAATATGACTAGACAAGGGAAGGAGGAAAAGCCTGGTTCCAGAAGGCAATAGACAGAGCGACATTGAATAAACTGGGAGATGGGAAAATTCTTGAACCGGCATTTGAATTTTGGTCCATACTATGAAAAGTTTCTAAATATTTTGCAGTCCGTAATCATTTGCGTTCGGACGTTATCTCGTTATATAATCAGGAGTTGATGATAATTTTTTTTTTAAGTTGCAAATTAAAATCGTATTAAGCGTTTTATTTTGAAACTGAGATTTATTAAGTCAAGTTGCACTACAAATTTCATGTGGGCGGGTAATCCGGAGGCAAATCACCGGAGGCGAATTGTTGGTTTATTTTTCCATGGTACCTATGTGTATTGCGTTGTTTAAGTTCAACTAAATTATTCTAGGCTAATCCCAAATATACTCCCACTTTGCAACCCCTACGTTAATAATGAGAAATATATTTGATCACTCTGTTCACTCATACATACCGGAGACATTTCTTTACAGTTGATACAATAAATAGTCGTCTAAATTCATATTAGCCTCAATATAAAAAAACAAGCACGCAATACTCTTTCTGAATACAGGAATTTAATATTCCTGCTTCATATATAATCTGCAAGACTTAATTTAACGTGAATACTGTGCAATTTTTGTAAGGTATTAAAATTTGATATTAGTAACCAACGCATATTACGCAGTATAGTAACAAAAAAATTAATGGTAATTGTTAAAAAAGTAAAAAATAAAGGTAAAAATAAATTTTTAGAGAAAAGTTCAAAACGTTTTCATTTTCAGCTAAGCACTGCATGACAGAATATCTATTCAAACCCACCTCTAACATTCTGGAAAGGTTCCGCGGAATAGATCTACGTTCTTGAATTATTCTGTGTTGGGTGCTGACAATATTTTCTAGCTGAGTTTTATAAAAATTAAATTTAAATGTCCCAAAGAAAAAACTCGAAGAACCTTTAATGTGGGGATCTAACCACTTTATATGCTTTTAGTTTACCCATTCCTGTATTAGGTAAATAACGAAGATTAGAATAGAAGTAAACTCCCTTTTGTACTAAACTTTAAACTTAAATTCCCATTCGAATATCATTGCTATAAGCAGAGGATCATATTACAGAATCTCCCAATATACCAGCCTATATTTGGTGTGACCATTGGGTATACGCCTACCATGGCCTGTTCTGTAGACTATCAGAGGAGGAATGTTTGTCATGCTGTCATTATTTCACAAAATTTAAGGTAGAGAAGACTTTTCTCAACCTCGCAACTTATTTCCCTCCATGCTTCGCAACTCGGAAATTAATTCTCGCTTCAGAAAAATGTTTTCCCTACCTTAGCCTATTGTATGCGGATATTAAAACCGGACACGACAAACTATTTACAAAATTATTATTAAAGATTCATAAAAATTTGAACTGTATTATAGGCTTCTTCTGTAATAAATTTAGAATGCAGTTTGAAGTTGCGCAATACAATTCCCTGAACTTAAAAGCTTTGGTGGTCCTATCTCGGAAGTCTCTTGTAAAGCTAATCCTCTGGCCGTGCTTGTAAGAACAAGCTGTGCTAATATACCTAAAATATCTTAGGCCAAAGTATAGTGAAGTAGTTTCCTATGGCAGCTTTTGGAATATTAATAGGTTATACAGGAGTGTGAGTGCCTTGTACTTTTTCTTATCTTATTTAGCTTACCTATCTATAATTAATTTTTATCAATAACTTCATGTAGAACAATATTTTGGCGTTCTTGCCATTCATTTTCCCTTGCGAGGATACATATAGGTCCATTGTAATGGCTTCAACTTTTTACCGAATATTATTATTCAGTTGTAACACATTTGCTGCGGTATCGTCAAGACACAGTTTTTAAGATAATCCTACACGAAAATCTCCTGGGGTAAAGTTCTGGCTAAGAGAGAGCAATTATTGATGTCGCCTCTTCTTGATATCAATTTTTCAGGAAGTTCATGTATAAGTTTTAATGCGATATTTGATGTAGCTATGTCTAGTAGCCATTGTGTGGCTACCATTGGTCAGTTAAATGATCGAATAGAGTAAACTGAGCTCTCGTTAAAATCTTCAAAAAGGTATGTCCCTAATTATTATGCCCCTATACAGGGTGAGTCAATATTCAGTCCCAGCGCTCGGATGTGTTCTACAATTAAAAATAAGACAAAAATGAAGAATACTGAAATCCCGAAAGAACTTGTATTTTCCTAATAAATGGATTGGTCGGGGTGGGCCAATAGCGTGGCCACCCCGGTCTCCCGACTTAACGCCAATAGATTTTTGGCTGTGGGGGTACATCAAAGAAAGGGTTTATTTTACTGTGCCTGTCGGAGTGGATGACGTTATTGCCCGAATTCACGAAGCAATAACATAAATCAATGATGGTAATTTCAATTCTGTTACCAGGAACTTCACTCATAGGTTACATACGTGTATGAACCAAAATGGTAACAATTTTGAGGGTTTGTTAAGGCATTAGATGTTTTGTTTCCGCTTCTATTAACTCGACCCAGATACTTTTTATTAGTTTTCAATGTTTTCTTTTGTATTTGGATTTGTTAAAAAAAACAATAAATTAATTTTTCTTTTTTTTAATTTAAGTTTTACCTGAAAACGGCTTCGCTTTCGGGATTTTAGGATTCTTCATTTTTGTCTTATTTTTAATTGTAGAACACATATCCTAGCGCTGGGGAGTGAATATTGACTCACCCTGTATAATGTAATCCACCCCAATTTTGAGATGAACAAAACTACTCATATTACATGTCCCCCATCTCACAAGTGAATTTGACTTGTTCGGGTGTTTTTTTGGAAATTTGATGTTTTGTAGCACAATACATATACACCCCTGTTTCGTTTTCGGCAAGCTATCCTGTAGGTGTTTTGCGTAAAACTGCGACAGCGCTGTTGCCACAGGAACTCTTCCCAATTTTTGTTTGCAGTTCTAACCGAACTAGTTTCTTCTCATTTGCAACAGCTACTGATTAGTACTCGAAATGCGTGACCCAATTCTTCAGTTCTTCTTAATTCACTTAATACTGTGCTTAGAATGATCTAAGTCATCTATTACCTACATACCGAATTGTTGTGGCCCGTGGGAATGAAACGCCTAGGGCTATTATGACGATCTCCAGTACACAGTAATTATTGTTCTTAATAATTAGGCACTGGTAAGCATAGACGTTGTATACGTTAAACTGGTCTTAAGTAACATTGCTTTTATAGTGTTATATGCATTCCATTTTCTGAATTTTATAATGAATATCCTTGTATTACACATTGAAACCCCGTTGTTTCATATTCAAATGAAATTGCTAGACATTGGATATTACAATCTCCCACTCTCGAGTGATATTAAAATTTCTCGTTATTCGAAAATTGCTTTCTAAGAGAAAAGGAAAGAAAAATACGTTATAGTACACAATCTTCTAAATTCACAAAGAAGTAGGTATAGGTACTTTAAGTTTTATTGGTTTCTGTTCTCATTATTCTACTATCTTTCATTTTCTATTATATATTATTGACAAGTTACTCGGTTCTATTTTGTATCAACTTGATGATAGTCATTGATTTATTTTATCTTGGTACATCTGTTTTAAATATTTATTGAATTATAAATTATCCAAATATTTTAAAAACGTTATACAAATTTTAAATCATTTAATTAACAAATTGGAAGCTCTAGTAAATCAAATTTGCAATCTGTAGACACTTTGAGTTAGTTTGCAGAACTTTCGAACTTGTGTGGCCTATCGACCTGTGTTGAATGGTTGAATCACGGGCCGGTAATTGCATTTAAAGGCGCCAGACAGGCGAATGTATTGTTGTTGACTACAATTTTTAAAGTGCACGGCGATAAAAAGTGACACACTAAAATCCTTGTGAAATATGTGGTATTATATTCCTCATAAAGTTTAATATTACTTTGGTTTTCCACGGCGAAGAACTATTCTTTAATGTTTCTCCATAAAAAGTTTCAAACTGATAAAAATAATCGCTGTTCTAAATGGGGTTCGTGCGGATTTTATAATAATCTAAAGTAACCTGAAAGTGTTTTTGAATAAAATTGGATTTTATAAGTGTTTACTATGGAGCTTTGTTAGATTATTACTTTCAAAAGGTAAAATGATGATTTTACTATTTTTACTTCATTGAACGAAAACCTGATAATGGATTGTAGTGGATCAATTAACATTTCACGTAGATTTGGTACAGGAAAGTATGAATTCAAGTATTTATGTGTCTAATTAATAATTTGAGTACTTCATAAGGCACCGCTTGTGCTTTTACTTGTGTCGTATTTTTTAGAATATTATTACCATTAAAGAATAATGGAATTGCCAAAGTATCCTGGCTACAAGAGGTAACCAAATGCACAAGCCCTCACCCAGAGAGTTTTTCTAGATTCACCCTTACAAATGCCACGCCAAAGTGGGGTGAATCCTATTTCACAAACGACGTAGGTGATTTGCAATTAATGTGGGTATTAGATAAAATAATCCACAATAGTTATACATTTCTGTTACTAAATATTTATAACAATTAAGTAGCAAATTGGAATGTCTTTGATTCCATGTCAGTTCCATACTTTTTTACGCACCCGTTCGAAAATTTAGGTTGATTGAAATATTAGGTAACTCACAAAAAATGCCAAACAGCTTCCATGCTGTTTTGTTTGCAATCTTCAGTGTAGTTTTTCCCATAAACAAAAAAAAGGTTTATATAAAAAACTAATAAGTAGATAGGCTTTCTTTATCCATGTTAATAAATTTTAGGATTTACGACAGATAAAATTATCTAACAGCCTTTTAGTATAATACCAGAATGTAAGCAAAGATTAAAAAATACCCAATCCAAAATGGACTCTTGTCATAAATTCTTACAGATTCTTTAATCGCGCTTTAAAAACACTGGAAGTTGCTATTACAACATCCTGCTGATACGGCGTAACTTATTCATTTTCTATTAAAATCCAAAGCTGCTCAAATATGCAAATTTTTAGGAAAAGATCTTAAATAATACTCACTTTCAAATTTATATATACAGTATGTTCCACATTAACTAATATTACATGGCTCTCTTTGTTATTAATAAAGGTGCAGCTACAGATTCGGTTAAATAGGCAAATGGGTTTTGGTGCTGATTCAGATGCTGCTTAGAAAGATAAAACATTCCAAACCCTTCAGAAAATAACCGTAAAAATAAGAAAATGCATTTTTCGAAAAAAGTCGATTACAGCTCTACCAAACCTACAAATGCCCAGGACAATATGTCAACTAAATGTTAAAAGACAACAATACGTCAACCAATAGCAAACACGCCTACTCAAAAGTACATTCACTGGAAAAATTCAATTGACGTTTGAAATTTTAGTCATTTCAGTGTTTATCAGATTGTTTTGACGTTTAAAATGTGTTAAGTATAAATGTTAAATAGAGGAAGATTAGAAAATACTAATTCATTCTGAAGCCAGAAATATCATTCGGAAGGTCATCGAATTCTTCGAATGAAAAGTATTTACAATTATTTAAATTTACCGCCTAAATGTTTTCATTTTGACTGTAGTACTTTGAAAACTATATCAGCGTCGGACACGCCCCCTTTCAACTTTGTAAGCTTGATAGAGCTGTACTTCCGTTATTATAAAAGTCACAAAAAATTGTTTTATACAAAAGCTACTGGATTCATTAAAACAAGCAAAAGTATGTCTACAAAACAAATATCACAAAAACCGTGTTCGAGATACTGATGGCGACTTTGTTATTTTAAAAGGGCGCCATCTTGAATTTACAAATAAATAAATTGGATTTGTTTTTCTGTTTTCACTTTTCAACGATGTAAATCTATTTTTTTGACTACTTTTAAGGGTACGAGGTAAGACATTTTGAAGTTTAAAAAACAATTTAAAAGAAAACTGTAACGTTCCGAATTCGTAAAGGATATATCAACGATATAAGTATATGCGTTGCGGGCGGAGTTGTTTGTCTGCTTAAACAAACGATTCAACAGAAATCTCCGATGCTAGATTTGATAAAAAGGTTTACTCTCCCGTGGCTTCATCGTGTACCTTGTGAAAACGAAGACCTGGGTAACTTTCCGTGAAGATGTATTGTCAGGGATTGAATCTTCTTCAACTGGTTTTGGTAAAAATATTTTATTATAACCTAATTTGTACAAATCAGTAAATCACTCCAATATTACTACCTACTCGGATAACAAAGTATAAGCGGACAAAGCGTTAAAATAATTAAGGTATTGTACGGTGCAAAGCAATTACCGTAAGCGGAAAATAAAAACAGAACAGATATTTACCAGCGTTTGCAATCTCTAATAAAATTATTGGTGTTCCCCGGGGTGTTCCCTAACTACGGAAAAAATAGGAAGCTGGATCTCAAATCTACTACATGGAAAGATTTCGCTTACATTCCAGAAGACAGCACAAACAAGCTGAACGAAATCGCAAGCTGTTGTTCGGTAACGTCCTCAAGAAGGAGAAGCTTGACGAAATCCTGTAGCCAGCCAAGAGCCCCAGAACATGACAACAACCCCGCAGGAACGAATCCTTGCATACCAACTAGCAACCCCAGAGCACAAGCAGAAGGAAGTAAAACACCGACTATTGTTAGGTAACGCCATCAAGTCTGGCATAATCCTACGGTCAAGGGGTGTGGGGTTCCACCTATAGCTACTAGAAAAGCACAAACTAAATGGTTGTTGCTCGTTAACGTTCTCAAGAAAGGGGCTGGAGAAATCCTGCAGACACGGGTAATATTTGATATTAGAATGTTTCGCTTGTTTTTCAAAGTGGAATCGCGTGGGGTGAATATTATCCTCCAGTTTTAATACACCTTCTATAGACAATTATTGGAAATATTTTTTACACTGGCAAAAGCTACTAATAAAGCTGTAGGTAAACATATACGGCCCTAACAAGCAAATTCTAAACCTAAAAAATTACAGAAATATATGTAGACAAATATTCCTTTAAAAAATAATTTTCGACTAAATCACCGGCGCTGTTCAATATGCAAAAATATTCAGCTTAACTTTTAATTTTCGTATCGACGAATTGTGCCAAACAAAGATTGTCAGTCGCCATATAAATTATTCAATACCTATTTAATACATAATGAATGTCGCCGGAGATGCCGAGAAGTCCAATGTTAAACGTATTATTCAGAATTGTTGACTTTAATCTAATTTGTCAATTTGGTCGACTGAAATCCTAATGTATTAGGTATGTAAGTAGATGTCTGTCATCTGTTCTTCTCAGACAAAGAATTTATGTCATTTCATCCAACTGTAATAAAATTAACTTTGTAACTTTACTTTTACTTTGAAAATTACTGTAATAAGATTCACCACTGGTGTAACTATATTTGCAACTAAACTTCAAAAATTCAGCAAAATCCTTCGCGTAAGTCTAAAAACGTTTTTCTTTTGTAAATAACTCTCTAACTTTCATCTAGGTTTTGTGTAAATTCCTTTTTATGGTATTTCGGGTAGTCTTGAACTCTCGGAAACACAGACGAGTTCACAGTTTAATGAAAATCTATTACACCACCAGTGTCTGCTTAATGTAACGGGTTTCATTTTGTTTAGCTCTCGCACACAATGAACGCTACCAACTATTTACCAGCTTAAAAATTCTGGTATCAACAATTCACAGCACGAAAACAACATATAAATTTCGTCGCTACTTTCATGCTTTCGCACATGCAATTGGGTATGAAACAAAAATATTGAAATCAAGATTTTGCGAGCTCAGTCCTCCGTCAGAACAAGGAATGTTATTTCCCTGCGACACGTTCAATCATAAAGAAAAAAGCTTTCCCTGCTTTCCTCACGTCTTTATTGTCAGCGCCAAAACGCTAGGGGCACAATTTATTTTATTATTCGGAAACTGTTGACTGTAAATTGTTTGCCTATGCGCACTTTCACCATGGCACGTACAAGCTATAATCTGAAATATTCATGAGGTTCAAGTGT
The DNA here is from genome assembly GCA_963082805.1 of Hemicrepidius hirtus. Lineage (NCBI taxonomy): Eukaryota > Metazoa > Arthropoda > Insecta > Coleoptera > Elateridae > Hemicrepidius > Hemicrepidius hirtus. The sequence goes on from OY720161.1 coordinate 11,154,250, forward strand.
CGGACTTGATCTATAGATGAGCACCTTGAAAGGGGAAGGTGATGACACCCTTAATGCTAGAATTGCGTCAAAATTAGGATAGTATATCTTCAAACCTGTTAGCTCATCTGTATGAGTTTCTATTCCGTCACTGCCTTTGAAACTTAAATGTGAGTTTTTATAATCTTGACGTGCTGCAGTGATGTACCTACGTGTTACTCTATAATTAATCACAAATGCACGTCATTTGTTAATTTTTCACACAAACTTCCAGAAAAAATAGTTATATTGTTGTAGGTACCATATATGTCTTTCTGCACACTAACTCATATTTTATCATAATCATAATTTTCCAATTGCAAAATTTTGTTATCAGGTATATCATACTTCAGTTTTTATACAAAAAGTTATAAAGAAATAATTCACTCTAAACAATCTTTGGAGACTTACAATAAAACGTAGAAAATTCAACCGTTAGTTTCATTCGTCTCGTAATACACAAACGTTTACTTTTGTCTGTCTTTCAATTTGCAATACCACCTCGAAATCTATTTTTTTCAATATCTTGCAGATTATTCTTCTTTAAGCCTTAGCTTATTTTTTCATATCGTACACAATATTCATTATTCGATGGTTTCTTTAAAACAAATATTTAGCTAAACCGAGAAAAATAGTATACCAAATTATTTACCGACCGCGACGTTCTAAAATTTCATAAAAACCTTATCGTCTGCTGTTCACAGATAATCCAATTTGTCATTTTTGCTTTAATTAATTAATAATTTTCTTTTAATTTCTGCTTTTGAAACATATTACAACTTCTAATACCGCCATGTATTTTCCGAATATTCTCTTTAATTCTTTACCATTTGCTTTGATGAGCTTATTTGCTACTCATTTTCTCACCGATATCCTTTGTTCGAATCTTTCCCAATGTAGTATAACATACCGAGTGTTATACGTAGGTACTGAGTTGTTTGACATATCGCTTTGCTGTACAATTCTAGAGAAATAGGATGATCCGCGAATTGTGCAGACGAGCAAGAGAAAACTGAAATGTTTAAATAACCAGCGACACAGCCGGTAGCTGTCTTCTCTCTCTTCTTTACCATTGCGTATCCGCGAGCCAGAGGCCATCCTATTTCTCTAGAACTGTATCGACATGCACATCAGTCCTTATTTTGTTTCATGCACCATAATTTTTATTAAGTACGGGGGCTGTCATTTTTTCAATTTAAAATGTTTTGCTAGAATTGTTTCCACCTCCTGCCTTTAATGTTAGATAATGTCTGATTTATAAAATGGTAAGAAGTTCCTGATCATTTTAAAAATCAAGGTACATAGTCAAGCAGTTCCCATACTATAGCAATGCCAAGGCACTAAACTCATGGCAAGCCTGTGAATGTCCTTTTATAGGAGGGTTCCAAAAAGCTTCCTATGATTTAGTTTTGAGATGGACAAAGACGATGGACGAGAGGCTAAAATCAGGCAAACAGTGGCAAGGTCAGTCAGGTGTACGCTAGCCCATTATCGGGATGTAACAAATACTAGCCTGTCGCTTTCATTTTATGAAATTGCAAAGACTACTCAAGTCGATGATTTCATTGTCAATAAAACAAGTCAGTCCTGATTACACATTGATTTTGACCTGTAAATATTTGTCGGTCCAACTGAAGATGTCTTCTTCGACTGCAGGGACTGGAAAATGAAAACTTCGCTAAACATTCCGGCTGAATCAAAGACAATACAAAGGAATTGAAGAGGAGCGGAACTAATAAATAAACGAACTCTCTCTCCTTACTACATCTCCTAATAAGGTCTTACCGGAGCTACCCAGTTTTCTGAATATAGGTACTTGAGAACATCCGTAATTGGGTGTTGCTGATTCAGTCATGTAAATATTTCATACCCTCTGGTTGTTAAGACAGCAGGTCAGTGCCAAGAATGCATAGAATGAATAGTTTTAAATTCAAAAGTACTACTAAAACGAAATAGAATATTATACAAAATAACTGTAAAACCATAGTTGAAATATTAACTTCAAATCCAGTTATACTGGAATGTATTCTATTTGCATAATGAAATTAAATACTTCTCTCCGTTTTAATCCCCTAAAATAAAATATAAGAACCCGCCATTTTAATAAAATCAAATTAAGGTAAGTTCTACCTAAGAAATAACGATTAAACGTTCATATAATAGATATGCTAAAGTTCCAAAAAGCATTTGCGAAATCCAAATGTCTTCCCATTAAAGTTAATTAGACCAATTCCCTATTGAATATTGAGTAAACTTGGACTTAAAACAAATAACGATTTAACTTCTAGTGAAATCTGAAGAGATAAAGCATTTTTTCTTAAACTAGAAAATTTATATATGTTAATTAACCAAAAAGATATTCCTTGCAAGTAGACTTGGCAGTGCTAAGTACTTATTTTAAAGCTGTTTACTACAAACTGTAATTACGTCATTAGCATTCAGATTATCGCCTTGCCCCTAGTGCGTGGCTCTAGACAATCTTTAAAACTTTATATTCGTTATAGAGATGGCGAAAACTTTCTGTCGTAGCAATTTTCATTAACGATTCGAAATCAATACCCGACCCTTATTTGCATTTTATGGAAGGCTGAAGATGTGCGAAAAAAGGAACGAAGAATATTGCACGGAAACGATAAAATTTTGGTAACGTAACATGGAAGTAAAAGCGACCCTACTGTAAGTTTACTATTTGCAAATCTAATACCGTAACGGGTTATTGTAACCCTGACACTGGTAATACGTACCTACTACCATTTATTCATGTCAAATTAATATTGTAGTAGTCAATAAATTGGTGTACTACACTTTAATTGGGAAATGGGGAAAGGAGGTTAATCTAATCAACCTCAACTAAAGTTTTATATAATTATTATAATTGATACGTAACTCTAACTTTAACTTACCTATAACAATTAATAAAGTTTAAAATATGCTACGTACTATAAGCAACAAATTATTACTCAAAGCACAGACTATTATTGACCCAATGTTATTTTCATGCTTAAATGCACACGGCTAAACGTTCGGGTATATGATATCAAGGGACCGAGTTATCAGGATTGGAAACTGAAATCGTTGGAATTATCAAGAATACTGTAGACTTATTCCCAGTCTTAGGTGTTAAAAGTCATAGATCTGAACAGCAGAAATGGGAGTAGCAATAAATAAATACATAGTATACTCAGTACTACAGTAGTACCCAAAGATACGTGATTGATATGAACCAGTATTAACATTTTATGAAATTAATTTTTGGCGTTACGTGAACCACTTTAAGGATTAACGTATCACGATGACTTTTAAGATATTTAAAACCGCCCAAACGAAGTAAAATTAAAAGCAAAAACGAAATTTACTGACGAAATTTTAGCTTGGTTCACGATTTCTGAGGCTGGGGTTTCAATTATGTTGGGCGAGCTCGGGGAGAAGCTATGGATGCTGGGGTTTATACTCAAAAATGTTTACCGGAAATGCTTAATTTTATTAATATTCATCATCAGAACGACGATAGAATATTTTAGCCTGATCACGGTTTGCGCTATTATGGTAGGGGACTCGGGAATGGTTGAAGCAGAATAATGTCAATCAATTATGTACCGAGAGAAGATAACCCCCTAAATGTCCCTCAAGTTTGGACAGCAGAAGAATTTTGGTCATTATTGTGGCGAACGGTTTGGAGGCCCAAACTGAACGAAGTATTAGAAAAATTCAGGAGGTGGATCAAAATATTGTCGAAAAAAGATGAGTCTTAGTAAAATTGTGTGCCGATCAGGACCGTGGTCAGTTTTGTAGATTAGTTTTCATGTTGTCAAAAGATGTCAAACTAACCATTAATATTTAAGTTTGAATACAATTATTTCGTTATTTTGCTGATTATACCTGTTGATTTTTTTCTCAAAACCTATGTCCCATGCGTCGGGAAATATTACGCCACCGTATCTAATTAACTGATAAAGCATTCCAATGACATTTGGCTTCCTGACCTTCCGAGGGGGGGGGGTCAGTACAAACAATCTAAGATCTAGCCGTGTGACCCTTACTTAGACAAAACACAGACAAAACAGGCCCTCAGCATCCTCCACGAGGGTCACGTGATGCGACTGTAACGTAGTTTGTTGTGCTGTCCTCCAGGAAGGTCATGTGACCAAATGTCATTGGAATGCTTAATTGTTAGAATAACCAAACATGTAGCTTATATTTCGTAATTACAACCTTAAAACGTTTTTTTTTTTAGAATTTAACTTAAATTTCGAATCGAAATACGTTTCCCTATTTTATTCGAATTTTAGAGACATGGCTGTTTTACTGAATGCGGCAACAAGTTAAATCGTTGAATGCGTTCATTTCTCCTTGGAAGTGGTACCATGGCGCGGACGGGGCACGCTCGAAGCCGGCAAATGAACAGGCCGGAAAAAAGTAACGCTTTACGAAAATTTAGAAGGTCGTGTACCGCGGCTACTTCAACTAATTAGAGAGCTTTGAATTAGACAAAATTTTCGCGCGATCTCGCGGTTGTACAGCTCCACCAAGCTTACAAATGCCCCGGAAAATATCTGAACTAAATTTTGAAAGACAGAGCGCGCGTGACAATACGTCAACCAATAGCAAACAATCCTACTCCAAAGTACATTCACAAGAAAAATTCAATTGATGTTTGAAATTTTAATAATTTCAATGTTTGTCAGATAGTTTTCACGTTCAAAATCTGTTAAGTATGAATGTTAAATCGAGGAAGATAATTCATTCTGAATTTCTGAAGCCAGAAATTCTTCTCCTACGACTTGGTTCCTAAATCTAGTCTTGTTATTTAAATGCCCGTTATTAGCAATAATAATAAATGAAAAGTATTTATAATTATTTAAATTTGCCGCCTAAATGTTTTTGTTTTGTCGCCGGACAAACACCCTTTCAACTTTGTAAGCCTCGTAGAGCTGACATTCAGTTGTCAAATTGCAACAAGTTGTCAAATGAGTTGATTAGACACCGCCAGTTATATGTGAAAGAAAAGTTTTATAAGTACTGTGTACTAACATTTTACACAGGATTTGGAGAAATGTAGGTACTCAGTGTAGACACTACTTATAAAGTCATCAGAATATAGGTATATAAACTTACAAATCATTTCAATCAAATTAGTTTTCCAACCTAAAATACTACGATGTCAACGTTTTCTACAAATTAAGGGTATTACCATGAGCTCTTTAGTTATGTACGATTATAGTAGTGAAAGTGAAAATGAAGACAATCATAGCCTTGATAGTGTATCACCAATAAATAGGAAACCTTATTTGCCGAATCGTGCTATAAATAAAAATAGTCAACCTGGAAATAGAACAAGCAAACCACAGAAAAGAACAGAATCAATTAAAATTGTAATTCCGTCTTTGAAAGCATTCGATAATGATAACATTGAGAATGAGTCTATAAACAAAAAAATGAAAGTCAATGAAAATGGCCTGCTTGCACTACTGCCTGCCCCTAAAGCCATCGCAACATCCAATACCACCTTTGTTCCAAACGTTCTCCAAAGGAAGATTAATGCGCCGATTATTCCTTCGCCGAAAAAAATCTTACTCCAGTACGCAACCACAGAAAAAAAGGAAGCAAAGTGTTCGAACCTAGCAACCCCTAAAAACCTTGAAACTGAAATTCTAGAAACATTCGATGATGAAACTTGGCAAAAAGCATGTGGTAGACTTCAGGAAAAACATGCAATTCAACGAGTTGTAGTACCATCAACTAACCAAAACATTTCTAACGTTACTATCACAGCAGCTCCAGATGTTCGAATACCCTACACAGGCCTGAGTAATAAGGCTTTTAAAGATCTTGTAGGCCATAGCAAAAGAGTAAAAGAAAGCTTCAGGCTAATCGATATACATGAAGACGACATTAGACCCGATTACAAAGAGTGGTTAAAGTCCCTGACTGCACCGAGTTCTGAACCTGAATTAAATAATACCGCTAGTGTAAATCAGGTGTGTAAAACAAAAAATCATATTACTTCATTAGCGCAGAAGGCGTTAGCCAATAATGAAGAACTTCAGATGAAGTGGTCGGAAAATCGATATATGAGAAAACAAACACAAGCGAAGTACGGCTTTTAAAATATTAGTTAATAAATGTTCAAATATTGATATTTTCGGGTGTATAATAATTTTATTGCATTTTCTACTGTTCTTAATAAAGTTTCTTGGTTAATTAATGTAGGTAACAGTTATTTAAGTAACAAGGAATGTAAGGATGTATAAACATGCGAGGTAGGAATAAAAGCCGAAGGGTGAAGCGTAGCTGAGGCTTGTATAACCTACCGAGGGTGATAATAGTTGATACATTCTGTGTTATTTACTACATTTTTCACGCTACCGGAAATACATAGCTCAAAAGAATAAGAGAATACTGTTTGTAAATTTAATTTGATACCGTCACTAAACTTATAGTCCTAGGAAAATAATAACCGTCATTAATAGTCCTGGGAAAGTAATGTAACAATGGCCGCAGAATGTAACTGGCCATTATGTTCCCTTGTCAAGGATATTTACTACATGAATGCTATCGGCCACTTACAGTCCCTGTAGCCATAGATGTAAAGCCTACTTACATTGCTAGTAGGCTGAAAAATATATAATCTTGAATCTGAAACGCAAATAGGTCTTAACTAAAACGGTTTCAGTTCCGCTAAAGATGAGAAGCTTAAGATTATGATATTTGAAGTTCAGTGTTGTCACCAAATCAGAGTCTTTTGCATTTTCATATTTCTTATGGAATCTTGAACATACTTTAAAGCAACTTTTTTGCTTGTTCCTTTCCCTTTGTCCTTATAGGACATTTCTCTGTGTAGTTCATGCATTTAGATATTATTTAATACTCGAGGGAGTGCAGGTTTTCATTGTTATATTGCAAGCACAAAGTTCCTCTTTAACGAAGCTATTGTGCAGTTTTCTAATGGAAAATTTTTGTACTAAAAGGATGTATAATAAACGAAAACGAGTTAATAGACCTTATCGGAGATACTTGCCAAAGCACTTGATGAAATTCAGATCAAAAGCAATTCGGTATTTCGCAACGAGTTCGTTCGCTTTCTGTGTAAAGGAGGCTCATATTTATATGAAAATAAAATACGGCATTGCTTCTGTTCCGCAGAGAACCCAATCATCTGAGTAAACAAAGACTAGTGATTTCTCTTGAAATATTCAATCATGAAGGGCATAAAATACCCTTATTTGATTTCGTGGGAAGCTTTTTGGACTTACATCCACAACTGAAAAGTATTTCAAATTGTAAGTAAACTTCAAAGTCAGAATTAAATTTATTTACGTATCTACATCAAAACCAACATTTAATTTAACGAATATGGATAGGTAACATTTTTATTATAAAATAACCTAGAATACCTATCTAAGATAAGTTGAATTTGTTCATCGAATAGTAATTAATTATAAAACAATCCCAGTGTCATTTGAAGAAATGTATTTTTACTTTCCCATACCACCACTGGTATATGGGAAGTATTGATATGAAAATTTTCGAAGTCGAGATTTTCGCGGAAATACGTGTTTTGGACCTCCAGAACCCCAAAAAAGTGGTCTAGAAAAAATGTCTGTCTGTGGGTGGGTGGGTGCGTGGGTATGTAACGGCTCTAACGCAAAAACGAGTGAACCGATTTTGATGAAATTTTAAATGAAGGGGTATATCGAAAATTCATCGACAAAATAAGCTTTTCAAAAAAATCCGAAACCGGAAGCGGAAGTTAGACATGTTTTTTTGGTATCATTTTTTTCAGAAGCGGAATTTTGAAAATCTGAATAGGGGATATGAAATAAGTTCATAATCCAAGCGAAACAGTTTTTTACCGGACTCTCTAACTTCAAAATGGCGGTCGCTATGACTTTTTCAAAATTTCGACTTTAACGCCCCGTAACTCAAAAACCAGTTATCTGATCACTGATCAGGTTCCGCAACAACTTGTTTGAAAGCCCTTTGGCTGTACTACACCAAGAAAAAAAATTATTTACTAAATCCAAAAACGGTCGCAACGGCGCTCTTCCAAAAATTTTGAAATTTTTGAAAAATTATTACAAAAAAACTGGTCTAAGGAATTTGTTTAAATTTTCTATACTTATGCAGCTTGGTATTAGCTACATTTTTGTTTTTTGATGAACGCCAGAATTCCACTGTGGCGCCCTCTACGAGATTTTGAATATCGGAAATTGATGCTCCTATAGCGCCTTTATTAGTCAAAATATGAAAAAAGTTTAAATATAAAAGATATTTAGTATATAATTCTGCATTCTTCTAAATGTATATCACGTATACAGGGCGTTTGCTTTTCACGGTACAACAAGCAACTTTGTTATTTTAAATGAAACACCCTGTAGGTATATTATTATATAATTGAATGCAAAATTGAATTGTCTATCACATAGTATAAGCTGTTCATATGGCTAAAATGTACGGTTAATGAGAAATTCGTGAATTTTGAATATTTAGGTTGGACTCTTAGCGGAAACTGATCGTCGGTCGCGTCGGTCGGTAGCGATCGTCCGGCTTCGCCAGTTGTAATTTCTAGGGGGACCTACTATAGAGTACAGATAGATGCGAATCTTGGTGTCTTTCTTTTGTTCATATCGAACCCGTATAGTCTCATTTTTCTCGCGAGGCATTTAAATGATTTTCATTGCTGCCTTGCGAACTACTGTTGAATAGCAAAAACAAAATGTTTATTTTTAGTATGGGAAAGTCCAGGGGAGGGTTGCACCTCCACTTTTTTACTTTCTAATACCAAACATGGTACACCTGCACGAGATTAAGCTTACCAACTCTACAATTAACTTAAAAAATCAAACAATTGTGACTTATTACCCATAAAACCCGCACCTTGTCAATTCCTTCATCTTAGAACTTTTGCTTTTTAAGCTCTCATGGTAGCGTTCACCTGTATTATGATGATTGTGCGCTTTTTCCACCGACAAATTGGCTGCTACCTACAACTTCCCGTGTTTAAGTTCCGATTCTAAACCCTAAATTCACAAAAAGTTATCTTGAACTTCTTCCATTCATATTACGGCTATGTGCACTATACCTACAGCCGTTTCTACTTCAGGCATGCTACTGGAAGGGGCTTCACTTTGTAATAACTTCTGAATTTTGGACGGATAGTCACCCTAATTGTGTGAAACCACATTCTTTTTATTCTATTTAGGGCTGAATTCAGAGACGGAACTTAAGTAGGCTTTATCATACACCAATTCTTTAAATCTTCACTCATTTCGAGAATAAGTTACACTCTCATTCATTAACCGTAGAGAAGAAGTTACCTATCTAAATGAGCGACTCTTTTGAGCAAACATTTGGATGCGTAGTGATATCAACCAGAAATAATATAAAAGTGTTTAGCAACGACACAAAATTTGCAGTAAATTTGTAGTGACTTTAAAGAACATTTCTGTCTTAGTTGTATTGGTGCTGAACAACCATCTTGGGGCCAGTAATCCCCGTGTCCCTAAATGTGTTAAGGTCTATGCTACACCAAGAAACCCTAAGAAGCCTCACCAGAAGATGGGTTAACACTCAGAGCTGTTCTCAGACAAGGGCTGCTATTGCGGCACCTTCGCCAAGGTCAGCCAAATACTGTGTGCAGTTGTCACGAAAGAACCTGCGACAAGTGGTGGGAATCTCAACGGGACACTGCATTGTCAAGAAGCACATGCACAGAATGGGAGCAGTAACAGTCCCAACTGTCGCGGATGCAGCACTGATGTCAAGAGACCAGAGCACGTACTGTGTCACTGCCCTGCTCTCGCAAAAATAAGAGGATCCATGTTAGGAAACTTCTACCCTGACATGGCCAGTATCAACAACAGGTAACAGGTAAGTTTATTGTGTTGTGAGTGTTCCTTAAAATATGACATTTCTGAATTTGGCCCTAAATCTCCACAATTAAGTACGAATAAATGAAAGAAAATGGGAACATATTCTTATAGACAACGTCCACGAGATTCTATTGATATTTCAATATTTGGCTACCTGTTAGACCAGTTAGCATCTAAACTCTTCGCGAGGTTGTTGGTACAAACTCCTCAGCTTTCATCCTGACTTCCGACCAGTATGAGCAGAATTAATTACAGTTCCAGTTTTATCTAAATGACTGTCTTTTTAATTTTATTAAAAACGGTTCGTTATGACTATAACATTCATTTTCTACATTGAGTTCACTGCAATTTCCTATTCCTAATACATAAATCATTATATCATAATTATAAGCAATTAATAATAATTAGTAAAATATTAATTTAGAAGAGCAGTTGTGCATTTTTATGTTGTAATAACAGTAACTGTTAGAAGATTAATCATTAGTCTTACTTTTCTTTATAATTTGTTGCATAATAAAGTTGATTCTCTGGCACTGTTAGAACTATTTCACTTTTATGTAACGCGTGCTTCTTCGAGAATTTTTTTTATAATAGTACTGTTTTCTACTGCCCCACAGTACGCACTAATCTATTTAGTAGATCTTCAGTGGGTGGCGGAAAAAATATCCCAGGAAACAAATCCACGAAAGAATTTACCCAGAAAAAAATACCTCAGGAAAAAATATCCCGTAGTAAAAATATCCTAAAGGAAGAAAAATAATAAAACATACTCCAACCCAAATAAAATAGGATTTTGAAAGAAGCGCTATTCAGGCAGTGAAAGCAGTATTTGGAGAAGAAGATCGTATCTGACTGTTTATATCACTTATGCCAGAGCACCCATAGAAAAATTGAGAACTGTCCGCCTTGAGCAACGATATAGAGAGGGGGAAGTTTTAAAAATATTCTGTCGAATTATGGATGGTTTGGTCTTCTTACTACTCAAAGATATGCATACAGCATGGAATACCTAAAGGCAAATGTTCCTGCTGGAGCTTAAGAGCTTCTGAACTATTTTGATAGCGCATACGTTTCTGTCACTTACGGAAGGATTGAAAATGACAATGACGTTATACGTGTTCACAACATTTCTGCAATGTTTCCATCTGAAACGAAATATTCATCTAACGATATTAAAAGACGAGGAGCGTACCAATAACCCGACGTTGGAATAATCGTTGTTCTAATTTGGTGGGTCAGAAGGACCCCACAGTTTGGTTATTAATCAATAAAATGAGACAGGAACTTGCATCCGCCAGGACGAAGATGCAGCAATAACAAATTGGCAGGCTGTCTACAAAGAAGAAAAAAAGAGCACTACAGATCCTGTTAAAGGGCCTCTTTGATGATTATGTTACGGGACTTTTCTAAATGTTTAGGCATATAGATATACAGTGTGTCCACTATTGAGTGCATATAAGGTGTAAATGACAATTTTTTTAGAGTTGGATCTTCATGTTCTGAGGAAAGACATAGGTAAGTCATAATATAAGATCTGTCGAAATTTACGAACCTTATAGTAATGTAGTTATAAATATAAAATGTTTTTGGTGATTAAAAAGAGTTTGTTTTGTTTACAGAGCAAATAGTTTTGAGGGGTTTTCGTTTTTTCTTCCTATATTATACTGTGGTATACTGGGTTTTAGGGGTTAACCCCCCCCCAGACCTAGTTAGATCTAAAAAATGTTAATCTTATCTTGGTAAAAATAATTCATCTTGGCAACAGCGTTACCCAATTGATCTATAATATATTTTCGTTTTTTAATATTCTTCTTAATTTTTTTGATAACCCCCCCTAATACAGAATTCTGGTTGCGCCACTGGCTCTGAGGTGATTTGAAAGAATTAATTTATGTTATGAGTTATGAAGGATTCTTTATTTTTGTAAAATGAATTAATGTTAGATGATGAATTGATGACTAATTAAAAATTGTAAGATTTTAAAATGAAATATAAATAGTTATTTTATATACAAGACGATAAAATTATATTTTATCGACAAGCGGAAGTGTTAATTAATTTTCGCGAGTCGATATTTAAATTTTATCGTCGTGTATAAAATTCTATTTTTTTCTATAGCAGATGTTAAAAAAATAAGAAAAAATTGTAAAAAAAAACAATTTAAAATTAGATTATATTAAACCCGAAAATCTCAGTAGCAAAGGTTTCCATTCGGTTTCCATGGAGTTTCCAGAAAATTAAAGTACTTTATCTATCCTTGCGGTTAAAGCGTTACTTTATCTACCCTTGCGGTTAAAGTAATACTTGATCAACTATTTTTAGTCGAACAAAGCACACTTTAACATCTGCTATAGAAAAAAAAATTAAAGTATTATTAGAAAAATATAAGAATTTATTTAATTTAGAAATGATTTCAGAAGACTAGCAGTAAAAACTACCTTTCGAGTACTATACACGAAATTATTAAAATATTTTTTTAAAACCTCTTTTGTTCAACATGCACAGAACAAAATAATATTATAATATATAACTTTCTTAAGAAATTTTCGCCCCGCAAAAGATTTGAACCCACAACCATCCATTCCAAGTTATAATTGCAGACTCATTAGTAAATCAAGATTGAATGAATGACAGCATCAGAAACGTAAAGGAACTTGTAATTAATTAATTAATTTCATTATTAAGTATTAGTTAAAGGGTAGGTACATTTCATTCATATACGGAAATGCTCCATATATAGCACTAAACATTTCAGATAACACTAATTAACATAATGTTGAGAAAGTTTAAACAGGTGAAGAGCCACGTGCAGAAGTGGAAGTGCAGTGTTAACTTTTCCTCTGTGATGGCCACTTCTTGGCGAGAGGTGCTCCAGATTGCCGCAGTTCTTGCATTGGATATTATTGCTTTCCTTCCTGGTAAGTGAATAATATAGCGATTAGAAGTGTACTAGTACTATGTAAACAGTACCGAAAGGGGATAAATTTCTGTGTATTGTTTACATTGATAATATACAAATCCATAAAGTGAACTCAACAGAATAGGGTGGACTGTTGTTTACCCGAAGGGTCAACAATGTACTGAATTTTGCAAGTTCAATTTCCTTCTACATCAATACGAAATACAAGGTTTATTGTTATACAGTCTGTATTTCCGGATCTGATTGTATTTCTCCCAGCTTGCAGGAAATAAATATCACAATAAAAAAATCGTATATTAAAATCAAACATTTTAAGAAATCGAAAAAGAAAAAAACTTAAATCATATTTTATTATTTGATATATTTTATAAAACTTAGAGCGTGAATCAAAAAAATGCGTAATTGTCAAATATAGCAGCGTTTCGCTAAAACCCACCCTAAAAATGAATTTATGATTCTTTAAAAAAGTTTAGTTTCAGACAAAGTCTTATGTTTCACTTTTAAATATCAAAATATTCATTATAGTGATCGTATTAACTCTTATATTATGTAGAACTGTGTAAGGGCATAATTTTATTGAATAGAAAATGTTAAAATAATGAAAATATCGATATTTCAATTTGATTGCACAAAAACTGCAGGACTTGAAACAAAACAATTCACTTCATTTTATTGTTGGACACGAAACATATTTTCTAATGTATTACAATTCATAATCAAGTCATAAATCATTTTTCAAAGAAAACAGATAAAAGCAAAAAGTTATTCCAATTTTTAGTTTTTTAAAAAATTCTCATGGACATAATGATAACTATAATAAAAAGTACATAATCAAAATAAAATGTAGCATATACTACATATAATACTTTTATAATGATCCACAAGAATACTTTTTCCTGTAATAGTATTATTACTGTAAATGTAGTCGCTTTCAGACATAATACCATTGAGTCTGGAAAAGCGAGCTACTTTCCAGAAATAACTCAAGCTCATTACAGCACGATAAGCTTTTATCAAAGCGCAAATTACTGTGAAGTTTACGAGAAAATATATGTAATATATTATAGGTACTAAAAATGTAAACTGCTTTTGATATAGTTGACAGGACAAATTTGTAATTTGTGTTAATGTGAAGTGATGAGAAACTCGACTAGTATTTAATTAAGGAAAATAAGAGAAATACGAGGACCAATTTAGAACGTGAAAATTTAACTACGTAAGAGTAATTCAGGATGTAGCTACTGCTGAATAAATTATTATTTAAATGAAGGATACAATCACAAACGTTAAAATATACAGTCAATATCCTTCAATTTCCGCGCGATGATGCTGCTATGCTTTTATCACCCGATTCTTCAAGCTCAATTAGTAGTAAATTCTATAAAATTTTTAAATCATATGTATATTGACGTTTTTTTTTACCCCATGTATTATGCAAACAGATCACTTATTATATTGAGTACAGATGACAGACTAACGCTTGTATAACTTACACTTCTAAAATTTCGAGTAACACAAAAGTCTGTCCCATGCTGGTATCTATCGCAGAACACTTAGCCGTTTGATTTTCTCAGTCTTGGATGGCTTTCTCTGCATACTATGAAGCCATATCGTTCCATGTACTGCTGTTATTGCTTGATTCACTGCTCGATGAAGACACTGATGGTTTAGGCACCTTATCTTTGGGACCCCATACTCTTATAGTATAATCGTCTGATACAGAAACCAACATATGGGAATGCACTGGATTCCATGCCACACAATTAACAGTCCGAGTGTGACCTGGTAATGTTGCGCAGAAAATAGTAATTCCTATTACATGTCTGTCCTTGTCAATCTTCTTTGTGCCAATTTCAAAGCGATATGCTCTTTCCATAAAGGAGCAGTGTATGTTCGAAGGGTAAATCAGACGAGTAAGGCGATGGTGTAGCTAAACTTACTTTAATTTGTGAACCGCTTGAGATTAGGGTTTCACCTTTTTATCGTCCCATATTTGTTAGATAATGAAACCAAATAGATCTGCTCATCATTTTAATTGACGTCCAGAGATACAGTTTTCCGACAGGGCACCATTTCTACATTCATACCTGATTGCACATTACATTGGATTTTTTTCTAAAACTTCCCTTTGATCCAAAATTTGATAGCAAATACTAACTGCCTCGGGAAACAGCGATAAAGAAATAGGTACCTACTGTGAGTAAAATTAAACACCTGTGGCGGTTAAGAATAATACAAAACTATGATTTTAATTGGTTGATTACTGGTTCCTCGCAAGTCTGTATTCTTGGTTATATTTTTAATCGAAAATAATTTAAGAAATTTATGAGTTTGAGATACTGCAAAATAATTTGCAAAATTAATTTGGGAGATGATACTGTAACATAAAAAGGAGCTTTCAAGACGTGTACTTTACTACTCGTACAGTTACGTGAACGCAATAACTCATTTTACGTTAAAGCACTAATAGTTAAAGTTTATAGTATGTTTATCGTTGCAAAAAATCAATTACCGATAAAACAGGGAAAAATACTCAAGTTGCATACAATTATTTTTCTTTCTTCTACTTAATATACTTCTACGAAAATAGCAATTTTAAAAATAACAAGCCTAAATCAAACCCGTTGAAACTTTACTTGAGCAAAAAATAAACAAACATTAATTAATTAACGTAAACACAGACAAAACAAAAAATGAGATAATACATCCTGTGCGGCTTTAGTTTATAAAGGAAAGCCGGATTTTAATTAAATTCACTTTCACATAAACCTCTGTATTAATATACTACCTAACACAGTAATTTTTTTTTTTACAAAACTTACAATCTAGATCATTTATGTCTCTATCAAATAAAACGCCCTGATATGGAATGAAAGTTTTTATTCAATAGATTTGTGAGAGTTCTGCAAGATACGTATCGTCTAAAAATTGTTTCATGTCACACTTCAACTGTAAAATACAATATGTCGTGTAAACTAGTTTAGACGTTCCTTAAAATAAACGATTCAGTAAATTTTGAAAGTTTCGTTATTTGATAACAATTTAAATTTTCCACTAAAGGCGGAAATTGGTTTATCGCAAAGTTAAGGAGGAAACACCTCGATTAACATACATAATTTTCCTTATACGTTCCAAAATTGACAATAAACGCCTAATTTTCCACTTTTTGGGAGATCTTTTCTAATATTTTGAAACATACTTCGTTACATCCAAGAATAATTTTGCAATTAAAGATAATATACAGTGAGCACCAAAAGTATGGAACATACCAAATAAAACCGAAATAAGTATTTTTTTCTAAAAATCCCGAAACACGTCAATTTTCTTTTTTAAAAATACACATTGGAATGTCAAAATAATTTTCCGGCCTTCATTTGTTTGTAAGTGATGACGTCATCTGTATTTTTTTAAATATAAACCCCCATTTTTTTTCGCGTTTTTTGATACATCTTTCAATTGCTTAAATGACGGTATAAAAATGTTGATGCCTTACATTAGAAAATTTTCGAGAAATAAATTATTTAATGATTAATAAAAACATTCTTAACAATCTGAATATTTGACAACTTGTGGGCATTTGTTTAGATTATGTGCATTTGTTTCTTGTAGCCTTTGATTCTCTTTTATCAATACTAATACCATTAAACTTCATGTTTCACATTTGTTAAGATTAAGATTTCTCGAAAATTTTCTTATGTAAGGTATAAACATTTTTATACTGTCATTTAAGCAATTGAAAGATGTATCAAAAACGCGTAAAATAAATGAAGGTTGACATTTTAAAAAAAAAATAAGACGTCATCACTTACAAACAAATGAAGGCCGGAAAATTATTTTGACATTCCAACGTGTATTTTTAAAAAAGAAAATTGACGTGTTTCGGGATTTTTAGAAAAAAACATTTATTTCGGTTTTATTTGGTATGTTCCATACTTTTGGTGCTCACTTCATAGGTACTATTTTGAAACTTGGATTTTTTTCTAAGTTACGGGTACCTACTTATTCACGTTTATCTCTCTACGGACCCTGGGATATTCAATTCTTTTTCCTCTACTCCTATTTATTGTTGGAGTCACAACGACATAATTTCACTGAGGCTGACAAGCAGCTTAGGGCTAATATTATATTATTTCAGTGCAAAGTAACGATGATCAACAAGAACATTTCACGTTAGAGAAACCCTTTGGTAAAAAATTAGTTAATTAGCTGGTATGTTTTTAAACCAAATTTTGTTCTTCGCATACAAATCTGATATTATAAACAGAAAGTTTATCAAAACAAAAACATTTATGAAATGTTGTGGAAAAATAACAATAACAAGTTTGCGCTGAAGCTCAGAGTTCATGAAATTTCTACTTTAGAATTAGACGCGCCGCGCCATGTGGTAAATTTTGTTAATATATTCTTCGTAAAGAACAGATAAATGGATAATTCAATAAAAGCGTTTTTTTTTAATCGTCGAGAATAATTCTACAGTAGCTATGACATATGTGTCATTATAATGATACAGCTGTGTTCTGGACTCATTCAAAATTAGTGTTCCTACACATTGCAGGCATTCAAATCTCCAAATCAGAATATTTTATTTCCAATGGTGGTCCAATTGTTTAATTAAATGTCATATGTTTCATATGTGTATGTCATTAAACCATTAATATTAAGTTAGATATTAAGGCAAAAAATTATTTAACGATTTCAATGATAGATTAGGAGACAAGTCGAAAAATAGAACGTAACTTCTAAATGAAAGAAGATAAACAGAAAAGTATATAAACAATTATTTAGGTATACATCTTTCGGCAGCAAATACTCCCAGAAAGTTTGTCGGTCGAATTCGTATAAGTACACCCTTTATAGTGTGCTGATCTGGTTGATGTTAAAAAAATTGAAGAAATTAATTAAACTGTAGCTTGTCCGTTAGAGCAACTCTCCTTAGGTTAGTATTTGAATAATAACATTTTCTAAGAAAAGACGGTGAAATTTCTCCGAAAAATCAATGATAAGACATTTAAGTTTCAACATTCTGTTGTCGAAAATGGATTACATCTGTCAGCTGTTGTACAATCTGAATAAAATATTTCCTAATATGAGTAAGAACCAGAAAGCAGCAGAAAATTTTAACAAGAAAACAACAACCACTACCACCAGTTTGCATTTTATCATCTCAATATCGTGCATCAAGCACTTACATGATGATAAAACAGACACCCACAACGGCCACGACGAGACCAAGTAGGACTAAAGTGGATTTTCAATCCACTGGATAGATATAGCCTGAATTAAGTAATTTGCGCGTAAGGAACTGTTAATTTATTGTGCAATTCCGCAGGTTACCATAATGCTGCATATGCAGTAATTATCCCCCCTAGAACAATGTAGGTGTTTATTAATCTGACTTCGATGTTACTAGCTCTCATATATCTACCGGAACCGCATTTTGCTACGAAAATCGATAAATAAAATATTACATCTTTTGAATTAATTGTGTACACTTTAAATGACATGAAGATAGAAAACCTTTATAACAAAGTGACTTGTAATACACTTTATCTACTTTCATACAGTAACAGTCAACATTACAAAACATTTCATACAATACCTTATTACGATACTAGTGTCGTTATAGATTTCATTACGACATTATTAATTGTCATAACGAATTTCCGATAACGTCAAATAAGCTTTGAAAATAAAGATACTTCACAAACGAACACCTTTTTGGTCTAAACAGAATCAGCTAATTTTTCTTTGAAGAAATATAAAAAAAGTAATAAAAATATTTAATATTCTGTTTTATGAGTAGATAAAACGTTGTACAATATAATTCTTATCCTAACTCTCATATAACGATATTCGAAGTTTCCAAACACGTATCGTAATATGGCATGTTAAGATTCTCATATCGTAAATATCTATTACAGATTTAAATAACCCTCATATAATCCCTGTAGAGATTCCAGTCATAACTTCTTTCGTTGCTACTTGCAACCTTTCAGGCATCATACTAAACACTTTTCACGTAGGCCGCTATTTAAATATTTCACAAAAATTTACTACATTTCAGTTGGAATAAGTGCTTCCAAAATATATAACACAGGACTTGTGCTAGGTTTTAAATATTTAGATGACCCTCTTAATTCAGGTTTTTACACAAATCCGCACTGCCAGACTAAGTATCTGACTTATTATGCAAACATGTTTTTCACATTTCTTGTATTTTATATCTTTCCTTAATTTCTTAAAGCAGCTGAATATTTTATAAAAATATTTATATCGTGTTATTATAGTTGAGTTCGACGGTTCCTATGTGTTATTTATTTCAAAATATTTGAAATTTGATTTTATCAAATTGTAATAATTGTATACAGAATATCTTAATCTGAGATCTCGAAATCACAAAGAGATAACCTTGATTGCATGCTGAAAATCCACAGATTTGTGAGACTACTAACCTTAGTTTTGGTATTGTTTGTTTTCTTATTTTTGGTTGGAAACTTTCAAGTTCTGTGTTAATTGAGCATAGGATACTATGACCCAAATTTAGATACGTTATTTAAGGAACACTCACACAAAACTTACCTTTAAATCAAACTCATCCTTTAATTCGGTATTCATAAACACGAGTCGGTCATTTGTGCCTTAACTACTTTTTGAATAACATTCGAACGGAGTGGGTGCCGGGGCACTAGGGCATAGAAGGGAACGAAAAGAGAGACTCACAAGCTAGGAGAGGAACCGACCTAACAATGAACGGTCCAGAGCCCACTTGCGACATCGCTTATAGCAGCGCAAAGGGCTGTATGAAAGACCAACTTAGTGAGGCACACTGCAACTACTGGAGGGTAGTGTGTGGATTGAGACAGCCAAAACTGTTTATTCGAGATCTATCCAGGGCTTACACAAAGAAAATCCTGAAACTCGAGAGGAGGAACATAAAACTACTAACTAGCCTTCTTACAGGACATTGCAAGATGAAAAAGCGCCTCAGCACAATGGGGATACCTACTAAATGATCCAACATGCAGAGCGTGTAACATGGAAGATAAAACTCCATTATATATATTTTGCCAATATGCAGCATTGGCGGAAAAAAGACAGGAGGTTTGGAGTTCCTTTTCTGAAAACACACGAACTCCAGGTCATCTCCCCCAAGGACATCCTGAACTTTATTAAAGAAACCGCGCTACTTGAAGGAAAATAATTTCATATTGCGCAATAGGTAAATTCTGACCGTGGTACTGTGGGCTTAACGACCATACGCACGGTGAAAAAAAACATTTGTATAAAACTTAAGGAAGATTAGGAGGTTCCTTAAACGTCGCTACAAATTTTGTGCCGTTGCTAAGCACGTGCTATGTTATTTGTGGTTGCTATGACGACGCTTGAATATGGAAAATGTGTGAGAGTGTAACTTATTCTCAAAATGAGTAAAAAGGATGAGTGTAAAACTTGATGTAGAATAAGGACTATTAGTTTCGTCTCTGAATTCGACCCTAAATCTATACCTATCTCTATATCTTCTTCTTCTTCTTCGTTGGTGTTCTGAACAATACTTATAGTCTGTTTTCCGTTGAATCTTCTTTCCCCTGAAACCTGCAATACTTAGTATCTAGATGAGCTTGTACTTTTTGCTTCTCATAAGATATATGAGCATATCTAATTAATTATAAAATTTATGTTTCAAATCCGTTCAAAATATTTAGATCAGTTACAAAATCATATAACTGAACCTAGCAGTGAAGCAACACCTGAAATGCTTGCTTAAGTACGAATGATCACCTGGATTATTAATTATGCCCAGTTTGAGAATTATATAAACACTGAAATCAAGTTTCTAATGAAGTTAATAATTTTATATTTTCTATAGGTAACCTATAGAAAATATAAAATTATTATATAGGTAGGTATAATATGTTAATAAGTAGTATTATACCGCTTTAAATTAACGCTCGACTATTCGCTATTGTTTTTTTTACTTAGAAAACTCGTATAGGTACTAAGACGTCTGCATCTTTCCCGTTTTTTAATTGTATTTCTTTTTTTCAACGTTACATTTTTACTAACAATTAGAATTAACTCTTATTATTTTCGATGGGACTTGCTTACAAAATTAAAACGTTATAATATAATGTAACTATTAATTTGTCACCATAATTTGAACCTGCTTTATACAGTTTGGTATTCGTGTCAAGCTAACAAAACCATTCTACACAGATGTCTTAGAAATTATAGACATATCAAGGTCAGTTTCATTTAATTGTAAAATAGGGAACGGAAGAATCGGTTCATATAACCTTCTAACTACATTCTCCTTACAGAATTAAGTTTTTACCCACCCGATGTTCTCATTTTACAGGGCGTTGTAAAGCATTCTACTTTTATCACATAAAATGTTTTATAATTGATAAACATCTATAAATTCTTATATTTTGGAATATGAATGTAGGTATTCTTACTATAAACTTTCTATATTAATTATTATCAGATATGACAGTTACAACATTTTTGTATCGACATTTAAGTTGTCTACAAAAAAACGTTTGAAAAATGTAGATCATGTCATGCCGTAAGGTAACACGATCTGATTATAAACCGGCGTGTTATACAGGGTTTTTAAAATAAACATGTAAAACAAATAAGGTACCTAAGGTAGAAGCGGCTGGTGCCTAAGGGCGCAGGGACACGTGCCCGCAGTAAAAAAATGTAAATTTCACTTTTTTTCTAAATCATAGTACTCTAATATAGGTTTTAATTAAATTTTAAAATATCCTCCATCCAATGTATAGCAGTAGCAATTTACATCTTCGAAATAGTATACTTCCATGTCGTCATAACGCGGTATAGCATGAAACGGGCATAACTTTGTTGTGACCCTTACGACGTGTTCAATGTGTATAGCGCATGTCAAATTTACAAGGAGTTTTAACTAAGAAACTGGGCACGCTTCCCGGCAGATTGTGCGCCAGCGTACCACGTGCTATTAAAGCCCTTCGCCAGGTGGATTTCAACCAAATTGCTGTAGCCACATTTATTCCTATAACTTATACAGAACTATAAAAGTGAACGTTTTTCGAATGGTTTTTTTTAATTATTTAATTCCACCAGCAGAGTCAACTCTTCCCGACTTCCGTCTTCTTGATGTTGACAATTATATCGCCTGGTTATTACAAACTTTAATTTTTCATTAATTTTGACATTTTCAGATAAAGTATCCATTGCCCTAAAATTTTCCACTGCTTTCTATTAGCTTATCTAGTGTTGGATACAAATTGGTAGCATATTATTCTGGAGTTACATTTTGATGAAGCAATACATTTAGAACAACGTCCTAGATATTATTTGTGCTTCTCAGATGATACAGTCTACCTATACATGTCATCACGAAATATACTGGAAAATTATTCAATATAGCCAATTCTGATTCATATACCTATAACATGTCTCGCATTTCCTTTTTGTTTCATCGCTACATACCAAGTTCTATCTATAACGTGAAATATTACCACCTACTATATCTATTTTATTGCAACAATTTGACAAAAAATATATATTATCTTTGTGTACATAAAGTTAGAAACCTTCAAGTTCAAAAAACCTTTGGATAGCGGTTGTTGTGGAATTGTGCATTGCTAGATATTTATGATGGATTAAAATATTAAAAAGGTAATAAAAGCAAATTTTCATATACAATGTCCCAAGGAACGGGCATACACCCGAAAAAAAATTTGAGCTATCATACAAGTGTTCGTTGCAACGAAAATTCTCACACACAGCGCGCTTGCAGTTTTCAAAAAACGAAGAATACTCGCCTGTAACAGCTAGGGATAATTTAAAAGGATATGTCCGACTGACGGGCATTTGTTGAGATAATCGACATGTTTGAATGAATTAAGATTAAAATTAAAACAAACACAAATAGGTAGCAATAGAGACAGATTCTACTCATCAGTATTTTGTATGGAGGAACAAGGCGAGGGTTATTTATTGTCTGAAAACTTCTGTTTTCTTAAATTGGAAATTATGCGATTATAAGGATCGTATAATCGATGTCGCCATGGTTACTTGACTTATAATACTTTTTATGTATTAAGATCATAAAAAGGCTTCTTTTGTACACGCTCTCCAAAGTGGTTCCTTTGGAAACTGTTTGTAATCCGCAAAATGCCACTTTAGGGGACTAGTCCCTTAAAGGTAACTTAGCAACACTTTAGAGGACTGAATTTGTTTACTAAAAACATTGTACAACAGAAAACAGCTAGTGCTGCAAAAAAATACAAAAAATATATAAATTAACACAAAATAATCTACTTTGAAATATGAAAATGGAAATGACAGTTTTTGGTATATTTAAAAATGTCACCAGAATGCAGATAAGTCAATATCACATCTTCATTCAAGACCGTCAAACGATTTTTCTGCTTCCAATCATTAAATATTTCGTACTCCTTCTCGTATTGCTGCTTAGACTTGAGTGGCAGCAAATCTAGTACAATATTTCTAGCTTTTTCGGTAATTTCGACCGGAACATCAACCATTTTTTTAGAATTTGTTAGATTTGTTATTTTTTCATTTAAAAAAAAACTTGTTAAACAAACTGGTTACCATGGTTGTCACGATCACAGGCTACCGAATACTAGATTTTCTATGAATGTCACAAGCATTAGCAGATGTAGAATTATTCTAGATGGTACCTGGATGGTACTAATTTTCAATTTGGAGAGCTTATACAAAAAGATATTGTATGAAACACGTACGCAAAACGTTTTAGCGGACTCATCTGAACTCATCTGGATTCGTCCGCTAAAACTGTGTTTTGCGTACTTGTAACATAAATAACTATTATGGCGTAAGACGCAATTTTGAGCCCGAGGAGGTAGCCGAGGGCTAAGAACACGTGGAAGGCACGTCGAAAGTTACACCCGTGGTCATACACAACTTTGTGCACGGATTCTTTAATTTTAAAATATTTCTAAAACTGAAAACATTTATAAAATAAATTGAATTTTCCACCCTCATCTAGCGTTGCTTTGATCAAATTTGAGATTTGAAGCGTAACTATGGTAGCGGGTAAACAAGGGTAGCAATTATTGCCTAAAATCTCAATTTCATTTTGTGTTCCGTACAACTGCGTACAACTGTGCGGTCTTTGACAGGTGGAAAATGAACGAAGTTGATGAGGCTGCAAAAAAAACAAGAAACAGTAGTTCCCGAAAAATCTAAGGAGGTGTATGGAAAAACGTAGGTATAATGAATACCTTAAACGGTGTAACATAAGGAAGGACTTCATCGAAAACTGTTAGGTACCTACTGTGAAAAGCATCTTCTGGTTTATTTTCAATAAAAAGTACAATTTTTAATGAAAACTTTTTATTTTTCAAGTGTTCACACAGTTGCGATTAGGTATAATATCGTTGTTTGACGTCTCTTTACGGAACATGGGCAATAAAGAGGTCCATGGGCTATAAAAAGACGTTTATGACAAAGAAATTAGTGTATTTAAGATAAGTCCGTGTATAAACTTATGAATGAAATAATCGCGATGTGAATGTGAATCAGATTTCGTATAGGATCGTATTTAATACACTGTGAAATAAAAGAACAGCAAACATATCAATCTGTATTACTTTTAGTTCATACACCTTTGTTTCTCTTTATTCATTTCTCATTTCAAGCATGTCTAAAGTACCTACCTACTGTTCAAAACCATGTAGGTACTATCTAATAACAGTTTCGTGATGCAACTACTTAACTTTTGATTCGTGCAAAATATGGTATTATACATATCAGGCAACCCTTATCGCCTACTCTTTATTAAAAATATAACGCGGATTTTGTAGAATAAAATCTGTACTTCTCAAAAAAAAATTTACGTTAAGTGTCTGCGTACATTACACCAGATACAATTTGGTGAACAAAACTAGATGGGTGGTGTTCCGCCCACACCTAGTGTAATAAAGATAAACCATCAAAAAATCTAAATCAAAACGAACCACTTTTTAGAAAAAGTATAGTAAGGTTTTTGTTCTTTCTGAGATTAAGAGTTTACTCCAAAACGAAAAGAAGTAAAGTCGTTAACGGTTCTCAATTCTCTCGATAATAATTATGGAATACCCTCAAGAATGTAGTTAAGAATGCAACGGAGCAGAATATTCGACTTTTCTTTTGTTCCATGGAACTTGTACAAAGATTTAATATCATTCTATTAACTTTATAACAACCTGAAAAGCAAAAAGTTTCATTGCTGGTGGCAACGAAGTATTTCAGATTTAAATAGTGAAAGCATAAACAATGACTTCGCTTTTATTCTTTACGCTCATAAATAACTAACAGTCGCTTACATCAACAAATCAGAAATCTTTTAGAAAATGCATGCATATCTTCTCATATCATATATAAATTATTCCCATGAATATAAAATGTAGGAAATTACAATTCTTTGTGAAAAAAGCAAACCTTAAAATTCACCTGGGGGAACATTTATTTTATTAGATTTGCAAATATTACAAAAAATGAGGATCATTTCCTAAAGTTTTTGTGTAAGTATAAATCATATTATTTTTTTATATCTGTCCACAAGTAACTTTCAAACCCAATAAATTAATTAATTCGATTTCTAGATGCACTCTCTTACGTAGTAGTAGTGATAAATTGTATAAAAAAAAAAGATCTAACCTTTTTTTTCTGTATAAGTAATACCTACTACCTTAATTAATCTAATAAAAGCAAAAAATCAGACATTCCTACAGAAACTGTTCCAGTTAAGCATCTCACAAATAATAACAGGTTACCTGACACGTACGACGTTTGAATTGCTTAAGTTCCAATTTACAACATGTAAAATTAGATTGTTAATATTTATTAAAGTGCTTTTCTTGTAATTAAAGTAAATGCTATAATATATTTAGTATTTCTTCTTAAATAAATATAAATTTTAAATCAAACTAATTAGTTTGAAGTCTTACAGTACTTTATAGCACGTAACTTTTATGAATAGACTTGGTTTCACTTCTGTCTTTACTTTTACGGTATAATTTATATTTAACTCTTCCTCCGAACTCAGCGGAGAGAAACTGTGACAATATAATAATATAATCGTATGCGTTATAATAGTCTTGTACAAATAAAATGGCAATTGTATGTTGACTTCTAGCGACCTGAATGTGTGTGTTCTAGAAACCTACAAAGTGTGTAATTGACCACCACACAGATATTACTTTTACAATAGTCTGACTACAAAATTTTACTATCCTTGGAATGTTTATTAATGATTTTATTTGAAGAATGCGAGTAACTTTTCTGTGTTACGTGTTACACGTTTTGCCTTTACAAAAAAAATTATATAATTTTAGAGAAGATTGATTTTGTAATAAGAAAGCCTTTCGAGGATTCCATTAGTATTCTGATTAGTACGGTCGGAAACAAGTTAAAAAATCTTAATAAACAGAGGTTCCAAAATCAACCGTTTCTGGTATAACAGCGATTTTCTGTACATGTGCTTGTGGGAAAAACAAGAATTTTGTTTGCTGAGCATAGTTGACTTTTGGTCACATTAAAGAGTCTGTTCAAAATGTCGTCCTTCTACATCTACACAGGATCGACATTCTTGTTCTAAGACAGCTTAAGTAATTTGAAGATACCCCTTACAATTGTTGAGTATTCAAAGTTTAGTTTACCTGTAAACAATCTTCAAGAATTGCGCCAACGAATAGAACCCTGTTACCAGATAATTCAAGCAACTCTCGCATGTTTTAAAAGGGTGAAGGCTTCCTTTGAACGAAGATATCAATCCTGTGTAGATATAGAAGGAAGACATTTTGAACAGACTCTTTAATGTGACCAATACTGTGATTCAAAGCCAACTCTGCGAATACGCACTATATGTGCAGAAAATCGCTGTTAGGTATATTGAAAACGATTGATTTTGACCGATGCTTATTAAGTTTTTTTAACTTGTTTTCGACCGTACTTACTACGTCCCCTATAAATCTTTAAACGTTACTTTAAGACACTCTGTGTAATGTCCATTCAAATATCGGTGGATGGTAAATAATTGCAGGAAAAACTTTGGGCAGTAATTATGATTAAAAGTCCCATCCGCATATGGCCTCGGATAGGCACAGAAATTATAAATTCGTTTTGCACGATAAGATGAAGAAACTATTCGTATGTTGTTCTCCAATAAAAAATACTCGCCAAGATTTGTGGTCAATTCCAGATTTACAATTATTTCCTGTAGTTCAACTCTCGATTTTGATAACACCGGCTGTATTTTCCGACGCTGCCTGTAGATACTTAACAGAAGGAAGGATTAAGAGAGCACAGTTGTCCCAGTTTAAAGTTAAGCCCTCGCGCAGTTGTCTCCCTTGCTAATGAAGGGGACATTAGTTCGCGCAGTTGTCCATCGCCGATAGTATCAGCTGTTCAAATTATTTTTCTTTGAGTATTTCCGTTACTAATCTACACGTCTTAAATGCATACAAGTAACAGTAAATATAATTTATTAATTAACGACAGTATGGCGTTAAACTTTCAAATCCTGCAATAAATTCTTTGTACTTCCTACAGCAAATTATAAGCAGAAGTCTACAATATTTATGAGTAATTTATGCAATGTGGAAAAAAGTATGAAATAGATTCAGTATCGTCGAAAAAATTACTTTTTCGAAAAAAATACATAGTAACAGGTAATTTAAATGATGTTGCATATCTTAAAGCATTTTTATACTGCATCCCTTCTTCGATATGCTATTAAGCAGTAGCCTACCTAGTATATGTATTTTATATATTTGATTATTTAAAACTGAGCGTCTATTTCTAACGGACTAATGGGTGGAGTTATAAAATTAAATGCACGAAATGTATAATGTCCTCCATAGATCTTATAATAAATTATAAAATCTATAATATCCACCCAGTGTTACCTACTCTTGACCTACTACAGCAGTCAGTGGCTTGTGGTCCATGGAAGCGATGATAGCACCGCTTCCCAATTGCTTTCATCAGTCAAAACAATTTGATTCATAAATTTTATTTTGTTTCTGCAGTATAAAAACCGTAGTTTAACACTGTCGCAAAATCCAGTATCGGAGTGTCCACAGCCAATCGGCGATGCTTGAAAGCGACAGTTCCTACCGCTTTCGATTCGCATTACGCTGCCGTACTATTTTTGCAGTTGATTTGCCTTATTTTAGTTTGCCAGGAAGCGCCATATTTTCATGTTTATATCGTGCATTTTTGTAGTTTTGTTATCAATTATCGCTTGTGAAGCAACAAATAGTATACAGCATCCTCCTCGCTTTCGAAAAATAGGTACCTAATCTAACTCTAACTGTACTTGCGCTGTGTGGAAAATATTAGAAAAATAATTTTCTCAGTGCAGTTTTCAAGAAAACTATGCTTACAGTTTATTCCTTCTGAGAATCTCTAAAATTTTCTACAAAAAAAAACAAAAAATATTCTATTTAACCTAATTGCAGAAATGGCTGGAAGGTGTAAGTATGGTAGAATGGGCAATAAGAAATTATGTTGGCATGAGTTGACGTTCGCTAGATTCCAAGGGTCGAAGGGCAACATCTTGCCTCAGGGGAACCCTAGGTTGAACACCTTTGCTCTATAGGATTAGGTAAAATAAATGATTATCTTACATCAACAACAATTCAGTTTTATTCTTTGATTATTATATTTGCGTTTATTTCAGTATTTTACAAAGAGCGTATTAAGAAATTTTTCTACAAATTTACTCTTCAAATTTCAATAGATATATTGTAAACATTCATTAGTACTGAAGCTAGTTACATCTTAGACTACTCTTATTCTATTCAACATTCAATTCTTTGTAATATAATAAGCAAAGGTAAGATGTGCGTAAGAAACGTTCTGTTATTTAAACGCATTGCTTAAGGGCTTTAATCCTGAAAAAGTTTTCCCCTGAAGTTGAGAAAGCTGTATTCAAAAGTTTTGCTTCCTTATAAATGGGGTATGCAAGATCCTCCAATATTCTCTAGCGGAAAAGTTCATTAAGTAAAACCCAGTTCACAAGTTTTTTTGTTTTGGGTGAAATGCTGTGATCAAAATCATAAAAGTTTTTTAAACAGTCTTGTTCTGTTGTTGTATTTACAGTTTCTTGTTCTGATCCCCGCACCTTAGTAACACTTGTAAAAAATATTCTTATTCTCGATTCGATCAATACGACACGAAAGTATTTACAATCAGCAATTATTAACTAAACATTTGGGGAAGGGTGATTAGTTAAAAGCTCTGATAATATGTACCTAGCAGCTTAAACTCCATGCCAAGTATCTATCATTTCTTACAAAAATAAAATAAAGTCACTTTATATAATGACCTTTATGCTGTTACATTAAATGGCATAGTGGATGAATTTTTCCATTCATTAACAATTACTAAAGAATAAAACACAAAATAAAATTACAAGTGTCCAAAGTACTTGTCTTCGCTGTTGGTGTTAACATTTTGGAGCCTATGTTGAATTTTGAATAATTAATCACCTCTTACAGTTATGACCGTACCCTTTAGAATACCCTGTATAAACAGGTTAATCCTCTTACTAGGTAATAAATCCATAGAAGCACAACACTATGAAACTATGATAAATTTGAATTTCAATGTTTTCTTAATCTTGGGAAATATCTTTCACAAATTTACGGTAAATATTCTGTTTCTGTGCGAGATATATCGTACTAAAAATAAATAAAATATTTTTGGGGTATAGGCTCCATTTTTTCAATGTTTTGTTTTATGTAGAAATTCCAATTCAAGTTGTTCTTCCAGATTTGCTTTAAGTTTCATTTTACATCCGAATTTCTTTTTATTTCTGATGTTCAAGCTACATATCTTATTAGAGATATTTCACAATTTATTATACCTCGAATGTGCAAAATGACAATACATTATTTATGTCGCACTCACTTGGTGAAATGATCGAGATCATGAACTGGACATTCATGAAAAAAAAAATAATTTAGAAAATTCAAAACCGGTCACAACTGCGCTCATCCAAAAAATTGTAACTTTTTAAAAAATTATTACAAAAGAACCGCCCACACAATTTTGTTTAAATTTTCTACACTTATGCAGCTTGGTATTAGATACACTTTCGTTTTGTGATAAATGCTAGAAATTCACTGTGGCGCCCTCTACGAGGTTTAAAAATCGTAAATTGATGGTTCCACAGCTTTTTTATTAGTCAAAATATGAAAAAACTTTAAATATAAAAGTTGTTCAGTATGTAGCTGTGCATTCACCTAAATGTATATCACGTATACAGGGTGTTTACTTTTCACAGTACAATAAGCAACTTTGTTATTTTAAATGAAACACCTTATATATTATTATATAATTGAATGCAAAATTTAATTGTCTATCACATAGTATAAGGTATACATATAGCTAAAATGTACGGTTGATGAGAATGTCGGGAATTTCAATTGCGTTTTGAAAATTTTTAGATTTAAGGCTAGACTCTGGCAAAAACGAATCGTCGTTCGTCGGTCGGTAGCGATCAACCGGCTTGAAATTACAGCTGACCCAGTATAACCTTGCTAGTGGGGATATGCGAATACGCAAATCTATCCTTGGTCAGCTGTAATTTCAAACCGAACGGACAATCGCATGTACCGACCGACAACCCTTCTCTGTCAAAGTCCCGGCTTATTATTACTGAAGAGCGAGTGCCTCTCTATAGTCTAATTTTTCTCGCTACGATGTGATTTCCAGGGACTGCCTCGCGAACTATATTGTTGAATACCAAAAAAAATGTTTATTTTTAGTATGGGAAAGTTCAGGGAGGTCTTCACGTCCACTTTTTTGTAATACTATTAATGTTCTTGTAGGATCAAGGGGTGATAAGAAATTGTGGGTATCCAATTAGGCCAATCAGGTAATCGAATTAATTTCACAAGAATACAATGTAATGTTTGAATAGGACCTACAGCTTTGTTTAAATATAATTTAGTTTGATATAATACAAGTTGTTTTAGGTACGAATTCTCGGCAGGTGCGTTGCTTGGAAAACGGACGGTTCTATCGAGACCCGGATCGTCCGGCCCATAAAGTGTGGACCGGACACGAATGCTCTAAGTACTTCCTGTGCCTAGAAGGGGAAGTTTTCGAGTTCCGCTGTTCCACGGGTTTACTCTTTGACGTAAATCGTCAAATATGCGACTTTAAGCTAAACGTTGACAACTGCGACATTACAGCAGGTAAGATATTTTCTTTTCAACTATTACTTTACCAAAACTATACCACTTTCTAACCGCATGATAATTACATTTTATGCATGAGTCGTTTAGAAGATAGAGGTAAAGGGAATCCACCCGTAAAAGCCTTTGTGCATGTAATTATAATAACTTTGAGAAATTATGTGACACTTCCTACTAATTTCTAGAAATAAATAGAACTTAACTTAGAATTGCTATAGTTTTAGCCAAAGGAATATAATATAATTTGATTTATGTACATTTTCATGCATTATTATAAACACATTTAAACTTAGCAAAGAAAGCTCATTTGCAAAGGTTGGGATTTAAAAACTTCTATAAAAGAAAAAGATACAGAAATCGTTTCCAGAAAGAAGCAATGTAATAAGTTTTAAAGGCAATACATGTAGGTAGTAGAATGCATGAGTTTCTACTTTCTCTTATTGTTTCTTCAATACACAGTGAATGTTGATTAACTACAAAAATGTACAATCCACATTTATTATGTTTTGTTTTCTTTACACTCTTTAAATATTTTAATAAGTCATTGCGAATAATTGCGTTATTATTTTTATATATCAAATACAAATTAGTTACAAAGTATCTCTTAGACAAGGATACGTAACACAAAATATTATATGGGAGAGTGGCAACTCTCTTTATATACTTTCATACTGACAGTTTTTACCACAGTAGTGCTTTATTACTGCACTAGTGCGGTAAAGTGAATATTGTAATAGCTACTAAACCTAGTTAGGAATTTGTTTACTATTTTCGCCTCCTTATATTATTTTTTCATCATCATCATCAATATTGCACATACAGCTGACCGAAGTCTCTCCCAGGTATATTCTGCTATACCAGCCACTCAGAGCGACTCCCCGCAAGGGAGCGGGGCGTCGGCGTCGATCCAATAGCGTCGCAAGCAGCTTACCCCAAGCTTACCATAGGTATGCCATAAACGAAATTATAATATCATTCGTGTTTCAAGTTTCGATTTTAATTCTACAGTTAAATAACAAAGTTATACATTCTAAAGAAATAATAGCAAACTACATACATTGAAAGAATAAATTTTAATTGAATAAATCGCTTTAGTGATAAAAAACATTCTATAGTTGCTTCGTTAGGCATACGTTTTTTCTTTGACAAGCTTGATTTCTGCCTACATAAATTTATCAAGCGACAAAATATTCTTTTTTCGCCGTATCTTCATGAAAAGAAAACTTCGAAATAAATCCTCGTTCGCGTTTCTAAATTTTAAAATTCAAAACTACATACTATACAATAATAAAATAATTTAGTCGCTATCTAAATAATGTAAGGTACGCTTGGGAATTTCCTTGATATTGCTGGACGTGATGGCTCTCAGTAATAAAATAAATTATTTTGGTTAGTTTGCGGTATAAAAATTTAACGTCATAAATTATGAAATTGGAGTAATTATTTTTACATGAATTAAACAGAGTAAAGTTTTATGTGCCACACAACCTATTATATAATTTAAAAAAACTCCACAAAAACTACTAAATAGTTAATTATTTTCGTTAAATGATGTATTATAAAGCGTCTACACTGCTACAGGGTTAAAAGTAGAACGGGTGAGAGCTGTGATATCTAATAAGATCGTTGGTGGTCCTCTAACTTACGGAAAATAAAATGTTAAACTAGGTCTCAAAACTACCATGGAAAAAAAGGTTCTATTTGTACTCCAGAAGACGGTTCCTTATATAATACAAGTCGGCAACCTCACAGGACAAACAAATTGGAGGAAATTGCAAGTTGCTGCTTCAGTTCCACTCGAACTCCAGTCCCAGGCGAAGACACGAAGCACGAAAGATGAATCCTTGTATATAAACTGGAAATCCCAGAATACAATCAGACAGGAGAATATCGCAGGCTGTTGCTCGGTAAGGGTAACGTCTTCAAGAAAGAGCCTGAGGAAAGTTTGCGGACACAGAAAGTGTTCCACTCCTACGGCAGTACAAGACACCAAACACAAGCACGCAGGACGAATCTTTGCATAAAGTCTGGCAACCCCAGGATACAAACAGACTGAAGGAAATCACAAGCTGTTGCTCGGTATCTAAACATAAAATGACAAAAATAAGAAGAGATTATATCCGTATTCCAACTATAACGGCAAGCACGCAGTACAGAACTGGACATACCAGGAGCACAAACAGAACGAAAAACGCAAATAATTGTTGCTCGATAACGCCCTCAAGAAAAAGTCTAACGGTTCTCCATCTCTGAACACGGTGAGTCCAAAAAAGAGGTTCCTAAATCCGGAGAAATCCTGCCCGGAGCTTAGTACTAAACCAAAACAAATACACGTGCTAAGTCCTGACCGGGATAAAATAATTTTGAAAGGAAGACGGCTAAGCTGTAAACCGGAAAAATTCTAACTCGACTAAGGTAAAACCAACCAATTGTAAGAGAAAATTTAGCTCCTCTGGAGGTGGTTGTCGAATGTAGCTTTGGAACTTCAAGTTGGGAAGACTTCGAAAAGAAGTTACTGAAAGACACTAAACGTTCCGTTTTTATACACTACAGTTTCAAAATTTTGAAAACGGAGTCTGAAGCAACGCCGCGCCGGCACGTGCCTAAAAATGGGAAAATAAACCTTACCGCTCAGGGTCACGCGTAGCCTGATTGCACGGCTAAATAAAAATACAAAAATTATTCATTATTCCCGAACCTGTAAATTACCTACGGGCCCAGCAATAGATTTCATGATCAGAAATATTTCGCGGTAGGTGGATTGCGGGTGGAAGGCGAGAAAACGTCATTGGGAAGCTCTCTCATCTCTTACTAATTGCTAATCTCTGTCGCACATAAATGAGCGGTTTTTCCGTGGCGTTACTGGAAGGCCTAAATCGGCGATGAGCAAGGAAACTGAGGTAATCTAAGAATTTTATTAACCTTGTATAGCTCGAGCGTAGCGAGCGCTACGAACCATACGAGGGCTGACGCAGACACTTTGTGCCAGATATTAGGTAGGTATATACAGGGTGTCTCTAAAATATGGTGCCATAGCTTAACCACAGATTCCGGGGATCAAAATAAGACGATTTAACGCAACTTACCTCTATCCGAAATTGCTTCGTTAAAGCGCTATCAAACGCCAAAGATCTTCAAAAAATGTCTATATTTTTAAATAACAAAAGATTGTTTTTAGCGATTAGGATGAAATTTGGGATGTGATTCTTTACTGGAAAAAAGTGTTTTTTGACATCATTTCTTTGTTCAGGAGGGTCACGTAAGTGGTCAAAGGTTGATCATCCACAGTCAAAGAAGCTCATATCTTTTTAACAGTTAGGCCAATAGTTTTAAAAATTTTTTTACAAAGAGACATTTTTATTTCAAATATTTTTTGTCTCTTGTTTGATTTCGGTATCTGCCATAGTTTAGGCTGAAAAAAATATTTTGATTGGCTGCAGTGCATTTCTTAAAACAGATGTAGTAATCTAGTTGTCCCGTATGTTGAGAAATAAATCACGAAGAGACAATTTGATATAAAGTTTATTACTAGCAAGTATGTAAAGGGTGGCGCAAAATAATCCGAACCATTTCTGAATCAATGTTTCAGTTTATTTTGTACCACCGGTAAATTAATAGATTTGCAGCAAATGCTCAATGTGACCACCATTTTCCCGGATGTAAAAGTTGATTTTAGGCAAAAAATTGTCTCTTCGTCACTTATTTCTCAGCATACGGGACATCTAGATTACTACATCGTTTTAAGAAATGCACTGCAGCCAATCAAAATAATTTTTTCAGCCTAAACTATGGCAGATACCGAAATCAAACAAGAGACAAAAAATATTTGAAATTAGAATGTCTTCATGTAAAAAAAATTTTAAAACTATTGGCCGAACTGTTAAAAAGATATGAGCTTCTTTGACTGTGGATGATCAACCTTTGACCACTTACGTGACACTCCTGAACAAAAAAAGATGTCAAAAAACACCTTTTTCCAGTAAAGAATCACATCCCAAATCTCATCCTAATCGCTATAAACAATCTTTTGTTATTTAAAAATATAGAAATTTTTTGAAGATCTTTGGCGTTGAATAGCCCTTTAACGAAGCAATTTCGAATAGAGGTAAGTTGCGTTAAATCGTCTTATTTTGATCCCCGGAATCTGTGGTTAAGCTATGGCACCATATTTTAGAGACACCCTGTATATCGTGGGTATATACAAAATTTTATCCACAACCAGAAATATTTACCAGTAAACATAGTAAAGAAATAAATTAATAAAATAATATATAACTTGGACGGTAAAGCAACTTTACCGCCTGATGGTTAGAATGATGCACTATGTGCCCTGTTGCATATAAAACAGAAAGAAAAGAAATGTAGGCCAATTGAATTTTCCATTCCTGGTGGACCAAAGGAAAATTAGTACTTTCTGTACAGGAACTTATGGAAGACAAGTTCAATGGAAAACTTGCTGCGAGTAGACTATGAAAGTTACGCACAAAATGAATACGTTGTCAACTCAATAATTGTATTTTGGGATAGTATTACTTTTTGGTATCTACCTATGTACTGGTCCGATACCGATCCAATACTAACCCACGCGCTGATCAAGGAAGAATTTTTGGGGGGAGGCAATCTTAAAACTAAAACGTAGAACAGTGGGTAGGCAGAATGAGGCGGGAAGTGGTGAGTTTAACAGCGCCGCAGGCGACATTTTTTTCAAAAAAGGGGCGTGGCTTCGGAAACTACTTTTAAGAGAAGGCTGAATTTTTTTATGCAAGTTTTTAAGGAGGAAAAAATATCTTTCGTAAAACGAGTAGTACTACCTATTTAAAAAACGGACCATTATACACAAATTTTAATATAGTGGATTGACGTTTCGTGGGGGGCAATGCCGCCCCCCCCCCGAGAGGAATTCAACACTGCAAGGCACAAGCCTAAGGTTTGAGGTCAACCGGATTATCGAGTAACAAAACAAAGTATTTAAAATTGCTCAAAAAATAAACTCATCTCATTAAAAAAATAATTTTCAAACCTTCTGGGAGGGGGGCTACAGCCCCTATGCCCCCCCCCCCCCGTGGATCCGCGCCTGTCTAACCCACATGGGTAACCCAATTCCCATTAGATATCCCATTTTATCCCTTTTCGGCATTTTGTGGAGTGATTTATTATTATTATTATTATTATTATTATTATACAGTTTTGTAGTTTTATTATTTTAATTTTTTTTATTAAGGTTTAATTAGCAGAAGGTGATTTGTTTATTTTTCACCTTACCTTATTTTTATTCATGGATACAATTTTTTATATCAGTAATTTATGATTTTTCCATCAGTTTAGATGTTATATTCGTCGTAAAATACGTAAAAGTACCATTAAACAACAAAATTTATGCTCTTCAAATTTACTTATCCCCCTACAGCATAAAACCTTTTATTAGCACTGACCCAGTTCAAGTGAACGTAATCTAACACATACAGCAAAATAAGTTTCTAGGGTTTTCTGTATCTTCGTAATGACATTGCATGGAGGTCTTGTAAAGCAGTATGAGTCATAAGTTAGTTTTTCC
Organism: Hemicrepidius hirtus; assembly: GCA_963082805.1. Lineage (NCBI taxonomy): Eukaryota > Metazoa > Arthropoda > Insecta > Coleoptera > Elateridae > Hemicrepidius > Hemicrepidius hirtus. The sequence goes on from OY720161.1 coordinate 11,190,835, forward strand.
GATTACGGCACGCTCAGGATAAAGCTCAAGATAACGAAATCCCGTTGCTATCATTTGACCTATCACCGTAAAGTTTAGTCTAAAAGGCCAGTAAATCAGAATTCCCTTGCTACAAGTAGGAGTGTAGCTAACTACATCACGAGAGAAATTATTCTGCCTTTACGTGCGGAATAAATCAAGAATAGACGTCCAACCTAATTTCTTGATATTATCAGTGTTTTACTGCACATTGCTGGAGACTTTAATACAGCACTTAATCTTATAAAGACTGTATATTGGAATAACAAGGAAAAATTCTCGTAAATTTCTTATAAAGTAATAAAACAGGAATTTTCTAATTCTAAAATTACTTTCTCGCAGGTTTAATGTACCTAAATAATTCGTGTTATACGCCTGAACATCGAATGAGAAAAGCTTTAGCTGAAAACATTGTTATTCCCGTTTCTGCTAGTAAGAATTACAATGCAACGCCGATATAAGTATTTCATCGAAGCAATTCTCTTTACTATAATCACTAATCAGTATTTGTGTTTGTGGATTTTATTTTGGTACTAAACAATATGCAAACAATTTTTTTTAGAAAAAGAGATAAATTAGGAAGCGGCCACTCGTTATAGAATCAGCTTCCGGAAGAGAAACCGCCTAGTAATTTCTTTATACCCATTCCATTAAAAATAGTTATATCGTTACTACTTTACTTTAATACGAGTAGAATTAAATTAAATTCTACATTGATTGAAAATTTACAACTTAAGATAAAATTGGGGCAGTTCATTACCGTACATTGTAGACGAATTCAAAACGATTTCTCTGTACTCGCAATGTTCTATTTAAAGGGTTTGTTATTTACTTAAGTTAAAGCAAAGAGTGCATAATTTATGAAAAAAGAATTAGCTTTATGCTCTAATAAGCGATAGTCGTGTGGATTTTGGTAAAAGAAATACTCGTCCAAACCCTGTAGGTACACAACAAACTATTGATTGAAATAAACCACATAATTTGCAATGGGGATGGAAAGATAGTTAAAGTATGGGGTATTGGGGTGGAATGTCTTGTACATAATACTATGATCATATCCAGGCTGCTATTTCACTTTTTAAAAATATGTAGAATAAAAAACAATGGCTCTACCCTAAAATAATTATTGTAGGGCGTTATTCTATTTTTCTTTATCAACTGACAAAGAATGTTTTAAGAGCGGCTTAGCAAGTTGTATTATACTTTCATCCATGTACAATATTGACCTTTGATGACAAGGATGGCAAGCGTTTCCAGTTTAAAAATGTTCAAAATTATTGCCACCACCGTTTTGACAAAAACAAATATGTTGCCCGCATTTTACCAAGAGATTCAAATTCTTTAATAATCGTATTTTGTCCCATGGACCATCTCCTCTAAATATCCCTAGAAGATATTATAATCTAATGGGAGATGTCTGGTGAACAGATAGTTGGGTACTTACTGACAGGTTAAGATCAAGAATAATGACAACAGAAACTAAGTTCCTTAGGAGCTGGATGTGCAAGAAAGGATAGAATAAGAAACAGTACGGTTAGAAAGATATTGGAAGTAGACCCAGCAGGTTTGGACATAGGTGTACAGGGTGTAGAATTGGATTACGCACCATGGGGATTGGGGATTTTAATGCAAAAATCTTTATGTTCATTCATTTTCGCTCCTAAGTAAGTATTTTAGAGCTAAATTGTTCTGAAGTTTTTTGTAGAAAAAGCAATACTGCATAGTGCGTAATCCAATTCTACATCCTATAATATGTGGAATGATGGTAAACAAATTTCCAAAAATAACCATGGAGATGAAAGTGGAAAGGAAATCACACAGAGGTAGATCGAGACTTACATGGGAAAATCAAATGGAAGAAACAACAGCGAAGGGGAAGACTTTTCCCGAAAGCCAGCGACAGAAAATTATTCAGAACCTGGGTAGAAGAGACCTAGAAAGTGAGAAACGGAAAAAAAACGATGCCCACGGGGCTAAAGAAGAAGAAGACTTTGATGTAAATCTTCGTCTTCTCTTCGTCCTGTTTTGAGCATGCGAAGTAATTACTTCCGTTTTTCAACGTTTTTTCGTTTTCCGGTTTTTAATCCTTCAAATGTTTTTCGATTTCTCATTTTTTCCATACCATCATACGTCTGTCCCACTTCCTCCGGCCATATTTTACCCGATCCCTCAATCTGTTGTTTATCTTAGGATTAACTCCGGAACTTCCACCGAATCCCGGAAAAAAAGTCACCGGAAAAAAGTCACGGAAAAAAAGCCCCCGGAAAAAAAGTCACCCGGAAGAAAATCCACCGGAAAAAAAGTCACCCGGAAAAAAATCACCCGGAAGAAAAACCACTGGAAAAAAAGTCACCGGAAAAAAAGTCACCCGGAAAATTTGCCACCCGGAAAAAAGTCACCGGTAAAAAAGTCACCGGTAAAAAGTAACATTTTAAGTTTAACTTAATTGAATAAGTAAGTTTAAATTTTGTATTGTAAATTTTTTTAAAGCATTCGCATACATTGATCTACATTTGTAAAATCTTAGAACACAGATGGTTACCAGTTTAATAATGGAGGGTATTGTTATTGGTTTTGGTAACTATTTGTGTTCTTCCGGATGACTTTTTTTCCGGGTGACTTTTTTTCCGGTAACTTTTTTTCCGGTGACTTTTCTTCCGGGTGACTTTTTTTCCGGGGGCTTTTTTTCCGTGACTTTTTTCCGGTGACTTTTTTCCGTTTACGTTTTCATCAATACAGTCTACCCTTGTTATAAATAATCATCCGCCTGATTGGTAAAGGTCCCTTGTTCTTCCAACCATCGTTTTTTATTGACTATAGTATCACCAATCTCATTACATCCGATTTATTATTCGCCAGCTAGTCAATTAATTAATTAAAATAAAACATTAATTTTAATATTTCGTTTCATTTTTATTACAAAATGTTTTCCTAAAAGAATCGAGTCGACACATATTAAGGTTTGGGCACATATCAGCTATTATATCCCGAGCCCAATATTTTATTAAAAACGGTTATTCGGATCGGATCTTAAGAACGTGACATAAAAAAGTAATTAAACCAAAAACAATTAATAAAAGGCAAGCCTGCAGCACAAACGAAATTCAGACATGGGTTTGGTTCTGCATCCGGAAGTTAGTTATGTACTTTCTTCAACAGCATCCTACGTTCTATTTTTCAAAATTAATTTCGCTTTCCATTAAAACTGTTATTTTTGATTAAACAGAGTAACCGTAAATCCGGAGGGTAAACAAAAATCACATCAGTAAAAATCAGCGGCACGAGACCTTTAGTGATTACGACGCATTTTATGTTCAACAAACACATAGCTTTCAATTATTTTACCGGCTATTAAAAACATGAAACGTAGTACAACAACGAAACAATAAAAATCGTTATTTTATGTTGGAGTTACATTAACAGTCAGTAGGTACACCAACACGTTTTGTTTCGAAGTACATTTTCCTAACTTTCACACGATTTCTGATTCATCACGGAAATAGTAGTACTTAAGAAAAGAACAAAAGAGAAAATCCCTCTATATTGTTATTAGAAAAGAAACTACCTGAAATTTCCCTTGCGATTCAATGTGACGACTATTTTCCAAAACGACAACCATTCTCTCTACCACGTACTGTTATTAACTTATATAACAGCTTACAACGGCCATCTGCTAAGTCTGTGCATTGTTTACTTTCGACGTAATAAGTTACTAGGAAATTCTAGTTTTTTTTTTTCGAATAAATCAATTTTATGATTGTAATTAGTGAAATAGAAACACTTAAATTTAAGAAGCAGCGATACCAAGACCGTTACTGGATAGAGCCAACTGTAGCGAAAGTACACAATTAGGATGCGCTGATGGCACATGTCTCCCACAAGAATATTTTTGTGATGGTGCAACAGATTGCACAGATGGAAGTGATGAGGGATACTGTGATTCAAATCCTGACCGAAATGCTGCGAGTCCATGTAATTCCACTACTTGCCAGCTTCCAGACTGCTTTTGTTCCACAGATGGTAAGTTACTATTGTAGTTCCTATTCCTACTTTATTTGCTTAACTAATTAATTGTCTTTGTTAATAAAAATGCAAAGATTTTGAATTTTTAATAACCGGGGCTAATACAAAAGACACCAATTTATTAATACTATTATAGGTAAATGCGTAATTGTGCGTTACATAAGACAATTTTCAAACAGTTGCTCATTTAAACTTCATTTTAAATTCAAAATCAAAATAAATAAATTTTAGTCTGTAGCAATTTTTAGGTCAAGGCAAAATTAGCAAAGCTACCCCGAAGTTAATATCAATTTCCTGTAACAAACGTAATTAAAAAAAATAGTAAACGCGTATCTACGTTTTATTGCGTGAAACAGAAACCGCAACCGTGCTTTATTCTCCTTCATTAACAGCCTTATCCATAAATTTCCAAAAGTGGCAGTAAAGATAAAACAAAGTGGGCGTAGCTTCTTTAGTACCATATTAACTTTAACGGTTCATTACCGCCAGTATTATGCCCATTTATCCACAACAGCACGTCCTCTGATCTTTGATTTCCTAATTATCTTAACCGTCCCTGGAAATTAATTTCACGAAAATAATAAATTATCAAACATTTCATTTTATTGCGGTAGCATTGTGTTAATACTAGCTTACAATCCATGATAAACAACATACTATTTCACAAAGTTGATACAATTTAACCTAATTATCATTAGCACAGTAAAGCTTTTAAACAGTAGCGTAACCAAAAAGAAATTGATGTAGGTATAGGTAATGCATAATGCACTGGTCGTAGATATCAAGATACATTTTTTCATGAGGTTCTGTTTTCCTAAATCCTAATCATGATCGTTTAGTTCTTTGTATCCCATTACATATTGTACTTCTTCCGTTCAACCATTATAAGGTATTCTCTAAGTAATAGGTATAATCATTAGTAATAATCATAAGAGCGCTGTTGCCATGGAAATTTCCCGAGAGCTTTGCTCGAGGGATATTTCCTAATGGTAAAACGAATTGATAATAGAAAGAGGGAATAGTATATTATACAGGGTGATTTCTAACGTACGGAGGAAACTGAAAGGACAAGTAGAGGGGACCAAAACATAGTATTTTTTCCAATAAACTTTTGATCAAAATCGAATAACAAGAAAGTTACAGCAATTTAAAGTTCTTATAATTTAACGCCCACGTTTTGAGTACCGCTGAGCTTATTGTATTCGCTTTTTCATCAGAAACACTTCTCACACAATCTGATAAATTGCTCCTGTAATTTTGACTTACCTACATGATCAGATTATGTAAATCAGCGGCTGTCAATAAACAAACACCTATAACTGAATATTTTCAAGAACACTTTAAATAGCCATAACTTTCGTCTTATAAAAATGTTTACTAAATTTTGTTTAATTAACTTACAAATATACAAAAGTTGAATTCAAAACGTAAATAATTACCGTGCTTGATTAAAAAAGTCCTCAAGTTTATAAGAACTTTAAGCTGTTGTAACTTTCTTGTTATTCCATTTTGATCAAAAGTTTATTGTAAAAAAAACTATGTTTTGGTCCCCTCTACTTGCCCTTTCAGTTTCCTCCGTACGTTAGAAATCACCCTGTATATCAAGGGACTAAAGTACAACTTTTAATCCCCGAGGGTGAAAGTTTAATGCCTGAACGAGCGCAGCGAGCGAGGGCAGTAAATCACCCGAGGGATGAAGAAGTACTTTAGTCCTGCGGTATATATATTATTTTTTACACGACCTAAAGGGCTTAATTGCAAAAATTTACGAATTTTCCAAAAGCAATCACATATGCTGTGGTAGATCAAGTGGTAGATAGGTGAAAATCGCAATTAATAAAATCTCATCTCAAAAGCATCGTAACCTAGGCGATTTGTAAACAACCGGTAGCCATTCTAAAATTGCGGTCGTGTTTTAAGAAAATTCTTGAAAATGGGTGATTTGAAAGATATTGACGAAGCAGCAGCGATTGTGACGATGGATTTATTACCCCCAACGCACAGTGGTCCCAAATCCAAAAAAGCTGGCCAAAATATAAAAGTCTGTTCAATTTTTGTAATAATTCGTTAATAAGGGTAATCAAGGTCCCTCATTACGAATCTGCAGTAAACTATTTAAAAAACAAAATGGCGGTCTCAAAATGGCTGACGAATTTTTTGAAAAATTGTTCAATTTTCATAAAATTCACTAGACGCGGGTTTTCGAGGTCCCTGATCACGAATCTGCAGTAAACTTTTGAAAAAACAAAAGGGGGGCCCAAAATGGCAGAGGACGTTCCTGAGAAATTATTTCATTTTCACAAAATTTACTACAGATGGGTTTTCGAGGGAGCTGATTACAATAAACCTGAAGTTTAAGTTTCCCAATAATTTAAAAACACATGTTAGTCAGAAAAACTTACTTTTTTCTGCATCACACGTAGTTTCTGAGAAATAAAAGTACAAAGAAAATCAAAACTGGGAAAAAGATTAGCTCCTTCAAACTTCGATAAAAATTGAATTAGCAGATATTAGCAGCTGTTCTTTTCGGATATTTATTCACAAATGTGTACATAACACTGTTAAAAAAGTTTGATAACAGAACACTGCAGAACAATCAACTTTTTCTATACGTAAAAATTTTTTTTGCAAATTTCTTCCAAATAATTTTTGTAACATTTGACGTTTGTTCATAGCTGACAGTGCAATATATTTCTATTTTTAGTAATAGGAGTACATTGTACATACCTTCACGAGTATGAATCCATATTTCAAAATCAAAATAGCTCAATTTTTTTAATATCTATGCACTATTTCATAAGACAGTGTGTTTTTAATTTTTCGAGTAATTGACACAAGGCGACTGGTAAGCCAGGTTCGGACTGTTGCCATTGCTTACCATGACACGGCCTGATGTTAAAAAAAAGAAAAATATGCAGACCGAACCCTAGATTATCGATTCTAGTAATCTAAATTAATGAAAACTTCTTTTCATTTTTTGAATTTTGCCCTTTTTTTTGGAATTGGGACCACTGTGCAACGTCGCGAAAATTATACGAAAAAGCGTATCAAGACTTTTTTGAATGGTGTGTGGGTAAAGACATTGAAAATTACACAGAGAGAGTATTTCTCGTTTATTTTGCCGAAAAGGCAAAAATCTTGGAAATATCAACGTTATGTTCGCTCTTTTCAATGTTAAAAGCTACCATGAGAGTGAAGAATAATATTGAAATTGGAAAAAGGTGACTGCATTTTTGAAACGTCAGAACGACATGAAATAAAATTTTGAACTTTTTTGTCATTTGTTGTACTTTTACTCCCTTGGGAGTAAAATGGCCACTTTTCTCCCTGTTTTGAGGGAGTAAGGTAGGTCTTTATATATAGGTCGTGTAAAAAAGTATTTAGAATATCGAATGATATTTGTCACGATTAAATCACGAATTTTTAAGTTCATCTTGCTCAAAATGTCAGTCTGACTTTTGAAAAAATTAATTTAGAAAAAAAATCAATTATTGTTATGTACGGTTGCTACAGATAACCATCGTATCACAGCCAATAGGAAGCCGAAACACCAAACCGAATATACCGATGAACCAAGAAGGTATATCCGAGAATTCCCGCCTTGATATTAGTTCATTTTTAAAAAATTCTTAAATCCTATTGATGTAGTATAATGAGGATATAAGTAATCGAAATAATAGTTATTTATTTTATAAGGACGGAAATATGCCGTCGCCTATAACAACATCACGCATTTTCGGAAAACACGCTTGTGAGTGCCTCATATTTACAAAAAGGGAATTGCTGATTGGTTAGAATAATGGAAAAGCTATAATCAGTAATAATATCATAAGAGCGCTTTCTTATATTCGGATATACTTTTCCCCAGTCGTGATTGGTTCATTTTTAAAAATTCTTAAATTCTATTGATTTATTACACATGAGTGATATAATCGTATTACTATTTTATTCCTTTAATTGCAGGATTTATAATCCAAGCGTTGCAATTCCTTCTGCTTTTGCTATTGTTGTATAAATAAATGGATATTTTACTGCCTTTCGTAATGTCTTCTCTTCGTCACATTCAGTTTAATTTAGAGATGGTAGTTTTCGCCGACCAATCCTCTTTATATCTTTATATCTAGCACCTTCTTAAATAAACGTCACGCTGAAATATTTATACCTATGAAGACTTTTTATTACATCACAAATACCGTGCACTGTCCCAGCTGTTAAATATTCTTTCATATGATATATATGATCTACATCTTCATCCTTCTAACTTTCCTTGTCTACTTAACTTTAAGGCAGGTAACAAAAATGTAGGTAAATAAACCTTGAATACGATTAAAACTTCACCCTTGGCATAATCCTTTTGTAATTAGAAATCCGTGCTATAGGTATTCCTTCTCGCATCTTTAGTATTACCTACACATATTCAGGCGAGATCACCACATCTACAGATTTTATATTTTACAGGTACGCACATTCCGGGTAGATTACATCCAACAGAAGTTCCACAAATGATTGTCCTAACATTTGACGACGCTATTAGTTTTGAAAACTGGGATTTATACAACAAGCGACTATTTACTGATGATCGTAGAAATCCAAACGGTTGTCCTATTAAAGCTACTTTCTTTGTTAGTCATCAATTTAACAACTACCATCAAACACAAAAATTATGGAATGATGGACACGAAATTGCAGTTCATTCAGTTACGTAAGTAAATATTGACTATAAATAAACAAACAACCAATTAACAGAATGGTGTTTCATGTAACTGTACCTAATTTTTGTTTATAACTAACACAAAGAGAATTAATCCATGTAGGCCCGGTCTTTCCATCTCCTACTAAAGCTTCTATTAGCTAATAAACGATTAGTTGTGATGGAAACAATTCTTGTAACAATGGTATCCATGACAACTAATCGTTTATTAGCTAATAGAAGCTTTAGTACGAGATGGAAAGACCGGGCCTTACCCTTTATAGAGATGTTGTGCTTAATATTGTGATGGCGGGATATTTTAAATCTGAAACTAGAACAAATAAGTATTTTCCGATTGATTTTTATTGACAACACCAAATTTTGTCAACATGTACCTAAATATAGTTGTAGTGAACAAAGCTGAAGATTGGATAAAATCAAGCTATGAATGCGACATCCTTATATGTTATAGGAGAGACTATTGAATATATTGGACATGCGGGGATATATGAGGACAACATCCAGAGAGCAGCTGGAGGCTGCTAATTATGTGACAGTATATGTTCTGAGATTATTAGGAACAGATTGTATAAAGCATACAATTACCATACCATGGAAAATCGAACGGATATAGGAGGAACATAGATGAGCTGCGTTGGCTCAATTACACAAGAAGGCTGTTACAATAGAATGTTGCAATTACGGAGTACTATAAATTACCAGTGCGATTATAGAAAGACCTGTTATGTTTCAGATCAGAGCTATTTCAACAAGGAAAATATTAGCTAGTCACTAAAACCTTATAATATTGAGATTCGTGTATTGTTCCATCGAATTCAAAAGTAAGAAATATTAGGAGGTCATGAAAGACTTGAAAATGCACCTTGAAATAATAAAGATTCATGAAACAGAACACACACGATACAAAGTGAAAATACTAACATGGGGATCTATTAGGTAGTTTTGACTTGCAATAAGTTGAGAAGCAGGCGATTTATTATCAACGGTATTATTCAACCTGATTCTCGAAAAAATAATGAGATATGACATTGCAATCACGGAAACTGTACAGAAGCTTTAATTAACAAAAGTCGTCATATTTTATTAACATATCCCGATAACTTGATATTAATGGATCAGCAACACAACCAAAAAGGATAACAAGTGAAGTGAAAAGTCGAAACAGAAAAAAAGGCTCTTCATAAAATAATGTAAAGACGACAAAATACATGGTACCTACTATGAAATCTAAACAAGATATGAAAGATGAAAGGGCACACATGAGATGGTATAAAGAAGAGCGAGCGGAGAAAACCCGGAAGATATTAAGAATAGTGATATTTAAAAGAAAGAAAATGAGAGATCAAGGTAAAAATGTTACGTGTCTATTACAAAAATAATCAAACACAATACAAGAGACTATCAACCAGAGCCCCGGACCTTACACAGGAGCGTAGTCGGCTGTTGACTATGACGTCACGTTACAAGCCCTTTGTTGACCGTTAAACCCCCTACACACGATACGATCTGTCGTACGATCGGTCGTACGACGCGTCGTACTACACGTCGTACTACAAGTCGTATAGACAGTCACTGTTTTTGCCTACTAACGTAACAAACCTGCAGTACGACAGGTCGTACAACTGACCATTTAGCCTCCACACGATGCGATCGATCGTACGACTCGTTGTACGACGTGTCGTTACGACTGTTTGAACGATATTTGCACGACCAGATCGTACAATCGGTCGTGTTTGACGGCAGTATGGAGCCGCCATAAAATCTGTTGTACAACCGGGGGACAGTAAAAAAAATAGCCTGACAGTAGGTTACCAGTGACGTACCTATCAAACATGTATAGGGGGTGCACATCAGTTAGCAATTTGTAGAATTTCTTTAGTATTCTTTGCATGTTATTCATCAAATTTCTTGCCAATAGGGTACACATGTTTACCAAATCACCTATAATTATTTGGAAGACAAGTCATGACGCCTTTAATATCCCAGTAAAGTGATACTACTTTTTTACAGTGTGTAAATAAAATAACGGGACACCCGAATAACTTTTTTATTGTTAAAGATAGAAAGTTTGTGCTTGGAGACAATTTGTATGGTTAGTTATAAGCTTTATTTTTAGTATGTCGAAAATTAATTTCCGTTTCCGGTTTAACCGGAAGTGATGCTAACTTGAAAATTTTAAATAGAACACCCTATATATTTTTACATTTTTGGATTTACACTTTTATAAACTTTGAGAAACTTAAAAGGACTATGTACCAAAAATCAATAGTTTTCGAGATATTCGAGGTAGAAAGTATAAATTTGTAATTTTCATTTATTTTGATTTATACTTGTAAAAACAGTTAACGTACGACCGATCGTATCGTGTGTAGGGGGTTTTAGGTATGAGATCTAGAGTACTCAGAAGAAAGAATTATTATTTATTTACTTCTAAAATCTTGCCGATTCTGCTTGTAATATTTGCTTATCATTTAGTTTTATCGATGGGCAACTATCTCTTTTTAGAGATTTATGCTCGTTCCCTTGAATGGGCCATCGCCCGAACCAGTGCTGAACCTTATTTAGGTGTTCTTGCAGATAAATAGATACTATTTTTGGATTTACATGCGAAGTCATAATAGGCGAACGTTGCTGTTGTACTAAGGTTTGATACAAGTGGGTCTGCCGTGAATGGTAAGTACAAGACAAGCTCCAGAACACCTTTCTTTGATATTTGACCCTTTAAGATACGACTTTAGTAGATACATCGTAAATGTCATGTGGAAGCTGCTGCTTGATTTTGTCCCATAATAGCCCTGTGTCTGTGTCCCAGACTTTATCAAAAGCTGACGTCTAGAAACACTGCGCAACAGTATGTCCCCCTCTAGATCCATATTTATTTTATGCACTACCTTTTGCACTTGTTCTACCGTGACGTGGTTTTCTCTAAATCCAAACTAGTGGTTCGGTATTAGTCGCCTTTCCTTCAAACGTTTTAGGACCAATATTTCTAATATTTTTGACATCACCAGTAACAGATTTATTGATCTGTATCATAAAATAATACAAAAGGTTTTATATTATTTTATGATCTGTATGACAATACGCTCTTGGGGGTTTTCCCGAGTTTTACCAAAAGTAGTATAGCTAACTTCCGCAATAACTTTCCACCGTGTCGCGACAAGCTATTGCTTGATAGCGGTTGTAGCTGTAATAAGTACTAAATCTTCAGACAATAACTTGTGGGGATAAAACTTGATGGCAATAACTTGTTAGGACTAAAGCTCTGTAGTGATGGCTGAAAAAATTCGTTAAAACAATTGAGGAAACTTCAAAAAGAAAGCAATAGCCCAGGTAACCTTAAGCACTAGGATACAGGATAACAGCCGAGAAAACGTAAAGCGCTATGAAAACCAACAGCCGATGAAACTTCAAGCGCTGGGTAACTGGATATTAATTCAAGATTATTCGAGAACGAAGCTATCTGAACATTTCATAGTTTATGAAAACCAAAAAATTAATGCAGAGGGTTTGTACTTTCTCTATATGTGGTTCCAGAAAGTTCGGAGTCCACGATTTCTAAATGTTCTAAAAAAATCATGGAGTAGTTAAATCGGACGTAAAATATTCATAGTCTGCGTTTCTTGTACTTAAATGTAGATTAAATTTACGACGAAAACGTACGGCCTTACCGTGAATACTCCTTAATTAACAGGTCAAGCCATAGTAAGAGAAAAGTATACTACTAGCGATAAACTTTTTATAGGTAGCCAACATTTATTCTATGAAAGTCATTGTCGACTCTATCAGAAAATCGGAAATAAGGTACCTATACGAAACACCCTATAGTACCGAAATCATATAAATTTAGCAAATAATATCATAAACTAATAATTCTTGTGGCTATATATATGGTGTTTCAGACATCGAGGCCCTGAAGACTGGTGGTCATACAATGCAACAATAGAAGATTGGTTTGATGAGATGATTGGTCAAGCAAATATTTTAAATAAATTTTCCAAGGTACGAATGGAAGAGATTCGTGGAATGCGAGTACCCTTCTTACGTGTTGGTTGGAATCGTCAGTTTTTGATGATGAAGGAATTTGGATTTGTATATGACAGCTCCATGGTTGCACCATTCTCTGATCCCCCTCTATGGCCCTACACTCTTGATCACAGAATGCCACATGTTTGCATGGGTAAAACACAAAATTCAAAGTTTGCAGCCCTAAACAAACTATAACTGTTTCAATTTACAGGAAAAAGACAAAACTGTCCCACTCGTTCCTATCCAGGCGTATGGGAAATAGTTATGAATCAGTTATCAGCCAATCAATATACATGTGCTATGGTGGATTCTTGCCCACCTGCTCGTTCTGCGGAAGAAGCTTATAGAATGTTGATACATAATTTCAAAAGGCATTACCTCTCCAATAGAGCTCCTTATGGTCTTTATTTCCACTCAACTTGGTTTCGAAAACCAGAGCACTTAGCAGCATTTGAGGTACAGTAATGAAACCTTTATAATACATTATTTTCTGATTATTATTATTTATTGGGTGACATTCGCCAAGCAAATGCATTTCGCCTAGAGATGTGAAAAAATCGAAGCACTGTCGGCGGCGTAAGTGAGCTTGCTCCGCGTTCCAAATCACGATCGTAAACATATTGTTTTCTAATGCTGCGTAAGAATATCTATTAGTTATCATTTTTGTACTTTTCCTCTATCTGTAATGGTTACGCAAATATTGTGTATTGAAAATTTAAGCGTTTATCAGTTTTTTCAGATTATTTCAGAAATTTCGCAACATTGAAAGAGAACGGTGTTAAGGTGGATCCCCAATTGGCGCATTACGCGGTAAACCGCATCTAAAGGCGAATCCACAATTGGTGCGTCACGCGACATGCGGTAAGCCGCATCGAACCAATCACAGACTATAGTCAATTCGCGCGTCAAGCGGGAAGCCGCATCTAACCAATCAGGCTACGACATAATACTAGTCTATTATTGGTTAGATGCGACTTACCACGAGCCGCACCAACCAATCCACGATCCACCTTAACCAAATACAAACCAGTATATGACTATATGCGGATTATCGCGTGCCGTCCCAATTACAAATCCACCTTAACCAATTTTAAGCTAGTATACGGCTTATTGCGTGGATTATGAGTCAAGTGTTTATTCAATTTTTCAACAAAATACTCTTTAACATTTTTATTTCAGAAATTTTTAGACGAAATGGTCAAACAACCAGATGTATGGTTTGTAACTAACTGGCAAGCAATACAGTGGATTAAACAACCTACACCAGTCAATCACGTAGATACTTTCGATCCATGGGATTGCAATGAAGAGTTTACATCATCAGAAAGAGTGTGTTCAGTACCAAACATATGCAAATTAAATAGTCGGATTTTACAACAAGATCGATACCTCTATACATGTTCGCAATGTCCAAAAACATATCCATGGATAAGAAATGAATTTGGATTGGATTGAAGAAGGATTTATAAAAACCATTTCAAAAATATATTTATTTATTCCATGAATGTAATCAACTTAAATCATGTTTACTATACAAGACCATTATCTAAATTTGATAAAAAATTCATTACATAGCTCGTAATTATTTATTAACATAAGTAATGAAAAATTTAGAAAATAAGACTTTTATGCTGTAAAAGTATAGGATTACAATAAAAAAATCATGTACCAAAACAATACTACATTTTCTTGAAACAGTTTTAACAAAAAATAAACGAGAGATTACTTAATAATAAGATGCGTATTGTAATTATATACAAAAAAAATGCATACAAATCGGTAAAGCTTAATAAATTAATCTTGACTAATAAATGGATTTTGAATGGCTTCCATGCCATCAACTGGACAAATCAAAACTACACTTGTTCCCCTACATACTACTAAACCAAGTGCTCTTGTATCTTCCACCAATTTATAAGGATCATCGGGGTCCCGTAAATATTCTGTTGTATTATCCAAGACAAGATTTAACAAAGGATCATACCCTTTTAAAATACCTGATGCTTCTCGACCACCAGCAAATTTAACACGAATACTCTTCTCAAGATACTTTGAAAGATCTAAGATTGATTCTTTGCGTTTCTTTTCTTTCTGATCTCCACCTGCTTGGCCCTGTAAATAATAATTGATGTTCTATAATTTGAAAATTTAAACATATAGCCAGAATTTTACAATAGAAAGAAATCGAAAGACTAGAAACACAATGGAAGTATTTAACAAAAAAATAGTACCTTGGGTTTATCTCCTGATGAAGCCATAACTTGTCCGTACTATCAGCTCTATCCAAGGGTAGAAAATTGAATGTATACTCCCCAAATAATCCCTAATTTTAAAATACGTTTAGATACAATCGGCACGAAACGTTTCCTATATTGTTAGGTTAAGATATCTTTGTTTAATTCTATTTAGACCAATTCTCATTTGACCTATGAGATATTGCATCTACTTCCTCCCATCTAACAAATTAGCTCAAATGCATAGTTAGTAGCTGTGGTTTGTAGTTCAAATGTACAAACGTCAAAACTGCATTGAAATAGTTGAGCTTCCTTATCAACTTTTTTAAACAATATACAATTTTTATCAAATAATGGTAATTTGCAAGTTCTTTTTGCAGGGAACCTGCAGGTTTGGAGAAAATTGCAAATTTGAACATCAATTATTAAATGGTAAGACGATCTTACAATTTTAATAGGTACCCATTTCATGTACCTACCTATTTACCTTTTAGATGGTCGTCAACACCATGGATCCGTTTTAAGGCCACAAAATTTTGCAGCAAGTGCTAATGTTCCTACTGGAAACCCTAATACTGGTATTGACCAGAACACTTTAATTCGGGCGGTCATAAACGACACCGTGGCAGCAGAGAAAGGTGGTCAATGGTTGTTATCTTGTTATGCACCTTTTAAAGAGAAACCTAATTATCCTGGATTTGAAGAACAAAGTTTTGAGGAAGTTAGATGGGCATTTTATGAAGCACAACCCATGGGAACAGTTAATCAATGTGTAAGTAATTTAATCTTTACGGAACTGCGTTCCTTTTGTAATTTGGTCACTTCAATTTACTGGTTTTCATTTCTTACTCTCTTCTATTATTTCATTCTTCTTATGTATATTTTCTTAAGATCTTGTGATGTATTAAAGTAGACATGGAAAACAAAATAAGTGTTGAGTCTGGGGAGTCTTTGGAAAGTCTGAGGAAGTCCCTGTGAAGTCTGCGTAATCTTTGGGAAGTCTGCGTAGTCCCTGGGTAGTCTGGGGGTCCCTGTAATGTCTGGGTAGTCTTTGGAAAGTCTGGGGAAGCCCCTGTGAAGTCTTGGTAGTCTTTGGGAAGTCTGGGAAGTTTGGGTATTCTCTGGGACTCATAGGGTAGTTTAGTGTAGGTAGACTACCGTGGTTTACTCCTTCACTTTTTCACTACACCTGATCACTGGTCTTATTCTTCTATATGACCTCATAACTTACTTTGCAGAAACAACAATTTCAAATGTCACTACAAGCAGCTGTATTGAAATTACGTTCACTGCAGAACCCATCCCAAGAAACTATTAATACCATTAAAACTATATACAATTCAGCACCAGGTACTCCAGCAAGTGTATTTACTAATACAGGTGCTCCATCTAACTTTAATGGTTCACCATCATCAGTGTTTGCTAATAATCAAAACATATTATTTAGTAATACTAATACAAGCAATGTATATGGACAAACTGGTAATTTTGGAACCACGAATGTATTTGCTCAGAATCCTCAGCAACAGACTTCTACAGCAAAATCTATATTTTCCGCTGCTAACCAAACGCTATTTGGTGCACCACAACAGCAACAAAGTTCTATGTTTAGCAATAACCAATTAGCAAGCAATGCTAACTTGAGTAGTGCAAATCCTTTTGGACAAAATTTTAGTACACAGAATCCAGGGTTTGGTACAGCACAACCAAACCAACAACCTACCACGTTTGTACAGCAGCAAGCAGGTTTTGGATCTCAACCACAAGCCTCAGCTTTACCATTTGGTGCTCAACAACAGTCTACAATGTCTCCATTTCATCCACAACAACAAACTGGAATTTCATTATTTAATACCCAACAGCCAACTGGAAACTTAGGTTTTAGTAATCAACAAAATACTTCTCCATTCGGTGTTCAAGCACAACCTAATGCAGCTTTATTACTCAACCCAAATCAACAGCCGACCGAAACAGCATTTGTTCCTCAACAACAACAGACTGCTAGTCCATTTGGTAATCAAGCAATCCCTCAAGTTCCATCCTTTAATAATCCAACTAATGCGTTTGGCAACAACTTACAACCAACACTACCACAAACTACTTCAGGATCACATACGAGCAGCATTTTTGGATCTTCTGGTTTATCTACTATTATTGAAAGACCAGAGAATGTAACTGATGAAAGTGTTTACTCTAAACTAGAAGAACTTGGTGAGAGTGATATCAAAAGTTTTGAAAATGATCATTTTGAGTTTGGCCAAATACCCGAGAAACCACCAACCATTCAAATGTGTTTCTGATAAGTATTTGATGTTACGTTTAAGGCTTGAATTATGAATACTACTTTGTTACAGTGCTCTACAGGATGTATTAAAAATGGCGAATATTTACATCACGCAATCCACTATTTTTAATACACCCTATATGGTAATGATATTTATGTAAAATAAAAGAAAACGACTGGTTTAACTTTAAAATAATGTTTGCTGAAATTCTTTTACAGTTGTGAACATTGATGTAGGAAGTATACCATAAACAAATCACAAAACAAAATTAAAATTAAATTTTTAAATACACATACAAATATACATACAGTGAAGTCATTGGAAGTTAAATGGTTCAACCACTTTATCATTGGAATATAGGCAACCCATTATACATTGCTATCGGTTTTGCGCCTACTTACTGATTTTAATTATTGTTTGTCCTACTGTAGCTAAGCTACTATTTTTGTAGCGTAACGCCCTATTGTTATTAAAATATAAAAGGCGACTACGAAAAAACAGCTGTTTTACGTATCTTTTGACAGCCGTAAAGTGTCAATTTGTAGTAGGCATTTGTCAATTTCTATTTTGGCCGCAAATGTTTTTTTTGTGCAACCGTAAAAAATGTGTAATTGTAAACGTTATTGCTTTTAGAAAACCTACAGCATAATTCATTATAAATAGAAAAACGGCTTTCAGTTAGCGCGTTACTATGGATATGGAGTAAATGAAACAATTAGTTTTGTATAAATTACAATGATTTTTACTTTAGCGGCCGCTACCATAGCAGCGGCCGCGAAATTAGATTTCGCGTCCTGAACAGCGTACGCGAAACGTTCACCTCACGTACGGTTGCACAAAAAAAATATTGTGTATATCTTGTCCGCGAAATTCTTTAGCGCCCTCGAGATTGTCTTTCCTCGGCCGCAAGCGTCCTCGGCGACAATTTTCTCTCGGTACGATAAAGACACATTTCGCGTCCTTGGTATACAAATAACTATTTTCGGTCGCAAATGGTTTTTTTCGGCCGCTTTTACTTTTTCGGCCGCTGATTTATAATTTTTTAGTCGACTATGATAAAGGTCACATGACCAAATGTCATTGGAATATTTAGATAAAATTTAAATTTGTTAATAAAATTTGTAATATTCGCCTAAAAATGTTGTTTGCACCTCTGCCAAAAAGTGCTTTTTCGTCCTTCCCTGTTTTCTGGTCTCGGCTGAAAATCAGTCGCGGCCGAAAAAGATTCACTTTTTGGCCATGATACAAAAATAACTATTGTAGTATTAGCGCGCTACTCATAAAAAGTAGTTGTAGCAGAAATCGCGACGCTACAAACGCAAAAAATTTTCAAACAAATTCTTTTATAACATCAACTTTCTATTGTTAGGCAAAATGCATGGGATAAGGATTAAAATATCGATTTATATCGACTGAACGGCCAAAATCGCGAACCAAGGATCATTGCGCCATTGCTACTGTAACACAAAATTCACGGTATTGCGTCATTGTCATTGGGTGACGACAGTAATAGGCCGACGCGAATACGAGCTTAGAAAATTATTTCAGGTTCATGAGATTATAGTGAGAGAGGTGGTGCACGATTGGTTGCCTACCCACAAGGCGTAAAAATCTTTCTGAGAAATCTAATGATAATTACAAACAAAATGAATATTTGATGTTTAAATGCATCGCTCCATGAAGTAGCGTAAAATTTTTACGCTACTAGTTTCCCTAAAGCGATGCCAACCGCTACTTGCATTGAACGAAAATGACACGTAGCGATTGCAATCGCTAACGCGCAAATCGGTAACCAGGAGTAAGAGTGACAGCGGCGTATAATGGGTTGCCTATATTCCAATGATAAAATGAATGGACCATTTAACTTGCAATATGGCTGTATTGCATAATAAATGGACTTTACTGTGTATATATATATAACAACTTTTCCAGTTCTATTTGTCAAAAACGAACGTTTTAAAAGTTATTTTTTATGCTAAAAAACTGAATGTTTTAAAAGTTCATAAAAAAAAGTTTATTGCGTTTCATAATCATTAATGTAACAACAGTAAAGACATTCAAAATTTTATTTGTTAAAAGTAACGTCATTACTTTTTAAAAGTGATGGCTTTCAACTTCTCTGCGCATTCATAAAGAGGATGCTCGAACATGGTTGAAATTTACTGGCGTGATAAGATGCACTTGCTTGGGTAAACTTTGCTCTTAAGTTCATCTTCATTTGTAAATGGAGATTGTGTTTAATAAACTTTTTCTTTTATTGTAACGCAATAAAAGAAATCTAACTAAAACTAAGTAAAGTCAGGACTTCGTGAAGGACTAAATGGTGGTGAAGCAAACCCTTCTTCTAAGCCCATTTATTTTAAACAATATTATGTTTACTTAATAATTTCCAATATTTATGTGGTAATGGGAAGGAGCGCTCCTATGCTGGAACCATATTACATCCAACGTAACGTTTTCTAGTGTAGGTACATTTTGCTTAGAATTAATGTTATGATGTTAATCATCTAAAGCAAAGTTTCTTCCAGTTTAAAATCACTGAAACGAAAACGATAACAAAGTTCGTAAACAAAATAAAATCTAAATAAATCAAAATGTTATCACAAGAGCGTGGGAATACTGACGGAAGATTCCATAGTATCATTTATAGACATAAACACAGCGCGTGTAACATTACAAATTTAGAAAAACGTGTACCTACCTATACTACTTTGACAGGATCAACATTTTATTTAAAAGAGTGTTCTTGATAAAGAAATAAATAATACAATGTGGTTTGTTTCATTAGCGATTCTTAGTGCTGTTTTAAATATTTCTGCAAATTTAATTCCTCCATGTTCCAGTCGTGTCTACTGTTATGGTTCTTTGTTACATACCGTGCAACTTTCCCGAATTTTCAACGACTCTAAAACTTTTGTGGATATGAAAATGAAAAATTATTACGCAACAACTTTAGTTAACTTTGAAAAATTCATGGTACACACCAATAGAACACCATCAAGATCACAAGTTAAAAGGTTTGTGCTAGACAATTTCGAACAGGGTAAGGAATTAGAAAAATGGGAACCACCAGATTACAATAAAAATCCGAAATTTTTAAATACCATTTCCGATAGTGTTATAAAAGACTTTGCAAGACAACTGGTTGAACTTTGGCCATTATTAGGAAGAAAAATTAAACCGGAAGTAGTTGCAGAAATAAACAAATATAGTCTCATACCTGTCCCAAATGGTTTTATAATACCAGGTGGTAGGTTTAGAGAATTTTACTACTGGGATTCATATTGGATGATAAAAGGACTTTTAATAAACGAAATGGGCGAAACTGCTAAAGGTGTTATAGAAAATTTTATACATATTCTAAAGAACTATGATTTCATTCCTAATGGAGGTAGAATTTATTATCTAAATCGATCACAACCCCCACTCTTAACAAAAATGGTAACTGCGTATTTCGAATATAGTAAAGATAAAAAATGGTTAAAAGAAAATATTCAATATTTAAACAAAGAACTTCATTTCTGGATTACCAAAAAAAGTACAAAGGTAAAAAAAAATGACAAATCATATCTTATGGCACATTATAGCGTAGAAAATACGGGACCAAGACCGGAATCTTATTTACAAGATTATAAGACAGCAGAATTTTATCCAAAATCCAAACATAATCTATACGCAGAATTAAAAAGTGGTGCAGAATCAGGATGGGATTTTTCTTCTCGATGGATCATTGATAGCAACGGGGACAATTATGGAAATGTAAGCCATATTCAAACCAGACGTATTATCCCCGTTGATTTGAATTCGTACTTATGTGAAGCTTTCAAATCAATGTCTTATTTGTATTCTGAATTGGGTGATTATAACAATAGCATGCATTGGCGTAAAATGGGAATGTCCTGGAAGCAGTCAATCGAAGAAGTTATGTGGGACAATGAAGACGGCATCTGGTATGATTTTGACAAAAAATTATCTAAACCTAGAAAATATTTCTATGCTAGTAACTTTGCACCTCTTTGGACAGGTTGCTTTGACAAACATGAAGGGGAAAATTTAGGAATGCGTGCCTTAGAATACTTATCAGAATCTGGAGCACTTGAAACTCCTGGAGGAATAGGAGTATCTCAAATAGAAACTGGAGAACAATGGGATTTTCCTAATGCTTGGGCTCCTTTGCAAGCACTAATAGTACAAGCACTTGAACGATCAGGAGCTCCCAGTGCAATTGCGGAAGCAAAAAATATTGCTACTAAATGGATTGAAGCAAATATAAAAGGTTTTAGAGAGAGTGGAGAAATGTTTGAAAAATATAACGCTCTCCATCCTGGAGAATATGGAGGGGGTGGCGAATATATAGTACAGTCAGGATTTGGATGGACTAATGGGGTAGCCTTAGAATTTATTTCGAAGTATTTTTGTAATAATGAAACTGAATATGAAATACACAAATAAATGTTTTAAATGTTAAGGCCCGGAATTACAATCTCAGTTTAAACCACAGCGTCCCAGTTAACCTTCAGAATACAAAGGGAAATCTTGGGGAAATCCGAAGTTAAACTACAGTCTGTGATTTAAACTGAGATTGTAATACCGGGCCTAAGTAGATAAATGGCTTTCTAAAAACAGTATTTATTATTAGTCGCTAGTACCTAGTGTGAGATCTTCGCAGGTAAGTATTAAAACGTTTTTATCAACATGACATGGTCAGGGCCACACTTTAAAGCATAAAATTATGAGATTATTGCAGGTTTTACAAACGCTGGAAACGTTTTGGGGGGAAAGGGTTAAAATAGGCCATCGGTTAGTCAAGAAATTTGATTTCTAATCGATAACTCAAACCAAACATCGTCTCAAGCAGAAGTTCTTCTCAGCAGAAGGTTAGAAGGTAGGTAGGTAGTAGCTATCCCTGGACATAGAACCCCCGGACAAAGAAAGTCACTTCAGACGAATTTGTAAATTTTTGTACCTATGTCGTCTTTTTATTCCTCGGGGGAAGCCTTCCTATAAGCTCCTGTTGTAATTTCGCTTCGTCTGTCGCCCATTCTTGTCTGATTTTATTGAACAATGCCCTTACGGAAACGGAAGGATGATATCGACCAACCAAATTAAAATTAGGTACTAAACCTATTCCACCCCTCAGTTTGGTAATTAGACCTCTCTTGATCCTGTATTGTGGTAGGTACCTAAGATTAATATTTCATGTTGGTGGAGGAACATGCTGCACGTTATTGTTTCCTATATAGCCTTTCAGTAGGTATAGGTAGGTATGTTCCTATAATGTAGGTGGACGCAAAATTACCTACTCCCAACAGCTCTTGGGTGCCATCAGGAACACGTTCTTCCTTTAGGAAAGCTAATCCCCTCTCGACACCCTCTATTGGAAGAAATTATAATCCATCAAGCATTCCACAAAATTAAATTCCTCATCCTGTCTGTATCTCTATTTCAGGTCTAATTTTTGGACTTTGCGGTGCTGCTGTGGCAGAGATGGTGAAAGGCAAAAGCATCCCCTTATCGTAATATGATCCACGAATAGTACTATACTTTCACATAGGTACTGGATCGTTCAAAGTCCATGTTAAAGTTTGAAGGGTCTGACAAAATTTACCTTTGCTAACTATAACTATGTATAGATAGCGTTTTGTTTGCAGAAAGCTCCCTGGGGTTTTTGTCTGAGGGTTTTCTGTTCGGGTTTTTTTGACCAGTCGGGGTTCTCTGTTCGAGGATTTTCTGTCCGGCGAGGTTCATTGTCCGGTGTTTCTTGTCCGGGGGGTTTTGGGTTCAGGGTTTTTTCTCCCGAGAGTTTGTGCCTGAGGGGGTTTTTTGTGTAGGGGTTTCTGTCTGGTTACCCTAAAAACACGTGCATATTCATATTTCATGTTGATAATTGCCTTATAGGTTTAAAGCAGAAAGGCTTTCGAATTGCAAGGGAAAGTAACTTCAAGTAGCTCGGAGCTACTCTGTACTACCCGGAGCTACTCCCGGCCCCGCTTACAATATTGGAAAGCATTCTAAGACCTACATTCTTTTTGAGGTAGTAGGTACCAGCAGGGGATAGCTATAGCACTTGTTGCACATCACGTCGCCGGGGTAGCTTAGAGTGGATCACTACAGGATCAGATCTTCAGATCAGATAAATAATTATATTACGGGAATATCTCCGACCAGTACGGAGCAGCTCCGAGCAGCATAAAGTAGCTCCGAGCTACTCGGAGTTACTCTCGCTTGCAATTGCAAAGCACTCCAAGACCTACATTTTTTCTGAGGTAGTACCAGCAGGGGGTGGCTAGCACTTGTTACGCATCACGTCGTCGGGGTACCTTAGAGTAGATCACTGGATGATCAGATCAGATAAATTGCACGCAGGAATAATTTCAAGTAGCCTGGAGCTACTCCGTGTCACTCGGAGTTACTCCCGCGTGCAATTAGAAAGCGCCCCTGGATTACATTACGATTACAAACAAAAGAAGCAGGAAATAACGGTTTTACTTTAGTTTTATTTCACACCAATCACGGAGGTTTGTTAGTTTGCGAAACATGCGTGCGTCGCCTACTTCGTGGCTCTCGCCAACAGGCTTCGAACAGACTATATACATATCTTCTTGGTTGAAGAAATACACCAACCACACCAACCTGCCGATGTAAATTAACTAAACATGGCGTTGAATAGTTGTTATAGACAGATAAAGTTTTGACAAGTTGGTGTGTACATTTTATAAGCATGTCTGGGACATCTGCCAGCCGTAGAAATGGTGCTCAGAAAATACGGTTAACAAGTGAGTTTTTATTACTGCATTGTTTATTTCCGTAGCCTCGCAATTTCCAATACTGTTGATTGTTTTATATGACCTCGCGGATGCTCCCTAAATAATGTAAAAATATATAAGTACCTATGAAAATTAATTAACGTTAATTTATTTCAGTCCTCTGTGCCCGGAATTTAATCAGGAAGGACCTATTTCGTAAGTTTAATAATAAAACATATGTCTCGGAATTATTCAGGAAGTTTATGTTATTATTTTAGGGCTTCCAGATCCATTTGCTAAAATTTCGGTAGATGGAAGTGGACAGTGCCATTCAACTGAAACTGTCAAGAACACCGTTGATCCAAAATGGAATTCACATTACGATTTATATATCGGCAAAACAGATAATATAACAATATCCCTGTGGAATCATAGAAAAATACACAAAAAGCAAGGTGGAGGCTTTTTAGGCTGTGTCCGTATTGTTAATTCTTTAATCCAAAGACTGAAAGACACAGGGTGTAAGTAGTAATTATTAATTTATCTAACAACCAAGTAAATGAACAGTTTTATGTTACTGCCCATAAACAAGCCACAATTATCTTAAAGACTAAAAACAAGTTGTAGTATGAAAGTGTCCATAGTACCACATTCTCCTAAGCTATTCGGGGCGGTTTATCAACTCACTTTTAAGTTAACCATTGGTTAATTCTCATGGATATGAATTTTTACAAGAATCGTATCTATGATAGTTGATCATTGGTTAATAATGGCTTAATAATGTCCCAAACTATTGCGCTATTGCCTATAATAATCAAATTACACAGGGAAATAGAAAACTGTAAATTTTAGATTTTTTAGCTTGTACTGAATACTGCGCAAAATTTGAATAGTGATCATAGTGTCCTCAATATGCTGAACAATTCTTCTCATTTAACCGAATCTATTTACTACCATTTACAAGATCCCCATGGATGCATTCCTTATCTTGGATGCACCCTGTGTATATGGTATCTTGAATATAGGAATATATAACAATGACAAAAATGAAAAGAAAGAACTTGAAACTACAATTAGCAAGCGTTGTTTAGCTCATTACACTTACTTGACTTTATAATTATTGGAGTCATACCCACTCATACCACAAGAATGCATATTATTATAATGTGCTGCTTACATTAGTTAAATTTGTTAGAACGTTTCAAGTATCGAATCTTATTAATCAGACTATCTAAACATAGAATCTTAAAAAACAACCGGATTCATCAATGAGGCGAAAGGGGGGGGGTCATACAGGTGCAATTTTGTTTGCAAATTTTTCTTTTTGTTTTTATTAGTTAAATTTGGCGGCAAATTCAAATTTAACCAATCAAAACAAAAAGAAAAAATCGCGCCTAATTTAAGTCGTTGGCGTGACTAATAAAATTTGCGCCTAACCCCATACGTCATTGTGTTCCTATTATTACGCTTGTGTTTAGACGAAAAGTCAGACTAGTGCACGGTAGTTTAACACTTGTCAAAGTTCGCTGATTTTTTTTATTGGTTGGAAACCTGTAGTATTGTATCGACTCCAGAAAAATAGTACCACCGTTTTTTTGCGGTCGGTTTGAAACACCCTGTATAAGATGATATCACAAAATCATGGACAAAGTAGCTTTACGTTTTTAAGGAAACATTGCTCTGTGTGAAACTCACAAGTGTAGGCTCTCATGCCTACTCCACGTCGACCCCTGAGCTAGATTTAATACTCGAGGGGTTAATTGCAAGTTTGTTTTGCACACCAGTACTTAATCTTCTTGTACATTAGGTTTCAAAACACCTTTCCCCTAAAATAATTAAACAACTATTAAGAATTTACCGTTTGTAATATTTTTATTTAATAATAATAAATTGTGATATTTACTCTTTCAAACTGGACAATTTATGCATTGCGTCTCTAATCAGAGATTTTATTTTAGATCAACGATTGGACCTATGCAAAGCATCGCAAGATGACAGTGAACCAGTGAAAGGTCAAATTATTATATCACTTTTATCACGTGATGGTCCCTGCAGTGGTACACCTTTAGCAGTAGTGGGACCTTTGGGGGAACTTCGAGGACCTTCAACCCATGGCCGATGTTCTCCTGAAAATGATGAATTGCCTCCAGGTTGGGAGGAACGTCGGACTTCAAGTGGTCGTTTATATTATGTAAACCATGTAACACGAACAACACAATGGTTAAAGCCACAGATTTCAATAAAAAATCGGACTATTGTTTCTAATACTAATGTGTGTAGTAATAATAATATAAAACCAAGCAACAAGAATATAAATCCTAATAATAACACCAGTGCTGATAGTAATAGAATATATGAAAGTGTTAATAATAATAATGCAAATGAAGTGCATTTACCGGTATCAAAAGCAAGTTCAAGTGCAGTGCCTGTTTTACCTGCTGCGAGCCCACAAAATGATTCCTCGGATCCTTTACAACTCCCTTCTACCGTTCCATTTAGCCCTACGTCGCAGAAAAGCTCAAATTGTATGCAAAAACCGCCCTACACGTCAGCTACCTCTAACACAGTTATTCCAGCTCCTAACAATATAAGTTGCAATGTACCAGCTACAAACAATCGTGTTGCTGATAATGTAGCCAATAATAGTAAACAAAATACTCATAGTGATAGTAATGGAAACCCAAACATCAGGGCTGTACCTAGAGATAGAAGACCAAGGAATTCAGAAGAAAGAAGAACCGAAAATGGAGGAAGACGTCGATCCGGTCGCAACCGTACTTCACTCAATAGCGCACAAGGTAGTTCGGGTCAAGGCACATCACATAGTGAAACTGTAAAATTGGATCTGCCAGTAGGCTATGGTAAGCATAGACAATAAACACTGGGTAAACTTATTTTTAATAGAGGGAGACAGCAGTGTTTCAGTCCAAGGCCAACTGTAACTAATGCGACTTGCGACTTATTAGATACAGTTGGCCTTGTTCAGTCGGTATTATTTTTGCTAGGTATATCTGTAGCTTGACAAACAATTTTTGTTTCTCGTTTAGATTTTGTCTCAAGCCTAACTTTTGAGAAATGTTTCTTGTATACAAGGATTTTATAAATTATTTTCTGGCAATAAACGCATTGCATACGTCGCGCGAATGAGACTATAAAAACTACCAGTTGTGAGGCTAGTGGCTCTTGACGTCCTCAACCATACAAGATAGATAAAATACCTGCGTGCCTTGTCTATAGTGACAGACTCGCCACACACAGTAATACTTGCACTAATGAAACAATATACTATTTTCTGCCGCTCACAGAACAACTGCTGCAAAGTCAAATTTTAACGTTTCTATACAGTTCTAAAACGTCTAGTTTCTCTGATGTTTGAAGAAAAAGTACTTTCATTACGTTTTATAATCTTAGAATTACGAACAACCCAACAAGGACAGGTATATTTCTATCATATACCAACAGGAGTTTCTACATGGCATGATCCTCGTATACCTAAAGATTTTGCATCACATGGTTTTGCTTTTGACCAATTGGGACAGCTACCTCCAGGTTGGGAAATGAGACAAACATCCTCAGGCAGAGTAAGCATCTTTTAATATTAAGAACTTTACTACTGAAGTTGTGGTAGATTTTTCCCTCTTACATTAGGAAAACAAAAATATTGTGTTTCATACTTCGAACATACACTACTCCTTGCTGAAAGGAGTCGGGTAGGAGCATATCCCTATATTGTAAAGGACAACCTATGATTCAAAGGACATTGTCAGAAACAACAATACAATTTCTGTAAAGTGCAAAAAAAGATAAACTGATAACTGGAACTAAAGCGAGATCCCCAATTGGCGCACCACGCGGCATGCGGCACACAATAAGGCTAATCGGACCAATCAGACCAGTATTAGTGGTATTACTTGTCTGTTATTGGTTAGTTGTGGTTTACCACGTGATGCGCCAATAGCACCCCATGCATAATGCCCATGCGCAAAATCAACTGGCTGTGGGCGTGTCACTATGAATATCATTGTTTACTTACCCCTTCTTTTGCTTAAAAAACTGAAGAAAACAATTTTTTAAATCAACATAAAGAAACTAAAAAAATCCGAAAAAACCCAAAATAAACATATAAATAATTTATATGCATAAAACCTGAGAAAAGGCAAAACAAAAGCATAAAAAAGTTTGCAACCCTCAAATTTGTAATCCCAGTTCCGCTACTAAGTACCCCCCCTTGAAAAAAAAACCTATCTACGCGCCTGGGTTTTATACTGTTTCATTAAATATTTGTTTATCCATTCTTAGGTTTATTTTGTGGACCACAACAATAGAACAACACAGTTTACGGATCCTCGTCTAAATTCCCAAATTTTGCGCGGTATACTGAATAGAAATTCTCAAATTCCATCCACAAGCACAGCTGTAATAGCAATCAGCAATTCAGTAAGCAATAATCAAGTATCAACTGCAGCTGCTACCAGTGTCACAAATACATCACCTTCAACCGTGCAATCAACAACTACTGCAGCACCTCTCTCTCCAACAACAAGGCTTGATAATAGTGATTTACCTCAAGGATTGTTGAATGATTCCGAATTATTACCTAAATATAAAAGAGACTTGGTTGGTAAACTCAGAGCCCTTCGAGTGGAACTCAATGCTTTGCAGCCACAAAGTGGTCATTGTAGATTAGAAGTTTCTAGAAATGAAGTTTTTGAAGAAAGTTACAGGTAAGTCTATTTACAAAAAATGCAACCTGACATAAATAAAATGACTCTAATTTATCTACAGGTTGATAATGAAAATGAGGCCCAAAGACATGCGAAAAAGACTGATGGTTAAATTTAGAGGAGAAGAAGGCTTAGATTATGGAGGAGTGGCTCGCGAGTGGTTGCACCTTTTATCCCGAGAAATGTTAAATCCCCAGTATGGTCTGTTTCAATATAGCCGGGAAGACCACTACACATTACAGATTAATCCAGATTCCGCTATTAATCCTGAACACTTGTCTTATTTCCATTTTGTTGGACGTGTATTAGGTATTGCCGTTTTCCACAATCACCAGCTTGAAGGTGGTTTCACAACACCCTTCTATAAACAATTATTAAATAAACCAATAACATTGCAAGATATTGAAGGAGTTGATCCAGAGCTGCATAGAAGTTTAACATGGATGTTGTAAGTATATTAAAGTTTGACAGTTTGTTTGATTAAATAGGCCCCAACCGATGTTATAGCTAGTTTTGTAAATACAAAAAACTTCAATTAATACAAAAATTGTACAATTGAAGATTAAGACGAAGCGTAAACGGCCGCGGGCGCGGCCGGCGACCTCGATGACGATCAACTGATGTATAGAGTGAAACCAGAAGTCCGCAAACAGACGCGCGATCTGACGATCGTGCCCGCGTAACTTGTTGCGTTCTAATCGCGCCCGCCCTTGTCTAGGCGGACAAATACTGTATGCAGCATTTGCCCACCAAACCGCGCGTCTTGTTCATCTTGTTCATGAAGATAACAAAAAGATCCCTAAAATTCATTTTGAAAATTAAGTAGTAGGGGGTGCTGATATAGGAGTTCAGAAGGTGTGTATGATGGTCTCCGATTTAATGGCATCAGTTGGTCCTCCTTCTAGGTTTCACCCAAAACGACGATGTTATAAAACATGCATAATTAAAATCTACATTTGCATTTCTTCATCATAAACACTTAGAGAAATCCCCTTTTACCAAAAGTTTGGTTGTTTTCTGTAAATTTTTATACTTACACCACCTTCTCCATTGAATCCTATGTTCAATGTTACAAGTTTATAAGTGGGTTGAGACATAGATCGCATGCGCGTGCGGACTCGTCGTTGGCCACCGTTACCGCGTCATGTCGAACAACGCCGCGCCCGCGTTGGTTTGCGCTCCCCTAAAGGTATATGTCCACTGGTTCCGACCGGACTGAATCGGATATTTAAACGGCAGTGCTTTTACTGGCACTAAATTTTTACTATCGATAGCGTTCGGACCATTCCTCATTTGGATGCAAAGTTATTTTATAGGTTAACAATTTTATTTGCTGCGAGCCATACCGTACTGTGATCGCGGTCTCATTTGATATAATGGAACAAATATTTTGTTCCGCTTCGTATGGTGCGATGATCGCGTACCTTTAAGGTGGACCCGTAATTGGCGCTGCATGCGGCACGATATATACCACATCTAACCAATCACAGACAAGTACTGGTAATACCAGTCTGTGATTGGTTAGATGCGACTTATCGCGTTCCGCGCCAACGGCGGATGACCTTAAAAAGCTTGTAACTTTTTATTTGATCTTCAATTGTTTTGTATTGAACAATTTATGTAATTTTACTGACCCTTTCAAACTTGACTTTGTAAATTAAATCAAGTAGCCTAGTTGCTACATAAATCGTTATTCAATTATTATATGGTTTTGAAAATTATTATACTTTGAGATTGAAAAACAATAAATCCAATTATTTACAAAAAATATTTTCAGAGAAAATAACATCGATGGCTTGCTGGATACAACATTTTCAGTAGAAAACAATAGTTTTGGAATGATTAAAGTGCATGAATTAAAACCAAATGGTGCTAGCTTACCTGTTACAGAAGACAATAAACGTGAATATGTAAAGCTATACGTAAATTATAGATTCATGCGAGGAATAGAACAGCAATTTCTTGCTCTACAAAAAGGTTTTATTGAACTTATTCCAACAGCTTTACTACGACCTTTTGATGAACGTGAACTTGAATTAGTGATTAGTGGAATTGGTTCTATAGACATAACAGATTGGAAATTAAATACACGACTGAAACATTGCACGCCAGAAACATCAGTGGTTCAGTGGTTTTGGCAGGTGGTAGAATCATATTCTGAAGAAATGCGTGCACGATTGTTACAATTTGTAACTGGTTCTTCTCGAGTGCCTTTACAAGGATTTAGAGCTTTACAGGGTAGCACAGGGGCTGCTGGTCCCCGTCTTTTCACTATACACTGTGTTGATGTTTCACCACAAAATTTACCCAAAGCACATACTTGCTTTAATAGAATAGATATTCCACCTTACGATTCATATCAAGTGCTTTGTGATAAACTCACGCAAGCTGTTGAAGAGACTTGTGGATTTGCTGTAGAATGATATATATTCAAATTTTGGTTAGATATTATTTCTAAGAAATGGCTTTTAATAAAGCTGCAATAGTTTTGTAAAATATTGTATTATGTATGGTTCTATTGCAATGGCACACAAATATCAAACCAATTCAATCTAGTGAGTTGAAATATACAGGATGTTCGAAGTTAAGTCTGCACTGTTGCTAACTTCGTTATTATAGGAACTACGATGTCGGTTAAATGGGCAAACTAGTAGAATTTTTTATGCTGATTATGATAGTGAAATAAAAAAAATAATTGAGCATCACGTTTCCGAGATATTTATCAAAACACCTTTTTTGTTAATGGAACACCCTGTATCTTTTTATATAAATGGATATAAAATTAAATTCGGAACAAAAATGCCTATATAACTGTTTCTGATAACATTCAAAATAGCCAAATTATTTGGATATAACTTTTAAACTTTAAAATCAAGTAGCCATGAAACAAAAAACAGTCGTTGTTGTCAATCATCCTAATGTCTCAAAATAATAATTATTATTCCCCTTAATTTTTGGCATTAGGATAATTTACAACAACAAATGTTTTTTGTTTCATGGCTATTTGATTTTAAGGTTTAAAACAGTTATATCCAAATAACTCAGTTATTTTGAATGTTATCAAAAAAAGTTATATGGGCATGTTTGTTCAGATTTAATTTTCTATCGATTTATTTAAAAACATACAGGGTGTTCCATTAAAAAAAAAAATGTTTCGTTAAATATCTTGGAAATGCGATGCTAAATTGTTTTTTTTACACTATCATAATCAGCATAAAAAATGCAACTAGTTTGCCCATTTAACCGACATCGTAGCTCCTATAATAACAAAGTTAGGAATAGTGCAGGCTTAACTTGGAACGGTCGTATAGAGTGGATATAAACTAGACTTTAAAAAGGTAATTCCTTGGGTCATTTCAAAAGAAATGAACACATGTCCAAATGTTTCTGAAAGGAGTTACATGAATGTTGAATCCAAAATTAATAAAAACTGAAATGCTTTTCCTTTCCAGTTTAAACAGTTTTACAGGAATAGTATTTAATAATAATACTACTACTAGTTCTAAACTGTATTCCAAATTTTATTAATTTATATTAAGAGGTGTCTTGAGATATTAATTTAAACTTGATACAGGACACTTTCTGAATTTTATGGGTCTAGTTTATATACATTCTGTATAATCACAAGAAATAGATTGCAGATTTTTTATCACATAGCTATTTTTATATTTTAATGTTGATACTTTCTATGATAATTCAGAAATTAAAAGACAATATGCATTACAAAAGTTATAGTATTTGAAGGTTTATTTTGATGTCACCTAGTGGTTAATTTTTAAGATGGTTCACTTAGTAAAACAGCTGACATATATTTTATGTAATTTAGAAAATTTAAACAAATATCAATTGATTCAACAAAATTATATTAGAGATTATTTAAAAAGAGAATTTTAAGCAAAACAAGTTAACCAGTTTGTAATAATACTATGATATCTTTTGTAAAAAATATATATAATATATAATACATTTCTTTTCTATTTACCTTTAATCAATGGTAAAATTTTTACAGAGAATTAATGTTAGTAATGCAAACTTATTTTATTATTTTTACTATTTATTAATTTCAGCAACGTGTTTAAAATATTTTATTTTTAGTACTAAAATTGTAAATAATAATAACTGTAATAAGAAGGTGAAATAGTATATAAAAGATTTATCAGTGCTATCATAACGTTTTAGGTATCTCTTTATACAGTGCCTTCATTAAAATATTGATATACCCATGTGGCCACAAAATATAGGCAACCCAACTTACACAGTTGGTAAACCTGTATCCAATAATTCCCTAACTGATTGTATGTACGTAAATTAGGGCAGACATATTATAAAACAAATAAAACATCTTCACTGACAGCTATAAAATTTACAGTAGTCGACTTAGTTTAGTTACCACGAGTACCAATCCTGAACTGACTTCAATATCTAAATCTGAATCTCCCAAGGCTACTGCGGATCAAAAGTCACGTCGGTATCAGTATTTAATGAAGGCACAGTTTCCTATGAACGGGCATACAACAGTGACATTTGTTTAGGAGAATGGAGATCTGAAGTTAGATCCGTAATTGGCGCGTCTCGCGTGAAGATGGATCCGCGATCGACGCGGCACGCCGTAAAGCGCATCGTACCAATCACAGACTGGTAATACTAAACTTACTGCGACTTTAAAGGGGGATCTGTAATTGGCGCGTTGAAAGTTCAAAAATCGAATATTAACTACCCCACAAGGAATAAGATGTACATAAATCAATTTTAAAAGAAAAAAAATGGTATTCTGTAATTGTCGCTTACGCGTCGCCGTTTACCGTGAACCAATAGAATTGCGGCGTTTTAAAAATTCTATTGGTTCTCAAATGGCACGTCACGCGGTAAGCAGTGAGGTTAACATATTGTCTTGGGATACAACAGTGGCGGCTGGTGAAACATTTTGATGGTAAGAGTCACTTAGCATAAAATATACCCCCCCCCCCTTTTTGAAGTGTAACTTCTTATGCGGCGTTGGGGACTAAAAGCTTGGAAGTGAAACGGATATGACGTGTCGCGTAACGGAAGCACGTGACGCGCGGGGGTTTTAAATTCATACATTAAGCGACTAAGCGTGCGTGTTGCACAGACTCGGAAGATAAAGCAGTAATAAGAGAGGAAGAATGACGCACGCAATGTGTGTTTATATCGAGGTTTATATTGAATACATTTTGTGTTTGTTATACATATACATTTAAAGACAAGGTGCGTCAAAATTAATGCAACCAAATGGATAATAATGCACATACAGGGTGCGTCAAAATAAATGCAACAAACACACAAGAAGTAAGAAGTTACACTTCAGTCGTGTGTCCCATGACGCACACCAATTTTTTTTTTAAAAGTAAGAACGGTTTATCTTCCTAGTCCAAGATTATTTTGAGTTGTAAAGTAAAGCTTTATAATTTCAAACAGTTTTATTCAAAAAGCTGAAACTAGAAGAGAAAAAAAATAAACTGAAAGTTAAATCTTACGGTATGTATATGAAGTCCATTCGACGTAAAATACGTTAAATAATTTAATCAAACAAATGCATTATTACGAAAAACGCACTGTATATACTACCATGGTGTCAGTGATTATACATACTACAATTGCCTACTACCATGTTTTCTGCAAGAGCTTTAATTGACAAAAAAATGTGATCCATCAATATTCATAACTTCGAATGACAGTAAAGAAAATACCATGAGATAAATAAATTGAGTAGTATGAAAATTTCTAATTCAATTAAATAAATGCCTCGCATGTACGTAGCAGCTACAAGTAAAAAAAAGTTGTGTTGCAATCCGGATTTGCCTACTGGTCTAAAAATCGTGGTGAATTCAATTCCGTCTCTGCAACACATTGACCTAACGCGTGACTGCTAAGATTATATTCAACAAAAATGCAGGGGCGTCGTTAGGAAATATGCTTTGGGGGGGCGCAACTATTATGGAATCCAAGAACTCGCCCTGTCGCAAACAGCTAAAATTACTATATAGCCTAACCCCTTGCTTCTTGGTTATTGTTGACAGCAATAAAACTCGGTAGGATCCCGATGGACAATGCGTTGGGAAATTTCCGGTTAAAATTTGATGTTAATTCAATTAGCGACGCCACTGCAAAAATGTGAAATCTAAATTACAGTCTGACAAAAATTTGCTAATTTTGAGACATGACAGTCATGTAAAACAAAAATTGTATAGGTACTTATATAATCAATTCAGAAAACTACCGTGACGTTTAATGTGTCAAATGGAAAATTAAGTTGACTATGGTCTGTTTTTTAACTAGGAGGAGCGATTCAAATTTGTCGCGCCAAAATCCACATCTGTGATTGGCTGCGGCCAGGCCGGTTTGCCACCGCTAAGTAATTTGTATAAATTTTGACGTTTGACGTGATTTGATAATTATTTTTCTAGGCGCTGACAGTGACATAATTCAGGCAAAATACATTAAATTAGTTTTCATTTCAGCTGTAAATTTTAAACATGATAAAAATTCAAATTTACCGTCAAAACTTCGGAAGTATTCTTTTCTAGTGACATTTCTAGTGTGAATCTGGCTTTTGTATTCACTCCTCCTAGTTAAAAAACAGACCATAGTACATATAAAAATCACTATACCTTTTTGAAAATGAGGCTTTGATTACTAATAGCTAATAGGGATTTTTTTTGTTAACCAACTGAATTTACTGAATTTTCCATTAAACAAATTAAATGTCACGGGAGTTTTCTGAATGTATTATATTTAAGTCTCGCTTCTATGGTAATACTAAAATAATAATCCTTGTTCAGTTACTTTCGTGCCTCAAAATTACGCGTAAGCAACGCGAAACTAGCACTTTCGCACCGCCTACAAAAAAAATTATTGAGTGTTGTGAGATTAATTTTATTTCAATGATTCGAATCATGTCTGTTACAGCAATATAACAATTTTTGTATATTTCTATCAAATTAAATTAAAAGTGATATGTAACATAAAATTATTAGCATCATCATTCTTGATGAATCAATAACTACTTGATTTTCTGCAGCTGATGATGTCCCATCTTCCTCTTTGGGTGTATTATTAATTGGTACACTTTTCGCCAACAAATCGTCATTGTTCAAAGGTTTGCTATAAAGGTAACTCTTTTGGCCGATGTAGGCGGAAATGAGCCAAAAATTAGTTTCGTTAATATTAAGTTTTTCATAAATAAATTTTTGTAAAGTATTTGTTAGAACTATTATATTCCCTTTTTGGTCCACTGTAAACGAATTAGTCCACTGTATGTAATTAGAGTCCCTAGAAATAACTTCTTGATTAGATTCGAAAGGTGTCTGGGAGTTCCATTTTGCAATACTGTTGTCAGACAAGAGTCCATAATAAAGAATGCCTTGGTTGGTCATGACCATTCCATCAGACTGTGAAGTTTTCAAACCAACGTGTTTTATTACTTCTTCAGAAAAATGTAATTTTTTCTTTGAATTGTTTTCGTTTCGCAATACTGAAGTATTTACAGAATACAGATGTAAACTTGATATCGGACAGTAGAAAATTTGTTTGTCTTCATTATCGGTGCTATTTTGAGTGTTAGGTGCCATTGCAATTCCTGCTATATTAACAGGCGCTGAAATAGAAACGCCATTTACTTTAAAATATTGAGCCGAAGGATCAGCTTGCATGCTCTCTGCATGACGAATTTTCCAGGCATGGTTTAATTGTCTAGAAAACACAATAATTCCTGGGTCATGCCTACTATTATCAGTTATATATGCGAATTCGTTGTCTACTACCAAATCGTATAAAAAACTATCGTTCTTGGCAGCAACTGTTCCAGAAAATTCGTAAATGGTTAAAGTGGTATTGGTATTTAAATCAAATATTATTAACTTCGGAGAACAGTTTCTTGTAGATGAGTTAGTAAGTGAACCTGTATGACCACCATCTATGATCCACATTTGCCGTTTAAGATCAATTTCAACATTCTGTACATTTTGTAATGCCTTACAATCTCCTATTTTATTGTATTCCCATGAAGGGAAAGGAGTAATCAGTGGATTAGTAATTTTTTCTGGATTAGCATAAATTCTTCCCAAAGTTGCGGGTACACCGTGTTTCATTCTGGGCATAGTTAAGTAAAACCAGTCATCAAAGTATATAACTCCCGCAATTACTATGTTTTCCGGAATATACTGGTCGTTGTCAGTTGCTGTTTGAAGAAACTCTGTACTGGGCCACGTATAGTTAACATATTTCCACTGTCTTATTACACTAAAATGCACTTTATCTTGTGCCAAATTTAAAAACACAAAAGTTTGTAGAACCAAAAGTACTATAAAGTTAGATCGATTCGACATTGCACAAAACATTCAAAAGCTCACGGTTGTAATAGGTATAGTGTTAAGTGGCAGAAATTATACTGCACTTTTCTGTTAATTTAAAAAGCGACTAAGCGGAAAATCATATTGAGGCGGTACTACCTAGTTATGTGTTAACGTTTATCGCTATTGTGCTAATACTTAATTTCAATAAAAAATTGAAATGACGCATGTTTTGTTTGTTGTTACTAGTTAACTTGTTTCTATTTATTTAGGTGTACAAATATGATTTGTCGAGGTTACCAACTAGAAAACCATACCTACCATAGAAATAATAGTATTATAGTACTTACCTACCTACATAACTTTACAATATTTCTCTTTTGCTTACACTAATTTTTGTACCACAATTGGAAAAATGTCTATTACGACCCCATCAACTATATACAGGGTGTCTCAAATGGATTAGGATAGTATGGGTATCTTGGTTATTATTGAAGATAGATAGATAGATAATTTTCAATAAATTTTGTTTCATGTCTTTTGTTTTCATGGCTAACTCGACTTTAAATTAAAACATCAGTAAATTCAGTGTAAAACTTTATTTAAACATAGGTTGTTATACATCGTTGAAATCAGAAAAAAAATGCAATCCATTTCTGTAAAAAAACAAAATGGCGCCCATTTAAAATAAGAAAGTTGCTATCAATATCTTGAAAACCGCCATTTTTAAAAAAAATTGAATGACGTTTTTAAATCGTGCTAATCGAACCTAGTAACTTTTATTTGAAACTTTTCTCCATAAATATTAAAATTAGGGAAATATTCCACTTTTTAAAAATACGCATTTTTCAGTTTTTTCAATATAACAACTGAACGACTGAAAATTTGTAACTTTTCTAATCGGGATATGAATCAGTATGAGAAACTGCAAAACTGCTACTTTAAAGACCAGTTTGTATACAGTTTCAAAAATTTAAAAATATTCAAATCTTAGCATATACTTAATATCAAAAAATTGAAATTTGCTGTTTTCTTTATTTATATCTAAGTATATACTTAACTGCTTCAGTCGTTGCAGTCTAGTGTAACTTACTCTCTTGGTTTAAAAAAACATGGCCACTCAATTTGCTCCTTAGTGAGGGTTTTTGATATTTTTTCACCCGGTATCCAACACTTTGCTGCTTTCTTGCTGATGTCGATGTTATTGTTGACACCAACCCTGCCTTTTACCATAGAGTGCGGAAGGCTTGAAGTGATCCGCCTTTTCGGAAAAATAAACCAAGACTCACTAACAAATTTGAAAAAAAAATTTTGTGGTTGCTAAGCACTTGTTTGTTATTTGTGATTGCTATGACGACGCTTCCAAATTTAGAAACCTTCTTGAATTTGAAAAATGAATATTCTCGAAATAACATGGAGAATGAGTAAGTACCTATACGATGAGTGTAGGACAACTGTAGGAGCCATGAGGTGGGCCCTTTCTTGCCAATAGCCAAGATCACAAAATAATGTAAAAGACTTGGCTTTTAGTCGCTTGTTGGAAGACGATTAGCCAATTTTTAGAAACAAATCAAACATACACAAATGGTACCATTTGAAAAATAGATTTTTAAATTTGTAAATGTATATTGTATTAAACTTTCACCTGAACCCTCTGCCACTATACCGCGCTTAAGAAAGCATCGGACCGATGTGTCGCACCCTGCGACGCGACGCCACGCGACCGACGACGCTCTAATGCACCGCGCCGTAACACGACCATATTTCTGTTTAACTAATGTGTTGAACTGTTGTGTTGACGCTGTACTCTATACAACATATTATGTGACGAGTTTCAGTATAAAAGTAGTTATGACAGAAAAGTACAGCACCTCAAAGTGATAAAAATTAAAAACTAAATCTTGTAACAATTCGTACTTAAAGTTGTGCGATTATTAAAGGACCTTTTCCATGTTTAACCAGTTTTTTAAAAATCAAAGTAGGTAGTACTAGTATAATAAGTTATAATATCACTGAAAAAACAGCAGCAAATTTTGGATTAAACTATTGTGGTTTTTCACTTCAGTAGCGAATGGATTTTGTACCCATATCGGTAAAGCGCAAACTGTGAATAATTAATTAAGTAGTAGGTACCTACCTAAGTAGATTATTCACATAATGCAGTATACCAGCAATGATATGAATGTTATCGCGTATTCTAGGTAGTCTACCTATCGTGTCATGTTATTTGAAGTATCCGCTGTTACTACATAGTTAAGAATGTGACATGTTGGCTAGCAGCCACCAGCATTAACAGTAGGTAGCGAACTAACTTGCATCTAACTTGTCGCATAGTTTGTAGTGTAATATACTACATACGCTGTGAGTGTTTTTTGTTGTGCAACAGTGTTTTATACTGAATATTTTTAAAAACTGCAAGGTCATTTAAACAAAGTGCAAGTTCTCAAGATTTTTAAAATAACACCGGTAACTTGAGATTACTTAACCACTAAAATAATAAAGTCATATAGATCGCATTTCACGTTCATAATAATTGCTCGTAATAAAATTGTAAAACCTAATTAAACTGTATTGTTATTTTAATTTACGAAGTTACCGTCATGCACAAAATTTCAATTTTCTGGGTTCTGCTTGGAAAACTTGTAGGATGTGAAAGGTCAAACTCTAGTTTTTATGTGCCAAATCGTTTGGCAAAAACGAGATAAAAATAATGGTTCATCGGAAAATTAATTGGAATGTGGTGGTAAATTAAAAAAATATTTTATTGCATTAGATGATTAGACGTTACTTTAATTCAAAAATATAGATATTATATTCGGCGCGGCTGTCCTGTGGAGGACGATACGCATAGCGATGGGGCGACACGTGTTTGATCCCTCGTAACCACGATTTTTTCAAAATTCTGGAGGGTTCAACTCGTTAATGTAGTTGGGGGGGTCAAGGGTGGAGCAAGCCAAAATTTCACCCTGAATCCTAATATGTAAAAATATATAGGGCGTTCCATTTAAAATAAAAAAAGTTGAACTTCGTTTATGGAGTCTAAAATTTAAAATAACGAAGTTATGACAAGAGGCGGTGTTTAGGACAAGCGGATAGCCCTCACATTTGTGCTACAAACAGCTGAATACACAAGTCCACTGGGTTTTTGTAAAAATTAATTCTCAAATTGCAACTAACCTAAAGCAAAGACTTTTTGCAAAGACTAGTTGGGCGCCCCTCGAGCTTTAGGTTAGTTGCAGTTTGAGAATTATTTTTCACAAAAACCCAGTGGACTTGTGTATTCAGCTGTTTGTAGCACAAATGTGAGGGCTATCCGCTTGTGTGTTTAGGCAACAGCCTGTATATAACCATTTCTCAATTTATGCACTCTGAAAAAATCTTGTTCTGCCATCAAATAATTTGTTGATGTAGCCTCAACTGTTGTCACAACAAAATGAACAAATATTTTGTTTGTTGTGTCAACAAAAAAAATATGTTGCCATGTTACAATTATTTCCTGCCACAAATTCGTTTTGCTCAGGCAACAAAAAAAGAAAATAATATGTATTTGTAGGTGCAACTTATTTTATTAATTTGA
The DNA here is from genome assembly GCA_963082805.1 of Hemicrepidius hirtus. Taxonomy (NCBI): domain Eukaryota; kingdom Metazoa; phylum Arthropoda; class Insecta; order Coleoptera; family Elateridae; genus Hemicrepidius; species Hemicrepidius hirtus. The sequence continues at coordinate 11,231,491 of OY720161.1, forward strand.
ATTTGTTGTGACAACAATGACTGGTGAGACATACCAACGAATTATTTGATGGCAGAGCAAGATTTTTTCAGAGTGTGTAGGAGTCTCATAGTACCTAGATAATGTACTGTTTAGAATTAACAGTGAGATATTATGAAGCGAATATCTAAATAAACTATTAATAGTAATAAAAAACAAAGCACATGTTTTGTGTTTCTTAAAGTATATAGAGAGGAGACGGGCTGTGTATTTGTTCAAAAATGCCTAAAATAAGTTACTATCAAATGAGTCGGGTCGATCAAGATGATAAAAGAGAGAGAGAACTGCTAAGCTGTTAAATAATATTATATTTTACGTGTGATTAATCATCTCTGTAAGCACGTATTGATGTGAATACGATTCTCAAAAGCAATAGTATTCATGACAGGTGGTCGTGGTAGAGCCAACCTTAAAACGCTGAAAATATTCACGTACAAATTTTTTGAAAAATCATCCCCATGTTCTTCCTTGGGGTCTAGGACAATTATTGTCGTCGCCGATTGGTCGTCGCCGTCGCTGATTCGCCGGCAAGACAATTCGCCGGCAGCCGATTCACCGGCGGCCTATTCGCCGCCATCGAGAAATAAATAAATAAACTTCGAAATAAATAAAACAGTAAAATTGCCAGATATATGTTTATATTTTTTTCAAAACGGTATATTATATATTAGTTTAGTAGAAGTGTGAATGTATTGCAATATAACACAAGCAGCACCAGACAGACTTCCAAATAATTAATTAATGTGTTGTCATTAAAATTTCGTTTATGCTCTATTTCTGACAAACAAATTATTTGCAGATGATAATAATATTATAAAACTCAATACTTCCACTAAAAGTAATATATCGTTTTAAAAAATATATATAAATGCAGTTGAACCTCGACGATAAGTCGAATATTTCGATAGTTCGAAGTTCTCGGTAACTCGAATTCTTTTTCATTCCTTGGACTTCGAGTTATCGAGGACGATGTTCGACTTATATAGTAATTAAGTAAGTAATTTTACCGTTTTATTTATTTCCCGACGACGAATCAACTGCCGGCGAATCGTCTTATCGGCGACGACAATCGGCGACGGTGACGGCGACTTGTCCCCATCCCCTTCTCATTGCTCTTCTTGACACTACCATAGATAACTGTATTCGTTTTTCTTTGTTCACGTTTAGTCTCTCTTTTTTTGTTTCTTTTTTATTATTTATTACGTCAAAATTCTGTTTTGTCGTCTATCGTTCGAACTCTATTGTTAATATGTTATCTTACTCTCCTAAAGCTTTCATCGTCAGATTGGTTGGCAACTGTCCACCAGCTTGCCAACTTCGTATATCTTGTAGAAAACATGGCAATAAGCCTACAGTTAGAGGAATAGAATGGCGTCGATAAAAATGATCAAAATAAACATGGTAGTGGCAATTAACGAACGCCGGCAGTGCACCACACCACCCTTCTCTTATGGGACTGATTTTGAGTTTTCGCAGGAATAGTCTTTTGAAAACCATGAGAAGACACGTACGAAGGTGTAAATGTAGGAAAATTCCTGGAATGTCAAAACTTACAGAGGGTGTGAACGTAGACATAGATAAATTGTGCCGGTAACCCTTCAGCATTGTTTATAGCAGCTGCAAAGTTTAGAAACGATTCTCAGTAGGACCTTCACACTAGGTTTTTTTTTGTGGCGCTTAATCACAATTTCAACTATTCTGTGGCAATGTCTTTTGATTTGCCCTAGAGTAGTGCTTGAATAGTCGAAACGCTCTGTTCTCTTCAGTAGATGAATGGCATGGCAGCGACTAACTGATATGTCTTTCGTAATGGATCAGCAGTAGCGGAACGTAGGAATAGTGATGAGTTCCTTACGACATCTAAAGAACTAGCTTGATCAAACCGGCTGCTTCGTGGAAAATTATTTGGGGGTCCATTGATTTGGTAAAACAATTCGGCAAATTCAGAAATTTCCTTTTTTGGTTCGTAATATTATGGACTAAACTATATTCCGAAAACGGTTAGAGTAATTCGCTTCAACAACGATAGATTTTGTTGGCGAATACGAAAATTCAAAAGTACTAGGTACCTATAATGTAAAATATTTCCAGAAAAGTGTTTCTAAACGGTAGGTAGTACCTATCTATAAAAGTATAAAATCGATAAAAAGCTGCAGAATGTAACCCCGATATAAAGTATTGCGCACTCTTGGGTTTATAATGCATATCCAACATTTGGAACTAAACCATTTCTCGAAGTTGTAAGTCTTCCTCTTCAATTTTTTAAACTTACAGAAATTTTTATTTCTAGAATAATCTTATCAACTAATGGAGTTATTTACTTAATATTTTCTGGTAAAATCAAACAATGAATGAATCTATACACAGAAATAGTATTTTGAAGCAATTAAAAGATGATAGTTTGCATGATGGCTGCGGCAACGAACAATGGGAAACGCTTCTGGCTAAAGGTCGATCGTCTAACGCGTCATTGCATCCTACCCAGCAGTTACATATCACTAAAATGGAAGCGCGAAGAAGATCCAGTACTAGTATTTTAGGTCCGTTTCCCAAAAGTCCTAGAATACTAGAATGCGATAGCCAAATTAATAGACCAATTAGGTGGGTTTTTCTAAGAGTTGTTATATAGTAATTCAATATTTTTTGTGTTTGCTTCTATTCCTTCTATAACCTCTTGTTTTATTCCCAGTTTAGATTCGATTTTCTTATTCCAACATATTAAACACGTTTTTCCAAAGACTACTTGACCAAATTTTTTTTTAAACATCCGTTAGAACTACAATTAAGTTATTTTTTGATTCATTTGTGTCCAAAAAGTTGCAGACATAGTAGATGATGCTCCATTGGGGACCATTCCCTGATATGGGAAAAATAGTGAGTAGTACTACTAAACCGATTCTTTTTCGTCAATTCTTAGAACAATGTTGCGTGATTTATCTCTTTTACTTCTTCAATATCTTGGAATATAAAGCGCAAATGTTTTAATTACATTTTCTCCATTAACAGTAAATGGTCCTCAACAGCGTACCATCGACCGCGACTTTTCGGACACTGTACTGTACCTCTTAAGTGTACCTACCATTAATAATAACATTTCAGTAACAGAAGGGCATGTAAACGAATTGTTTTTAAACATGGAGACTGTAACATAATTCAAGAAAATGTAGCTAAGAGACGAAGAAAGTATCTTCAAGACATTTTCACTACTTTAGTAGATGCACAATGGAGGTGGACATTATTGGTTTTTTCTATGAATTTTATACTTTCGTGGCTAGGATTTGCTATTATTTGGTGGCTCATAGTCGTTGCACATGGTGATCTGACAATGGAACATTTAGTAAGTAGCAAATCATATACTTACTGCTTTTCATTAATAGGTAGTTGGTAGAAAAAATGTAACGTAGTTCATAATCGTTATTTATGTACCTATAGTCCGTACCAAAGATCAAAGTCAGTGTAGAGAGCATACGGCAATGTAATTTTTCGGGTAAATCTTACACGGCGTTGCCACTTCTCTTTATCTTCGAGTTTTTGTTGAAGCAACTTGGCAGGTATATTGTAAAGGTACAGGTAAACATTACACGTAATCCCTCTTAATGCTTGAGTTAAGAGATTCAAAACTTATAAAAGTAAAACTTCTCTTGTATGCTGAAAAACCAAGTGAGGAGTATGTTTGGCAATACCGGTCTCCATAAGACCAACGTTGACTTTGATATCTGGTACCTACAAACAGTAGGGTATCTTGAAGGTGTGTACTTATGTCCGTCGTGGTGCCTACAACCTACTCCTTCAATCAACGCTATAACGTCTTATTTTTCACTTTGAATATACTACGTAAATAAATTGAAAAACTTGAACATGGATTAATAAAGTAGACAGCGATGACATGACTTTGCGTGCGATGTTTGTTTATGTTTCTATGACGATGACAATATATTCCCACTCACTTGCGACAACAAAAGTAAACAGGGGTGTCTGATTGATGCAAAATTTACGTTTACTGCCGCTCAAGCAACAACTGCAGGAAAATCAAACTTTAACAACAGCAACAATTTAATGAGTAGGTGTGTTCAATTAAGGTTAAAAAATATGGGAAATGGACAATTAAATTTAATCCTCTGATAAAAAAACACTATCATAATAAATGTGTTTCTTTTTCTATTATACAGGGTATTATGATTTAAAAAATGAAACTTCGTGCCATTAATTTCAGGATGATATAGTAAAAAATTGACAATTATTTTATTTAAATTTTCTTATCCTATTATACCAAATTATTTTCGAGCTTGAAACAAATTAAGGGTTATATCTACTGTATTGATTGTAATGATTCGAGGGCTTGTTTTAAAGATACCTGGTCCCTCATCTTCTTCGGCTCATTGTTCACCCTAACTGAGAATGTATTTAGGTACTTGGAGGGATTACAAGCCTCAATATATCTTGTTAACGTACCAAACATTGTAGTAACATAGATCCTACATTTTTGATGATGAGTGCAAATGGGGTGGAACTGCAAGCTCCTGTACTTTGGCGGTTAGTGTCTATTGTGCTCCCTCTGGAATGAGATTTACTCCACGAACAGGTCCATCGCTTCATCGAGGGATAGGATCTTGTTCATTGCTGTGTCCTGTATATTGCTTCGTTCTAATAAAGGGGGGGGGGCAAGGTATCTGCTCCTTATGGCTGCAAGCGCTGTACACTCGCAGAGGATGTGTTTGGAAGTTTCCTTCTGATCTTGACATTTCCGACATCGGCCAGAAGGACCAATTCCTACGGGTGGAGATGCTTGTTCAAGTATCCGCGCGCTATTAGAAAGCCCGTTATGATCCTGATCTGCCCTTTTCACCGCAGCGTTTTCCCAGATCTGGTGTCCCATCTGTTTCGGAGATATTCCTGATTCTACACCCAATAGAGAGGTTCACTGGCCGCTGTTACAACTAGGGCGTCCGATTCCTCATTGCCCATAATCCCACTACGGCCTGGGACCATACGATCGTCACATAGTTGTAGTTTTTATGTTTACTTTCTACCCGATAAAAACTGTCTATACTTTCTAAAAACCCTCTAAACTTACCTTTTGTTACAGCATAACAACCAAACGTGGACTCCATGTGTAACAAACATTTATGGATTTACTTCGTGTTTCCTCTTTAGTGTGGAAACACAACATACAATCGGGTTTGGGGGTAGGACAACAACAGAGGAATGTCCGGAAGCTATATTTGTAATGTGTCTTCAGAGCTTAGCTGGTGTAATGATACAAGCTTTTATGGTTGGAATTGTTTTTGCGAAATTATCTCGACCAAAGAAACGTACCCAGACTCTCCTTTTTTCGAGAAATGCAGTGATTTGCCATAGAGATGGAATTCCATGTTTAATGTTTAGAGTAGGAGATATGAGGAAAAGCCATATTATTGAAGCTCATGTGAGATCCCAGTTAATTAAGCGGAAAATTACCATGGAAGGTGAAATTATTCCGTTTTGTCAAACGGAACTAAAGGTTTGTATAGGAACTTGTTAGGAAATACGTTTAATAAAAAAATTTAATTTAGAACACTTCGTTTTGTATTATACTTTTAAGGATTATTCCAACTTACATATACCCACATTTACATTATAGTTATGTTTTAGGTAGGGTGTGACGGGGAAGAAGACAAAATATTTTTTATATGGCCTACAACAGTAGTTCATAAAATAGATGACTCATCTCCCTTATATTCCATGTCTGCTAGAGATATTCTACAGGAAAATTTCGAAATCGTCGTCATTTTAGGTAAGAAGATATGTAATACCAAAATTTTACAAAACTGCTCAACAAAAATGTTGCATCGTTTAAAAAAAAATCTAAAATACCTTTAAGATTTTCCAATAAGCTGAACTGAAAATACGCAGAAAGTTTGGCTAATGTTAAAGAAACAACTGCCAACCTAAAAAAATCGGATAAAGTTGATTTTTGTGTCAGTTTTGAGATGCTGTGCTGTTATTAAAATGGTCGTAGTAAAAAATGTTTGACTGGTGTACTCTTAATCCACCAACCGTCGGTATCTAGAATTGTTTGAAGATTTAGACAAACGAGAGTCTATAAAAAAAGTTATCGTCAAAGTCTTAGGAGGACCACATCTATAATTAATGGAAACTCGATTTATTGAATTGATTACTCGTCGACAACACTTCGGGATAGCAAGAAAAATTCAAAATTAACTTAGCGAAGTTCGACGAATGCGAGGATCAAACAATTGAAAGAAGTTTGAGAGAAGTGGGAAGGTCAAGAAAGCCCTACAACTGGACAGTTACTAACCAACTCTCGCAAGGCATTCGAGTGAGAGTGGAAAAAAGTGCATTTCGCCCGTGTTAAGGCGCGTCCACACTAGTAAAAATATACGTTGTGTGTTGAATATAGAATTCGGCACAAATATTTGCGCCGCAAAGGCGCTGCAATCGCTGCATAAATATTTACGCCGTGCGCCGTGCGTTCGCGCTCAACACGTGTGTGATGGTTTGTTATTATTAATTTTTGAAGTGATCCGTACTTTCATCCAAGGATAGTACATTCAATAATCTGCTGCAACCATTCTGTTTTTTATTTTGATACAGATGTTTAATCCAATAGCGTCTGTTTTTTTTAAATTTCTTTTTTCTTCATAATAAGATGATGCGTAACAATGAAAGCAGCACATTTCCTTTTCATTATTATTAATGTATCAGACATGTTTTAGCCGTTACCTACCTACTTGGGTTAACAAAGTATGATTTAAATTAACTCCCACTGACAAAATACGCCACAATCACTGGGTTCACGAAAAATACGTCCACACTAGAACGACGTTGCAGCGCAAATCTCTTTAGGCGCGTCCACACTAGTAAAAATATACGTTGTGTGTTGATTGTAGAATTCGGCACAAATATTTGCGCCGCAAAGGCGCTGCAATCGCTGCATAAATATTTACGCCGTGCGCCGTGCGTTCGCGCTCAACACGTGTGTGATGGTTTGTTATTATTAATTTTTGAAATGATCCGTACTTTCATCCAAGGATAGTACATTCAATAATCTGCTGCAACCATTCTGTTTTTTATTTTGATACAGATGTTTAATCCAATAGCGTCTGTTTTTTTTAATTTCTTTTTTCTTCATAATAAGATGATGCATAACAATGAAAGCAGCACATTTCCTTTTATTTTTTTATTATTAATGTATCAGACATGTTTTAGCCGTTACCTACCTACTTGCGTTAACAAAGTATGATTTAAATTAACTCCCACTGACAAAATACGCCACAATCACTGGGTTCACGAAAAATACGTCCACACTAGAACGACGTTGCAGCGCAAATCTCTTTGATGTATTGACAAAAACCGACAAGGAATGGATCGCGTGTGTTGAATTTGGCGAAAAGTTTTGCGTGCGTTCGGATGCGGCGAACACGTCTACATTTGCGTAAATTTATAACTCACGCACAAATTTGTGGCGAATGAAACATACAACGCATATTTTTACTAATGTGGACGCGCCTTTAGACACAAATTTTTTTACACATCATGTTAAACACAAAAAATTTATTTATAAACAAGAAAAGTTAGCTCTGCTTGTTTAAGTTATTTTTAGCAATAATGAAAATGAAATGAAAATAATGAAATGTTTTTCTCTAAAAAGTTTAATATTTTGAGATTTTTTTATTTGACATCAAACTTCGCAGATGCTCGTACCACGCATTTAGAATAGGTTACGCCCACTTTTGGAAAAAAAACGCCTGCGGAGCATTTTCTATTCACCTCGCTCGTTTTTATGTTTACATAATATCACAGTAACTCCCTCCAGCATTGAATCCTGGATGCGCTACTGGTTTCGATCCCTATACAAAAAAACTGACCCCCTCCTAGCAAACAAATCTGCTCACGGGCTTTGCAACGAATTTTCTACATAGTTTATTAGATATACTACACGTTAACATAAAAAAAGTGCCGTTATTGACAATTGGGTTCCCTGTTTGTACGACTATGGTTAACACAATATAAACCAACAATTCGGTCGTACTTAAATAGGAAATGAAATGTATGTTTAAATCTGTACCCTGCATGTGCAGGAAATGAAATTGAGTTTATTTATTATTCTTTTTATTGATTAATTAATACTGCTATGTCAGAGACCTGCTGTAGGGAAGCAAAAGGTCATTGTTATATGTCTAATCCAGGGCGTTGTAATTACACTCTGACCAAATCATGTTCCTCTGTCATCTTTACACCGAAATCAACATCTATAGTCCATCAATATACATCTAATCTATGCTATTTGGCAAATCGGATCAAGACATCGCAGACAACTAAGTGTATATTCTCGAAGAGTTAATAATTATAATTTGAGGAGTCTTTGATAGGGTTACCTTCTAGCGCTGCAATCTTTGTATTTTCTGTTAATGGTTAAAACACAAGCTTATTATGAAAACAGTAGATACCTACCAGAATAAAAGGAGGCAGTAAGATATTATTAGGAGTTTTGTGATGAAATGGAAACACCTCAAAACGTAATGTTGTCTCTTGTTTTGGGTGAAATGCTATAACAGGTGGATTGCGAAAATCGTTCATAAACGAAACATTCGTTTCTAGACGAAATTCGTTAACGGTTTCTGTTAACCTTTGTGGAAGACATCGTTAATAAACGAAAACTTACAGAATAGTATTATTTTAGCTAGGTCTAAGAATTTTCTCATAATAGAACATAAATACTTTCATTAGTTGTTTTGTTTTTCCAGAAGGAGTAATAGAATCAACTGGTATGACTACGCAAGCTCGTTCTAGCTACATTCCCTCTGAAATATTGTGGGGTCATCGTTTTCAGCCGTTAATCTCATATAAGAAAGAAACTGGAGAGTACGAAGTAGACTACGCTGTATTTAATAACACCGTGGAGGTAGTTACACCATTGTGCAGTGCCAAACAGTTGGATCAACAGCGAACTTTATATAAACACGAAGAATGTCTAGGTAAAATTAAATACCTACATGGTAGGGACTCTTTGTCACTGCATGAAGAACACTATAAATCAATTCACTTGTCGGACAAGTAGGATACTAGGGTTCCCATTATTTTTTGCAACAACCTTAAAAATATTGCTTACTTTACAAAAGTTACGGACATCGCAGATACCCGTCAGATACATTTATCAAAGTAAGGTTTCTTATCAAGCATTTTTACGGAAATTTGTATTTTGTTACATTGCTAAAAAATTGGGTTCCTAGTTCTTAAGCCTCGAGATAGATGTTTCTATAACTCATGTCCATAAACAGTGTTAATGTTGTTAAGAAAGAAAAATCTAGATTATTTTATTTTTACAGATAATTTATTATTTCCAACAACACATTGTCAAACCGCCAGTATATGTAGCCTGGATTCGTTTTTAGAAGATAGTGAACTAAATATGCTTCAAAAGCCAGTTTCGGCTACTTTAACACACGATGATTCTATACCAACTCAAAATGAAGATGGGCTGATACAATCTTGCGATGCAGTAAATATTTAATAAATATATGAATATATTTGGCTAGATTATTGTTTTTGTATTAAATTTGACTTAATTTAACAATATTTCAATCATGACAATAAATTAATAATAAGTACTTACTAAACTCATCATAGTTATTCTTAACACTATACTATGATACTAGTGTAACTATATTGGTACCTACCTCTCGTAACGTTCCTATTAGAAATTGCTCCACTCAAATTCAAAGTCAATTATGCAGAAAGTCGAACGTTATTCATTAATTCATTACTTATGGTTAGTTTGTTGACAAAAAATAGGCGAGAGAAGAGGAGATGATTACTGTTAGGTAACGCTTACAAGAATGGAATGAAAAGCGTCACAAAAAACAAATACCTCGTAGAGGTACTATAATATTCCGTCAACAGTTTTTAGTGTAGCTACTACCTAATTACTTTGAACATACATGTATTTCTTCCATCTATGCTACAATATCGTCATACCAAATTGTACCGTAAGAATTCAATCTTATAATGCGTTCTTTGGGGTTAGCCGGATGTAATGTTTCGATTTTTTCGGCTGCTGTTTCGATTGTGGTTGGTAGAGATCAATCTGATCACAATCAACCGCAGCTAACTGGATTCTTGATTGAACCTATGATATACGGACTGTACCTTTAAATACTTACTATGCTTCTATACACACGTCGAAACCTTTTGATGTTGCCGCTTTCGATTGGGACACAAAACAAAACAGAAGCAGTCGCCAACAGTTCGAGTCTTCAAAAGTCTTTCGACACGAATTGCTGCCATTTCCAGTATTCCTATAAGAAATTATAGGTTAGTTTCTGAAATATGTATTTAAGACTTTTTCTTAAATATTTTTGGGGAACGGGTTTCTCGATAACAATTCCCCACAGTTCACAATCCCCAAACTATATTTGGCTGGTCACAAGACCTTCTAGTCGCAAACCCCACCTTTTAGTTTTATTATCATTTTAAAGAAGACAGATCAAAATAACGACAACAAACGACAACAACAATAACGATTTATCGTGTGTTAGCGTTAGGTAGTAGGTACCTATAACACAAATGAAATGCCGGGATTATAATTAATGTAAGGCAATTGTGTGTGCGATTTGTTTGATCAATATGAAGCTTGTTTGTATGCATTATCCTTGTCACAAAACCCACATTTTGAATGTTTTGACGACTGTGGGTCCTGTAACTAGCCAAAGACGCTATGGGGGTTGTGACCAGGCCCTGTTTCTTTTGCGTGTTTATATCTATAGTACCATGTAGTACCATTGTCGCTACTTCCTCGAACGTCTCGTCGTGCCGTGCTTACCAATTAATCTGTCAATGAAGAAACATAACGTATATAGGTACATACCTAAAATGCACTGTTGCCTAACAATCTACAATAGTACATTCGATACTTTTAACTTTATTCATAACATGATACATAAATCTATGCTTTATACATAAAATATGGTTTTAAATAATTATAACAATCAATTACAGAATGACATTCGATACAAATTGACTATGCAAAAGCATGATTGTATAGGTATTTCAAAATACTATAATTAAGCAGGGAGTGTGTCTGTAGTTTGCAGAGGTTCGCTTGGTGCTCTCTTCAATGAAACGCAATCAATGGGTTCTAGGAAAATAAAATTCAATATTAACTATAGTAAAATGTACAAAACAGATTTATGAATATAAAATTAATTCCACTAATTAGACGTGGTATCTAATATTCTTAACATACAGTATGACCATTTTATCGCGCAACCCCTTAAGCCACTACAATAGGTGACACATTTTACAATCCAAAGAGTTGATTTTAAGTTAGGCAGAATGTTCCTTTCAAACTTTTAAAAGGCATAACACTATTAGAATTTATGAAAACGTAAAGAATCAAAATACAAATACAAATAATTAGACTTTTCCCGGCAACATCAAACAGCAGACAAATAAAAAAAATCTGGCATCACTTTCAAATGAAAACGCGTAGTACCTACTTTATTTTAAATAAACAGCAGTATCACGGACGGGGACAACTGAGCGCCACCGACTATGCGCTAGTCGGCGGGGCTGAGTTGGTGACGCTGAGTCGGCGGCACTGAATCCGCGGCACCAGTCGGTAGACGCCTACTGGCAATATCAAGGATTGACACCCATCGAAGAACTTTTATTTTATTTATATTTTTCTTTAAATTGACGTGTGAAAAATTTGAAATTGCTTTATAAAATGTGGAAAAACCGAAAGAATACTAGATATAATACGAAAATGTGTCAAAAGTAACTTACCAGGTTCCTGCATTCGATAGAATTCCGATAAATCAGCTCCAGAGCATAAAGGTGTATCGACCTGTATTGTACTGTCAAATCTGGAGTAATTAACTTCGTACCCTTGTCGTTCTTTGCTGTAGCTTACAACAGACTCAAATCTATTTCCCCATAAAACCTCATTTGCAATGTAACTGGAGCGCGCTTGAGTTGTTTGCCCAGTGCTTTCTATAGTACCTTCTAAAATAACTACAATTTCAAATCGATCTTGTAACATATCACCAGCTGAAAGATAGTACAGAGGCGAGTTCTCATCAATTTTGTGTACGATGGTCATCGGCCAAATGAAAAACAGATCTCCATCGCAACCATCCGCGCTTACATCAAGCTCTGTCTGATATTGTAACAGTTCCTCTCCTTCTTTAGTTAATCTTGGCCGAATCAGCTGTGCTCTAATACTGGCCCCGATAATATGACTTTTTCTCATATCGCCTACTCTAAACATGAGGCACAGTTGACCGTCTCTTTGACAAATAACAGCGTTTTTGGAAAATAAAAGCGTTTGAGTTCGGTGTTTTGGTCTTGTCATTTTTGCGAAAACAATACCTACCATCAATGCTTGAATGACTACACCAACTATACTTTGTAGACACATTACGAAAATTGCTTCTGGACACTCTTCTGTCGTTGCCCGAGAACCATATCCTATGGTATGTTGTGTTTCAATACTGAACAGAAAACAGGACGTGAATGATTCAATTTGTGAAACACATGGTGTCCAGCCTGAATCTTCTTGATATCCCGGTAAATGTAATTCTTCCAGATCGCCATGGGTTAAAGAAATTAGCCACCATATAACGGCGAAACCCAACCATGATAAAAGAAAACTTAGGGCGAATACTAGTAAAGTCCATCGCCACTGTGTGTCTACTAAAGTTGTAAAAATATCTTGTAAAAATTTTATTCGGTGTTTTGAGATTTTAGACTGAAGAATGTTACAATCCCCATTTTTAAATACTGCCCTTCGACGTACTTTACGGACTGCTCCAGGTCGAAAACGACTTCTGTAAAAAACAGAAATGATATTTTAGTCTAACAATATTAGGAAATTTTTCTTAAGGAACTTTGGTACTACACAATATTTTTAAAAGAAATCATAGCACTTCCGGCGAAAATTTTTATTTAAGAATCATGGAGTTGTCCTTTGACCATCCCTCCCTGCTGATCGCGGATTAGTACCCAAAGCGCTATGCACGGGTCTAACATTCTTCACCCTTGACCTCCCCCCACTACATTGTTTTGAAATTTTGAAAAACAAGGATGATAACAAGGATGATGTGTAACCCCTTCGCAAGATAGATTTCCATGCGGAGGTGGTGGCGGCTTAAATTCTCTTTGATACCTTGTCGTTTCGGAAATACAGGATGATTAGAAATTTGAGCATTCCTATTTGTAAATTAGTTAAATTCGTTAATTGATCTGTTTTCCGTTTTTGAGATCGTTAATTTAAGTTTAGTCTGAAATCCCGCAACACGTACCTACACGTTTATTTATGCAAACTGGTGTATCATGTATCTCATTTTGTTGATTGAACAACTGTTACATCCTCATCACTTACGCCAACTATACAAGATCTATTACAGGAAGACGTGTTATTTCCTACTAAATTTTCCTATTTAACACTTAACTGTGAGAGAAATTACTTGTTGGGGTGCAAACGTTACAAAATGGTCACCGGCGGCTTTAAACTCAACCCTTTAACTTTTTTTCTAAAATAAATACATAATTCAAATATTCGGGAAAAAGTTCACGGCGATGGATAACTGTGCGAACTTAATGACCCCCTCATTACCAAGAGAGACAACACTGCCGATCGATTTATGTTCTTTTATCCTGTTCTTATCCTGATTTCGATAACTTTTAAGTCAATGCCATGTTATCGGAAACTATTTATGGCAGCGTGTTCAAATATTGGATAATGTCGTTAGGTACCTATTAGAAGCTCGGCGGCGGAGCAACCATAAGTTTCCTATTCTAAAAAAACATTTTGAGTGAATTTTTTCTTTAATTTGCTATAAACAGCTCCATTTATTTCAATCAAATTAAAGTATATATTTTTTATTTAGCGTAAGCTGTATGAGCGTTGCTGGTTACATATCTGACTGTTATAACTTATCGGACTCCCATTAACCACAAAACTTTTTAAACATTATTAATATTACCGATTTTAAAATTATAGTAAATGCCATGTACGTTACACAAATTTTAAAAATTACCACAATTAAAGAGAATATAATCAAACCTCGGACTGCTGTTTCCAGGAGACTTGGGATAGTAAATACTAGGTGAATATTCTCCGTTTTTTACGACTTTGGTAGGCGTTTGTAGAATTAGATATCTTGTGTCATCTTTATCAATAGGAGAATCCATAATTCATTCCCATAACTGTCACCAATTCTAGTACGAAGCAAACTAAACGTTCACTCTGATGTTATTTTTGAACATACTTTTTTTCCTTATTAAAGTGCTAATTTGTTGGTGCCAGGATAGTGAAGTAAATACTCCATTAGCAAATTATTATTAATTATTAGTTATTACATATTTATTAACGCCGCTGCATAATAACATTACACGTTATTAACACTACTAAGTGAAATAATCGGTTATAAACTGTTTACTGTATATATTTGCGTAAGCAACTAATGAAGTTAAAATTTTGATAAGATAAGTGTGGAGTTCATCTTGGGCTTGTGTTTGATTTATGTGTGTACGCAAAATCTAGATATAATTGAAGATTATATTCAAAAGTATACTAGTTTGCGTAGTGTAGGTAGATTTTAAGGCAGTAAACGGTGGAAAGTATTGATTGAAGACTTTTCAAATTTAGGCTCGAGTCCGAAAAGTTTTTTAATTAAAAGTAGGACCATACCAAGATAACTAAAAACAGGCCAGTAGCTGACATCTGAAGTGTACAACGACGTACGAATATCTTCTGTTCACTCCCACTAGTAGTCCTTTACCTATTTGGGTTTCAATCGTAGGTCCATAATACCAGTAGCGCAGCCAGAATTCTGTATAAGGGGGGTTTTCAAAAAAATTAAGAAGAGTATTAAAAAACGAGAATATATTATACTTAGAACAATTGGGTAACGCTGTTGCCAAGATGAATTTTTTTTACCAAGATAAGATTAACATTTTTCAGATCTAAATAGGTCTGGTGGGGAGGGGTTTAACCCCTAAACTCCCCCTCGCTGCGCCACTGCATAATGCAGATTCAAGTTACCTCTCTTTTTGACTTTTACTGCGCTAAAGAGAAACAAAAGACACAACTGCAGCAAAGCAAGAGCTTTCTGCTCAGAAGTAAAAACGTCAAATTGAATTCACAATTTTGCAGTGGCTTACTAATTTATTTCAACAATTTATTTCACTGACTAAATGGAAATACCTTCTAAATGTAAGTAAATAAAATAATTAGTAACACGTATTGTATACCTTTTAATTAGTGTAACTAGTAATAATAATTGTAAAGGAGTAAAGTTCCTTAATGATTATGTCTGAAGACAGTGATTTTAAGAAATTTAATGCGACATGAAATTCTATTAATATGTTTAATAAACGTCGTTTTCCTTTTCAAAAAAGGCTGTCATTTGCTTGTTTGCTATTTACACTTTCATCATTAAAATAAGGTAACAGCAAATAGTAAGTCACTCCCATTGTTTAGTTTCTACCTACAGACCTCGAAGTAATACATAAAACTTTGAAATTGACTTTTTTCAAGAATAAAATATTCGTTTTATTAAGCAAGAAGATCCAATTATGGAATTTTAAGATTGATAATAAATTTTGAACACAGTTAAAGTACTGGAATATAAATACACTTTGCACACAAGATGAACATTCATTTCTGATAAGCAAAAGTGGAATATTGTAGAAACATTATTATAAATAAACATCCGTGTTTAAATTTGTTTGGACGTTTTACTGGCCATTAATTCCAAGTGTTCAAAAACAATAATTATTATGAAGCAGCACGTTCGATCATTCCCGATTTACCTAGTGCTTCAGACACATACCGTCTGGGTACTTTCAAAACCGAACATAGGGGAATTGCATTGTAACTAACCTTGATATAGATTCCTGCTCGCCATTTAAACCCACAAGGATGGTAATCGTATGAATAGAACGACAAAAATACAGCGCATCTGATGGTACCAATAAATGTTAGTACTTAGTTATCTTTTTCTGTGAAAAAAATTATAAAATAATGCTATTTTGAAATAATATAGGTTGCTATGATTGTCAACTTTTTTTTATCTGTCAATTAAATTATTTGAAATCAGTCGATGTTTCTGTTATTAATATCAAATAATATGAATAATAACGAGTATTCAGTAGAGCAGAGGGTTTTTTTAATAAAGACATTACCATCCTTGTGAGTTTAAATGGCGAGCAGGAATCTATATAAAGATCAGTTACAATGCAATTCCCCTATGTTCGGCTTTGAAAGTACCCACTCGGTATAGGTACTTACTACATTATTTCTACGTTATTTTTATATACAAGGTAGCTATTAAAGAAGGAACTAAAGTCGCTACGCTCAAATAACATATTACCATTTAAGAAAATTCAAGATGGTGGGCTGGCTCCGAAAGTATGAGTCAAAGAAAATTTTTCTGTACTGTAAAATATGCGAAGTAATGTCGTATTGAAGTGTTCCAAAGTTTGTCTACGTAGGTACTTAATTAACACGCTGTATACGGAAGTGATCGAATGATATTTGTCATGATTATATCACCATTTTTAAAGTGTATTTGGTTAAAATGTCAGTCTGGCGTTTGATAAAATTATTTTATAAAAAAAAATCAGTTATTGTTATTTACGGTTGCTACAGATACCATCGTATCACAGCCAATAGGAAGCCGAAACACCAAATCGAATATACCGAGGAACCAAGAAGGTAGTAGTACCTATATCCGAGAAACACCGCCGTGATTGGATCATTTTTAAAATATTCTTAAAATGGTTAAGAGGGCGGCCGCTGCCCTTTTTGTCGATAGAGGGCAGCAGCTTGTTAATTTTAAGACTACCGAACTCGAACAAAAACGAAAAATTTGAATTTTAATTAAGATATTCTACAAAGCATTATTGCAACTTAGGCAGCCACTAAATTTCATGTAAAATACAGTTTTGATTCTAAATTTAAATTCAATTTGAAAATTAGCAAAAAAGAAATTTTTATGATTTTAAATTACGTCAAATTCTGTTAATACCTAAGTATGGTCACACAGAATGTAAACTTCAAGTCCTGGTCATTAATGTTGGATAATAATGTTTATCGGTAGTCTTAAGTTTTGGTTTGACAAGGGCATAAAAAAATGGCCGCCAATTGTGAGTAAGAAGTTCAGCGTAATTTGGATAGATGGCACTGTCGACATTAAATACGCGCTAAATTTGAATTTGAATGAAAAGATTTGTACGTGTGAACATAGTTTCCCTATACAACATGTATTTTCTTACAAACCCGTTTATAATTTCAAACTGTATTATTTTGTTAGAATTTAGGTAACTGCAAGAAGTATTAACCTTTATTATTGTTCAAAAAAAGTTAAAATCGGTAATTTATTAATTACAGTCAACGGTGTTCTTTAATTTTGTCAACCAAAAATACTAAAAGCAAAAACTAAAAAGTATTACAATCAATATTTTTATTTAAATAGAAATCAAATTTAAAAAAAAAGTTTATCAGAGCCTGGAATGGATCCTATGACGTTCTGAGTGCGAGGCCGAAAGCATTACCACAGCTCTATACAGACAACACTGTTTTCGTTAGTTGTAGTTCGCTAAATTAAAGAACAACTTTGACGGTAATTTATAAATTATTTTTTACGTCTTTTAGACAATAATAATAAAAAGTAAATAAAGTTCCGCTGGACAATTGTAATTATATTAGATACTAGTTACATATTTGCGTAGTATTAATGATATGAAGTTTGAATTGTCAACGTGACAGATTTGGTAAAAACAAGTGTGCCTGGGTGTGCCCTGCAGTCGCGTCGTTTAGTTTTCAGATTTTATCAAAATAAATGATAATTTCAAAATAATTCAAATCAATACCAGTATCGCCCTCTAGTAAATAAATATAATCCTACATTTGAAAACTGAACTATCCCCACTCCTCAAGTCGCCCTCTTAATAACATATGAGAGATATAATCGCTGGAAGACTCTACTGCTTTTCACTTGTCATAAAAGTATTGTCAGTAAAATAGCCTTCTGATTGGTTCAGTTTTTAAAAAAGGGCGCTTCTGATTGGGTGACGGAATATAAATTGAATTGTCTAGCAAATATCTGATTTTTTAAAATAATAGCTACCACACATAATGTATAATTATGTTTATAAATACATTTTTTTATATTACCTGCTACTATCTTGTCGAGTTGTGTACGCAGTTAGAGTACTATTGCATGTTGACACTCTAAATAGTCCTGGTGAAGGATTCACAAAAGGATGAACACTACGATGAAGCAAAGGAGAATCGACTCTTGAAAAATATCTTCCCTCTTCATATTCTCCAACAGAATCTTCCTCCCCTTCACTAATTTTTCCAGGGCGCATAAACAGTTTTTGTGGATAACTTGGAACATTACTACCTGTAGGGGTAGTAGTAACGGTGGTATTCGTATTACCCGTGTTTGCTAACGTTACATTAACTGTCGTATTTAACTTTGCTATTGAAGCACTTGTTGAGATATTTTCACCGCTTGTTGGTGTTGTAAATAAAGGAAATATGGTATTTGAAGTTGGCTTTGCTTGTGTTGAAATTAATGTTGAAATATCGGGAGCAGTTTGTGATGCCATGTTCCGTAAACTGTGACCACTATTTCCGTTTAACCGTGATAAATTGGTTACGACTGAATTCCGTCATTACCCCTTGTTTTTATTTAATAAATTTAGCACTTGTATTAAAACTATCGATGTTTTTTTTTGTTGAAACATCAAATCAACATATTTTCAAATATGTAGTTGAACTTAAATATTTACTACTTAAGTAATCGCGTTTTCTTCTGGTTTGGAGAGGTGTGTATCCGACATCTACTCGAATAAATAATTATGGATTATATTTTCTCAAATGGGATTTTCTTAGAAAAATGCCCTTAAGCACAGCTATAGTAGATAATTAGATTCATGTCTCGAAACTAATCAGTAATCACATTTTTTTGTTTTTATTTATTTTTTTTAATTATTAATTTTACATATTCCGCATTTCGGTGTACAGACGGTAGATACCTACATGTAAGTACAAGATTATTGTATAGTACAGACTCCCCTAAATATATCTCTGAGTTTTTATTTGAAATCAATAAAATTGATTGGATAGCAATTTTGCCTGGATCGTAAGACATACGTCGACAGAGATTTTATGGACAAAACGTAGACTACTCAATGTGCATATAAGGTCGACTACATACAAGACTACATATCTCTCAAAGTCGATAAAGTTTTGCTGACGTTAATGTGGACTAGGCCCAGGACGTCAACGATTCGGAACAAATAAATCGTCGATCGTCCACAGTCGACAAACTGCTAGAAGTCGAGATCAACGAAGTGTCTATAAAATGTAATCGATGTTTTCTACATATTACAAATAAAAGTATAGAGTTGTGACAATGTATCTTATTTTTAGAGATCGTTTGAATTTTTGGTACAGAGGTAAAACTTCATGAGTTGCATGTAAAGCCTACTGCGACTTGGCGATATTTAATTTGGGATGGGTTGGAGTTATCAAAAATTTCTCTAATTTAAAACTGATAAAAAATTCGAACTGGTACGACCTTCATGGATTAAGATTTTCAATTCAGAATTTTACGAAGAATATCGCCGCTTGTACCGTTTATAGTACACACCCTCTATAATAAAGATGATATACTTTTTATTATTATTATTGCATTTTTGGGTTCAGTGAGACGTGAGAGCTTTAGTATGTGTATGCTCACATTTATATGGGCAAGCAAGTTTTTAATTAAAATTAAGAAATGTGGGACACAGACAATTAAATTGAAACAAGTCACGAAAAGTGACAACAATAATTGTCTATTTCCTTATTTCTTCCTTAATTTAATTTTAAGGACCTACCTACCTAAAATTTTATAATTCAATAATATACAGGGTAAGTAATATTATAAAATAATTGGTACTCTCTGGCTTATGAACGGCATTTCTGATTAAATCGGAGGGTAATATACTTGCGGTAGATACCTACCACCAAATTCCATTGATCTCAAATAAAAACTGGGAGCGTTATTCGCGTGTTGCCCAACTTTTGTCAGAACCTGTTTTAATAAAAATATAAAATTTGCCGATGAATAAAATTATGTTTTTACGTGCTATGGGTTGATGTAACGTAAACTAGGTATAAAATATTTTTTGTGTCTACGATTCCTGCACGTGGTACTTTGAAGTTTAACGAAAACACAAATTACCTGTTAGGTGTTAAACGGATATCTAAATTGAATGAACCGAATAAATTAAGTAGCGCAAATGTTTCGCTAGTGTTGCTACATGGCAATAAATTAGTGTCGTTAAATCCACCGTTTAGCAAGGTTAGCAGGTAATTATGTAGAAAGTCACGGGTAAAACAAATTTTTACGCACAACGCTGTCGTAACATTTTAAAATAAAAAATCGCACATTTTCACTCACTATAAAAGATTATATCGCACTATCTATACCATCACTTCACTTGCGTTCATTCTACTGCAAAGCACTATTTCGAACTGTTTTACATTGAAACTGCGCCTCAATTACCTCCCATCCTTTATTATGTTGTTAAGGTCAATTAGAGTAACGGAGATGGAATATTCTTAAGTACAACATTGATGCAAATAAATTAATATGTGTGTTGCATCCGGATCCGTTGCAGGCAGTTTGCGAATTATACGTTTGAGTAGAATATTAAAGGCGTGAAGGAATAATAAAAAAGTTTTCAACAGATCCGCTCCGACAGGCTACTATAGTGTTGTAGAGAAACAAACCTGTTAAATGAAGCACAAAACCATTTTAGCTATTAGTCCCTACTGTTTAGAAGTAGGTTGAATTGTTAATTCCTGTAGCAGTTAAGTATATAATTTATGTTTGTCATATATTTGAGTATACCTATATGTACTACTTATCATATATTTGCAAAATTATTAAGACAGCTGTCGTTATAAATTATAATAGTCCATCATACACCAAGGTTGAGAAGAGTACTATGATAGCTGAGCGACAAGATTATTGTATATCCTGAAGCGTAGCGCCGAGGGATACAAGACGCGAGGCTCTAATAACATGTTGAAACCGGGTCCATACCTATGGGTACTATTTTTTGAGTTTTATTGATAATGACGAAAACGCATTGACAACTGTTCATAAATTCAAGTTCGTTTACTTTAGTCTAAGATTTAAGGCCCAGTTGTATTAAAGATTTGACTCCCAGTTCAGCTGATCCAGGATCAATTGTCATGGATACCAATTGTTATAACAATCATATCCATGACAATTGATCGTGGATCAGCTGAACTGGAAGTCAAATCGTTTATTCAACTGGGCCTAATCTGACATTTTGTAACTAATAACTTCCATCTAATGTTTTGAATCTGCATTCAATTATTTGTTCAACTAGCCTGAAAAGTAGGCAAAGCGATGTCGAGACCGTAAAACGTCAGTCGCAGCAGTAAATCTGAATTTTCTTGTAAAAACTTTATGGGGTGTTTTAAGATTTTAGACTGAAGAATGTTACAATCTCCATTTTAAATACTGCCCTTCGAAGTACTTTCCGGACTGCTCCAGGTCGAAAATGACTTCTGCTAAAAACAGAAATTTAGTCTAAAAATATCAGGAAGTTTTTCATAAGGAACATGCACGGTAGGAAGTATACCACAATTTTAAAAGAAATCTTATAGCACTTCCGGCGAAAATTTTTATTTAAGAATCATGCAGTTGTCCTTTGGCCATCCCTCCCTACTGATCCCAGATTAGCACCCAAAGTACGAATCATGTTTCACCCTTGATCCCCTCCCCCAGCGTTGTATTTTAAAAATTTCCTAGTTACAAGGAGGGATCGAACTGTTTCGCACCATTGCCGCGGGGTAGATGTCCACGCAGCGGTGGTGGCGCCTTAAAAATCTCTTTGATAACTTGTCATTTCGGAAATACAGAAAGTAAACCTGTTAAATGAAGCACAAAACCATTTTATCTATTAGTTCCTATTGAAAAATTGTTGATTCCTCTAGAGCAGTTAGGTAGCTATATAATTTATGTTTATGTGTGTCATGTATTTGAGTATATTAATATATTTGCAAAATTATGAAGGCAGTTGTTATAAATTATATAAGTCCATCATACACCAAGGTTGAGAAGAGTGCTATTATAGCCGAGCGACAAGATTGTCAATGCCTAGTCCGTAAAACATCGGCCGCAGCCCGCAGCAGTAAATCTAATTTTTTTCAGTATTGATCATATAATTTTTGCCGATTTTTCACATTTACCATTCATTTCATGATTATCAATCTTGTTAATCAATCTCAATTATTTTCTAATAATATTTACATTGTAAAGTAACCAAGACATGTTGATGTTAACCAGTTAACCTGAAATAAGTTGCAAAAAATATGGAACTAATGTTTTTAATTAAACATTTCGTTATGAATATCAATTTTGTTCGTTTTTCATAACACCAAGAAAAGCAGTACCTATTTTGTTGCCTAGGCAGTAAAGTGATAGTGAGTTTTATAAATACCTAGTTGTGTCTGAAATTCAATCTTCATTCTACACGGTAACGTTTTCGTCTACTAAAATTTTCAAGGATCATTCAATTAAACATACAGATTAAGACGATTACTTTACATATGTTAACGATGTTAACGGGTAACGGAAGTGTCATTTTTTGTTTTGTAGAAATTATTTTAATTAATTAGTACAATTATATTTAATAAAATTGTTTGGAAGTCAATATAGAATTAGTATTATTATAAATATTTACTGAAAGATTATTCAACGTAAACATTTAAAAATGAAGCGCATATACCGCGTGTCCAAAATTTTCACATTACAGGGTGACAATAATCTATCCATGCTGTATGGGTAACTTTGTTAAAGACTTACAGAGTTGGTTTAATTAGCAAAATTGGGGAGAATTACAAGGCAAATGTAACTCTGTTCTTGTTCTTGATCTGATTCTGAAATAATCTGAAAAACGGTTTAATTTTCAATTCCAAATATTATTGTAACCGTCGCAGATAGAAAAAAACACAAGAGAGATAACTTATAGATATTCTTACGTAGTATTAGAAATAAATATTTTAATGGTCGTTTTTGTTTAATTTTTGAGATATGACATAAACTTGTTTTTTTTTTAAATGTAACCCATACTAGTCAAATTTGAATAATAGCGTAATAGTTAGCAAGAGTGCTAACAGTGTATAATGGGTTGCCTATAAT
The DNA here is from genome assembly GCA_963082805.1 of Hemicrepidius hirtus. Classification (NCBI taxonomy): domain Eukaryota; kingdom Metazoa; phylum Arthropoda; class Insecta; order Coleoptera; family Elateridae; genus Hemicrepidius; species Hemicrepidius hirtus. The sequence continues at coordinate 11,254,752 of OY720161.1, forward strand.
CCAATGATAAAGTGGGCGGTCCATTTAACTTGCAATATGGCTATATTGCACAATAAATGGACGTCACTATACCTAATGCACATTTTTGACTCACCCTGTAATAAAATATTACAGAAATTTTATTTTAATAGGCAGCGTCGGTCGTGTGCGTTGACCTGTGACACATAGACAGACGACGATAGACAGTTACCATTTTTTGTCAGTTCTTTATGTCAAACTACATTTATTTGACGAATATTTTTTCCGTTTACATTTAATTTTTTACATTTAATTTAATAATATATTACCTATAATATTCTATATTTTTTATTTTTGGAGTAAGAACATTTTAAAAACTATCGCTTTTCAGTAAAAATGAATTTAAAAGGAAACGATGATAAACATCCCCAAAAGAAACTTGATATGGAATTTCAACGAATTCTTCGAATAATTAAACCCTATATACCATGTATTATGAACAATCATTATTTAACCTTTTATAGAATGTGGTTAGAAAAGCTAAGCGAACTAGGAATACAAGAAAAAGAAGAAAGAAATCGATACTTAATTGAATTGTGCCATCAAATTCAAGACGGAATTTTAGAAAAACCGTTTACAGATACACCACCAGCAGGTTCGTTACCTCCATTAAGAAGTTATTTACACAATGACAAGGTGAATTTGATTTTATTATTCTTCCCACTAAAGTTCTCTAATATTTACGTTAAAACATTTTAAGGTACATTTGAAACAGCAAGATATAACGCATGCTCCATATCGGAACACTTTAGAAGGCACCAAATATATTAGTAAAGTTGTTAATACATCGCAAAATAAACCAGAGAACTGGAAAAATGAAGTTTATAATAAGTTTTTAAAAAATAGATCAAAAACCATGGAAGTACCTCCAAACAATCTTGATAATGTAGAAATATCAAACGATTCATACAAGAAACGAAATCATTACAGTGTTTTACAAAACATTCAAAAACGACATTCAATACAACGTAATAGAATAGATGACGTTCTTGTTGAATTATCAAAATTACCCAAATACATCCATAAAACTCAATTTATATCCGAATCTAAGCTTCAAGAAAAATATCCTCAAAAGCAACAGCAAGATTTTACAAACAAGTATGGTTCCAAAACAGAAACAAAATGTATTAACAAACGAAAGTTATCTTCTCCACGAAACACACATCCTATGGAAAAAAAAGTTTTAGAAAATGTATTCTTTATGCCGCAAAACTTAAAAAGAAAGAATCCTTTCCAACATTCCACTAGTATTAATATGACAACTAATAAAGAAGGTGACGGTGGCGATAGTTCATGGTGTGATTTAACAGATGTTAGCAGTACAACGAGATCAAAATTTGGGTCGGGTGACTTATTAGATAACGTTAGATCTCCAACTCGAAACCATTCGGGACCGGGAAGCAGCGATAATCAAAATTATTTATACGAATTGTATGATGCCAGAATTACTGATCTGATGAATATTATAGCAGAGTTACAAAAGCAAAATTTATCATTAAATGAGGATGTAGCAAAATATGAACGAGATTTAAGTTTAAGTAAGTTGTGTAATAGAATTAGCGTTAGGTACCATAATCTGTAATACACTGCTAGAATAGGGGGAGGGGGCTGAATCCTGTCTGTTTTTTAACTAGGAGGAGTGAATACAAAAGCCAGATTCACACTAGAAATGTCACTAGAAAAGAAGACTTTCGAAGTTTTGACGGTAAATTTGAATTTTTATCATGTTTAAAATTTACAGCTGAAATGAAAACTAATTTAATGTATTTTGCCTGAATTATGTCACTGTCAGCGCCTAGAAAAATAATTATCAAATCACGTCAAACGTCAAAATTTATACAAATTACTTAGCGGTGTGAAACCGGCCTGGCCGCAGCCAATCACAGGTGTGGATTTTGGCGCGACAAATTTGAATCGCTCCTCCTAGTTAAAAAACAGACCATAGTAGTACTACCTATCTACAGTCTGTACCTGAGATCAAAGTCAGTGTAGGGAGCAGAGGACAATGTAATCCTTATGGGGAAATCTTACACGGCGTTGCCACTTTTCTTTACCCTCGGGCTCTTGCTGAAGCAATCAACGTAGCAGGTATATTGAGTACCCCTGGGAAAAGGAATGTAAACAGCACTACATGCAATCCTTCCTAATGCTTGCGTTAAGAAGCTTTAAGACTCATAAAGATGAAACTTCTCTTGGGTGCTGAGAACCCAAGTGAGGAGTAGGCAATACCAATCTCCATAAGACCACCGCTAACTTTGTTCTCTGGTAGGTACCTACAGACAATTAATAGGAATCATTTTGTTTTTTATAAATTGGTGCATAGTTGCAAAATAGTGAAATCACTGAAAAATTTTAGTATTTGCGAATTTCGATTCCTTTGAAAACATTAGCGTACGACGATGCTAATACAGGTGTTCTCTAGCAAACTGCCAATCATGGTTGTCGACTGTCGTTGACAAACGAGTTTGTTTAGTACTCTTTGATCACTAATCATTCTTCCAGTCATTCTGTGGCATCTAAAACCGTAACTACAGCTGCTCTATCCTTCGCAACTGTTGTTGTTCTTTACACGGGCGGATCCTTATCTTCTAATAACATTTCCAGTGTCAGTCTGCCTCTTTAGTGCTGGTTTTATATAGTCTGATTGACCGACGGTTACATGAACCACGATCAATTGTCATGGATATGCACTGCTACGAACGCACTCGCTCGCTTCGCTCGCTCGTGTTTCAAGCTTACACTCGTATAGGAACATTGCATTCCCGTATTTAGTTTGTAATGTACCATTTAAGCTCATGTTTGTGTGCAGGTATTTATATTCTTCGTTTTGCCATGGCCGATTGGCAAAACGCGCGGATCATGGCCATGGCCATGGCAAGACCACGAATATAAATATCTCCACACCTCCGAAGATCCCAACTGCGAAACGTCACTAGATATGTCTAGTCATCATAGATAATATAATAGTAGGTACCTATCTAGTACCTACCTACTAGTTAATAAATTGATGCGACTCACGCCTGAAAAACAATTGGATATGATGGATCACCGCCGAAACCTTCGAAATCATCATATTATAACATTATTTTACAGGAAATATAAAAGCAGAAACAAGTATCCACAATCTTGCTGATGAAGTGAAGTCACTGAAAAGTGGATTACAGGTGAATTATTACCAAACAATATTGTGTTTCTAATAAGTACTATATTGTAGGAACTCACTGAAATTAAAAAAGCCCTTAAAAATAATTACTTCACTGCATTATCGCAGTGGCAAACTGCTGTAAATACATTAAACAAAGAATTGTACGTCACACGAAACCACAATTTAGCTTTAAAAACAGAAATTATCGACCTTAAAAAGGAATTGGAAGCATTATCCATTCAGAAACAAAAGGTATCTACATGTTTGCTTAACTTCCACAATTTCTTAGTTTTGAGAGAGTAGGTACATATCTTTTAAGCAGAGCTATACTTCTGAAAGTATTCCATGCTTTAGATGTTTAAACGGTACCTAAATGTTAAGCCAATAATATTTACTTAAGTAACAAGTCGCGAAAGCATTACTTTACGGGACGAGGGAGTTTGCCATATACAATGTGAGAGACCTTGCATTTTATCGGAAAATTTCAGTAGTATTTCCCGAAACATTTGGAGAATTGAAAATTTTCAAGAAACATTTTGAAAAAATGATTTCTTCAAGGTTTATTTCAAAATGTCTTATCCTTATTAAACTGATACTTGTTAGAAAAAGGCCAACAAATAATTTCATTAATGAAACGATAGTTTCAGGATGATCCAGCTCTGAAACAAAAGCTGTGTGATATACATGCTAAAAAAGTCAAATCGTTAAAGCAAACCCACACTAAACAAATTTCAAGTATTGAAGAAAAATTCGGGCAAATACTAACTCAAAGAGAAAACGCATTTAGTCAAAGGCAAAAGGAATTAAAAAACTATTATGAAAAACAAATATTAGACATTGTAAGTGCATACGACAAAACAGTGAATAACAGGAATGTAGAAATTCAAAGGCTTGAAAGTACTATAGAAAAGCAATACAACAAGTAAGAATAAAAATGTGTAGTAAAGCCTAATTTGCAATACAAGCAGCATATAAGATTTTGTATTTTTTTTAGAATGCATGATGAAGTTCGTGGAATTCGAAGTCATATTCAAGAACATTCTAATGTAAACGACGATTCTAATTTGGAAAAAATAGCGGTACTTCAAAAATGTTTGAGTAAAATGGAGCGTTTGTTCAAAAAAGCAGAAAAGAAGTACGTTAAACACATAGCGAAGCTCAAACATGAGATTGAAGTAAAAGATAAAGCCATTGAGGTAAGTTCAATGAAATTGAAAATGAAATAGAATCTTGGTTAAGTAATCGGAAAATTTTTATTAGGTAGGTAACTCATATTATAGGTACAATGAATTATTTCGAGAAGATTCATTTCCAAAATATTTCGCGCGATAGTGTCCCGCGCTCACCTGCGCCCGAATGTCCTTGCGGCCGACAGTCTGCGCTTAAGTGTCCCCGCACCCGAATGTCTCCTTACCCGAACGGTGGCGCCCTAGTAATATCCAGATCTGATGATTCCGGTAAACATCATCTATTTGCCTGCTGTTCGTGTATTTCCCCTCGTAGGGTATATTGATTCATATTTTGTTTGACACGAACCAGTAGGACTACGTTCGTGACAACAGAAATTGTATGGCCTCTGAAAGAACAGAGAGAACATGGCTACCGGCCGTGTAGCTGACTGTTTACATTTCAGTTCTTCCTTGCTCGCCTCCGCAATTCGCGAGCCATCCAATTTCTGTCGAACTGTAAAGTTGCGTCCAGACTATCGTGCTCGTGCTCGCACTCGGGCTCGAGATCGCGCTTGCATAGCTTGCTTTTGATGTACCGACACTGGACGGATCCTCGCCGAGCCAGTGCAAACCATTGGCTCGTGTAGTTTGTTGTACTTGTGTCTATGCTCGTGGCCACGTCCACATACGCGGCGAGTCACGATCTCGAGCCCGAGTGCGAGCACTAGCACGATAGTCTGGACGCCGCTTAATATGTTTGATTTTTACTTCATGCCCTCGATCGTAAGAAAAAAACAGTTTTATCTACGATAATCTAGATATTACTCAAATTTTCAAGATTGCATAAAAATTAACAAAAATATGAGTAATTTAATTTCCTTCTTACTTTTCAACAAATAATATATACCTTGTAATTTTAAAAGTTATACCTAATTTGTTGTTTATTTTACTTAGATTCAACTTACAACGCAAAGGGCAGAGCTTGTAGCCAACACAAACTCGAAAAGGCAGGTAGAAACGGATGCTACAGTAATGTTACTAGAAGAACGTTATAGGAAGTTGTTGGAAAATCAGCATGCGCAATTCCTGTCTGATAAAAGAAATGATGCGAAATTAATATCTAATCTTAGGGCTATGTTAGCAAAAAATTAGATTGTTAATTAACCATTTAAGGTTTTCTATAATATATGTAGGTATATAATAAGTAGGTACTTACCTGTCCTGTTACACTGATGAACATGTGAATTACACAACAGAAGGCATAGGTAGTCTGTAAAGTGCATAGGTTAATAAGAACTGTGTAGTACATGAACATGATTATATTTCCTTTAACTCAAAACTTGGTTGATACCTACTGAAAACCCGTCGTCCATGCCATAATAGTGAAAGAATATAAACGACCAACAAGATAAAAGAAAATGCATGCCATAAGGTTTGTTCCAACAAGCGGTTCTGGTACAGTTCATGAATCAGTTCAGGAACGATTTTATGCGCATGCCTTAAAAAAGTACTGTCTCTGAACTGGTTCTGCTGCGTGTTGGAACGTATCACAAATGACCACGATCCTTGCGCGCATGCTTTAAGAAATCGTCCCTATGAGTTCTAAGGTGGTTCTAAGTCAGGACCAGGAACTGATTTCACCGTTCTCGAATCGGTTCGGAATTAGTTCTGTCGACGTTGGAACGCTCTGTGAACTAGTAGTACCAGGATACGTTCCGTATTTGTTGGAACGCTAATTTCAATTTGCGCACACTCCGGCCAGTTCCGAACCGATTCGAGTGTTTGTTGGAACAAACCTATAGACTCCCACAATATGTACTAGGATAAAAGACGTCTTAGGGTTCGAGCATGCCGAAGATGCCAGGATCGGTGAACTATCACGGCTTACATCGAGGTCTAGCGGGATATCCAGGTGGATACAACAAAGTTTGCTTTTCCATTGCTGTAGAAAAGAAGGCATCGTGGTAGCTTGAACAAGATTTGTGTAATCAGTGCACGTGGTACCCCGCCATTCGACTATTCCATGTTTGATTTGCCTTGACCATAAATATATGTATTGGAATGTGTTGGGACAGTTGGGAGACATTCGCATGTAAGCATGGAATCTGTCCGGATGGTGATCGAGTTCTTTAAATAAATGATGGTATTCGCCCAAATCCTGCCTTCGCCGATTTATAGGGCGAGTACTATTACTGGCGATTAGGAAGTTCGAAAGTAACGACCACTTTGTGCTTATGAACGCATAGAATCATTGTTTTCATTATCGCTTGAATACATGCTTAACAGATCGTATTAGAACTCAACTGAACGGAACACTAAATGGCTAAACATCTTCGGCATGTCCAATCATAATCGACATCCACCTCGACCGCGAGTAGCGAGGCATCTTCGGCATGTCCGTACCCTACATACATCTTATAGCCGCCCGCTCCACTAGACGTCGCAAGAATATTTCTGCGCGAAACGTGGTAATGATCTCTTCCGAGACATCCACTTGGTACGTATCAACAACCAAATACAGACGTCTGTAAGACGACAACAAGCAAGTAGCAACTACGTTTGGTTGTATAATAATTATGTATTAACTACAAGCAACGAATAATCACAGCACCATGTACGCAGCGATCGGTACTATAAAATTTTTATTTTGGAAGTAATTGAATAAAAGCTGTTAGCGGTTACCCAGGATACACCAGATGGAAGTCGACTTACTAGTCTTCCTCTTTTCATAATTTTTTTAAATTATTTTTTGTACAAGCTTTTGAGGTAATTTGGGGTGATTTTGAAACATTTTTTCGTGTGCCCAATTTTGGTGGTCTACAGATCTTTGGGAACTTTTGGGGTACTAGGTGTACTACATAAAAATTAGGATTTATTGAAGGATTTTGGACGCTTTTGGTGGTTTCATATCATTGTTTGGTCGTTTTTGATCGTTATCAATGATTTTTGCATGTATGCCAAATACTCTGGTCCAGAAGAAACATTTTATATAGGTACCACTCAGGATAAATAGCATAACAGTAAATATATTTAATGGTATTTTCATATACATGTTATTAAAAGGTAACAAAAGGCATTTTATACTTAGATCTAGGCTGTTTAAATGTGAAAAATACATTATAACTTACTCATCCTCGTCATATTAGGGTGTCTTGGATGATATTGATAGATAACATACTCTTTCCATCAATATCATCCAAAACACCCTAGAAAATAAAACTCAAAGTAAACAAGAATCTAAAACTACCTACTACATTATTATTGGATGTCATTTTTAAATGTTGATATCTAGGTCTCTCTCCTATTTGTTCAATTATATGTTCAATCTTTTATGGCCTCTTATTCTACATCCAGAGCTTATTTGTGTTTCACATTCACATTTTATTTGCCTTAAATGCTGTTTAATGGGTGTAACTAATGTTCCAAGAAGTTCCTCTATTGTGTGAGAATAAAAATAATTCTGAAGGTGTCCTTTTAAGAAGTTTTCTAAAGATGTTATTTCCATATACAAACTAGAATTCACAAAATCATGATAATAGTTATTTATATATCAAGGATAATAGGCTGTTTCAGCCTGCGGATGGAAGCTTGCTTTGAACCATAGAGAGGGGTGGAACAGACCGTTTGCGCAAGAGATTATATTCAAAGTTATATCCACAACCAGAAATACTTACCAGTAAACATACTAACGAAATAATTTATTTTTTATTAAACATAAAAATGATGTAATTTCCCGCTTAATCGTTATTCTATAAATTAATGCATAAAATACTTACTCTGTAGCAACTGGTAATATGGATTCTATTTGCATTGGATTAGTATAATTGTTAAGTACTTGCCACTGATTAAACCATGTACTGATTCTAAAAAAATTATTAATTTTTTAAATAAAAATCAACATTTTTAATATCTACAGGGTACATACTGATCACTATTTACGAAATTTCTATACTTTGTCTTAATGTTTAGAAACCATTCAAAACCCACTATTATTTGCCAACCAGGAAAATTTAACTGAGATGCAATACCACTTGGTCTTTGGACAACTTCGGGTTGCAGTGGTGTATCTGTATATCCCAACATTTTTCCAACAGAACTAAAAGATATATAAAAACTATAGGTAGGTACCTAGTAAATTCTATAAACTGATCAGAAATAATCTTCGAACTTAGGTACCTGCTCCTTTATGAAAGGAGCATACCGCTTAAAATTGACTCAAAGAAGATGGACAAGGACAGATATATAATAGGAACTAGTATTTTCTGCAGGGTATGCGCGCGATTTGCAGCGCGGTAATTGGTTGCTTCACTTCATCAATCGCTCTGTATATTTTAGCAAAAACATTTTACTGAAACAAAAATATACGAAACTTACTTATAAATTTCAGTTGTAGTACCTCCCAGTAACCATATTTTAAGACATAAACATAAAGTAGGTATCGAACAAGGTAACAATTCGCATAATGTAGCATAATGGTCAAATCTGGAAAGAGTTGAAGAATATATCCAGAAAATTAATGCCATAATATAAAAACGTATTTACCTAGACCAACCTGTTAATACAAGTCCTCTAAAATTGATTATTTTTCCACCATGAAGGTTAAGAATTGATAACCAAGCCTCGTGATTACTAACGTGATGTTTATTAATTGGTAAAATTTGACAACTACTTGTTGCCCCTTTAAAAGCACTAGCTGCCCAAATATTTGGAAAGATACTGCTATATTTATCCCATAATGCTGGCCCTAAACTAAATGTTTCTGAAGCATTATAGTGCCACACCATAGGTTCTACCAAACTTCCAATACAGAATTCTGAAATATCAAAAACGTAGTTTTTTAAATTCAATTTTTACTTTCTATGACGAAAGTGATGATAAATAATGAATTTATTTAAACTTTCAATTATTTATTTGTTTAGAGGCGTTCGGGCAAATTGTTGACAATTTTGATGTAAGTATGGGAGACCGGGGTATCAACTATCAAGGTAGGAAAGCGGTGCCGTAATAGAGCCAACGCAATTATGACAGTAATGTTGAGATTTAAAATGGATGAGGATTTTTTGAGAGCGGTTACAATACCGTAAATAATAGAACGGTAGCGCCATTTTAGGCAGCTATTTTCAATTGAAAAAGATTCATTTGGTCTTTAGGCCCCTGTGAAGTGAGGTTTCCTAGTAGAGGCAATATTGGAGGTTTTTGTGGGGTTAACCTAAAGTCCCTCTTTTAAGCACCAGCTTTCCACGGTAAGCAGGGCGTGGTGCATCAAACATTGTGCACCACGTCTCCGTATTTCCGTCTTCGTACGTGTATTATCATACAAAATAACGAAAGTAAAACAAAAATGTTTATCAACGAATATCGGATATTAAAAACGGATGGTTTAGACAGCGATGTCTAGTTATTTTATCCCAAACACGTTTAAGGCCATCGCTCACTTGTCGGCAGCGCGGCGCGCCGGACGGAAGATTTTATAATGCATGGATTCTTATGGGCGTACGCGCACCTGTCCACGGCGGCGCGCCACGCCACGCCGAGCGGAAGGTTTCGGAATTCTACTCTGAAGGCTATCGCTCACTTGTCGGCGGCGCGGCGCGGCGCGCCGGACGAAAGATTTTATAATGCATGGATTCTTATGGGCGTACGCACACCTGTCCACGGCGCGCCACGCCATGCCGAGCGGAAGGTTTCGGAATTCTTCTCTGAGAATATTTTTCCGTCCGCCGCGCTGCGTTGCGCCGCGCCGTGGATCAGTGCGCGTTAACAAACGGCCTCTTCGGCAGAAATATTTCCGATTCGAGTAGTCGAGAGCACCCGACAGCGCAACTTCGTGAAGCTGTTTATGGCCAACATACACGTGTGCATGCTTATTAAATGAATAGTAATAATAACTATATACTCAGAGTTGTGAAGATACTGTAAAAAAAGTACCCGAAGGTAAGATAAAATAATTGGAATAGTAAAGTATGGTTATTAACGGTAAGATATTTAAAAAAAAAAGTAGTATCGGAAAAAGATACCTCCCTTAAACATACAGCTAATCGTTCTTCTGGCTCTATAGCTCGACGCCTATTTATTTCTGGTTGAAGCTTTTCTAAAAAGTCCAGAAATTGTTCGTGGGTCATTAAAAATATTGATGAAATTTAATAGCGTCATCAATTAAATTGGGAAATAATGTATGATACAGCTAATCGTTCTTCTGGCTCTATAGCTCGACGCCTATTTATTTCTGATTGAAGCTTTTCTAAAAAGTCCAGAAATTGTTCGTGGGTCATTAAAAATATTGATGAAATTTAATAGCGTCATCAATTAAATTGGGAAATAATGTATGATATTAGCCCTTAGTGCTTCTTTTTTTGCATATAGCATGGACCCAAAATTTCTTCTTTTTCGGTTTTTCCTGCAACTCTGCCCCTTCGCCAAGTAAAGAAACAATAACCACATCTTCGTCAGATGTAGCCATTTTAACAACAATTAATTAAACATTAATTAAACATTTAAACCAGAAATTTACATTTGGAACACTCTGCCGGCGGCGCAGCAATAATCCGCTGCCGACAAGTGCGCATTACCTATAAAATCTTCGGTCCGGCGCGCTGCGCCGCGCTGCCGACAAGTGAGCGATGGCCTTTTACGCGATATTTGCCGGAGCGCGGTAAGGCCCCAATCTCCCTCGCTACAGCATACTCATTAACATGACAATTGCTGATAATTGTCGTTTTTATTGCGTTTTGTGTAATGCTGAGATGTTGTTATCATCAGATTGTAGAAAATACATTCACATACCTACCTAAGATTTATATTGGAGGATAAAATTAAAAATAAAGCGAATATACCCTTAACCTTTTTTATCATCACTTTGTTTTAACAAACTTCCAATGTATAGGTAACATACAAACCTTGTAAAATATTTGTATCAATATTTCTCAACATGTCATCCCAAATAATAATCTTCAAATGGGGAAAATTATCCTTTATGTATTGGGCTACTTCTGATACATGTTCTAAATAAATGGTGGCGATTCCGTATTTACTTGTTTGTGCTCTTTTTAAACAAACTGAACAACGTCCCATATGCCATACCTATATTAAATAATAATCTAAAAATGATTACCAAAAAATAAGTGCTCACAAGATATAAAAATCGTGGCTGACTTTACGTATAGGTACTATACATAGCACCTGAACCAATGCCGACTGCCCACAACGGTAACTGTATTTTGTATTCATACAGGGAACTTCACGTTTGTCGTTGAGTAAACGATAGCGATTGTCGTATAAATGGTAAAGATAAGATAAGATACGCAGTAAACCCGATTGTGTAAGTACAATAGGTATATGTTGTGGCCAACAAAACTCAGTCAACGCTATGTTACACAAACAGTTGAACAGAAATTGGATGTCCCGCGAATTGCATAGACGAGCAAGAGAGAAGTGTTTAAACAGTCACCGACACGGCTGGTAGCTGTATTCTCTCTCTTCTTTACCACTGCGCAACCACGAGTCAGAAGCTATTTAATTTCTGTTTAACTATAATTAATGGTTTGGCATAAGGTTTGTACAACATTTTTTGTAACGAACAGAAATTCGTTGGTGGAATATCGTTTCCCAGACAGTGGGTACAAAATGGCTATTTGTACATTAAAAGCGCACGTTACATATTGTCGATTGTGAGAACAGTTGGCACGGGACCGCGTCAATTGAACAACGCAACGCAATATATGATTGTAGACATTTCCATGGTATCCAGCACCGGACGGTTAACTGTCAATCGCAAAATCAACTTTACCGCTTTAGAGCAGTAAAGTGGCACAATTCTCAACTGTTCGTTGTGTTAAGCCATAAAGCCTATTTTATTATGGGGTGTAGATTTGTTTATAGCATTTGGTTAGGTCATACGATAAGGTTGCAGGTGGATCAGATGTGCGCATTGGTCAAAGTGGTAGAATGAGCCGGTATCTCAATTGCTTCAGGTATCGGCAGCAAATAACATCCGGTACAAAATACATGCAATGGAGTTTCTGTCGAACGTTACTAACTATAATTTAGGGAACGGACTATACAGAGCTCAAATATGAAATACGTCAGAGTAACGTACCGCATATCTGTTTCTCATCGAAAAATGCATTCTTTATTCATTCATCTGCCGAATAGCTCGGAATATTTGATCTTTCTACGCAACACCTAAGCCAGCATGAAAAACTCCACAAAACCGTCCATTTAACGAATCTGTATTTTTATTAATAACAAAGATAACGATACTACTCAGTTTGGGACACACAGTATAATACGTCGTCTTCGAATAATCCGGAACAGGAAAAGTACGAACTTGCGTTGAGGTGGCGCCCGTTTAATATATTCCTCTCCTTATTTAAACCCGTGTATTAAATTTTGCTAAGAAATCGAACCATGCCGTCTCCATTGCGCTAGATTGTGATCAAAACGAAATAAGTGCTCCTCAACTTTATGTCTTAACACATGTTAGTCCCGTCACACATTTTTTACCGTCGCATAGGCGTTGGTCGGTTACCTTATTTGTCCGGCATTTCTTTGTCGGCTTGGGATAGTTTTCTGGGCCGAATTTCAAACACGCCACAGAGAATAACATTTTTATATAATACATATTGTTTATATATAATTATAAATTTCTAATATCAAATTAAGAATACCTCGTCAGCTCCTATATGTATGTACTGTATGTTGGAGTGAAACGCAACAATCTGCTTAATCATGCTCCTTATAAGAGGCATAGTTTCACTATTACTGGGACAAATTGAACTGGGATATGATTCCACTTCTCGCAATCCTTGCCATTGTTGATGCTTTAGTACATACTCTAGATGACCAAAAGATTGTACCAAAGGTATAACTGTTAATCCACAATCTGCAGCTAAACAAAGATAATTAAATAGTTGTAGATTTTTCGAAAAAGCAATAAATATCATCAATGTCGAATGCTATATTAAAATATTGGGTTCTTTCAATGTTCAGTAAATCTAATTTATCGAGATTTATTTTCATGGTTTCACACGGGTGATATAATTTTAATTAAACTACCTACCGTAATTACTTCAGTCGGGGTTGCAATTACTAAACCGAAACCATATGTTGATATTATGCAAAGCTGAATATTAAAATGTGAAACATACAGCTAAGTAGGTAATCAACATTTATAACAAAATGTAGAACAATAAAAGGAATCACAAAAAGACAGGGTTGACTAAAAGTCGATAGTGATCAGTTACTCGATTCCGAAAATATTTTGGGTCGATTGCGAAGGACGCAACTTTGATAGTTGTATTCAACACATGGACTTCGAGTCATGCGACACTGCATATTACTGCGGAGATTACGTTCCTTAAGAAGATCAAACAATATCTCGTGTAAACCGTAAGCCACTTATTTTCAAGTGTTTATGAATATTTACCTATATCAAGCAATTGTTTAGCTTCTTCTATTGTATAAGGAGCACCAATTGCTTGCGCACTGTTGGACAGTCCTCCAATTTGTATTAATTCTCGAGTGTAAGGAAATGTGTCTTCCCATTCTATTAATAATCCAGTTGCTCCAATATCCTTGACAAATGGAAACAACTGCAAGTAACCAAGAAAAGTATTAGAAAAAATAAAAAGTGGTGTAGTAAATATAAGGGTTGCGGTGAAATCAAGGCAGAATCCATCGCCGGAAAATTCAACGTGGTGAACTCGCTACGAAGTAAAATAATAATCGTAACCAAATTTACCGCAGCAAATATCATTGTACCTACGTGAAAACCCCGCAACGTGATAAGATTCCTCATGTAAGAGAACAATTTACACTTAACTTTTGTACTTTTTAAATTGCTGATGATAATTAAATGTTTCAAACACGCGATGCAAGCTCGAGTATAAAGAACTCTAGCGGCATATTGTCACGTTATATTTTGTCAGTGAGTTGGTCTGAATTCAAACACATCATTGATTTTTAACAACTATATTGAAGCAAAATTACATGATTAAATAAATACAGCATTTAGGTAGGTGCGCTTACACAAACAAAATTAGTAGCGACAAGTACACCATGTTCTTTGAGACTTAAGTTTTCTTGGTAGGTATAAGTTGATACCTGGCTAGGTAAGCAGCTTGAAGACTGGGGTGTTGGCGTGTTGGTTAACTTCCTGACTGGTTTCAGTTGCATAGCTGACTAGAATGGAACTGCGTTATGCTTTTATACTAATTGCTATTGATAAATAATTTCATAACATTTTATTAATCTTCTAGTAATTAAAATAATGTTTTAATAGATCTGTCTCTTTTTGTTACACATAACAGTCACATAAATCAGTTGCAGCTTAAGAATCTCTCATTTCTACCGTTGCGTTACGCCCGCTCCTCAGAAATATACTATTAGTACTTATAACATGTTTTTTATAATGAATTCGCTCCCCCTCCCCGTTGTATAATTTGCACAGCAATTCACAACCAGATGAATTAAAATACTTATTGTTTAAATTTATTTCCGATTATCTTTATCTTTCTATACCGTGTGGTCGAAACGACGGTTGGCGACGAACATGCACCAAGGAGAAGATGTATATACTCTGGTTAATCTTTTTCATTTAAGAAGTATTTAGTTACCAGAATTTTCCAGGTGAATGGTGCGCTGCACTAAGAAAATGTGGTATCTGTAGTAGTATCTCGTTGCTTTCCACAGAGGGGAATTGGGCGGGCCAGTTGTATCGATGTAGTTTAACCCCCCGTCCAGCTGAACCACGATCAATTGTGTTGGATACAATTATTGTAACACTCGTATCCATGACAGTTGATCGTGGTTCAGCTAAACGGGCAGTTAAACTACGTCCATACAACCCACCCGCCACCCTAAGTGTCGGTGTTTCAGTTCTGGTTTAAGAGGGCGACTTGAGGAGTGGGGATAGTTCAGTTTTCAAATGTAGGATTATATTTATTTACTAGAGGGCGATACTGGTATTGATTTGAATTATTTTGAAATTATCATTTATTTTCATAAAATCTGAAAACTAAACGACGCGACGCGACGCGACTGCAGAGCACACCCAGGCACACTTGTTTTTACCAAATCTGTCACGTTGACAATTCAAACTTCATATCATTAATACTACGCAAATATGTAACTAGTACCTAATATAATTACAATTACATTGTCCAGCGGAACTTTATTTACTTTTTATTATTATTTTTTAAAAGACGTAAAAAATAATTTATAAATTACCGTCAAAGTTGTTCTTTAATTTAGCGAACTACTAACGAAAACTATGTTGTCTGTATAGAGCTGTGGTAATGATATCGGCCTCGCACTCAGAAGTCATAGGATCCATTCCAGGCTCTGATAAACTTTTTTTTTAAATTTGATTTCTATTTAAATAAAAATATTGATTGTAATACTTTTTATTTTTTGCTTTTAGTATTTTTGGTTGACAAAATTAAAGAACACCGTTGACTGTAATTAATAAATTACCGATTTTAACTTTTTTTGAACAATAATAAAGGTTAATACTTGTTGCAGTTGCTTAAATTCTAACAAAATAATACAGTTTGAAATTATAAACGGGTTTGTAAGAAAATACATGTTGTATACGGAAACTATGTTCAGGAATAAGTGTTCACACGTACAAATCTTTTCATTCAAATTCAAATTTAGCTAAATATGTATGATCTAAGAATTTAGCGCGTATTTAATGTCAACAGTGCCATCTATCCAAATTACGCTGAACTTCTTACTCACAATTGGCGGCCATTTTTTTATGCCCTTGTCAAACCAAAACTTAAGACTACCGAAAAACATTATTATCCAACGTTAATGACCCGGACTTGAAGTTTACATTCTGTGTGACCACACTTAGGTATTAACAGAATTTGACGTAATTTAAAATCATAAAAATTTCTTTTTTGCTAATTTTCAAATTGAATTTAAATTTAGAATCAAAACTGTATTTTACATGAAATTTAGTAGCTGCCTAAGTTGCAATAATGCTTTGTAGAATATCTTAATTAAAATTCAAATTTTTCGTTTTTGTTCGAGTTCGGTAGTCTTAAAATTAACAAAGATTTTGTAGCTGCTGCCCTCTATCGACAAAAAGGGCAGCGGCCGCCCTCTTAAACCCCTGCTCAGCGAATCCAAGATTCATTTCCATGGATACAATTCTTATTCTAATAACAATTGTATCCATGGTAATTAATCTTAGTTTAACTAAACCGGGATTTAAATCTGTTAACTCATATAAGGGTTTAAACCAGAACTGAAAAACTGGCCCTAAACGGATGACAAAAATTTTGTACGACTGGTTACAAGAATAGCTTTAGATTTCGCTAGTTATGTTTCTTTTTAGCACTTCCATTTTTGGGCATATAGTACACGCACTCTTACTTTTTTAGTCCCAAAGAAGAAAATCTAGAGCAGAAAGTTATGGAGATCTTGCTGGCCAAGGAACAATAGGTACCATTTCTTGCAAAGAGCCTATTTGGAAAAATTGCACACAAAGATGACATTGGTAAAATTTTGTTGGATAAGTAAAGATATCGCCCCCTTACATACGCCGCCACTGGAATTATAAATTACCAACAGTGTAAGATTGGTTGCCTATTTTCAGGCCTGAATTAAGATTGTCTTTCAAATAAATCTTATTTTTGAGCTGTTTTAAGTACATACTGGTGGGCCCTGTATTTTCACAGGAATATACAAACTATTTATTTTACAATTCGATACCTATATCCATAGATCAACTACTACCAATTTCAGAAATTCAATGTTAATTATCGAAAAAAATCTCAACCCTAGTCCTGACCAAACAAAACTCGTCAATGGGTGCTTCAGCTGTAAAACACCATTTCTACTAAATTGTCGGTTGCTGTATTTTTACATAGCACATGTATTATCACATTATCGCACAACAAAAATATGCTATCCAATAACTTTATTATTTACATATCAGTCATAAAACACAATAATATACTGTTTTACTCTTTTATATGCCTCATGTATGTATATTTAGTTGCTATCAAAGAGATAATGGTTATATACTCTTTGGTTGCTATTAAGTTTGTAAAATACTGGACGTTAGTACTACACACATTCTTCACAAGACTTTATAGAAAATTTGTAATGAATACAATGTCTCTACTATCATTATAGATTAAACATATTCTATAAAACAATTTGAAGAATCAAAATTCAGTCTCCTTATGCATTTCAAATACTTACCTTCATCGTAATAATAGAATTACTTATGCCCTTACCTTTTCCAAGTATGATAATTTTGGGGGTGCCCCTTTTAAATCTAAATGCACTAATCTGGAACAAACAGACATAGATATACGTGCAGTATATTATTTTTTCTTATATTAAAGAATAAATACCTCTGGGTACCAAATGTTAAACTTTCCATTTTTTGTACGTAACCTTACTTTTAAATGTCAAACTTTGTTGATGTTTCGCCGGATTATCAGCTGGTACATGGAAGGTGGAAGTAAGTTTTGATGTACGGAAAGGTAGCAATAAATTTTTTTATTTTTCAGAGTGTACGTTTATTAGAACTTTTTACAGTTTTGATAAAGCAAGAATTTAACTTGAACGTGCTTAATTAATCGTTTCAGATGTATGTTTTTTTTTTGAAACGTGTAATTTATGGTTCACAACCAAACAGGTAGATAACTAAATGCAACGTACGTCTACACTTCTGTGACACGTTTGTTAGCTTTGTTCTGGAACTTGTATATTCGGTTATTGTTGCCACGATGGCGAATTTACAACAAGATAAAACCGCCTCTAATAAATCAGAAACAACAGTAGATTTAGAAATTACAAAAGAAAATAATATGAGTCCAACAGCCACCAAAAATGTGAGTTTCTCTCAATTTATTTTCGCTATAAATTTGGTTGTGTTATAATAACAATAAAATTGTATATGCAATTTGAATGCCAATGATTTCTTGTTTTAGTCTCTTTTGGGGGAAATCGCAATCGAAGCATCGCAAATAGTTAGCCGATTAGAACAAGTTGCCGAAGGAATTAAATTAAACGATTCTGCTTTTGGCCAACCAACTGTATTTCTTGGTTTAGACCAAAAGCAAACAGATGAGATCATGTTGGCAATTGAAGAATTGCTGACTGTTGATGATGAAGGAGAAGCCACTTGTTTACCTGCTTTGGATAGTGTTGCAAAATTAGTTATAGTTTCACACAGCCTTGGTGCCTATTGCGGTGGATTGGATCGACATTTGTTGCAGAAACTAAGTACTCGATTCACTACCGACACTACAAGGTGGCTTAGCAAAATGTTTGGGTTAGTTTATCAGTTTATGACTTCTCTGGATTTGCCCCTTTAACAGTTTAACTGAATTACATTATGGATTATTGCTAAATCTTGATACATCACGAGACACATTCAGTAAACTATAACCAACTCCAATGGTGTAATCAACTGAAATTAGCAATGAACTATTGTACTTCTTTTTTAATAGTTTCTGCTCATTATCTACTACAGTATGAATTTTCTGTTAGCTTTTTAGATTCAGCTGCATTTTATCATGATGATCAACTTGAAGGTTTGGTACGAATAACCAGAATGATGCTGCATTACAAATATCCAAGATATTTGGAAGATGGAGCTTTATCCTTTAATTCTGTTCCACCTACAATTTACAGTAGCGTGGCAAGCCCATTAGGCATTGTGCAGCATCTTTGCAGACAGTTAGGATTACCTCTAGCCTGTGTCCGGCCAGTTCCAGTTAATACTCACTTCGGTAAGAATATTATGTACAGACTACAGATTGTCTGTTTTATTTAGAAATAATTCATGAACATAAATATGTAACCAGTAGCCTTCATGCACCAAAAACCAAAGGTTGTACAAGGCCTATTTTTCAATAGGAAAACAATTTAAACTTTTCAGATACTTTTTCTTTTTGGAAATGTTTTAAAAATATTTTTAATGAATCCAAAGAGGGCACACAACCATAGTTACACATTCTACTTGAATTATGTGTAATTTATGTTTTTTTTAGGATCTCAGCATACAATGGATGTTGCCTCCTTACAGAGAATGCTGACAGAAGATACAAATGCAGGTCGAACTCCATTAATTGTTATAGCTGATGCAGGTACACCAATAACTGGTCATGTTGATAATTTACCTAGGCTCCAGGAGCTGTGTAAATCACATGATGTATGGTTGCATATTAGAGGGCATGCGTTGGCTGCTCTTGCACTCCCTCTTAATTACCAGAATGGCCATGTAAGAGATAGCATATTATTTTTAAATACCTCTAAGACCTTCAAGTCAACTGTTTGCATTTTTAATCGGCAAGCATTGCCTGTCCTAGATAAAATTAGATAAGAATGGACAAACCATTGTAATTGCTAAAGAATGAATTTTTATGCATTTCCATATTTTTGTTAATGCAGAGTTAAATTTATACATGTTTCTTCCACTTGTGAATTATGTATGTGAATTTGAAAGTGCATATAAATGCATATTTGGGACTTTTTAATACAAAATTTAGACAACATCAAAATGCATTCTTAAAAAAATAGTTAAATGCATATATTATGATTTTTCATGACTTATTTATAACTACAGTATACTTTATTATTTTTAGGTGCATACAAATCCTATCCCTAATAATTATCAATGAAACTTATGTCCTAATACCAATAGAAATACAAAAAATGTAGATATAGTAAGGGGTTACATGCAAATGAACAGTTCCCAATCATAGCGCAGATATTTTTCCAGGCACACAATACAAATAAATTATAATGATACAAAACAAGTAACACTCAATTTGCTAAAAATAATTGCATATTGTAACTGGCAGTGAAATATAATTCATGACTAGTGCATCAAATTCCAATTGTTTTACTGAATTATTAGTTATAAGCAAGGAAATTGTACAGCTCCACCAAGCTTATAAATTCCCTGGAAAATATGTCAACTAAATTTTAAAAGACAAAGCGCGACAATACGTCAACCAATAGAGTACAATCCTACTCAAAAGTACATTCACTAAAAAAATTCAATTGCTGTTGGAAATTTTAATAATTTCCGTGTTTGTCAGATTGTTTTGACGTTTAAAATCTGTAAAGTATGAATGTTAAATCAAGGAAGATAATTAATTCTGAAGCCAGAAATATCATTCGGAAGTTATTAGTAATAACATAAATGAAAAGTATTTACAATTATTTAAATTTGCCGCCTAAATGTTTTTATTTTGATTGTACTTTTAAAAACTATATCAGTGCGGGACACTCCCCCTTTCAACTTTGTAAGCTTGGTTGAGCTGTATACAACTTTTGCCACACCATAGGGATCGCAATGAAAAAAATTTCATGTTCATTTATTTTTTATTTTTTTTTTGAAAGATTGTTCGAGTCTATGTCACAACGGCCACCTAAAATGTTGGCCGTTGTGGTCATGATCACAACGGCCACCTCGGTCACAACGGCCACATATAAGTTTCGGTCACAACGGCCACCTTGGTCACATCGGCCACCCAGGCTGTTGGTCACAACGGCCACCTTGGTCACAACGGCCACTCTTGTTTAGAATTGGGAGTGACTATTTGTACACACGGTATGTATGAATAGTGCCCTAGCTGTTCGCACACACCCACGCCTTTTTCTTTTTTGAGGAATGAAAATCCCTGCGGTGGGGTTTGGTTGCGTGTGCAAACCCCAATCCCGGAGAAAATCACACATTCACACTAAAAAATATGAATAGAGCCCTAGCTGTTTGTACACACCCACCTTGTGTGTACGAATAACTTAGGTGGCCGTTTTGGCCAGCAGAAACGGGTGGCCGATGTGACCAAGGTGGCCGTTGTGACCAACAGCGTAGGTGGCCGATGTGACCAAGGTGGCCGTTGTGACCAAAACTTATAGGTGGCCGTTGTGACCATGACTACAACGGCCAAAATTTTAGGTGGCCGTGGTGACCAGCCCCCGATTGTTCAGTAACGGTTTTCATGTTTCCTCTACATAATTTTAACACGAAACATTTAATAAATTCTGTTTTTAGAATCCACCAGTAGCGGACAGTTTTACAATTTCATTAGGAAGTTGGTTAGGAATAACAGGCTTACCAATGGCTGTATCCTTTAATAGTTTAATTGTTAACTTTAATTGTTTTTAAAGACAGTCAAATGTACTTATAAGCTTTACATTTTTTTTAGTAGAAGTTGTGTATTTAATGGAAATTATCAACTTGTTACTCACCTTCATTTATAATCTGTTTTTTGTTAAAACCCTGTCTTATTTAATTGTGGCAATAAGGAATATTGCAATTATAGTTTCTTTAACATATACTAGACACTGTACAGGCTATGGGATAATCATAAAGATTTAAATTCAAATGCTACGCGTAGTCGTCAAGTTGGAACTAGTAGAGAAAGTACATTACCATTAACAGCAGGACTAAGTACTGATCATCAAGGGAGAAGAATTGTATCTCTTCCTTTATGGACTGCACTGCAAGCACTTGGTAGAGAAGGGGTGCATGCTCGTATTAGGGATGCCTTCTTATCAAGTGAAAAATTATGGGCTGCTGTGGATGTTTATCGACATGTTAGATTACTGGTAAGTAAAATTGTAACCAATTAGTGATGGATCTGGCCATTAAAGCGCGGCTGTTCGGGCACAGGCCATTTAAGTGCCGTGACATGGGCGCAAAGAGATTCGCGTGCGGGATACTAGAGCGCGAAATATTTCTAAGTGTCCCACTCCCAAAAGTATTTGCGACCAAGTATCTCGCGCCCGTATGTTCCTGCGCACGCACAGCCGCGCCTAACCACTGGCGCCCTAATATCCTAAACCGGTACCACCGGTACTAAAGAGTTCTTGCACCAAGTATACCTGTAAACTTTCCTTACAAGTTTTGAAGTATTAAAATATTATTATTATTATTCTATAGAGTCAGAAACCAGGTGGAGAAAGTGGGCTTTATATAGTTTCGGAATTAATATCAAAACCTGTGAACATTCCTGTAAGTAGTAAATATTTATAAACCACACATTAAAATTAATTATTTTTTAATAACCGTTGCAGCTTATGTTTGAAACAACAGCCAGTTGTGTAGTCTTCCAGTTCATACCTGAAGTAAAGGAAAATGAAACTTTATTGCGGGTACCAACATATTATGATAAATTAAATTCCTGGTTGGGACAAATATTACAATTAGATGCACCACAAGTAAGTATAGGTACCTAATAATTTATTTCTTTATTTGCAGTGTAAATCTAATTTTTAATTATTTTTTTGCATTTTTAGGTGCCGATAAATATCTGTGAATTAGAAAATGTTGGAGTAGTACTAAGATATTCTTCATTTGAAAACTTAAATTCTCAACAACCAACCACAGAAGACATACAAGCCTTTGTACAGTGTTTAGAACAACAATTAGTTATTTTACGTGCTACTGTTCAGCAAAGAGAGACATTCACAAAATTAGTTGAAACATCATCTGTGCTCAAACTTGTTGAATTGCCTGACTGGGCTGGTAAGTCTACGTTTTAAAAGAGAAAATATTTTTCTTAGATTGTTAGAACTTCCAAACTGATATTTATTTTTGTAGGACTGGGTGGTGTTCGTTATGCTCCTGAAGGTTGGGAACAGCTTTTAACAGATCAAGCTAAAGAAGAGTTAAATAATTTAAATATTGCACTTGTTGATGCACTGCGTACTACAGACTCGGCCTTTTCCTTGGGGGAAGGTGTTGATGGTTTGATGTGTGTAAGATTTGGTATGTTAACCGCACAGTCAGATGTTGAAGAACTTCTAAACCTTGTTGTTCGGGTTGGACAGTCTATAGAAGAAAATTCTAGAGTGTTGGATTCCATGAGTGAAATTGTAAAAAAAGGTATTTTTCTGATTATAAAAACTTTACTGCAATAAATTATTCTAAATATAAATTTTATATTCAAATAGGTATTGAAACGGCCACATTGGATTTACAAAAAGAAAATGATGAAAGATTATGGCAAGAAGGAATTCTAAGACACGTGCCAGTAGTAGGAACATTTGTAAATTGGTGGTCTCCAAAAAACAAAGAATCTGGTGTTCGAGGTCGTAGTTTAAACTTAACCCAAGGTGTAGTGGAGTCCACGGAAAATATCTATAAATATCATATGCAAATTCCAAGTGGTGGTGCTCCTGCTGGTACTAAAAGCCCTCCAACTCCCATGATTCAGACACCTGTGGGTGGAAATCACTCCAGATCTAGTAGTCACGCTTCCAATCAAAGTATATCAACTGGACTACAGATACTGCCGCAAACAAACATACCTTCACAAGTTCCTGTCCAAGGGATTCAGGTAGAAGCTGCAGTAATGAATAATGCTGAAAAGTTTAGTGAGCCAGAGAAAAAAAGTGATATTCCCATAAATGAAAAAAGTGAAGCGGCAATAGAAAGTGTACAGAAACAAGATAGTGGTGATTTAACGCGATAACTTGAGTTACGTGAAAATAATAAATAGTAATAGTGATAAGTATTCTTTAAATTTTACTAAGGGTTACAGACTCTTAAGTATTACCTGTTAAGTTTTATTTTTTTCTTTGAGTTAATTATTATTACCAGCAAACTATTTAAATACTTATAGGTTTTGCTGAAAACAAGTGAGCATTCACAATGTTTTTCTTTTTAAAAACGGCATAAAAGAAAGCAGCTGCATTATTTAGGTGGGTTGGATGGGTTCAGCAATAATTGAATAACAATTATTGTTATTCAATGCCCAGTGATTTTTCTCTAAGAAGCTAACTTAGCCAATGGTTTTACATGACTTGTGGTTTGAATCAGCAGGGAAGTATCATTCAAGGTACAGTAGCAATTGCAGTTAGACTGTGAGCAGTTTTCTGTCGAGTTGCTGAGTCAATTGAAAGAAGATTGAGAAGGACAGGCATATATTAGGAACTAGTATTTTCTGCGAATGCGCACGGTAATTTTACTTCCTGCAGCAATGCATTAGTTCCCGTTATCTGTTTATCCTTGTTGCACTTTCTACCAATTGTATTGTCGTTTCTGTCAATCTTATTTGAACCATTGGTTGTGCAGTGCAGGATAGGGAAACGCTCCTATAAAGGAGCAGTGTATGTTCTAAGAGGTAATGTCTTGCAAGTTTACCTTCGAATATCAAATTTTAATAATTACTTAAATTTATTTTATTAGGTGCTCTGAAATATGTTGAATTTTTTTAATTTTTATATTATTATATGACTTGTGAATGTTCATTTAATTTTTGTGTTTGTTTAATTTGAGTTGTTTGTTATTTAAGAATATGTAAGTTGAAATAATTTATTTTTATTTGTGACTACTTCTTGTCATGTTTCCTATACTTATTTTTTGTTGATATATCAGTTTATTATTAAAAATGTATAATAATCATTTTATAAAGCTCAGAATTCTGTGTGAATGAAATGAACATTTTTTGACTGTAATACAAGCCAAAGATGTTATATTAGACAGTTAAAAGCAATATGCCTAATAAAAGTCTAGACCTGTGCACCAGCATAAAGTAGCTTAATTAATTTTTGTTGTTAATTCAAGCTGCTGTGTTACTACTGCTTATTTAATAAAAAAAAGGTGATAACATTGTAAATATAACAATCGTAAAAATAAAGTTTTAGTATTGCTTACCTACCATGGGGGTGTTCATTTCTAACTGAAGCTGACAAAGAAATTACTTTCCATCACCTTTAAAAATTATATTCGGTTATCACACATGGAATTATTATTTAGCACAGTGTTTCCTACTGCCCTGTCCTGTTTTTTGGGTTAGTAACAAAATAGCGAATTTTTTCTGATTTTGGAAATTTTTTAGAATTTTCACGTATAGCTACACTTGAATGTGATTTAATTTTGCGGCTGGTCCGAACCATTACACGCGTTTCTAGTTATACTTCTCTCTAGTTTCATAATATTAAACTGTTAGAGCGAATGCAAACTCAGGCGTTTATGAAATTCACAGCAGTTCGCTATGAAAGGAAAAGAAATGGCATTTTGTACCTACAAAATTAAATCGTATGCGAGTGTACCTAGTACCTTCTAATACATGCAAGTACATGGAATTTTTTTTTGTTTTTGACAACTTTTTGCGGGATTTATTGCTAGAGGTGCCACTGAATGACTGAAAGGGGAAATATTATTGGTGGGTGGTGTAATTTCTAGGAGTGTCGGAAAGCTCATTTTATGCTGCTGCGCCTCTTGCTGTACCCTCAAAAATTTTGGTCACGTGCCGCTTCTGATCGACTAATTATCCCCCCCCCCCCAGACATTTCCTCTAGATCAGCCCTTGCACGACATATTTTTGAAATGGAATGTAGCATTAAAATGGATGATTTAAATATGTTACCGTTAACAAAGGAATTAAATAGAGAATTTTTGAGTACCGTACGCTAAGAATACGGTAACGCTAACACTAACGTCTTTGCTAAGTAAAACAATATGTTGCTTAGCAAAACAGTATGTTGCCTAGCAAAGACGTTACCGTTAGCGTTAGCGTACTCTAGCGTACCGTATAGTGCTCTAAAACTCTCTGTTGTATACGCAAGCTTAACGTTATGTATTCAGCTGCTAGTTTTATGCAAAATTCAGATTTATTTTATTTGTCAAAGAGAAAGTCAGAAACCCTTCAACTGTAACGTATTTCTATTAGCCCAACCTAAAGCCATAGATAATAAATATATAATTAGCCTAAAGCTTCCATTTCCTAGGCAAAGCCAGTTGATTGTTTTTTTTTTCTTTCCTAGGAAAGCGGCGTCGGCGGCGCGGCGACGTAATAATATAGCGTAATAGAGCGGACCTAATCATACATCTAATTATGACAGTAATAACGTCACACCGGACATTTAAAATGCATGAGGTGGTTTTGAGAGCGGTTTTACAATACCATAAATAACAAAACGGCAGCGTTATTTTTGTTACGTTGGGTTGTAGCGTTGGTTGTAGGATGAAAAATACTTGCTGCAACTTTTTTTGATGGAGCGTTGCTGATGCTGTAGCGTGCTACTCATACTCACAATATTGTTTTAATTCAGAAAATATTTCTTGAAGCGGTGAACAGGACGAAGAATTTTTAAAATGGTTGTGGTTTTCTCGAAAGGGGTGTATAGTACAATTCTATTAATTCAAAATGTCAGAAAGCGCCATAGGTATTACGTAAAGTACAGGTTTGTATAGTACTACGTCATAAGGTCGTCAGAGTTACGTCCGTTATAATACGGCACCGCTTTCCTAGAAAACCAATTTTATTGTGACGTAATTTACCGTCATATTATGTCCGTTATATTACAGCACCGCTGTCCTAGGAAACCCAGGCCCTAGTGGTTTAATATGAAATCCGATTTAATCATGTTTTAGGTTCAAGTTCAATCCTGCCGAAAATGAGAATTTTATTCCTGAATCGGGTCTTCTAAAAATTGCGTGGTACGTTTTCGTTTATTTTGAATGAAAATAATGCTACAAATAGGTATGCGCCTGTTCGTTCTGCTTGGTTCAGAAATTCGAATTTGTGCGAACTAGTGAATAAGAGAAAATCTGTATAAAACACAAAACATTTTCACAAGCGTGGCCATGTACCTACCAAAACAACGACTTTAAAGTGGTTCCTCTATTACGTGCTAAATTACTGAAGGTCAACTCTATTTAGAAGATAGGACGGTAAATTTTCTAGATTAAGTAATTATTTTAAAGTGAATTGATAGCATTAGTACACCATGTGTCAAGTTAATAATTATATTTGAATATCCTGAATTTTATTGATTATGAATAGTTTTTCAGAGATTTTGGAATAATAAGTTATTTTGTAATATAATTCTTCAGTGACCGGACTGTCATAGCTAACGGGGCCGCAGTTCCAAATTCCACTTGGACCTCTCCATAACTACGCGACTGACTAGGTATATTTTTGCTGAATCACTATTATCGTAATTCTGATTAAAAATAATCGTTGTAAACAGATAACTTGACAAGCGGATAGCCCTCACATTTGTGCTACAAACAGCTGAATACACAAGTCCACTGGGTTTTTGTGAAAAATAATTCTCAAACTGCAACTAACCTAAAGCTCGAGGGGCGCCCAACTAGTCTTTGCAAAAAGTCTTTGCTTTAGGTTAGTTGCAATTTGAGAATTAATTTTTACAAAAACCCAGTGGACTTGTGTATTCAGCTGTTTGTAGCACAAATGTGAGGGCTATCCGCTTGTGATAACTTGTAGCTATCGTAGATTATTGTTCATTATCGAAGACATTCGTACAGTCTTACAGTACTAACAGGATGCTACAACACATCATATGTTTTGTTCTTGTGCTATATTTATGTAAGTATTTTATAAATAAATACATTAGTGTTAGTAAATCTATGCATTAATTATTAATAATTTAGTTACTGCTGTGGCCCAATCAGTGATTAATAAATAATTTTATTCGTTAATTTAACTCTTTCGTAAAAAATTGCAAAACAAATGTTAAACAAACATTGTATAATAATTATTATTTTTTATTTAGGTACTATCGTTCAGTTAATGTTACACTTTATAAATTTATAATATTTATTCAGAACTATAAGCTACTTTAGCGCACTTGTAGGGTACTATTATCGCAGAGTAGTAGGTACTACGGTAAATTGAGAAGAATTAATTATTTATAATTATTATTTATTATTAGATAATAATTACTTGTTTTTTTAACGTAGTAATCTAGGTATTGACTGCATGTTGCTATATCAACTTGATCAAACTAAAATTTGAACTGGGAAATCAATTTTCCTACAAATCGCTACAATAATTGATAAAACTATTTTCGTTTAATACGACTTTGCACACAGCTGGATTTAGTAACTTTCCACACCTCAAGCCCAATAACATTTCCGCAACCTCTTATATAGTACTGGGTGTAAGTGAATTTTGGCAGACCGTTTGTGCCCGTTTACGCTCCCCTGAACTTTCCTACTAAAAACAAACATTTCGTTTTCGGCGTTCAACAGTATAGTTCGAAAGGCAATCCTGGAAATCACTTGAATCCGTAGCGAGAAAAACGAGACTATACGGGTTCAATATGTATCAGAAATCAGGCTTGAAATTACAGCTGGCGAAGCCGGACGATCATTACCGACCGATGATTCGTTTCTGTCAGAGCCCAGCCTAAAACTTGAAAATTTACAAAACGAAGAGATTTACGAAATTCTCATCAACCGTACATTTTAGCTATATGACTACTTACCTTATTATACTATGTGATAGAAAATGAAATTTTGCATTCAATTATATAATAATATACAGGGTGTTTCATTTAAAATAGCAAACTTGCTTATTGTATTGTAAAAAGTAAAAACGCCCTGTATATGTGATATAATATATCTAGGACAATGCAGAATTATATATAACTTTTCTATTTAAACTTCTTTCATATTTTGAATAATAAAGTCGACACCACCAATTTCCGATTTTAAAAACCTCGTAGAGGGCGGCACAGTGAAATTCTGGCATTCATCAAAAATTAAAAATGAAGCTAATACCAAGCTGTATAAGTATAGAAAATGGGTACGCGACATTTGGGCGCCGCCGATTGGGCGCAGGACTTTTGGGCGCCGGACGTTTGGGCGCCAATTTCTGTAGATTAGCGATAAGCAAGTTCTTATATATATTACCTGCTAAGAGCAATATTAACCTGAACACAGACTAAGGTGCCATGTACACAGACCTCGGTACCATGTACACAGACTGCAACGACTACCACCATTTCGTACAACTTCTTATATACAGGGTGTCTCAATTGGATTAGGATAGTATGGGTATCTTGGTTATTATTGAAGATAGAGATTCGGTTAAATGGGCAATGTTTTGCAGTTTCTCATACTGATTCATATCCCGATTAGAAAAGTTACAAATTTTCAGTCGTTCAGTTGTTATCTTGAAAAAACTGAAAAATGCGTATTTTTAAAAACTGGAATATTTCCGTAATTTTAATATTTATGGAGAAAAGTTTCAAATAAAAGTTACTAGGTTCGATTAGCACGATTTAAAAACGTCATTCAATTTTTTTTCAAAATGGCGGTTTTCAAGATATTGATAGCAACTTTCTTATTTTAAATGGGCGCCATTTTGTTTTTTTACAGAAATGGATTGCATTATTTTTTCTGATTTCAACGATGTATAACAACCTATGTTTAAATAAAGTTTTACACTGAATTTACTGATGTTTTAATTTGCAGTCGCGAGTTAGCCATGAAAACAAAAGACATGAAACAAAATTTATTGAAAATTATTGGTAAAGCATGTTGCACCTGAACTACAAATATCATAAATCTTAGAAAATTTCACAACAAATGTTCAAAATGGTGACCATTATTAGCCAGACATAATTGGCACCTTTTTAATACAGAAGCAGTTACTTTGCGCAATGTGTTTCGATTAATACCATTAAATGCTTCCAAAACCTCTTAATAAATAATAAATTAATTAAAATTAATAAATAATAAATAATAAATTTTGTTTCATGTCTTTTGTTTTCATGGCTAACTCGACTGCAAATTAAAACATCAGTAAATTCAGTGTAAAACTTTATTTAAACATAGGTTGTTATACATCGTTGAAATCAGAAAAAAAAATTCAATCCATTTCTGTAAAAAAACAAAATGGCGCCCATTTAAAATAAGAAGGTTGCTATCAATATCTTGAAAACCGCCATTTTGAAAAAAAATTGAATGACGTTTTTAAATCGTGCTAATCGAACCTAGTAACTTTTATTTGAAACTTTTCTCCATAAATATTAAAATTACGGAAATATTCCACTTTTTAAAAATACGCATTTTTCAGTTTTTTCAAGATAACAACTGAACGACTGAAATTTGTAACTTTTCTAATCGGGATATGAATCAGTATGAGAAACTACAAAACATTGCCCATTTAACCGAATCTCTATCTTCAATAATAACCAAGATACCCATACTATCCTAATCCATTTGAGACACCCTGTATATTACCTGCTAAGAGCAACTAACCTGAACACAGACTAAGTCGCCATGTACACAGACCTCGGTACCATGTACACAGACTGCAACGACCACCTCCATTACGTGCAAGTTATTTTATATATTAGGTACCTGCTAAGAGCAACTAACCTGGGTACCATGTAATTTTAAAAATGTATTGGCGCCCAAACGGCGGGCGCCCAACAGTCCTGGCGCCCAATCGGCGGCGCCCAAACGGCGGCGCCCAAAAGTCCTGCTTCGATAGAAAACTTAAACAAAATCGTGTGGCCAGTGTTTTTGTAATTAGTTTTCAAAAAAAATTTGGCAGGGTGCCGCGCCGCGTCGCGTCGTTGCGATCGTTTTTAAATTTACTAAATAAAATGTTCCTTATAGTAGTATAGTACCGCCAAAGGACTTTCAAACAAGTTGTTGCGGAACCTGATCAGATAACTAGTTTTTGAGTTATGGGGCGTTAAAGTAAAAATTTTGAAAAATTCATAACAGCCTGCATTTTGAAGTTAGAGAGTCCGGTAAAACACTGTTTCCCTTGACTTATGATCTTCTTTTATATCCGCTACTCAGATTTTCAAAATTCTGCTTCTGAAAAAAGTGCTACCAAAAAAACATGTCTAACTTCCACTTCCGGTTTCGGATTTTTTTGAAAAACCTATTTTGTCGATGAATTTTCGATATACCCCTTCGTTTTAAATTTCAATAACTCCTTAACTAAAGAGTTAACACTAAATTGGTACTATCGAAAGTTTTTTGCTTATTTTGTAACATAGAAACTAGTGATATAAAATAATCGTATCCGCTAGTTTTGATACATCGTGTGTAGATACGCAAAACATAAAAATGATTAGGTTGCGGTAAACGGAATATATCCCCCTTTCGCAACCCTAATGGGACCCCCTAGATCTAGGCGTAGTAGACCGAATGGGTAATCCGGTCCTGGCAACAATAAATTGCTGTGTTTTTGCTAAAACAATTGTGACAACTATGACACATTTTCATAGCCATACTAAATGAAAATAAATTGTGATTATACCTACTTTAAAAGGAAGTCATTATAGTACTTATAATAGTTATAATAATAGGCGATTTATGGATACGTGTAACATACGTATAGTAGAAATTTTCTAAGTTGGCGAGATCTGCTTATACTCAGATTATAGCCCGAAGAGATTTTTAACTGCTCTTCACGTTTCTAGCAACATAATTTTTACAGCACCGAACATGGATTCGTAAGGGGAGCATTTAAAAATTAGGATATTAAAGGATGATTGAGGGTGATTCAAAATTGTATCCCATTGTTTCACGTCAAAATTTGGAATCTAGTATAGCTGCTACATTATTTTTCTGATTATTTTAATTTTATTGGTCTTTATTATTTATACAAATGGTTATTTATGCAACAAATGCAAAACGTAACTGATTATCGCACCCAATGTTTTAAGTTATCCAATGAGGTCATATACGAAAGCAGCTGTGGTTACCATAGAAACCGCATTAAATTTAGACATCCGGAAGCCAGTGGGGTGCAATACATTTTTTATATAGTGCAGTAAATTACTATGTACTTTTAAAAATTAGTAAATAATGGCCTACTTTTTGCACGACCATAGAAAAATAGATAGTACCTACTTAGTATAGCAATCATAATATTTTATCTAACGTCAAATATTTTTAGGTCTTGCACAAGAAGACCCATTGGTAAAAACATCTCTAGGTAAAATCAGAGGACATCACAAACGTTCATATGGGGGCCGTACCTTTGCAGCATTCGAAGGGATTCCATACGCAAAGCCGCCCATTGGTGATTTAAGATTCGAAGCGCCTCAAAGTGTTAAACCATGGTCTGGAATATGGGATGCGAAGTCGGAACATGAATGTATTCAACGAAATTTCATAAATGCTGATTCAGTTGGTAGTGAGGATTGTTTGTACCTCAATGTATATGTACCAAAAGAACAACCTGTACCGAACGAAAACTTAGATGTCGTGGTGTATATCCATGGAGGTGCTTTTATGCTTGGAAGTGCTGCGATGTGTGGTCCAGAATATTTAATGGACCGAGACATTGTATATATATCGTTGAACTACCGATTAGGTGTTATGGGTTTTCTAAGTACTGAGGATGAGGTTGTATCAGGAAATATGGGGATGAAAGATCAAGTTTTAGCTTTGCAATGGATCAAAAAGCATGTTCATCAGTTTGGAGGCAATCCTAATTCCGTTACAATTATTGGTGTATCGGCAGGTGGTGCAGCTGTTCACCTCCACTACTTTTCTGCTCTGGCCAAAGGATTATTCCACCGTGGAATATCTCAAAGTGGAACTGCATTAGCTCCATGGGCTATTCAAGATGCTCCATTAGAGACAGCAAAAAAAATAGCTGCATCGATTGGATGCAATAGCAATTGCCCAAAGGAACTCATAAAATGCCTCAAAGAAAGACCAGCGAACCAAGTTGTTGAAAATTCT
Organism: Hemicrepidius hirtus; assembly: GCA_963082805.1. Classification (NCBI taxonomy): domain Eukaryota; kingdom Metazoa; phylum Arthropoda; class Insecta; order Coleoptera; family Elateridae; genus Hemicrepidius; species Hemicrepidius hirtus. The sequence goes on from OY720161.1 coordinate 11,287,537, forward strand.
TATAATCTTTCTCCGTATTCACAACTTCCCATTGCACCTTTTGCTCCAGTTATTGAAAAGAAATCTAAGGGTGCTTTCTTAACGGAACATCCTTACAAATTGTTAACTCGTGGAGAGGTTGCTGAGGTTCCTTGGATTACTTCGGTGACCACTGATGAAGGAATGTTGTGCTTTTATATGCTTCGAGAAAAATTACACCTTCTTAATGAAGAATGGGATAAAATTTTGCCATACTTTTTGGAGTATAACAATACGGTTGGCGATTCTGATAAACCCAAAATTCAACAGTTAATTAGAAAAAAATATTTTGGAGATGAACATATAATAACCAACGACATTGAAAATCTTGTCAGACTTGTAGGTGATAGGTTTTTTGTTGTAAATCTTGAAGAATCTGCAAGGATGCAGGCAAAAGTATCCGATTCTTCCATTTATTCTTATATATATGGATACCATGGAGATAGTGTAGTAGATTTTAGTAAAGTATTTGGCACACCGCCACCCTTTAAAGGAGTTGGTCATGGCGAAGATGGTAATTTGCTTTATAAACTTAAATTTCCTGGAATTACTTTTAACACCGATAAGTTGTCAGAGCCTGATGAGCAAATTAAAGATTTGCTTGTGGATATGGTTGTATCGTTTGCTAAAAATGGGAAACCCAAAGTAAATGGTATTGAATGGGATGAGGTACAGGATACTGGAGATTATCCATATTTGTTTATCCATAATGACGGTATTAAAATGGATTCGAAACAGCAATTAGCACCAATAGAATTTTGGAATTCGTTACCTATCAAAGAAAATCAAAATATTGCAGGAATTAAAGATGAACTGTAATATAATTGTTATGCGTTTATTGTAGAATTGTTTGAATAGGTTTACTATCCACTAGTTCAGAAAAATTTCTATTGTACCTTATTATTAAATTGAGTTTTTTTATTATTACCTCAAAGATGTAAACAAAATAATAAGCTGTACTGTCTTGATTTTGATGTCAAATAAAAAAAATTAAATTTTTTTTAAATAAATAGTAGATTCAAAAGAAGTCACTTTTCATCCGAATGAAACATACTATTTTTTCCGCAACCGGAACAACCGGATTCAAAATAATAAAATTAAGATGCGAGGAATTAGAGAACACTACTACTACTAAAATCAAGTCTTCTTAGCTTTTGTTTTCAATTTTATTTATTCTGTCAAACCCAGCCAAACCATCGAAAATGTTTGAACAAGATAATGGTAACGAAGATACACCACCAGAAATTTTAGACCGTGCAAAAGAAGTTGTATCAAATCTTCTGCCCAGTAAATCTCGAGAAGTATTCAACAAATTTTTAAATTGGTGTAACGAGAAAACCGTAAAATCGTACACGGAAAGCGTACTATTAGCGTACTTTTCCGAATTGTCCACTAAAATGAAGGCTTCTACTCTTTGGGCGCAATATACAATGTTGAAGGCAACATTAAGTTTAAAAAATGGGGTAAATATCGAAAAATTTTCAAAACTCCGTGCCTATTTAAAAAAAGAAAATAATGACTACACACCGAAGAAATCGAGAATTCTTAGTAAATAACAGGTGGATCGATTCTTGAAGTGTGCTCCTAATAAGCAATACTTGATGATGAAGGTGTGTTTTAGTTTTAAAATCGAATATTTTACGATAATTAAATTTTGACGTTTGTAGGTTATATTAATTTTGGGTGTTGCTGGAGCTTGTCCCTGCGACGAGTTACTACATTTAAAGATTAATGGTATTGAATATCTTAAATCAGTCTTACTGATTAAAATTCCTAACACTAAAACTAATAAGGCTAGATCATTTACTGTGATGGGAGATAGCTATTTAAATATTTACAGAAAATTCTTTGTCTAATATCTTTGTAGTGTTTTTCTTAAATAAATGTTATTCACATAACAAACCAAAATCTTAACCAAAAAAGTTAAAAGTAAAAGTTCCTAGGAAGTAAAAGTACTTTTACTTCCTAGGAACTAAAAGTGTTGCCTAGCAACACACACATTTTTTTACTAATAACAAAAACATCAACTTCACTGTCCGTTTTTGGTATCAAAAGTGATCACTTTTGAGTCGGTTGCGGAAAAATGTTTTTTATTTATAAGTAATCAGATGAAAGCAGGATTGCCAGGGTTGCAAATTTTGGTGATTTGGAACCAAATTTTCTCATATTAACAGGCAATAAAAATTTAATTTAGGGGTAGGTAAGCCACAACGCTGCCATGTCCACAGTTGTTTGCTTTTGGGCATGCGCATTATACATTAGTTCCTGTTATCTGTTTATCCTTGTTACATTGTCTAACATTTATTGTGTTGTCGAATCTGTCAATCTTCTTTGAACCATCGGTTGTGCAGTGCAGGATTTGCCAACTAAAAAAATGAAATCACAATAATTTGTTTTTTGAACTCTTAAATCCCGATAATTCAAACTGAAATCGAAACGGAGTTGCCATACTTCTACTCAATATAAGAATATGTAAGTTGAAATAATTTATTATTATTTGTGACCACTTCTTGTCATGTTTCCTACACTTATTTTTTGTTAATATATCAGTTTATTATTAAAAATGTATAATAATCATTTTATAAAGCTCAGAATTCTGTGTGAATGAAATGAACATGTTTTGACTGTAATACAAGCCAAAGATGTTATATTAGACAGTTAAAAGCAATATGCCTAATAAAAGTCTAGACCTGTGCACCAGCATAAAGTAGCTTAATTAATTTTTGTTATTAATTCAAGCTGCTGTGTTACTATTATTTAATAAAAAAAAGGTGATAACAATGTAAATATAACAATCGTAAAAATAAAGTTTTAGTATTGCTTACCTACCATGTGTTCATTTCTAACTGACAAAGAAATTACTTTCCATCACCTTTACAAACTATATTCGGTTATCACACATGGACTTATTATTTAACACAGTGTTCCCTACTGCCCTGTCCTGTTTTTTTGGGTTAGCAACAAAATAGCGGGTTTTTTTTCAGATTTTGGAAATTTTTCAGAATTTTCACGTTTCATAATATTAAGCTGTTAGAGCGAATGCAAACTCGGACGTTTATGAAATTCACAGCACTTGGCTATGTAACGAAAAGAGATGGCATTTTGTACCCACAAAATTAAATCGCGCGCGAGTGTACCTAGTACCTATACTAATACATGCAAGTACATGCATTTTTTTTTATTTTGACAACTTTTTGCGAGACTTGTTGCCAGAGGTGCCACTGAAAGGGGAAATATTATTGGTGGGTATAGGGTAAATCTCTAGGAGTGTCGGAAAGCTAATTTCTATGCTGTAGCCTGCTGCGCCATTTTCTCCCATTTCGCTTACCTCTTACTGCACCCTCAAAAATTTTGGTCACATGCCGCTTCTGTTCCTCGGACTATTTACCCCCGCCCCCCGAGATTTCCTCTAGATCCGCCCTTGCACGACATATTTTTGAAATGGAACATAGTATTAAAACAGATGATTTAAATATGATGATGATGATTTATTTTATTTGTCAAAGAGAAAGTCAGAAACCCTTCAACTGTAACATATTTTCATTAGCCCTAAAGCTTTGCTTTCCTACGAAAGCAGCGGCGTCAGAATAATATAGCGTAATTGAGGAATTGAACGTGCCCATATGTACCAAAACAACGACTGTCGAGTAGATCCTCTATTTTTACAATATAACTGAAGGTTAACTTCATTTAGAAGTAAGGACGGTAACCGTAACTTTTCTAAATTAATTATTTTAAAGTGGATTGATAGCACTACAACAGTGTCGTAGCCAGAATGTTTATTCAGATGAAGAGCCCCCCGTATATACCTGAAGGGTTGGAGATCGTACTTTTTTAAAGTAATAAATTGAAATATTTTTTTTAAATACCTACCAAATCAAAATCAAAATAATTGTAAATATGTCAGCTCTGCAACTCCTCGCTAACTGTCGAATAAAACAGTGAAGTCCATTTATTGTGCAATATAGCCTAATATAGGCAAATAGGCATATTATTTATAAGTTAAATGGTCCGCCCATTTTATCATTAGAATATAAGCAACCTATTAGGTATACATTGCTATGGTTTGAGTTGTTTTTTTATTCTTTTAAAGAATTTTTGTAAAATAATCTAGAAAAATTGATGTTTTGTTGATGTTTTTTTACCTCATTTTCCAGCGTAAAGTTTTTGGCCTGCCGACATCAACAAATAATTTGTATTTGTTTTTACTGTTATACTGTGGTTACAAAGTTTTATTTGGTAAATGCTAATCACGATTAAAGACCTCGTCGCCTCGCTCCTATGACTGTTTCATGCCACGCGACCTTGATACTTAAATAACTATTAATAATTAATTTGATTTCTTAACTATTCAATTGTTAATTAGGTATGACGTAGACGTAAATAAGAATAATAGAGCTGTGCAGCACTGTAAACAACAAATTTAAGAAGATATAAAAAAAATTCAAAGTCCAACTTACATGTGTTTTCTTTTTCAAAAACATGAAAAGCTTGAAGCAATTAAATTTTATAATTCTTTATAATAGGCACGTCGAACGCGACTTACAAAAAAATGTGTGTTAAGGTGCTTGCGAACTTGTAACTCATATTGTAACATGACAAGATAATATTTGAAAAAATTTTAAATTAAAAATTTATAATTTTTGTGATTTAGGTACTTTTTACTGTCAAACGATAACTTTTTAAAATCTGAAGATGATCTGGTTAACCTGATCGAAAACGTTTATTGCTATTCTTTTTTAATTTTCAATTAAATCATCTTCATCACATTTCCGTGTTTAATTATCGTGGGTTAAACTTCGAGCTGCGTATGAATTTAAGATAATATTTACTTATATTTGAATATCTGAATTTTATGATTCCGAATAGTTTTTCAGAGATTTTGGAATGATCAGTTATTTTGTAATCAATTCTTCAGTGTCAGAACTAGGGGGGGGGGGGCGCAGCCTCGCTCTGTATCTACGCGACTGATTATACGGGCTACACTTAATTTTCGCTGAATCACTATTATTAGTCACATAGATACTGATTAAAAATAATCGTTGTAAACAGATTAGTACTTCCAGGCTTCAGCTATCGTAGATGATTGTTCACTATCGAAGACACTCGTACAGTAACAAGATGCTACAACACATCATATGTTTTGTTCTTGTGCTATATTTATGTAAGTACTTTATAATGAAATACATTCATTAGTGTTAGCCAATCTATGCATTAATAATTTAGTTACTGCTGTGATTCAATCAGTGATTAATAAATAATTATTATTTTTTAATTTAACTAGTTCATAAAAAATTACTAAACAAAAGTTAAACAAATATTACATCTACTATCGTTTAGTTAATGATAGGTACACTTTATAACATTTCTCAATAAGCTACTTTACCGCAGTAGTAGGGTATTATTACACTATAGTGGGTAGTAGTAGTGTAGGTAGTACGGTAAAATGAGAAGAATTAGTTATGTATACCTCATTGATGATTTGATCATTGTAATGTCCGGTGGCGGCTAGTGCCAAGGGGCACGTATCCGCAGCAAAAAAATGGAAATCTCACTTTTTTTCTAAATCAAAGTAGCATCTACCACTCGTTATAGGTTTTAATTAATTTTAAAATATTCGTAATTTGCATTAGCAAATTTACATCTTCGAAATAGTATACTTCCATGTCGTCATAGCGCGCTATAGCATGTGACTGAGGCAGACCTGTTCAATTTTCGGCAGTAAAGACAAGGTCGGAATGTGGACCACCTTGCCACGTGCTCTTAAAGACAAAGGGATAGCACTTACGCCTACAAGAACCCAGCTACAGAGCAGAGCTTATGAACAAGCGGATAGCCCTCACAGTTCGGCTATAAACAGCTGAGCGTATGTATACACAAGTCCACTGGGTTTGTGATAAATAATTCTCAAACTGCAACTAACCTAAAGTCAGTGGGGCGCACTACTAGTCTTTGCAAAGTCTTTGCTTTAGGTTAGTTGCAGTTTGTGAATTATTTTTCACCAGTGCGGTTTTTCCAGTGGACTTGTGCATACATACGCTCAGCTGTTGAGAGCCCTTACGGTGAGATTTATCCGCTTGTGAGCTTATGTATTCGCAAATCCAGTAGGTTTGTGAAAAATAATTCTCAAAAACTTCAACTAATCTAAAGTCGGTGTGGCGCCCCAATGAGTTTAGGTTAGTTGCAGTTTGTGAGTTATTTTTCACTATTTTTCACAAGCCCAGTTTCAGTACATACCCTCAGCTGCTGGGTCCCTGTAGGCGTAAGTGCTATCCGCTTGTCCCTTAAAGCGCTTCGCCGGGCTGATTTCAACAAAATTGCTGTAACCACATTTTTACCCACAAATTACTAAATTCTAAAAGTAAACGTTTCACAAATATTTTTTTAAATTATATCGCCTGGTTATTAGCCCTTATTACAAACTTTAATTTTTCATTGTAAAAATTATTACATTTTCAGGTTTTTACTTTCCCATACCACCACTGGTATATGGTATTGATATCATGAAAATTTTCGAAGTCGAGATTTTCATGGAAATGCGTGTTTTTGGTCCCCAGGAACCCAAAAAAGTGGTCTAAAAAAAATGTCTGTCTGTGGGTGTGTGTGTGTATGTATGTGTGTATGTATGTAACGCCTCTAACGTAAAAACTAGTGAACCGATTTTGATGAAATTTTAAATGAAGGGGTATATCGAAAATTCATCGACAAAATAAGCTTTTCAAAAAAATCCGAAAACGGAAGCTGAAGTTAGACATGTTTTTTTGGTAGCATTTTTTTCAGAAGCAGAATTTTGAAAATCTGAGTAGCGGATATGAAAGAAAGGCATAATTCAAGGGAAACAGTTTTTTACCGGACTCTCTAACTTCAAAATGGCGGCCGCTATGAATTTTTCAAAATTTCGACTTTAACGCCCCGTAACTCAAAAACCAGTTATCTGATCAGATTCCGCAACAACTTGTTTGAAAGCCCTTTGGCTGTACTACACCAAGACAAAAAATTATTTATTAAATCCAAAAACGGTCGCAACGGCGCTCTTTCAAAAATTTTGAAATTTTTGAAAAATTATTACAAAAAAAGTGGTCTAAGGAATTTGTTTAAATTTTCTATACTTATGCAGCTTGGTATTAGCTACATTTTTGTTTTTAATGAACGCCAGAATTCCACTGTGGCGCCCTCTACGAGATTTTGAAAATCGGAAATTGATGCTCCTATAGCGCCTTTATTAGTCAAAATATGAAAGAAGTTTAAATATAAAAGTTGTTCAGTATATGGATTTGCATTTTTCTAAATTTATATCACGTATACAGGGTGTTTGGTTTTCACAGTACAATAAGCAACGGAATTACAAACAAACAACAAACAACAAACAAACACAATTATTTTTTGATTATTTTAATTGTTATTTTAATTATTAATCTTTATTATTTATATAAATGGTTATTTATGCAACAAATGCAAAACGTAACTGACTATCGCACAAGATGTTAGGTTGTCAAATGAGGTCATTTATACGAAAGCAGCTGTGGTTACCATAGACACCGCATTAAATTTAGACATCAGGAAGCCAGTGGAGTGCAATACATTTTTTATTGCTTTAGTGCAGTAAAGTGTACTTTTTAAAAATTAGTAAATAATTTCCTACTTTTTGCACGACCGTAAAAAAATAGATACTTATAGCAATAATAGTTCATTTTATCTAACGTAAAATACTTTTAGGTCTAGCACAAGAAGACCCATTGGTAGAAACATCTCTAGGTAAAATAAGAGGACATCATAAACGTTCATATGGTGGCCGTACTTTTGCAGCATTCGAAGGGATTCCGTACGCAAAGCCGCCCATTGGTGATTTAAGATTCGAAGCGCCTCAAAGTGTTACAACATGGTCTGGAATATGGGACGCGAAGTCGGAACATGAATGTATTCAACGAAATTTCATAAATACTGATTCAGTTGGTAGTGAGGATTGTTTGTACCTCAATGTATATGTACCAAAAGAACAACCTGTACCGAACGAAAACTTAGATGTCGTGGTGTATATCCATGGAGGTGCTTTTATGCTTGGAAGTACTGCGATGGGTGGTCCAGAATATTTAATGGACCGGGACATCGTATATATAACTTTAAACTACCGATTAGGTGTTATGGGTTTTCTAAGTACTGAGGATGAGGTTGTATCAGGAAATATGGGGATGAAAGATCAAGTTTTAGCTTTGCAATGGATCAAAAAGCATGTTCATCAATTTGGAGGCAATCCTAATTCCGTTACAATTATTGGTATATCGGCAGGTGGTGCAGCTGTTCACCTCCACTACTTTTCTGCTCTGGCCAAAGGATTATTCCACCGTGGAATATCTCAAAGTGGAACTGCATTAGCTCCATGGGCTATTCAAGATGCTCCATTAGAGACAGCAAAAAAATTAGCTGCATCGATTGGATGCAATAGCGATTGCCCAAAGGAACTCATAAAATGCCTCAAAGAAAGACCAGCAAAGCAAGTTGTTGAAAATTCTTATAATCTTTCTCCGTATGCACAACTTCCCATTGCACCTTTTGCTCCAGTTGTTGAAAATAAATCTAAGGGTGCTTTCTTAACGGAACATCCTTACAAATTGTTAACTCGTGGAGAGGTTGCTAAGGTTCCTTGGATTACTTCGGTGACCACTGATGAAGGAATGTTGTGCTTTTACATGCTTCGAGAAAAATTACATCTTCTTAATGAAGAATGGGATAAAATTTTGCCATACTTTTTGGAGTATAACAATACGGTTGGCGATTCTGATAAACCCAAAATTCAAGAGTTGATTAGAAAAAAATATTTTGGAGATGAACAGATAATAACCAACGACATTGAAAATCTTGTCAGACTTGTAGGTGATAGGTTTTTTGTTGTAAATCTTGAAGAATCTGCAAGGATGCAGGCAAAAGTATCCGATTCTTCCGTTTATTCTTATATGTATGGATACCATGGAGATGGTGTAGTAGATTTTAGTACACTAATTGGTACACCGCCACCCTTTAAAGGGGTTGGCCATGGCGAAGATGGTAATTTGCTTTATAAACTTAAATTTCCTGGAATTACTTTTAACACCGATAAGTTGTCAGAGTCTGATGAGAAAATTAAAGATTTGCTTGTGGATACGGTTGTATCGTTTGCTAAAAATGGGAAACCCAAAGTAAATGGTATTGAATGGGATGAGGTACAGGATACTGGAGATTATCCATATTTGTTTATCCATAATGACGGTATTAAAATGGATTCGAAACAGCAATTAGCACCAATAGAATTTTGGAATTCGTTACCTATCAAAGAAAATCAAAATATTGCAGGAATTACAGATGAACTTTAATGTAATTGTTATACGTTTATTGTAGAATTATTTGAATATGTTACTACGAGATTGTACCTTATTATTAAATTAAGTTTTTTTTTATTACCTTAAAGATGTAAAAAAAATAATATACATGCCTCGCTGAAAAACTGTACTGTCTTGATTTATAGCTAACCTCGAGGTTATGCCCCGTCGGTTAGTTATCTTCACTCTTAATTAGCATTGTTGAAGCTTTCCCCAGCTTGGTACTCTAACGGATGTTACTTATATTTTATTATTTTAAATTAAAGAATCATTTTGGAGAGAAGTATTTATTTGAACTAAATTTTAGAACTTGTTTATTATTATTCTATTTGTTAACTTAGCAACCCAAAACATTAAATCAAAGCCAACCCAATATATGAAATCATTACAGTACTAATCTACTACTTTCTTATTTAGTCAGTGGCGGATCTTGATTTTGTGGGGCCCTAGGCGCAATCTGATCTGGATGCCTCCTATTGACTGTACCAGGGGCGTAGCCAGGAATTAGTATTTGAGGGGGCTGAATGAATATGTAGTATACAGAAATGCGAGTGAAGCGAGGTTTTTTTTCACAAGTGGGCGCGACCTATTTAACGTGTTATACGAGCATCTGAAAATTTTGATGTCAAATAAAAAAAATTCAAAACTTTTAAAAATATAGTTATTTATTGTATAAAGTCTGTTTTTTTTTAAAGATCCACCAACCTTGCAATTTCTCTCGAAAGTATGTTTGGCAACGCTGCTGGTGAAATTTTTTAGTAATTTTTAAAGTAGGGTTAGGACTAATAAATTTAATGGTTAATTTTGACAAGTGCTTTTCACAAGAAGTATTATCATATATTTTGTTAAATATTGTTGATTTATGTGGATATATCCTGAGTTTATGTAAATTATTATATAGTTTTATAATAAGTAATATATAAATAATTCGAGGTAAGAATAGAAAAAATGTATTCAGGCATTAGAAGAATTGGGATTATTTTCAGAATCAAATTCTGAATCATCATATGAGAGATATAGTTCAAAATTGAATCTGTATCCGAATCTTCACCTTGATATATTACGATTGGCGGTATATTTTGAACATAAAGTTGTCTATTTGTCCTAAATTATTTATCAGCTGCCATAATATTGAACTTTTGTACATGTAAGTTAAAATGGAACGTTACAGTTTATTAAATAATTTCCCATTGCAGTTTTGTTGGAATAATGTAACGGACAAACGGACAGAATGGGGCATTGTCAAAAATAATAACAGTTTTAAAACCATCAGATAGTAGAGCTGGAATTAATTGATTAATCCACTCTTTAAATAGATGACTATTCATCGTTTTGTGATAATCCTGATCATTGTTTCTGGGTCTTAAAAGCAAACTACATCCATCTAAGAAACCTCAACACACCCAGGATGGAGCACTGTAAACCTGCTTTCCTTAATTTCTAATCTTTCCTGGGAAGGTTGTCAATAGTTCAAGATTTAGTAGCAGAATCGTTTTTGTAAATCGGGGTTTCATCAATAAAAATAAATCTTATATTAGAGTACCTAGTCTTCTTTATGTTTTAATTAACATTTGAAATAATTTAAATTTGAAATGTAGTGATGCGCACGCATAAATTAACAGAACATATTGATAGATCTTTGAATCAATGTTACCATATATTGACAAAAATTACTAAAAATTTCAATTTTTTTATTATACCAACTGAAATCAACAGGTGGTGGATCTTTAAAAAAAAACGGGCCCGCTTGCGTGTGCAGCCGACTTAGAGATGGAATAGCACAACTCTCATATTCATGTTACCGCCAAGGAAAACTGCAGAAAACCTTGGCCAGAAGTTGCCGGCACCGGGAATCGAACCCCGGCCCGCTGAGTAGGAGCCTAGCATGCTAGCCGCTACACTACCGGGGCTATAAACGCGTTTAAACGCGAGAACGAAGTTCGAGCATTTAATTTTCTTAAGTGGATAAAATACAACTAAGACACGTATACAATACAACGTTTTATCCACAAACAGACCAGAAAGTGGCGTTTTTAAATTAATATTTTGGAAAAATTTTATTTTGACATTTTGAACTGACTTTTGTCATACGTGTTGCCATAGATCTACCATTGTTTTATTAATAAGACCTATGTGTTTTATTAATATCATAAGACGTCTCTTAATAGTGGAATTATGACCTTATAATATAGTGGTTGTGAATAAATGTTTTTTATTTATAAGTAATCATATATATAAGCAGGATTGCCAGGGTTGCAAATTTGGTGATTTGGAACCAAATTTTCTCATATTAACAGACAATAAATATTTAATTTAGGTTTTTGAGGATGAGGTATACGACGATTCTGAGGCCCCCGCTTTGTTGAGGCGCCTCCTGTGCGGTAATCCGCCACTGTACTTAGGGCCGATTTTACAATACTAGATTATATATACAGATTGGTGTCCGTTAATGTGAACATAGAGAGACAAATGCATACGCGCTTTGCATGTATCGACACCTTGATTATGCATTATTTTTAAAATTGTGTTCTGTAAGTTAACAATTAAGGAGGCTGCTATGGTTTAAAACTAGACGCCTTCTTGGGTTTTATTCGAACTAATACATACAATTTTAAAAATAATGCATAATCAAGGTGTCGATATAAGCAAAGCGCGTAAGCATTTGTCTCTCTATGTTCACAATAACGGCCACCAATCTGTATACCTGGAATAAGCTATAGGTACTCCCTATAATTGCCATAGTATACAATTCTTGTAACAATCTAAATCTATTGTAACCATGGCAATCGACGGGGCATTGTTTATTCCAGGTTTCCAGGTATATACCAGGCATCTAATGAGTTAATGACGTAGGCGTAAATAACCCTCCTTTATGAAAGGTATGAAAGGAGCATCCTGCTTCGAAATTGGTTATAAGAAAATTGATAAGGACAGAGATAATAGTAACTCGAAATACACATGATTTAGTTCAAAATATTTTGAAAGTAAATTTGTGTAGGTTCTGTAAACGTAACTAAGAAATATTGATACAACTACATTTAATAACAATAGAACATCGTAATATTTATTATTAGAAAGGAAGTTTAAACTACGTAAATAATTTATGATTATGTCACAAAAACCCTGGGTATCTGCTGCATTATAGATAAAGAAGTTAAATGTCTCTCGAGTTCAAAGGTTAGCCGCATAACGGGTAGATAACCAGAACGTTTACTTTCGATGTAGAGAACAGCGTTCCTCGAAGTACACTAATATGAACTTAGTAGTTCTGTCAGAACAAAACAACCAATAATGACTGTTAAGGAAACTTAAGTTAAATTTATAATTCATATTATATTGGGATAGCGAACACGATTAGGATTTCAAGATTTCTGTTTTAAATAAACGGTTTTCAATAAAATATTTATTTGTTTTATGACCATTTTCATTTAAAGAAAACGCAAGATGACATTACGAAGGCGCAACTACCCACGCTTTATTTACTAGGGTTGGAGTATTGGAATTGAGTCATGCATACGTTCACTGAAAACATATTATGACAAAAAAAGACGCACTATCTGTTTCAGGCCAATGATACTTTTGTTTACCTGCCGGGGGATTCCCTTGATCCGGGCGGAACGAATAGTTCATGATTGGAAACCCGATATCACTTTTGACTGGCAGGTACTTCCTAATTGACTACTATTACTTTATTGTTAGTTGGGTAATTATTCCGTCTAGCCATTTATTCGAGTAAGCCTAAGCACAGTTTAGTGCTCGTGAGTTTTTGAAACGCAACATATGGAGATCGCTGTATAGGTCGAGATGGACCTCACTTCTTGATCCCTAAACTTAAAACTTTTGAGTTTTTTCCTTTATGATGCTATTTGAGGTCATTGGTGTAGATTTAGGATTGGTGTACACTACTCCACTAAAAATTGAAGAAGATTTGAGAAATCGGATGACTGGTTGGTGTACCTAATGCAATAAGAAATAATCCTTGTGTTTTTGAAAGAATTCGGCAGTCAATGAGGAGAAACTTGGATGCATGTATCCTAGCTGGTGTGGTGACCATTTCCAGCAGCTTTTGTAGGATTAGTAAAAATTTTTACATACAGTTTCCACTGTTGTTTCCAGTTCTCGATTACAAAAACTAAAGTAGCACCCCTGACATATAATATCCATGGTAACAACAATTTTCGTAAATAATACTTTTACAACACAACCTTTACAAGGAAATTGGTACCTAGCTATTTATCATATCAGATTTTGGCATGGGACTAATAATAGTAGGGAACTGCCTATTGTGATTATATTCTGTCAATGGATTGTCTACGCCTAAGTACTTAGTCTTTTATTAGGTTCCCTTTTAAAAGTTTGAAAATGAATATTTTGTTTGTGGTCTTTACTTTTATCCTGCTAGACTCGCAAACTCCTACACAATGCGACGCGACGGCCGAGACCAGCACTCAGTCCGGAAATGAGTTTCCCTACAAGTTGCACATACAATTTTCCGCCGATCGTGTGATGTAAAAAATCTTATTTTTAATCACTTCTGCAGAAGAATATTCCCGGTCTATAGATCGAGAATATCTCTTGTTGCTTAATAACAGGAATATTGAATTTTTCTAAAACAAATAAAAAAATAAACTATTTACAATTAACTAACAAACGAGTGTTAGTTAAAAGACAATAAATTCTGATGCATTTAAAAATGCCTGGAGTAAAAGCGGAAATGAAAGAACTATTGTCTAGATATACTTTAAATAACTCTCATGCCCTACAGGAGCAAATGAATGACATAAGAGCACGCTGAAGCCTCAGGAACGATAGAGATACAGCAGGAATACGAGATACTGTAAGATGCTTCAGCAGGACTATCTGAACGGCAATTCTTTAAATGACGCATTCCCTCCCGAGAGCTGTCAGATTATTGCCAGTTTTATTATAGGGGACTTCTTTTGCAGCTAAACGAACTTTGTATGTAAAGCACAAAATATAGATGTCTCGAAAACCTTAAATGTTGTATGTAAAAATTTTATTAATATTAAGTGAATTATATATTTGTTAGTAAAAGAATCTTACAGTTTTCTCACTTTGTAAATAAAAACTTTTATTTTTTAATAAAATTTGAAATTTCTCTTCCTTTGTATATGATTATTTTAAACCTTCGTAAACTAAACGTAAGGATTTACTCTTACATTCTCGTATGTCTACTTTTTAGCAGCATTGCGTGAGCTAAGAGGGTTGTACACACGTTCATCTAAAATTGAGCATTCTCCCCAATTAAACTATTTTATAGATACCTATATTCGCTTCCCTATTTCCCCCTCTGTCTTTCCTTTTCTCGTGTTAATCAATTTCTAACCCTTTAATTTATAGATACGAAATTATGTCAATTATTATTTTTTTCAAAACACAGATTGTCATTGTTACTTCTGTTTATAAGAAATGTCTTGTAATTGTATGAACATGAACTAAAGGGTAAATGTTGCAAGAAATTGTTGTTAATAAACAACATTACATACATAAAGATAATAGACATTGCTTGGAATACACATACTAATAATTTTTTTTACTTGTGCGATTCTGCAAACGGCGCACCTGGAATATTCCCTTGTGCATAATCGTCTGATGCTACCCCGCGTTGGCTTTATATAAAGAAGAATTTCTAGAGAACTAACTTTTTTGGTGGCAAAGATCTGGCAGTTTTCATGATTTGTGTGACTGTTTGGTTTATTTGTATGATTGTATAAAATCAGAAACAATTAAGTCTGTCGACTACCCAAATTGGTCCACTTGTTTTGTTGTATACCTATGTTAGTACATTCCAGTTACGACTGGTGCTAAGGGGCACGGGGCCACGTGCTCGCACCAAAAAAAATAGAAATCTCACTTTTATTAAATCATAGTACTCTATATAGTATAGGTTTTAATTAAATTTTAAAATATCCTTCATTCAATGTATAGCGTTTGCATCTTCGAAACATGTCATCATAGCGGGCTGTAGCATGTAACAGGCAAAGCTTTGTTGTGACCCTTAAGAAATTGGACACGCTTCCCGACAACATTTTTCCTCACTTCGCTAATCCCTCACTGTGCCCCCCAAATATTTTGGTCATGAGTCGTCACTGGTAGTACATTCGTATATGACAATCGGGACGAATTAGACCTCGACTTATTGGAAAAAAGCACAGATCTACAGTGTTGAAGTTGCAATTTTACATGAATGCGAGCGAATATCTTTGTGATTCCTGCTACTGGTCGTCCCGAAGGGTAGGTTTTATTTTTGGACCTTTTCCAATTCTTCTGGAATATTTACCCGAGGTAATAAATACTCGTGGTTATGCCCATATTGGACACCCAAATTATAAACTAAAGGCAGTCACTCAGCCATAATCAACAGCCACCAACTCATCAACCAGTGGCGCCGGAACTATTTTTCAATTACGGATGCAGTGAGAAAAGTTGGTGCCGCAGGCGATTTTTTTTTTCAAAAGTGGGCGTGGTCAATTTAAAAGCGTTTTACGAGCATAGGTATAGCTATTTTAATGTAAAATTTTAAAAAATCAAAATTTCAACAATTTTTACTTATGCATATTTTAAAATTGCATTGAAATACTGGAAATACCAAAAACAGAAAAGGGTGCAAAGAGCCTTTTATAAATTGTTTACGGGTGCAACTGACCCGTTGCACCCGTGGTTCCGACGCCACTGTCATCAACAAGTCTTCAAGCTGCAAGTCTCCCAGGCCTGGTGGTATGATTTTCAGCAAGACTACTCATCACCATCTTCTCAACTAACATAGGACATAGGATACTTGATCTTACTCGCTTTGCTAATCTAAGCCCACCTTATTGGTACATTTATTCAATCATTTAACTTTACTTAAAAAAAGACTAAAATATAATTTAATTAATAAACCATCTTCAAGCTCGCATTATTACCATGAGTAGAGTTCGTTTTGTACCTTCAAGGAGGTTGGTAGGATGCGCTCCTCTCTCTTCTGGCACTTCCTAAAATAAACTATTAAAACTTATAATTTAAGGAATAAGCATTAAAGTGGCATTAAAGTAAAAAATGTCTCTGTGTTTTTGTGCTCTTTAATTCTTTAAATACGTGCACCCGTACTTTACAAATTAAAGCACACAACAAAACAAACCCTACCAATATTATAAACTCATAGTACAAGGATACCTCTGTTTAACAAAATTTTCGAATGTTACGTTTATGTAGGTATTTTATAAGGGAGATCCTTTTTAGTGTTATGGTATTATCAAACAAAATTAATTAATTACAGTGGGATACGTGTCTCTGCAACTGACAGCAACTATCACCAACTCTGGAATAAAATCAGTAACATCAAAATTAACTAGAGAAGTATCCGACCGCAATTTCTCCTGCATATTGTTCCCAACTTTAGCAGGTGATTGTCGAAAACAGAGTCTATTCTCGCCCACTTAATTAGGACTATGAAGACTTAATTTCTTTGCTTTATTGAAATGCAAATAAAAATTAAAATTCGTCAGAATTGAAATAATCAGAGACGGTCATGTAATATTATATATACAGTGTTCTGAAAATTTTTCGTCACGTACAATTAACAGACACCTCTACATTTGTTGAATAAATAATTATTAACTATAGTAGCAATTTATAATTTCTGTTTATAAAAAATTAATTAAGTTTATTTTGTAGGAAGCTGCTACTGAAGAATAAAGTTGTTCATCGCAACTTTGAACCCGTTTTATTGAACATTAACTGTCATTTACACATAAAATTTGAACTTTAAGGTTTTTATTCACCCTAAATTTTACGGTAAAATAAACACATAAAGTAGTCAGTAAATTGTATAAATAAGCACGAAAATTACTAAAATCAACAGTGGCCCGGGTACATTTCCTCTTAAAGTGGATGTGAAGTATGTGTTGCAAATATGAAGAGCTCTACAGAATATTATGTTCATGGAATTACAATTCTGACCAAATATATAGGTATACGTACTACTCTGTGAGAAGTAGAATGTTCTCAATTATAGTGCTACCGTTTCAGTTTCTCGGCTAACTCTTGAGAATCCACTGATCTACTCAGAAACCGACAGGTTTATGCTGTTCTGAAAATTCAATATACAGGTAGATTATATTTCCCAAGCAGTTGATTATAAATTCAAAACAATTAATAGAGTACGATGTACAAAACCAATTATTTGGAAGGTTGTGGAAAAATACTTGTCAATGTTATTGTTCATCTTTCCTATTTCGATTTTCCAACTGTTACGTGTAGGTACAGTAATTTCAGGTTCATGCGTTCATGCGCTGTTTATCAGTAGGTACATAGAATGAATTTTTCAATGATTCTCTACTGCTAGTATCATTATTATTTAATTCCTGAAAAACAAGCCATCCTTTGAAAGTACAAGTAAATTTGTGTACGAGTTGAAGGTGTACACTAATTTTATCTTTTATGTATTATGTAAATAACCTTTTCAGCATATTGCAGTTTAATCTCTTTATGCAAAATATAGACTAATCCAGAGATAACTACGTATTTTAACAGTGCCCACAATAAGCTGTGTAATCCATATTAGTCCATTTAGTTAGCTGTTTGCGACCTCAATTTAGAAGTATGTATGCTTAAGAGAGTAAGAACGAACAACAAAGTTATAAGATAAGACTCTCTCGATAGCTGGGGATATTTCTTCACAAATATTTTATTTAGGTTTCTAAACTTGGTAAGTATCGAAATTAAAATACAGGGTAAACATAAATAATCAGAAGTTTTCCTATCAAACTGGAAGAAAGCGGTTGTTTGAGGTAAGACTTGCAAAATATCAGCCCCTGTGTTGTCTTTACAGGAACTTCAATCTAACGAAAAAAACTTGTAGAATGGTCACCATGGCTTCAAAAAGATACACCGTGAAACGTTAACGTGTACTCAAAAAAATTTAGAGCAGGCTTTGAAAGAAGTGTAAGAAAATCTAGCCATGTCTTAACTTTGGAATGTCAAATTCTCTCTACCTATACCTTCTCGTACTCTTTAACTTGTCTGCCACTTCACCGTAGGTACTTTGCTCTTACCTTGTGGAGGCGACAATGATGGTCCTGAGATACATTGTTCCAGCTCCATTTTAATTTTTTAAATTCGTGTAAACTTTGTGCCTGACTTGGATGGTACAGACTTAAGCATTCATGAAAATGCACGATTCCATATACGGCATTGTGTCCTCGCAATATTTTGTTCAAGCGACATTATATCCAGGCGACATTTTTTACATGCAGGGTTGTGGTCACGATATTATGTCTTGCGACATTCTGTTCATGAACCGATTGTTAGTACGATGTCTTCTCCAAAAGAACTTCAAACTTATTTGATTTATGGTGTTTAAAGGTTTCCTACAGTGATTGGAATTGCCTCCAATTTAATATTTTCCCAAACTTTATAAATAACAGATAACAAAACCATTAACAAAAGTTCGTTGAAATTACATTTCTAACCTGCGAGTTTGTAAGCCCACACCTAAGCGATTTTTAAACTCCAATTGTCTGAGGACCTCCTCTTCGTTATACATTTTTTGAGAATACATTTCTGTGAATTATAATTTATAATTTTATTGGATATTAGAATGATACTATCGGTACTAATTTTATGATTGTTTACAACCTTTAAATAGGTTTCCATCCAAATAATTAAAACTAAGGTCTAACAGTTTGTAACGGATCCTGCACCCCCAGTAAGCCGTGGACCGCAGTTTAAGAACCACTGCTCTACAATGATACAGCGACAGACATGCTTCGATCCATTCGTAGAGCATGAATATTAATGAAAACTTAAAATGTGCTAAATTTCTGCACAAAACCTATGTTGAACTTAATCAAATTAATAACGTGAGGTCCACACAGTTCATAAAACTCGAACTCATTACTACTTAATTCAAATAACATTCAAGAACGTACAAAATTTTTGTTAATACTATTACTTTTTAGACTACCTACACAAAAAATTTTAATGTGTCGAGAAGGGTGTACATTATTAGATTTAAATTACCGAACTGTATTTAGAAAAGTTGTCTTTGTAACAGTCTACAAAAGTAATCAAATGTATTTCGTTAGTGAAGCGGAGTACGTACGAGTATAATTGGAAGACCTCGATTCATAATAAAGTACGAAATTAAATTTGAACCCAACCACTTTATTTCAATTAGCGCGTAAATTGGCAAATTTCCAACAAATTATCATTTCGCCTTTAAGGCACGAGGGGAGATAAGGTTCTGCGAACTCGATTATCACTTTTAGTTTTAATTTTCTGTTACCGTTTTCCATTCGTTATTCTGCGTAAGAATTTTAAGAGGCGAAAAGTTATTCGGCGATGTACTAAATGTAAATGTAATGTTATAAATAAACTCTAACAAGCATAAACGAAGAAGTATAAATTATTAGATTTTGTGGAAGGAAGATCTATTATCGTTTATATGCTGTTGAAAAATTGAATAAAAAATTGTGTGTCTTAAAATCTGCAGTACTATGCCTTGAAATAACAAACACTTTGAATTTTATAATGATATAAATTTTCTGTGAGGATTTTTTGAACAATGGACACGACTTAAGTAACAAGAAATAACAGCTAAAAAGAAAATGACGGGGACTTTAGAACGCTATACTCTGCGAGGAGCTGCTGGAGTTTTGGGCATGGAGTCAGTAGTTTGCAGAAAAATTCATCATTGCTCGACTAAAGTGATCTCTATCCATTGGAATAGACCGTAATGAGCAGACTTTACCATGCGGGTATAAATGAAGGGAACTCGGCCTTCAACCGTTAAATTGGTTAGATGAAGAATGGTCAGTCTGAATTTTATCTAACTACCAATGATAATATGGTATAACAAACCCTGGGAAAATAGTTTGCCTAATCTGAGATTAATTCCATTATGGTATAGTCTGCAAAAAGTGTGGAAGGTCGCACAATCCTGTTAAGAGTAAACTGTGGGGATTTGATTAAGAAATTCTAAGGATTCCGCGTCATGAGGGATGTCCTGGTGGATATGAAACTTTTATTTAACCGTTCCGCCTAATTCTGCTGTTCAGGTTTTACAACGATCCGACGCGACGCGACGCGATGCCAGGATACTTACAACCCTACCACACCTGAAAATTCGTCAAGATGTGATATATCCCGGCATTGCGGTATTAAACCATATACCTAAACATAAAATAAATAAAAATTAATATGAAATCTTGAAATAAATTTCTGCTGTACGGAACGTTATTTTTCATATCGCACAAAAATACCGTCGAATTTTTAAAATCAATTTTTAAAAAACGTAAAGTTATAAATTAGTATTTTAAAATAAAAAATCTTACCTTTTACTCTTATTATTAGTATCATGTGATGGGCAATAATTTTATCCTTTAATTCATACCATTACCTTTCGTGTAAGTTGAATTGGCGAACAGGAATCGGTAAAACGTTCAATACAATGTTAAATTCTTATGAGTTTGAAAACGGACACCCGGTATAGTAAACTCAGTCTATTATACATTAGACGAAATTTTTATCTACTGACGAATTATGCAGAATCTACTCAGATCATGATTCCATGGAGAGCTAGTAACAGAACTGATGCGAAAATATAGACTCACAAAAACTGAAAACAAAATATGCAAAGTTATGTAGGTAACAAAAAATATCGTCGAAGTGACGGATAATGAGGTTTACTTCGCGACATTAATTTGGAAGCTACAAAAATCAAGCAATTAGACCATCGTCCCTATTCGCCAGATGTTTCCTTCTCAATTTTGGCTATTCCTACTAGCTAAAAAACGACGCCGAATTAATGACATTTTTTGTTTCCAATGTAATTTAGTGAAACTATACAAAATTATGCATGATCGATTCTCGGAATGTTATGAGCAGTGAACAATCCTGCAGGTACCTACGTGTAGTGATCCACAAGAGAATTACTTTGAAAGTAAGTAGCCACTAGCTTACAGGTAAGTAAGTTAACTTTTTTGCCATTCCAGGAATTGTCTTATCACGCCTTGTTCTTACAAAAACACAATATAAAATATTAGGAGTGTTATTAAATTGTTCCATTATGTTTTATTGATAATATTGTACAAAGACAGTCTGCTTTGGTATATCATCTTAAAATTAAAATTGTAGATCTTGATATGGGTCATCAATGAGGAAATTATCTTTTAACAAATAATAGATTTAATGTATGACACAAACGATATTTGGTATATATACATACAATTATTTACAACTGCCTTCACATTTTTACAATATTTTATTATATTACTACACACAATATGTAATAAGATTATTTACATTACCATATCGACATCGTTGCTGGGCTAAAGCACATAAGTACATAATATTGTATTGTAATAAAAACTACAGTTTCATAATAACAACAACAGCAGATCTAAACATATTCATAAATATTTAGGTTTGTTAATAATGCATAGGGATTAAAAATCAAAACCCGGTCAAGATACAGTTATGCAACTCTAAAACCTAATTTTTGGTAAGGAGAATCACCGTTTATTTATTTAAAATGGTAAGAAGTTATTTTACATAAAATATGTTTCACATTCCCTGCTTAGGTACCTTAAGATAACAACCTACAATAGTTTTATTGTGCGCCTGTATCTATGATACAATATATTAACTTATAATACACTCATATGCAATTGCTATACGGGGTGATATGCCGCATTTCTGAAAAAAAAAATTATTTTATTTTTCCAACTTGTCCTCTATGCTACTATATCTACAACAACATGACATCGATTTGTTGAGCATTAATACATATAAGTGATTTTTTTATCGTAGGAATCGGTGGTGTGAACTTATAGAATACGGAATCACCCTGTATAATAATTAAATTACATGGCTTCCTTATTTTCAACATTAGTTTTCAGTTTGTTGAAAGTAATAGGAAAATGTTTAAAGCTACAACAATTAAATTTGATGGGTCCTATTAATATTTAAACGTAAATAGAGCTTTAAAATCTAAAGGGCGCTTTGTAGAATAGATACTCGCATCCTATGTACTAAATTATGAAGCACAGAGCCCTTGACAACCGGTTTAGTACATCGCCGTCTCGATTAAGTGAAACTGCCATTCTACCCAGAGGGCTTTCACAGCTGAGGGTGAATTGTCATATGGGAATGTTCAGATATAACAGAGCACTATTCAGGGCAATTTGATAGTGAAAATAGTAAAAGATTTTATGTAAAATGTTGGTGACAAGGGATTAAGTAAAAAAAAACGTAACATTTTATACTTATGTTATTTAGACTTAGGAGAAATAATATCGTATTTTAAGAAACCAGTGGCAGCACAGTTTAAATAGTTTGTTGGCTGCTTTCTTTGGCTTTAAATGGGTAGTCACAATATAGTTTAAAAAATAAATATTCATAGGACCAGTCTTGCAATTCGGGTTTAACTCCATGTTATACCTCCCCCCGGTCAATTGTATCAATGGTATCCATGACAACTGACCGGCAGTTAGCTTAACTGGAAGTTCAATCCGAATTGAAAGTCCGGCACTTAATTACTTTTGTTTTAAATGAAAACGAAAACTAGTAGACGAGTCAACTTTTTTCTAAAACTTAACTCTAAAAACAAAATCTTATTCTATCGTTGATTACTTAACGGTATCAAGTAATAATTCTATGGAATAATAAAAAGAAACTTCCAAATTTAACCCTATTTGATGTTAGTCTTTACAACTATCCCGTATCCCCTGTGGGTAGAAAGCCATGGACCCGGTATATTAGGTAAATTTTATATCGGCCGCATGAATGCGAACAGCAACAATATAAACTATAAATAATAAAACGAAATATAGTCCGTTTCATGAGAAAGCCCTGAATACACTGGCGGCAACGCGGAGGGTACGGAGGTACGAAACGTTCGTAGTTTAGAAACGTTAATCCTGCAATAGTTTGTTGATAAAAAATCACGTAACTGGAATTACGTGTAACCCCTGTCTAAAAATTCAGAGCCGCCTCTGCCTATTTTAGCATTTTAAGTTTTAAACCAAAGTTGATATTTGTATAAAATAAAGGAAAAACATTTCTTCACTTTAGCACACTTATAATACGAATAATATATACTATTTTTTCTTCAAGTGTAAAAATATTCTGTTGCTGTAAATAAATATTTCCTAAAAAGTCATTTCGACAGGACAACGCTCTCCCTTCTACCAACCTTGAGGGCGGAGCTATGACCAAAATACTGCCGTTGCCATGGATACGTAAACACATTATTGTACTAGTAACATTATTTTCATTTTTTGACTACTAACAAAATGACTTCCTTCTACATAGCCAGTTCTGTACAACAATACGGATATTATGATAAGCTTGAAGAAAAAATAAATTCATGATAAGTAGGTGCTGATTGTTTTGGTAGTTTTCATTAAAATTAATGAAATGGTACCACAGTACAAACAAGGAGTGCGCAGGCGTAAGTGGATTAGGAGGGGGGAGATTTTTTTAAGTTTAGGCTCGACGCCCCCTGCAAATACGAAGACCCTGGCTTGCCAGAATTCATAAATGGGAAAAATCAACGTTTAACGGCCAGTTTTTCAGTCCTGGTTTAAATTTGGTTCAGATAAACCAAGATTAATTGCTATGGATACAGTTGTTACAAAAATTGTATCCATGGCAGTTACTTAATGTTGGTTTAGCTGGTTTACACCAGACCTGAAAAACAGGCCCTAACTGTATTACAATAATGCTCAAATTGATTATACAGTACCTACAATTTAAAATAAACGTGTGTACTCAGTCTTCTGCGAATGAAGTAAAAACAAGACTGAATATACGTCCAAATATATCGCTGGAACCATAGGTAGGTAGAAGCCATGTAATTATATATGATAAAGTAAAATACTCTTGCTAACATTGAATAAATTATTTTTATAATCACTGTAGGAATCAAATAATGTAATGTAAATGTAATGGTACTATATTTATATTGAATAAAATATCTATACCAAACAATGTTGTGGAATCAGACGAATTCTAGTATAGAATGTGGATAGCAAATCGAGTTAAAGATTACTGATTTTTTATTTTTAGGTAAAAATGCAGCAATTAATGAGTTAATAACTAAAAAGACGGAAATCTTGAAGCCCAGTTAAGTTTAGGCGGGAACACTGTATTGATAGTAAAAGGTTAACCAAAAAGAAAATGACAATGTACTATATTTTTGAAATTTGGTACCTATTTTTTATTTGGAATTTATATTTATACGCTTTGATTTTTTTAAACATTCCGTTGGGTATGTTAAAAACATGTAATATTATGTTGTATCAGAATAACCATGTACCTAAACAGTATTCAAAGAAAAGTAATATACAAATATATTTTAAACACACAAATATACACTAACCATCAAAAACTGCGATGGGAAAGCTAATGCTACGTATCCTCTTCATTTGCCTCATTAACATCTGATCCTAAATCTTCGCCTTTCTGTAAACAGTCTCGTATGCCCCTGAGTATAATTTCAACCCTTCGGTCCAAAGCTTCTAAATGAGGTTCCCAAAGTACAGGAGCTACTGGGTCTTTTGCTAAACTGCGGCGCATAGCTTCACTTAATTTTATCGGTCCGTTATGGTACCTGCAATAAAACATAAAATATGCATTTTATATTAATCTAAATATACTTCAGGTAAGACCGTTAGAAATGGAGATGCATTGTACAGGGAAGGTTACCACATGCGTACCATACCACAAATGGTCACTGATCTGCAAAAATAATCTAAATCTGGATAATATGAACGAATAATGAATAAAACTGATTCCTTAAAAAACGCCTCGACTAATTATTTCATTTTTTAAATTTTAAACCCCACAAACTATACATAATTTTAAAGAGTAAGTAAGACCAAACCTGTCTTTTCACACCATGTTTTCGTAAATATCTATCAACTATTTTAAACTACGATGTTTTTATTTTAAATGGAACGCCCTGCATATTTTTTCATATTTGGATTCAGTCAAGTTCGGCATATTACCTTGAGGTGCCTTGAGGTTGTGATTCAAAGCCTTAATTTTTTTTTATTTAAAAGGCACTTAAAGCAAAACTAGCAAACCTGTGGAAAGGTCTTTCACTTAGGAAAATGTGGTTTAAACCTTTAATTCATTGTGTTGTGAATTAATTTGCCCGTCACTCCTTAAAGTGAAGTCCAATTATTGTAAATGCTTCAAACAAAATTTGTGTAATGTAAATTTTTAAATTTATCACAGAAATCGAAAGAAGTTCAATTGTTACATAAAAATTTCCGATTTATGAATCACAACACTACATTTAGATAGTTTTCTAATTTTTATTGCATTTTATTTATTAACGTAGAAATATGCAACGTTACTTTGAATGTTATCACCTAATAACAGATAAGAATTGTTCCGATGACCAAAACCTCACACGTGCATTCCAAATTTCTTGCAGGTGTTTATACGTTACTCGGCTCGCTTAGGTTGGGTGTCCACCAGATTTGGATCGCACGAGAAACATAATGTATAAGTATTTTTGTTACTTACACGATGCGATTCGGAACGTGTTAGTGGACAGGTCCCAAACAGAAATTCTTATACAAGATCTTTATCGTGCGATTCAAATCGAAACAATCATGGTCGGTATGATCTGGTGGACGTCCGGCCTTATTCTTTTTACCCCACCTTCTCAGAAAACAATTTTCCTGTTAGTTCTTGTAAAGTAGTGGACGCGAATGGTTAGAAATCATAGTGTTTGTAGTGCTCATTTTTAAAATTTGTGAACATTTCTCAATTCTCCTCGGATAATAATTGAACATTTAATAAGGTAAGTAATAATTTTAATTGCAAATTATCGACGTTCAATCTCGAGATATCTTTCAAAAAATTATTATTTAATTGTTATTTTATACACTATTTTTATTTTATTACAGATTATGTGACGAGGAATCGGCATTAGCACCCCCATCCATTGAATTTTGGTAATGGAAGAATAAACAGAAGCCTGATGTCTTATAAGGTAAGATTTTTAATTTTCCTTTCCATATTTTTCCCTAATGGATATTGTCGCACATCCACCCATACCATACCATTTGCAGGTTTCTAGATGATTAACAGATACAATCTAGAACCATTTTTTTTTATAGATAAGTACATAATTTTTAATATAAATTCAAAAATCCTTATCATCCTGTAGCAGATATTATTTTGTAATTGTACAGCTCCGTTTAAGTTCGAATATTATATGATCGATTTCGTATCCGGGAGTGTCTGCGTAAGCGATGGTAACAATATTGCGGAATGCGGATGTATTATCGTTTTATACCTACTTTGAATATTTTATTTTTTTGACCGACCCTCGTATATTATGCATTTTGCACGTTAGATAGGTAACGGATGTATTTAAGAGCGAGATTTTCCCTTTTGAAGGCTTTATACGAAACTTTTTATTAGGAATAGGATTCGGATTTTTTTCTGCGGATTTAGGTATCTACTTGTAAATTTTCGTGTAAATCGGAAAAATTCTGTATAGTATTTCGAGTCTAACGGAGCAGATCACACTAAAAACACGTTGGTGTACTTCTATCACAACCAACTTGATCATGTTTCTCTTTCCACGTACACCCGAAAAAATATTTTTTCATGATCGAGTTTTAACAATTTTTTTCATAAATTAATGGATGTACCTACGGTGAGCTTTAACCGAATAGGTTTCCTTTCTCAATAACATTTTGTTAAATCATACTTCAAAATTAAGAGTACAAACCTTGACGAAAATTCAGAATACATTTCGGAGTTTCTCGTTTTTGGTAAGTCTTTTTCCCTCTAACCTGTTCAACCCTGGCGCTGCTGTTCTGTTTCTTTTATTCCTGGGCCATTTTAAAAAGTGTAGAGGAAACAATTTTCTATCTTCGGCGATCTTTACAGATCGAATATTATTTTTGAAGTTTTGGGTAACTTAACGTGGGTGTGATTTTGTTACATCCCAGTTTCTCGTAAAATTTCTATTCTTTTTTGCAAACAATGATATTTTTAAAATGGTCCGTCTTTTGTTTATTTATATTTGGTATGTAGTATTCGATAATCTGCAAAAATGCCAGAAACAATGCTTTTTGCAATCGGAGGATGTTCTTCTTCTTGGGTTTTTGGTAAAACTTTGTACTAGTTTCCCCCTCACTCTAATTATTTACTAACATTGAAGAACGTGCATTTCCGATTATCGATAACTAGTACAGAATTAAAAGATTCATCAATTGTTTGGTGCAACAATACTAAATTTCAACTGTAACTGTATTATAGTTGTTACCTAAGCCAAAAAAATAAAATAAATTCAAATAAATGGGATGGGTTAATCTTTTAAATTCTGTACCATAATGTGTATGTTTACTGCTCCATTATTTGGCACTGTGTTTCCGCAAGCGAGACATTAGTGCAAGCTTTCTGAATTGTTGTTACTGTAGAGGAAACATGTCACTGCTATTAACATTTTTTTCAATCTCAACCTATCGGTTATTAATTGTGATTGCTCAATAGTAGCAGGAGGGGTTGTATATTTATATTTTTAACTGATTCTAGTAATACTCTCCCTGAGATGAGTTTTTGTAGTACTTGGAAGTACTTTGCGGATTATTATTGTGTACAATGCGGATTGGAATTACTTTTGCGTACACTGCGTAATAATGTTGCGCACTATGCGAGTTATTCTTGCGCATAATGCGGAATATTTTTGCGCACAATTTTTTAAACGCAATATATCGGATTTCTTGGGAGGCACTGCCTTATTTTCGCGGAGTGTGACAGTGTCAGTGTAGTTTTTTTGACTTTTACTTCTCTATTTATCGTAAGTTGCGTATTGTACTGTGATGATATAAATTTAGGAGAATGAAGAATTATATACTAAATAACTTTATATTTAAACTTCTTTCATATTTCGACTAATATAAAGGCGCTATAGGAGCATCAATTTCCGATTTTCAAAATCTCGTAGAGGGCGCCACAGTGAAATTCTAGCCACGGCCGTGATTCTAGCATTCATCAAAAAACAAAAATGTAGCTATGACCAAGCTGCATAAATATAGAAAATTTAAACAAAATCGTGTGGCCAGTTTTCCTCTTCTGAAAAAAATGCTACAAAAAAAACACGTCTAACTTCCGCTTCCGCTTTCGGATTTTTCTGAAAAGCTTATTTTGTCGATGAATTTTCGATATACCCCTTCATTTCAAATTTTATCAAAATCGGTTCACTAGTTTTTGCGTTAGAGGCGTTACATACATACATACATTTTATAAAATTCAAACTGACATTTTAAACAGTAAGGTGGGCTATTTAAATATATTATTGATGTTTACAATATTATTACAAATTCAATTATATATTTATTGCTACATGAAAAATTCCTATAAATATTGGAAGTCTATCTCGAAAACCGATTAAAAAGCTACTAAGTTGAAAACAGTATTGTAAAAAATAAATCTTGGATAGAATCATTAATTTAAGTCCAGATAATGACTGCGTTGACAATTCTGTGCTGATGGTAAATTATTTACCGAGAAACGTATTAAACATTTATATATCCTGTGGTTTCACACCCCACATGTTACACGTAACTTGAGAAGCTTGTTTCAGTTTCCACAGCGTCCACATCATCCTTTACGTGGAGATATTGCAAAGGTTACCATTTGCGAAAAAAAACTTATATTTGTTAGATAATAAAAACAAAAGTTATTCTCTGTATGACGGAAATGGTTCATTTTTGCAAAGTATGATCAAAAATGATTTGAAAGAACAGCTCCCTTTACAATTGGCTAGTATATATTCTTACGTCAAAATAATTGTTGACAACTGTCAGATTTGCATGTCAGTCAATCTTAATGGAATCAATTTGTTTTTTCATAGCCATACTAGATGAAAATCTTTTTTTTATCATACTTTATATCCGCAGTCTCTGATTTAGGAAAAACGCAAGAAAAAAAAATCGCTTGATTTTTTAACAGAAAAATAATAATTTAATTTAATTAAATTAATAATAAATTTAGTCGATCTAACAAAATAATACAGTTTGAAATCATTATTTTGATAAAAATATTTGAAATAAACACTTTGTAAATAATTACATGCATTTCTCTATATTCACGAGTAAAAGTGTCCATATATATTTCAAATGGATAATATGATGAGCAATTATTTAGTTTTATAATTTGTCATATTTCATATAGGTAGCCTACAATACAGGGTGCTAAAAAAAAGTGTTACAAACTTTGAGGCCTGAAAGTATGCTCCAAAATATGACGAAAAGTTTTAATGGACGTGGGTCCGCAAATGGACGGTTTCAGAGATACAAAGGATTATTCCTTTTCTCTGTGCATTCTTTCCCTTATTTTTTTTTCTTATCATAGTTGACAAATAATACATGTCATACAAGTTGACATTCAGTGGTTAGTGCACAATTTCCTTGATTTCTTTCCTTGGGGATATGATGGTGTGCGTTTATCGGGGGTAATACCACGAATAAGAATATTCGAAACCAATTATATTTTTCAAATGAATGCAAGTTCGGATACTGGAGTCTCTCGATCGAATGTGTACTTTTTTTCGGCGCAAAATGACGTAAACTGTCTCCAGACACTGTCCTTACTCTTTTTCGTATTTTTGCATTCCCCTTTAATAACATTTTCGTCAATTTTTCGTTCTGAAACATTCCCAAAACGTTTCATGACGTTTAACAACATTTGTTTTTTTTTTAGTAGTATGTTGTGGTCGCAAGTATGGCATGGCAACGTGGAATTATCAGTAGATTGGCCTGGCAACGTTGAACTATCACTTATTAGTTTTGTATTGTACCTACTGTTACAACAATGTATGAGTGAAATATTCGCGAAAAATGGAATCCTGTTGGCTGACGTTTCGAGTGTTGCTTAGTAACTACTGTATGAGTGATTTTGTCAACAAAAAACTTTATTTATATTTTAATATAAGATTCAATTGAGTCTGTGTGTTTTAGTTTTTAGTTCAGCAATCGTAGGTGTCTACCTACTGTCTATTTCGTAACTTTTGTAGGAATTTAAAGATATCTATACGCTTTGCCATTTTTCGTCGATTGTATAATTCAGAAGCTAATGGAAAAGAAATGTGACCATTCTAGACTGCTGAAAATCAAATGGCTTCTTAAAGTGACACTTGATGATTACTCGGACGTAACTAAGGCCCGCTAAAAGCTTCATTCTTTAATGGAATTCAGTTTATATCCCAATAGAAATGTCTCAAACGGGCAGTTTATTTCACTTTTACTGCCAAGTCTTCTCTTTAGAATGCAGTTTATAAAATTTTAAGCAAGAATGAAACGAAATTATTCAGCTTAGTGTATGATTAAACATTACCCGACAAAAAAAAATACCACGCTACGTTATCAATTATTTCCCGTGATTTCTATTTTCTCAATTTTGAGTAAAAAGTTAAACGATAAGCGTGGAAAGGTATTTGTCCCATCCATAAAATATTCAACATCCGTCAGTAACCAGGCACGGTTGGCCCTTCTAAAAGAAGTTCTGAAACTCTTAAATTAACTAGAAGCCGTCAGTCGAATTTTCGTTTAGAAATAGATTAGGCTCAGAATTCCACCTCCATTTGTATTGACATGCTGCTGTTTCTGTATTTATGCAGTGTTGGATGATATTGTTTGGCAAGCCCATATTATACAGAATATGCTCTTTCACTATCTATGTCATAATATTTAAGACTTATATAGTTTAGTTATTAAAAAATTATTTATTTACATAAAATAGTCATGACTCATGGGTCCAGCTTATATCATCATTCTGCTGAAATATTAAAGATACAAGAAAAACTTACAGGAGAGACTTAGATAAGAGAACCTGGAGTATAAAATAGCAAATAGCGCAAAATTTTTTTTTCCACGGCCTACTTATTTTTGGAAAAATAGGTAACTTTGGTTTTTTAAATGGAAGACTCTGTATATTTTTGAATAAGATTTTAAATCAATTTATCTTTATAAATATGTATCACTAATAGCGTTTTGCTTTTAAATTACGTCTAATAATTCAAAAACCACAATGAAAAACCAGCCACCCTGTATAGCTAAACCAATGCATAACATTTCTTTAAGTCTTATAATTATTTATTAATAATATTGGACGCAAACAACAACGATTTGTTATTACTTAATGCTTATTTATTATCAATTACCGATACATAATAAATATTTATGTACTAAGGGCAATATGAAGGTCTTTTATGCCCGCCGAGGACGACAGGCTAGCAAGCCCGGCCTCTGGTCCCAGAGTTAGTAAGTCGCCTGAGGGCATAAACATCAAGTAACGCTGACGTTACTCTTGTTATGTGAAATAGACTCTTTGACAGATCTAAACAATAAATATTAGACAAGTGGAAAATAAATGTTTCTTGTATTAAATTTATAAATATAACTAAGTATGACAACTAAAAGTGTTTTCGGATCTATGTGTATTAAAGTTTTTCTATTCTCTTTCGCCAGTAAGCACTACACACCCTTACAAATATACGACCTCCATTTCATAACACCCTGTATAGGAACACATAAGCGCAATATTTTTGTACGTAGTTCCTGCGCTGCCTGCTCATTTTGCTTTTTGTTAAAAGTGTTATTGCGCATTTTTAAATATCTACCAATCATTACCTAAACATATTGTTTGCTTAAGTAACTGTTACGATAATGGATTTGTCAAGAAAAAGGGTTTTTTATTTTAAGATTATAACGGATGGATATCATGACAGATTATCGTGATGCCTGTTTAAATAAAATATTACATAGGTAAATACTGCAATCTGACGAACCTTTCCCTATTTAGGTTGTAGATTGGAAAGTATGGCAAAGACGCTTAATCAATTCTTTCTTGAAATTTTCTGTGATCATACTCTATTCGACTATTCAATAAACATAAAAACACAAAGTGGCCTTTGATTTCGAAAATTTCATGAGTGTACTGTACTGTCTGGGAATGTACTTCAAAAAAGTTACCAAAATAAGTGTGTCACAATTACTTAGTATCTGTCGTAAATGTTATAAATAATTAATTATAAGGATTTTATACAAATACTGTACTGACCTACCGTTTATTAACAGATATTTTTTGTAAATATAAAAACTCAAAAGAAAATTTATCAGGTGTGGAAACTTTTGTTCTCCGTTTTTATATTCTACTTCCCAGAAATCTATCAGCGCGACTATTTCGAATAAACCTTATAAAAGAATTATTATTAGTGGGTAATGTGAATACTTTTTTAATTTCTTAAATTAAAATTAAAATTGCCTAACTAATATCATTTGTAAATTCAAACATTCAGAAATTTTTAGATTTCTAAAATTTAGTCGTTGCTAAGTGTGGACCCAACACTCACACCCCTATTCTATAGAAAATCGTTCAGGACCGACTGGTTACCTGAAGATCATCGTTGACGACTTTCCTATCTTTGTTAACGCGGTCTCGTTCACGATGAAACCGAATCCACAACGGATGTCTAGGAAACGAAAACAGATGGTATTTTATACCCGCAAAATTAAAGGGAATTGTAGTGTAGGTACCTTGTAAAAAATAGTACGCTTATTAAAAATTATTCCAAGTTTACTATCTAAAAGTAGGTATACCTACCTACATCAATAAAGCTCAATGGTAACGCACTTTCCATTAAAATACAACAGCCTCTAAAGTAACCTTTATGGCTCACCCTATATATAGGTCGGTAATTCATATTAGCTCTTGCACTTCCATTGTTATCGATTCTGTGTTAACTTCTTGATACTAGAAATGCCTTCCTAATATAATAAGTTTATTTAATCTTCGAACTTAAATGCATTACTAATATTTACCTTATGTTCTTTGTTTCTGTGTTTTGTCACTGCGTGAGTTTTCCTTCTACCAAGAAAAGGCCTTTTATATGTGTTAATCTAATATTATATCTATTAAACTTGATGTCTGCTCCATAAAAACTACATCTATGTAATTAGTTCTGCGGTAAAAGGAGTTTTTATTGACCTACTGAAACGCTTTAAAGGTATCACGTATAACGTCCAAGAAAGCATGATGAGAAAAGCGTAAATAATCTTAATTTTTAAAAAGAAACTATGTGTAATAATTGACTTTATTGTCGCAAGGGCTTAAGAATTACTAATAAAAATAGAAATATGCTAATGCTACACTTCAGTAAATAATTTTGCCTCAAACATGAAATGTTGGGTTGATCATCTAGGGCAACAAAATAGAAGATAAATAATAAACCTATCGTTGAATAAACTATGTATTAGAATGCATAATATTTGACAAATATAGAACTAACGGATATTGTTATAATTTACGGCGTAGCCTGAAAAAATTGTCAAAGGGCGAGAAACCTCTATATGCTCAACTCATAAGGAAGTTGGAAGAAGAAGTTTGGTTACGCTCCGCTCCGCGTCCGCCTCATGGTGCGCCACTGTGGCAAGTGGCACCACAATACGATTTTCCGGCCAACCTGATCGTCGGATTTAAATGCATACAATGTGTTCTTATGGGCTTACATGAAATAGTTTGTGTATTAGGTTCCTGCAAATACAATTTAGGAACTTTGCGTAAAAAATTTACGATGTAGTCGAAAATGTACGATAGAATACCAGGTTTTTTGAAAGAGTACAAAATTCCATAGCACGGCGTACACAAGATTTAACTTAATAAGTTTTTTATAAGATCCACTGCCCTATATTCGAGCATAGATTTCTAGTAAGCACCAAATTTTCATTATTTTCAAATTTTTGTGAGAATTCCTTTAGGAGGTAAAGAACACATTTGAAGTATCTAACATTGGCCTATACGGTAGTACCCTGCGCGAATGAAGTGGAAAACTATCTCGGTGATTCTGAATTTATAATAAAACTTTTCACATTTCGGTGGGCAATTCAAAAAATAAATTTACGTTTTGGAAAAATATCTTAGCATAATTTGAAGCTACAAACGTCCTGTACCTATAAGAGTAAATCATGTTACAGAAGTTTTTAAGATTTTAATAAAAGGGTTAAATTAACAAAAGAAAAACACGAAATACGCAGAAGATGAAAGAAAACTCGTAAACATTGTAGGTACCAAAGGGATCAAAATAGAACTAATAACTATTAAACTCTATCTACCACTCTTATATTAACGACCTTGGACCGGATGATTTATATTTCAACATAACTTTAATTGAAGTAGTACTTAACCTGCTTAGATCAATATTCAATTAGTGCAGTAGCTGGACGATATCAATAAAAGTTGTTCAAAGTAAATTATACATTAGCAATTCAAGATCTTCTAATGGTAGATACCTTATACTGTTCATTTCAAAGCTTAATCCTATTCGTCGAATTTATGGATTGAAGATAGAAATATATTCAAGGTTATTGATCGCAATCATACTATTGCTGAAAATTTATCAGATTACTGTATTTGCTTATATGTGTTCAGCTAGCAAGCAACAAGGTAATCCGTCAAGAGTTGTAACTTAAGAAATTTCACCATGGCTTGACAGTTTCATTAACGTATATTAGAGTTACCCAAATAAATAGTAAATACATCTATGGCTACACTTTATACAGAAAATAAACTTTGATGTCATCAGTGGTAATAGATTGGAATTTGTTTTTTAAAATTGATGGCTAAAATCTAATAACAATTTTAAAGTTGTGGTAGGTTTTTATTTGAATCAAATTTTTTCAACCTATAACGTAAATTGTGTTGAGCTTATTCGATCAGCGAATAAATTTTTTTGATAGCTCTATGAGAGGGAGAGATAAAAAAACTAAAGCGTGTAAGCATATACGCTAGCGTCCTCCTTACATAATAATTACTCATCACTCTATACGCATTGTCGGATAATGAACCTAGTTTAAATTTATATCCTAAAATATTAAAAAGAAATTGTATACAAAGGGTTTAGAACCATCGTCCATTTCCACATATCACCCTGTTGTGGTTGTAGTTTTGGCATGATTGATTGAAAGTATTGGTAAGAGTAACTTGGAATATTTTTCTACAACAGACTATTGACTAGCACTACCCAGTATCAAAAGATATTTGCACATTACAATTATTTGTAATTAATGTAATTTAAGGTAGAATTATTACATTTATTAATAATAAATAATAAAACGCGTCATGGTGCAATATATTTGTAATTTAATTATTACGTTCCAGTAAATTTACAACAAAGGATATAAATTTAAAGCAGATAGATGGTGTTTTTATTTAGTAATGTACATGCAAGGTACATGTATGTGGAATGTATGTATGTGAACAGAGTCAAGCAGGAAATTGACTTTTATAAAATGTGTAGTGTTTATTCAAGCTCGGGAAGCTTAAGCATTCATGCATGTTACATGAGCGTTTATCATCATCCTAACTAGAATTTTGCAAACAGTCTTAGCGTCAAGCGAGTGCGTATAAAACAAGGAATATTAAAATAAAATTCTGGGGTTTCAAGGTTTATTATGCTAAATTATCTTTTTACATATGGACTAGGTACCTAATTATATTAATAAAAGAAAGGTAATACTAGAACACAGATAAGGGAATCCTGTATACAATTTCATTAAAATGAATGCACAGAATTTTGTCATATATTTGATAAAATTTTATCTTTATGGAAATAAAGCCAACGCCAAACTGGTAGCTGACCGCTGCGGTGCAACCGCATATTTTATTTACGCGATGTTATTGGAATAGCCTGTCACAGTTATTCATTAATTTGTAAGAAAACTATAAAATATAACGAAAATTACAAGACACACACACAGACGTGCGAAAAATATAGTATACTCGGGTAATGGCTAGTAGGTACTCACTAGGATGATTTATGACACTCGCATTCGCTCGTTTCTCAAATTTCATCCTCTTGAGTATAATGGTAACAACAATAATTATTACTGTTTGTTGAAAATATACTGTTGTATTATAGGTCCGAAATAAAAAGTAGGCGAATAGTAGAACCGAACTGTAATAAATCCTGGTTGAAATGTAAAGGTGCTTCCAGACCAAACGCGCTGCTCCGCGCCCTGCTGCGCCGCGCCGGAAAACACCGCGCGGAACTACGCAGCTCAGCGCAGAACGACGCAGAACAGCGCTAAATATTTAAAGACAAATCTGAATCCTGGCGTTGTTCCAACTGGCGCGCGCGCGTGTTAAAATATGGAATACGATAAAGTTAAGATTGCTGTCGCTTTCATTGTAATTAATAATCACCACAATTTAGGTTTTTGGCGATAAAGGTCAATCAATTTTTCAATAACCTCATGTGTCCATTCAGTTACATTACTCATTTTTTATTATTCGCTTAAACGTATATGTATGTAACCTGTCACTATAAACTGACTATTTTTTAAAATCGAATGCACGAGGACAAACGTTGTTCTACAAAAGGCCGTCCAAATCAAATGCGCACAAACAAGCGTTTTCCTTTGATGTACCGACATTCAGCGGATCGTGTTCGCTCTTGCGCGGAGTGGCGCAGTTTGGCGCGATTTTACGCGATTTTACGCGGGTTGTCGTCCAAATCCAAGGCGCCGGCCGCGCCGCGCCGCGCTGATTTGAGCCGCGCGGCGCAGAGCAGCGCGTTTGGTCTGGAAGCACCTTAAAACGAATTGAACCAAGATAGATAAGATACGAGAGTTACTTATATCAAATAGAAAGAAGATCGATGAATTGACTAAATATACGAAAATCATAAGACTAATAAAAAAATATTTATAATAATAATCTATCTATCGCAAATCTATTAGGTATTTGGTATGGTATTATACGCATCAGCATCAATATTACCAATCTTCGTACATTACCTACTATAATAGTTATTAGAATAATGCCAAAGATAATGTATACAGGGAATTAACATTGCTCTCCAAACAACGTCTTTTATGGTGAATTGCGTTTTTTGCATATGTAATTAATTTTAAAAATAGACTATCCATGAACGAAAAACTAATGAGATCTTACACAGAGGGTCTCTGTAAGCAGGGGGTCGTCGTTCAAAGCGGTTAAACCGCGTGTAACACGCGATTGCAATCTTTCTCATTCGTTCGTTTGAATCGTGTAACCGCATCCGAAATGAGCAGCAGTAGCGAGATTACTTTTTACTGGAAACCCCATAATCTGCCACTAAATAGTTGTAGGTCACGATACGAGCACTACATAGATGTATGTTTATATAGTTCTAAAACTGCATTTCTTTAATTTTTATTAATTATTTAAGGAAGTAATAAGAAGTAATTTTTATCGTTGATATCGATGTGTATCCTATAGAATATTGATATGCAACTAGGTTCGCCTGTTGCGACTTTTATACAGTTGTTGTCTACAATAAAAGAAGTAATGGCACGGTAAGTCGGTAAGTGAAAGTGTGCAAGATTAATTCCCCGATTGAACTCCTAGGCTGCGTTGTACAAAAATACGTTGACCATAAGTGCACTTGGTATAATCTTAAGGACCCAAATTCAAGTTATAGTATCGTTATGGGTACTCGCTTTTGTTCTGAGTTAAGTGTTGGATAAAAGCGACATGACTATATCGGTTAAAGCCGTCCTGCAAATTCTTCAGTTATTAATTTTGCATATCCTTATTCTACAAGTCGATCTTAAATACTGGATACGGGGCAGTTTAATCAAAACTGAATTATTGGAGGAAATGTCTAAATACAATTATTTTCAACATATACTCTGTTTTAATTTTTAGGATTGAATATCCTTAAAGTGTCTTATACAAATTCTTAAATTACGTCAGGATCTTCCATTTTTCAAGTGACCCCTCAAAAAGTTCACTGAAAACACACATTACTTGTCACTTAATCAGTCCTCTTGTACCTCTATCCATTAATCACAAATAAATCGATTTATCGTTCGGTTGTTGAAGTATTAAGGTAACCTGTTCTATTCTTGTTCACGGGTTCTTAAAAAGTTATTTTTTCTTATTAAAATGGTAAGCAACTAATTTTACAATTAAAACACCCGCCAAGGGAGGGGGCTAACCTATGTCACAATGCTCGGACTTTGTAACACGTTGATGGGCTGGGATGTTTTTTGGCGATACGTCTGCAAAGGTAGACATAATCAAAGTCGCAAAGTCATCATTTATGGACACTAATGTAGGTCTAGATATAGAGAAAATGTAAATGCGGTCTGGTATTACAGACATGTGCGACCAAGGCTGCTCAATAATGTCTGCATTTACAGACATGTAGAAATGTCCGTGTTATGCTGACCCCATGGCACCGTGAGTTCGAGTTGTACAATGATTATAGTTACTAAATAAAGGAATACTAAAAAAATTGCATTTTTGAATTGTCTACAATAAACAATATCATGTTAAATCTGTGAACTAGTATATAAGTTATTGTTATTTGAATATACTCCAATGTATGTTAGGTAACCTCAACAGGTGAAAAATAAATTTCCTGTCTAAATGAAATTGCAAAAAGTGCATGGCGCACAAGCTACCAAAAGGTGATTTACCTGAAATAGAATAGAGTATTAATATTGATGAGCTGTGCATATTCCAGCAGCCAATCTTTGCTGCTGTGTAATTCATGGAACGTCGAGACAGTCACCCTGAGCCGCGATAGCGCCCCCATTACTTGTTCTCGGCGAATCGGTTTTTATATCACCTCTTTATAGGCATAAGGGGTAAGAAAAGAGTGATTAGGGATGAAAAGCGAGATTATCTCGTCCGCAGCTAAAGAATAGGGTGATCAAGTACCGCTATTAACTTTATTTCTAGTATGTTATGTAGATGCTGTGCTAAAAAAGTTTTAATATGAAACAGATTGAAATTTTTTATCAAAATTACCGCACAAAATTTAATATCTCTGTTGAAAAGAGAAGAAAATGTAACTAACATTGTAAATATCCATAATACATACATATTTTTATGTGACAAATTATGTCCTACTAAAAGATTCCACCCCTCACATATTTTAAACCCCAGACACCTTAATATCTTACAAAATAAATTATAGAATCTAGATATTACAATTTTTTCCTTTCACAATTTATCATATAGGACTCCACTATACCTACTGATTGTACTTTGAAATTGTAAATCAGAACTAACTTTGTGTATCCCCTACTGAAATATGGGAGTAATGGTATTGAAGCAAATCTTCATATACTTCTTACTTTACCAGATACAGCATCTGGTAAATTTCATATCTTTGTATTATTGCCTCTTGTGATTTCGGATTTACCAGGGATATACCTTACTATTTGTCTATTGGAATAGTCTTACAGAAATTACTAGAACAGTTAAAAAAATAAAAATATAACTATAATATCCCTTACTACTAATGCTCCGACGACGCCTACATTGTTCATAACAACAAAAGCTGGTAGATTCGGCTAGTTCATCACCAGCGTCGATAACTTGAAAACGTAAAACACGAAAAGATTTTACGCTGTTCTTAAATTGTAGCCCGAGGTGCTCTAGAGGGAATTTATCAAACTACCCTTTTAATAGAATAGTGTAGTTTGAGATTCGCGTGTAACGATAGCCATTTACGCTAATTGCGTTCGGAACAAAGAACACAAAATGGGTTCCTTCAAGAATGGATAATAGGAATACTTAGAAAGCGCAGTTTCATAATTAGTTCTTCTCGTGAGTTTCAAAGATTCAGCTTCTAGTTAAATACAGCTATAACCAGATGTGCTCCATGGTTAAACTAAACTAAACTCGAGATGGAAAAAAAACACACACATACTGAAAATGAAAAAGATGTACGGAATACCATTCACATTAGACTTAACCAAATGTAGAATCAATTAAACATGATGAATAATAAGTATTACTTTCTAGGTTATACGTTTTAATAACAAAATTCTTCATAATCTTTCAACTAAACATTTAGTTACAAAGTACTATAGACGCCGAGAGAATTGTCTCTTATGTTATTTTTCAGAGTATACCTCCTGTACCTTAAAAATGCGACGCACGTATCTTGTACATCGTATGCTAGGCAGTGGTAGAATGAATAAATAATATAATAATAAACCAACTTTTTTCTATTTCGTTAAAACAGAATACTATATTGATCAAAAAATTTGCTTGGAGTGTAAATATTTAGTATGGTATGTTAATGGTCGCGTACGTTGCATAATAGTAGGACACCAAAGTAAGTGAGATCGCCCCGGGTCATTGACAAAGATTGTACCTACTACCTGTTAAACGGGTGGTAATCTGCTTAAGCTGCCCACTAAAGCAAAGGGGACGTATTCAGTAATATTTTAAGTAATAGGGTAGGACCAGTATTATTCCTAGCCTGTGGTGATCTCACTTGCTTTTGTGTGCTACTATAACTCAGATTTTCGTGTAGATTCGGCGCGAAGAAGCCAAAAAGTTCTAAACAGCAAACAGACTTCTGACTTTTCTTTCTCGTTAAAATGCAAGTGCATTATTCAGATCTAATTCTGCATTAAAGTTGAGCTGAATCAATAATTTTTAAAGACAAAATGTTAGCAATTAGCTGAAAAGGAAAACGGGTTGATATTATCCTCGGTCCACGAACCACGCGGGTATCATAAACCGCAAAACCATTAATAATATAATTAATTGTCGCATTCTTAAACTTTTAACCGTGGTAGCTAGTGGTCGTTAGGTGCGCTTAAAATACGAATGTCACAAACCGGCGAGCTAAGAAAATCCTCTTGATTCCCAGTTGCCGCGGTCACTCTCGGCCTATAAACATACTGGGTACCGCCCGCCAGTGGTTCTTAACCACCAGTTTCTCTACCGGAAAACAGTTGCATCGCCTCCGACGCCGCCAAACCACACGTCGTCAACTCGACATTGATTCCAAAGGTTCCCCTCCGACCGACGTATCGACTCCCAGCCGACCTGGACCATCGCCGTAGGTCGATCTACGCCTCCTCTACCGCCAAGAGGAAAGCACGGACCACTCACCGACGCCAATCTCGCCAAAGCACATCGCATCGGCCAATTCCGATCGCACCCGTACCACCGTGCAGTCCGACGCCATCCCTGCTGTCCGACCTATCGCCGACGCCTCCACCAGGACGTCATTTCGACACCCTTTCCGAAGACCAAACAAGTCCTGAAGTATCGACTGATCGATTGGCGGACTCCGCTACGGGTCAAAATGAACCATATCTCGACGGGCTGCAGATAGAAGATCTACTCTTCTCTCCCACGGTAGAGTGGTACTACCCCAGTGGAACCGCGATAGTGAAAATTTCCCCCTCTCATTAGTGCGTGCTCAAACCTACGCCCCCCCTAGGCTAATGTGGCATACAGATAGTCAGTAGTGATATTTAAGAAACATCGATCGAGCATAGGTTTTGTTGATTGTTTATACAGTGAAGTCCATTTATTATGCAATATAGGCATGTTGCAAGTTAATTGGTGTACCCACTTTAGCATGGGAATATAGGCAACCCATTATACAGTTAGCTAGTTTTTTTTTTATGTAACCATCTATGATGTAACCGAAATCAGCAACACATGAAAGTTTAACTGAGTTTAACCTCAAAATAAAACATTCCTGACAATTGAAAATTTAAATTCATCAGTAGGCAGGGGCAAGAGTGCTTAGCAGTGTATAATGGGTTGCCTATATTCCAATGCTAAAGTGGGTACACCAATTAACTTGCAACATGCCTATATTGCATAATAAATGGACTTCACTGTATATCGATTTATAGGCGTGTGTAAATAAAATTTATTTCTACCATCTGGTTCATCAATGCCATACTTTCTGAGGCGTATTAGGGTGCATGCAAGATCATCTGAAAGTCGTGGACGCCTGTGATTGCCTGTGCAGCCTTAGCAGTTGGTGTACGTTAAACAAAAAAATGAAGAAAGTTAAGTACATTTTCAAAAGCTTCTTGGAAATCTACGAATGTTTAAATTTGTTCATTGGAAATAATAGTAAGGAATTACCTAACCGGAAATTGAAGCGCAATCGTGGTGGTCAGGAGTTAAAGTGTTAGACTTGGATTAGCGGAACCCCGGTAATACTCAAGTAGGTAGTAGGGGTTACTCGGACAGAAATATTGAAATGCACCGCTTAAAAATATGCTATGTAAACCTGAATCTCTTTAATAATTTTCTGAAAAAACTAAACACGTGCATATAACTGAGTTCATTTCAAGTTGTTTTATAATGAAACTTCCTTGAACTTCGCTTTATATTTATTTCTATCAGCAGACAAAGAATTCGTTTCCTAAAATTGCTAGTAATAATGGATTAGCAAATGGGCGATGTTGAGCGTGACACTTCAGTGACTGATTTAAATTAGCTTCTGTCTAGCTTGATTGAATCCCTAAGGCAGTAAGGTCACAGGAAATCACTTATTTATATTTGTATCGAACCAACTGAGCTTCACGTCAGTGCATTCCCTGCAATCTACAAACCTGTCATTTATCTAAAATATTTCAACAAAAAAAGAATATAAATGCGTGTTTATTTTAGGTAAATGAAACACGCTAATTTGGTATAGTTCCAATAAATTTCGAATACAGTAGGTAAATAGCACTTTTCTAATCTAAATCACGTTGCTTCTTCTAATCGTAAGAATATACAGGGTGTGTCGGAATAAGATGACCGTAACTTACCAGAGAGTTTTTGGGATTAATTTAAGTAGGTACCTAAGTTCTAATATTTTTCTGATAATGAACTAATATTTAACAATCCAATCTCTTGCAACGAATTTCATTTTATGAAAAAATGGTACGAAATAATCTAAACTTTCCCTGAGACCGCGACTAGCATGTAAACAAAACCACGTGACACATGGCCGTAGTAGGATCTGTGATTGGTTGTTTACAGGGAACGTCTGTAAGCAACCAATCACAGATCACGTGGATTTGTTTACTTTACAGACTAGTCGCGGTTCAGGGAATGAAGTTTAGATTTTAATAAAAAAGAGGCAAGACATGATTCAATATCGGGTATTATGCAAAAAAGGTGTAGCATACATTTTTTGGAATAAAAATTTACTTACTTTATTAATGTTTGCAAGGTTGACTGTCTCATCATGCAGCACTGTAATACTGGCGCTAGTATTGAGAGTTCATCATGAAATGGTTTTCCAAAACCCCGTCCATGATCCAGATGGAGAGGAAATGTATCATTTCCGAACAGCCTGGAAATATGAACATATGTATTAGCTATAGGTACGTATTCCACTCTCGAGTTTACAAGAAATCAAATCCACGATTTTGAAAAATAACCTGCTTTAAATTACGTAACATTTTGCGTAATCTTCTGAAGTGGAGGATTTAGCAATCGACAACGAAATAAATAAAAACAACGTCGATGAAAATATAATTATAAATACATGGAGGGCAACACAAACAATTACATCACAATCGTATCACATGACCCTCTTCGAAAGCGCTGATAGGCCTGTTTTGTATCAACAAGGATGAAGACCGGACCCGCGGTTACCATCGATATTGCGCCTACCCACCGTAGTACACCACGTAACGAGCAATCCCTATGACAACCCAAGAGCGTGTAGTTGTTTACCCACCTGAGGTATAGACCACGTGATGATTCAACCCTTCGAACATACACTATTCCTTGACTGGAAAGAACATATCCCTACGCTGCACTGCACAACCAATGGTTCAAAGAAGAGTAACACAAACGAAAATACAAATTGCGACAAGGATAAACAGATAACAGGAACTAATTGCACAGTGCCAATTACCGCGCGCATGCGCAGAAAGTACTAGTTCCTATATATGGCTAGCCTTGTCAATCTTCTTTGAGCCAATAGGGGACTTCTACAGTAATCTGACCTTGGAACGAGCGAGAGGAAAGTTCTACCCTAGTGTTTTCCTTTTCTATCAGTTCCACCAATTGGCGGCAAAAATAGCACTAGATTTTTAGTAATTGTTGAATGTAACTAGATGTAGGTTAGTATGACTGATTGACCTCAAAATGTCCTTGTACCCCCACTTTCACACAATGC
The DNA here is from genome assembly GCA_963082805.1 of Hemicrepidius hirtus. Taxonomy (NCBI): domain Eukaryota; kingdom Metazoa; phylum Arthropoda; class Insecta; order Coleoptera; family Elateridae; genus Hemicrepidius; species Hemicrepidius hirtus. The sequence goes on from OY720161.1 coordinate 11,331,877, forward strand.
AAGGAGAGGTTATGATCGGTTTGTTTACAAACACCGAAAATGCAGCCAACTGCAGCTATTTACATGAAACAATAACTAGTATTTTAGTGATATTGCGTTGCCATGGTGGCGATACTGACAGACAGAGATAGCACTAGGGTAGAACATTCCCATCTCGTTTCAACTTAAAAAGAAGTTCCCTATTTCAAAGCAGTATCCTTTTTCCATAAAGCAGTGTATGTTCGAAGGTACCTACAGTCCCCCAGGAAGGTCATGTGATCAAATTTTAATGGAATACTCTATACAGGATTGCCACAAATATCTATGATCCCGGTAGCCAGAGATTTTGATAAATAAAAATTTCAGTTGTTACGACATGAATAAAATTTTCCACTAGCTAATTGGATTCATTAATTTGAAAGCAGTGCTTATTCCATGGCTAGCGGGATAACAGATGTTTATCACCACGCGATAGGTAAAGTCTGTTTTTTTTTAAAGATCCACCAACCTTGCAATTTCTCTCGAAAGTATGTTTGGCAACGCTGCTGGTGAAATTTTTTAGTAATTTTTAAAGTAGGGTTAGGACTAATAAATTTAATGGTTAATTTTGACAAGAAGTATTTTCATATACTTATTTTGTTAAATATTGTTGATTTATGTGGATATATGCTGAGTTTATGTAAATTTGCTCGATTTAATAAGAAGTATTATAGTTTTATAATAATTAATATATAAATAATTCGAGGTAAGAATAGAAAAAAGTATTCAGAATTAGAATAATTGGGATTATTTTCAGAATCAGATTCGGGTGTTTCAAATTCTGAATTATCATATGAGGGATATGGTTCAAAATTGATTATTGAATCTGTATCCGAATCTTCACCTTGATATATTACGATTGGCGGTATATTTTGAACATAAAGTTGTCCATTTGTCCTAAATTATTTATCAGCTGCCATAATTGAACTTTTGTACATGTAAGTTAAATACAGTTTATTAAATAATTTCCCATTGCAGTTTTGTTGGAATAATGTATTGGAGGTCTCTCCAAACGGACAGAATGACATGGGGCATTGCATTGTCAAAAATAATAACAGTTTTAAAACCATCAGATGGTAGAGCTAGCTGGAATTAATTGATTAATCCACTCTTTAAATAGCTGACTATTCATCGTTTTGTGATAATCCCGATCATTGTTTCTGGGTCTTAAAAGCAAACTACATCCATCTAAGAAACCCCAACACACCCAGGATGGAGTCTTGGGAAGGTTGTCAATAGTCCAAGATTTAGTAGCAGAATCGTTTTTGTAAATCGGGGTTTCATCAATAAAAATAAATCTTATATTAGAGTACCTAGTCTTCTTTATGTTTTAATTAACATTTTTAAATAATTTAAATTTGAAATGTAGTGATGCGCACGCATAAATTGACAGAACATTTTGATTGAACTTTGAATCAATGTTACCATATATTGACAAAAATTACTAAAAATTTCAATTTTTTTATTATACCAACTGAAATCAACAGGTGGTGGATCTTTAAAAAAAACGGACTTTAGAAGATGAGCGAAGAATTTTTAAGTCATGTTATAACGAATATCATATTCGTTGTTAATTTTTTTATAGTAGAAGTTTGTTTTGGTTAATTTTACCGCTTTAAACAATTTCGCTTATGACATTGATTTCTTTTGACATAGTATGTCACTTAAATTTTACCACTTCTGATATTAGTTATTAATAAATTCTTACTTGAAAGTTTCGTAATGATGCCGATCCATATTTCCCATGAGGAAATCAATCACGGCCATATCCATAAGATCATACAAACGTCGACCTCGGTCGTAAGGAGGAATTTCTCGTACGACAGCACAATAATTAGCTTCTGTTTCCCATTGTGCTCTTCTTCTCTTGTGATAAGACCTTCTCCAGGGATGTCTCCAAACCTGTATTTAAAAATACAAAAACAAATTATTTCATACATTTTTTCTATTTTTGCAATTATTGTTTATACATTTTGATAACATGGAGATAACCAAAAAGTGTTCGAACCTAAACTTCTCCGTAAAAAGGATTCTGACATGCCATTACTGGATACCTACGATTATAATTTCAGTGGGTTTTATGAAAGCCCTAAGGCACTTGAAAGGTTTTCGCAATTTGCTGACGTAGTCTACATTTTAGTAGTACCTGCGATAAATTAATTTAGTAGACCGATGACAAAGTAGTATACATATAAAACTACATTGAAGAACCGGCAACCGTGTTTACGGCTGGTTCTGTAATTAAGGTAGGTTCAAGCCCTGCTCAAGGTACAAATTTTGTTGAATAAATTAAATCCATAAATAAAATAATCTAATTATAGTTAGTCAAAATAGTCAAACTGCAAATAAAAAAGCGGAAGCCGATAACTTGATGTGGGATATTTACTTTCGTCACTTGTGACGAAAGTTAACATTATGGAATATTCTCCCGCTAGAAACGAAACTGACGGATTGATGTATTTTCGTATGTGGTTGTTGAAAAACAATTCACTAATCCCTAGAGGCCTAGACTATCTATGAATGTTCCGATTTTTGACGGTTAAAGAAAAATAATGCATTTAAAGGAAGATACGAATGTTTTTCCCCGAAATTGACATCACAATTACAAAATATGTCTAAATATTTCCCCGTACGGTACGAGGGAATAAAAATGAATTTTACCTTTCTAGGCGCAAGCTCCTTAGAAGGCAGGAAAGCAGCAAAACTTCCTTCCAGCGTATCAGGATTTCCACATATTGCATGTGAAGTATCGCAGTAGTAAGTACACTTTCCGTGAAAGCAGAGATTGTCTGAAGGCGACACAAAAAACGTCTTCAAGAGCTCCCCTTCCGCTTTCTGGTACAGTTCGGTGGTCATATTTAGGAGTCTTCCAGTCACTGGCATTGCCCTTCTAAAACCTAGTAGTCTGGAAAGAAAAGCATTGTTATCGTATATGAAAGTAATGATAAAAATTACAAACTACCAAAATTTAATCTTAAACTACAGATTTATCTTGTATCACATCAAGTAACATATAGAAATTAAAAATGTGTGTATACAGCAATTTAATTCTTTTTGTAAGGATTTCAAGACGTGTAAATATAGTCTCTACTAATCGGTCTTACATCAGCCGTAGTCAATTTAGATAAGTTTTAGCCGTGTTCCTACAGCAGATGGCAGGTTAATTGCGGAAACACGTATTTACGATTTTTCTTGCATATTCTTGTCGAAAAGTTTTCCTCTGAGTGTTTCTTTAGGTAAATACTTATTTTATATATTATGTTACAACCCAATGATGGCAGAAGTTTTCTGTTTGCGTATTGACAAAGTCTACTTCATGTTTCCTTCTATGGGATTAGTTATACGAGTACATTACTCATTTCCATTTGTCTAAATTGTTCAATAAGTTTAGAATTTATCAACATTCCTAACATAACCATTTCCATATGGTTTCCTGCAATTGCAATTTTTTGCATATTTTGATGCATGCTTCGCAACAATTTGTGTAAACTAATAGAACACTCATTGAATGTTTCCATTTTTAACAATCTATTTTACATGTTCTTGAGTATAAAGTTCCTTTTTCCAAAGGTGTGACAACATAAGCATAAGCACATAAGCAGTAGTTTAAAACTGTTCTTATTGTAGATAAGGAGTGTCATAGTTTTATCAAAATAAGAATCTGTTGATTCTCACAAAGGGTATATTCTATCTAATGTTTTAAAGATAAGCATGTTGAAAGTAATACAGTAAAATACGGAGTCGCCACACTAAAGTAAGTAAATATCTGATGCGGGTTCAGTCATCATCCACTAACTTTGCAGCCAACAAACTCCACACAGTTGACAGAACAATTTAAGAAAGAAACTATCAGAGAAACTCAGAGAAACTTGTGCGGATAAATTTTGTTCCAAGTTACTTTTACAAAGAAAATTACCAGCCAAGAACTTCATCAGAATTTTATTGAATATTTTTATTGAGTTTTATTATAAAAATCTTGACGTGCATCTTAGGATATAAAATTGTTCGACGACAGTAATAACCGTATATTCTAATGTAATTTTAAGGATAGCTAAAGTACATGTTTTAAAGCAATGTACAATTGAATATAGCGTACTGTTATTGATATTTTTTTTAAATAGGTAATATGTTCTTTAGCGTTAATGGAATCAAACGATCTGGCAATATCAGTGGAGGCTGTTGCCAAACGGTTCAGGGGCACGTGCCTGCAGCAAAAATTAAAATCTCACTTTTTTTCTAAATCAGAGTAGGTACTCTAATATAGATTTTAATTAAATTTTAAAATATCCGTAATCCAAGGTATCAAACAGTATACTTCCATGTCGTAATACCGCGCTATAGCATGAAACGGGCATAGCTTTGTTGTGACCCTTACGACGCGTATTCAATTTGTATAGCGAATGTCAAATTTACAAGGAGTTTTAACTAGGAAACTGGGCACACTTCCCGACAGACCTCGTCAATTTTCGACAGCAATGACAAGCTCGGAATGTGTACCAGCGGGGTAGTTTTAAACAAAATTGCTGTATCCACATGTTTTCCTATTTAAGATTTTTTTTAAAATGATCCAATCACGGCGGTGTTTCTCGGATATGCCTTTTTGGTTCATCGGTATATTATTCGATTTGGTGTTTCGGCTTCCCTATTGGCTGTGATACGATGGTATCTGTAGCAACCGTAAATAACAGTAATTGATTTTTTTTATAAAATAATTATTTCATACGTCAGACTGACATTTTGAGCAAATTAATGAACTTTAAAAATTCGTGATATAATTGTGACAAATATCGTCCATATATTCTAAATAATTTTCCTTTTTTCTATTCTCAAAGTGCTCTTATGATATTACTACCGAATATTTTTTTAAATTATATCACTTGGTTATTACAAACTTTCATTTTTCATTGTAAAAATTTTGACATATGCAGGTCTTTTAATTTAATTCCAGACCTTACCAGATGCTCTTAAATCGCGTCTAATTAGTCACGCCCACTTAAAAAAAAAACGTTTGGTCTACGGGCCGGCGCAATTTACTGTCGGCATTTTCTGTTCGCAGAATTTCTAAAATTTTACACAAATCGTAATGTTTTGAACTATCTTTTGTTTTCTGATAATTTGTCATGGATTAATTTTAACCACTTGATCAAACATTTAAAATTGAAACTGAAGACCGTTTTCGACCATTTTCAGATTTTTCGAACGACGATAACTCCGTGTACAAAATTTTGTCAGCGATATACAGCTCGGATAACTCGAAAAGTGTCGGTCTGATCAAAAAATGGTAGAGGAACTTTTTATTCAGTTTTTGTTGTATATTGTCATCCTACTGTCCGTATGCGCGAATTTCGAAACACCCTGTATCTTCTTACGTCAAAATAATTGTTGACAATAATTGTCAGATTTGGATGTCAGTCAGTCTTAATTGTATCAATTTTTTCTTTCATAGCCGCATACTAGATGAAAATCATTTTTGATGGATATGTTGCTCTGAAAATCGTGCAAGGTTAAGAGCTTTGGACAACCGAAAAACACCTCAGATTTATTTGCTGCGACACTAAAGAGTTCTTTCGTTTTTTATATTTATTCATGAACGACTGTTACCAAGCCATCATAACTTATTGTCTTCTCCTTCTAACAACTTACCTAACAGTTCATATTGCTTTACAAATGTGTAACAATGACATACAGATGATTCGGTATGATTCGACCAATAAAGTAAGAAAAACGTATGTTGCAAAATAAAGGATTATATTCAAGGAATTAGGGGCAAAAAGAAGCAATACATCAAATTTAATCCTTAAAAGATAGTCTTTTAACTGCATAAATGTATGCAGAATTACACTGTACGTTAAGGTATAAACTTTATAAAGCACGAGAAGCATAAATAACGAATTTGAAAGTGTAATAGCTCCTATAACAACAGTTTTCTTATTAACCATAAGCGTAGACATATTACCATGTTACAGACGACAGTAAATGTTTACAATTTGTTAACTATTATGGTGCAATTACACGGTTGACTGCTGTACCTTTTTTTTTACCGAATTTCAATTACATTTGAGTAGAACATGTAACCTACACCCTGCCACCTCCCCGAACGTAATATGTTGCTGATCCGTTACCTATACTTCATTACAAAGAAGCGATTAAAAAGTTTTGAATTAGAGAGGAATAAGAAATGCTTGTGTCAATATGCGCTCTCCATTTGTCTTCTCGTCAGTTTTTGCTGCTACTACGCCTTTCTTCGTTCCATTACTTCTTCTATCCGAAAAATCCACTGTTTGTAATTTTAGCACTGTTTACTTTTTCTGTTGTCTATGATCAGACATTTTCTACACGTAACCTTACCATAATAACAATTGCACTTTGTACTTCTAGTTCCTTTATGATTTTGTTTCCTGTTCATGCGACTCTTGTTCTGTAACCGATCTGTATCTTTGTACCTATATTTTATTTCGAAGCTAATTGGTTCATTTTTATTCTTATTCCTTTGGCTACCATATTTTCCATCCTTCCAGTACTACTAACTGCATTTACTATATACTATTATATTTGTTTTCCTCTATGCTTTGTATGGACTGTTTACTCCATAGTATAACAAATTTATAAATAACCTATCAACGGCGAAAAAATTAAAATACACAATAACTGAATAACATAAAGATAATTAAATTAAATTACATGTAATGGCCAATTAAAAATAAAATTAGAAACAATGTTAAAAAGTTTTAAAAATGCATATCAACGCAATTAACAGTTTTGAGTACTTTAGACGAATAACAAAAAAAATCTTTAGAAATCTATCGGCTGTTACCTGTCTAAATGGAAAGCGGCAATTTCCGCGTTGTGGCGTTCGAAATCCGTGAAGTAGAAATGATTGGGAAGTGTCTGTTGCTCTCGAGGGAATCTGCAACAAATTCATATTATAAAAGGAGTTCCAGATTAATAATGTTTCTTTTTTGGAGACGAAAACATAACCTATGGACTGTACCTCCACTGTAAATCGACTGTAAGTTAATTGTTTAGCAAACTAACATAGAGTGATTCAAAAGCACCCCGAAAACTCGTAGGAGGCGATTCCTCTCGTCAAAATAAGGAAAAAAGTTAATATGAGCAATGGTCTGAAAATACCTAATTGCTTTAAAGATGAAACAAAGAATCACTAATTTTATTCGTAAAAATTTAACCAAATAAGATATTATTTTGGTTCTGAGGGAAAGTATTTCTCTGGTTGAGAGGCAGTTAGTTACCTATTTGTATTTTCAGAATTTTGAAAGTATCAGAAGGTGGTAATCAGGGGACCATTTTGGTTTTTTAAGACATAACTTTTCTGACTCCCATTGCTAGATAAAAAGAAAAGGTACTTGAAATTCAGGCGCCCAAAGTGGTGTACGGCCATACCAGCGGCCCTGTAAAAACGGCGATATTTAAAAAACGGTGCACATTTTCATTATATACAAGAGTACTTTTTTTTTTGCTTGCATGGGGGGCCTCAAATCCACTATGGAATTTACCAAAAGTGAAAAGACATAAAAGTTATGACTTAAAAAACCAAAATGGTCCTCCGGTTGCTAAAATAATTTTTAAATTCTGAAAACTCATGTTTGTCATAACAAATTTTATTACACAGTTGTTATTCTTTAAGTCAACTTACTAAAATTTGTATTGTCAATTTAGAATCAGTCACACCCAACCACAAATGACATTTTTTTATTAAATTCAAATACCTAAAGCCGGGTACGGTACAGCGCGATAAACGTAAGCCGAAATTGCGAACCCGGTACCAAAATATTTTTGTTGTGCTCACAAAGCTTTAATGGTATTTTGTATAAATGCGACGCGCTTTGCTATCAATGTTAAGCAAAAAGCATACCGTTTGTAGGAAGTAACGAAAACCGCGAAGTGGGTGCCGTGAAGAACAGTTAGCAGTCAATAAGTAACGAATAAACGAAGTAACGTATTGAGTTGATTTATACTATACGTAAACATATAGCGAAAACATTGTAAAGTCTGTGTACTTACACCAAATACAGAGTGATTTCTAACGTACGGAGGAAACTGAAAGGACAAGTAGAGGGGACCAAAACATAGTATTTTTTCCAATAAACTTTTGATCAAAATCGAATAACAAGAAAGTTCAGCAATTTAAAGTTCTTATAATTTAACGCCCACGTTTTGAGTACCGCTGAGCTTATTGTATTCGCTTTTTCATCAGAAACACTTCTCACACAATCTGATAAATTGCTCCTGTAATTTTGACTTACCTACATGATCAGATTATGTAAATCAGCGGCTGTCAATAAACAAACACCTATATCTGAATATTTTAAAGAACACTTTAAATAGCCATAACTTTCGTCTTATAAAAATTTTTACTAAATTTTGTTTAATTAACTTACAAATATACAAAAGTTGAATTCAAAACGTAAATAATTACCGTGCTTCATTAAAAAAGTCCTCAAGTTTATAAGAACTTTAAGCTGTTGTAACTTTCTTGTTATTTCATTTTGATCAAAAGTTTATTGTAAAAAAAACTATGTTTTGGTCCCCTATACTTGCCCTTTCAGTTTCCTCCGTACGTTAGAAATCACCCTGTATACCTAGAAAAGATAATCTTCTAATTATCAGTTGGTCAGTGCTCTGTTGATTGCATGTTAAATATTTTAGTTTTTAAGATTAAAACACTCTCAATGATTATATATAGGTAAGACGAAAGTATATCACAAATTAATAAAAATTGGGATATATTTGATTGCTGAATACATTTTCAACGACTTCTTTTCGAAAAATGCAAATAATAGATTGTTGATTCTACTTCCACATTACACAGTTCCAACTACCTTTCGTTCAACTAATTTCGTCGAAGGTATTCAAGTTTAACAGTAAAAAATATGCAGTCGAAAACGCTCTAATTGTCTAATATAAAACTACATAGAAAATGTAATGTAATGTAATCATAAATCTCCGACATACAAAGTAAACTATAAGGTACCCAATTAAATTAAGGACGACCTTTTTCAGTAAATTTCTGTTTAAAATTGTCTTCTTTTCACCAACCCAATTGCCTGGCAGAATAGGTAGTTAAAACAACACCAAACTTTAGATTATGACACCCACGATTAATTGTGCATAGCACACAATAACAAAAAAAATAATAAAACAAATAAACAAAAAGACCATATTCTTTGGAGTAATTTAATTTTTTCTTTTATGTTTTGAAGAACAAACATAGTAGATAAAAATTATTAAACCTACGAAATGTACGTATTATTTCAATGTTTTTCGCCGAGTTTTGCATAAACAGCGATTCATCGGTTTCGTTTATTTGGACAGAACCAAATTTTCTCTTAATCCAGTAAGACATCGTAGACTACATGACATCCACGGTCCTATACTACCTTTTCCAAAAGATACCGTAAGTGCTGTATATATTTTTTTTAATATTTTGATCAGTAGTTAGTTTACAAAAAATCAATAAAAGAATAACAACGGAATTCAGACTTAAGATATAAAATCATTCACAAGGAGATACATTGAAACGAAAATATGCACGCTTTAAAAGATTCAAGTGCAAGTCTAAAACATTAAAATAAAGAACCATTAAAGTACGGGACAGGAAGAGAATTGGAAATACAATGCAGTACCTACTTCTCCAAACAATTATATTCATCGGTCGCTTTGGAACACGATCTTGAACTTCAACCTAAAACTACAATCAACTCTCGAAATCGAAGAAAGGCTTACATAAATGAAGTAGCAAAGAATCCCTGGAGAACTAAGAACCGGATGAAATAAATGTTCATAGGAACTCTATTGGTTGTTTTGGTGTCTATAATGCAAGACTGTAATTTAATTCAAACCTTTTCAGACACCCTGTATAAGTATCGTCAAAACTCAGAAATTAATTATGTATTTTTGCCTGTAGGATATCCTGAAGAATGACCAACATGCTTGCCTAAGGTTTTTTTTTAGAAAACGAAAATTGTAGCTATATATTTTCTAATTTGGAAATTTTAAACATCCTTGTAGATATACGTTGACTTTCTCCATTTTTATCCTTAAAAGGCGTTTGTCCAGTTTGCAAACAAAATAAACAGCCATCGCTGCAATCTCCCGATCAGAATATTTTATTCCTTGTTTTACGACTGCAATCGCATTTATTTTTGGAGAATGGGCGACCATTTTACGATGGCTTGTTGTTGGCGTGTACGCTTTGTTACCTGACAAAATTGGTTCTGACTTTTCAAATGAGACCATTTTCTAAGAGCCGTTTTTGCTGATTGGTTGAAAGATTGCACCTGTCACATTTAATAACGAACGTATTTTATTTACCTGCTTTCAGGAGTTTCGAAAATATCTTAACAGTTTCTTGAAACATGTTACAAAATTATCATAACAATGCCGACATGTGAGCGTTTTCAATAAGAGTTGCAAAAATATCAACATTTTCTTTACTTCGAAATAAATAACACCAGATTTGTAAGCTTCCCAGCACGAGTTTTCATCACGAACAAACTTCTTTGTAGATACTCGCATTACAATTATGTGAAAAGTATTTCCTAGTTCAGCATTAAATAGAAAAATATGTCTTCCTGAATTTGTCAAATCTAAAAAGAAAACTATAGCAGAAATTAAAAGGGAATGTAATTATAAGTTGTTGGATTATTCTTGAGAATTTTCAAAATTTAACTTTCCTAGTTTGCAAAGTCTTGAAAATAGTTCTGAGATAATAAAGTTCCTAATTAAAACTTAATAAAGTTCCAGACTAACACAAATGAATATTTTTTGATGTTCATGAATTCCAAAGGCGCCTAGAAAATTAATAATTTTGAAAGCTGGTAACTATACAGATAAGAATTAAATTTTTAAAAACCACTAGGAAATCCCACAGGTAATCTCAAACATCGTTTCCACGTAATGCAAAGAATCACATCAAGTTTTTTCAGCCCCCGAGCGACGGAAGCCTCTGGTTTAGGCGAGATAACGAATTGAGCTATGGCGTACGTGTTCGGGGTGCCAATACTAGAATTTACATACCGTAATGTCTAATGTTACAGAGAAAATATGGATTTTGCTTAGATAAAGGAAGTAACATACAGCACAAGATATTTTATTAATTTTTATGCAGAATATAAATTTGGCTTTGTAAAGTATATTATGTGATATTGGTTCTGACGACCGAAGCTTTAAACTTTCAGTTTGTGTGTTGTAAACAACAATAAATTAATTAGACAAACAATGTTATAGGAATTCTTTTGCAGAAGCAGTCGGATTTTATAAATAATTTACAAGAAAAAGTAACAAACACAATTGTCGTTATTGCTTTGGAAAAGATCCTGATTGGATGATAGTGTCTAATAATAAAAAATGTTCTTCGTTATTATTTCTTCATTTAATATCAATGAACAAATTTGTGAGATTACTGTAGACTATACAGGGTGTCTCTAAACCTAGTACCATAAAGTTACCAGCCGCTTCTTGACGCAAAAATAAGTCGAAAATGTCTATAAAAATTTTGTCCTAAACCGCAGCATCAGGAAGCTACACGTCTTTGAAAATGGTGTTGAAAAAACGAAAAACAATTGCATTTTAAAAACGGTTGAGACAAAAAATCGAAATTTTGTATGCAGCCTGCACCTAGCTGAATAAAAAATTTCACGATAAATTCCGAGGAGAATATCGAATGATTGAGATAAGTAATAACCCCACAAATGAAAAAAGGGGATCTTAGCACTTCCCTGGACTTTCCCATACTAAAAATAATTTCTTTTTTGGTATTCAACATAATACTTCTCGAGGTAGTCCCTGGAAATCACTTGAATGCGTAACGAGAAAAACGAGACTATACGGGTTCGATACGTACAGAAGAGAGACAAGTATCTTTAGTAATAATAAGCCGGGAATCTGATAGAGAAGGGCCGTCGATCGGTAGCAATCGTCCTGCTTGAAATTACAGCTGGGCAAACCGACGATCGTACCGTACGGTACCGACCGACGATTCGTCTCTGTCAGACTGTCAGAGTCCAGCCTAAATCTTAAAAATTTACAAAACGCAGCTAAAATTCGCGATCTTCTAATCAACGGTAGATACCTATAAATTTTTTCTCCGATAGACAGTAAAAGCATGCTTTGACTGACATTTGACTGTCTCCAAAGTTCCACATTTACTGCCTAGGCAAAAGTGATCATTTTTACTGACAGTAGCATTCAAAATCAGGTTGCTTCGAAAAACAAATAAATTTGAAATTTTTATTAATTAAATTTAAGTTCCATATTTTTCACGATTTCTTTAATTTCGGATGGGGTGAACATTTCTTCGTCATTTTCCATTGTAAATATTATTATAAATTAATTAATATTTACGAATTAACAAGATTAAACTATTTTATTCGCAACAAATAGAATGACATTTCTCAAGTATGTTCTTTCATAGCAACCAATAAGAACTGCATAGCAACAGATGCTTGCTGATACTAATAGCACAAAAAATATTAAAAATAATCATTAAATTAATGTTAAATGTAAACAATCGGAGAAAAAATTATATGTTCAACACGGCAGAAATGCAGATTTACTGCCTTGGCTGGTTTCACAGCTTCGGCTTCGCCTCAGCTGTGAAATACCAGCTGCGTCAGTAAATCTGCTACTTTTCTGCCTTGTTAAACAAATAACTATTACATGCAATTATATAATAATATATAGGGTGTTTCACTTAAAATAACAATGTTGTTTATTATACCGTTTGCGGCTTTTCTAAATTAATTTTTCTTTCTAATTTTCTTCGTTAGAGGCGTTACATACACACACCCACAGACAGAAATTTTTCCTAAACCACTTTTTTGGATTCCCGGAGGTTCAAAACAACTATTTCCACAAAAATTTCAATTTTGAAAATTTTCATGATATTAATACTTCCATAATATACCAGTGGTGGTATGGGAAAGTAACAATGGAGATGGTAGAAGAACATAGTCTGTAAATCAGATAAGTATATGTTCAGTTTTAATTAAAAATTAACATATCCGATTTATTACTTATTTTCTTATACTATCTAAGTATCTATATTGTTTTTTATTTTGGGGATTAATAAAGTTACCACAATAATTTGATACTCCATGTCCATACAGATAATCATTATCCAATGATAGTTTATAATAAGTGTAGGAACCTAAAGAATAATATTTTCAATAAATTGACTGTTATACAAAAGTTACTACAACAATTCTTGAGTTAATTTGTCACCATATTATGCAGTAAATTGTATAGAAGAAAAGAACAATACATTTTTGATTTAATGTAATATACCTAAAATAAATTGAAAATTGCATTTCACATGAATTATTTATAATTGCAAGTAAAATAGACCAATAAAAGTCGCTACCTAGCGTTACGTGACTTTCCCCATTTAAATCGGTAAACACATATGGAATATAAAATTGACTCTAACCATTTGATTTGTTTTATTCACTCTGAATTCAAAATAACTCGCCAGAATTTACATATGAAAATCCTTTTACAATCGGAAAACTGAAAATCAAACTAAAATAAATGAAAAATATAATTTTAACAATAAAAAATACAAGAAAAAACAACTTCTTGATGACAATTTGTCAGAAATAAATAGAAATCAAGCTAACTTTCGACTAGGGCTGTATTGAGTAGCAATTTCACAAAAAGTTTATTTTCTTTATGTATTAAATTATATTTTTCATCGTGATACAATAGGGCTAGCATATAAGATGGTACTTGTTATATAAATCTGTATTAACAGCCAGAGGGGGTGAAACTGTTTTAGTTCTCCCTGGATATGATAAATTGTTTCTCGATACGCCTTTAGGTTCCTAAACATTGTTTGTGGTAAGGTATTTGAAATTCAGTGTCGTTAGCAAACCACATCCTTCAACAATTTGAATTTTCTACAAATATCGGAAGCTATTATTATAGTTGTATGGCATAGGGTGATCAAATATGGCACATAAACTATTCTGCGTCGCTGATTCGAGATAGAATCGAGTGCGAACTCCTAGCTTAAAGAAGCAGTGCTACCTACATATATGATAAAAGATAACGCAAGAAGAAGCACCAGATATATTTTGCTCTAGACGGTGCATCATAGTTTGGGTTGGAGTGTTATGTATGAGGAAGGTACCATTAGTACACTCAGGAGTCAGGTGCCCGCAGATTTTAAGAACGAATTTTTATAATTGGTTGCTACGACAAATTGAGTTAAGACCCAAATTTCACTTCACTTATTATAAGTACAACTTGAACCAACTTCCTTAGGCAGAGGACGCATAACTTCTTAAGGAAGCCCTTTTGAACAAAGGTAAAGCTCCACCAAGCTTACAAATGCCCCGGAAAATATGTCAACTAAATTTTGAAAGACAAAGCGCGACAATACGTTAACCAATAGCAAACAATTATACTCAAAAGTACATTCACTGAAAAAATTCAATTGATTTTTAAAATTTTAATAATTTCAGTATTTGTCAGATTGTTTTGACGTTTAAAATCTGTTAAGTATGAATGCTAAATCGAGGAAGATAATTCATTCTGATGCCAGAAATATCATTCGGAAGGTCCTGGAATTCTTGGAATGAAGAGTATTTACAATTATTTAAATTTGCCGCCTGCATGTTTTTATTTTGACTGTACTTTGAAAAACTATAACAGCGCCGGACACGCCTCCTTTTAACTTTGTAAGCTTGGTCGAGCTGTATGCTTGGTTTAATCAGTCCCATTTAACCTCAGGAATCTATGGTTACGCTATGGCACCATATTTTTGAGGCACCCTTGTGTTTGTTGTAAATCTTTATCGCCTTCTATCTTTGAAACGAAGTGATATTCAAAATATCATGAATGGTATAGAATAGAGTTTCTTAAATTGACCCAAAGAATCATCCCTTAAATTGTTTGCATGTGTTTAAGATACACCCTATGAGCTGATAATGGGGATCCTCTATTTTCCAGATAAGTGTAAACTCTTTGGTACCTAGCCCGAAGGAAAACAACGAAGTCTATTAGATATTGGAAGTCGCTCATAGTAGAACGAGAAAGATTACACAAAAGAAACCGAATATAACGAAAATAAGAGAAACTTGTGGAACCTCGGACAGAATAAAAATATACACCGGGTGGAAACCTAAGTAACAAAATGGAATACGAATATGAAAGAATTTTGGAAGATAGATGTTGAAATAAAAAAAAGGAAAATTTAAGATGGAGCCTTCCCCAAATTGCGATGCTACAGATAGGCTAATAATAAGAATTCTAGATATTCATTATCAATACAGTTTTCTTTCTAAGAGAATTGTTCCATACACAGACCCAGAAAAACAGTTTTAATTTAATTCATATCTTTCTATAGTATAAATATACGTACCTACAACTGGAGTATAATATCTTTAGATATATAAAAAATAAAGTATAACAATACACATTCTATCGCCCATAGATGAGAACTTCATTGTCAATGCAAATTGAGTGCTAATGCTATAAAAATCTATTACAGAAGCAGCAGAAACGCTTCAAAAGAGATAAAATAATTTCAACTAATTAATCCATTTAGTATGCAAAACACCTCCAGACAACTCAGTATGCCATGTTAATCCTGATAATAATCTGTGGAAGAGCGGTACAAGTACTAAACCGTTGCAGACCGGACGTCCGGCATGAAGGGAACGGTTAAGATATAGTCGACCCTCGGGACATGCAAATTAACCTCGGCTGTCAGGTAATCTTAATCCCGCCGCAGCATACGCTTACAGAAGGAGAAATTGGGGTGGTTTAGTTGGAAAGGATGTTAATACAGTTATTTCAACATGAATTTAAATAAAATTATTACGTTTACTCAAGTTCCAGGTGCGTTTCGTTAAATACGAAAATATTTCAGTTTAATAAAAGACAATTATTCTTCACTTTTTGAGAGAATAAATTCGACTTATTAAAATATGACAGATAATAATAATTATACGCTTGGAGGTTTATCCAGTCATGTAAAACACACACACTTGCCAAATATCACACATACACGGTGTATGTAGGTTTTAGTTCATCTAATTCGTGAAGACATAAGTTTGAACATCGTGCTTTCAATAAATATACAATTAGAAAGAGGAAGTGAACACCTCCCTTAAAACTGAGTTGAAAAAGTGTAATCAATCTTGTCCTAATGCAGTTAATTTTCGAGTTTGCATTTCAAAATTTTTAAATTTGACAACATTGCATGCTTGCACCGACTTTATTTTAAACGTTTTAATAAACCAGTATGAACAAATTCCCTAGGTAATAACCTCCTAGCTAAACTTTGATATTTTAACTAATAAAGGAGCTATAGGAGCATCAATTTCCGATTTTCAAAACCGTAGAGGGCGCCACAGCGAAATTCAGGTATTTATTAAAAAATAAAAATGTATCTAATACCAGACTGCATAACTGTAGAAAATTGTGGCCAGTTTTTTTGTAATAATTTTACAATTTCAAAATTTTTCCAAGAGCCCCGTTGCGACCGTTTTTGGAAATTAGTTTTTCTTCATGCCAACTTGCCAAGCCAAATGGCTTTCAAACAAATTGTTGCTGAACCTGATCAGATAATTGAATTTTGACTTGTGCGGCGTTAAAATCAAAATTTTGAAAAATTCTCCACATTAACGCATATATTTTTTTTATATTGGAACGAGGTGTTTATTATTTACATATTACGTCACTTACAAAATCCTCTTATGGTCTTCTGTTTCGTCATTAAAAAATAAAACCCAAATCCCTACACTAGTATCCAATAAGATATTCCAAGAGGATAGGTATTTTTCTTGTTTCCGTGCGTTGGCAAGTTTCATTGAAAGTTGACCAATAATAATAATAACCATCACGCTTTATTCTATGTATTTCTCCTTTTTTTCTTTAAAAACATTGTTTTCTTCCAAGAACTTTGACAGTGAATAGCGCTTTAACGAAACACATTCGTATATAAGTAAGTTGGGTAAACCGTCATAGTTTGACCTGAAGAATGTGTAGTTTCAGTTTGGTTACAGTTTAGGTAAACCTTGTGTACCTGGAAGTTTGTAATTTAGTAAAAAAAAACGTGTTAAACATTAAACTGTCTGTTCTTTGAAATAAAAATCAGAAAACGCCCTGCTTTTTCGTTGCGTCTGAAGCCTCGCACTTATTAAATCCGCCTCTGTATGTTGAATGCTTAAATCATTTTATCTGTAACTGAAGAAATCTATACCAAATTTTTCATTAGAAATTAATTATTCAGTACCTACGTTGTGTAAGTCTGTTGTATTTACATGGAATAGTTATATCCGAAATGGCTGCATGTCAAAACATATTATCTACATACGATGTTGCATTGTAGTTCTACAATTATGATAATATAATTCGCTGATTTATTTATAGAAAACATAATCATATAGTAACGCATACTGCAGAAGTTGACAACTTTTATAATACAAGTTTTTTATTAGAGAAAATTTGAAATTATTTGTTCCAGGAATGTAAGCAAATTTAGAATCAAAGAATCAGGGACTATCGCAGGTTTACTTTTGCATTATTTCTTTCTCGTGTTTGTTGTTTATATCTGTCAAAGGAGGTATATTAAGCTGTTCATAACGCCCTAGAGCGTAATATCATAACGCCCACATATTATACTCTATAATACATTTTCTCATACATATAAACAAACATCACCTACAAGACCATGTCATGGCCATATCTATTTTATAAATTCCCATTCAAGCTTTTCAATTTATTTAGGCATTCAAAGTGAAAAATAAAATGTTGTATGCACCTGTATACAACTTAAAGAAAGTGTTTTATGTTTACTGAACAGGCTATACATGGTGCAAAAACCCCTGGTACTAGCACACACAAGAGTATGGGTAAGACTGCCTGAAACAAACTTGTTTTCATACCATACAACGTGTTCAAAAGCTCGAACTAGAATATCTTGCTTAACGCGTGGAATATTATAATCTGCTGACATCCATAATGTTCATTGATAGCCGTTGGCCAGAAGATAACCCTCATATTTAGTAAAGTGAACAGCGTTTAATGTAGATGTATGGGACGATATAAAGACAATACTCTTCCTATTTCCTAATCGATTCATCGTATAAAGTCAATTAATTGACCATTTAGGTCTCTCGAGTCAACATTCTGGGACAACCGGGATGGATTGGAGAATTAAGTTGGAAGGGGAACTAAGGGTGGGGATTGTTACACCCGTAACATAGTGGGCTGATTCAGGGTACGTTAGATAGCATAGAAAAACTTGGTTTGTATATTTACGTAATATTGTCTCTTATAGAGGGTGTGTATGAAAACCCTGCGCAAAACGCTGGCACATATTACTAAGACAGTGAAACGGTGAACATTCTCAGTTATATGCGGTAACGTTGCATGTCACTTTTTTTTCTAATTATTACTTTAGGGACCAGTCTTCAAACATACACTGCTACTTTAGGGAAAGAGCAAACGGCTTTGAAATTGGTTCAAAGACGATTGACAAGGACAGATATACAGGGTATACTAGTACCATAAATTTACCAGCCGCTTCCTGGCGCAAAAATAAGTTGAAAATGTCTATAAAAGTTTCGTCCTAAACCGCAGCATAAGGAAGCTACACGTCTTTGAAAATTGTGTTGAAAAACGAAAAACAATTGCATTTTAAAGACGGTTGGAGATAAAAAAATCGACATTTTGCATTCAGCCTAACCTATTGAAGGTATAAATAGTACGAACACTTACTGTAACTAATTTTATTTTAATTTATTTTTCAATAAATTAATTTACATACAAATCCAGCATTCTAAATTGATTTTGGCTAAATAGAAAACCTGCATTTTATAGGAAAGGGTTAGTCCAAGCGAGTTGAAACAAGAGAACCTTTTTTGTTAATTAGGCAACAGGGAATACAAAATCTCTAAACTAAAATGGAAAAAAACAAAAGGTTAAGAAAAACGGGTTACAAGAAAAAGGTGATAACCCCCATTCGCGCCGCCCCTGGTTAATTTACAAAAAAAAATAGTAGAAAGTTTATACCTTTAATAGGTTAGGCTGCCTGCAAAATTTCGATTTTTTATCTCAAACCGTTTTTAAAACGCAATTGTTTTCCGTTTTTTCAACACAATTTTCAAAGACGTGTAGCTTCCTTATGCTGCGGTTTAGGACGGAACTTTTATAGACATTTTCGACTTATTTTTGCGTCAGGAAGCGGCTGGTAAATTTATAGTACTAGGTTTAGAGACACCCTGTATAATAGGAACTAATACTTTCTGCGTATGCGCGCGGTATTTGCTGGTAAGTGATGATGTCCATAGCGCCACGCCCACTGCTACTTGCTTTTACACATGCACACTATGCATTTAGTTACTGTTATCTGTTTACCCTTGTTGCACTTTCTAGTAGTTGTATTGTCGTTTCTATCAATCTTCTTTGAACCATCGGTTGTTCAGTGCAGCATAGGGATATGCTCTTTCCAGTCAAGGAGCAGTGTATGTTCCAATGGTTCGATCATCACATAGTCTGCGTTTTTAGATTATTGGAAGCACCTGTAAAATGTATTTTATTTGCATGACAACCCATGAGGGAGCCACGTGTGCATTTGCTGTCGTCACATGACCGGTTCTTTGACAACCCATAAGAGTATGGTTGTTTACCCGCGAGGTAGCCGCGTTGCTAACATGCTGAGGTCACATGACTGACCCCTATTTCCTAAATGACGAAATTATTTTAATTATTTATTCTTTCTCATACTTGGAATGTATCAAAAAATATCATGTAAGCTAACAAAAGAAATTTATTTGCATTTCTTATGTTAATATAAAATCTCTGTTCCATGCAGATTCAAACAACCCTGAATATGTTCTGTGTAATTGGAGAAAAAACGTCGGAAAAACTCATCTACTCGAACTCCACATAGCTACTGAAAACTTAAGCTCATAGAAAACTTAAGACTTCTGACGTGCAGTTGATTACGTTAACAAACACGATAAGAAATTTAGTAAAAAGAACGCTTGCGGTGACTATTTTTATCTATAAAAGTCTGCAAATATTAGAAACAATGAAACCGCATTATGGTTCTAACATATACGTAAAATCACGTTATTGATATCAGCAACATCTCCAGTGAATTCCTATTTGTCTGTCAGCTCAAGTAAATAATATAACGAGGGTCTCCTTTGACAGTCTAATGCATAACAGTGAGCACTGGGACATATCAATCGAACACGTGCTAACAGAATACAGACTCTAGGGATTAAACAACCATAACATGAGTAATTGTTCTATTTCATAATATGATTAGATAATAATAATTTGCAATACTAAATATATGTCTTAAGAGAGCCCGAATAATATTGCAAGGGTCCAAAGCCAAACTGCCTTACAAAACAGAACAGTTGTTTGGTTTTCTGAACTGGTTGTATGAATATCTGGTTTTATTAAATATTAATGTAGTACTTATCTCTGAAAATTAGTGGACACACAAGAGAGCATCTCCTAAACAACAGTTTTAAACAAAGATATTTTCAAAATCATGCAGAAATTATACACCGTAGTATATTTTAAAGACATTTAAATGAACATAAGAATATTTTTCTGGGATACAAAGTGGTAAACACGCATATGTACCTACATTGAACAGAGCGAGAATTAGCGCGGTTTTCATTATCCGAATGAAGAGTTGTTGGTTAAGTCACACGGTGACCTATAAATAGTTTCATAGTTGTAAACAAGATTGATTTCCAGCGTTTACAGATTTATTAAGAGGGATAGTAACTGGCTAATTCTACAAATTATTTCTTTAAAAGACTAATTGTTGCACAGCACAGCACATTGCAATAACGCTTTGATTTATCGATGATGTTACGAAATATAGTTTTCGTTAATCTATGATTTTGAAAAGAAGACTTAAAATTATCTATAAACCCATACAACCTTCCCTTAAACCTTAAAGTGTTCGCCTAATACAGCTACCTACAAATATTTTTATTATCCTGAGTTTATTAAACAATTTTTTATTTTATAAACAAATTAAGTTTGCCAACTCCATAATTGTCTGTCTGCAGCTCGAATGTAAAAGGGGAGGGGGAAGAATACTAACCTCTCTAAATAAAATACTACTTTGGTCCGGTCCCATCTCCCGTTCCTAATGTAAGTTGAACAAGGTTTAACCATAAAGTAATGGTTGAACGGTTTAATGGTAGAATAAGTCAAGTCTCAATGACTCCGACCAAAATAGGGGATAAATCGAAGAATTCTGTAAAATAATCGATCTAAGGGGAGTAAACCCTGATACAAAATTATTTCAAGACTGAGGCATCTTGAAACGTGAAATTGACAAAATGGGTGGAGAAATTGACTAAACTGGGAGACAGATCCAATTCCAAAATCCGATGAGACAGTAGGTCAACGAATCTTGAATATTGATCAGTGGAACGTGGGTGTAATAGAAAACAAAACAAAAGGAGTAGTGCTAGAATAGGATGGATATCATTGATTTAAGGAAAAAAAGCAATGAAACTGATGAGTATAGAAATATCTGGGCCAGGTGTCCATAAAACGTGTATTTTATAAAACTCAGGGAGGAAGAGGAGATGAGTAGTAGCTATTTATGCTTTCAAGTATGAAAGTGAAATATTTAATTGGACACTTATCGATCTATGATAAAATAAAGAGCAAACAACAATGGGTTTTAATTTGAGAGAATACCTATAGGTATGTAGATATAGTCATCAAGGACGTGATGCTATTGTTCCATTTGGAATTCCCATGGATACAATTCTTGTAACAATTGTATCTATGGCAATTAACTTTTACGCTTCATTCATTATTTAACTGTAACTGGAGCTGTTGAGCCTAACCTATTTTTTATCAGCCTATACAGAGGGTCCCGAAAAAAGTGTACAATACTTTGCCAGCGTTTTCTACAACCAAAAATAAGAAAAAAGTTCCTATAAACAAAGGTCGAAAGATGCTTCCTAAGGGAACTACAGTCCCCTTAAAAGTGACCCCTGAGAATGGTTTTCGTTAATTCTCAGCATACCATGTAATAAAATATTCTAATCGATTTTGCTCAAAAACAGTACATCCTATCGATGTTCAACAAGTGCATCTTTTTTATGTAGAAAACAGTGACGTTTCATATTCTAACTGGAAAAAGTTACATACAAAAAAGTTAGTTATTTTTAACCCACAGCCACCCAGTTTGGAACACCCATGGATAAAATTTTCAAACTACGTTTAGTTCATCTTCTTGCGCATAAAAAGAGTAGGTATTGGTAGTGCAAAATTTCATTATTTTACCTTGAACGGTTTTGAAGATGTTCAATAAAAACCATTCTCATAGACGTCCTTTAAGAGGACTGTAGCTCTCTTCGGAAGCATCTTCGACCTTTGTTTATACGAACTTTTTTCATATTTTTGGTCGTAACGCTGGTAAAGTATTGCACACATTTTTCGGAACACCCTGTATACATTAATCATAGTCTGGACTAAAACAACTTGTTTCGAAATATCAGGAAGTGATTTTATCTCTCCCCAAGATGCAGAAATTCTAAATGTCGGTGATTATCTTCGGATGAAAAGGTTTTGCCGATTGTCGCAATAATTTATCATACTTTACCACTTGTTTCCATTAATTACTTCAAATTGAACCAATTCCGGATTTCTAATAAACTTGAGTGTAACAATATACAGTGCTTCCCGAAGGTAACGGATAAATTCAATAAAATCGTTGAGAAAAATATTTCAAATAAATGCTCGGACACGTCGATTTTTATTTTTAAATTATCATTTAGAGATGTAATTTTCAACCCCCCACCCCTCAACCCCTAAGCGGTGCCAACTCCAACTTTAAAAATTCAAATAGCAAAGAACCCTTTCTGATACCTCATCTTATAGCTTTTTTTATGCTAAATACAATAAAAAAAGTTTTTCAAAATCGGTACAAACAAGTTGCAATTGTTTTTTACCACCCGTTGCTAGAGCCGTACCAACGCCTGCTCGAATATTGGCACTTTTACTTGAATACATTTTGGTAAATATCTCCGTTATTTATCAACAGATTTTGAAAAACTTTTTTTTATAGTATTCAGCATAAAAAAAGCTATCAGATGAGATATCAGAAAGGGTTCTTTGCTATTTAAATTTTTAAAGTTGGAGTTGGCAGCGCCTAGGGGTTGAGGGGTGGGGGGTTGAAAATTACTACTCTAAATGACAATTTAAAAATAAAAATCGACGTGTCCGAGCATTTATTTGAAATATGTTTCTCAACGATTTTATTGAATTTATCCGTTACTTTCGGGAAGCACTGTATAACAGTTTTATAACAATGTAGACAAAGTCCTAAATTCGTGAATATTGCATATCTAAATAAAAGAATTTCAATGCAGAAATATTATACATAAATTAAAGAATAATAAAAACTCGCATACCTCATAGGTTTAAACAATGCCTGTAGGTTGTTGGGATAGTCAATTATTAGTTTCAACTGCGTTCCTCCAGTTTTCTGAGCTGAAAAATATAAAAACCCTTTTTAGCACTTACATTATTAAGTTTTAAAACTATGTTTATCATGATGATGTACATAAAATGTATCCATATTGGCAAATTTCAAACACACAAACGTTTATATCAATTTCACAAACCATTAGTAGGAACTATAATATCGACCAGCTGGTGACTTCCAAAAATAAAACACAATGAGGAAACAAAATAATAACCGCGATATATTAATAGACCTTCGCATTCAAAATTGCGTTGCAATTAATAACACACGCTTTCTGTTTTAAATATAATTATTAGACCGATATCGTCGCGTCGGACGGATATCTGACATAGGCAACATTGTCCTACTATTAGTCTGCCACTTTCAGCTTTACAGAACATAGTATTTGCTTGACAGTAAGGCACACAGTCTTATAGGAACGCTATATTTCCAGAACAACGATCACATATTATGGAGGACTAAAAGAATACTGAATTGACGATTGTCGGAAGCAGAGACAGGTAGAGGACGCCCTCCTACAAGATGGTCAGGTGAGATAAAACGAGTAGGTAACAGAAAATTTGATGAAATCGGCACAAGACATGGAACAACACAAGAGAGAAGTATGTGCAACAGTGGACAGTGGAAGATGAAAACGCTGAGTTGAGCCAATAGAGCTGCCTGAAGAAACAAAAGAAATTTGCTTGCGGGAATGTTGAATTCCTAACCAATTGTAGAAAAAACCAATTACGGGACCAATAGTCCTGGAAAAGTTGAAAGTGAACAACAAAGTTCTGTGATAACAATAAAAGATGATATTTATAAAAAGCCAACTGTAGATTATGACGTAACAATGCATAGCTGGGAATATAAGAGTCAATTTTATTAAAACGGATCTTTGGAGACCACCGGGAAAAGATGCAAGGAGAGAGTCCATATTGCCTACTATTTAATTGCCTATTAGATAAACTGGATGCAGGAAAAGCAGAGACCATTTATACAAAGCTGCATCCATGAATATCATACGCATATGCACATGACGTTGCAAGATCAAAGAGAATGCAACAAACTCTAATGGAAAGCTTGCACAAATCAACGAAAATGCAGGCGGAATAACAATGCAACTATCTACTTACACGAAAATTGGTGGAAATGGCAAAGAACAAGGCCTGTTAGCAGTAAAAAGAAACAACGACGAGGAGTACAGATTAGAAAGTGTAGAGTGTGATTATTTTAGAAACTGATTGTACGCACGAAATCAAAGCCTGTATAAATAGTGACGAGGAGTTAGAGTGCAACGACACGCTATATTATGGAATTCATTACAAAATAGAAGTGTACTATTTAAAAACGTAAAATTACGAGTGCACAAAATAGTTTAGTAGTTACCTATTCAAGTGAGTACTATATAAATGAATCGGACCAACTAAATGCGTCAAAGAGGAAGTATTCGGAAATGGCAAAACAGAACCAATCACAAAGTACGGGAACTATTAGCAGAACCGGATATAGGGGAATGTAAGGGATACATTATAGGAATGGAATTAAAAAGAACACCCGTTCTATTAAGAAGAGTGCACTATAGCCGGGGTAGGACACAAACATATGTATACAAATACGGCCAATCGACTGCGTAGAGGATGACCTGAGAAAATTCAGGGCTGGGGATTGAAGATATTCCTATATCTTCAATTCCCAACCTTGAATTTCCCGTTGGGGTAGAAGATATAGGAACAGGAGCAAAAACAAGACAGTGGTGGAAGAAGTCTTGTATCTACAAGGCCCGTAGTGTTTAGACCATGAGAATGGAAGTAAAAAGGTGATAATGAAAGACGACCATGCAAGTGATGTCCGCGCTGAAACACTTAAATTTAGTTTCCTAGAAAAACGGTGCCGTAATATAGCGGGCGTAATTAAGACGATCATTTATGTACTATACATACCTGTTTTGTCTTATATCCCGCTTTCTGACACCTTGAATAAATAAAATTGAATTTGCTGCTCTCGCGAGATTCCATACTCTGATATTTCGTACAAAATCTATTTTCTCGTTTGAAATATTGGTTAGGATGAACACGTTTATGTATTCGAAATCCATTAAACTTAAAATAAATCCTAATAGACTGTACCTTTTTTTGATTAATTTAGTACATGTGACAATATCTCGTTTTGCGACCACGGCTTTCAATTAAACTGGTACAAATAGATGACTATTCTGCGCCTCATCAATATAGTCTATTATCTAGGTTATTGACATCATAATTAGGTTGTGATTGCTTTTGACCTCAAAATTATGGGACACAGTTGTCCTTCATTATAAATGCGAATCAACAATAGTGTAATAACGTATTCTCACATCAGTATTTAATGGTATATTTACGAAATTGTAGCGTAATTGTGTTAATTATCTGTATTGTTATTATAATTTGTAATGCTTTACATTTTAAAATTGTCTTTTAGTATAAATATTTTCGAATTTTGTGGTTACTAGTTTAGATGTTACAATAATTTCAAACATTACTAGACTCTTATTGTGTTTTAAAAATAGACATGCTTGTTATTTGGCGACCAATTTGAATGTAGTAGTTCAGTCACTTTTGCTAAATTGTTAAACTACTATATTTAATATTTTTTAGATTAGGTTATTTATAGTCTGCATATTAATGTATTTAGTGTATTTAAGAATTTAAAATAGTTGGTTATAGTGGTCGTCTGTGTTGATCTGTCACTATCGGTTTCATAAAGTCTGTAACGTACAAAGCAGTAAAAATTCTAACTAGAGGCGCTAGGATCACGGACAAAATTGATTAATTTTAATCTCAAATTTGAGATATACTTATCAATTTTCATTTTAATTGGAATTGTTGACATAACTATGACTTCAAATATTAAAAAAAGAGCGGAAATTAGATGTTTTAAAATTAAATGTGACGGTAAATTTTGCAGGACAAGAGCACCCCTTGCGGCATATTTCTTACCTCCGTAAACGTCAAAATTCGTGTCGGTACTTTAGAAAAAATAATAGACTGACTTTGGGGCAACACAAAGTCAGTCGATGGGGCAAAACGAGCAAAAGAAAATTATAATTGAAATTATGTAGAGATCAACTAAGGCTATGAGCTATAAATTGGAAAAATGTCTGATAGAGCTCCACCAAGCTTACAAATGCCCCGGAAAATCTGACAACTAAATTTTAAAAGACAAAACGCGACAATACATCAACCAATAGCAAACAATCCTACTCACTGGAAATATTCAATTGACGTTTGAAATTTTAAAATTTCAGTGTTTGTCAGATTGTTTTGACGTTTGAAATCTGCTAAGCATGAATGTTAAATCCAGAAAGATAATTCATTCTGAAGCCAGAAATATCATTCAGAAGGTCAGCGAATTCTTCGAATGAAAAGTATTTACAATTGTTTATATTTTGACTGTACTTTGAAAAACTATACCAGCACCGGAAACGCCCCCTTTCAACTTTGTACGTTTGGTAGAGCTGTACACGTTATATTGTTTTTTTTACTTCCATCTTTAAAATGGCATTTAACGTATAAGATGTTTCCATGACGCTAAATGATCTTGACAAGCTGTGACTTTGTGGGCTTTAGTCACGGGCTGAAGTATGGCAAGCCGTTTTACTTTTTATTCAGTAATTGTAAATATGTGCCGATAATTTCACATATCTGAAATACATTTCAGATATCTGAAATACATTTCACATATCTAAAATACATTTCAGATATCTAAAAATACATATTTTTAATTGAATTAAAAATATGTCTGTGATATTTTTAATTGAATTAGAAATATGTCTGTCATATTTTTAAATGAATTAAAAATATGACAGACATATTTTTAATTCAATTAAAAATATTACAGGCATATTTTTAATTCAATTTTCGATATCTGCAAATGCCGCCATCTGGTGTTAGGTAGCTTAAGTAATATAAATTTAATGTCCCAATTGGTACTTACCTGAAGGGAAAACAATATTGTACACGAAAAAACTCGAAACTACGAATTTAATACTAATCAACTTATAACTTTTATAAATGGTAAAGTATTAGCATTTCTTTATTTGAATTTTGAACAGACGACGAACAGACAGAAACCTGTAAAGGTAACATTTCTGGTATCACTTAACCTATCTAACACCAGATGGCGGCATTTACTGATATCAAAAATTGAATTAAAAATATGTCTGTCATATTTTTAATTCAATTAAAAATATCACAGACATATTTTTAATTCAATTTTTGATATCACAAATGCATTTCACATATGTGAAATTCATTTTAGATATGTAAAATGCAATTTCTGATATGCGTCCCGCCTCGGCTTATCCTGCCTCGCACGTTATAACGTCCTTACATTCCTTGTTACTTAAATAACTATTTGTTATGGTTTTTCTAGACACTCGGTTTATTAAACGAATTTATTAAGAATATACTAAAAAAATTATTAAATACTTAAAATAGGTATATAGCCAAAAATTAAATTTAAAAAAAGGGTTAGCGTAAAATATAGAACCCGTTATACGGCATTGTACCACTGGCTCAATCTTGGCTGTACTAGGTAGTACCTCAGAATTATTAATAGGTACCATGGTACCAACCATATTTACCTACTAGTACCAAAGCTAGTACTAAGATACCTATGTACAAATCGAAAAATGGTGAAGTTGTTCCTAACAAAAAAGTGTATAGTAAAATTACTATGGGCCGCACTACGTAAAATACCCTGTATATAAATGATTATTTTACCACACTGCCATGCATCACTTTTTTCATTTTCTATCCCGCTTATGCCTTTCAGATGAAAATTCTTTGTGGTTGTTTGTTTTCGTTCATCTTCTGACAGTCTTTTCTACGTGCAGATGCATTATCCTTCTAATCTCTTCACTGGTAATATTTTCTTGATATTTTCCGTCCATTATATCCTTCGGTTTAGATACTAGTTCAACTTCATTGTACTTATTCAATTTGTTAAGAACATTTAAATGTCCAGACTTCCAACAAATATCTTATGTTTTTATTTATTTAATAGGTACCTACTTTTACCACCAGCCAGAGACTTCTATAATTTTCTTTCTTTGTTAGATTTAAGTATTGGTTTTTACTGGACCAAATTCATCATTCTTCGTGAGTGTAACAGTACCAAGAATACTTGAACTGATTAACTTGCCTATGGCTGTTTTCGTTTTATTCATATTAATGTTTCAACCCCAACCTATCACACGCATAATACATCTTGTAAAACTTAAACTAAACAAACTTCACTCATTCTCACCCTTCTTCTCCAGTTTTCCAAAGCGCATTTCAAGTAAATATTAAATAGGAAAGGTGATACTCTGTAATCGTATCTTAGGCCTCTAGATGTTTTTATTTTTAGTCTAGTCTCCTTTATTTTCATATAACATTTTAATGATAGCCCACTGCGAGCAATCGAACCGTAGGTATTCTTTAAATCCAAAAATACCAAAAGCGTATATTTCATGCCAGATAGGTACTTACTACAAATTAATTTTATTTCTATTTTGTACCCCTCAATGCCAAAGTCTTATTCCCCACATTAACTTGAACTGGCATTTCATTTGTGTTATTAGTTCTAGCAACTAAAATGTCTTTTACAGCACTACTCGAATGCTTCATAATAGGTATCTGATCAAAAAACGAATTGATATATTTATTTTCTTATACGGCCCTTCCACTTCTACGTCAGTAATAGTCGAATGTTATATCTGTAGCACGTAAAGATCTTTCCAACTAACCCTTTGTGTTCCAAGTTGGCAGAGTTGTATGAATGGTCCGGATGTAGTGATGAATGATGTGTGCGTCATTCTGTTACTGCCCATACAGTTCCTCTAACGTAATTCCATACACACTATATAGGTTTAATGTCAAATTTACAAGCGTGATCACGAACCTATTTGTCATTCAAATTTCTGTTGGTCGATTACATTAGATTTCTTGTTTCATGTCTGCCTACAAAAATGAACTTGTCGTAGATAATAAATTATGATATTATGCGCAAACTCAATATGTGTTTGACCCTTCAGTGGCGTTAGCCATTTTTCTTATTACCAAGTAATTACACTAAAGAAGGGCGAGGGCCTTATCAATTCGTAAACTGAGTTTATTATTCAAGGAAATATGCGCTGTACTGAAATTACTTCTTCGAGTTACATGTTTTACCTCATTTGCATTTGTGGCAATGCAATGGTAGGTACCACCCAATTTATAGTAAGGTAATTAAACAATAACGCACGCACGGAAATTTTTGGCGCACTTCAAATATGTCCCTAGGAAGTTGAAAATATGGAAATGCAGTCACCATCAATCAAGTCATGTGCGCGAATAGCAGTCAAGTGTTTGTGAAAAATGAACTTAACGACCGCGCTATTTGTATAAGAAGTCGATTACAACGGAACCAGAGTCTAATAAAGTTTGTTTACTCAAGATCAGGTTAAAATTACTTCTGCATTTAAGAATTTCAAATTTTTCCCAATTGCTTTTATTTTAAAACGATACATAAGCACACAGTAACATCAGGAGCCATCCGTGGTTGATCTTCCTTTCATTGTATATTATGTTGTTTGATAATATTAAATAAAATTGTCCCGAGAAAAAGATGTGGGGTTAATTCAAAGTCTTATACTACTAAAGACACTGGATAGACCGCCATTTTTAAATCTCCTGAGTATTACAAGACGTGTTAGTTGAACATGTATTGTTTGTAAAAATATATTTTGGAATTGTTTATATTTTCTTTAACGAGTAAACTACATGTAGTAGTATATAACATAAATTGTGATTATTTCATTTAGTTTTGATTCAGTTGCGTCCTTTAATTTTATTCTTCCTGTTGATTATGCACCTACTATATTGGCGTGTCGAGTATTGGTATCTGACAAGTGATTATCTGGTACCTGTTACTTCAAGTGGTTTGAGGCACGATATTGTACCGTTTTACAGTTTGTTATATTAGTTTCAAGAACACTTTGGGATTCTCGTTAAAAATACTGTTTATTTATAAGTGATGATTCCTCATCTTCCAAATAAAATGTGCGCTAAATAGGTGTTTAGCTAGTAATATCATAAGAGCGCTTTCGTATATTCGAATATACTTTTCGCGATTTCTATTCGAAATTGATGTTGCCATGGAAATATCCTTGACCGCTTGCGAGAGCGGCATTTCCTTATTAGAAAGTGCAACAAGGATACACAGATAACAGGAACTAATGCACAGCGTGCATGCGCGAAAATAAATAGCTGTGGGCGTGGCACTATGGACATCATTGTCTAATAGTCAATTACTGCGCGCATGCGCAGAAAATTCTACTTCCTATTATATGTCTGTCCTTCTTCTTAGAGCCAATTAGAAAGTGGTATACCCCTTCTATCAAAGAAGCAGTCTATGTTCGAAGGTATTTACGCAACATGATTTAATTGAGAATAGAAAGAGGAAAAAGTATTTAGAATATGCGGAAGTGATCGAATGATATTTGTCAAGATTATATTATAATTTTAGAGTTCATTTTGGTACTTTTTTTTACTTGATTCAGACAAACTCAAAATGACAATGTGACGTTTAAAAATCATTTGTTGTTGTTTACGGTTGCTACAGATACTATCGTATCGTAACCAATAAGAAGCCGAAACATCAAATCGAATATACCGATTGGTCAGGTGATGTTAGGCACATGACGCCCGAAAACTACGTGCTACGATGATATTAGAAAATTGGCTAGTACTGCTAGTAGGTATAGAAGGTGGATAAAAACAGGAAAGGATAGAACCTAATATAAACAGCCAAGGAAGACGTATGTCCAAATTTAGATGAAGAATACTTACTAAAGAAGTACCTAGAAGATGAAGAGTATGATTCTAACTGCAACATAATTATTATTCTCCAGTATCGAATGAAAATATGATTGTAACTATGTTCAGGGGGAGCGGTTCGTGTAACATCTCGTATTGAAAATCTTCAATCCATGTCTTATTAAATTCTGAATAATGTCCATAACATACTGCTGTCAGAAATTGTACTAGCGAGTGACTTTTTCGGAATCAGAATTGAATTAGTAGCAAATATTCGCTAGTTAACTTGTATGTGGACGGGCGGGTGTTATAACAAGGCAAGTAAAGAGGTGCCTACTAATTTTACATGTGAATGTTTAATGATTGATACCATTATAAAATATAGATACATTTGATGTAAATCAGGAGTGAGTAATGAACTGATCGCAGAACATGATCGTGAAGAAGCTAGAAAAAGCGGCTGTCCATGCCATCTTGATATTTTGAAAATCCACCACATCGAGCGTATCTATAACACGTCGACGATATATACAGGGTGTCTCTAAACCTAGTACCATAAATTTACCAGCCGCTTCCTGACGCAAAAATAAGTCGAAACTGTCTATAAAAATTTTGTCCTAAACCGCAGCATATAAGAAAGCTACACGTCTTTGAAAATGGTGTTGAAAAAACCGAAAACAATTGCATTTTGAAAACGGTTTGAGATAAAAATCGAGATTTTGCATGCAGCCTAACCTATTGAAGGTGTAAACAGTACGAACACTTACTGTAACTATTTTTATTTCAATTTATTTTTCAATAAATATTAATTTACATACAAATCCAGCATTCTAAAATGATTTTGGCTAAACAGAAAACCTGCATTTTATAGGAAACGGTTAGTCCAGGCGAGTTGAAACAAGAGTACCTTTTTTGTTAATTAGGCAACAGGGAATACAAATCTCTAATCTAAAATGGAAAAAAACAAAAGGTTGAGAAAAACGGGTTACAAGAAAAAGGTGATAACCCCCATTCGCGCCGCCCCTGGTTAATTTACAAAAAAAAATAGTAGAAAGTTTATACCTTTAATAGGTTAGGCTGCCTGCAAAATTTTGATTTTTTATCTCAAACCGTTTTTAAAATGCAATTGTTTTCCGTTTTTTCAACACCATTTTCAAAGACGTGTAGCTTCCTTATGCTGTGGTTTAGGACAAAAGTTTTATAGACATTTTCGACTTATTTTTGCGTCAGGAAGCGGCTGGTAAATTTATGGTACTAGGTTTAGAGACACCCTGTATATATGTATTGCGATACAATATCAACTTAGAAAAATCTCAAAGTTTTAAACAATTATGGGCGGAAATTACAATGGTTTTTACAGGAAAAATATTAACTGTTATTACTGCATAATTTGATTTTTAATGTTAGTCATTAATACAGATACTGACTAAATCTGAATAATACATTAATGCTGATAAAATATTGTTACAATACCGAATTATTACCAGACAACTCTCAACTTGAAATGTTGATGAATAATCAGAGAAACAGAAAACACGAAACATCTGCTTCACCTAGCTTTTTTATTTACTGTAACTTGTGGGGCGTGAAACTAGTTCTTCGAAGATACCTTCAAAAACCCACACGTCTGACGTTGCATAAAATTAGAAGTTATAACGTAATACCGGAAAAGAAAAATGATACCATATCAGTTTCAACAGTAGGTAATTCAAAAAAATGTTGGTAAACTTAAAAGAATATAGTGTAACTAATACCTTTATTCAAATTGATGTGGATTTATCAATCTTACAGTTAATTAAAAAATTTGCTACACGGTAAAATGGGGCATTGTGAACTCTTTTTCATTGAATCTATCCGAGATTGCTGATCAGCTGATACTTGAGACGATTCCAAACATTTTAAACAAACTGGTCGTGAACCGCTTGAAATACCACTAAATACTACTTTCTGAAATGGATTTCTTCAAACAAAATCGGTATTTGAACGCATTTTAAAAATAAATACAATACACAAAGAATGTACTTACACACATGGAGGATAGTTTCCGTCGCCATTTGATATAGTAACTTGTTAAGCATCCGATCATCTTTGGAATACAATTCATGTTGAGAAATCTGCAACTGGAATTGTTCCAAGACAGTAGTATTCTTCCTGTAATAAAAAATCTGATTAAAACCACAAAATTTTTCATTTTATAGAGTTTAGTCAGCTTAACAGTATAATGAGTATAGTAACGCATTTGCACAAAATTTATCATAGAGAAATGTTTTTATGAAATGAATCCAGTCCCTTGTTTATGAAAGCATTGTACTAGGAAGTTTTAAAAAGGGTAGCAATCGAGACTGTCCCATCTTTGATCATAACCGCCCCAGAAAAGAAGTCAGAAGTCATCTAGAGAAGTAAAACTGTGGATTCAGTGGTTCCGTGTAACGTATCAGATCATTATACGTTGCTGGCGTATGATGAACCGCAACAACAGAGATACAAGCCAGCATTTAATAATAATAAAAAAATTTAATATTCCGTATTATCTTGTAATTTACAGAGACGCACAGGGATTAATTTTACCTTTCGGTAACTTGGAATTATGTTTTAAGGTTTACCAATGACCTTAGTAACTGTGTGACACGTAATAATGTTCCTTTATCTATCCAGTATGAACTCGATTAGCATACAAACTACTGACATCCCGCCGGTGATATAAAGACATCAGCCGGCTTGATCCGTTCTGATTGAACCTCTGATACATATTACATCAACTAGACAGTGTTCTATGCTTTATTACAATTTTATTAGGTAATTTGCCCGATCAGTAATTACTTGCCGTCATAATACGACATTGTTTAAATTTTAGATGTAAACCTGTAACTAAATTAAATTCTAAAATTATAAATCCTAATATATTTGATACAATGCAATAAATCATATTTTCCTTTTTACTTTCCCATACCATTACTGGTATAGGGAAGTATTATAATTGATATCATGAAAATTTTCGAAATCGAGATTTTCGCGGAAATACGTCTTTTGGACCTCCAGGAACCAAAAAAAGTGGTCTAGAAAAAATGTCTGTCTGTGGGTGCGTGGGTGCGTGGGTATGTATGTATGTATGTAACGCCTGTAACGCAAAAACTAGTCAACCGATTTTGATGAAATTTTAAATGAAGGGGTATATCGAAAATTCATCGACAAAATAAGCTTTTCAAAAAAATCCGAAACCGGAAGCGGAAGTTAGACATGTTTTTTTGGTATCATTTTTTTCAGAAGCGGAATTTTGAAAATCTGAGTAGGGGATATGAAAGAAGGGCATAATTCAAAGGAAACAGTTTTTTACCGAACTCTCTAACTTCAAAATGGCGGTCGCTATGAATTTTTCAAAATTTCGACTTTAACGCCCCGTAACTCAAAAACCAGCTATCCGATCAGGTTCCGCAACAACTTGTTTGAAAGCCCTTTGGCTGTACTACACCAAGAAAAAAAATTATTTACTAAATCCAAAAACGGTCGCAACGGCGCTCTTCCAAAAATTTTGAAATTTTTGAAAAATTATTACAAAAAAACTGGTCTAAAGAATTTGTTTAAATTTTCTATACTTATGCAGCTTGGTATTAGCTACATTTTTGTTTTTTGATGAACGCCATAATTCCACTGTGGCGCCCTCTACGAGATGTTGAAAATCGGAAATTGATGCTCCTATAGCGCCTTTATTAGTCAAAATATGAAAGAAGTTTAAATACAAAAGTTGTTCAGTATATAATTCTGGATTTTTCTAAATGTATATCACGTATACAGGGCGTTTGCTTTCCACAGTACAATACGCAACTTTGTTATTTTAAATGAAACACCCTGTATATTATTATATAATTGAACGCAAAATTTAATTGTCTATCACATAGTATAAGGTATTCATATATGTAAAATGTACGGTTGATGTGAAATTCGTGAATTTTGAATATTCACTCTGACTGAAACGAATCATGCGCGTCGGTCGGTAGCGATCGTCCGGATTCGCCAGCTGTGATTACAACAGATACAGACGTGTCTTCTTCTGTACATTTCGAACCCGCATAGTTTCGTTTTTCTAGCTACGCATTCAAATGATTTCCAATTTTGCCTCGCGAACTACTGTTGAAGACCAAAACCGAAATGTTTATTTTGAGTATGGGAAAGTCCAGGGGAGGTTTGCACCTCCACTTTTTTGTACTTGTACGGAAAGATAGGTCATTATACACTATAAAGTAATAAATTATTTTCAAGAATTTTCCATTACAATCTCAAAGCGTTATAAATGTTCTATCAGTATTTACTCCAATGTGTTAGCGTATGAGGATTAAGAAAGATATATTAGAACGCAGATGTGGAATGTATATAAAAGGAACATATCCGCTATGAAGTTACAATAAAATGTAAAGTTTTTTTTTATTCAAACGAAACCAGCAGTTTTCAAACATGACCATATATTTTTTTACGTTTCCTAAATAATTTCATAACTGTAGCGTCAGATATTTATGTAAATTGTGACAAACATTATCTATCTTCAGTAGCAGATTTCCATTAAATAACAGTTTAAAAAAATTGATACCTATCCGTTGGACAGTAACAGTGTTGGGTACGATCTAGCTAGACCCACCATCTGAATCTTGTATCCTTATCTAGGTCATATTTTATAGATCTTTCAGCTTTAGATCCAAAAATCTGCTGTTCAATTAACGATTTTTTTCTGAAATTTTAAAAATTCAGTAAGTAATAATTTTTCTTTAACTTAGCGATTACCAAATGTTGGGAATGTGTAAAGGACCTAGATACCTTTTTAAGGATCTAGCCCCATTTTTAGGCTTGGATCTTTGACCTGCGTACCAACCGTAATAAAGACAAGATTGGACGCTAAAGATACAGCCATGCGAACCACGGAACCATCCAAAGGAGATTCCAAACAGCATCTCAGGAAATACAGACAGTCCTCAAGCGAATACAAAATTAGCAAAGTAACTGGAAGATCTTGAATGACAAAAACCTGAACTCTTTCGCTATAAGGTGCGTACTACTCCTCCTAGATTCGATCCTACTCCGTCAAACACAAACTCCTTTCAGTATACGCGGTATAGTTAAATCCCTTTCAATATCTACACACCGTATCCGGTCTCACCATCGAGTATAGTTCACATTTTGCAATAAAGTACTACAATGACCAAATCGTTAGGTACCTGATTTATCCATTTTTCCAACTCAACAAAACTAAATATCCAAAACATTATACCTCCCACAATCCCAAGAAACCTTCCTAACCACTCACAAATCTTTAGGAATTTCTTTCATATACTACACCCTTTCCTGGCTCTCCCAATATAGTCTACACGTTTTCTCGAGAATATACGTACAGATACCCACAACAAAATCCTACAGATAGGTAACTCATATCCAATACCCTCAAGCACTAAGGAACAAGTCTCAAATAATATCCATTGACAGAAAATAAGAGGACACGAGTCTAGATTTAAAAAAAGCAACTAATGTTTAAAATTTCCCGTTTTATATATGCATAGAATTTAAAATTAATGTAACTGAAACTACATTCACTACAATAATAAGAAAAAGTAATGAACGCGCATACATGCAAAAATAATCCATAAAAGGAAGCATTAAAATTAATGAATTTTAAATAAATAATTAAACGATCAACCAAAACTTTCGAACATGCAGCGCGTTTCCGCAATTACTGGATTAAATAAATTAAGAACACAGCTAAAAATAATGGAATAATAAATTAAATTTGAAACTGGCGGCTAAAACAATAGAAGATGTCAAGCGACAGTGCCGCCACCTCCAATGCTCGTAAATGAGTTCCGCTTTCAGAGCCAACCGTGTTAATTGATATTTGATTATACTCTTAATCCGACTTTAGTCTCGGTTGATTAACCTCCCCAGTTCTAATTTTCAAGACAATAATATTCGGATAAGCAACTTGTCAGAATTGTTTCCCTTAAAACAAACGCTTTTGAATGTCGTCTTGCCCATTACATATTAAATTTAAAATACTTAAGCTGTTAATGATTATATTTATGTAAATCATTAAAATAATTCAGAGTTGTGACAAAACAATCGTGTAAAATCAAAGAAAAATTATATTAAGGACATAGCACAATAAAAATGTTTCTGGTAAGTCTTAGGTGTGCTACAAACTTGATATTAGTATTTTATAAAACAAAATATGTCATAAGAATTTTATGAAATCTTAATAATTTTATAATTTTCAGACACCCATTCTATTCTTGAAAAGTGCATCTTACAAACAAAGGCTATTGTTAAGTTTATATTTCTAATCAAGAAAAGAGAATAAAAATGAATGGGTCGAGGTCTCATAGTAATATGAATGAATAGTATGGCCACAAGATCATTTGTCGTGGATACAATTCTTGTTACAATTGTATCCGTGGAAATCAATTGTTGTTCAGCTGAACTAAAATAATATTAAAATTTTATTGTAAAGCCCGTTTGTAACATTCAATTATTTAGTACAAGTTTCAGTCATTTTTTTAGGAACTAAAAAATTGACCGATTCATACAACCATTTCATCAATTTTTTCGTCCTTAAGGCTGGCATTTACTTAAAGCAAAATCCAATTTGATGTATGGAAAGTTGCATACCTACAATAACAAGAATAATGCTTGCCTTGGAATTTTGTTTCATATTTTTAAATATTTCAGAGTCTTCTGACGTTACCAAAATTGATAAATGCAATAAAGAATAATGAATTTACTGTATTGAATATAGATTTTGTCCTTATATTATTTTAATTTTTTTTGTCAAACAACAATACCTAGTAGAAAGTTGTAATCCGTTATAATCCGTCTTTTGTGTATTGACTCCATTGTGAGTTAATGGTCCTGTTAGTTGTGTTGCCTACATGCTAAATTACAAAAGATGAATTATATTGATATTTCTAAAATTTTATTTCCATTAATTCCGAATTAATTTGCATTTTAGAAAAAAAATTCTTGTGGCATTTGAAAGAGCGTGGTTATATCTATCTATTGATAGAGAGAATTTTTCGATATCCATATTTTTGTAAATACTACTTGAAAATGTTAAAGTAAAATAGAGTTGTACATTTTTTAATGCTGAAAAGTTATTTTTTAGAAATTAAACAAAAACGTTCTGTGTAGACAGATAAAACACCAAAACACCTTTAAAATTGGCTCTGAAAAATTGGAACAAAATGTGCATAAAATGGGGTATATTTCAAGGTGTAAACTCCAGCCTTAAAATAGTGGAATGAAAAGTGTCCTATTTTGTTTACTATAAATATTTGCTGTCATCTGCAACTTCCATTGCTGCCATTAGCAATAGAAATAAAGTTAATAGCTGCAGCAGCCAAAACCAATATGTCTGTTAAATTCTCATCCATTTCAAAAGCGATTCTGAATAGTTTAGATTCAAGACAATATTACTGTTAATCTGTTTTAACTTAACGTTACTTGATACATCATTTTGATTCCTCCTTTGTGTTATCGAAACGGTTTCGAGCGATGTGTGATATTTTTTTTGGTTACAGAGATATGTCCTATTGAAACTTTTAAAATTGTCACCCTGTATATCAGTTTATACTTAATATTTTTGAATGTATGTTTGTTCTGTTTCTTACAGTTTAGCATACATTGCATTTTTTTGTGAGAATTATATAATTACGCTAGTTGAGAAAACTTAAATAGGTTAAAAAATTGCATAAAAAATTTCAGCTTTCTCTTAAAAGTATTTCCGAGCCAGACTCCTCTTTGAAAAAAACTGCACCTGACCTCGGCGCTTCGCGCCTCGTACAACCATATCACTGTCCTACTTTTTAGTTTTAAAATTATCCCCCCCCCCCGAAAAATCTTTCTAGATCTGAGCCTGCCTAAACGTATACGTTAATAAGTCATTTCCCGGACTTATGACGTAAATTACTAATAATCAATATCAGCTACCTATTTCGGAAAAACATATTTATAGAAGCATATTTCAAATTTGATATGCAGACTTCAAAAAATCATTTTAATGTAACGAATGTTAAACAAGGTTACATACTATTTCCAGTAAACAGAAATTCCTCTCTGATTTGTACGAACATACTCAAACATGCAAATTTTGCTCATTTATACAAATCATAAGTTAGCAATGGAATCCGTAAAATATTACGATAATAACCTGTTGTGAGTGCAAAACTTAGAGAGCATATTTTACGTGACAGCGATAACGTAATTTTATGTATACGATGAAATTTACTTTTCCGTATCTTCATTACCTACTCTTGGCAGTAATGTACAATTTATTCATTTATGAAGAATTATGGTATGTTATGATATTATAAATGTATGCTTTCTGAGTACGACGCTATGGTGGTACTGTGGATTAAAAACATAAAAATATCCGTGGAAAATATCTAAAGAGGCGAATCCAACTAGACCTCTTTTTACCCCGTATAACTAAATGTTACGATGTACTACATGGTGATTGGATCACCCACAAACTCTGTTAACATGTTTAGCAGTCTAAGATAACACTAACGGTTCCTATAAATACGAATTCAGAAAAGTTCTATTACGGATGTGCTGCCTCAGGAAGAGGAAATCGTCCAATCACATCTTTAACATTTGGTAATGGTTGCGTTAACAAAACACAAAATTGGATGCAAATACTATAGTACGTTTAAGTTGCTATTATAGTTATTTTCGTTTACAGATATAGGCCTCAGTCGTCCTAGGGGAAGGATGCAGCATTTCTTATTACAGTATAGTATAATTATTTATATGTAAAGAAAGGGTGTTGCGTAACCAAGCAGTCGTGATATTTGCAATTATTGCTAAAAGCATCGTGAAGCATCGTAAAGTGAGGCTCGTGAATGTTGATTCGAATCCAATACGGGAGCGGTATTGTTCTGAAAAAGTTAAAACCCCCTCTCAACTGTCTGTGGATGTGTGCAGGGCTATGCTTGTTAGAAAGGGGGGAGCATATGACCCCGATAGTTGAAGCCCCCCCAAGTGTAAGATTTAGAAAAAGGAAATAAAAAAAGTCGCAAGAAACGCAATGAGTACCTAATAGTGTTTAGTCCTTATTTCCCGATATTTCCAGTGTCTGTACTATTTCCTTTACATCTATTGCGGCAATTTTTGAAAAAACTTGTTATTATTTTTTACTAATACTACCTATAAATCCCTTCTGTTTTATTTCTATAATTAGTAATTACTCTAAATCGACTGTGGATGATTCTTACGAAATTGTAAGTAATCTTAGGGATAGTAACTACAGGTAGCAAAAACCTTAGTGGAGCCGGCGGCCTTATTTGGTACG
This sequence comes from Hemicrepidius hirtus, assembly GCA_963082805.1. Taxonomy (NCBI): domain Eukaryota; kingdom Metazoa; phylum Arthropoda; class Insecta; order Coleoptera; family Elateridae; genus Hemicrepidius; species Hemicrepidius hirtus. The sequence continues at coordinate 11,372,528 of OY720161.1, forward strand.
CGTATCTTATAGTATAAAGAAAAAGTTAAGACAAAAAATAATTTTCGCAATACCTGCATTGTAAGTTTATCATTATTAACAAATTTTTATTACTGTAAGGCCCTATTACTGTAAGGCCCCGTCTTTCCATCTCCTAGTAAAGCTTCTATTAGCTAATAAACGATTAGTTGTCATGGAAACAATTCTGTAACAATGGTATCCATGACAACTAATCGTTTATTAGCTAATAGAAGCTTTAGTAGGAGATGGAAAGACCGGGCTTAAGTCTAACTTACAATTCATTTACTAGTTACCATGGTTGCAGGGCTGTAATATTTACTTACAGTCCTACTCGAACTGTAAGTAAATATTACAGCCCTGCAACCATGGTAACTAGTATGTATTTATGTATTAAGCTTACTTTTGTTCAGTTTTAGGCTACCTAATTTTATTAAAATATATAAATGCCATTTTGACAGGTCGTGGTCATAATTCAATTTTAACTCGTTTTTTATTACTTTTTTGCGCTACTGTGCTCTATTTCATTGTTTACCGCGGCTGTTTCCAAGACAGTAAGTTATGTTTACTAGTTGCTAAGGATAAAGTCGTCGGTAAAATACTTTGGGGTTCTAGAACGGTAAGTAAATTTACTCAAAACGAATGTGCCATGTAATTTGATAAATTAATGTCAGTCACAAATGTCAGTTTAGTTAAATAAAATGAATGCAATTTCCAATGTTAGTTAAAACAAATCCTGGAGCTTTTAATTTCTCATTTCTTGTAACAAAGTACGCCAGCAAAGATTTTTCATCAATATTTGTACTTTTCTTGGTACACCAATTTTTAAAATGATTGTAGGTACCTTCGTAGCGTCTCTCTAGACTTATCAGGAATGAGAACCGAACACCCCACATTCCAAGCTTCTTCTATTTCATTTTCGGAATCACTTTCATTCATTTTTAGCACGGAACTCAAAATAAATTTCATAAAAACTGCAATGGCGATAACTGTTTACAGATTGCTATAGAAACGCAATATATCAATCGACAATACGGCAACGTGATGCGGAGACTGACAATTATCGCATTTGAATCTGTATTAATTATTAATTTATTAAAAATTCTTTTTACCGGATTCAGTAGCGCAAAAAACGTCATAAGCATCACGAACGTTAAGGACTACCGATCTCAGACAATAATTGGAGTCGTCGCTGCGCTCCACCTCCAAACTATTGTCTTCGATCGGTAAAATGTCCTTAATACTTAATATACTATTCCTTGATTTTCAGGTATTGCGAAAAATAATTTACTAACCGCGAACTATAAGTGACTTTTAAGGTCGAGGATGCAGTTTGGGAAATCGAGGCCCGTAGGGCCGAGGTTTCCTAAGCATTCGAGACCTTAAAAGTGTCACTTACAGTTCATGGTACGTAATATACTATTAAATAAAAAGGGTATGTCAGTGTTTAGACAATATTTCATTTAAAAAATTGACACTGACATCTGGATATAAACGAATGTCGCAAACAATTTGCAATTTCCCTTTGGTAATATTACTTTTCAGAGAGACTTTTATTATAAATTGATTGTCTAGGAATACAACAACAGAAAATACAAATATATGTATAACAAAACGCATAGCCTTCTCGAGACCTATTTACTTGAAATTTTTAATAAAATTTATGCGAAATATCTATGCCACATAACAGGATTAAGTAAATAACTTGCAAGATTATCCTAGAAAATAATATTATGATGTTATATTGACTTGGAAAACAACTAAAATGAGGCGAGAAGCAAATACTCGTAATACACTATCAGCGAAATCTCTTCCCTATTTTACATCTGTTGCCCCGTGAGGAGCATTGTTATGATGTCTACAGCGACGGAACCGTCATGAATACAAAATTTACAACTGGAGTATACAAGAAATCATATCTCTGTTTACTCTGCGCTAAAACTTAATTCCTGTTTCAAATCTACAGAATACACAATAGTAAGTACACAATATTGAATATTAAAGACGATTGGCGGTAAATTCATTCAATTCCTTTGAAGATAGAGAAGGTGTGCAAATTAGAAGTACTTACTTGTCTGATACAAGTTTATCGCTTTATACTTAATTCGGCTTATAACTGACATTTTCTTACTAATAGTACATCTATTAACCGTCGAGAAATTAAACCGCCTTGGTAGATAATGAACCGATTCTAATACCTAATACTCGACGTTTCACTTAAAATAATACAGGGCTGAATCTTCTAAAATGTTTTGATATATTCAATATATTCTATTAAAATTTTTATACTGAATGGATTATTGAATTTAATTTAATTTAAGGTAGTACTTGTTTTAAAACGAATAGATTATCTCTAAGAATATTATTGGGAGGTATGCCTTTTTAAACGAGTCTAGTTTTGTACTGCAATGCGCGGCGTGTATATCCAAGATAGGGGGCTGCGAACAGCATCTGTATCCCAAAGGGACGGTTGACTACGGATCAGAAAAGACAAAGGGATTACATGCAACCACTCTGAATGTTTTCTATCATCCTCGGAATATCACTATGGCGTTAAATTAGGAATCAATGAGCAGCCTTTAAATGGACAAGAAACGCGAAGAATCTCCTGGTTCAAAATAATGAATACCACAACGGTACGTATAACAAGTTGGAACGTTAGAATCCTGTTTATGGCAGGGACATTAGATACCTAGCACCATTCAAGAAAGGGAGAAACTTAAGTAGGTACAGGGTCTTGGAATAATGGAACTAAGATTTCCAGGAAAGGGCACATAGAATAGAAGTGATGGCAGTCTTTATTATTCTAGAAACATAAATCAACATCACCGTAATGGCTTAGGAGCTTTCATAGCATATGCTCCCACCACGAACAAGAAACATGATAGAACTTTTCTATCAAGCTTTAGGCATAGCCACGCATAGCGGACGTTCTCAAAACAAGTAAAAATAATGAGATATTCCTAGTAGTGGGCGACGTTAATACAAAAATTGGCCAAGTTTCTCGCAGAAATTTGATGGGGAAGCTTGAACTGGTAGGGGTAACTTCGGCTAGCACCCAATGTACTTTCAACAAGTATGGTAGCATGTATTTTATGAAGTCAGCACTCCGGTGTAAACACCAAAACGAAAATAACAGTTTTTGAAACCAGAAACTGAATAAAACACAACTGACTATTTCCACGAAGCAGACTGAGTTAGTGAGTTCCCCGAAACCTTTTGATGTTACCTCTTTCCATCGGGACACCAAAAGCCAAACAGAAACAGATGCTAACAAGAGTCTTCGAAAAGTTTGTAAAAATTCGCAGTTCTGTTTATTTCGACAAAAGTTTTTGTTGTGTTTGTATTTTTTCCGTTTGGTGGAAAACTAGCATAAAGGTGCCCGCCTAAAGCCGGATTTCCACCAAACTGAAACGCGTCTCAAAATAAACAAAACTGAGACTTTTTACAAACTTTTCGCCTACAAAAACTGAAATCTGTTGAGCAGCGAATAGAATTTTTAAAAGTTGGCGCCTGTGGTGCGCAGTACAAACCAACCACTAGCAAGGATAAAAATATCTTCTTCCCTATACATGTTCATTTTAAAATAAAAATGTTTTAAAACAACGTGACTGCAACGCCAATTGAAAAGATTCAAAAACAAAGCACAAGTCAACTTGAAAAAAACGCTGTCCGTTTGGTTGGTAGAAGACCAAAACTCGATAGTACGTTTGATGGAAAACTGGAATTAGGATGAGATTTTGCATAAAATACATTACAAGTGTTTACTGCAAAATATTTCTTTAATTTTCAACAAATTAGGAACAACTTCTTATTCAGTGATAAATACATACAACGCTTATACGTCATGATTTAATGTGGATGACCTATTTATGTTTACTTTGCAAAAAACACTGTGCCACATTTTAAATCTAAATTATGGTTCCTCTTGTCTTATTCCACGCGTCTTATTTCGTTTGCGGAATATTAACTAAAGATTCAATTACATTTCTTAGAACAAATCTCTCATCGTGTTCCTGACTTTATTACGACATAAAAATGACAAATTAGTTTGGTAAAGGAAACGAGTACATACTTATTTTCTGCCTTTTCTCTGAAATGAAATTCTTTACATAAAATTAAACCATTTATTATTCAATGTAGTGGCAAATTTACCCTACACTACTAATGATCTATTACAATGGGTATTAAAACCCCCCATATACAAGAATCTAAGCACAATTCTAATAATCAAATAGCTAGGGAACGCTAACAAAAATATTCTTTGCCTTACTGTAAGGGACTGAATATTTTTTTGAAGTTTTTAAATTAAGAAAGCAACAAAAAATGTATTGTACCTACACTATTGTAAATTTTGAAATTGTGTCTTCAATATTATGTTTCCTTAACTAATAATATTCCCTACGGCACGGCAAGTAGACCAGTGAAAAGCACCACGTCTAATAAATTTATAATTATAACTAATCCCATTAATCATTAAACGATAATAGAAATTTCTGTTTGTCACGGCAATATTTACTTTGTCCTGTATTCTACAAGGATTTAATAGAATCGATTGGACAGTTTAATTTTAACTTCAAGAACATGTTATGTCTATAAACTTTTTAAGCTTTCGGCATCAAAGCAAAACCAATTTCTGCTTTTCTTCTACAGTTTTTGTAATATAACAAAAGTGTCACATTTAAGTAGAAGTCAAGAAATATTTACAAATTGAACAGGTGATGGAAATTCATAATAAAAGCAATAATTAAAAACACCTATTCAAAAGTTTTTTAAATAAACGAACGCATTTCTTACAATTCGTTCAATTTATAGTTGTAGTTCATTCAATAAAGTGTGAGTTTTCTCAAGTAAATGGAACAGAAGGCACTTCCTAGAATAACATGTGACAATTCTAGTGATGGGGAGAACACAATTTTCTATTAACTAATATAAATTTTGCGTGTTCTATTTAATTATGAGTTGAATAATACTTAAGACTTTAGAACAAATTTAGCCTAAGTTCGGAACAGCGTATTGGCAAAACCTTCGATAGTTACGCCATTAGCCACTAACAAATAAAATTTGATCCATCTAAAACAAACAGATATTACACCAAGAACCAAATATTGACACCTGTAATTAATTTAAAAAAAAGCTATCACAGATTTCTTCAATGGCAAGGGGCCCATGCCCACACCAAAGAAAATGCAAATCTCACTTTTTCTCTAAATCCTAGTAGTACTCTCATAGATATAAATAAATTTTAAAATATCCGTAATCCAATGTACAGCATTAGCGATTTACATCTTCGAAATACTATACTTCCATGTCGTCATAGCGTGCTAGTATATAGCATGAAACGGGTATAGGTTTGTTGTGACAGGTGACACTTACTCAATTTATAAAATCACCCCCTAAAAAAATAAAACAAAACAATATTCTTATAATAGTATATTATTCAACGAGCATGTTAGGATGGCTATTATTCACGACGGTTACATTTACGAAACGAGCCGCAGGTGAGTTTCGTAAATAACCGGAGTGAATAATAGGCAATAACATGCGGGTTAAATACTATACTTTGTCCACGACTATTACTAAATAACAACAATTTTTGTAAAAATTTATAATTACCAGAAACATTTTTTTAAAAACTTCATTTGATCAGCCATGACATTGTACCTACTATATCAATTATTCGAGAAACGTCAAAAAATTAATACTCTGCGCGAGATTTTGATTTTGCAAGTATTTTCTATTAAAACAGTTAAAAATGGACAGCGATAGTGACGAGATGTCTTGTACACCACCGCATACTGCGAAAATGACTTCTTTAAGTTTGCTGGTATTGTATTGTATTTTGACATTTATGATTTTGACGTACCTAAGAGTGAATTATGTACCATAATTCACTCCCATCCCATAATTCACGGCAATTTATTATGGATAGTCTTATGTTTAACAAAACACATAAATAATCGATGTATAATTTAGTAGTCGTGGACAAATAAAATATTAGCATACTCAGCTAAAAAAATTAATGCGACCTGTTCAATTTGCACAGCGTATCTCAAGTTTACAGGAAGTTTTAATTACGAAACTGGGCACGCTGGGCATCTTTTACCGTGCCCCCAAATATTTTGGTAACGGGCCGCAACTGAATTTTTTTAACAATTTCAATGTCGGTGTTATCTGCAGGGGACAAAAGACGAAGAAATGACTATATGTTACTTCCAAATTATTTCAAAACGTTATACGACTCAGTTTCTCTTTTAGTCTCCATCAGTAACAGGTAGACTACATTACCGTAAAAGAACTTGGTCTACAGTGTGGAGTCTCCTTTCATATTGATTTCTGATATTTTGCACTATATTTGTTACCTATCTGGATTATTCATCTTTAATACACTTCTGGAACTTAAAAATATTTCATTGTAGGTACTTTATTTTTTAATCTTTATTATGAGTTCTTACATACATGCGGTGGCCGCAATTTAATTTTGTGACACAGGATCAGCTCCTAACTTAATCTTTTGAAAAGATATTATTTGAAATTGAATTTGTTCTTCTTAGCGCCTGCCAAAAATTGCTAAAATAAAAAATAAGCCCTAGTTACACTTGTAGATGTTGAATAACAATCTCAAATATCAAAGCGCGTGTTAATTTCTGCAGGTTTTAGGAAAGGTGTGGTGAGACACCTTTTACAGTAATAAACTTTTAATTTACATAAATTTACAAATTCTTCGCATATCAATCAATTACAATGGATTACTTTCCCTAAACGTAGGTGTCAACGGTTGCAGGAACGCGATTAATTATTGGGGTGGACCACGGCGAAGTTGACTATAATACCAAGCCAGAAGTATTAGGGAACGTGACTTTAGCAGGTGGAAGCAGGTCAACAAGATACAATTAAAAAAGTAGAGGTGCAAACCTCCCCTGGACTTTCCCATACTAAAAAAAACATTTCGTTTTTGGTATTCAACAGTATAGTTCGCGAGGCAGACCCTGGAAATCATTTGAATGCGTAGTGAGAGAAACGAGACTATACTACCGTTTCGATATGTAGTTACAGAATAGCGACACGCATCTGTAGTAATAAATAATAATAATAAACCAGGACTCTGAAAATCCGACTGGCGAAGCCGGACGATCGCGGCTACCGACCGAACGCGACGCGACGATGCGTTTCTGTCAGAGTCCAGGCTAAATCTTACACAACGCGGTTAAAATTAACGAATTCCTTATCAACCGTACATTTTATCTACAGTGAAGTCCATTTATTATGCAATATAGGCATGTTGCAAGTTAATTGGTGTACGCACTTTACCATTGGAATATAGGCAACCCATTATACACTGCTAACCACTCTTGCCCCTGCCTACTGATGAATTTAAATTTTCAATTGTCAGGAATGTATTATTATTATTGTTTTTTTCCTATTAAATTTTTTTTAACTAAGAACATGTTCTATTTTGAGGTTAAACTTTCATGTGTTGCTGATTTCGGTTAGATCATAGATGGTTAGATAAAAAAAAAACTAGCTAACTGTGTAATGGGTTGCCTATATTCCAATGGTAAAGTGCGTACACCAATTAACTTGCAACATGCCTATATTGCATAATAAATGGACTTCACTGTATATGAACACCTTGTACTATGTGATAGACAATTAAATTTTGCATTCAATTATATAATAATATATAGGGTGTTTCATTTAAAGTAACAAAGTTACTTATTGTACTGTGAAAACCAAACACCCTGTATACGTTATATAAATTTAGAAAAATGTAAATTTATATACTGAACAACTTTTATATTTAAACTTCTTTCATATTTTGACTAATAAAGGCGCTATAGGAGCATCAATTTCAGATTTTCAAAATCTCGTAGAGGGCGCCACAGTAGAATTCTAGCGTTCATCAAAAAACAAAAATGTAGCTAATACCAAACTGCATAAGTATAGAAAATTTAAACAAAATCCTTAGACCAGTTTTTTTGTAATAATTTTTCAAAAATTTCAAAATTTTTGGAAAAGCGCCGTTGCTACCGTTTTTGGATTTAGTAAATGATTATTTTTCTTCGTGTAGTACAGCGAAAGGGCTTTCAAACAAGTTGTTGCGGAACCTGGTCAGATAACTGGTTTTTGAGTTATGGGGCGTTAAAGTCAAAATTTTGAAAAATTCATAGCGACCGCCATTTTGAAGTTAGAGAGTCCGGTAAAAAACTGTTTCCCTTGAATTATGCCCTTCTTTCATATCCCCTACTCAAAATTCCGCTTCTGAAAAGAATGATACCGAAAAAACATGTCTAACTTCCGCTTCCGGTTTCGGATTTTTTTGAAAAGCTTATTTTGTCGATGAATTTTCGATATACCCCTTCATTTAAAATTTCATCAAAATCGGTTCACTAGCTTTTGCGTTAGAGGCGTTACATACATACATACCCACCCACCCACGCACCCACAGGCAGACATTTTTTCTAGACCACTTTTTTGGGGTCCAGGAGGTCCAAAACACGTATTTCCGCGAAAATCTCGACTTCGAAAATTTTCATGATATCAAGACTTCCCATATACCAGTGGTGGTATGGGAAAGTAAAAACGCAATACAAAATTGTTTCAAATCAAACCATCCCTTTGCTGTACTTTGAAGTACCAGACTTTTATTTATAATATGTTTATATTTCCGCTGATGTAGCCCAATAGTACCAACGTCTCACAAACGATTAAACTGTTATTACTGAACCTGCTATGTTTAACCATAAAAAATAACATGAAACATGTACAGCATTAACAGGCAGCCCCTTACCTTCTAAAATGCTTAAAATTCTTTAAAATTACGGTTAATAAACTTAAATGAAACAATCTGACACGATATCAACTATTATTCGAAAATTACCCGATAAATTTAAAAAACAGTTCCACATATCCGGTAGTTATCTCAGTACGGGATCTATAGCAATAATGGAGAGTTAATTAAAATTTGGAAAGTTGAAGTTTAAAATTGCAACCGTCTTCTGTTCTAACGATATGCTAATCAGGTAATTTACCAACCAAATTAAAAAAATTGAAAGTTATTGTCATTTGGTTACAGAAAGCAGCATTCCAATTTAATTGCATCTATAGGCTATATCTACATTCAAATTCAACAAATGATGCTTTATCAAACCATTTCGATTCTGATCCATTCATGGAGTGACATTACACGACAGATTTCAAAACACATAAATAAAAAACACATGCGACAATAAAGATGCAGTGAAATGGGCAAGAGCGAGGCGTGGAACGCACATGTTACACAACTGGAAGATACAAGAGCAATTAAAAGATCTACAGCGACAATAAACTACTGGAAAGAAGACAACTTGGAAGATCGCATAAAGGGTGGTTCCAAAGTTAGGTATCACCCCAATGGAATCTTTAATAAAAAGAAGACTACGATGAATTCATAAAGAAGAAGGAACAATGAAAATGAGTCTGTGGACACACTGTATACCACTGTATTACCATCTATATCTGTACTGGTAAGAACGTTCGAAAATTGATCCGAAGAAAATAGTTCGAAGTTCTTTCTTTTTTTTATTTAGCTGAGCATAAAATATTCATTTATTTTATTACTTGGAGCTGTATCGGCACGTAATAGGTAACACTAAAACATACTATTAAATGTACCAGTAAATTTCTCCCGGGATGTTACAGTATCACCGCAACAGTTAATAGTAAAAAGTTTATCAATAAACTTACAATCGGAGAAATAAACATTTTAGGGGTACCCACACCAAGAGAGATTGAGCAGGATTGAAAATATTACCTTTCCGCAGTGGAAACAACTATGTGAACGAATGTCGCGCCTAATGCCATATATAACATTCGTGACACCTTGGTAAAAGATTGCCCAGTTGCGAGCAAAGTCAGCAAGCAAAGCAACGACCTCTGGAAAACGCATTGAAATCGGATAAAAACAAAGTATTAGAATAATTGCAATGCATTAAATGCATTGCATTTGTGATTTTATCCAACATTGCCGATTTTTCAATGCAAATCCGGTAACAGCGGTTTTGCATATTATATGTCTAACAAAAATTTCTCTGTAGGTTCATGTTCTTAAATCGATTACGTTTTGTAGAAATATTCTTTTACCGAGGATAGAAATACATCAAATGAAATCTGATGTGCTACCAGTTAAATATCACATTTCAAAATAAGTAATAAAAACGTTTTGTGTAATCTATTTACATTGAAAGATGATGCATGTTGTTTATATAAAATGTCCAACAAAGTAAACACTGCACTGGAAACACTGAGACAGTTAATTATAATGTTTTGAAATTTCCTCGGTTTCAAATGTCTAGTTTTTACATTATAAATGATATCATATCACAAATTTGTGCGTACTACGTACCTACTCTCCAATTTATAGGGGTCAGGTATAATATTTGCAAAAGACTCAGTTCTCTTTCGATGCCAAGTTTTCATCGGAGTTACAGCATAAAAGTTCAGGTCAGATCATTACCTACATAATACTATTAATTTATTTAGGTAATCTAAATACAACCTCCTAAAAATAACTTTCACTATAGAAGTAGTAAATATTAAAATATAAACTTTTCTATGACCTTTGTGTTTGACATTCTAATAAAAGAATGCAAGCTATATAAATGAATAAGTTCCTTCAATATTTTAAATCACAATCTTAATTGTATACAAATTTTAAATGTCATAAATTGGTAGATAGTATACATACCAAAATAAATACCGAGTGACGATCCATCCTTAATAACTTCGATATGCATATCTGGTTTTCAATTTTTCAAGAGCTTTCTTTCATTTTATATTCCACCAGTAGAGTAAAAAAATGTTTACCCCAAGAGCCAACATATACCGGATGTTCGGTTTCAAACTATATGGATTTAACATTATATTGAACACTTTTTTTGTTGATTCCTGCTCACCAATTCAACAAAAGGAAAGGTATAATGCTATCAATTGAAAGATAAAATTATCAAATGATACCAATAATACGATTAACGACTCGGATGAAAACTATTTTTCTATTTTTAACATTATTTCCATTATTGGCATATAAACGTCATAAATGGTTATAAAGCATTAAAATAAAAATCTAATATGCGTCCATAAAAAATAGAATAGTTGACTAACGTATCTTTTAAAATAGTTGACTAAGAAAATTTTAATTCCCGGAATTAAATTCCTCGTGTCCCCTAGGTGAGAATACCGAGTTTCAATTTCATAACTTTAATAATGAAAGACTTATTCGAGATATTGGAAACGACAGATACATTTCAGTTTTTTCAGGATATCTCACAAGTTCTTGCAGATATAAAAATGAATACATTTTCGTAAGGCGTGCGTCTGTTTTCTTATTTAATCGACTTCGTATTTCTTAATGCAGCCGAAATCCCCATCATATTATCTCGGACACCTTGTATGGGTACTAAAAGCCTCTCCATACGAACCACTACTATTGCATTTATTCAAGCGAAAACAGGTGCAAACTACGTGGATAGTGTCTGCATACAAAGTTGTAAAATTTTATGGCAGCCTAGTTCCTGACAAAATTATTGCCAAAGATACCGATTCAGTGACCAAACCCCATCTGAAAATGAAAAACAACTTGCTGATACCCAATCGAATTCTTGCGAAACACTAAGCATCTACAGTGAAACCAACAAGTCATACTTGTTGTCATACTCGAGACAGCTACGAAACATACCAGATCAACATTACAAAACAAAAAACGGTTTCGAACGAGACCTTATTACGATACTAGTGTCGTTATAGATTTCATTACGACGTTAATCTCGTAATAAATTTCTGATAACGTCAAATAACCTTCGAAAATAAACGTCATTTCCGTGTAAAGTGAATCAGTCGTCTACTCTTGTTTGAAGAAATATAGAAAAAGTCGGTAAAAATATTGAATATTCTACTTTATGAAAGTAGATAAAACGTTGTACAATATTCTTATCGTAACTCTCGTATTACTATACGTATTGGATGGGTTGCAGAACTCGGCCTAACGCCCTTGTTAGAAAAGTTTCCCATCTCGTATTGTAATATGGCACGTTACGATACCCACATAGGAAATATCTATTATAATAGTAGTAAGTAGTAGGAATAAATTTTGTTTTAGTAAAAATTCTAGATCGTTCGCCATCTGATGGATTTTTTTACAGAGTCTCCTACCATGGTCCATGGGATATCTATATAGGTTTCCACTTTCCACAGGGTGTTTTCTGGATATTTTAATCAGGAAAATTTGTAATAAACATGTATCTAATTTTCAACGTTTCTTCATAAAATGATAAAATTTAACTTAATACATTGAATCGGAATAGCATCCAACGTCAGTCAGAACGCGTTATTTATTAACTATTGCATGTCTACGATTAGATGTTCAATGTGCTATGAATTGACTCAAAAAGAACGTCATGTGTTTTGATACACAGTAGTCCGTGCCCTTCGCTTAATTGGAACCATAACATTAATATCAATGTCTTGATCATTTTTCATTTGACCACCACAAATCATTATTTTTGATCTATCAATGAAGCTCTAGTCGTTTTTAAATCTGTCTGCAGATGTAAATTTATTATATAGTCATATATAAATATAACGAGTGCGCCGGTAATATTTTGTCAATCTGAATAAGAGTTGCTGCTGTAATGAAAATAATTACGAGCGATACGCGAGTGATTATTTTCCAAAAACAGCAGCAACGAATAATGAATGAATGACGAATACTGAAGAAAAACTCAAAGTAAAAGTTGTATTCAGATGACAATTCAATGAAACAAGGATTTTTTAAATAATAATTTTTTTGGCGTTTGTTTGTCGTTTATCTGACATAAATATTGTCGCTGGAAGACTCTATACCGCTTTTCAGTTGTCATAAAAATATTGTCAGTAAAATAGCCTGCTGATTGGTTCAACTTTTAAAAAAGGACGCTTCTCATTGGCTGACGGAATATGAATTGAATTGTCATGAAAATTGATAAATCACAGCACTCTTTCCTTTGATACTATTCCAGTTTTAATTCTTAGTTTATTGTTAATTATTTATTAGAACTTTTCTATTTAAAATATCCCCTCCCCAAAAACGCCTCGTTCTGTGCATCCTATTACTGGACACCATGTATCTATCTATAGGACGAGACGTTTCAAAATTCTCACCCACCTCCATAAAAATGGGGCCTAGATATTATAATTAATATTAGGTATATAATATTATATAAATACTTTCAATTTCCATTTTCAATTTACAAATCACAAAAAATCGAAACCTACAAAAATTTGACCTGAAATAATAAATTTTCTCAAACAATTTTTACACATTCCTGTAACCCGAATCGTTATTTGCAAGGGAAAACCTTTTACCAACAAATACAAACGGTCAAGATATAATACTTATAAAGTGTACTAACCTATATACTTATAATTGCCACGATTGATTTCCATTTTTTATCAAATTAAACAAATTTAATATTTTTAAAATTTCATATCAAGGAATAAAAGCTTTACATTAATAATAAGTTTTCCCACATACATTCCCCGAACTGTATTGTACCAAATATCGTTCGCTATTGAAATGGACAACGAGGAAATCACATCGGTTTTTGCATATGAAATATGCCCATTTAGTGCTCGTGTTATCAGAAGGTAAGACAGTGTGGTAATATCGGAAATATATTCGCGTATTACGACCAATTCGTATGCATGACCTTTTACACCTGTCTCTTTCGCATCCTCTACTCATCTCTCTCATCGGTTTTACTTTACGCTTCTCTGTCGGCTTTATATCTGCTACCGCTTTTATACGCCTAATTTTACATCCCTCTCTTACATGAACTCGGTTAAATATGCGAGGGCGATGGAACTGACCGAGTAGCAATGTTTTACTAAAAGAAACTGTACGTTGACCATTTACTAGGGTATTTTGCAATAAATATTGGATTTGAACGGACAGGGGTACAGTGGGCTGTATGAAATATTAGTATTAGGTTTTCACATATTTTTTATACATAAACTAAATTTCTCAGAGTGTATGTACACAGCTATTAGGATAATGTGGGGTAAATACAGATTTTGGGGTAAGCAAGAAATGCGCCCGTTAGTTTGATTAAATAAATGGCGCGTATTTGTCGTTGGTGTGCTATAAAACCTATCATTGATTCTGGGATCTCTAATACATATTATTTAACGAAATAGCAGGTTATCACTCCTAGTTCTAGTAGATCTTGTATATTTACTTTTCAATACAGAATAATAAAAGGTTGTGTGTTTGTGAAGCTCAAACATCATTTCAACGAATAATTTTACGGACATACTTCAGATAAATATTAAAGAAAAATAAAAAAATCTGTCTTCACCTACAATGTCGTTAATTTAGTGTTTTTCCTACTACCGATCAGTGTAAACTATCCACAGAACGAATTTACTATCGAGACGTCTATACAGTCGTCCCAGCTCATTTTGCTATTTTCCCATTTCAGCTTCTTTTGCGGCTTTTTAGTTTCGATTTAATGTTTCTTCTTCATCTTAATATTAAGACAATTCAACACATGTTACGTCAATGTAGAAATGCAGAAGCTTGATACCAGTGGCAATAATCAACACGAATGATGAAATATGAGATGCTGAACTTTGAGTTGCGGTGAATTCATCGCGGTAGAATCCATCTACAACATCTTCGTCTTCGTTAATGATGGTCTACCTGAACGTTTTCTTTTGGAAATGTTCATGCAAAACAGTATTAGAAAAAAAAGACGAAATGTAAGTACAAAACGAAATAACATGAGTAGATGAGAAGAATAAGTAACATAGAGGAAACGTGGCTGAAAAAGCATAAATATCTCGATAAATATATAAAGAAAATTAGCAAGGATCCTAACAACAAAAACTTAGACTACAAGAACTAAAAAAAAGTACAAGTAATATAAAACTAGACAAACCAGAAGGACATGGCATGACAATGCCGGAAATTGTAAAATTCATGAGAAGGGAAAGTAAAAATATTTTCCTTGAAATGCTAAAAAAGGCTGGAACAATAAAGGAATCTAGAGTGGCTGGGGAACTGCCTAAGAAAGAGAATAAAAAACTAGCGAAAAATACAAATATTATACCGAGCCCCTCCCAGATAAGACGCCCTTGGTTCACCAATGTTTAACAAAATTTGATGAAAAAGTGAAGTTTCAATGTCTGAGAATGGCAGAAGCACTGGAACCACGAAGCATCAGTAGATCTTGTAAGACATTTTGTAATTGACATTTTGTAAACAAAAAAGATGACACAACCAAAAATAGAAAATATTTCAAGCGATATGGTGAAGAACATCCTCGGCAATGCTACTCTACTTCTTTAACAACAAGGAAGTACATATTCAGACAGTTTTCTCTTTTATTGTTTTTCATTAATCTATAGTTTTCCACGCTTTCGCAGAATTAGCGATTTCCGCATTCTTGTTGCCAGCTATGAGTTTTTATGTTATAATTTGTTGTTATTTGCTCTTTTTAAATTTCTATTACTCTTTAAGCGCGATTTTTTCTTTTTTGTTTTCATTGGTTTGTTATTGCTTGGTTTGTCGCCACATTTATCCAACGAAAAGAAAAAGAAAAAAGTCGCGCCTATAATATGAAGGGGGACATGAGCTTTCGATTTTCAGGATCTCTATAGTTAGCTGTTTTCCATGGAATAGTTGATTTTCCATACCTTCTTTATCGTATCACGCTGGTATTTTTCTTTTCCATTCTTGATTAGTATTTTTTCCGTGATTTTTTCAATATATCTATTACGAATTCATGTGCTGCATTCTTATAAAGTTTAATATTTTGATGAAAATAATCTGACAATTTGGATGTCACATTTTCAATCAGTTTTGCAATCTATGATACACATTCCCAAAATCTACTCGCAATTCACGTTTCTTTTCCTTTTTACTACCCTACCATCAAAATGTGATCTGAAAAATGAGCACCTAGAATGACTTTGAGAATCCCTGATTTATACAAACACCCTAACACGAACCGGTACGACTCGTCGGGAAGGATTCGCCTGCTACGATTCGTCGGGTACTATTCGCCGAAATCCGCCGGCGGCGCGCGCCGCGCCGGCAGCACGATTAACCGGCAAGCCCGATTCGCCGGTGCCCGATTCTCCGAAGCACGATCTGCCGTCAAAAATTTAACAACTGGGTTTCTTTTATTTTACTACAAATATTCGTAGATCTATGGGCACGCCAGTCCGCTTGCGCATAGAGCTGCACGTAGCGCTAATCAGGATAGTGGCTCTCTTCAGGTTTAAATATCTAAATAAAATTTTCCGTGCCTCGACGTTCGTGCTTCGGCGAATCGAGCACCGACAAATCGTGCTTGCCGGCAAATGGATCGCTGCGAATCGTTCCCGGCGAATCACTACCCTGCGAATCGCTACCCGGCCAATCGTTCCCGGCGAATTGTACCCGACTACCTTAATGAGGTCTTAGGAATGTCCAATTTTGTATAATATGTATTTTCTTACAAAAATAATATTAACTGGTCGAATAAATAATTAATTTGGAAATATAAATTTAAATGTTGCCTATTTACTGTTTTCTTTAGGTACATCTCAATGTGTTCCTCTTAACGGTGGTACCTACCTCTAACCTGATTATTATATTAATGGCTTATTATCGTGAAGACTATAGAATATCAATCATAATATTACCCGACCATCAATGTGTGTAAAGAATATAAGTACCAGAAATATTACCCGTAATTTTCTAATATATTTTTCAAAACATTTTTCATCTGTTGTTTTGAAATGTAAGGTAATATGTAACAATTTTCGAATTTACCCAGCAATTTTTCAAACACAAAAGAAAATCATATTAATGTACATGCAGAGCCGTTCGCAACAATAAACATTTTTATTCTTTAACTTAAAATATGGCGTATTATCAAATACTTCGCTAAGACAGAAAAATGGCCTTCTACATTTTCATAAAAATACGAGGTGATAACAAGGCATTAAATTTCTTTTATGCAGCACGATAAAATTTCACGGCGTACTTCGTTTCATGTGCCGCATAAATTGACAAAATTTAACAGCGGTCTTGAAATAAATAAGCGGCATGCAAACGGAAATTTTGCATCATAATTAAGCGACATACTGTTGATTATACGAATTAAATTTAGACATGAAATATCGACTACTTCTAATGTTAACGCGATGCGAATACTGTATAAATATAACCATATAGCTATCTACACAAGGATGTCTCAAATACGCATTTTAAGATTACCAATGGATACTTTTACTTACGAAGGAACAATTCCAAGCAAACACAAACACAACACAACGGCTCTACAGATAAAGAATTATGTACAGTATTTTTTTTGTATTATGTAGAAGCATGCCATAGTATAAATGCGATAAACATTTTCACGACCAAGTACAAAATTTCTTGCAGCATTAACATATCTAAAAAATATACAGTAATAATAACTAAAGCGTGTTCATCTGACTTTGTGGTCTAGTTAGCTGCGACTACTATTGACGTATATCGTACACGCGCATCCTCAGCTGTTTTTAACGGGTAACCTGTTATTATGATTAAATAAAAGACACAGCCTGCTAGACCACAAATTTAGATAAACACACTATACAACATTGATCTCGTATAGGTATACCTATAGTGATATATACATTCTTAATTGGTTTCCCTAACACAGTTATGCTCTTAAAAGAGTAACGAAATGAGAAGACGAACAGAACGGATTTACAGAAAACATGAGATTGGATTGGATGGCAAGAGTGGGAACTGTCGAAGAAGAGAAAAACTATAACGCAATTCGTGTTCTAATACTATATCTACAGCAGTAAATCTTTAATGCTCTTAAAGACTAAAGTGAAATATCTGAACAGTTATAGAAATGAAATACATACGGCGAACAGAAAATGTAATCAAAAGAGATACGATCAGAAGTGGAAAGATTCAGATCTTTCCACTTCTTCAGGAAAGCTAGGAAATCCGAAGGATAGGATATTCAAACTGGAAGTCAAACACTAGTCTATCAGTAAAAGTGTGGTACTCGTGAATGGACGAAAGAGAACAGTCCAGAAAACATGGAGCTATGAAAGAAATCGAAAGGAGCATGGAATGAGACTGGAATCGAGTCCTACTTAAAACGAAGACCCAGAAACCAATAAAAGGCATTTTGTAAAGCAAATTGGAATCAACCTGTGGGTAAATGGGGTGTCGAAAAAAATACTCCATGGAAATAATTTTAAAGTAAAAAATTCCCTCGGAAGAAATGCCCCGCGGAAATTATAGCGCAGAAGGATGTTATTGGTTCTTACTACTCCAAAACATACATATGGCAGCTAAAATTTTTTCGAATGTCTGAGATTGAACCGAAACATAAACAAATGTCACCGTCAGTTTTGAGCTTAGTTCCTGAAAGACTATTTTACATAACACCAGTAGCGTCTGCGTCACCCCCCACCAAGAAATTGCATATTACCTACTTGACAGGAAATTGTTTCATTGGTCTGTTGCTAACATACACAGCCAACTCGATTTAACAAAATCGGTCGTTACAATAAAATAAAAAAGTGTGTTTGTAAACTTATTTTGTTATCGGGTTTGATAATAATAATTAATATTGGTTTTTTCCGGATATTT
Source organism: Hemicrepidius hirtus (assembly GCA_963082805.1). Classification (NCBI taxonomy): domain Eukaryota; kingdom Metazoa; phylum Arthropoda; class Insecta; order Coleoptera; family Elateridae; genus Hemicrepidius; species Hemicrepidius hirtus. The sequence continues at coordinate 11,391,189 of OY720161.1, forward strand.
TTTTCTGTCCCAATTATTTACGAGGAATTTTTGCTCCACTATTTTTTCCTAGATTCCAATAAAAGAGGTAGGGTAGCTATCGAAAAGAAGAAAAAAGTCAAATAATTTAAAGTTAAATTTCCGTTTTACTATGCTTCACTCACAAAGAGCTCGATACCAGAGTTTATAGTGGTTCTGTCAGAACCCAATTTTTAGACCACTGAGACAGGTGTCGGCCAGGATTCCAATGTCGAATTGTCGACTTTGAACTCGGGACAGCATATCTCTAATAAAGTTGGGAAAATAATTTTCAATTTTTGGAACTACAAAATTTGCATTAATTTAATAATCTTTGAAACAATGTATTTAATGAATCAGACAATACTACCCTACGAAATGACATATCGAACATCCATATACATATTTGGTAAATATTATTCCAGTTTTAAATGAAAGGCATCATCTTTTAAATTCACATTTTATGTATAATTTGAAATATTTACTTAAGATAACTCCAATTCAGTTGAAACAGAACAAACATGGTGTATATGTTATATAGTGTTACTACAGATTTTTTGAGAATGCGGAATTAATTGCGGTTGGTGGAGCCAAAATTAATTCATAATGAACAATTTTAAATTCAATTCAAATCAAAGTTAAAAAGACAATAGTTAACCTTGTAACTGGAATCACACAAACATCACAATACCTTTGCAATTCTTGAAAATTCGTTCCAAGTTTCGTTATTGTTATAGTTCTATAAGCACTTTAAGCTACCTGGGGATTTGAAACTGCTCCCTATTGACAGATTTTGGCATCCAAATCTTCCGTAACCCAAATACGACACTTATAGGAAGGTTTCCTACTGAATTAAATGGATGTTCGGTAACATTATATGATATCCCACACTTTTTTTGTTTTTCTACTAAAAGTTAAAGAAAACTTATTTTTTTTAATTTCTATTACGGCCCTACGTAATTTATGTTTCTGTATCTTACACATAATATTAAAATTAATATATTTCAACATCCCAAAAAAAACTTTCTCTAAATATGCTACACACAGAGAAAATAAGAAAGTTTATAGCAGTATTAAAAGTTTTCCAATATCTGTAACAATCCCAATACCGCAAAACAAGTTTGTGACACCTCTACAAAATAAAATGGGACATATAGGTAAGTTTAACTCTGTCGTGTTGTGTTTTTGTTTACCTGAACTGTTGCCAAAATCACAGGGAGATTATGAAATAGAGTTTGCACAGATATTAGCTACCAAGATGTTCCTAAAAATATAACTGAAGTGTTATTACATCACAATGAGCATAAAATTGTCTGGTTCCCGACTGTAGGTCAAAGAGTAGTATAAAAAATAGCAAAACCTTGATTCTTGCTTATTCGTCATCGGGTTATAGGATGAATCGAAAACTAGTAAAGTGATTTTCCGTATGTGTTATTAAGAAAAGAAACCAATGAAAAGTTCAAATTTTCATTTTAAGTAAACGTAGAACGTATTAATATTAATAGCTAACGCATCTGGTTATGATTAAATAAGTATGGTTTTAACAAATAACAAAAAATTCTGCCATTGAAAATTACAGCTCATCTGATGATAATTAAAATCGAAATTTATTAAATTTTATTAATTACACACGGCGTTACATATTTAAGAATTTTTGGCACAGAGTATACTAGCTTTTTCTTGAAGACTACCAGAGACAATATAAGCAACGTTAACAACGACAAAAAATTATTAATAAAATGCATTCAGCTGATCCAGCGAGTAGGTAGTTTTGTAAATAGCTCAGCGCACCAAACCAACATTGTATCTTGTAAAGAATATTAGTATTTCCTCTGATGTTACCAAATAATTTACAATTTAAAGTCAAAATTTTGAAAAATTCATAGCGGGCGCCATTTTGAAGTTAAGAGAGTCCGGTAAAAAACTGGTTTGCCTTGAATTATTGTGTTATTGTGTTTGTGAAAAAAATGCTACCAAAAAAACATGTCTAACTTCCGCTTCCGGTTTAGGATTTATTTGAAAAGCTTATTTTGTCGATGAATGTGTCCCTTCATTTCAAATTTCATCAAAATCGGTTCATTAGTTTTTACGTTCCATACACATGAAATCCAGAACTACTTGGAGAGACCATTGTATTACGTATAACTCATATTTAAATTATTATTTTATTTCTCCTACAATCAGCTTCAAATTCTTTGTTATTTTTCCGTAATTCCGGAAGAGAGCATAATTTATTCTCAAATGTTTAAAGGAAAAGAAATTAAGCGATAAGCGCTTACGCTGTCTACACAGGAGAGGAAGGAAGTGTCATAAGAATTTTAAGATTACGATTAAGAATTTGAAATTATTTTATTAAGTAACGCTGCCCGCTGGTAGTTAAAGTGTTGCATAACAAAACCGGTAAATATTATTTTTGAAACGCGGCTTTGACAACATCTGCCGACTCTTTTAATTGATGTTAAATTGCTCTAAATATCAATGAAATTGGGAGTGAGATAAAGATATTCCCTTACTAGGTTTGCTTTGTTAACTTTAACTAGTTAGCTACCGAATTAGCTACATCTTGACACTACTTCCAGTAGCTATATAATTTATTTTGCTACAGCAATCTAGGTAAGAGTTGACGGATATGTCCTGTCGTGTACCTATGTTAGAGATAATCAATCAAATATCAAATAATCCTCGTAAGCTTACATTATCGTATTTTATTGTATACCTTTTGTTATCTCCGATGATCTATCGTTTATATGACTTTAAGATGTTGTCATTAAAGTTTCTGAATTAAAACCAGACATACTTACTATAGTGGTATTTACCCAAAATCATGAGATAGATAAGTTATAAATTATTGACGAAGACACAAATGATAATAGTTGCTAGTTGTTTACTCAAATATAAATGCAGGAGTGCAATTAGAAGCAAACACAACAAAATAAAATTTAATAGTCAATTATAACTTAGCATAAATAAAATACCTTATCTTAATCTTCTTGAGCTCAGCAATCGTGGGGTTATCAACTCGAACTAAATCTCCTTCCATACTCCTTTGAATTACAATATGCTCTCTGTCCACTTCTACTCTGTGTTTTTCTCTTTCCGCACTTCCAAGCATCATGTAATCCATAATATCACTAAAGTCATCATGATCTTGAACTACGGGTTTTTTTCTTGGTGGTTTGGAATTTCTAGCCAATTTAGAATTTCTCCCAGATGGGTTCTGAACTGCACTTGCGGGCTCAGCTGTCTCCACTGGAAGACTCTCTTTTGAAGCATTGTTGTTACTTGCACTATAACAATAATAATAATAATAATTTATTACATATAAAAATTATTTGTAGAATTTACTAGAATGCTAACGATACATCTCTATCGTGTAGTATGTATGGTATGGTAAAGTAAAAAGAAAATACTTGTGTTTGGCAATGTTATTCTTGTTTTATACAAAACAGTTTGGGTTAGTTTGGGGCGCCGAAATAGTTATTTACAAACCAAATGCGAGAAGACGAATTTCCTGCATGAGCGTGTTTTGAAGAATGAGCGAGCTTGCGAGCGAATTCTTCATTTCGCGAATCCACAGATGACGCTTTCTCACATAAGGTTAGTACAACATTTTATGTAACGAACAAAAATACTATTGACAAATTAAAAACTCAGTTTTCATACATTTGGAATTACAAGGTTAAATAAAAAAGCAGGGTTATAGCAGTTTTTGACTTTGACATTCCCGCTTCCAATAGATGGCGCTCACAAATATTTTTAACATATAACTAAAGTCTGTTTTTTTTAAGATCCACCAACCTTGCAATTTCTCTCGAAAGTATGTTTGGCAACGTTGCTTGTGAAATTTTTTAGTAATATTTAAAGTAGGGTTAGGACTAATAAATTTAATGGTTAATTTTGACAAGTGCTTTTCACAAAAAGTATACTTATTCATATATTTTGATAAATATTGTTGATTTATGTGGATATATGCTGAGTTTATGTAAATTCGCTCGATTTAATAAGAAGTATTAATTATAGTTTTATAATAATCAATATATAAATAATTCGAGGTAAGAATAGAAAAAATGTATTCAGGCATTAGAATAATTGGGATTATTTTCAGAATCAGATTCGGGCGGTTCAAATTTTGAATCGCATCATATGAGAGATATGGTTCAAAATTGAATCTGTATCTGAATCTTCACCATGCTATATTACGATTAGCGGTATATTTTGAACATAAAGTTGTCCATTTGTCCTAAATTATTTATCAGTTGCCATAATTGAACTTTTGTACATGTAAGTTAAAATGGAACGTCACACTTTATTAAATAATTTCCCATTGCAGTTTTGTTGGAATACCGTATTGGAGGTCTCCCCAAACGGACAGAATGACGTGGGACATTGTCAAAAATAATAACAGTTTTAAAACCATCAGATGGTAGAGCTGGAATTAATTGATTAATCCACTCTTTAAATAGCTGACTATTCATCGTTTTGTGATAATCCCGATCACTGTTTCTGGGTCTTAAAAGCAAACTACATCCATCTAAGAAACCTCAACACACCCAGGATGGAGCACTGTAAACCTGCTTTCCTTAATTTCTAATCTTTCTTGGGAAGGTTGTCAATAGTCCAAGATTTAGTAGCAGAATCGTTTTTGTAAATCGGGGTTTCATCAATAAAAATAAATCTTATATTAGAGTACCTAGTCTTCTTTATGTTTTAATTAACATTTTAAATAATTTAAATTTGAAATGTAGTAATGCGCACGCATAAATTGACAGAACATTTTGATTGATCTTTGAATCAATGTTACCATATATTGACAAAAATTACTAAAAATTTCAATTTTCTTATTATACCAACTGAAATCAACGGGTGGTGGATCTTTAAAAAAAACGGACTTTAGCGATTTTTCTCTTATTTGTAAATATTACTGAATGAAAATCGCGGAAATGGCACTTTATAAATTAAACTTAATTACTATTACTATGATTTTCTTGTAATATGTTTGAGAGGGCCAGTGCTTTTTGCTATTTTTCCCGGTTGAGTAGACCGGGAAATTGACGTTTCGGTTTATCGGTAGCGTTCGTGGAATGTCGTTTCCCAGACAGTGAGTACAAAAATTCTATTTACTGATCTGCAATGTACTCTTTTTTTACGAATAAAGTTTCGTGTAGTATCCATACGGTAACCGAAGAGAATTAGTTATTGTGTTTAAAATATACACTTACTTTCTCTAGTTGCGTTAAGTTATGTGAACAAGGTAATAAGGATAAGTAAAGCGAAAACGTGAGAAAATAATAGCTATAGGTATGTATGGGAGTTTAATACAATAACCATAATAACGTGGTCACTATTATTAACCTTTTCAGTTTCCTTTAAGTAGATGCCTTACACAACAATGCTTTACCCAGGTATTTACTCTCAGAATTTCACTTTTTATAGCCAGCAGTGGTAATAATAATTATTATAATACAGCACAGAACAATTTTAATTCTATATTCAACTCCCACAGCTTCATAATTCAACCAGTACAAAATTTATGCTCTACCTTATCATTATTCAGGTTTTCCGCATTTAAATTATTATTATATAACATAAAATCCAGAAATAAGCTGTTTTAGCATTAGAAGTGCTTATGGTTATATTTCACAATTATCTTATACAAAGACTTATAACAAAGTGGTAAGATATAAAGCTTCAAAGTAATTACAATATCACAAGAGTCAACTATCCGTAGGGAAATTTATATGGGTAGAAAATATAACAGCATAATAATACACTCCGGTTTTCACAATTTTATCAGCACAAACTACGTATGTTACTCACTGCACAATAGACGATTTGACTTCCCTTATGAAACATTAATACTTTTATAAGAATAACAATTCAAAAATACTGTGTCTTCAAAATTGAAAAGCGTGCAACTACAAATTGCGTTAAACTTGTTTTTATTAAACATCCACTACGGGGGGGGGGGGGTCAGCTTCAAGACTAGAACACAATCATACAATGTAGGTACTTATACATTTACTTATGCAATAAAAAATAAAACTGACCTGCGTGAATAAAAAAAACACGTATTTTGTAAATCAGCTGAAGACGAAGACACTAACCACTGTCCCATGCCTTTTCTTATTAAAAACATAAAATCATAAAAAAAACAACAACGCATAATATACCAACTATCACCCCATATCACCCATTTCTGTCAAAATCATAGAAAAACACAAACAGGCAGAGTACATTAATGTTAATAATTTGCTAAATTGCAATCAGGTAGGATTCATGAAAAGGTGTTCCACTTCCTCAACCATTGACAAGCTGTACCTACTGTCAAAAACTCGAATCTGTAAAATGGAATGTCTCAGAGACAGGATTACCTAAACCAACTTCCGAAGCAAACACGAAGAACAAGAAGAAGAAGAAGAAGCTTATAAACAACACCAGAAAGCGGTAAAGCGCTTTATGTGCGTTGGGCACGGCCTTTGCTAAAATTTGGAGGCAAATTCAAATTAACCAATGGCCGTGTCCAATGCACAAAAAACGCTTTACTGGTGTTAGACACCGCCAATATCAGTGGAATATCCCGTTTTCGAAATACAGTACACGAATAGAAACAGCTTCTGTTAAAGTTTCTAAAACATACATACTACGTCATGCTTCAACAAAAAAATGTTGTCTTTTCCAAAGAAAATTTTACTGACTTAACATAATCTGTACCATTGCAATGCGGTTATGGTATCTTTTAGTTAATTAAGTGTTGATAATGCTGATTTGCATGTGCAGGAAAATGACGTTAGGTTATTGACGGCAATGTGAAAATATAAATACAAAATACCTGAAACATTTTTTTTTGTCTCCTTTCTCCCCACCTTACTCTTACCTTCATAGCAATATTTATTTCTATATATCTTCCTAATTGCACTGATATAAAAATAAAGTAAAAGAAGAAATGCGTATGCATTAAAAATACACACTAAAAACGTAAAATATGTTCGATGCATAAAACATGCACTTAAAACCATAAAATATAATTGTAATATCAAAATAAAATCTGGGAGTTAAAAGGTGAAATCAGCAGAATAGCAACACTATTATTTTATAACAGGAATAATCATCAACGCCAGGGCTGTAACAATGTCATAATTGAAAGTTTAACTTAATTTGTAAAATGCAATTAGTTGAATTTCGTTTAACTTTCGCTCCGCAACTTCAATTTATTTTTCCCACCTCATATTTCAAACCACAATTAATATGCGTTGTATTTTATAGCAGACAATAGAAACCTAAATCTTTATAGTAGAGAATTTTGGATAATATTAATATTCTAGATGTTTGCTAGTCTACCTTAGCGCAAGTAATTAATACACCACTAAAGTAAACTTATCTTTACTTGACAAATATTTGTGTTATAGCAAGGTTACATACGTAAACAGAAAGCTTAAGTAAACTTATTTAAATGTAGATTCAATTAATTTAAAATATGGTATAAATTGAGGATCTGAGATACCTTGCTGTAATCTCTTATATATCAGAAAATCCTAGTACCTGGGGGGATTTAGTAATTAAGGATTACGATAAAAAAAATCCATTCCAATATATAATAATAAAGGTTTATTATAATTGTAACTTTTAAAGTTTAATATACAATGTGCCCCAAGAGTAGTCTAAATACGAAAAATATTTTAAACAAAAGTTGAATGATAGAAAAGGTACTACCTACTACTTATATCGGACAACACTTATATCACCGCTTTTATTTTTTAAATAACATACGTACTTGTTTAATATATATTTTGTATTTGATTTTTTTGCTGATAATACCAAATAACGTATCTGTTATTAAAGAATACAAATAATTTAACACTTTATAATATCGATTTATTGAAATCATGATGGAAAGAAGTGAGTGTGAGAGTGAATAGCCTCACACGACACAGTCACAGGTTCTAATGATTTTTCTTGTGAAATTATTAAAATAATAAAATTAGTTTTTCACGACTCGGAGTAGAAGTCAGCCTCTAAGATACAAAAATCATGACAGAAATAATAAGTTATTCCCATGGTAAGTAATTGTTAAAAATTCCCCAAGGGTTTTACTGTTATGTGTGAAGGCTGATAGCAGAAATCCAAAACAGGAAGAACGATCGTATGTTATGAGACGGTACTGATATATTCTGAGTGTAATAAATAATAATAAGTGGATGTTAAGGAATTAGAACACGTACAGTTAGCATCTTGAAGACGGAAGCTACCGGTGAGGCAAAACCCGCGCTGCAGAAGGCAGGCATATCCTAAAAGAATACTAACTCTACAGTACTCAACGACTCAACCAAGTAATTTTGAGGATCTAGGGGAGGGGGAGGACCTACAGAACAGAATATGGTTTGCTATGAAACGACTACTATGATAAGGATAACATACTTAGACTAGAAATGTAACTTGGAACGATCATCATAGGATCATAGGACGCTGACGAGGTGACAATAGAGAAAATGACTTAATGAAGGATAGATAGACCATTGCATAGGCGGAAACGATTTACAACTTGTATTCGTTTCTATTTGTTCGTCAGATGTGGACTGGCCTTTGGACACCTTCCTGGAATTTATCAGATTGGACCCAATAAGTGTGAATCTAGTAAGCACTGGCAGTGGAGAACCCATGATTGACAACGAAGACAAGTGGTCCGGCATTGAATGCTGAATTATAGAGAGATATTAAAGTCAAAGGAAGAAGAAGAAGAAAGGGTCGAAGAGCACAATAACAAACGCGCTTAAAACAAACAAGGAGTAATAGATTCCTGTGAAGTAACACCGAAAGGGATTTCGCTCGACATCTAGGATTAGGAGCGGTTTTAGTCAACACTCCCCATAAAACTAGGCTTACGAGGGTCCATAAAAGTGTCCGCGCCTCCCGAAAGAACACAACAGAAAACTGTCGATACTCGTAAAAGGAGCAACCCACAAACTTTATGGAATATATCCTAAAAATTCTAGTAATTACAATATTATTCTTAATTTTCATAATCGCACTAATTAAGATAGAACCGTGCACAATACCTACATTATATTTTTAAAAGCGATTTAACAGCAAACCTTTCAAAAAATAAGATTCCCCTTTATTTATTTCGACCTTTGTTCTGCGCCACGCCCGCTCTAGGTATATTTTAGTGTTTTGTGTTTGTTTGTGTGTAAATCTATTATTATCTACTATAAAGGGAAGTATAAATTTGTCTGTACTAGTAGGATATACCTTATATTATATTTACATACAGGGTATTGCGTAATGTAACACGAAGGAAGTTACATTAGCATGTTCCTTTTTTGTTAAACCTCTTCACTGAAGAGTTAACCAATGAGGTGTTTTAAAAAACAAAACAGAAAATCAAGTTAGGTAGAATGTAGCATTAAGTTAGGAAACAGTGGCATCAAAAAAAATTGGAAAAGGGGTACGAAACGTAATCGAAAACAAAATTTAAAGTTTGTGTAGTCAAAATGTAGTCATACTATAACAAAATTAAATGAATCTAAGTTACAGCTGAAAAACACTGTTTGATATGTCACTTCTACTTTTTTTTTCAATTTTGACAATTAAAAAAATGCAACTTTAATACATGACTGTAAATTAAATTGCTGGGAACTTTCTCATGGGTCCACTTTAGAGCCCTCTAACTCGTCAACGAAGATGTTTAACAAAAAAGTGACAAGCTAGTATGACTTAAGAGATTGCTGTTACGTAAATAAATATTGAAATATGCACTTGAAACCTTCCTAAAAACCGAAGGAAATTCATTTCTGTTTATACTTATAAATATTAGGTACCTACTATATAGGTGTCAAGATAACCAAAAATCTAGAAGTTAGTACCTATAGGCATTGATTAATATAGGCAAGTTTTTTTTTAATTATTCTTGCAAATTAGCTGAAAATAACTACGCATATAGTTGTTCACGTTGATAACACTTTTCACAATATTACGAAGGATCCTCAGTCGCTGAGTTTCTAATCATCGGTTGAGAGCAGGTCTTGAGGCAGTGATTGGAGGTATCTGAAGTATCAGAAGTAGGTAAAATAGATGTGAATTCTTTCAACCTGTCAGATTCGGATTAAGATTGGAATTCCCACAAAATATATTTATTTACTAAGTTACCTTGAATTAGATTATGTATTTTAATTTTTTCTTTACGAAGGTGCAAATAACTTAGCTGTTGAGCATCATAAATTAAATAAAAAAATTTGGTCTATTGTTCATTCAGGTTCAGTTAGTTGGCTGTGCATTGAAAAAAAATACAGAATATTTTAAATTACTTTGATTTTCGCGAATAATTGTTGCTAAAAGAGATATCAACTGATACACATTATTGTAATCAGCAAAACATAGGTCAGTGTCCCTCAACCCTACAATTTGAAAAAAAAAGGATTTATTCGAGGTAAAATGGTTATTCCAATTTTGAAAAGCTCTAGCCAACTAGTTATTCACTTTTTATTATGGTAAACAATTTTAAAAACATAAGCAACAATGATATGAAAAAAATTCAGTAAATCATGGCACTATAGATTTAAAACGTATTTTTGAAATTAAAACTTTGGAAGTTTTCAAAAATGTAATATACAGGGTGTCTCTAAAATATGGTGCCATACCTTAACCACAGATTCCGGGGATCAAAATAAGACGATTTAACACAACTTACCTCTATCCGAAATTGCTTCGTTAAAGCGCTATCGAACGCCAAAGATCTTCAAAAAATTTCTATATTTTTAAATAACAAAAAATTGTTTTTAGCGATTAGGATGAAATTTGGGATGTGATTCGTTACTGGAAAAAGGTGTCTTTTGACATCCTGTTTTTGTTCAGGAGTGTCGCGTAAGTGGTCAAAGGTTGATCATCCACAGCCAAAGAAGCTCATATCTTTTTAACAGTTCGGCCAATGGTTTTCAAAATTTTTTTACAGAGAGACATTCTTATTTCAAATATTTTTTGTCTCTTGTTTGATTTCGGTATCTGCCATAGTTTAGGCCGAAAAATTATTTTTATTGGCTGCAGTGCATTTTCTTAAAACAGATGTAGTAGTCTAGTTGTCCCGTATGTTGAGAAATAAATCACGAAGAGACAATTTGATATAAAGTTTATTACTAGCAAGTATGTAAAGGGTGGCGCAAAATAATCCGAACCATTTCTGAATCAATGGTTCAGCTTATTTTGTACCACCGGTAAATTAATAGATTTACAGCAAATGCTCAATGTGACCACCATTTTCCCGGATGCAAAAGTTGATTCTACGCAAAAAATTGTCTCTTCGTCACTTATTTCTCAGCATACGGGACAACTAGATTACTACATCGTTTTAAGAAATGCACCGCAGCCAATCAAAATATTTTTTTTCAGCCTAAACTATGAGAGATACCGAAATCGAACAAGAAACGAAAAATATTTGAAATAAGAATGTCTCTCTGTAAAAAAATTTTGAAAACTATTGGCCGAACTGTTAAAAAAATATGAGCTTCTTTGCCTATGGATGATCAACCTTTGACCACTTACGCGACACTCCTGAACAAAAAAATGATGTCAAAAAACACCTTTTTCCAGTAAAGAATCATATCCCAAATTTCATCCTAATCGCTAAAAACAATCTTTTGTTATTTAAAAAAATAAATTTTTTTGAAGATCTTTGACGTTGGACAGCTCTTTAACGAAGCAATTTCGGATATAGGTAAGTTGCGTTAAATCGTCTTATTTTGATCCCCGGAATCTGTGGTTAAGCTATGGCACCATATTTTAGAGACACCCATTGAAGCTACTATAAGCAGAAATAAATCCCGAATTGAAATATGCAAAAATATACAGGGTGTCTCATTTGAAACAAGAAAGTTGGGGTCACTTCCGGCGAAACCGAAAGTGAAAAATTATTAACATTCAGTTCAAATTATGAGCTCTTAAGTGTATATAACACATACAAAAATTTATTTAAATCGGTTAAAAAACAGGGGTGTCACCCCTCACCCATAATATATTATAGCTCTATGATTATAGTTTGAAACGGTTTGAAATCTTGTGTCGCAAAATGACTGACCGAGACTTTCTATATCATAAGCATGACATTCACAGAGGAATACATAAGTAGTACTCATCTACTTATATTTATCTTAGTTACGAGTAAATAGGCCATGATAAAACTACTCGACTTAAAAGTATACGGAGCTATGTTAATTCATTAATTGAGATTTGAATATTTATACCATTGTCTGATATCAACGTAGAGGTAGACAACGAACAATGAAAAAAAATAATTTTGACACCTACTAATTCCCGTGGAATAAAACACTCATAATGTTATAACATCTCTCGAAATTGTAAAAGTCAGTCAAAGACGACAAATATCTTTCCTACTGAAAATTATCTACTGTTTATAATCTTGAATTTGTACTAATTGGCAACATTGCAATAATAGATAAAATATTATGGACACGAAGTAAGTACACAAAATAAGTAATTACAATAATAACAGGTACCTATTACAAACAAGTGCCATTATAAATATAATAGAGTTAATAAATTAATCTTTTAGCACATTACTATAGGTATTAGTAGTAGTCATATCTGCTATAACTATTGTCGCAGCTCAACACGTATTAATGATAGTACATTCAACTGTCAATCATTTTTAATCCACATCCATAAATAAAAATGGATTGAGAAATAAATTGCAAGATATTTTATTCTACATTTACTTATAGTCTCTAAAATATGGTGCCATAGCTTAACCACAGATTCCGGGGATCAAAATAAGACGATTTAACGCAACTTACTTCTATCCGAAATTCCGTTAAAGCGCTATCAAACGCCAAAGATCTTTAAAAAATTTCTATTTTTCTAAATAACAAAAGATTGTTTTTAGCGATTAGGATGAAATGTGGGACATGATTCTTTACTGGAAAAAGGTGTTTTTTGACATCATTTTTTTGTTCAGGAGTGTCGCGTAAGTGGTCAAAGGTTGATCATCCATAGGCAAAGAAGCTCATATTTTTTTAACAGTTCGGCCAATAGTTTTTAAATTTTTTTACAGAGAGACATTCTTATTTCAAATATTTTTCGTTTCTTGTTCGATTTCGGTATCTCTCATAGTTTAGGCTGAAAAAAATTATTTTAATTGGCTGCAGTGCATTTCTTAAAACGATGTAGTAATCTACTTGTCCCGTATGCTGAGAAATAAGTGACGAAGAGACAATTTTTTGCGTAGAATCAACTTTTGCATCCGGGAAAATGGTGGTCACATTGAGCATTAGCTGTAGATCTATTAATTTACCGGTGGTACAAAATAAGCTGAACCATTGATTCAGAAATGGTTCGGATTATTTTGCGCCACCCTTTACATACTTGCTAGTAATAAACTTTATATCAAATTGTCTCTTCGTGATTTATTTCTCAACATACGGGACAACTAGATTACTACATCTGTTTTAAGAAATGCACTGCAGCCAATCAAAATAATTTTTTCAGCCTAAACTATGGCAGATACCGAAATCAAGCAAGAGACAAAAAATATTTGAAATAAGAATGTCTCTCTGCAAAAAACTATTGAAAACTATTGGCCGAACTGTTAAAAAGATATGAGCTTCTTTGACTGTGGATGATCAACCTTTGACCACTTACGTGACCCTCCTGAACAAAAAAATGATGTCAAAAAACACCTTTTTCCAGTAAAGAATCACAACCCAAATTTCATCCTAATCGCTAAAAACAATCTTTCGTTATTTAAAAATATAGAAATTTTTTGAAGATCTTTGGCGTTTGATAGCGCTTTAACGAAGCAATTTCGGATATAGGTAAGTTGCGTTAAATCGTCTTATTTTGATCCCCGAAATCTGTGGTTAAGCTATGGCACCATATTTTAGAGACACCCTGTATATATCCTAATGTAATCTTTACCAGTTCGCCAGGGTAGTAAACAATTACTTCAGGGCGAGTTTGTTAAAAAAATTCTCTATGACAATGTTCTTCTTATTCTCTAACGTTTATTTCATTACGTTCTCATTATAATCGAAACTGGAATCTCGTGATTGCTGATTAGATTCTCAACTATCCAGACGTCACCGTCTATTTTAAAAAACTTTTATTAAAAATATTTCATAAAGAAATACCAAATGCAATTAATGTATTCATGCCTCCCGTAAAATAGAATCCAAAGTGTCTCTATCGCTCCAGAAAATAGCTGAATATTTGTTTCATCCTCATAATACTTCTAGTATTTTCTCGGTGGTATTCAAAATATAGCATATACGATGCATATATGTATTATATTCACTATAAATAATCTACTCAACGGTTACAGAAATTGCCATATAAGTCCACGAAACAAATAATTGAGATTTTCTTAGATTTATAATTCGAGCTTTGCTGAAGGAAAAGTACACGAGGTCAGGGATTCATCACCATTCCTTTAATGAAATAGTATCTAGAACTACTATAGACTCTGCTAGGGCTAGTGTATACCATGACATTATGTTACTTACTCGTATTATATCTAGGAGAACTCCAGCTTTACAAAAACACACATAGTCCTCTCCGAAAAAGTAGAAATACCATTTGGGTTGGTAACTATTTAAATCCCATTAGGATAAAAGTTTCTAAAGGCAAAAGACTGAACACGGGATACGTCCCTACTGTCGTACCCCCCGTGGAGCCACCAGTAAATAGAACACGCTATAAAATCCAGCAGTACAAGAAAAAACAGCTAGCTTGATTTATATGCTTTATAAACAATGAAAGAAAATTGGATCAGATATTCATAGAGTTAACGAATCTACTACAAGAAAAAGAATACAAAGAAGATATCCTTTCTTGAATGTAAAAAATGTTAGGGACAGTGCACGGTGGTTTTCTCATTACCACAAAATAACTATAGAAGCTTATACACGATTAAAGAACCAATTTTCCGTCTGCAGTAGGACAGAAACTGAACCTAAAAGTAAAAATCTTGCTATAAGGATGAGAATTTGTTTGCAAAACGCATACGTTCGAAATACTGTTTCAAACTTCAGAGAAGGTGGTTATAAGAAAAACTACAAATCTAGACTCTAAACTCGAAAAGTGCCGGTCTGATCAAAATATGGTAGAGTAACTTTTTATTCGGTTTTTGTTGTATATTGTTATCCTACTGTCCGTGTGCAAATTTCCAAACACTCCGTATACACTGTTTTGTGGGAGAACTGCTAAATGCAATTCGAGAACCTATAGGACAAATTTCCCCTAATAATTTAATGTTACGTTTAAAAATGTTAGACCTTCTATTGAAAATAACAGTGAACAGTTTTGCTAGTTGTATTTAGCTATTATTAAAGTTAAAATTTTGTCAACAATTTATTTTTTTATTTATGACTTGGCAGTTTGACATCTTACAGGTTAAAATAAAACCATCTGATGAACTAATAAAACACATGATTTAATTTTTCATAGACTCCGATTTGAACGCAAAGAAATAACTCGATAGAATTTCTAAAGCAAGAAACTATGGGGATTGTTGAAAGAATAAATTTAAGGTTAAGATGTAGTTACATTAATAAAAACTTTTTGTTCTAAATTGATGGTTCTTGTATCATAAAATTTATTGGTATTTTTTTAAGTAGTACGCAAATAAATATGAAACAAACTGTATAGTACCTACCTATGAGTTTTCTGCAGGAACCTCTTCTTAAAGCTGTTGTATGCAGCACCTGGACCATCTTGGTCGTGAACATACCGAACACGGCCGTGAGAAGGTACGACATGATGACCAGACATTCCCAAATCCATTTGTAGGTCAACCACCAACAACAAAGTGAAAAGTACTGCAGCTATACTAGCACCAACCACCAAGCGCTCTTTAAGTTTCAATCCACCACCGAACATCTTGAACGAAACTCGCGAATTGGTCTCGTAGGGAACACTTTTCGAATTGGGAGAATTTATGGAACTGTTAGTTAAACTTGCAGATTTTATAGCAGGTTCAGCAATACTTCGTGGTGATGACTCAGGCGGTGGTGAATATTTTAATTTCTTGTTATCTCTCTTGAAGAACTTTGGAACTTCACGGGTTACTGATATACTTTTCCAGTTATCTATATCGAGATCTTTGGTTTGTGCATGTGCAAAAACGCAGTCTGTATTGGTATCAGTATCTTTGGCTAAGAGAGTATTGTAATAGGAACTTCTACGTTTCTCAGTCGATTGTGTTAAAAATTCGTTCGATCGTTGAAGAATCTCTTCTGTTTTTGAACGAAACGCTAGCTCGCGCGTGTCCGGATACGCGGTTGTAACGCTTTGGTTTATAGGTTGAGTACCTAAGTCGACATCTTCTAAATCCGTTTGATATTTATCTAAAAGATTTTTTCGTCTAGGACTAAAATTTTGGTTATTACTATCAAAATTCAGATTTCTAGAGATTGGCCTTTCGTATGGAAGGTAATTGTAATATTCACTATTAGCTGTCCGCAAATTCAAGGAGTCAACTTCATTAACAAATGGTACCGAGTTCGTTGCTAATGATGTTGTACTACCTCCACTTTTACGACCAAATATTTTAAATTTCTTTAACAAACTACTTACAGAAAATTTTTGGTGATGCGACTGCTTCGGATAATGTAAAGCAGATCTGTTCAAGGGGTTAATCAGATGATCAGTCGGTTGTTTCAGAAACTGAACTCTTTTAAATCCTGAAGGATTTGGAGAAGTGCTGCGAGACCTATCGTTAACTGAATTTACAAACAGAGTTTGTTTCGTATTGGTCGTTGAAATATTCGACACTTGATCTGAATCGACAGACTTGACCGGCGCAAATGATTTTCTTCTTGCCGAAGGACTGTAATGTTCGTGAATATACCCTTCCGAAGGCAACCGATTTCGGATTGGTGGAGCAGTACTTCTTATTAAATGTGATTGCGTCGTTTGATAATTTTGACTGGACTGGACTCCAGACCTTATTAGTTGTTGTGGAATTGTTGTTAAATCTTGGTGACTTTGAACACGTCGTTTTGATAAAATAATCGAATTTATTGCATTTCCTCGATCCGTTACCACTAAGGGATGTCGTGCTGGATATGTGTTGTAGTTTTGGGTTGTAGAGTTCAAACCGGTACCGTATGTTCCCCAAAGTGTCGTAGAATTGTTGATTGAAGACGAACTTTGAGATGATAGCGATGCTGGGTGCGGCGATGGACTTCGAATAGTTGGTGCCTGTCGCTCTTGTGTTGAAAGGTAATAATTGCCTCTCTGATGGAATGTTTCTAAATGGGCCGCAGCGCCGTTTGCACATCGCAGCCCCTCCCTGTCTCGAGGCTCCAGATTAGCCGGCGATCGGCTTTACAACTTGCAAATCTGCAACAATAATTTCAAAATGTTAATTAAGTAAACAATCGTTTCGTGTTTTGATATCAACAAATTTAAAAAAGCAGGTCCTAATAACAAGCAGTGTTAACATTATTACGAAGTACTATAAAGAATTAGCTACAGAAAAATTATTTGCTTTATGCAATTCTAGGCAGAATCACAAAATAACATGATCAAGCACTGAAAATTAGCAATGTGTACATTTAGTTTTCTTTAATAATTACCCAAGCACCAATAATTGTACGTCTGTGTTTAATAAAATGTAGTTTTATAAAAATACGATATTGCCGCTTTTTTTGTGCAATCATGAAAATTAAGACAAAGTCTTGTGCCAGAAGAAATTTTGATGGTTTGTATTCAAGAAGAAATCGATTACCTATAAGGCTATAACAGGAAATAATTTGTTGAAAAAAAGTTGTACTGTTTGGATTTAATCATTTACCTAATCACAAATTAATTTCCACATCTTTAATAATAATTTTTAAAAAGTACTTTTGGTACAGTATTACTAAGCATCTTCCTGTAACTTCGCCTGCAGGATCATTAGATATATTTACTCTACGAATTTCTGTGTGTAGGGTTTTATAAAAAAAGATTGTGAAACGTGATGAGGACACACTCAATATTTATTACGAATGTCTTATTTTTTATAATAAAGTATTCGAAATTACTTCTTACTTTTGGGAAACCCCGGGAAACCCTATACCTACAGTGTGTTTCCACGAAAATTCTTAATATATTCTTAACAAATATAAATATTTGTAATTAACTGTCTCCATTGTTCGAAACCAAAAAACTTTTTCTACGCTTGTGTATGGGGAAATCAAAACGTTTTATTTTGACTTGCATAAATTATAACTAATATTTAAAACTAAGCAAAAATTGTTCAATTATTTGCCTTTAATTCAAAACAGTATTAAGCAGAACCCTGTAGCTAAACTGTTTTTAAGTGAAGTACTTCTACTAAACGTGTCCCTTCGCTTTTGATGTAAACCCCAGTTCTTCTTAAGATCGCCGTCTGTAGTCTGGATCATTGCATGAGAAATTTCTCAAATAGTTAAGATTTTGAAATAGCCTCTCAGCGTATATTCTTTCTTTTTCATAACCCCATAGAGCATAATTCGAGACAGTTACATGTTCTTGTCTAATCGACAATTTTTTTTAATTCAAGATTTGGACTAAGATTAAGGGAAAAATTCAGAGACGTCATTTAAGGAACACTCATCACTCATACTAAAGTTTTCCCTAACTTTTCCTTAAATCAAACTCATTCTTAAATTCGGTATTAATAACATTTTTGTGCCTTAAAATAACTACTTTTTGAGTAGCATTTGAGTGAAATTTACGGAAGATTAGAAGGGTCCCTTAAACGACATTATACTTTGACATTATACTTTCACAATGCAAATCTGATGACTAACAATATCGGGTTTCATGAGAAAGCTTGTGAACGTCGCGTCGTGTACTCGAGGTTATGTCCATATTTGGACGCACCAACTAGAATAAAAGCAGAAGGAGCTTTCATACGAATCAGCGTACGCCTGCCAATCAAGAAGTCAAGACAACATATTCAAGCCATCACACTCAAGTCACTACTTCAAGCCAGGCCTACCCTAGAAAGAGAAAGGGTTAAACCGAGGGTTAAACCCTTACCAAGAAGACTAACAAATACCATCTCGCTCTACCAACATGATCTTATCTACTTGGCGCTGCTAGCTACATTTGTGTAAGCTCACCTTAATGGTGCAATTATTCAATTTGTAAACTTTACTTTAAATATAGTCTTGTTAAATGAATGATGTGTTTGAATCCAGACAGTCACTAATTTATAACGTGACAATATGCTAAATCGTGCCTGTTTGCAAATCGGCTTAACAGCTGATCCATGATAATGGAAGGATTGTTTCAATAATGACCATGTATCTTACATGTTTTTTTTTTTAATTCTTATCAGTGGAATTATATATTACATCTAAACCTAACATTAAAAAACATTAAAAAACAAAAAATTATCTAAATACGTTTATCAATCCGTAGTTAACTACTTTTTAAGCTAACCAATGGTCAAATATCCATGGATACAATTATTCTGTATGCCCCCTTTGAAACAAATTCAACAAAATATAGGAATCTCTTAAGTCTTAATTTTTATGATCGCCATTCTACGAGTCTACGACCTTTTGGAGTTTTTGGACCATAATTTGGATTAACCATTTATAAAGCAATATGAGAAAAAACATGTGTTATCATTAATGTCTTAACATCCTATTATAGGTAAGTACCTATTTAATACCAAGCACATTTAATGTGTGTAATCAAGTTAACATAATACAGAAAATAGAGGGTGTTAATACTAAGTCATTACACCCGAAAATGGCAGTTAGAATTTATTAAAACAAACATCTTTTTTTAGTTCCAATTTTTGATTTGGGGCATCTATTCGTAGTTATTGCATTTCTTTTGTTTTTTTAACAATCGTAATAACTCCTTCATTTCAGGGAATATTTAAAAAAACGAAAGGTTTTCAAAATGAGCTTACGGTTCTCTACAACATTTGTATTTACAGTTATTTTATATTTTTCAAATAACAAAATGGCGGCCGATCAAAAATTTCAAAACTCAATATTTTGATAACCACCCCATAGATTTTTGAAAATAATTTTTTTTCTAAATTGTCAAACTATCTATTACAACATTTGTCTAAAACATTTTCTTCTATCTATGCAGAAAAGAGGTCTTTAATTAAATTACAGAAGAGCATGTGTAAAGTATCGACGAATTAAAAACAATTTAGATCGAAGTAGCTTTCCGCCATTAAAAAATAAAACAAAAGAACAATTAGATAAGTGCACAAAACTGAACGAGATACGTGTAAAAATGAATAATATATCAAAATACTGAACTTCGTGACATGCTTTTGGTTTTTAATTCGTCGATACTTTACACATGCTCTTCTGTAATTTAATTAAAGACCTATTTTTTGCATAGATAGAAGAAAATGTTTTAGACAAATGTTGTAATAGATAGTTTGACGATTTAGAAAAAAAAATATTTTCAAAACTCTATGGGGTGGTTATCAAAATATTGAGTTTTGAAATTTTTGATCGGCCGCCATTTTGTTATTTGAAAAAATATAAAATAACTGTAAATACAAATGTTGTAGAGAACCGTAAGCTCATTTCGAAAACCTTCCGTTTTTTGAAATATTCCTTGAAATGAAGGAGTTATTACGATTGTTAAAAAAACAAAAGAAATCCAATAACTACGAATAGAGGCCCCAATTCAAAAATTGGAACTAAAAAAAGTTGTTTGTTTTAATGAGTTCTAACTGCCATTTTCGGGTGTAACGACTTAGTATTAACACCCTGTATATCTTATTGCAACATATATGTGATGAAACTATTTTCCTTGTGTTTCCATTGTACACATTACGCAATTTGGTTTTTTTGTTTCACGTTACTACCTATAACAAGTAGTAATAATTTGAACTTGAACGAATATTTGCGTTTGAAATTGTGATCTCATCTAATTGCATTAACAAGGAAATTCAAATAAGCACCACTTTTACTTAATTTGACGTGCCTACACAGCTTAATTACGATACTCGAAGAGACTGTAGTATGTTACAATATCTGAAAAACATGCAATAGTAGTTGAAAAGCGTAACAAACAAAAGCCGGAAATTCACAATACCGCAGTGAATTAACAATGGCATTACTTTTACGACGTACGTTTGTTAGTTCAGAGCATCACACGCAGCAGTTATTGTAGTGTTCGTGGTTTCTGTCACCCATAATAATTACACCGTTTTAAATTCATTCACAAAATTTTGTTCAAATCTCTCCCAAGGCTGCATGTAACAACAATTAAAACCAAAACAACATCGTTTTCTATTACAATAAATTATCATAAAAACTGAGTTGGTTAATCTATGTATCTTTTGGACTGTCACGCAATATTATATTACCGGTGTTTAAGATATTCTTTGATAAATAATTTTCAGAACGTTTTCTTATGTAAATTATTTATACACATACATACTGTATACAGGGTGGATTCACAATAGGGTACATATTACATTTTTCGAACATTTGCATATTCTAAATAGAATAATTAATATATCATTATTACAATTCCTACCTACTGTGAAGAAATATAATTGTAACTCCATTGGATATCCTCATTAAGAAGAATGAACAACAACTCCTTGAACAACATGGAAATCAATCACTATTTCTACACATTCATTCAACAACAGTATGGACCTCACTTCATCAAAATCTTCAAAAATTTAATGAACACTAAGTAGTAAAAAATTGTAAAGATTGTCATTTTTTCCATTATCTATATTGTATATATGTTCTGAAGAAGCCTCGAATTATGTGGCGAAACGTTAACTAAAACTTGTGATTTTTTAATGTCTCTTCGTAACATGAATAAACAATTTATTGTTCACTATACTATAAATTAGTTTATTTAATCATTGGCTGCGATCCCAGATTTAATTTTTTATCACATACAACGATTCAGCCGCAAAAATAAAAAAAAATTTTTGAAAGTTTTTGTTTCTTTAAAACATTTGCTTTTGAAATTTCAACACAATATTTACACCACGCGATTCTACATTCAAAACCAAACAATCAAATTCATAAGAAAAGAAGAAGGTAACTGCCGTGTCTAGACGTTTTAGAAAAAAATTGAGTTCACAGTAAATTCCCTATAACGTTAAGTACACGATACAAAAATAATAATTTCGATTTTATTGATATTATCTGGTAAGCTTTAAATATTTTTAAAATTTTGAACCTTGATAATAACTGGTCCCGAAAATACGCAACTTTTGCCCAATTTAACCGATCTGTTATGGATTCCAAGATACTCGTAGTGCCCCGAATCGGGCCCGAAGAAATACATCCTGTATAGGCCCGACAATTAAAAATTTCAATATTGGACTCAAAGAACATAATATATTATTTATAAATATAAATATATGCCAAGCACTTTAGTATACAATCACTAGTGACATACAATTAATATTTACACTTGATAACTAACAGAAATTAAATATTTTGGAACCTTCTCATATTTACCTACACAGAAATTTACAAGAATTCCTAATTCCATAAGATTACGAACCCAAGAATGGTGGGAGTATATTAAAATAGTATATTAAGTATTAAGAACGGTAAGGACATTTTACCGATCGAAGACAATAGTTTGGAGGAGGAGCACAGCGATGACTCCAATTATTGTCTGAGATCGGTAGTCCTTAACGTTCGTGATGCTTATGACGTTTTTTGCGCTACTGAATCCGGTAAAAAGAATTTTTAATAAATTAATAATTAATACAGATTCAAATGCGATAATTGTCAGTCTCCGCATCACGTTGCCGTATTGTCGATTGATATATTGCGTTTCTATAGCAATCTGTAAACAGTTACCGCCATTGCAGTTTTTTGTGAAAATTATTTGGAGTTCCGTGCTAAAAATTAATGAAAATGATTCCGAAAACGAAATAGAAGAAGCTTGGAATGTGGGGTGTGTTCGGTTCTCATTCCTGATAAGTCTAGAGAGACGCTACGAAGGTACCTACAATCATTTTAAAAATTGGTGTACCAAGAAAAGTACAAATATTGATGAAAAATCTTTGCTGGCGTACTTTGTTACAAAAAATGAGAAATTAAAAGCTCCAGGATTTGTTTTAACTAACATTGGAAATTGCATTCATTTTATTTAACTAAACTGACATTTGTGACTGACATTAATTTTTCAAATTACATGGCACATTCGTTTTGAGTAAATTTACTTACCGTTCTAGAACCCCAAAGTATTTTACCGACGACTTTATCCTTAGCAACGAGTAAACATAACTATACTGTCTTGAAACAGCCGCGGTAAACAATGAAATAGAGCACAGTAGCGCAAAAAATTATTTAACTACAACTTGATTTTATAAGACGCATCAGGCTATTCTTTTGGTATCGAAAAACAAGAAAATAAAAAATCTCTTGTGTCAAAGGTTGTCTTTGATCAAAGCCCGCAATTATGGTTATATTAATTGTGTGGTACTCAAAGACAACACAACACAATGAACAACGTCTATTATAAACTTAATATTATTTTAAAATGTTTAATTGAATCTATGCACGTTTACATAATATGGCACTCATTAATTAATAAACCTCGCAGTTCATACAACACTAAATAACTGAAAACTATTTTCAACAGAACTTAGGTTACAATTAAAACAATTAAAAAAATTCCACAAAGTTAAGATAAAAAGCCACACAGTGGTATTCTAGAACAACTATGTAAATTCCAAATATAATATTTAAAAAAAAAGTCGTAAACAGTTTTGTAATGTTAAAAAAGTAGTATATCTGAACTTGACTGTTGATAATGGTGTAATATTCCAAGTAAACATTAAATTGGGGAATTTTTAATACAAATTTAATCAGTAATCACTTAATCAGAATAAGATAATATGCATTCTATAGGCTAAGTGAAAATCCTCCATACTTATAAAAGTAAGACACTGGCGCGCGTATAATAATTCAAAGGGCGTAGGTAAATTGCTAATATTATACATTAGATTACGAATATTTAAAAATTTAATTAAAACCTATATTAGAGTAGGTACTATGATTTAGGAAAAAAGTGAAATTTCCATTTTTTTGCTACTGACACGTGCCCCTGTGGCCCCTTGGCACCAGCCACCACTGATTGAACCTATATTTCAATCTAAAACGTTTTCTCATATTAATAGTTTTATTCTAAATTATCCCACTTGTTTTGGATGGGTTATGGCATTTATTAAATTCATATCTACTGAATTACTTTTTATTACGAATCTCCAAATATTGTCAATAACATTCAGATCAGCACATTTTGCTGCACATTGTAAACTAGAATATTATTTAGATCGAACCATTTTCTCACTACTTCTACCGTACGCACGTGTGAGATTTTTTTTTTAAATTATAAATTATAGAAGCTATACTTGATAATAAACGAAAACAGAAGCATTATATCTAAGTATTTCCACATATCCCGGATCCTTCAGCAGAAATCCATACCCACACATGAACAGAAAGTCGAACACGCTGTTGTCGATTTTAGGCAACGAAGCATTATCATATTTTTCTCCTCTTCACTAATAGACCCGTAACTGTCCTTGACGACTGAAAGTTTTTCTTGTCAAAAATCTCAAAAGTGTAGTTCCTAATCAAAAATCTATTCTTTTGACTTAATTCTCATCCAGCTCATTGAATGAGCTACAGAAGACGTGTCTTCATTTTAAATTTTAATAAAAATATAGTAAAGGGTAAAGTATGTTATGTATGATCATTCAATATAAAAAAAATAAACAATACGAGATAAATGTATTAAAGCTGTTATCACTACATTTCAAGGTTTCTGAAAATAATGTACTACTGTTACGAAGTTCCGGTGGGACTGGCACCGGATTAATTTTATCATTTCTATGACTAGTTGATTATCTTCTATAATGAGGAATTAGTGAAGACAATAACAACACTATCGGCAAAACCTATATGATTTCAAGTACATATCCATTAGGTATATCAACCCGAAAAAGATAAGGTAAAGTGATAGTAGAAATATTTTTGAATTGAAAATAAATTCAGCAATTCCGGAGATAACTGTAGGTACTGCTTGTCAAGAATAGGAAGGACCGTGAATATCTCAGTAGCTGCACGGAGATTTATAACATTCGCTATCACGTCCCTAGCTTGTCCAAATAAAATTTTGCATTTTATTTTGGATTTAAACTCCATCGTGAGTAAATCAGTATTACGCTTATTCCTAAGATCACCTTCCACTTTAGACCTGCTATGGCTATAATGGCCACCAGAATAGATAATACTCCCTAACTATAATAATTCCAAATACAGGAGGGATATATTTTCCAAATATCACGACGCTCATAGTTATTGCGTACTATATTGTAAAATCAAAATGTAAATTCCATTAATTGTTTTTAATTATGCTAATTAATGCTAAGGTACTATTTTTACAGTATACATGATTAGTTTAATTTAACTAGTAGTTAGGAGAACACGCCGGAATATAAAATCAATATGATCTTCTGTTATTATGTTAAAAATTATTTAATAGGTACAACAATCGTTTAACTTTAAATAGATGCAGTATATAACAGTATCTTTCGTTGGTATTAGTTCATACACACCTGCTAATTGTACCGTAAATAATTACATACGCAGTTATAATTAATTGTGCATGCAAGGGAAAAGGCTTTCTGTTTTCTACAAACCGCATTTATAATAAATAGCAAATTACGTAACGTTATCCCTGGAAAATTACATAAATACTAGGATTATTATACAGCACCCACGAACATTGAGGAATTTTACAAAACACAGTTTTGTTTGTTTCCAATACAGAATAACAATACAGTGTTAGGTTATTACGGAAATTTTTAAGCACTACATGAAATGTTGTCACATGCATGTCAGTTGTTAAAATCGATATATGGGAGTGACATATTGCAGTTAACAAATCTGTATAAAATTTTAAATAGAAAACATGAGAGATAGAAGGCTTGGAAAAACTACAATAATTTTGGATAAATTGCATTGTCTTTATTTCAAAGTAATAAATAGAAACAGTTGAGTAGCAGTAGCCAACTTACTCAACATACCAAACTTTTAAGTTTAAGGATTGAGTTTTTATGACAGTTGGCCAACTACAGCCCTACTTGAAATTATAACACTAACTGTAACCACTGCTGTTCGATATTTCCCCATTTTTTCACCAATCGACCTTATAAGTTGTTAAAGAATGCCAGGGTGGCTTGAAGATATGGTGTTTATCTTCAGATTACATTACAGCCTTGTTCAATCGGATTCAATTCAGAACTTTTGGCTAGCCATTACATAAAAGAGAATTGCTACAACGTAAGTATACTATAAGTATACTTACGTTGTAGCAATTCTATAGTCAAACCGTGTGGGGGCGTTGTGATTCATTAATAGGAAGAAGTTGTCTCCGATGTATAGGACAAATTAATGGCCACATTTTATTTTACTTTGTAATAAAGGTACTTTTGACTGTAGATCTGTGCGGAACTTTAAAGCTATGTCTTCCCATATCATTATTGAGTCAGCGTCTAAACAGTTCTGGGAGCAAAATTTCACAATCCTCTAAACAAAATCTGGATCCGCGTCTGTGAACAAAATGTTCCTCTAATTTTTATTTTACCAATTGTTATGGCTCCTAGCAACAGTCAATCTGTGTTTACTGTGGTCTGGACGTATCCGAAGAAAACTCTATATGGGTGGCAAAAGATGTCGTGTTTGTGCTAGTCAGAAGCTATTTTCGTTTTTCCGAACACTCTGGACGACTGGATAACGCTAGAAAACGGTGTATGGCTGAACACAGTCCTTTCAACGAAAGAGAAAAGAAAGGACATATGAAACTGAAAATTTAAGATGTTTCAACCTATACTGAAAACTGGCCAAAATTTATAGAATTTGAATGGTGATCGTAGTAGTCTTCAATACGTTGAACATTTCTTCTCATTTAACTGAATCTGATTGCATGCGCTCCTATCTTGGACACACTGCACACTCAACATAAAGATGCTTGTAAACTGGATTTAACAAAGTCTTCTTACAAAGTTACAGATATGAAAAAACAAGACTACTTAATATAAATTATTATCAAATGAAGAAAGGTAGTGTTTGATAATCAAAAAGCAGCAATTCAGCGTCATATAACTTTAAGTCCTTTCAACTTGAAGAACTGAAATTAGCAATTCAGGAGTCGAAAAATCATAAAGCGGCAGGATTTGAAGGCATTTAATTATCCAGAATTGATTAACCTTCTAGAAATTGCCAACCCAATTAAAAAAATCACAACTTTTGCCATTTTAAAACATTAACAGCACAAACAGAATCTGTCAAAGCTGCCAAATATGCGTGTAATTAATGAAGATTTGTAAAACATTCCACGTTAAGTAAAAATTTTGTAAGCGGCTCTAAAGAGAGTCCTTTTCCTCGTACTATATACCTATACTTAACGTAGGTTGTGCCTATACTATTACATGTTAAAGATGATTTTTGAAATAACAGAATTTTTAATGATTTGTTTATTTTCAATGATACACAGTCTTGATTAAGAAATAAAATATGTATGTACAATACTTTTCAATCAAAAACAGATATCAATATCAGTACATTATGAAAAAACGGAAAAGGTTACAGAGTTGCAGAAAAGTATGTTAATATTAGGATAAAGATTACTTATTGGCCTTTGCCTTTGCTGGTTAGGCAGTAATGGAGAAAAACTATATTGTGTCGATACATGAGAATACGAGGTCGTAAAGTACATTTGTCTGCATTTATGGAAATACACGTGTATGTATTTGTTACATATTACAAGTGTTTCATAAAGGTTTAGGTACTACGTTTTTTTATATCACTGTCTGAATAATTTTTAACAATGATTGCATTAGGTATTTACGAACACTACTGCTTCTAAATAATGGTAATTTAATTATTTACTTTTATTATTAACCAAATCAAATTTGTGAATGTCGCCTTAATTATTTTGCTTGGTTTTTAAAACATTTAACTGGTAATATCTTTTAGATCAGATCCAAAGAAACCCAAAGTTATCATAGTATTATATTATTACGCATGCAAGTGTAATAAAAGGGTCCATTGTAATTTGGAACACGATGAGCGGAGCGAGGAGTGCTCCAAAGGAGCGAATGCTACAATGCCTCTTATAAACCGTGTATAATATACAATTTTTTCTACTTTGCGAAATTTATTTAACAGAAATTTGATTTTTTTAATGTATTTACTATCTAGGAAGTTTCGATTGAAACAAGGGGTAACATTCAAGGGGCAAGCTATATTCAAAACTGTCAAAATTGACAATTTAGGTTATAATAAACTTTTTAAAATTAATTGTTATTCTGTGAGTTGTTTTCAGTATTCAAAATCAGATAAAAGTATTTATAATTTCTGTGTTTTAAGCTCTCTGTAGAAGAGGAACTGCATGCCATTGATATTTAATGTTGATGACGTTTAATAATTTGACACTTGAAGCAAATGCACTTTTTTAAGAACTAATATTTTACCAAAAATGCAGTGCAGTTTTCAGCGTCACAATAGAACTATTGTGAACGTAGAAAAAAATAACTTGATTAGTGATTGCATATTCAATTTACATGCTACCTATCAGGAAGTTTAAAACGTACACTTGAAAGTAGCACTATAAAAATATGGAAAATAAACTAAATTAAAGATTGCGGCTATTAGAACCGCTAAAAAATCAAGGTAAATAACTAGACCGGTGTAAGGTCTGTCATAATTAATGCACACTCAATTACTTGCATAGTGATCGTAATTAACCTAAAGGCCAACACCCTAACATATATTTATATATCATGGCCTATACATAACATAGTTGTAAATCGACAACCCAGATTAATTTGAAACTAGACCATATGCCCTTCAGTGATAAAGACAGCAATATTAGAAAGAGTTTAAACTAATCGTGACATCTATAATAACCAACATGTGGTTTTTAATTGCGTGTTTCAAATTACTATCAAATATTTAACTTTATCCAGTTCCGACAATTCTAGTAATATATTTGATTACTATTAACCAGTTATACTAAAGAGCATTCAATTTCAGGAAATGTTATACTAGAATATATTTAAAATTCGTAATAAACATGGATTCAAAAATTAACTCAGGTATACTAAATACGATTTTCTGTTCACACGCTCGCGGTCGCACGTTGGCATTGCTATGTGTAAGCTGCTGACCACGGTGGATTGGGGGCGGCATAAGTATAGCTATAATAATTATTATCTGTGTATCGATTGTACGGCTGTGCGGCATTATGATAGGGACATTTAATTTTGCATGGACACATCGTTTCAGGATTTACCCAAGAGTGCTCAATCTCAGTCGCCTATGGAGCAGCAACAATTTAGGAATATATTAATTTAGAGGCTGTAGTTTTCCAAAATCATTTGTAGTGACCTATTACCTATTATTTTATCCTAAATATTTGGAATCCTTCAAGAAATGCACATTCAAAAAATTGCACTTGCATTAATTGAATAAAAAAAATCGATCACGTTCTGCCATTAATATTTCGCCTCTTTTGGACATCACAAATCACAACGCAAAATTGTGACCTGCAAACATTTTTAATGGTCACAGTTTTTTTTACTGGATTTACGATACAAGTTTTCAGTTATCATGTTGCTGCACTCGTTCTTTATTTTATATCCGTATAAAATGTTGTAATGCAGAACTGCGTTTTTATAGATGACCCAGGTATTAAACAAATAATTTAAATGTTTTTTTTCTGCGGAAGAGTGCAGAAGCAGTAGAATTATTAAATAATTGTTCTTATTAACACAAATCGCGATACTATCAATATAGGCATAATCTTTTCAAGTGTGCCATGGAAAACAACGGGAATGTTTAAATTTTATGGAACAAATATTTAAATATAACTACAAAACGTATTTACAAGGTATTGCTCAAATTTACCGCCACGTGGTTGATAACACAACATAACACGACAGATACCGTTTAGCTTTAT
Organism: Hemicrepidius hirtus; assembly: GCA_963082805.1. Lineage (NCBI taxonomy): Eukaryota > Metazoa > Arthropoda > Insecta > Coleoptera > Elateridae > Hemicrepidius > Hemicrepidius hirtus. The sequence goes on from OY720161.1 coordinate 11,421,156, forward strand.
GGTAACGCATGGCTGCCTAGATGCAACATAAAATAATTATTTAAAATAACCTGTGGATCAAAAAAACAAATAAAACCCACTACTATATGTAAAATTTCATCCCGATTTAAAATATGTAAAAATATACAGGCTGTTTCGTTTAAAATAAAAAAGTTGAACATAGCAACTTAAAGCGCTCACCACACAGGGTCTGGTCCGCGGGCGACCGACGTTGCGGCCCCCCGCTCCGGACCACCGGAACAATTCGTTACATACGCTTCATATGAAACACGTCACACAGGCCAAAGAATATTTAAGGTGGTGATTTAGCCTATGTTAAAAATGAGGCAATTCACGATTTACGGGAGCATATAAGAATCAAAAACTAAGACCCCTAGAGCAAAATGATAAATACATAAAATACTGTAGGAAGATGTATGAACAATATGTGCTATTTTTTATTCCTCAAATATTTCTATTAGTTACAATAATTAGAACTGAATATAGCACAAATATAATCAACATTTCTCAGTTATGAATCTCCAAATATTTGATACTTTTAAGGCAAAAATCCAAAATCCAAGATATACATATTGTAGTACATATATCTGACATGAGTTTCATCAAAAGTATTAACAGATTGGCCTTGTAATTAAAACACCTTAAACGCTCCAGATAAATACGACGTAATTTATAAGAACGGCATTTATTTGGGTATCCTAGTTAAAAACCATGTCGGGTAAAGAAGGAAATCAGCGAGAAATGGTTGATGTGTAATGTAGCGTCTGTATTCCAGGTGTCACGGCTAAGTTCCGAACGGCGCAGAAATATATCTTCCTTCTCATTTAATTTATAGTATGTTTACATGAACAGGTTTGTTCTAACCGAATAGGGAAAAATATGCAGTGAATAAGAAAATAAAATTAAAACTTTTATTGAAAATTATAAAAAAAAAACATATTCTTTATAAAGACATACATAAATATTGAGTCACTGATTTTTTAATGTTTTACAGAAATCCTTACGGTTGTTGCTATTTCTAATTTTAAGAGCTAAGCAACTGTTTGTTTACAGTTGTTGGCTACAATTTTTTAGTTAGTTCAAAATTAGTGAACAATAGTAGATTGTCTTATTACGGTTAAAAGAGTATCATAAACATTTTTTTCAACATGTTAACGTCATAATATGAAAATATAGTATATGGAAATATTGTAGACCAAGTACTAATCTTCTATTATAAAAAAATACTCGTATTTTAAACTAGAATTGATTTTTATGATCACCGACAGTAGTAATTGGTTCGCGCCCTATACATTCCAAAACCACAAGGATATTTTTATATTTATATATTTTTATGATTGTTTATCTGTAGTATGCATATAAACTATATCCTTTTTAAAAAATTCACTAGTTTTCTAGATAATCAAAAAATAAAAATTGTTGGTTGTTAAATTTTCGAAGACAATTATTGGCCTACTTGACGTCATAATATAAAAAAATTATTTCGACAATTTGTTGAGCAAATGGTGCTACATAAGAAATAAAACTTTGCAAAACCAAAAAATCGAGTTTGATTTCTGTGTCCACGAATTGTGAATTGGAACTATTTATACTGTGCGCCACGCGCGCCGCGGCGTGGTTTAGGAGCGGAAGAACCTAATTTTTAAGTTGGGCCAAATTAAAAAAATTGGAATTTTGTGAACTCCATAGACCAAACAATATAGTGTCATTATTAAAATTGAAAAAAAATATTTTATCGTTGTTAGTTACATACAGAAATGTTGGTGTTTGCTTGTGGTCGAATTTGCGACAAAATATAAGCCATACTTAATCAAATTTTGATTGAACAAGGATTGTTCTATGGGAAATACCGAATAGTCGTTCTAATTAGTATGGATTACTAATACGAAAACTACAATTTTCAAATTGTTTAATTATTCTGGTCATTAATAATCACTATTAAAACGAAAAGTGGAAACATTTGTTTTGGTATTAGTTATAAGTAGAATACCATTAAACTATTATATTAAACTATTGCTAAGACGTCCGCCATATTGAATCCGCCATCTTGAATTATACAATTTTGATATCAGATTTGAACTCGGTGATCCTAAAAACCCCCAGAAACCAAATGTCATCCAAATCGCACAAGTACTTTTCGAGATATTGAGTTTTTTCCGCAAGCCCATATAACCTGACCACTGTGCGCCGCCGCCCCGTAGCCGTGCTGCCGCCGTTGCAAATGTTTTTGGATTTTCAAAATTAATTTTTCTTCATGTTATAATAACAATAACAAAGTTGCTTATTGTACTGTGGAAAGCAAACGCCCTGTATACGTGATATACATTTAGAAGAATGCACAATTATATACTGAATAAATTTTATATTTAAACTTCTTTCATATTTTGACTAATAAAGGCGCTATAGGAGCATCAATTTCCGATTTTCAAAACTTCGTAGAGGGCGCCACAGTGGAGTTCTGGCGTTCATCAAAAAACAAAAATGTAGCTAATACCAAGCTGCATAAGTGTAGAAAATTTAAACAAAATCGTTAGACCAGTTTTTTTGTAATAATTTTTCAAAAATTGCAAATTTTTTGGAAGAGCACGGCGCCGATTTATTAAATATTTTTTTTCATGGTGTAGTACCACCAAAGGGCTTTGAAAGAAGTTGTTACGAAACCTGATCAGATAACTGGTTTTTGAATTAGGGGGCGTTAAAAGTCGAAATTTTGAAAAATTCATAGCGGCCGCCATTTTGAAGTTAGAGAGTCCGCCCAAAAACTTTTTCCCTTCAATTGTAGTCTTCTTTTATATTCCCCAGATTTGCAAAATATCGCTTCTGAAAAAAATGGTACCAAAAACACATATCTACCTTCCGCTTCCGGTTTCGGATTTTTTTGAAAAGCTTATTTTGTCGATGAAGTTTCGATATATCCCTTCATTTCAAATTTCATCAAAATCGGTCCAGTAGTTTTGGCGTTACATACATACATACCCACGCATCCACCCACCCACAGATAGACATTTTTTCTAGACCACTTTTTTGGGTTCCTGGGGGTCCAAAACACGTATTTCCGTGAAAATCTCGATTTCGAAAATTTTCATGATATCAATACTTCCCCTATACCAGTGGTTGATTAAAAATCATTAAAAATGTCCAAAAATTCAGTTTTATAATCGCACGATATAAAGCAGGTAATAGGCAAAGGAAATAACAGTGAAGATAAAAAACTAAATGCAACTTGTCTGCAGACGAGAGTATAACAAAGTGGTAGAATAGTTGAAATTGTAGAAACATATCAATGGGTAGCTATTGCATTTTAGTACTACTATTCACCACTATGCGGCAGCATTCGCTTGACCCATTATAAACAGAGCTCAACCGTCGCTGGTATATCGCCACCTTAACGTAGAGTTAAATATTCTTTGCTTGGGCAGACCGCTTACGATTGTCGCAACGGGCAAAGTTGGATCGCATTGCCAACAGTTTCATGCGGGCTGCCGGAATACGATAGCCAATCGCAGAGCTTGATTTCTAACAGTATCAACATCAGTTTTTGTCTACCCATTCAGTTGTTAATTCTAATTCTCTTATTAAACGATGAAATTCACCCAAAAATTTCTTCGCCTGTTGGTTTCATGTACAGGGTGGGCCAAACTAGACGCTTTCTTATGGAAACTCATGTTTCTGTCAGAGATACAACAATTTTGACCCGCGTTCCTTGGGCCCAAATTTTATGAAAAAGTTACTGGCGCAAACATAATTTTGCTATCTCAAACCGTTTGGCCACTAGGGGGCGTTTCTCGAATTGAGTCGATTTCTTTGACAGCCCATAACTTTTTTGTTATTAAAGATAATTGATTTCTGAAAAAACTTTCTCACAGCAGTTTTTGATATAGAATAAGCTGGTGTAGTTTGTTTTAATACAGGGTGATTAGTAAACTTGCTACAGCAAAAAAAAATTTTTTGTTTATGGAACACCCGGTATATTTCTACATTTTCATGTAGTCCTTAAAATTTCCTTTTCAAAAATATATAATACTATATATCTAACTTCAGCACTTTACGATATATTCGGCTTTAAAGTAAATAAACTAAAAAATCAAATAGCCATTATGGCACAGCGCCGCATGGCAAATGTTTTAAACCAGATTTAACAATAATTATGAGGAAAACAAAGTTGGCGGCTGTCATCAAAAGATAGCTTTTGCCTTACCTTTTGCCTTAGTTTGTGGGGTCCAAAATTTAAAATAACGAATTGAATTTATGTCTTGAGGCGTCTTTTAGGTAACAGTCTGTATATTAATTATTAGAATCGATTTAAAATTTCATGTTCTTTTTATTTTGCGATGTGTTTTATTATTACTTCATATGTCGGTAATATATCAGAGTAATTCATCCCATATTTTACAATTTAAATTACCTGAATATAAAAAATTCTCATCAAATATAATGAGCTCTTTTGCATATGATTGTAACAAAACCCAACAGTAACTGCTGTCATACAACGGATTTCACAGAAATACTAAATTACAATTAATTGCCAAACCATTGCACAAATTAAATACCACCAAAAACAATCGATGCATAAAATTTTAAATTTATTTCAAACTCCCACTGAACAATGCAAATCATTTCAAAAACTACTATTATACATATTAACGCATTTGATGTGTTATTAATTATAATATCGCAATGCACATTATACAATTTACAATTAATTATTTATAATCCAGATTTTCATTTATATCATCATATAATTATAAAAGTGTGTTGTAAACAGGTTAATTAATTTTCGTTAGTTGGAAAACTACTACGTTGAACTCATTTTTACGCTCTGTATACAGGGTGTAACGCATTAACCATACTATAATTTTCCTAAAAAGTTGATTCAAGAAAGCAACCAACTACTTACTATATTTCTTTTAATAGGTACCTACACAATATTTCTGTGTAATAGGGGAAATAGAGATAGGTACAACAGAGGGGATGAACAACAAACTCAAAAATGTACCATTGCTCAGGAGTTGAAACAGGTAACCGAAAAGTTAAATAAAAATTACGTAAGTTAAGAATAATAAATCAATTAAATTTTGTGGGTAATATTTTTTATTGATGGTTGCGAGTGTTTGTTATTTAACAACTTCGCGAAACAATCACGAGTGATTTTATTCAATGTGTCGGTCGAAACTGATTAAAGAAAACCTACAGAAAATTTGATTGTAAATAAAACTCGCGATAATTCGTTACGACAATAAAAAATTCAATTTAAATAATTATTTTTTAACGATATACCACTATTTCTCTGTTTGCAATATCGGAGGTATTATTTATGTTAATAATAATGATAAGGATACAATTACTGCAACTGAATTTATTATAGGTAGTCCTCAAATAATGTAAAGTGCCAACCAAAGCAGCAACAAAAGTAAGTGTTCAGGATGATTCAAAACAATGTTAGAACGACCAACAAAATTCACGTGAAATATAATATGCTACCTTTTTCACGCCGAATGGACGCATATAATGTAAACAACTTGATCTAACATCATTTTAGTTACCCCAGCGGTTCTAGAAAGTCTACGTCCTAATATGGATTGAACATAGGGAATTTAGTGTAAACTTCACAAATTGAAAAATACTTACACAATCGTATGAAATAAAAATCTGAAGACTGAAGAGTAAGTTTCACTAAAAAACCAATAAACCAAAGACTGAATTCTGTGTATATTCAATTTCAACATGTGTAATCTGTATTAATATTTGCTTTACAGAATGATACAGTAGAATTTAGAATTTAATAGTTATTTACACAACATGTCACCAAGTGATATTTTACAGGATGAGGAGGTTTGTTGAAGTACGAGGCCCGAGTAGTTTTATAAACCTCCTATGAAGAGGGTAAAATTCTTAGTCAAAAGTCGTAACAAATAAATGTTGTACCTACCAATGCTTCCCGTATCATCTGCACGTAATTTCAGAAATTTGGAAATCCAGCCTTATTATTATTCGATATTTGCTTATAGAGAAAAAGCTGCAATTTTAAACTAGATGATTGAGAAAATTATAATTCAAAATTTTCTCCAAAACGGTTTCAGTAGAACAATATACTTTGGATTCAAAGAAATGTTATGCCTTATGCACAGTAGAGCGCAATAAAACCGTAAAAACAATTTCTTATCGCCAATTCAGGTAGTCACAAGACAGGCAAGAATTTACGTTTTTGCTACATTGGGGTTAGCTTACAATTAGATAATAATAATGTAAAGCTTAAATGAATAAATATCAGGAGTCGCTGCAAACAAAATTTTATTTTTATTTAAAAAAAACAGTAACAGAGTATTAGAAGACTTTACTTGGGCCAATCTACTACTATTTTTGATACACCTTGTATAACAGGAATATAAAGCAGATAAGTTATCTCAATAAATATTGGATTTTATCAAACAGTTGTTATTAGTCCGGGAGCACAATGTAAAAAAGGCTTTCCGTGGCAAAGTTAATGAAGGGAAGGTACCAGTGGTGTCATTTTATCCTAAAAATGATGTAGTTCAGTAATTTTAATTGTGACACCCTCACAGATATTGCGTATGGCTTTGGTGACGTATTCCAAAATGGCCGCCATTGCAATATATCCATACGTCCTTAATAAGGACGTTTTTTTTTCTCTAAACACTACCTCTCCAACAAGTTAAAGAAAATTAAAATTGGTTAGATATCGACCGAGATAAGGCAGTTTGTTTATATTGCAATGGGGTCTTGGAAGACGTCACCAAAGTACAGCTCACTAAACGTAGCATGGCACTCCAAGTAGGCTATGAAAGGCGCTGTGATCATATTTGATTTCACTGAATTGTCAATTTTTGGTACGCCACAGATTTATTGTCATTCATTAACGTAAATAAGGTTAACAATTTAATGTCAAGATGATAGTTGTCTAAATGTTACCAATACGAAACTTGGAAATTACTAGATCCTATGATTAGTTCCGATTTTTGCCGAGTGCCAAGCTACGTTTGGTGACCTGTAATACGCGTTGCCTGTGGGTGTGTGACCATGGAAATTACTGAACTTCATCATTTTTAGGATAAAATGACACCACTGGTACCTTCCCTTCATTGATTTTCCCACGGAAAACACAATGCTCCCGGACTATATAATAAAAATCAAATCTCACCCACCACAATGGTTGTATTAAGTACCTACAGATCGATAACAAAAAAAAACTTAATCGCGGTCGCCTATGTAATTGATTAGTTCCTGTAATTTGCAGAGACATTAACACAGCCTACTTTTATTTCATAACATAATTATTTGTCGTGCCCATACATTATTAGGTACTTGTTTCAAATATTCAAAATTTAGTATACACGCGTGTTTGTAAAATTCACAACGACATAAAAAATTAGTATTTTTCTGTTATCAACCGATGATTGTCAGATAAGCTCGAAATTAAATGCAATTTTCAGGGTAGTATCATCTGCAAACAGTTTTTGTATAATTAAACAGTCCTAATATAAATAAACAAATACAAATATTAAAATGAGGTCTACCGCAATCCTGTTACATCCGATATATTGCAGCTTTGGTGGTGGTTCACATATTATCCATTACAGAGAGAGCGTGGGCTTTGCATATTATACATTTTAAAGTACTACCGTACTACCAAACATTTAAATAAACACCCATTTTTATTTAACCCTATTTTTTTCATTTTTATTATTATTTTGTGTTTAGTACTTGGCTATTTACACTCAACAACACGTCATTCAACAACAAACACCTAAGCCAAGATAATTTTCCAATAAAAAGTTCCCTGCTAAAATTTTTTAAGTTTGGTGGATGTTTCACATTCTGGGGCAGGTTATTACTAAATGTCAGTTACATATTGTAAAAAAAATGCACAGATCTCGCAATTCTTGCAACCATCGTAGGGTGTTGAAAACAAACACGATGTATATTTAATACGGTAATCGAATATACAGAGTGTGTAAAAATTGTGGTGCAGGTTTCAGGTAATGCAGGATATCGCACTAAAAAGGAAACTAATTTTGATTTTGTATCTAAGTAATCAATAATAAAATTTTTCAAGTTGAACGGCAGCTACACATTTAGGCTACGACGGAGAGATGCAAGTTCGTGTTTTAAACAATAGTTTTGAGCAAAACTTTAATTAATTTCGATAAACCAAATACGGCTTATAATTCGTGGTATACGATTGGCGATTGGCCAAGGGAAACAATGAATTATTAAAAAAAATATATTTTGGTGGTCTTGTGTTGTTTTCTGTAATGCTAGTGAGACAACATGATGGAAAACGGGATATTCAGATGTGAAAATCTTACAGCGATCATTAGAAAAATACAAGTTTAACGAACATATTATTTCTTCAGCCTGAGAACTTGTTCTTTTGGGAAAACAAAATATTACTGCGGTAGCTTGAATTTATTTTAGTTACATTTTTAATATTAAGGCTGTACTTTGGAGCGATAGGTTAAATTTAGACAGCATTTATTCTAAATTTATTAGGACACTATTTATTAGTTTATTATTTTGTCTTCTTCTCCCATTCTTGCCATTTATGTTTTATATATTCTAACTTGGTAATAAGCACCTCATTGACTGTTGCTGGATATTTACATTTATAGTTGATATAATTTGTTGATGTTTAAATATTTCACAATCGTAAAAACAGCGATTACAGTCGACAATTAAATTGAAGTTAAGTTAAACGATCAATGGTAAAAAATTTTAGCTATTATCCCTGAATATACTCATCAAGTAACTATTTTGAAAGGCAGCATTCTTTACTGTTACCAATTTTGAACTTTGACGACTGTAAGTTCAGGAAGCGTTTGCCAGTTTTTTTGATATCAGCTTTTTGTCTTAGTTTTGTCTAAGGAATAACTTTACCTAAAGCTTTCACCACCATTTTTATACATTCTGTATAATGAACATTGTTTTGGTTTATAATGGTTTATTATAACGTTAACAATACAAATACCAAACAGACTATTATAACAGATTAGTATACCGAGTGGTTGGTATCTGAATAAGAAGTATACATTGCATAATCACGTTTATCCGAATTCCTGCCCCTAACTGTTATGGAAAAAATTGGTAATGGTAGTAGTAAACTAAAGAGAATAATATTCCGCGTTAAAAATTCTTTGTGTACTATTTCTTCAACATAACAATTTAAAATTTAAAAATGTAGCTATTTAAAAAATAGGAGGTGCTACACTTGTCAAAACAAAACATACTCATATTTTTCGAATGTACTTTCATATGTAGGTATTTAAATTTTATACAGGGTGTTTCTTAAATCGCGGACACGGAGCACAGTACTACATTCCCCTCCAGATACCAATTGGAAAAATATAATACAATAATGCCCGTTCTTCGCTAGTTTCAGAGTTATTCTCAGTCAAAGATTGAGATTCAATTCCTTTATGCTTTGGAAAAACGGGTAAATTTTAACCGTTCCGCATTGTTCATCAATCAAATATTAAATCTTAATAAATTTGGAATTTTTTATACGTTGTATTCCTTCCTCCGCAGACATTCTTTCTGATAAATATCTGTTGTTAAACTTTTTTTCAATATGTTGCAACAGTGCATTGTAGCTATGAGGCTATTACCTAGGAAACTTGTTCATACTGCCTTATTAAAACACCAAACGTTTAAATTTAAAATTTCTAAAATGCGAATAACTCGGAAACTAAATACATTAGGACAAAATCGCCTATACTTTTTCAAATCAGTTTAAAGATGAGAATCGCGTAGTGCTCTCCGTGTCCGCCATTTAAGAAACACCCGTATATTTATTTTTATATTATTTATTATACAAAGAATTCTGAAAATTGAACGACGCGGAATATTATTCTCTTTAATTTGGTACCATTACCAATTTGTTCCATAAAAATGGGGAGCAGGAATTCGCATAAACGTGATAAGCAATGTAAACGGCTTATGTACAGGGGATATGACCGATATGACCAACCACTCGGTATAAATGTTGCTTACTTGGCTAAACTAATGAACTAAGTGAATACCTATACAGGGTGTCGAATTGAATTACGCTATACATGTGGAATTCAATGGTAAAATTTTAAAAGTCCCTTATTTTGGGGGCAAAACCCTCAGCTTGGCACAATTTTGCGAAGATGCGTATAAGCTGTTCTGCAGCTCGATTACCCAAGTGTTTAATTGCGCAATCAAAATATATAATTTTATGAGAATAAATCAGAAACGAATATATAAGTGTGTATATTATAATATAATATTACAGAATATCAGCAGAAGAAACATTTGGTAAAAATAGATTATTATTACGTTCTGAACATTTTGTATTTTTTGGTTTTGTTTTCTTTTCCAGTGAAGGTATTCACAACAAAAATATTTTCGCACCCTGCTTAGATCCCGCGTGACGATATTTCGTGACGCGAGAACCTATAACTTGCCTCCGTATAAGTGTTTTCAACACTAAAACCAACAAGCTTGGCACCGCTGATATTTGCAAGAAAACGCTAAGAAACCAATGTATCACAAGATGGGACGTTTCGGCGCAACCGTTTCACCACCAGAATGTTTCGGCGCCAGTCATTCCAACATTTCATTGCCAATGTTTTATTCACTGTGTCGCTAATTACTAACAACTGATCGAATTAGTGGATTTCTTATGGAGCCTACCTGTTTATGACTTCATATTTAATTGGATAATCACAGCTAAAGCGGAAATTTTGATGAACAAGAAATTAAATAATTCCACGAATGGATTTTCCCGGTATACCACAAATATATCAATTGAGGTAGTACTGGACTAACTGCTAGACGCACTATTTCGCCAAAAACGTATAGGTTCCATATCCACGTAATGCATCCTCTGGAAGTCATATTGCCCTAGTACAGCGGCTCAGTCAAAACAGAGCAAGAGAGATTCTTTGGGGAATGCACTTTTACACAGAAATCTTCCGGTTAATGAAAGAAAACTGCATGCTACATAGTCTGAACTCGTTGCTGGGCACATGATATGGTGGGGAAATACTATGAAAATAGACAGATCCTCATCAAGACAGACAGTCAGGCTAACCTAAACGCCCTACTGTCGGTGGAAGAGTGAAATTCTACTCTAAGACTGTAAACAGTTGCCCACAGGCTGCGAATGAACTGGCTACCCGTAACAGAGTTACTCTGAAGTGGGTACCGAGGCACCAGGGTATCAAAGGGAACGAAAAGGCGACTTCATTAAAGATACAGGACTACTCGAAGGAGAATAATTTTAGACAGGGTAGAACAGGTGGTGCAGTGGACTTAACGACGACACCCAAGGGGAAAAAAATTACCATAGTATATGGAGCTCCCGTAAGACATGCCAAAAAGAAAACAAAACGGCTAACTCGTGCATGAGTTGTTTCCCTACATTGATTTATACAATTAAGAAAACTATAACGGCATAGATTTGTTGCTGTAAATTGCTTGTTCGCTCAAAACACTCACCCACTGTATTTACTTACTAAGTTGACACCCTAACAGATTTCATTACCCATCGAGATCGAGTCTTATAGGAAAAATTATGCAAGAAAACAAATAACGAACAAATCCAATGGTCACCCAATCCCTTCTTACTAAAACAGGAACAATAAAGTGTTCATAGTTAATTTTAGTCGAAAACGACTCAAAAAGTTATTTAATTACCTTATAATACAATACCTAATCAGAACAACCTAATACACGACTACTTATGTAAAATGAAAAACGCACATTAGCAATCGCTGTTCAAAGTGACGCAACACGTAAATAGCCCATTAAATATAAGTAAAAACTCATTAAGACCCGGTACCTATGAAAATAAATAAAATCTTAACAAGTTCGATAAAAATATAAACTCCTAGAAACATCTATAATTGTTTTCTACATATTTGTGGGTAACATAAAATAATGAATACATACGTTGCACGTATAATATAATATAATGTTATATAGTAGGTATTGACAGCGTCCTCATAGGTAGACTGAACAGATGCTATGCACGCAACTGCGGTTGTTTATATTTTCTAATTATTGTGCAGTATAATGCAGTACAGCATTGCTAAATGCGCATATAACCTACATATTATTACTGATGCTTCTACACTCGCATTCACTGTTTGAAATTAACCTTCAAAAAGCGCATTGATTTAAATACACTTTAGGAATATTAAATTCGGTTTGGATTTATGAAAGGTGTTCCTCAGTAAACCAAAACATTATCTGTATATAACAGCCTGTTTGCAATAAAAGTGAAGTAAAAATTTTAAATTCGTTATTTTATCAGATGTAAAGAGAACAATATACGGACATGATACAGTTTAGCATTTTAGCAACAATCGTAGGATACATTGGAATAGTCGTATAGATAGGTCACACAATAGTGGCTTGATATGAATAGCCCACGATCTACAGTCTATAATCCAGTGGGTTGGATATTGAATGTCACCATTCATGCATATAACAGAAGATGCGTTAAAACACCAGCAATACGAAGGGAAAAAAAGGGTTTACAATACTATGTACACTTGCAGTCTCAGTATGATTGTAAGCAGTTGGCATAGAAAGGGAAGACAGTTAGTATCTTAAAGGCAGGAAAATATCCATCCGCACTGTGAAAATTAGAGGAAGATAACGAGAATTCCATTGTAATACTGTAATAGTAAGTTTCCGTAAATAACGGCTGAACTCTATAGAAGCAGTCAGGTTAGAAAATTGAGACCCGAGGGGTCGAAATTTTCTAATTTCCAACCGTGTGCCATATAACATTTTTCGTACGGTGGGATTTTTAAAATTATTTGTGTATAAGTATTTTCTAGGCGAGTATGATAAAAAGAACTGTTTTACGTATCTTTTGGCAACCGTCAAGTGTCAATTTGTACTAGGTATTTGTCAATTACTACTTCACGTGCGCATCTACTTCACGGTCACATTTACTTCACGGCCGCTAAAGCCACTTGTTTGTTTAAATTGCAAACGCATTTTTTTTAATTTTAAACTTTTTTAGGCGACTATGATAAAAACAGCTGTTGCGGCTATGACATTTCAGAATGGTCACGTGTCCAAAAGTCATTGGAATATTCAAATAAAAAATTGTATTTGTTAATAAAATTTGTAATATTCACCTAAAAAATGTTGTTTGCACCTCTGCCAAAAAGTGCTTTTTCGTCCTTGCCTGTTTCTCAGACTGAGGCTCAGACGAAAAAGATTCACTTTTTGATCATGATACAAAAATAACTATTTTTCAATTTAATCATTAAATTATGACGTTTTAATTTAGTTTGGCAACTGTCTCATTTGATTCCAATGGCAACCACTATTAAATTTGCTGTAACAGTTTCGGCATGTTTGGTTTCCATGCCAACCAGTCTGCATTTTGTAAAACCAACTACACAGCACGATTGGGCGAAAACATCAACTAATTTGGACAGTGGAATCATGCAAAATTCGCGTCAGTAACAAGTACTAACTAATAATTTTATTTCTAAGTAAAATGCAATATAAGTAGGGCATGGTATCATCACAACGATAGAAAAAATGTATTTTTATCAGAGTTCGTTAAGCATTGCATCGCGTTGCGCTTTATTCCGTCACTACCCGTAAACACTTTGCACAATTTGCCGATAAAATCTCTCTCCTTTATAAACACCTACAGATAAGATATCGTTTTTCTTCTTTACAATTATTGTAAAATTTACAACTAATAAAATTTTATATGTATGTCCCAATGGTGTCATTAATTAAACAAGATTTAGTAACAATAACAAAATCGTCTAATAAAGACAAGATAACGAAATCAAATAAAAATGAATACAGGGTAGATATTAAATAATTAGTACATCCGCAGGTATACATCAAAAAGGTTGTTTGTTTAAACTTTGCAATATTAATTGGTTCGTGAATGACAGGGCACATTCTGGGTATAGGAGGGTTTCCCTAACGGTCAATTTTTAACCTCTACTAAGTAAGGGTAAGATTAGGGTAATCGTATGATTCGTGAAAAACTGAAATTTCATTTTACATATTTATATTATAGGTTTGCACGCCTGTAGCCAACTTTTAAATAAATTTACATTCTGTTAGCAGTTACATTTTTTTTTGTTATTTACTCTCTGTTTAATTTTACATTTCTAAATTGCAGTTTTATTTATAATATACAGATGGCTGTTTTAAAGTGAACCACTCCTTAATTAATGAACATAAAACCATTTTCGGCAACATGTAGTCAAGTCCAGGGGCCATCGTTTACGGAAAACAAAAGTGGAATTCAAGACCTACTTTTCTAATTAAAGAGAAAAATAAAACAATCCAGATTTGCGTCTAACTTTTTTGTTTGAAGATACTTAATAAATCTTCTAATGAAAGTTGTTTAGAAAAATAAGAATAGATATCAAAAATAAAATTATTCGCTTTAAATTTTTACGCGGTTGTGTCTAGAGAAATGGTTAACAACAGAAATGTGAGGATGTGAAAAATCGCGAAACAAGAAAAAGTTTTTTTAATCATTATACCATTAATGAGTTTTCAGGAAATTTGCAACAGTAGGTGCTTACTACCTACCACGCAGCTTTAAACGCAGAATCTTATTATGCAGTAATGAAATTAGTAAAACAATTGAAAACTACAAAACACACATGACTCGGCGCTCAGTACAATTTGAAACCCTTATTTCATATTAAAGATTATCTGAAAATTTAAACTGTTTGCTCTAGCTCTCTTCTAAAACATTTTAGGTATTCACTGAAACTTCCTCCTTTAAAATCACGTACGAAGTCACCAACCTAAGTTTGTCGATCTAGTTTATATCACAGTGTATATGACAGTTTACTTTCAAATTTGTTATAGGGAAGTATTAGAATGAGTAGAACAACTTTTACATTTTCTTAAAATACAATGAATTTATTTATCTATCCAAAACGATGTTTTAAGATAGCAAAGCGAGTAGCAAAGCAATTCGATTGAATTGTGTTTTACTTTAAAAAGTGAATAATAATGAAAATATATTTTATAATATACGGTTATTCTATTTTTTGAGGTACACACGAATTACCTATACATTGAGAAGTATGTTGCAAAAACAACAACAAAGTCAGAGCCAGTTTTCACAAAAACTTAAGCTTTCGACTAGCATTTCCCACACCTGTGGTGCTTACCCAAATGACTGAGATAGAAATCTACCCAATAACACGATATAGTACCAACAAGATGGAGCTCCACACCATTCTGCAGTACACGTTCGCGAATATTTAAACCAAGTATTTACTTGTCAATGGATTGGTCGCAGGGGAACAATCGAATGGCCCTCTAGATCTCCAGATCTAACTACCCTTCATTACTTTACTTTCTATTGAGCTATTTAAAGAGCAAGGTTTATTTCAATAGACCACTGGCGAACTGAGGGATAGAAATCAAGCTCATAAGTTTTTTCACATTTTCATACTCAGAAGAATGTGCTCTATCCAAATCCGCGAAGAAAAATAAAAAAACAAATCGTTCTAAAATATTTTATCGAATTAATGCCAAACTTTAAGAGCTCACTGTATGAGGAACACATACACATAGAAAATTCAGAAATTATTGCAGTACCACATGCCACAATTTTCTCCTCACAAACACAATCACCACTAAAACCTTTGTCGCTATAACGGCAATCAATAATTCCCAAAAAGATTTTCCCATACATTTTATTAAATAATTTTATAGAGTTTTGCAATTTCAAACGCTTTCCGAATTCCTGCTCATCTATTTCGCATATAAATGCGATGCTGGTTAGTAATTTCTATTTACAGCTTACTCTCCCCGGTGTATACCAGGATTGTGGTAGACCTCAAATATTTTATTTATTTATGAACCTACTTTTAAATTTGAAAGTATTCAGTTATACATAAGCATTAATTACTTAATAATGCAATAACTAAAATAGTATCCCTTTATAATACCGTTTAAATAATTATGTCACCATTTTTTCAAAAGTGAACTTTATTCAAATCTCTACCAAATTGGTAAACTCTGCTGTATGTCGAAAATGACATTACATTGGAAATATCTTTATGTATCAAAGTGATTACACATTTAAATTTGTTGAAAGCACGTTTCATAACCAATGAGTTAAAAAATGATTTTTTCAATTCAACGATTAAAATATTGTTATAAACCCCCGTTAATTACGGAAGATTCCCTCAATCAATGTTTAAAATACATATACTGTACCAGTACTACATGAAAAAAAAAGTATACATTACTTAATCAGGACCGCAATACAGTTGTGAGCAAAGCTGTGAAATTCACTGTGTGGGTGACAAAGTTAATAATAGAAACCAGCAGTTAACCTGGCGTAGAGTAGTAAGGTTAAAAATATTTGTTTTTCTGGGCTAATTTTGTAAATAGCTCTGTCTTATCGAACTGCAATTCACGATACTTATTAAAATTAAACTAAAGTTACGTAGTTGAACTTGAAGTATACCCGATTGGTACATGAACAACGTTAGTTTAGCAAAAGTAATATGAAATAATGTTTCGTACCATTTCTGTTCACTTACATAATTATCAAAAATTATTTGGAATCTCAGTTTAAATTTTTTGTACTTTTATTATAATTCATGGTTTTCAGTTTGGGTATTGGATGTTAACTGTTGCATAATATTTCTTTACTGAACAATTGCAGGATCTACCTGAAAAAGTTGGTATAAAACACTACCTTAGTCTAAAAATGATTCGTTAACTTCTTTAAAAAAATGTAATTTTTTTTAATCAGAGGGAGAATGAAAGAGCTGACGTAGGTCAGTGGTTAGAACGTCCTAAACTACAGAATAAAACAATTTTCACTTCATTTTACTACAATTCGACATTCATACAGAAGGATAAGAAATACTAATCACAGTAGGGTTAGGATAATTACGCATTTGCATATGCAAATGGACATTTTAGACATTTTTGATAATAAATGCATATTTTAAAAGTTTAAAGCATGAATGCATAATTTACAGGTTATTTATGCATAAGTTGCATTTTATACAAGTTTTCGTTAGTAAGTCTGGGAATTTTCAGAAATTTTCCGAAAACTAAAATGCTACGTGAAAAATCTTTGTCAAGTTCACAGAAAAAAAAATAATATAGGAGGATTATCCGAGTCTGAGTAATCATTGTACTTTATTACCAAAAAGTTCCAAATCATTCAACATCTTCAAACTGAAAAACATGCGAATAATAAAAATCGAAAAAGCGGAAATAAAGTACATCATGCCTTAGGTAATGACTTCTTTACCGAGACCTGAATGTCAATGTTCTGAATTCAATGAAGAACTTTGTAAGGCCTTTTCTTATAGGTATGTGCTGCATTCCGTTAACTAAATTGAAGAATGAAGTTCTTCACAATTTTTGGTAAAGTAGACGAAACAGAATATTCCAGACGAATCGACGTTACGAAAAAATTATGTTTCCGAGTTATACAGAGGAACATTAGAAAAATAAAAAGTACATAATAGACTATTATTTGGGTTTCGTCGAACGAAACAACCGACCAAGCTCATAGACGCGTAGCTAATTTTGTGTTTAGTAGGGGTTGTACAGCAGGATAAAATAAATCGTATCTGTTAACTTTGGTTGTTGGACAAGGTAAAAAATGACTCTTTGAGTATATTGTGGCCATCGGCTGTTAGGTGTGAGTAGGTAGTCATGCTAGGGACTACAGGTTTGGAATCCAAAGAAGATACATGTAA
The DNA here is from genome assembly GCA_963082805.1 of Hemicrepidius hirtus. Lineage (NCBI taxonomy): Eukaryota > Metazoa > Arthropoda > Insecta > Coleoptera > Elateridae > Hemicrepidius > Hemicrepidius hirtus. Next base: position 11,438,885 of record OY720161.1, read on the forward strand.
TTTGTTTGGCACATGGTTTGCAGCGAGTACCTGTTATAGTTCACAATCTTTATACAAATGTTAACAAACTCATATCAACTGCAAAAAATTTTTTTTCTGAAAACGCCGAGTCGCGTACAGAAATTTCGGGAAACTGTGGGGAACGTTTCATTTCCATCCGCACCAATCATTACGATATGGGGAACTTGGATCGACACTGCCTGGTTATTACTCAAAAAACTTTGATTTTGTGAAGAAAGTTATTGATGAATTCGACCCTGAAGAAGCCCAAAGCATTGGATATTTTAAAATAGAGAGGACTTAGTGCGGTTGGAGCAGAATAACGTCAATTATGTACCGAAAGAAGATGACCCCCCCAAATGTCCCTCAACCATGACCAATAGAAGAATTTTAGTCATTAATATGTCGAAAGGTTTATGAAAACAGTTGGGAGGCCCAAAATGAACTACAATTGCGAGCACGAATTTTTAGAAACATTCGGGAAGTAGACGCGAACATCTTCCAAATAATAACTTAAATGTTACGATGACAACGATTTAGATCAACTCGGCGGAATTATAATATAAGTATAAATATTATATAATGATGAGCTCTTTCAGATTTCTATCAAAATACTGTTAATCACATAAAATGCAAAATTTAGGTGTCACTAAATTGATGGAATTGGTTATTATTTCCAACAACATCGAACACTCAAAATTACGTCCGCTTCAAATTGTAAGGTTCCTGTTACTTGCCTTGACAATCTTTCAAATTTAATGTATGTAATAAAATGATAACAAACCACCAACCTTCTGGTATACCAGGATAACGCTAATAATAATTTACAAACAACAAACCAAACTACTCTTAATACAATCTGCAACCATTTTCCAAGCCGACGTGTTTTGGGGGTTTTATCTTAATGCTTGGGAGTTATAAACATAGACTCCGCTCGCGTTGGACAAGGAGATCTGAAGAATCAAAGAAGAATTTTATCTATATCGATAATTTTGCAGTAAAGTATATAAATGTGGATCAAGGTTTTTTTTTATATCAGCTGCCTTCCGAAGGCAGTGTAGGTTAATAAAAAGATAGTTGTTGTTTTTTAATGTCAATAATGTAGTTTCAAAAAAGTATAACATTGAATAATAGTGTATTACATGCGAGCTGGAAAAAGTTTCATTAGAGCGAAGCGATTATATTTAATGGCTGATGCCCGATTGCACCGTCGCGTCGTCACTTAAATTTTAAGGGAGCCTTAAAAGTTTAATTGCCATGGATACAATTCTTGGTGACAATTGTATCCATGGCAATTCAATTTTTAATCGCGACGTAGTTATAGGTAAGGAAAATTGTGCATCTTTTTAAATAAAAACTGCACAACCTCAAGTTTACTAGCATTTTTTTCCCTCGGAAACCTTAGTTTAGTGTATAGCATAAGCAATAGAACCGCTGCGCTGTCTGTATTTCAAGAATAAAAAATTCACTAATTTTTAATCATTATATTTTCATGGGCGCTTTTTTTATTTCGTTGTCAAAGCGTCAACAAAACAATTAGAAATTTAGGTATCGTGAAAAAGAGTGGTTACGTGGTTGCTAATAATTATTTAGAAGGTAGGCTACGGCAAATTTTGATTCTTAAGAAATAGATTATTTTTCCAAAATATTGGTTTCATTGATTGAAATTTCGATAAGAGTAGTCGCTATTAAACGTCCTACCGCTTTTAATAGTTATTTGTATACCAAGGACGCGAAATGTGTCTTTATCGTACCGAGAGAAAATTGTCGCCGAGGACGCTTGCGGCCGAGGAAAGACAATCTAGAGGGCGCTAAAGAATTTCGCGGACAAGGTATACACAATATTTTTTGTGCAACCGTAAAAAATGTGTAATTGTAAATGTTATTGCTTTTAGAAAACCTACAGCTTAATTCATTGTAAATAGAAAAACGGCTTTCAGGTAGCGCGTTACTATGGATATGGAGTAAATAAAACAATTAGTTTTGTATAAATTACAATGATTTTTACTTTAGCGGACGCTACCATAGCAGCGGCCGCGAAATTAGATTTCGCGTCCAGGAACAGCGGACGCGAAACGCCCACTTCGCGTACGGTTGCACAAAAAAACTAATATTTGACTGATTCGAATTTTGGAAACAGTGTTAGTTACTAATACTTTCCGATATTCTTCGAAATTAATAAACACAATCAATTTTATTTGTAATAAATACATAAAAGCTTATTTTATGGAATTTTATTTTACAAAAGGTGTCGATCTCATTGGCGTAGGTTCCGGTAGGTTCTCTCTCGGGTTAAACATAAAACCACCAATTTGTAATGAGGAACTGATTATATACGATTGGGCTCCTTATGAAATATAAAACACTTGCCTTAAATATTGCAATGGTTTGTCTAGAGATTTGCGGTAGTCTCAGACGCTTTAAAGAATTATAAATGAGCACTATGTTCAATTATTAGTATTTGCTATTTATAGATACTAAAAAGGAATATAAGTAACACTGCTTGCTATATTGTCATAAGTTATTAAGCAAATGTAAATATTTCAGTTTCTAAAAGGAATAAATCATTATAATAAATTTTGCTTAATTCTAATTAGGTTGGAAAATAAAGAGTAGGTAGAGTATTAGACTCAAAGTAGAGCTAGAATATTATGATGCTGTTGTTTGCCGTTACATCGTTAGTTCACTACTACGTAGAATTTTCCGCCTGAATGTGAACTTCCGGAATAATCATCTCATTTATTGTTAACTGTGATGTGCATGCACAAAAATAGATGACACAGAAGTTTATCAAATACTATGAAAATAGGGGTTATAATGTTTTAGGGTAAGTAAATAAACTAACATTCAGGCAAAGATAGTTCGTACAATCTACAAATAAACTTGCGTTATTAGTACATTAGCAAATAATGACATATACATTTATATTTGTTCCAGTCTATGAAGTTCTTGGTACTATAATGATAATGAGAATAGTGTTCACACAAGACATGAAGACACAGATTATATTCATTTTAAAGATTAAAGCGTAGATGTTTGAAACAATTTCAAATACAAAACACAATTACTTCTGCATACGTAAAATACTGATCTACTGTTTAGAACTGATAGAAATAGGAAATATATTTGATAGGCTAATGTTTCTCTCTTTATGGTATTGTAATTCTAATTCAATTGTAATATGTAATAAAGTCCTTCTCATTGTTGGTCTCGTAGTTAAACTTATTCGGGAGATCGATCCAGACTGCTATTTTAAGCAACATTCGAACCAGATGCTATCTCTTGGAGAGACGTGGATCAAATGCGCTGTACGATGTCATTGCACATTAAAAACCTGCCACAAACAGGGATTTGACTTTACCAGTAGGTACGAATAACATTGTAATACCATAAAACCATTACATCGGTTTCAGTTTCTAACTCCTTATAATACCATTTTATTTATTCTGACTTGATACTTTAAAAATGTAAGAACATTTCTGTAGGTATTAGATATACGTATGATTTTTTAATGCCTCCCTTAAACAAACCTTCTACGAAACCTATATGTACTTAAAGTTGAAACGTGGAGAATAACAGTCCTAAATGCTTTTAACATTCAGGAAATAGCTAGTGCATTTTTCACTCAAAGAAATATGTTCCTCATTATGGCTAATGTCTTAGAAGGAAGGCAGAACTGTTAGTATTTCGGGGTACAAGCGACGACGTTGTTACTTAATAAGTGAACATCTAAATCTACGGAAACGTATGTTTTCTAAAAAAAAAGTAAAACAATACGAAAACTGCCGCCAATAAATTGAAATCCTCTAATAAAAGGTCTACCCATGGGAAACTCTACAATTTGCAGAAAGTATATTTGTTTTTAATTGCTTCCATTATATAAGAAAACCTTTAATAGCACATCGCAATATTATTGGAAGAAAGATATGGTCTTACTCAATAAAGAAATGCAATTGGTTTTGCATTATGTTGTACCAGTGTTTCCTTTAAGAAATCTGTTATTAAGGATAATATTTCATTTTGACTTACCAAGAGTACTAAAGCACTAACTAAAAAGCAAATGGTAGGTATATTATTAATCCTTCCAAGGAGAAACATCAAAACGTGGGAGCTAATAAAGTAATAAGCATAAATGACGTAGTATATCAGAAGTCAGGACTAAACTAAATGACTCGTACTTAAACGACTCGTTTATGCTAGTGTAGAATCGAGGGAGTAATCGCGAAAGAATTCTGGTGTACATGACGTAGGAAATCTTGTGGAATTCTTGGAAATTTTAGAAATTCTTGGTAATTCCGAGGAAATCTTACGAATTCTTGGTAAATCCGAGGAAATCTTAGAAATTCTCGGTAATTCGGAGGAAATCTTAGAAATTCTTGGTAATTCCGAGGAAATCTTAGGAATTCTTGGTAATTCCGGGGGAAATCTTAAAAATTCTTGGTAATTCCGAGGATATCTTAGAAATTTTTGGTAATTCCGAGGAAATCTTAGGAATTCTTGGGAATTCCAAGGAAATCCTGGGGAATGCCAAGGTAATCTTTGGGAACTTAAGGAATTCTTCTTTAGCAAGGGAAATATGATGTACATAATTTATGGCCGTGGTTTGCCCCTCGTGTAGTATTAAAAAAATAATAGATTTACCTATAGGTACCTTTTTTTTTTTTTTTTTTTTTTTAAATTAAACCAGATCAACAAATATTAGAATTTGTTTTGCATGGTATGGTTGCAATGGCCTAACATTAAAATATCATCGAGGGTACCTCATCACCTCATGGAGTATTGCTGGGTTGTGCATGAACTTGGTTTGATCAACGGTTTGATTTAGTCACTACTCTCGCTGTCGCTGGTTGATAGATATATGTCTTGAGGTAGTTGTCGTTTTAACCTTACATGGATAGGTACCTATCGTAAATCACATCGTAGAGCAGACTGTATAAAGATAAATTCAATCGCGACTAAACGAGTTGCAAAGTGGTATAGTTTGTCTATCGATATTCTGAAACCTCCAAGCTATAGCGCAAGATTTGTAATGGATATTTAGGCAAAGACACTATAGTTTGTACCATACTTAGAGTTCAGTATGGATAGAATACCCCAATCCTTTTTAAATGTAAAAATGTTTCCCAGAGTTGCCGCTACAAATATATCGGAGTACACAATGACACAAATAAAGAGTTTAAGTAACAAATTAAAATAATGGAGTTTAAACGATACACAACGGCGTAAGGAGCGTGCGGTAAAGAATCAGAGTTGGGGTATCTTTTATTTTCACCAGCGGTTTCTAGCATAGATTTGACAACAACGTTCACCATAAGGCTAAGTCCAATACTAACTATAGTAAGAAATTAGAATTTATTGTAAATGAGAGAAAAATAATTCCATGTTTTGACCTACCAGGGAAAATCTGGAGCAGGTTAAAACGTTCTTAATCACAGACATTGTAAAATGATACCTTTATAAATGGAAAGTTCTTAATTGTCTGCTTTATGAACTTTACGTTTAGTTTATAGTCTAGAACGCGCGTGAATGTTTTTTCAGCATTACATGAGGCTACTTTTGAAGCTTTCTATGTTGCATAACATTAAAAATTTATAATTTTTGATGTAGCTGCTTATTTATTTTGCAATTTAGTAATTTACTATTGTCTGTGATACGACAATATAGATTAACCGCGCCTAGTTCTTAAGTAACAAACACATTGCAGTTACCGCGGCCAAAAGCAAAATACGATGTGGTTTCACCTACACACTTGCATACGCTGTATAACAACATGGGAAACCGATATATATTCAAAATGATGTAAATCTCAACCAGATCATTTTCGTATATTATGTAAGAATCAAAGTTTCGTATAACGTGATCCTCTGACAGTGTATTAAATTTCGTTATTAAAACAAGTTTCCAAAACGGAGATTGATCCGACTACAATTGAAGGACTTCAAAGGAAACTCTTAAAATTCAGTGTCTGTAAAATTCAAACAAATAAACTGTCTGCTGAAATGAAAACTACAGGTTTAGTTGAAACCATTTATAAAATTTATAACAATCCATAGATAGGTAGATACTATAAGTAAGTGTTAAGCAAAATTCTAAATTTACTATCGAATAAAGTGTGATACCTAGCAAAAACAGACTAGGACAAATTCATATACTTTTTAGAAATCTTATCATAAACATGTGGTCTTGTGCGGCCCTAGGATCTTTGGTATAGGTCCAAACCATAGTTTGCAAGTCGTAACTTGTCACCGTTTTACATTTATTTCGCCAAAAATTGTTAATTGTGCTTAGTGTAGTGCCCTCTGTGGTATCGTGATTGCAACATATCTTATGACGGCGAACAAAAGAAATTAGTAACAAGAATTGTTTGTCACATGAAGAGCTACTAGATGCTCAGACATTTTACGAAAGTTCTAGGTACTAATATGTTCCAGTGTTAGCAGATTCGGTAGTGGTTCAGAGCTTCCTGAAGTAGCCAAAAGGTTCTAAATTAAAGAAACTATAGAAATGAATATGAAAAGCAAACTCAGTGATGGCTGGTGCCAAAGAGCACAGGGGCACGTGCCAGCAGCAAGAAAAATGGAAGTTTTGTGATAGAATTGTAATCCTTAAAGTTTGCAGGTAGTTACAGAGAACTTTTGAATGCTTACCTTATTTCAATAAATTATACCCGACGTTCTATTGTTAGGAGCTTGGGGATAGTGGCAACAGTGCCAGATTTTTTCCCATAAGAAATGTACAGCTCTATCTCCTCTGTACTGCATGGAACCGGTGAAAACATCTATAGCACCTGGCACAACAGAACGCGAATAAGTATAAGCAGTATAAGCCATTGGAGCTGCGCGGGTTTTTTAAGGTCTTAGCGGCCAAACTGTACTTTACTGAAATCGATCGCCTCCCAATGTACTAAGAAACGCGTAAAGTAATAAAGGAATTTACAAAAATATATTAATTGTTATAGTTAAATAAATAAGAGGGCGTAACATTGTCGTGCCGTTTTCATTTTTTAATTTTCTTGCTTGTTTCAAAATTTTGTTTTATTATTCGATTTCGTTATAAAGACATCCGTAATTCTAAATCAGAGAAGATAACTCCAGCTGAGACTTTCATATTAATATAATCAGCGTTTGAATTATTAGAGTTCTATTATTTGCCATCAAAATTGTCTGATAATAATTATTCCAGAGTACCTAATTGATTAAACTGGCAGTTAATTCCATTCGTAATCCGATCTAAAACATCGTAATGGTGTTGTATTAAAAACTGTTAGCGGTTACATTATAACGGATGAAATTGAATTATTTTCCTTAAAAGTGGTATTTTTTGTAGCCGTTGGCCTAATTTGAACCTTCAATGCGTACATTCCAAACATTAAATTAAAATATTATAGGTAAATGACTAAAAAATGATATTGAACCATTTTTCATGTAGCATCCCTTGTTGCTGCTCTTTCACCCAATTGACATATAGGCTACTTCATAATTATTTCAAACCAATTGCTTATTAATTACAACACAAAAATCATTTTAAATAAAAATTTATTATGCAAACGTATAAAAGTGGTGATAATTATTTGAAATGGAAAATTGCTTTTTGGCGAAATTAAAGAGAATATTTAAAAATAAAGTAAAATATGGGGAATAGCCACTTTCAGATTATAAAACACCTGCCAATGTTTGCAACAGTTTCTGATGAGTGATAAACTGATGGAAACATATGCATCCTTAAATAACTTGAATAAAGTATCAGGAAAATGCATGTCAGTACTTCCATCTAGAGAATTATGAATTTTTATTTTTATTTGGTTCTGCACTGATATTAGCGATTACATTCATAAAAATCTGTGCACATTGCATTGCATTGCATTGTTTTCACGTACTGTTTACGTAAACAATTAAAATCACAATGCTGAAGTAATTTAAGAAACGAGATGTTATATAAAAGAAACGCATGGTAACTATATAGAACACACAAAACTAGAAACTGGGTATAAATAAATATATCAACTGTTGGGATTAATATTTTACATTAACAACTTAAATTTGAAAGTAGAACAGAAAACGTTGGGATAGAAACCGGCAATCGGACATACGGCAGGGGGGACAAGAAGAGTGTACCTATATTGTAAATAGTAGATCGGACCAGCCGAGGGACCAGCCCGTCGCTGTCTAAAATCAGCTTCTATCAACTGGAAGGTGATTCAGAATTGCTCACCTTAGTTTTTGTTAAATACATTTATTTAGAACGCAGTCAAGGAAAAAATGACTCGATGATGTGCAAGACAACCTCGCCACCATGCAACTGGAGAATTTAAAAAATACAGTAGCATACCGAAAACCGCAGAAGATAATTATTGACTAGACCAAGACTAAATACCAGAAAGAGGAAGAACATCATCAGATTCATCGGCCTATTTCTGCTGCTATGATTTATCACTGGTGCCAGAGAAACAAAAAAAGGACCAAAGGGCTTTCAAACAAGTTGTTGCTGAACCTGATCAGCTAACTAGTGGGGCGTTAAAGACAAAATTTTGAAAAATTCATAGCGGCCGCCATTTTGAAGTTAGAGAGTCCGGTAAAAAAACTGTTTGTCTTGATCCGGTTTCGGATTTTTTTGAAATTTCATCATAATCGGTTGACTAGTTTTTGCGTTAGAGGCGTTACATACACACACACACCCACACACAACCATTTTTTTAAACCACTTTTTTGGGTTCCTGAAGGTATAAAACACGTATTTCCGCGAAGATATCAATTTCGAAATTTTTCATAATATCGATACTTCGCACTATGGGAAAGTAAAAATACTAACTGTAAACGATTACTTAAAAAAATTCTCAAGCGGAACCATGTGCAGAACCGACTGCAGGTAGCAAGCGAGTGTTTGCACCAGAGGTAAAAAATCCCAAATAAATTATTAATTTTTCAATATTGCCTTTTTTTATTGAAGCTTAAAATATTGAATTTTCTTAGCGTTTAATAGGCCACACCCACTTTTAGCCAAAAACATTTTTGCACCCGATGAGAAATTCAAAACCCGCCGCCCCTGCACCACCGTGAACAATACAACTTTTTTTTAAACATAATAATATACAGAAATTCGCCAGTGGATGAAGTTGGCTGTCATTCCAGGTACCTATATTAAATGAAACAACAGTCAACTTGACCAAGTTTACTTTCAATCGTTCTGTACGTTGTACCTTTTTTTTAACAAAAATAAATTTTTAATCTATTTTTTATTGCAATTAACGATAACGCCGGCAAGCTACTTTCACAACTGACAAATTTGATAATAATTTATGTTTTGATAACATTTTCAAAAGAAAGCTTTATTATGTAAGTGGTTTTCATTGTTAAAATCAAATAAAGTTCAGGTATTCACAACTTCTATGTTTATTGTAACCTTTCCTTTCTGTGCAGCAGGAACTGCATGATATTGACATTTGATGACTTTTTATAATCCTGATAATTGAAGCAAATGCTACCACTTTTAAGAACCAGAATTTTTTTCTAACAGAATGGATAACCCAACAAAAATTATTGATTCTCATTGATTATTGTTAATATTTTTCCTGTAATGGGGAAAGTCTCAGTATGAGGCTCACTGGCACCTCATTGTTCTGGCGGTTGCATGTGACCTAATTCTACACCCTAACTGAGAATGTTGCCCACCTGAAGGAATTCCAACCTCCAGGTAGGATCATTATCGGGTCAAAAATCGTACTGACACGGTTCCTGCATTTCGACTTCCTATAGGAGAAGAGGGAGAAGACGGCATGCTCAAAATTAATTTCGCATTTTGCAGCAATTGTCAGCTTGCCAAAGTGAGGCCGGATTTGATCCCACCATGAACGGCTCAGAGGCAGGCATGCATGCTAACCTCTAAGTCTATCACGACATTAATTCTGGCAACTTCCAAATATCAAAAATCTAGGATACAGTTGGTATCTCGTTACTTTTTTATTTTCTTTTGTTGCTCTATTTATATATTTAAAAGCTTTCAATATTAATATTTCATGTAGATTGGGTTTATGATAACTTTAATCGCTTGAAAAAATTTTATTTTACAATTTTAAAAGAAAGAATATTCACCTTTCAGAATTAGTTTCATATTAAAATTAAATATTACACCTCAACAATAACAATAAAAAAATATATAGTTCAACAAACAAAACAGTTATTCATGCCGAAATTTTCTTGTTCGGAAAACATGTAATAAAATGAATGATTTCAACTCACGTAGGTAGGCTTTCGTAAATAAATTTAAATGATGTTCTAGAATATTATTATAAATTTTTGCGTAACCGTGCATTAATAAAACCACAGACATTCTATTACTGCAACATTTAGAATGTTTGCAGAATGCATACAAAAAATGCTTACTATTCACATATTGTCTGCTTAGCATTTAAATTAAAAAATTAAGTTGAATTACAAAAAGTGAAGCGTCTTTTCTGTAGGTATATCTATTTCATTATAACACTCACCGCATAATATCAATAAAAACTTTAATAACTCTTGACAATATTGTTTAGATCTTCGTAAAGCAGCTTTTTATTGAGTTTTCAAGAATACTCATATCTATAAAAAATTAAATTTGGATACGCTGATTTAAAACAATACAACAATTCATCTTGCGTACGTAGGTACCATCATAAAAACATTTTTAGAACTACTGCCCATAAAATATTAACGATCAAGATAAATTTAACAATTGTATTACATGTAGTATAATATGTACTTACAAAAAAGTATTTTGTAAATGCGGTATAGGTAGACTTACTTAGGACCTCCGTATCACACCGAATTCAATTTTGTTAAGTGCTACCGAAAATGTTGTGTTTCCTTTCACTTTCCCATTTCCCCTCATTTCGTTACTGGGAACCATCGAAGGGCCGTCGCTCCAATGGAAATGTGCCCAGGACTTGATCTACCAACTATATTTTATAGGAAATTTACCAACCTTAAAACTCTCACCATCCACCTTCACCGTTAATGTGACAGTTTCAATTTAAGCCAAGTTTACCTTGGTAGAATTACACAATGAAGAAATAAATTACTATTTTAGAACAACCACATTAATAATCAAAAAACACTCAAGTACGTGTCTATTTTACAAGATTAGATACTAGTAAGTATTGCAGCGACTGGAATGAAACGCCAGAGTTACCAGCAAAGGTGACATGCATTTATAGTATATCTACTGGGTATACAGAACAGAGTCGTAAAAAGACCGAAAACGCAGTTTTCTCCCTTGGAATACATAGTACTCATGAAAAGTCTTTCCTACCCTCACGAGTATCTAAAGTATATCTATCTCTACATCTACATGACCAATATTACGATAGACAATTGAGTATAATAATGTAAAAGGAACACTGGTTACAACTTACCAAATAAATTACTCAGATATAGACCAGAAGGGAGAAGATTTAAATTAAGACACTCACGGAAAAGATGGAAGGAAGAAGAAACTGTGAAGTCGGAACAGGTATATGCCTAATCTCCAAACGCGAGAAGAAGTGAAGACGGTGATAATGTTAAGGATAACCAGATACACAAAGAATGCGAGTAGATAACCAACGCTATGTTTAGTTGTTCGGAAAAATACAGTTCTGTTTAAATTTGACTCCTAAAATGGGAGTAACTTTTCCATTTCCAGTTCGTTCTAGCACGCGATATTTACTAGAATTTGAACACCAATTTATATCAGCTAGACGTTACGACTCGTGCAATTGAACTTGACTAAGATTTTATGAACAGCATTAATAATAATTTCTTATATCAATATTTTCTTAAAATATTATAGCGTGTATAAAAATTTAAATAATTATGTGGAAACGTAACATTTTTTCCGTCAACTTTGATAAAAACTGTATTGGGCTACTTATCTATCATAAATTCCAAAACATTATTAATGACATCAAAATATGTCAACTACTAACAACAATAAGGTTTAAAGTTAATCAAACAAAAACTACAGTGACAGAACAACGCAGACGACGAATCAAACAAACTACACTCAGTATCAATGGAATTTTGCGGCTCGTCCGAACCACTGCACGCGTTTATATTTCTTTCTTTCTAGCTCCATAGGTTAGAGAAAGCGCAAAACTCTGACGTTTATAAAATTTACAGCGATTACCTAGGAAACGAAAATAAATGACATTTTGTATCCGCAGAATTCAAAGGCATCCGACTATAGTATAGAGTGGAGGCTTTTACAAGAAAAAACTATGCTATAGTGTAATTTTTAACCCCAAAGGAAAAATCAATTATGAATTATGTATTAACAATTTTAGTTACTAACTGTACCGAGTGATCAATTTAAGTCATGATTCATTCACACACAATTGAATGTTTTGCATTTCAAAAAGTTAAACCTGAAACCGTCCTAAAACACAACCAGTTTCTCTGAAACTGTTTGTGCTCGACTGTAGTAAGTGTAAAGCATTTTTTAATAAAAATACTAAGATAAATAATTAATGTACTACTCATACTTAGTTCATTAATTTGACATTTCAATTAATTTTATTTTTGTGAATTAATCAAAGACATGACTTAAATTTCCATGGATAACTAGAGCTGAAATTTAAATGATCACTCGGTATGTGTATAACCTTTTGGAATTAATCGAGAATTCTTTTTATTTTGACAGATTACAATACTGACGTTTATGACATTATTTGATAAACAATTCTCTTTTTTTTTGTTTCAGCCGATTCCTATTGGATAAAGAAGCAGAGTTTTCCTCTAAGGAAATAATTAGAATAACGTTTTATTAACTGATTATAGCTTTTGAAATAAATAATTATTTATTAAACTAATAAAATAAAATAGATCATGTAATTGTACGGCATTTTCCAGATTCATGCTGTTTAAAGAACAAAGTGTTGTTTACTGCTAACGTCATTACGTCATTTGATAATTACAAAAATTGGACAGGATATTACAATGTACAATTATGTATACTCATAAAAAAAATACTAGGGAAGATGCTTGCTTAATCTAAAAAATTAAAAGAAGAAATTTTTAAAACTTAAATTGCATAACACAAACGTATTCGATATTAAAGTAAAAAAAAAACTGTATTGTCGGATAAATCAGGACTACAAAGGTGGGTTGAATTAAATTAAATCACTTCTTTCTATTAGTACCTACTTATATATCAACATCAATACATACCTACAAGACATAATGGTAGGCCAAGTTACATAGATGTTATAATTAGCACTGTACGTAAAATAGCACTCAGTTAAAAAAAAATGTAAAAGTTTGAATAGTCTTTCCTGATTGAACTACACTTTACTTCTAAGGTGTTGATATTGAAAAAATACAATTCAATGGTGCATTATCACTTATCAAGCAAGCACTGCAAGCAGCTGAAACGGCGCGTAGCTAATCAAATTAACCAATCAGTTACACAACTGATATGGCGCCAATTAAGGCTCGGAAACCTTATCAAACAATAAAATGATAAAAAGGTGCCAACATAGAAAAAGTATACCCAACCTACTAATTAAAATAGAAAAAATAAGTTGAAAACCTTGGCAATTGCAATAAGTATGTACTTAGTGGTTTATGACATTGAATAAAGCAACTAATAATTTTATAAGAATTGTCACTTGCTACCTTACCATTTTCCAGAAGTAAATGGACATTAACTATTTAAATCCTATAGCAACAAACAAACACACACTGGTACTATTACGAGTCAAGGTTTAACGTCTGCAAATAAGTATCTACGCGCCTTGTTGACTGATAAGACTGACTACAAGTAATGATAAGCTAACAGCAATTTAAAATTACTTTAGAATAAAACCACAAATTGAGAACAATCTACAAAATAAAAACTTGTATATGTCTGCATCCAAATGCACAAAAGTCTTAATAAACACACAGTTTATTTAATATTTTGTGAAGCATCGTTTTCATAATAATCGACGATAGATGCACGCGTGTTTTTCAGCTCCGGACACTGTACAACATAGACCTCACGCGGTTAGTGAATAACTGAGTTATTTAATCCAGACGAGAATTTCTACGGAACTGGTACCCAACACTGCGTCTGCTTGGGGAAACGTTTGCTCCGCCTTCGCGGCTCCGTAAGCTGAAAAAACTGGAGAAAATAAGAAAATTAATTAGGATGATGAGGAAACTTAGATAAAAAAATCTCTTATTTATAACGAGGTCTGTCCAGAGAACTCAAGATTTACAAGATGACGTCTGGTACTGGTGTTAATTAAGTAAATCGTGAGAAAAGAGTTCTTTTAAATACTTCGTTAAAAGAAAATTTTTCATCTTTTTAATGGGGATACATTCAGTTTTTATGTATAATAATAAATAAAAGTAGGAAATCATTATTCTATATTTTTCTTTACAAGGCCTTTCAATTTAATGTTAAATAAATTGAAATGATTGTAAAAAGTAATTTCATTTGACAAAATGTATTGTTTTTTGCGAGAAATCGTTGCTTAGTAATTTCGCGAGGGAGATTATGGACAAAGATTGTATCTAGTAATTATAAATGTCACGAGCAAAATTTCTTACAACAACACAATCCATCAAAACAAACAATAAAGTTTCGAATCTAGAAAAATATATCTCAAGAAAAAATTCCCCGATAAAAATTCCTCAGGAAAAAACCCAAGAAAAAATATCTCGTGGAAAAAATACCCCGCGGAAAATATACCTACCCCGGAAAAAACACCTCGGGTAAAAACTCAAAAGGGAATCCCCCAAAACTATTCACTCTGAAAATTTTGTAAGTCTCTGGTACCCTTTAACAGGATTTGTAGAGATTCATGAACTGCTTCTTTTCTTCTTTGTAGGCAGTCTTCCAATTGGTTATTGATGTCATTGATGTATTTTTGTTCTGTCAGAGGCAAATTCCTGCCTCATTTTATTGATTAATTATCAAACGGTGGAGTGTATCTAACCCACCAAATTAGAAAAACGGTTCCAACCTTCCGTCTGGTTGTTGGTACGCTCCCCCCATCTTCTAATGTTGTTAGATGAACATCCCAAGTTTCAGGTGGAAACATTGCATGAATGTGAAGACGTACCACATCATTGTCATTTCCAATCCTTCTGTAAGTGCCAGGGAACGTATACGTGCTATCAAAATAGTTTAGAAGCTCTCCAGCTCCAGCGGAAACATTTACCTTTGGAAATTCTATACCCCGCCTTCGAGTGTTAAGAACATCAAAACTATCCATCAATTCACATATTTTTTTCAAAACTTCTTCCTTTCTACCTATATCGTTGCTGAAGGCACAGGTTCCGGATTTTTCCATGGGTGCTTTTGCATAAGTGATAAAAACAGCCAGATATACCATCAATTTTTCTCCAAATACTTACTGCCTTCACTGCCTGAATAGCACTTCTTTCAAAATCCATTTTTATATGCGTTGGATTATTTTTTATTATTTTTCTTCTTAGGATTTTTTTACCACGTGATATTTTTTTCTCGGGGTATGATTACGCCACTCACTTCCGCCACCAATACCAGACTCGTGCAGCGGATGCTCGACATACGGGTCCCCGATCAAAGGGAATCTAAGATCTAAAGGGCCTCAAAATAAAATTTGGAAAAGTTGTAAACCGATTTACCACCAATACCTATACCAAATTGTTTATAGAAGTTGTGTCTGTATTTACACCTGTGGTGCAGAGCAGTTAGAAAAACTTATAATACCCTTGCATTTCTTAACGGCACGTTCCTATTCATTAGAAGATTAAAATATTTTTCACTAGCCTACTCAAAGATCCTATCTGAACAAACTTTTTGTAATTTACCTGACAATCCCAAGCAGTAGTTGTTTTCGTGTAGGTATAGTATCTGGTTTTCTGCCGGTTTTCTTAAGACATTCAGGTACCCACTTGTGTTTATTTCGTTTGTGAAGATTTCAACAAGACAACAATTTTTTCCAACATTTTGGTTGGTTGATTATTGAATATTAATTTTAAATTTTGATACAAGCTGCAATGATTATGTTATTGCTTTTCATTGGAGCCAAGGGAGGTGCAAGAGGGTGCAACTGCAACCCCCTGGAAAACCGGCTAGAATGTTTAAAACGAGACGGTCAGATGTATTATTATTATTATTATTATTAAACATTTTAATGCTTGTTTGCTGCACTAGGGTGGTTTTAAAAATTTAACCTGAGCCTCAAGATCTTCCACCAGGTATTTATCAATCCATTAGGATTTAGGAAAAGTTGTTTATATTTATCTGTTTAATTAATAAATAAAAAATTTAAATACCTGTTTATTCCTTTTTGTCTTGCACCTCCTGAATTTGGTTTTTCGGGTGTCTACGTTGCTTTTGAAGATTAATATTTCTGCAATTAGCACCAATTGCCGCACTTTCTTGTAATTTCACATATTCGGTATAAGCTACTACTAATAACCAGTGACACTTTACCCAAACACTCTAACCCAACTGTAACCTTTAATAATAAATTCAAAGGATTTTCGCATTTTCGGTATTTGTAGCAAGTATAAACAAGTAGGTACACAATAACGACTAAAATTAATTACAAAGGAATAAGTATACTAGCTCATGCGAGAGTTAAATTCTAATTAATATTAAAATAATAAACAAACCAAGCATAAGAACCTTAAATTTTTTTTTCATAATTTCAAAAGTTGTTACATACTGGTGTAAATTTAAATGTTTATAAGACACCTTTGTGCAAATGTAGCTTTATTCCTACACAAACCGATTTCGAATGTCGGGTTCTTGGTCCAATATCGGTCTATTATTAACCATCTACAAAAATTAACTCGAGGTTAATGCCTGTAAATCTTGAACTTCTGTGGTTTAAATAAATGCGTCCATTTCGTTTTAAGGGTCCTACGAAAAACCAAATCCCGAAAAAAAGACCTGGTAAAAATAGTCGACTCCATGTACACAGACAGAGACAATCATCACAATTTCGTGTTATTGCTTATATACAGCATGTTTCATAACATGCGGAAAGTACTTGGGGGGTGTATGCAGGACGTGAAAATTAAGAAGAAAGTTCATATAATTACATGATCTAAAACGCCTCGTTTCGAATAATCGCTCACTTTGTATTCGAAAACGAACTAACCAGATACAATACCAATACGCTACAGTTAGCATAGTTATACCAATCGACGATATTGAAACGCTTCACCAACGTGTGAATCTACCCTACGAAGATATTAGAATGACGAGACGCGACGGCGACGCCACGTCTGGTCGTCGCCGCCCCAGAACTTCTTATGTGAATTTCTTACTTCACCTATTTTAAGAAGTCTGCACGTATGATAACATTTGCGTCAAGAAAACGTTCTCTGTAGAAAACATTAGCAGCAATCGCATTATCATCTTTATCATATCCACGTACTAACTACTCACGATTAGAGTAAATGCTTTCCAGTTCCAACACTAATTAGGTACACAAACAAGACAGCGCTTGATAAACATAAATTTACCTTCTTCGTTTTTTAACACGGACTCCACGCAGCTAAGTTGTAATTGGTACAACTACTTTAATTTTACAACATATTATGATCTTTAAATTATGTCGCTCTAAGAAAGTCTCGATGGCTGATCAGATAACTGGTTTTTGAGTTATGGGGCGTTCAAGTGGAAATTTTGAAGGATTAACGGCGGCCGCCAGTTTGAAGTTAGAGAGTCCGGCAAAAAACTTTTTCCCTTGAATTATGGTCTTCTTTCATATCCCCTACTTCAAAATTCCGCTTCTGAAAAAAATGCTACCAAAGAAACATGTCATGCTTCCCGTTTGAGATTTTTTTGAAAAGCTTATTTTGTCGATGAATTTTCGATATACTTATATATATTTCAAATTTCATCAAAATCGGTTGACTAGTTTTTGCGTTAGAGGCGTTACATAGGCGCATACACACCCGCCCACCCACAGACAGGCATTTTTTCTTAACCACGTTTTTACGTTCCTAGAGGTCCAAAACATGTATTTCCGTGAAAAACTCAACTTCGAAAATTTTCATATCAATACTTCCGAAATACCAGTGGTGGTAGGTATGGGAAAGTAAAAATAGGTTTTTGCGCAAATCGGTCGGATATGTCAACACTCAACAGGTTTGTATTAAATTCTAAATTTTTAATGCTTTTGAATTTTTTCTTGCCTTTTTGTAACAGCTATTACGTCATAGACTTCTTTAAATGATACCGCTATTTTTATTAATACGTCAATCGAAGAGCACCTTTTTTTACAAAAAAATGTTAAACTTCTTTAGCTCGAATATTTATTATTTTAATTCCTGTAATAAAGGGAATTTATTTAAAGATCGGAAATACAAAATTTTAAAATTACAAAGCGGAGATCTGCCCCGAATCTTATTACCTTGGGGTTGTGATTCAAAGCCTTAATATTTTTTTATTTAAAACGCACTTAAAGCAAAACTAGAAAACCTGTGGAAAGGTCTTGTACTTAGGAAAATGTGGTTTAAACCTTTAATTCATTGTGTTGTGAATTCAGTTCTGCTCATACAGCTTAACACCGACCCCAGAATACTAATCCATTTAATAAAGTCATATTGTCGGTCACTCCTTAAAGTGAAGTCCAATTATTGTGAATGCTTCAAACAAAATTTGTCTAATGTAAATTTTTAAATTTATCAGAGAAATCGGATGAAGTTCCATTCTTACATGAAAAATTTCTGATTTATGAATGACAACACTACATTTAGATAGTTTCCTAATTTTTATTGCATTTTATTTATTAACATAGAAATATGCAACGTTACTTTGAATGTTATCACCTAATAACAAATAAGAATTGTTCCGATGACCAAAACCTCACACGTGCATTCCAAATTTTTTAACTTTTTGCCTTATCTGAAAACAATTTTCGTGTTAGTTCTTGGAAAGTAGTAGACGTGAAAGGTTAGAAATCATAGTGTTTGTAGTGCTCATTTTTAAAATTTGTGAACATTTCGAAATTATCCTCGGATAATAATTGAACATTTAATAAGGTAAGTAATAATTTTAATTGCAAATTATCGACGTTCAATCTCGAGATCTTCAAAAAATTATTATTTAAGTGTTATTTTATACGCTATTTTTATTTTCTTACAGATTATGTGACGAGGAATCGGCATTAGGCATTAGCACCCCCATCCATTAAATTTTGGTGATGGAAGAATAAACAGAACCCTGATGTCTTGTAAGGTAAGTTTTTTAATTTTCCTTTCGATTTTCGAAAATTAGTGAGCTCTTTGCGAGTCTTTTTCAATTTTTTCCTAGTAATCTAAGAGAAAACCATATCCAAAAATCTAATCTGCAAATACAGGGTGCTAACAGTAGGTACCTGTCCTAGAAATTTAATACAGAGGGTACGAAATATCGCTTAGTTGCTCTTTATCAACCATTGGGATGAAAGACAAAACACTTTACGAACAGATACGTTCGTACTACAATAATTCATCACATATTTTCTTTATTTCCGGAGGAGCGATATGCTAATCCATGACAACCCTTGTTCTTAATTGTACACCCTAATCGAGAATTTTGCATATCTAGAAAAAATTCATAAACTGCACAATAGGAAACTGGTCCCGATACCAGGGGTTGAGGTTCCAAGCGTTAATTTTTTCACTGTGAAAAGCATAGGTACCAAATGAAACTTAATAAGTTGTAGAAAGTCCTTGAACTCAAAAAATCAAGTTTAGAAGGATCCAAAATACAAAATTTTATAATTACAAAACGGACACCCCTGTCCCCAATCCTATTACCTTGGGGGTTGTGGTTCAAAACTTTCAGTTTTAAAATTCAAGGTGTTAATAAAACAAAACGTCAAGGGACGGGGACATCGAGGGAAAGGACACCATCGCAGTGTAAAAAGGTTTGTTCCGACTACCAACGTTGGAAGGACTTATCTCAGGTCTGAGGTCTGAATATATTATTTAAGAGCAGCACAGCCAGTAGTTAAAACTCATTACGACTTCCTTTTTCATGACAATTTGCAAAATAAGAACTGCTACATTCGACAATGTATCCAACAAGAACAAGAATTGCCCTCCAACACTTAACCAAAGAATAATCTTTCAATATTTTATTATGAACGTACTTTAAATTAGAATTATTTTGCCAATCTCTTTCCGCCACCCCCAACCCTGTTGAGAACGTTAGGTGTGCCATTTTTTATTTTTTGCGGTTGTTATTAAGAAATTCAAACTAGAATAAATATGTTGCACAGATTCATGGGTATACTTGATCATGTTTCTCTTTACACCCGAGAAAATATTTTTTCATGATCGAGTTTTAACAATGTTTTTCATAAATTAAAGGAAGTACGGTGAGCTTTAACCGAATAGGTTTCCTTTCTCAATAACATTTTGTTAAATCATACTTCAAAATTAAAAGTACAAACCTTGACGAAAATTCAGAATACGTTTCGGAGTTTCACGTTCTTGGCAAGTCTTTTTCCCTCTAACCTGTTCAACCCTGGCGCTGCTGCTCTGTTTTTTTTTATTCCTGGGCCATTTTAAAAAGTTTAGAAGCAATTTTCTATCTTTGGCGATCTTTACAGATCGAATATTATTTTTGAAGTTTTGGGAAAATTAACGTGGGTGTGATTTTGCTACATCCCCGTTTCTCGTCAAATTTCTATTCTTTTTTGGAAACAATGATATTTTTAAATCTTTTAAGTCTTAAGTCTTTTGTCTCTTTATATTGAGTGTGTAGTATTCGATAAGCTGCAAAAATGCCCAAAACAATGCTTTTTGCAATCGGAAGATGTTCTTCTTCTTGGGTTTTTGGTAAAACTTTGTACTAGTTTCCCCCTCACTCTAATTATTTACTAACATTGAAAAACGTGCATTTCCGATTATCGATAAATAGTGCAGAAATAAGCAGAATTAAAAGATTCATCAATTGTTTGGCGCAACAATACTAAATTTCAACTGTAATTATTGTATTATAGCTGTTACCTAAGCCAAAAAATAAAATAAATTCAAATAAATGAGATTAATCTTTTAAATTCTGTGCCATAATGTGTATGTTTACTCATCTATTTTTTTGGCACTGTGTTTCCGTTAGCGAGACATTAGTGCAAGCTTTCTGAATTGTTGTTACTGTAGAGGAAACACGTCAGTGCTATTAACATTTGTTTCAATCTCAACCTATCGGTTATTATTGTGATTCCTCAATAGTAGCAGGAGGGGTTGTATATTTATATTTTTAACTGATTCTAGTAATACTCTGCCTGAGATGAGTTTATGTAGTACTTGGAAGTACTTTGCGGATTATTATTGCGTACACTTGATATTACTTTTATGTACTGCGGAATATTGTTGTGTACAATGCGGATTGGAATTACTTTTGCGTACACTGCGTAATAATTTTGCGCTCCATCCGAGTTATTCTTGCGCATAATGCGGAATATTTTTGCGCACAATTTTTTAAACGCAATATATCGAATTTTTTGGGAGGCACTGCCTTATTTTCGCGGAGTGCGACAGTGTCAGTGTAGTTTTTTTTACTTTTACTTCCCTATTTGTCGTTAGTATGTTTTTAAGCTTTTTTTTTACAAGCACTTTAGCAAATTGTGGGACAGTATGTGCTCTATAGTAATACTTATCCTGTATATCTAGTGGGAAACTATTTTATTATTAGATTTTTTTGTATACCAAGCGTACAATTATGCGGATGATTTTTTTTATTTCGGCGTTTGTTTTTGGTTTTACGGTTTTACTCGGTTTATATTTTTCGGGTCGGGTTTCGGGTGGTTAATGTAATCGTATCGTGTATCTAATTCATCATTTTATTCACTTAAGTGATAAGTATCAATTCGGCAGTAGATTATAGTAGTACCTAAGTTTAATTTAAAATTTATTCTTTTATTTTAGTTTTTCAGATTGTTGTTTTAGGTTGTTCGTTAAGTCTTGTGAAATGCACGTGTAAGTTACTTTTTAAAGATTGATCAAAATGAAGGTTAGTACATGTTTCCCGACTCTCATTACCGGATCGATTTCCATTGCGGATTGCGGTAATTGGATTAAGTAATATAATTAATTTTTTTTCTTATAAATGTTAACAGAAGGATCCACCTAGAGCTTTTAATCTACACCCGAAGAAGGTAGAATCTTCTTCAGCCACAGTTGAAGAAGCTAGGAATGAAGAGGAACCAAAAGTCAGCAATCATAGGGGTTGAAGCTCAGGAGAATAACGACGCAACGAGGTAGAAAATTGATAATTTTATTTATTATATCAGATATTTTATCGCCGTCACGGTTTTGTATTTATTGAAGTATTTAAAAATACAATTAAAAAATTAATTACATACCTCCGCAAACTTAACATCGACTAAATCATAACAATAACCGTCCAACGACTACTGAAGAAACTAAATTCTGATCCCTTAAATTTTACACATATTTTAGGTAACCAAATTAGTTTTCTAATTAAGTAGAACAATTAGTAATAATTGAAAATTATAAATCAGGCGGAGTTACGCCGTTTGGAAATAAAAGGTTCATTGTTTTGTTCAATTATCATTATCACCACTGCTGAGTAAACAATAATATTATAACAATAATAATTGCATGCTGTAATATCGAATAAGTATGGCATACCACTAAAGAAAATTTAATTCATAAATATTAATTATTAGTATTAATATTAATTAAATAAATGTATGAAGTTATATATAGGGTGTCCGTTTGTCGAGGCTAAGCATGGGGATCTCAGTAATCTCAGTTAGGTACCTCAAGAGATACGAAGTCGCTTAAAGTGGGGCAAAATTGCATATTTAAAATTTTCAATGCTGATCAATAATCTGATCAACAATATTTCTGATCAGGCTTGGATTCTTGACAACCGTCAAAGTCAGATTTAGTCCAAACAAGTAAAGACGTATCATGGCCAAGCCAGAAATGTTGTTGATCATATTGTACACGTGATATTAGTCATTTTTCAACTATACCCAACGTCAAAACAGAAAAGCAAAATTTCATGATATTTCTGTCTTTCGGGCAGTCTGACTGTATTTCCTTATTCAATGCTGACAGACAATCAGCGATGGCTTCTGTTTTTGGGATCAAAGGATACTGAGCATGGATTGTCTTCCTAAGAGAACAATATCCCTACACGAAGACAGCGACCTGGAATGGTAACGAAAGGTGTGCTACATCATCAAGGCATTAACACAATGCTTTGATGTACACATCAACAGTGTCAGAGCGGCTTTGAATTGCTACCCCATCTTACCTCCTAGCACCATCAGATTTCCACAAATTTCAGAAGCCATCTAGGAGGACTTATAATACGAAGCATGTAAGCTATTTTTACTTAACGTACAAAAAAATGAAAAACAATTCCCTAATATTTATAACAGGATAGACCAGTTTTTGTCAATTTGATACATTGCGGCTGATTTACATTTAAAGAAGCTAAGTAACATAATACTGTCAGTCATAGCAATAAGAATATAAAGAAATATAATATTCTCATTCAGCATCCAGTTACAACGAAGGACCTAATGTTCTTAAAAATATTCGTTAACGTACTAATATCTAAAATAATCTCTTAAAGTAGGAACATAATGAACCCTTTACTGTAATTGGGTTTACTAATTATTCCTCCTAATTACAAAAACTGTCATTCCTTACATTTTCCCCTCTGCCGTATCAGATTCTTTGTAGAAATAAAATGAGTCGCATTAAGCATTAATTTAATAACGATTATTAATTAAAAATACCGATTAATTACCTAATGATTGTCAAATCAGTGTTAACACTTTTTATTCAACCAGAAATAAAATAAAATTTGTTAAACTAAACCTAGTCCAAGTTAGAAAAATTGCCACTTAAACAATATTATTATTAAAAGTTTGTTTTGAGGTATATTTCATCGTTTCCTCGGTCTTCCTCTACCTCTACAGTCTATCCTACACCCACGTGCTCGTTTGTTTCCTGTTACTCTCACCAATCTTCCATACCTGATATAAATGATCTTACGATTCCTTTATTTTATCTTTTAACACGTTATAAGTGCATCGATCGAAATAATTTCGTCAACTCTTGGCAGGTCAACGCAGACGATGGATTTTCCTAACAAGTAACAACCAAAGGAACAAGGGCACAGAATTGTTTTAATAGCAGTAATCATTTTTCCAAGTTGATTTTAAATTATAAGTACCAGTGTAGCTTAAGGCTGGAGTTTACACCTTGAAATATACCCCATTTTATGCACATTTTGTTCCAATTTTTCAGAGCCAATTTTAAAGTAGGAAGGGCGGGCGAAATTTTTTTCTTATTATTGGTGTTTTATCTGTCTACACATAGAACGTTTTTGTTTAATTTGTAAAAAATAACTTTTCAGCATTAAAAAATGTACAACTCTATTTTACTTTAAAATTTTCAAGCAGTATTTACAAAAATATGGATATCGAAAAATTCTATCTATGAATAGATAGATATAACCACGCTCTTTCAAATGCCACAAGAATTTTTTTTCTAAAATGCAAATTAATTCGGAAATAATGGAAATAAAATTTTAGAAATATCAATATAATTCACCTTTTGCAATTTAGCATGTAGGCAACACAACTAACAGGACCATTAACTCACAATGGAGCCACTACACAAAAGACGGATTATAACGGATTACAACTTTCTACTAGGTATTGTTTGACAAAAAAAAATAAAATAATATAACGACAAAATCTATATTCAATACAGTATATTCATTATTCTTTATTGCATTTATCAATTTTGGTAACGTCAGAAGAATCTGAAATATTTAAAAATATGAAACAAAATTCCAAGGCAAGCATTATTCTTGTATGCAACTTTCCATACATCAAATTGGATTTTGCTTTAAGTAAATGCCAGGTCTATTTTACACCATGTATAATGAAATCAATACTACATTATTAGCAATTCCAATTAAAACATGATTGACAAGTAAATTTTACAATAAGAGGTCATATATTTATTATTTCTTCTGACTGGCGTGATCCTAAATAGCAAAATAAATCAAAAATTGCAGCATACTGGTAGGTAGGTACAAAATTTAATTTTTCGTTTGTATAAAATATATTTCGTTTTTAAAGTTTTGTTCATTTCGCCAAAATACTTTCCATAAAGATTAAGTCACACTTTTTGTTAACTCTATAATATAAGGCGACTATAAAAATCACTAACAACAAATTTTTAAACTTCAATAAGGATCGGTCTTTCCATTCAAGTTTAACTCTCTGTTGATAAGCTACGGTCAATTGCGTATCAATGGTATCCATGACAACTGACCATTAGTTAGCTTAACTGGAACTTAAATCCAAATTGAAAACCCGGCCTTAAGTCTGTATCACCATAATAGCAGTGGATTTATTGGGTAAAATTTAGATTGAGTGAATCTACGGTTAGTGGACTATATCTATTAATCGTGGATTAACCCTAGCTCACTATTATAGGCTGTTACAAATTCATGATTCAGTGTAGCGAGAGAGAGATAGAGACCCAGGTAGAAAAGAACGTAATGTTCCGAGGACATTTGGAACGTTCGAAAACCGTTCGTTCTTGTGAAACGTTTCTTAGGGACGTTCCGGAAACGTTTCAGCGTCGTTCCAAGGTATATCCTTATGAGAAACCTTTTGGAAACGTACAACGTACCTACAAATTGAAACCTTTTTGGAACATTAACACGTGATCGAGGTCTGAAATACTTCATGCTGTACGTGCATCTCATTAACGCCACGAGGTCCTTCAGTTGTACTGAGTGTTTTGCGCCGACCTTCTAGTACCGTAAATTTTTAAAGATTTTTGGCATCCACGTATTATTTATATAAGTGAAATAAAAGCCTTCTTGATTGTGGTCCGGAGATACAGAAAATTAGAATTTGTTGTTGGCTGGGCCATGTTTAAGATATTCATTGAACGTCCTTGATGGAAAGTTTTGTTGGGACGTTTCTTAGCCAGGGCATTTGCCGTTTTCAAGAATACCTTAGGGACGTTTTTAGAGACATTTCAGATATTTTCATAATATAATATTCCATGTTTCACTGAGACATGTTTGAAACGTCTCTGGAGCGTTTTTTTCTACCTGGGGTTATGGTTAAAATGCAGCCAACTTGTATTAGCAAGTGATTATTGATGAGTATTCTGATTACCCATCAAGAAACTGAAATTATCTGATATGGTTCAAAGATACCTGAGATAAACTGAATAAACTGGCATGAGAAGATCAGTAAACATTTAAGATTAAAACTGAAAATATCAATTTTTTACTCCTATATATTTGCCCTATGCAAGTCAGTTTCATCAGATATACCAATTACTTACTGTATAGTTTATTATTATTTTGTTAATAAATTTACTTTTATATTTTTCAGGGCTTTAAAAATCTATACAGAAAAGTAATAATCTTTAAAAAACAATTAGGGTTACTCGTATTGAAACGAGGATGCCATTGAGTTGTGTTTACTGTTTCAACAAATGCGAACTCGACCGTTTATCTCGGTTAGTGGCGTTTACTGTACCTGGTAGGAAGATCAAATTATCGCTCTATAATTACTTTTAAAACAATTACTTTCAATTTAAAGACATAATTATTGTGATGATGGCGTGCTTAATTAGAAATACGATCTCTGATTAAAATTTTGAATGCAAAAGGTACTATTCAATTGTAAATCTATAGAAGATTAAATTTCTCATTAAATCCCACCCCAGCCAATCCCATCATTATTACTTAAGACATAATCAATACACAAGCAATTATTTTTACTAATAATAATTTTAGATTGAATTCTACATATGAAATAATTATAAAAATGCTCCACTCTGTAGTTTGGTACTAAAATTCAATTGCGAACCAAGATAAAACCATAGTTCTTAAAACGCGTTTAGATGTTTAAACTTTCTTTCTTGTAGAAAGGGGTTTTAGATTTATACCGTCATGAAATCATTAACAACATGCTGAAACCCTCTGGTATAGTTTTAATGACACTTTAGTTCGCCAATAAAAATAGGACAACAAATTTATCCATTAAAACAGTTTTGGTTTTGTTGCCTTTTTCGAACGCCACCAAACTTATTTGGACTACAATCATGCATGATGGCGTATACACCAAATCAAAATTATTTTGTCTGCCTAAACTATTGCAAAATTCGTAATTAAAGAAAAGACAAACAATTTGTAAAATGAGAAGTTTTGTCAGTACTTAGTAAAAGTTCAAAAGGTATTGGATAAACCGTTAAAAACCCGAGCTTTTTGAAAAATGGATGATGGAACTTTTAGCCAATTGCGTAATAATCACGAGCAAAAAATTATGCCAAAAAATACCTTTGCCAGTAGTACAGATTCACATGTCAACTACCATCCCCTTCGCTAAAAACATTCTTTTGCTATTTAAAAAAATAAATAAAAGTTGAAGGTCTTTGACGCTCGATAGAGCCTTTAATGAAGCATTTTTGGATATGGGTAAGTTCAGTTGTCTCATTTTGGTCTCAGGAATATGTGGTAGCGTTTTGTACAGACCATTCAGAGATACCCGCAATAGGAAATGATTTATTTTTGAAAAATGTACAGTCGTAGGTAGCTACTCATACATACAGTGCCTTCATTTATGATTGATACCCACGTGACCACAAAATATAGGCAACCCAACTTACACAATTGGTAAACCTTTATCCAATAATTCCCTAACTGATTGTTTGTACGTAAATTGACAGTAACTTTAGTAACTTTAGTGACTTTAGTTACTTAGTTTAGTTACAACGAGTACCAATCCTACCTGACTTCAACATTTAAATCTGAAACTCCCAAGGACACCACGGATCAAAGGTCACGTGGGTATCAATCTTTAATGAAGGCACGGTATTATACCATGAGTGTCCGCTTAACGTTTGCCAGGGGGCGGCCAAAATATTTTACTAAATGTTAAGTAATCCATGAACCATGATGAGTAATTTGTTTTATTTAGTGAAAATAAGTGAAATATAGAGAGCGATCATAAGGTTACCCTTTTATAAGATAGGACGCTTCCTCTACTCTGGGTGAATTATCTATTTCTTAATTTTAGTGACATATAATTATAAATTAAAATGTAACTCTGATTTGCAAAAATTACCATTAAACCAGTCTGTATTAGGTATTACACCAATTATGTTGTCGCAGATAGAATAAAAACCTGTCGGGAAGAAACTAAGAAATTGTTGGATGATTGTGAAATATACGGAACAAGTGTTCTTGCAAGACCGCAATTTGCCTCGTATATTGAACTAAAGAAAGACGCGTAACGAATGTCAATTTTCTACCTATAGGACAACTCAATCCAAATAAAAGACCGGAGTTATAGCAGTTGACACATTCGTAGCAAACTAAGCATTATTTTGTTGATTGAGTAGGATACAGAATAAAAGCTGTGCTTTTGTATCATTATTAAATCACACACATTTTTTTGTAATCACTTGTAATCAATTATTTTTAATTCGGCTTTCTTTTAATGAAATTTTGTGGATACTTTCAGTTACACATAGGAATATGTTACCCAGTTTAATCGGTTTAGCACCCTTTATAGTTACACATTTCAATTTAATTCTTCTTTAATTTCCTAATTACTAATTCAAAGATGTATAATCTACATACATTCATACATATTGTTTTTAATTATGTTTAAGAGAGAAGAGATTTGCCTAAATTTGCTTTTTCAAATATGCGTCAAAGGCGACCGATGCCATCTAGAAGGACGTGCTTGATTGAATCAACTCGAATGGGCAAAATAAAAACGCTGTTATTTGTAATCTCAATCTCATAGTCTATATCCTATAAGCAGAAGCTACTGTCAGAAGCATGCAGAAGTACCGGCAAACAAAGCTTAAAATAATAAATAAAGCGTTGACATACATTTCAATCGCCAGCAATGTAAGCGACAATGACGTTGTTGACACAACTAAGCTCATGTCTAAGTCTAAATACTTTTCTCTAAGTCTAATCACACAAATTTGGAGTGAAATCATGATGTCAATCTGTATTCCTTTGATCCCCGACTACTAAATTGTAATACGACAACTCGTAAATAAAAATTATGCCGATTTAACTTTGTAAGAGGGTATTTAAACAAAAAATAGGTAACTGCTAGTACGCTATACCGAGTGTTAACCACCAAACCTGGCCATAGGACCTATGCAGTATGCATGTTTCAAAAAAATATATGAGTTGCCTTGAAATATTTTTGTTTAATGTCATATTGACAGCTTACTTTTTTAATGAAATTGCGTTATTAAATTTATGTGCTGTTTAGTAGGAATTAATGAAATAGGCGAGATAAATTGGGAAAAAACTATGGCCAAATTTGGTATTTATCACTGAACAATGAAGCCATCAAAATGATATTAAACAAAAATATTTCAAGGCAACTCATATATTATTTTTGAAACATGCATACTGCATAGGTCCTATGGCCAGGTTTGGTGGTTAACACTCGGTATAGCTAACTTAGAACACAGGTGGCTACTCTGCTGCTAATTTCCTGAAATACCTAGCCTAATCTGAAAAAACTTTTTTAGCTTATTTCAGAACATTAGTAAGAAACGAGAACTGCGTTAGATTTGCCTCAGAACTTTGCTAATTTAACCGACGCTGTCAGATTTTACAACAACAAAGTTATCCACCCATACAAGCATTAAATTATTATAACATAACCCTGTTATGGGAAAACCCATACATTTTTGAAATCAGAAACGATCTCGAAATTGACTATAGGCTTGTTCGTTTGTCTGCACTAAACTGCATGGAACAGGAAACAAACAACATGCTATCTCTTTTTAATGCACCAACGCCGTATGTAGCCATCTTTTTCTGTTTCCTGTTCGGAGCAGTTTAGTGCAGACAAACGAACAAACCTTATGAGTTCCATTTAAAAAAAAAGTTTATGTCATATGCATATCCCAAAAATGAAACAAAACACGATCTTGAAAATATTTTTTTTAATACTGCGTAAGAATATCTACCTACCGGTTACCTATTTTGTACCTACTTTTCTTCTACCTGCGGCGGCTACGAAAATATTTGGAATTGAAAATTTAAGCATTTTTCGGTTTTTTCAGATTTCAGAAAGTTTGCAGTATTAATCAAAAACGAGAACGGCGTTGTAATTTTGCCCAACTTTGCTAAAACTCTTACGATAACAAAGTTATCATATTATAGAACTGATTTCAACCTAGCAAGCTCACGTTTTTGTTCCAAATATCGACTTCTTTCTGTTTCTTACTTAAGTTTTTTCATGTGTTGGTCACTTGTAATTCGAGTAAACTGCAAACGTAAATAGGTACGGCAGCGCCCGAAAAACTATTGCAAGTGTTACTCCGCTATCATTATTTTTCAAAAATACCAAGAGCTCTGCTACTTCAGACTTCACTCAAAATAAAATAAGCTCACGGCGTACGTCACGTATTGCTTTTCTCTACGTCGTCGGTCGTCGCGTCGCGCCGCGCCGGCTGCAGGTAGTTCCGCAATTGGCACACACGCGGTAAGCCGCATCTAACCAATCACAAACTTTTCTGTAATTGGTTAGATACGGTTTATCACGTGCCGCGCCAATTACGGATACACCCTCATACCTATCAACTCATGGAAGATACACACTGCTCCTTTAAGGAAGGTACATATCTCTATGCTGCACTGCACAACCGATGGTTCAAAGAAAATTAACAGAAACGACAATACAATATTGTGCAACAAGGATAAAGAGAATGTGCATAGTGCACATACGCAAAGCAGACAGCTGTGGGCGTGGTGCGCATGGCCAGTAAATACTAGCTCCTACTATATATCTATCCTTGTCAATGTTCTTTGAACTAATTTCAAAACGGTATGCTCCTTCCATAGAGGAATAGTGTATAGTGAAACAAATTATGGGAAGGACCAGTTCAGCTCATTGCTTACCCTATTGTTTTCCAGTGTGCCTCGCCTCGTAACTCTTATTTGTTTCTTCGGCTATTCTTTCATAAAATTATTTTTTTCAGCAACTTTGGTTCAAAATAAAATCCTTGGAGATTGTAATTGTGATTTGGAAAAAACAGAATTAAAACTCTAGAAGATTTTGGTCTACTGAAGATGGGAATGTAGTTCCCAAAATGCGTTTAGGCTTACTAAACTTTTTGTGGTTTTACGGTTTTAATTCTGTTAACTTTGGTTCAATTGTATCCATAACCACGTCATGACTACGTTTTTTTAGCCATTCAACACTATTCTTATTCTCTCTCTCTCTCTTTCTTTCTTTATTTTCCATTTTAACAATCTAATTTATAGTTACTCTAAGCTGAATATACTACCCAGGCAGGGTGAGCAGAGGAAAAAATGAACGCATTTGTATAGACTTTCTGGGACCATTTAAAATGGATAATCTACTTACCTGCAGTTTCTTAAACACTAATTTATTGTAAGAATAAAATTACAATATAATGAAATTCAATAAAAGAGATTTACTTTAAAAAACCTTATATTTTGGATTTATTATTACAAAATAAAAATTGCAAATTATTATTAATTAAAAGTATGTAAATATGAATGATAATTATAATTCCATAATAATTATATATAATTTTCTAAACATTAGTACAGTTCAACTAAGAATTAATTTACAGTTACTAATATTGACAGCAATAAATTTATGATTACAAACACTTTCTTTACAAAGTAAAAGATAAAAATACTGCGTAATAAAACGTTGGATCTGCTAAAAGTATTTGTAATAATAAATAACAATAATAAACTACAGAATTAAAACTATTGTCAATTCTTTTACTTAACAATTAACAAAACATTGTTACAATATCTAACAATTTTATACAGGTTATAAAGTATTAATTATACAAATAGCCACAAGTTTTGAATTTATATACAGGAGCAAAGCCAATTACTTTACCTACAGTAGTTTTAAAAATTTGGTCACAGCTTTGATATAGTCTACAGGCCTTAACAATTTTTTAGTTTTAGGCCATAACTATCGCAAAAGTGAAAATACAAAACTATATTGCCACATCTTATAATCATAAAAAAAATGTAAAAGTAATTTCTTTCTCAGCAAATATAACTGGATAAATATTTAATAAATTAATTTTAGTACCTAATGTATTATTATGAAATCATTTTAGACTTTCCTTATAAGCAGCAGTGGGGAAGCATATAATAGTATAAATAAAAAATTATTTTTTAAGGTGCCTACAGACACAAATAAAACGAATTTAAAAATATACTTAACACAAATTCGATGAATTTGATGTGCCCCTACCCTTAGACTTATACTTTACACACACATGCAGATTATCCGTGTGTACTTTTTAACAATAGAAGGAACAATTTCATTCTAGGATATACTATAGTACGTTTCACCCTGATAGTACAGTACAGGAAATATAGGCCCAAGTATTTCTTATGGACCTTCGGACTCCGACGTTGTTTACGCCAAAGTTTACTCGTATAAATGTAATCAGCAGTTCTCAACAAATCTTAACTGTATCACTGATTCATTCAGATGAGTAACTAATTAAAGTAGTTATATTTAAATCTTTAAAATTAAAAATAAAATGTAGTTTTTATTTTAAATGAGTACACCCATTACATTTTGCTTGTTTCAAAACGTTTTAGAACCGCTGGCAAAAAGGCTGCAATTAGAGCATAGCAGATAAACCACTTACTATACAAAAGAAGGATATATTTTGATTGAGGCAACTTTTAATCAACTTTTCCTATGTTCCCCATACTGTACTCTCAGAGTGAAACGTACTATAGCAAAGGATGATTATGATTAACTTAACTGGAGAAGTGTACACTTTCATATTTCAGTACAACCTTGGTACTAGAGACATGAAAGGTGTTTTACAATACAGAATTTTCAAATAAAATGTATATCAGAAATACAGATTCATCTTCGGAATTTTATTACTCTAAATAATACTTATGCTAGAGGCTAAGTACAAAGCTTTGTTTGCTTTATAATTTTCTTTGTAATTTTTTGTGATAACTTAATTCAATTTTGTTAATCTGTAATAATTAAAGGTTGTTTGGATAAATATTGATTAAGATTATTGCAATGCTATACTCAAACAAAAAATCCATTACATTTTTCCAACTACATTTGCTGGTTAATTTGACTTAATAAAAATATATATCAATTTCTACTATTCGTTAAAAATAAATAGTACAAATTAACATGTACATGTTAAAATTTATAGTATTTATATCACATCTTGCTCAAATCTTCCATATTAAATCTGCTACAGTTTGATAATTCAATGAGATAAGTCTTTGTATAAAAAATCTAATACTCTTGATCTATTCATGTTATTTTACCCATCACCATAATCTTTACATTTTTGTTACTAAAAAACCGCGTATATGTAACAAAAATATACATAAATAGTTAGCTAATACAATTATTTAAGTAGGTAGAATATTTTATTTACATGTATTTCATCTCATCAACTGATTACTGGCCATAATACTACCAATAAACTGCAGGTGCTAGAAATGTTTTACACTCATTTGTTTAACAATTCGGCGCTATACCGGGTGACGTAGGACCCTAGGACACCCTGTTATTTTTTAACCAATTTAAATAAATTTTTGTATGCGTTCTATACACGTAAGAGCTCATAATTTGAAGTTCAAATTATCTTATGTGTATATAACGTACCTATACGAAAATTTATTTAAATCAGTAAAAAATAAAAATAATAACAGGGGTGTCCCAGGGTGCTGTGTCACCCATTATACTATTTGTCTTGTTTCTGCTCGATGATCATCAAGAAATTGTACATTTACATTTAATATTCGTTTTCAAAATTGTTTTATGGCGTATTTTAGAATCAAATTATTCCTACAAACTATTTTTCTTGGCAAATGGTCAAAAATTTATTATCAAATGTTAAAAGGGCTAGTTCTTAACAATTACCTGCACAAAAAAAGACACCATATTTAATAGTTCCAATATTATAAGCAAATGAATAAAGGATACTTCTTTTGTTGCATGCAATACAAGCAATAGCAAATAAAATTTGTTGTTTTCATGAATTTAGGATGGCCGTAGTGGTAAGAGAATTACCTAGTGAATACTATTTATTAAATGCTAGAAAACATTACCATATTAATAATAAAAACATGTATGTATGTTTAATATTTTTAACTGATTGTTTTTAGTTTACAAGTCTACAACACCAATAACAAATTTGTTCCCAGTAACATTTCTGTTCTATATTCCCTTAGCCATCATTTTTTTAATTTCCCAAAATGTACATTTTTAAAAATTAAGTGTGTAGGTAATAAGTTATAACAGAAATTATATTAGCAATGCAAGAATGGTAAACTTAAAAAAATACTTTGAGAAACATATTTGTATAGAACGTTTATGAAATAAAAATATACAGGGCGTTAGGGGAGGCAAGGGTAATAATTTCAAGAGTAAATCAGCACTCAAAATAAAGTCAAAAAGTTCTTAGCCATTTTTGGCTTATGTTCGTACCGTCTTCAGAAATGACTTAAAATCGGCGCTACAAATTTTTTGAACTACTAGAATCAAATTTTTTATCAAAGCCTGTCTTAGGGCACATTTTAAGCATTTCAAACGTTGATATTTTATTATTTATTTATTGTTTATTTATTGATTGTGTATTATTTCGTTAATCATCTTTCACAACTTTTGTTAATTTTTAAAGAATATAGTTTTCAAGCCATCAGTGGTACAAGACTGGTGAAAACATTTGTCACTGACTGTACCTATTGCTGTATCAATTCAAATGATTGAGCTGTTTTTAAATAATAAATTGCTGCATTAAACTGCTAGATTTCAAAAAACAATGCCTAATAAGAATCCAAGAGAACAAAAAAATTTTGTCACCACAGTAATTTTTGAAGAAATGCACATAAGCTGAAAATGGCTAAGGACTTTATTTTAGGTGCTGATTCACTTGTGGAATTGTTACGGTTGACTTTCCTAACAACCTGATCCTGGATTAGGATCTGAAGTAATATCCAATAAAAAGTACTCTATGAACACAAGTAGGATTTGTTAAAGAGCTATGGGTATTTTTTTGTTAATAAATTTAATATTTTTTGACATATGTCAATCACTACTTTTTTGGCCACATTCTCTTCACGGCAATTTTTACTTTACGGCCGTATTTCCGTAACACAAACGCAACCTTGAAGTAAATACCGGCATCAAGTAATCATTGACAGATGCCTACTACAAAGTGACACTTTACGGTTGTTAAAAATACGCAATACATTGTTTTTGTTACAGTCACCTAAAAAGTTATGTAATGAAAACATTACATTTTAGACAAATACCATTAAATGGATAGGTAACTATACTTTAGTGTACCAATTTAAGTGTATAGTGTACTTCATTTCAAACTCCCTTCAATTCTGTGGCAATTGAAAACCTGTATATGTTCATTTGATATTTTTAATTTTAAATTACTTCATGGATTATAACCAACATAAATTTACTAAACAACCTGTATATATATACACCACCTTCAATGTTGAATAAAAATAAAAAGAAATTCAAAACTATGAAAATGTAATCAATGCAATTACATTTCACTAATGCACCAATGATTCTGATGTTTTCTGATTAACGATCTGTATCATTAATTTCTGTGCAAAAAAACTTAAAAAACAAACTAGGAAAGGACTAATAGTATATAGCCGATCTGTTCAGTTTTGATCCCATTCTAAAAATTACTAAACATATCTTTTTAAAACATATGTGAAAGGACACAAATAAAATAAACCTCTTGAAGAAAGAATTGAACACAAATATTACTTAAGCTATAATAAAAGACAACATTTTTTTACTGTTGTAGAAAATGTTATTTTTATATGAATTCTGCATGCATATGTAACTTTTATTCAACATTTAGATATTAATGATTTTTATTTTATATCTGAAGTACTTTAAATCACAAATTTTTAATTTAACTGAAAAATCACAGATGTTATATATTTCCCTAGAAAATTACCACTGAAATCCCTATGATGCATAAATTTGTTGTACACCCTTTACATTATTATTTGAGATAATTAAATAAATTAATTAAATTAATTTTGTAAAAAAATCCTTAAATAAATCTCAAAATATTAAATAATTGTAATGTTTCTTTCAAGATATTTCTTTTACCAATTTATAAATTTCTGTTATCAACCTTTACAACTTCAAAATTTTTATTTACAGTGTACTTAAGTATGTATACACGATTTGTACTTTTTAGCTAATTTTATGAATATGAGGCTAAAATATTTGTATTAGCTGTAGGAACAACAACTGGATGGTTAGTTGGTTGGTGAATAGGTAAATGTGTCTGCTGAACTATATTACCTGTAGTAACTATGTTTCCTCCAGAAACCGAATTGGATAAGGTTTGACTCTGGCTTACCTGTGGTATCTGAATTGTAGCAGCCACCGATGTTTGTATTGTTGTTGTACTTGGTTGGGGCTGACTCACTTGATTAGTTACCACTTGATTGGCAACAACCTGAGAGACCTGATTTCCAGCAGGTTGAGGTTGTCCATTTTCCACAGCATGTTTTCGTAAATGTCGCAGCATGTTCCCTTTTTCCACAAAAGTTTTACCACAGTCTGGACAAGCATGTGGCCTTTCTCCACTATGAGATCTTCTGTGCGATACTAAATGACCTTTACACATAAAATCTTTGTCACAAAGATCACATCTAAATGGTCTATCAGCTTCAGCACCTTTATTGTGGGATCGTTGATGGAAAAGCAAATTACCTGCACAGAACAAATACTAATAGTTTTAAACAACTAACATGTAAATAATGTAATAAAAAATAATTGCTAATTTAATTCAATTATTGGATAATCCAATCTCTTAAATGTTTATTTAACACCACTTGCAGCAAATTTTAAAAAAAATTAAACATTAATGATATGAGAGGGTCAGCCAATTAGAAAATGTGGTGTAGATACAGTTTAAGAAACTGAAATGTCTCGCTAATGCGATAAATATCTAGAAAATAAGATAAATGTCTTGTAAATGTGTAACTGTTTCGTAAATGCGGTAAATGTTTGAAAACGGCGATAGAAATGTCTGTAAGTGACTAATAAATGCGGTAAATGTCTGAAAAATAAGATAAATGCCTTGTAAATGATACCCAAATACAGTAAATGTCTTGTAAATGTGTAGATGTCACGCGACGCGCGACAATTGGACGCAAGCAACAAGTGGACGCAAGCGACAAGTGGACGCAAGCGACAAGTGGACGCGGCGATAAAAGTACGCGGCGACAAAAGTACTCGCGACATAAAGACGCGGCATTTTTATGGGCATCTGTTACTAGTATGGACCAAATATTGTGCAGTTTTGTCACGATAGATTAACCAGCAACGGAAGTACGTCATTTTTTTAAAACGTACGTACAACACTGGCAAAATTTAATATTTTTCCTGGGTTTGAATTTAGAAATGCGTCCTTATGTCGTGCGTCCAAAAGATGTGCGTCCTTTTGTCGCCGCGTGTCCAATTGTCGCCCGTCCTTTTTTCGACGAGTAATTGTTGTGCGTCCTTTTTTCCGCGTCCTTTTGTCGTACATCCAAATGTGTAAATATAAAAAATAACCTGATAGAACATCGTTGTCAACATACCCTTGAATCACCCTGTATATTAATCAAGTAATATTGCATACTTTTACATTAAAAAAATAAATAACAATTTATACATTTCTTACCTTTAAGAGGGAATGACTTTCCACATTCACCGCATGAAAATGGTCTCTCTCCTGTATGTGAACGCATGTGGTTTATCAAATGTTCTTTCCTCGTGAATGGTTTAGAGCAAACATTGCAACAATGTGGTGTTTCTCCTGTATGTTGACGTAAGTGATTTGTAAGATGTTCCTTTCTAGTAAAAGTCTTCTGACAAAATTCACAGCGGTGTGGAGATTCACCAGTATGTATACGAACATGATTGGTAAGATGCTCCTTCCTAGTAAATGATTTAGAGCAGTAATGGCAACGATGGGGCGACTCACCAGTATGTTGTCGAACGTGATTCGTTAAATGTTCTTTTCTAGTAAACGACTTGGTGCAATAGGTACACTTATGTGGAGATTCGCCAGTGTGTTGTCGAACATGATTAACTAAATGATCCTTTCTGGTAAAAGCTTTTGGACAATAATTACAACGGAACGGGGTTTCTCCTGTGTGCTGTCTTACATGATTAATAAGATGTTCTTTACGAGTAAAGGATTTAGAACAATATGCACATCTATGAGGAGATTCTCCGGTATGTTGCCTGACATGATTAAGTAAATGTTCCTTTCTGGTAAACGTTTTTGAACAAAAGTCACATCGATGTGGGGTCTCACCTGTGTGCCACATAATATGATTTGTAAAATGCTCTTTCCTAGTAAAAGATTTCCCACAAATTTCACATCTGAACGGTGTGTCATTAGTATGTGACCTCATATGGTTAGCTAAGTGCTCTTTTCTCGTATATTTTTTTCCACAAATCGTGCAATGATGAGGAGTTTCTCCAGTATGCCACATCACATGGTTCATAAAATGTTCTTTTCTTGTAAATGATTTCTTACATATTTCACATCTATGAGGCGTCTCCCCTGTAAAACAGATAAAGAACATTCAAGTAATTTATAAATAGAAAAGAAGAAACATAAAGGGTGTTTCAAATTTGAGGGCAATGGGGATCTCGCTTATTGTAAGAGATAGAGGGTAGGTTTTGCTTTTGCAGAATTTTCTGCATAATATGGTACAAAAAAATGTAACCCAAATTTAACTGCATCCGTGTCCGTCTTATGGACAAAAATGAAAAAAATGTTTTCTGTTTCTATTCGGAAGTTTGGGTAATCTCTGAGAATTCCCAATAGTCTGTGGGAAATTTCTGGGAAGTCTAAGTAGTCCCTGAGAAGTCTAGATAGTCTTTGGGAAGTCTCTGGGAACTCTGGAAAGTTTTAGGAAATCTAGATAGTCTCTGGAAAGCCTGGATAGTCTCTGGGAAGTCTGGATAGTCTCTGGGAAATCTTAGGAAGTTGCTCTTGCTGGCATGTCTCGGTAGTCTCTGGGAAACCTGGAAAGTTTTAGGAAGTCTAGATAGTCTCTGGGAAGTCTAGATGGTCTCTGAAAAATCTTAGGTAGTTGCTGGCATGTCTGGGTAGTCTCTGGGAAGTCTGGCTAGTCTCTGGGAAACCTGGAAAGTTTTAGGAAGTCTAGATAGTCTTTGGGAAGTCTCTGGGAACTCTGGAAAGTTTTAGGAAATGTAGATAGTCTCTGGGAAGTCTACTGGTCTCTGGGAAATCTTAGGAAGTTGCTGGCATGTCTGGGTAGTCTCTGGGAAGTCTGGATAGTCTCTGGGAAACCTGGAAAGTTTTAGGAAGTCTAGATAGTTTCTGGGAAGTCTGGATAGTCACTGGGAAGTCTGGATAGTCTCTGGGAAGTCTGGGTAGTCTCTGGGGAGTCCAGGTAGTCCCTGGGAAGTTTGGGTAGTCTTTGGGAATTTCCTGAGAAGTTTCAGGAAGTCCTTAACTGTGGAGTCTCAGAAAGTCCTTAGGAACTTTGGAAAGTCTCAGGAAGTCCCTGGGAAGTCTCTGGAAAGTCTGGGTAGTCTTTGGGAAGTCCAGGTAGTCCTTGGAAAGTGTGGGTAGTCTTTGGGAAGTTTCAGAAAGTCCGCGGTAACTCTGGAAAGAGTCTCAGGAAGTCCCTGGGAAATCCAAGTAGTTCCTGGGCAGTGGGAGTAGCCTTTGGGAAGTTACAGTAAGTCGGAAGTTACAGTAAGTCTAAGGAAGTCCCTGGGAAATCTGGATAGTTTCTAGAAGTAAGGATAGTTTCTGGGAAGTCTGGGTAGTCTGTGGGAAGCTGAGGAAGTCTTTTGTATTGGGTAGTTTAGTGGTGGTGGCTTAGTCCTTGCAACTTCCTCTTTCTGTTATAAGCACAGGCAAATCTTTTTTTTAGATTTCTGACGAGATAAAATCCTTTTTTAAGGACCTTGATTTTTTTAAATACCTACTCTTACTGTTGTTTATTGTTTGCCATATAGGCATATACATTACTATTACTGGTCAATTGTAATGGCCAGCTTGATTTCTTCGTTAAAAGATAGGAGTAAAGCTGGCCATAGAAATATTATTCTGAAAAATTTTATCTCCCCCCCTAATGACGCTTAAACCTTGAAATATGATTTACCAAATATCAGTAAAAAGTTTTAGGTTCAATATTTGTGTTAACTGGAATTAGTGTTACTTCTTACCTGTATGTTTTCGAACATGATTAACCATATGTTCTTTCCTTGTGAAAGTTTTAGCACAATACTGGCATCTATAGGGAGTTTCTCCAGTGTGGCACCTGGTGTGATTATCAAGATGTTCCTTCCTAGCGAATGCTTTTCCACATATAGTGCAGTTGTAGGGTTTATCTGTAGAATGCCGTTTCATATGTCGTTCCAAAGATGCAGCATTAGCAAATACATGGAAACAC
Organism: Hemicrepidius hirtus; assembly: GCA_963082805.1. Lineage (NCBI taxonomy): Eukaryota > Metazoa > Arthropoda > Insecta > Coleoptera > Elateridae > Hemicrepidius > Hemicrepidius hirtus. The sequence goes on from OY720161.1 coordinate 11,479,349, forward strand.
ACAGCACAAGTAAACATACTGCCACCAAGATGGCATTTACCATGTCGAGTAAGTTCTTGTGCATTAGTAAAAGCCTTTCCACAGACCTGACAAGTGAATGGCTTTCTTTCTGTATGATAACGTCTGTGCACAATTAACTGATAACGAAACTGAAACATTTTACCGCACAAATCACACACATGATTTCCAGTAATGATTGCCGGTGGGCTTTCAGCTGTAATTGAACTTGTAGAAGCTTCTTGTTCATTCTCGTTTAGCGTTTTAGGAGTGACAATTTGTATGTTGCTAGCAATAGCATTTGCAGTTTGTTGAAGATTAACGTTTGCATTGTTTGTAACATTATTTGGTCCTGTGGAAATTTCTCCTTGCAATTTTCCAAAAACTTCATGATATGCAAGTAACTGGTTAAGATCGTCTACATTCACTTTACACATATTTTGGACCATTTCAACACCTAAAGTTTTTGCTAAATCTTGGTCCTGAATACCAGCTGAAATCTTTACTATGCTTCCATCAGCAGTTCTTACATCCATCAAGTTTGCTTTAAGATCCTGCAATCCAAACTGTGTTCCCATAAGTAGTTTTGTACAGTTCTGTAAATTCTTTTCATCTTTAACAATATGCATTCCATCTGCACCTGCTAATGGATCCTGATCGTTTCCCTGATTCTGTCCATTTTCTACAGCACTTTCCATACGAACTACATTGTCCAATACTTGTTGCACCTGCAAATGTTGCAATTGTTGTACAGTCAATGTCTGCTGGCTCAACTGTTGACTTTCACTTAAATGAATTTGAGCTTGTGCTAATTGAGATGCAATTAAGTCCTTATGGTCTTTACTATCTTCGATCACAGACACCAAGTTATCATGCACTTGCACTTGAACAATACTTTGTTGTGTTTGCTGGCCATGATTTTGCTGAGAATTTTGCATTTGAGCGTGAGAGAGCTGTGCTTGAGCTTGAGTAACAATAGTTTGTCCTTCAGATTGTTGATGATGAGAGGACAATGTCTGTGTATGGTTTTGTGGATTTTCTAAGTGCATGGCACTAGCAGGAATTGCCAAATTTGTAATACCTTGTGATGTGGATATACTAACTGGTATCTGAGTATGTTGTTGTAAAAGCAAAGGATCTGCCGGTAAAAGTCCAGTATGCTGGCTTAACATGGTTTCCTAAAATAAAACCGGAATCAGCTACATTTTATTACCATTAGTATAGGGAAGGCTGCCTCAAGTTACAACTAAAGGTTACCATTAATTAATGAGAACTTACAATCTAGTCTTAAGACCTGAACTAAAAATCCACTATCAGTTATATAACATATTATTTTAAGAGGTATTTCCGTCTCCAAAGCTACTGCAAAATAAATACTGAAGTACTTATAATATACCTGTGTCATTTTGCCCTGATTGTCTGTACGAGCTGTACTAGGTAAGCCATACACTGATACTTGAGGTATGGGACCTGGGAGTAAGTTTGTAAGCACCCAGTATTTAGCCACACTGCTTAATGCTACTGCATTTAATGCTGTTGTGTTGACACGCAGATCAGTTGGTACAGAAGTTGCTGGTGGTGGTCTTTGTGTTGCACCCTGAAGACAAACAAGAAATAAAATTAATTTTCAATTCTAATAGATAATTGAACAACAGAGAAGTCATAATTTTAATAAGTAAATAAAAATTATAGGCAGAGTTCAATCTGCCTATCTAGTGATAGAAAAGTTCCAATATAATCGTTCATAGTTCATATATTATCTGACGAGTATAAAAAATGCTGATTTGATTATACGTCTTATTGTAACGGACAGAACGGACAGGTAGTATTCAAAAACAATCAACATTTGCAAGTCAAGTGTTGGTATAATGGTTAGAAAGAAAAGCACAAATGGCAATCAAATCACAGGAAGTAGTTATTGCGATATAACTGGTAATACTAGTAAACAGTTCTCAAAACAGATTGCATATAAAGTTAAAACATGCAATTATAAAACCCCAAAATGCGTGGGCTCTCTTGATTAGTTTCTTATTATTATTATTATTATTATTAAGTAATCTGTTCTTGTTTACGATATAATGTCCTTAAAGAATCTAGTTGTAATAATTGAAGTTCTTTAAATATTAAGTAAATTAAGCGCGGATCTAAAAACAAATGCTGGAAGGGGGGGGGGGGTAAATGATCCGGGAGGTACGGATAACCCTGCAGGCGATGATGTTAAATGCGAAAATATTTGAATACCTGGTCGCTGAGGGGGGGGGTAATCCCCCTATTCCCACCCCCCGTCGTAAATCCGCGCTTAAACTAAATCCAATATGATCTGGAAGTAATGTCGTAGAAACAAGGATTGGACGGAATTCACAGAAGTTTAGCATAGTCTCTGGGCTGGAGGTGTCCATGATCGGCCAATATATAATTATTTTTGTCTAGTTTTATTCATTCAATGATCTGTTCTATCTAGTCCTTTATAATCTATAAATATAGAAAACCCCTATACAAGTTCAGTTGCTAAACGATTGCTAAATAGAGAATTTGAAAATCCATGCTCAATAAAGCCATCCTATCCTGTCCTCTGCTCAGGTCAACCATGTTTTTTCCCAGAACTTTCAAACAGCGTCTTACAATCGTGACTATGTCAATTATTTAGCTGCATGTAACATATCTGTTTATGCGTTTTTATCTTACATACAGTATTTCGTCTACGACTCTAAATCCAAGAATAAACAAAGAAGCGAATAACACAAAAGGCTTATAAGTTGTAATTAAATTTTACTTTACAAACCGTTCCCAATTAGATGACGCAAAACGGGCTCATTATTTAGTACAATAATCCATCGGTAGTTCGGTTGGAAAAAAATCATCCAGAACTTCCAATAACGTCAGGGTCATTTTACAAGTAATAAATAAAAAGGACCATAACAATTTTTACAGCTATTGGAAACGTGGAGCACAATAGAAGAAAATTACTTCGAGTGATGATGATATTGGAAAGACAAAAATCCATTAAAAGAGAAAAAACATAGATTGTGTCCACGGATGGACGCAGGATATTCGAATTGAATAATCATAGATTTTCTGAATAAATTTAGCTCCTGGGTGATGCCAAACTAGGATTTTTACTGAAATTATTATATATATAGTAGGTATAGTATATTAACATATACAAGGTAAGACGTCTTAAGGGCTAAATTCTGGATAAATATAGGAAGAGTCGCAAGAGAACACCAGTCAACTTTGATGAACTAATTCACACATTTTAGCTTTGTTTTAGCTCGATCCTGCATCTATCCATGGAGACACTGTATAGCATGTATGTCAATTATATCGAATATTCCCGGAATATTCATTGAAATAATCTTAGGACGATAGGGTAAAAACCGGTACAATATTTTCAACATTAGTGTAATGTGTAATCCTCGGTGTATTCTTACTTCAATTGTTTATACTTAGAGGTTGGGGAAACACAGGGAAAAGTACGGAACAATGCCAACAATACTTCCAATAAGATATTCCAATGACATTAGGTCACATGACCTTCCTGGGGGGACAGTACAAACAATTTAACGTCTAGCCATATCACGTGACCCTTGTTGAGACAAAACACAAACAAAACAGGTCAATCAGCGCCCTCCACGAAGGTCACGTGATACTATTCTGGCATTTGTGCTGCCTTCCAGGAAGGTCATGTGACCAAATGTCATTGGAATGTCTAATAAGTGTACATGTAGATTTCAGTAGGCGGAAACAATAAGCAAATCGGTTTCCGATTTAGTTGGAAGTAATGTAATGTCAGCCATTTTATTTTAAGTTGTATTATACCCCCTGTATAGTTTTCGATAGATAATTAAATAGTGTACCTATTGTTTTATTAGGATCACAACTTTTTGGGCCGTGTCTGTAAGGTTTAGCAGGGTTTAGCGGACGAGCATCATCGACTTCCCTAGTTTACTAAACTGTGTATAAATAAAAAGTTTTGTTTTATGTCTACTTACTGAATAATGGAAATTTTGAAAAACTTCCCGCTTCAGTTACCTATTCAGTCAAATACCGATTCGGGACATCCCTCATTTTTACACAAATTAATCTTGTAAATGAAAAAAGATCTCCTTGATTCTATACCTCGCTACGTCCAGAAAATCCTGCAGACATTAAACAAAAAATGTCGAGCACTTACTATATACAGGGTGTCTCTAAACCTAGTACCATAAATTTACCAGCCGCTTCCTGACGCAAAAATAAGTAAGTAAGCAAAATCGAAAATGTCTATAAAAATTTTGTCCTAAACCGCAGCATAAGGAAGCTACACGTCTTTGAAAATGGTGTTGAAAAAACGGAAAACAATTGCATTTTAAAGACGGTTTGAGATAAAAAAAAATCGAAATTTTGTATGCAGCCTAACCTATTGAAGGTATAAACAGTATGAACACTTACTGTAACTATTTTTATTTTAATTTATTTTTCAATAAATTAATTTACATACAACTCCAGCATTCTAAATTGATTTTGGATAAACAGAAAACCTGCATTTTATAGGAAACGGTTAGTCCAAGCGAGTTGAAACAAGAGTACCTTTTTTGTTAATTAGGCAAAAGGCAATTCAAATCTCTAAACTAAAATGGAAAAAAACAAAAGGTTAAGAAAAACGGGTTACAAGAAAAAGATGATAACCCCCATTCGCGCCGCCCCTGGTTAATTTACAAAAAAAAATAGTAGAAAGTTTATACCTTTAATAGGTTAGGCTGCCTGCAAAATTTCGATTTTTTATCTCAAACCGTTTTTAAAATGCAATTGTTTTCCGTTTTTTCAACACCATTTTCAAAGACGTGTAGCTTCCTTATGCTGCGGTTTAGGACAAAATGTTTATAGACATTTTCGACTTATTTTAGCGTCAGGAAGTGGCTGGTAAATTTATGGTACTAGGTTTAGAGACACCCGTATAAATAATGGAAATGGAATCAAAAACTTCACAAATGGAATTATCTGTGCAAAGATTTAGCCGATCCTACACCATGGTTACCTGTAAATGGTTCTTAAAATACTCTGCATAGCGATTATAAAACTCTAACATTACATTTCTTTGCAGACGATGCATAAGACACGATTTAATAATTACCAGAAAATGAAAATTTCTTATTCAGAATATAATTTGTTCAAAAACTCCTTTACCTCCTAAAAATATGCATGCCTGGTCGCCTGGACAACAATCAGTGCATGAAGAGTAATTGGGCTTATAACTATTTAATAATAATAATAAATATTTATCACTCAAAGTCTCAATCTTATGAAGGTTATAAAATGTTTCATTCAGAATCCACTGTTGTAGTAGTAGTAGTACATTCCTCTATGGTAGTACCATAGTAGTACTTATATTAACATATTTCTATTTTAAGGTAACATCAATACGTGATCAATACCATGCTCATGCAGCATGAAGAAGTTTTGCAACAATTTTGAATGAACCCTAGCAAGGTTATTTCCAGCAAAATGGTGCAACTCGTTCGCTCATCTGATGTGGACACGCCTTTTCAAGCCAAAACGGAACGTAGTGATTAGGATTACTTTACAATAAAATCTACTAAATATTCGATAATAGTTCCGAATAGTTCATTATTTTGGAACTAATATTCAATTCAAAGATACACTCGAACAAATGATTAATCAGAGTACTATTTATGAACATGTATGAAACAACCACCCTTTGTCCTAAGCAAAAGGTACAGACAGGGTCAGCTTGGCCACGCCTTTTTTAATGCTCGTTTATTTTTTTAACTACTTTCATACAGTGATAGTCAACATTACAAAAAAAAAACGGTTTCGTACCGTACGAGACCTTATTACGATACTAGTGTCGTTATAGATTTCATTACGACCGACGTTAGTGTTGTAATAAATTTCCGATAACGTCAAACGAGCCTTGAAAATAAACAAAGTTCACAAACAAACGTTATTTCGGTGTAAACTGAATCAGCCTACTCTTGTTTGAAGAAATATAGAAAAGATCATGAAAATATTTAATATTCTACTTTATGAAACTTGATCAAACGTTGTACAATATTCTTATCGTAACCAAATCGTAACTATCATGTTATGCCATTGGATGGGTTGCTTCCAGTTGCTTCCTACCTCGTATCGTAATATGACACGTTACGATACACATATCGTAAATATCTATTTTAACGTCGCCTATATCTGCTATGACTTAACACCGACGCCAAGCAACAAGCCTACCATACCTGGAAATTCCGTCGTATTCCAGGTTCTGACAATGTAGAATTTAACGTCCATTGGCATGCTAGAATACCTAACCAATCCAATCTTGAAATAAAAGCAATGACCCTGGCAAAGACGCAGACTTTAATTTTCATGGCCAACCTTTATTCACATTAGATCACAATAACTATGGTATTGTAAACGTAAACAATTATTGAAACAGTCTGGCCTATTGCGTACTTCAAACATACAGTACTCTTCATGGGAATTGGCTCAAAGAAGATTAACAAACACAGACATACAATAGCAACTAGTATTTTCTGCGCATGCGCGCGGTAATTTAAAGCACGACAATTGGCTGTTAAGTTATGATGTCCATAGCGCCACGCCTACAGCTGTTTGCTTTTACGCATGTGCAATATGCATTTAGTTCGTAGTACTTATTGTATTTTCTAAACATTGTATTATGGTTTCTGTCAATCTTCTCCGAAAAATCGCGGAAATAGCACTTTATAAATTAAACTTAATCACTGTTAGAACGATTTTCTTGTAATATGTTTGAGAGGGCCAGTGCTTTTTGCTATTTTTCCCGGTTGAGTGGACCGGGAAATTGACGTTTCGGTTCATCGGTAGCGTTCGTGGAATGTCGTTTCCCGAGCAGTGAGTACAAAATAATATTGTATATCTTTGTATTACCATCATATTTATTAATACAGGTATTTCGGTCTATTGCATATCATAATCGTTTATTTAACGACAGTCGATATAGTATACAAAAATGAAGTACATGTTAAGAATTGGTCGTGTCTCGTGTTTTCAGGTAAGTATCTGAACATACTCGATATGGCCAAGGGTTTAAAACAAGGTTTAAAGTTTTAACATGGAAGTCATTTTTGGCAAAAAATAAACGATAAGGAGTGTCGTTAAATAAACGATTTTGTTACGCAATAGACACGAGGTTATGACTGAAAATTCTTGGTCAGAATGTAGATATAAAACTTCTCATGGCATAATGTTAATGCAAATCTGGCTCCGTTTGTGATTATACATACTTACACAACTCATTAACTACTACCCTACTACTAACAGAATAACCCTCATATCATACTTGATTGTTATTTGCTTTACTATAAAAATTATAAATAGTAGGTATTTCATCAGTCATAGAACTATTGAAGTTAACTTAAACTGCAAAAAAGTAAGTAAAATCAATTCATATGCATTGGGTATAATTATTACACCTTCTTTTATTTATTCAATTGTAAGTTGTTTAATTTTTGAATCGCAGCAAATAATATTATAGGTACTACCTATTGTTTCAATAGCCTACCTGTAGTAACTAAATTACAATAGGTACCTACTCAACAAATTAATTTCTAACCAGCACAAACTAGAAATCCTTCAGAACAATCAGCATACTTAATACGTTAAATATAATCGAAGAAACCAACAGAAAAAAACATTTTTCTCATAATTTCTCTCACAAAACTTAAAAGAAAGACATTTGAATGAAGACGTACTTCTGTATTTTCTGTTTGAGGCTGTGCTCCATTGAGATGATTTTGATCATTAGAATTCATGATGAATACGTAAAAGCACTTGCTACTCTACAATATTTCACTAATATACCCCGTCTAAGTCATTCTGCACTGTTTATTTGGGAAATATCACGTGAAAATTTTTACTGTCATTGTCTAAAAGATGCGGGGGACGCGAAGGGAAGCCATTACAAACTGCAACACCAAATTCTTGGTTGAAGAGCTCACGGACACAGATAAAGTTTCACGTGTTAGCACAATATATTAAATCCTACAATTATAGTTTCACAATACAGCTTTATTAATGGAAAAATACGATTTATTTTGTAGTAATCGACGATAATGCGGGGCACAGACGCGGGGTGCACTAAACAATAAACAGAAACTAACATGGCCGATAATAAAGGTGACCGCACAAACTACAAACCGTCCAACTAGTATTATTATCATTTTATGAATTTGCCTGATTTCCAAATTAACGTCTATAGTTTAATTACTAATCAGAATAAAAATTATTCTATGCAAATCGATCTAGTGTTTGTAAAAAAACGGCAAATCCATTTAAAACATTTAAAAACATAATCCCGCTAGTGTGCGTTTTGAACACTAATACTATACCGCCAAATTTAAAAACCATTATTAATGAGGAATAAATCCATAGCCTCCTTTACTTATAAAACCGAAAATGCAATAATGTGGATATTTAGGTAGCAAACAGACGTGTCTAAATATTTGCTATGAATTAATTACCGAATAAAACGGACTAAATATTGTCAGTCATGAATCTACTGGGTAAAGGGAAAGTCAAGGGTAGTCATCAAATTTAACCATTTGTAGTATAAGCAATGGCGGCTCGTGATCAAATTTTTGAGGGGGCACTGTAACTGGCAAGAAAAGCTAGCAAAAATGGCGACGCAGGTGAATTTTTTCAGAGTGGCTTTAATCACGATTTACGAGTATCTTTCTTCCATGGTAAACATCATATCGATGACCATATTTTTTTATGATGCATATGAGACAGAAATCAGTGCGGTTCATCCGAAGTTTGGGGGGCTGTGCCCCCTCTACCCCCTCGACGAGCAACCCCTGAGTATAAGATTAAAAAAAAGTTTTGCATAACCCCCTGTAATAAGAAAACTTTTTACTCGCTTCTCAGAAATAGTGTTCCCAACTTTTCTTAATATCGCAAAATACAATATCAAGAATTGGCTTTATTCACGAAGTGACAGTAGGCTAGTTGATCCCCTTAAGACGCAGCTCTTGGGTTTGGTTCAACCACAGAGTACTCTGTGGTTCAACCTCTGTTCCAAACAATCAAGAACAATGAAACTCTGCTACTATTACAAAAATCAATAATACCTTGGAATTTGGTACTTTAAATAAGAATCAACATTTTGGCAAGAAAGAAAACAATTATATTCAACAAATTTTACAAGTAGTACTTAATACTAATAAGTCATCTTCTACTGTTCAGGAATGATCTAAGCATCACATTAAAAAATCCCTTTTTTAGGCGATCGTAACAAAAACAACTATTTTGCATATCTTTTAGCAACCGTAAAGTGTTACTGTGTTATAGTAGGCATCTGTCAATAATTGTGTTCAATGTGCTCACCAATTGTTATTGAACGCTCAGCAGTTTGTCGCTGAGTTACCCAGAATTCCCTATTTGCTGAGTTGTACTGAGTAGCAAACTATATTATTTACGCTGGAAGAAGCTGGCAACAGTTTTACATGACATGGTTTAGATCAAGGAAGAGTTGTTCAACATACAGCAGCAATTGCAGTTAGACTGTGAGTAGTTTTGTGCTAAATTGCTGAGTCAATTGAACGCAGCTATTGACTACCTGACTTGATGTCACGGAAAAGCAGGTGTTAAGTAAATGTGGTTGTAAAATGAATGCGGCTTAATGTAGTAATTGACAGATGCATGCATGGGGATCTCGTAAATAGTAAGAGATAAAGATTCAGTTAAATGAGAGGAAATGTTCAGCGTATAGAGGACTACTACAATCACCATTCAAATTCTATGAATTTTGTGCAGTTTTCAGTACATGTTGAAAAATCTTAAATTTTCAGTTTTCTATTTCTCTGTGTAATTTGATTAGAATAGGCAGTAGCGCAAAAGGGTTTGACATTATTAAGGCACTTTTTAATGCAGATTTCACACCTCTAATTATATTTTTTGTAGGTCTCCAACTTTTCAAGATATTGACATTAAGTTTACTTTTTCAAATATCGCCTAGAAAATGTTCGCACCTCTGCCAAAATGTGCTATTTCATAGTTGCTTGTTTTCTGATCTCTGCGTTGCCTCGACCAAAAAATCAGACTCGGACAAATAGATACAAAAAATATTAATATTTGGTTCATACCTCAAATTGTGCTGATTTGTAGTGACTATTGCTTATTACAAGATCGATTTTCACTTTTAATTTCTCAACTAATTCTGCTAAAGAAAGTGCACTTGTGTGTTATCACTATAAAGAGAATTTCAATGTCTAAAAATACATAGGGTACCACACTTAAAAAATATCAGTTGTCAAGTTATTTTTTTTTATTTGATCTTCAATTATTTTTCTTGTTGCTTTTTTTTTTCCTTCCTTTGTTTAAATTTTGTATAATCTGCAAAAGTAATCGAAACATTGGATGAGGCCTGCTCACCCACACAGGAAATGTGCCTGATAATTTGCAATTGCAAAAATATAATTTCTAAAATCTTATATCACTAAAAGTATCATTAACGATATCACACAAAGATAAAGCTATTAGAACTATAAACTATTAATAATGACATAATTTTAACTGTCAGTGTAATTTATTATTCATCTACTTCTTCTTCAATTTCTGCCTCACCCTGAGGATCCTCTGCATTAGGAGTTTTAGGAACCGATGGAACCAATGCACTTGGTGGTAACCCTAAACCACGAGCCAAAGCTTCAATTAACTCTTTGTTTAAATAGTAAGTGATAGGTACATTTCCTGAAATACTCAGAACTTGCCGTAATTCAGCAACCAACTGTTTAGCTTCAAAAAAGTTTTCATCCTTTACATATTGCTGTATCATAAGCGCATAAACATCACCACGACGTACAGATTCTTCCAAATCTTGTCCCCCTGATATGAGGAATTGCCTACACTGTGCTATTCCACCTTCTGTGTCTCCTCTTTCAAATAACCTTCTAATGTCTATGAACCTTTTAATAGCAATCATGCGTTTTTGTACAACTTCAGTAGCTTTTTGATGTTGAACAGAATTTGCAATATTAGACATTTTTGACAAACATCTTGACGCTTCCGTAAGAGCACCATATGCTTTTTCATAATTTTGGAATTCATCAATTTCAATCTATAAATAAAATTACAGGTTACCTTGTTATTGTTTCTAATAGGGAAAATTATACTAAAAAAAAACGTATTACTAAAAATAGTTAAAATTAAAACTGTGTGGTAGTAGTAACTATTACTTATTTTATTATTATTATTAAAATTTTTTCCAACATGACTTTTTTTATTGAACACCTCATCATATCATTTATGCCTACCTGCGCACATGCAACATAAAAATTAGCCAGTAAATCTTGAGCTTTCCCCTTTGAATAAAATGTAATTATATTTCTTAATATTTCTGGTTGATTTTGCCAATCAAGAGACTGAAGATAGTTAGCTGCCATGATATAAATTTCTCTTTGTCGTGATACACCAGCAAAAAAAATAATTTTGTCTGTATCACCGGATTTCAATAAAGCTTTCATGGCTCGTACCTAAACAAAAGAAGATATAACACAATTAGAAAATTTGAAACAACAATCGTTTTACCCTGTCACCAGCTTGGGTAAATTTCTTAGTTGCAAGATGATAATTACCCTGAACCATCAAACTTTCAGCGAGATTTTCTAATATACTAATTTTCATTTCTTCATTTACTTGGTCTTTTTCTGGAGTTAATTTTTCTGCCAATTCTTCAGTTAATTGCACATTATGAATCAAACAAATGTCGATAGCTTCCTTATACTAAAAATTAAAAAAAGTATAGTGAACTTGATTCCCTTTTTTGAATCGTGACTGGTTTTCAAATGTTTTATATTTTTTGTGCAACAATACGCGAAGTGAACGTTTCGCGTCCGCTATACAAATTTCGCGGCCGCTGTTAAGGCAACGGCCGCTAAAGTAAAATTTATTGTACAGTTATTTAAGATAAGGGCCGCTAAAGTAAAAGCAATTGTTTTATTTACGCTATTACCATAGTAACGCACCGACTGATGGCCGTCTTTCTATTTAGAATGAAATTAAGCTGGTCGTTTTCTAAAAGCTATAATATTTGTAATTACACATTTTTTACAATTGCACAAAAAAGGAAAGATAATCTCATACACAATATTTTTTGTGCAACTGTAAAAAAATGTGTAATTACAAAAAATGTTATTGCTTTTAGAAAATCCAACAGCTTAATTCATTGTAAATAGAAAGACGACTGTCAGTCGGCGCGTTACTATGGAAATAGCGTAAATAAAACAATTAGTTTTACTTTAGCGGCCGTTCCCTTAACAACGGCCGCGAACTTGGATTTCGCGGCCTGTATAGCGAACGCGAAACGTTCACTTCGCGTACGGTTGCACAAAAATTACTATTACAAATAATTTATATTACCTTTTTACCTACAGCAAGTAAATCGACAGCTTTATCAAACTGCTGGTTAGCAACAAAATAATCAGCACACTTCTGAACTAATGCTGGATCAGAATCAGTATCTAGATTTGTAGCAATTTGTTGCAATACATCAAACTGTTCTGATTTGAAAGCAAGATCCAAAGCTTTATGCAACATTCCTGTAATAGGATAATAAATTTATTTACATCACAATTATTTGAATCCAATAATATACCAGATCGATGATACAAAATAATGGCTTTTTCAACTGATCCAACATCTTCGAAGTACTTAGCACATTCTATCTTCTCTCTGTTTCCAGAAACTAAACCAATATTCCACAATTCTTCAACCATGTTATTTTCTTTGCATAATCGGACTGCATTACCTTTTAAAATAAAATCAGAATCACAAATTCATTTTAAAAACAGTTTAAATTGAAATGCAGTAAAAACCACTCTAGACAAGGTAAAATACTGTTCTAGTGCGACATTTTCAGTTCGAAAAATAGCATTTATACTTACTGTAAGCATTGGCTTTATTAAAGAAATTAACAGCTTCTTCAACATTGTTAGTAGTTTCATAATATCGTGCCATATGATAGTAAGCAGCTTTATCAGTATTAGATCGTGTGAGTTCGGCAGCACGTGATTCCTCACCCATGAAGCAAAGAGTGCGAACCTGATTATATACATCTTCTGCTTTAGCATATACTACTAAAGCTGCACTCATATCTCCTTGAGATTCTATATACTGACCCCACCATTTCAATAGTTCGCTAAAGACACAGAGAAAAATATATCAGTTCTAATAGTATCCATCAGGGTAAGATAATTCACGGGCACTTAAGCCACAATTTTTTCTCTCCAAATCAGGTATCAGTCAAACCATCCAACCCTTTTAATGACCTTCAGGATATTAATTTTTATTCTAAGTTGTATGTTGTATGCTCTGTAGGCAAAAACCAATTTAACATTTATGAATGTTGTCAAAAACCGGCGCATGCCAAACCCTCGCACTCGCGTTCTCTTCCGTACTCTTCCATCCCTTTCCCATTCGTAGACTAAATGAAGACAACCCCCACATAGCCTAGAATCTGCCTGCACGAGGCCTCATTTTAGCCAAACATTAGCGACCAAACTGTACGTTTAAGCAGCTAACGCGGCGTGGCTAAGTCACTTGTTTAGAAATGCTCCATTGCAGAATCGTTGCACTATCATTAAAATTTTAATACTGTTAGCATTTGGGTTTCCCTACATTGTTCTAGACATACAGTATATCATTACATGCGAGATTTAAAACTGAAACTATAAAAGTAATATTGGGTAAGAAATATTTACTGTTCATTGGTTTTGGACATGTAGAGTTCTAGCTGGCGCCGTTGATCAATCAGCATACGTGGAATTTCATGTAAATGAGTATTAGCTTTCTCATACTGTGTAATAGCCTCTTTGAAATCACCTGACTGTTCAAGTGTACGAGCCCATATATGTTGAGTGTGTTTCAAATGTATGCGGTCTTTACTTTCAGCCACTTTCAATGCATCCTCCATTTTATTACGGTTTTGATAAAGTTTATTAAGCAAATCGTAACGCTCACATTGTAAATACAGTTGTTCGGCTTCATCCTATAAGAGATTTTAAATGTATTAATGATTAATAACGTGACTATTAATTCATTGTTTTATGTAACTATCTAAAATAGTTCACCGGTATAGTCATATGAATTTTTAGAAATCAAGAAAAATGCTATTGCATCTAGACTGAAATTAATTCAAATTTGAGTATCATTTAAATTTTAAAATGCATAGTGTAGAATTTAAATTCCTTACAAGCATGCCAAGTTGTATAGCAAGTACTGCTAATTTAGCTTCTTGTGCTAAGGTAGAATCAGCTACAGCAAGTCTGAGAGCTCTTGCAGCTCTAGCATTTCCCATGTGACCTAAGCATACGCCAGCAACATCTAGTCGGCGAGTTTTGACACACATTCTTGCTAAACTATTCCACACTCCGGCAGTCTGAATAAGTTTGATGGCCTTAAAAGCTGCATCCATATTACCTGTCAAATATAAAAATTAGGGAGTAGTAGAAAATAAGGTAAATAGGTATAACAAAATTTACAAACCTACATTGTTTTAATTTCTTAAGCCCAACTGCACCGACTATACCTACACTTAAATAATAAGCGTCGCTTAAAAGTTTAATTGCCATGGATACAATTCTTGTAACAATATAGTATTCATGGAAATTAATCTTTTAAGTGTAACCGGTGTAGTTAGACCTTTTTTACCTACACCCTGTATAATAATATTCGAAATACGTTACCTAGACTTAAATTATAACTGAAGTCCAGAATTGCTTCTTTGGTAGCTTTCGTACAAGTTTCCAAACCGTTAAAATCACTCATAACTTCTCTAATAATAGTAAGTTTATTGAGAATTATTATGTAAGGTGTAGCAACAGCAAGCAATTTTGCTTCAGAATCCACAGGTCTAACATCTTGTATGCGAATTCCATGTTCAGAAGATATGAACATTGTAATTATAATATGATCTCTGTCTTCCAGATTTTGTTTAGCAGCTATAAATGAATTATTTAAATCAAATTATTTTAGGAAATGGTACTATTTACCGTTTTTACCACCATTATGAGCATGCCCATATAAAGAAACAAATCCTTTTTTTGTTTCAGTACTGGAAAGTTTTAATTTTTTTGCATTACATATCAAGAGTCTTGGATCATCATTATCCCAATACAAAGAAAGAGGGATACGATTTGCACAAATTTTATCATATACAGTTTGTGCCTCGTCTGAATTTTCTAAATCATTTGATTTTTCTTCTACATCAATAAAATTTTCAAAACTATCAAAAGTATTACTTTTGCTGCTATTATGCTTATGAAAGTTATAAGAGTATAAATGGTCTTGTTCAATATCCCACACATATAATTTACCATCAGGTATTAAATTTGCAGCTGCTAATGTTAATGCAACTTTATTCCCAGAATTATTAGTTTTAGCTTGAATTATTTCTCCAAAATCATTACACATGTCATATAAATTACGAACTGGAGTAACGAGCTTTGGTTCTTGTTCTGATATATTATAAATTTTCAGAAAACCCTCCATAGTAAAAATGGTTAAAAAATTTGCAGTAATATCCATTCCTATTGGTTCGCCTTCTGCTGGTACTGTGGCTATAGAAGTCACAGTCATACCATTTGGAGACTTTATGGTAATACTATTTAAAGTTAATGCTACCACATTTTTTCGATACATAATAATACCTTAAACAAAAGTATTACAGATTTTACTTACTGTGTGCCACACACAATTATACAGGCAATTGTATTGTATCCACGAAATTTTTGACCCACAAACTGGTATATATAATTTTAAATGGTAAGGCAAGAGCTATCTTTTGACATCACCCTTTTGTAAATATCTATCAAAGTATCAACTGTTTTAAGCTGCGATGTTTAACTTTGTTATTTCAAATGGATCACCCTGTATAGTTTTACATATTTGAATTCAAGGTGAAATTCTGCACTTGTTTATGATGCTAGTAAATTTTTTAATTTATTGCATGTAGGTAATCCTATGCTACTATAAAATTTTCAAGTGTGCCATGGAAAACAACCAGAATGTTAAAATTTTATGGAAAAACTATTTAAATATAAACAGTAAAAGCCTAAAAGGTGTTGGGAATAAATATTATCAATGGTAGCGCTGCGGTCAATAATTTGCGACATCAGAAACGGGATAAGATTTTGACATCGCATTGATATCACTGACATTTTCCTAGCTTTATTCGCCGCTTAACGTTCTCAATCCTGTTTAGAACAAGTGAACGTTGTCCCGCTTTAATCCCGCTTCTGACGTCACACGGTTAGTTACTATTCTAGTCACCAGAGGGCGCATCGTTAATATTTATTGGCCGTTGCTAGCTCCACGGCTAACGTGGATATAATTTTGACACTAAATCCACGGCATTACGTCTTGTCAAGGGGTGACGTCATTAATTCGGCGACGCGAATTAGAGCTGCATCTACTGGCCATGTCCGGGGACAAAATTATCCATTATGAAAGTTTCAAACATTTTCATATTTTAAATTCATTTTTAAAATTTGCAAGAGAATATGACCAATAAAAAATACTAGAGTAAAGTTTCTCCAAGTCCGAGCGATTGATTTTGTGTGTAGTTCATAATTATTATAATTAGATTTCTCAGAAACAGACTTTTACGCCTTGGGAATAGGCAACCAATCGTGCGCACCTCTGTTCCTATAATCTCAGGAAGCTGAAATAATTTTCCAGTCCCCAGACATGCGCCGAACGTAATGCCGTGGATTTTGTATCAGAATTATATCCACGTTAGCCGTGGAGTTAGCAACGGCCATATTTATTCCCTATTGCGCAAATTTACCGCCACCTGGTTGATAGCACAACTGATATCGTTTGGTTTCATGATCGCGTACGGCTGTGTAGAAGCAACATAAAACAATTATTTAATAAAACCTGCATATCAAAAGAACAAATGAAATACATTACTGTATGTAGAATTTCACCTTGAATCCAAATATGGTTCAAAATTTAATAACGAAGTTATGGCTTGAGGAGTAACACCCTGTATATGGTCTTAGGACCCTATTTTAAAAATAGTGATACACAGGGTTTGTTTGCCCCCTATAAGATCTAAACTCACGGGTATTGCAAGCTAGATTTACAGTCAGACACTAAATGCTAAATGCTTCATGAAAATGTTAAAACCTTACCTTCATTATCACAAGTAAAACTGTTTATTAGTTTAATACCAATATTTGCTTTATCCTCATTTTTCTTATTTAAGTTAAAATTGACTTCATACGTAACTTTGTCTATGTTACTTTTCCAAATAATATCATAAACAGAAATTAAACGACCATTAGTTAAAGCGATATATTTTTCATTGATACTCATATCTGTTACTTGCATATCTGTTTGAACTAAAGATCTCATATCTGCAGTTTCTAGCAAAATTTGATTTGCTGTTTTTTGGGTTCCCCAAATCTTTTCACAAAAACAAGTGCACAAACTTTGCTCTTTCATTATATACACTTTTGTAACACAATTAACACTCAATAAAGGTAAGCGTAAATTTACAGAACCCCAAATAATCTGTTTAATAGTTCCGCTAATAGTATTAACATTTTGCAATTCCCATGAATCTTCAGGATTTTCAAACAAATTTTGTTTGGATTGTTTCTTAATCCAAAAATAAATGCGACCAGTATTAGTACCAGCACAAAGAGTTTGATTAATATTGCAATAAGCTACACAACTAAACATTTCATTTGAAAATTGATTTTTATCATCTTTTTCCAAATCTTTTAAATGGGTTGGTAAAATGTAATTGTCATTTGATTCGATATCCCATATACGCACTGTTAGATCTCCTGAAAATAAAATGGCTTTAAACAGTAAATATATTTTCCAGTAATTTTATAGGGCGGCAACAATGCGTGCGCGGGTGACTTTGTTATTGTAAGACTTCGGTTAAATTAACAAAGTTGGGAAGAATTACAGGGAAAATTTAAAGCCGTTCTCGTTTTTCATATGTTGCCAACACTCTGAAATAACTGAAAACCGTTCAAACTTTCAATCCAAAATATTTGCATAACCTTGCAGATAGAATAAAAGTACAAGAGAGATAACTGATAGATATTCTTACTTAATAATAGTAAAAAATATTTTCATGATCGTGTTTTGTTTCATTTTTGAGATACAACATAAAGTCGCTTTTTTTTACGGAACCCATAGTAAAATTTGAGACCATTCAATAGAACATTCTTTTCAAATTTCAAACTTTCTTATTTCAAATGCAAGTACACTCTGTATATTTTTGCATATTCAACCTGGGATTAAATTCTGCATATAATAGATATTGCAGTTTTGAAAACTTACAAATTTTGAATTTCAAAAATACGTTTTAATTTCGCCGACTTTTTTGTTCCTTGGGTGTGGTCGTTAATACACTGCACCGCGGCCAGAATTGACCTATTGTGCCCCGTGTGAACTTATTCCCCTGGAAGTAGTATGTAGTTCTGTATCTTTGATGAAATCCAGGATGTCCTTGAGAGAGATGACCTGGAGTTCCCGTGTTTTCAGAAAAGGAACTCCAAACCTCCTCAGTCTTTTTGCCACCAAAGGTTCACAATGTCAGAATGTATGAAATGAGGTTTCATCCTCCATGTTACACGCTCTGCACGTTGGGTCGTTTAGTATCCCCAATGTGCTGAGGTGCTTTCTTATCTTGCAGTGTTCTGTAAAAAGGTTATTTAGTAGTTTTAAATTCCCCCTGTCGAGTTTCAGGATTTCCTTTGTGTATTCCCCTGATGCAACTCGACCAAACAGTTTTGACTTTCTCAATCCAGTAGTTGCAGTGTGCCTCTCTAAGTGGATCGTCGATAAACCCCTTTGCGCTGCAATAAGCGATGCCGCAAGTAGGCTCTGTACCGATCATTGTCATTTCGGCTTCTTCCCTAGCTAGTGAGTCTGCCTTTTCGTTCCCTTCTATGCCCTGGTGCCTCAGCGTAACTCTGTTGTGGGTAGTCAGTTCACACAAAGCCTGTAGACAACTATCTAGTCTTGGAGTAGACTTCTACTGATAGTAGGACTTACGGGAGCCTGAATATCTGTTCTGATAAGGATCTGCCTATTTTCATAGTTTCTCCCCACTATGTTGTTATAGCAACGAGTTCAGACTGGAAGCGGCCAAAGTTTATGTGTGCAATTTTTTAAAACTGTACATACTAAAAGATGAATACCCAGTTGGTTAAAATCTTACAAAGTCTTATAATATCAAAGTTACTCATACAAGCCGGTAACATAGTTGTCATTTTTGGTTAAGATCAATACAAGTTTACGTATAACAATAAAGTTGCAGTTATGATTCTGCACCATTTATTAACATGTTTTTGAATATTTACTTGTTATGTTTCAACACTACATTACCTGTTAAAACAGCTAAGCAGCTTTTACTAGCCCATACCAGTCCTTGAGTACCAACCCCACGAATAGCTTGTCCACGTCCACTTAATTTAACTTTAGTTAACTCCATCAACTGTCCTTGAGAATCCACAGAAAAATGTCCAATGGTTAAACCTTCCATCATTACTACTAATGTATTTTTATGAGGATGGTATAGAATGTAACTCAGTGGCACCCCCTCCGTATTCAATACCTCTATACACACTCCTGCTTCATTTATATAATATACGGAACCTACATTAAAAAAAACATGTTCAATGTTGGAATGTATGATAGAATCTTGTACCTACAGAGCGCTTAGAAACATCCCTTATACCTAATAAAGTAGTGTCTCTAATAGTACCTACGCCATAATTTTTGTATATTAGCAAACCCCTTTCAGAAACATTTGTGTTAACTCCACTTTAAATAATTAAATGTGAAAACAAACCAACCTATTTGTGTTCCAACAAAGAAGCAATGATTATCGGTTCCTTCTTGTACTTTAAATTTTCTTGCTGTTGTCTTTGGTCGCCAATTACTGAACATATCTAAAGCAGTCTGATCACCATTCACTGCTGCTTTTGCAAGACCTTGAATATCAAATTCAGAATTTCTATTTCGAATAGTTAACCGAAAAGTTAAATGTGTGATAGATTCTTTAAGATCATGGTGAAATACTGTAATAGTTTGACCCTTGCTATCTACTTTCCACCCGACTAAGGAACCTGCCTATAATATTAGAGAAAAAGGTTAGTAATTACTAAAAGAGACGACGATTTAACTAAAATGAATTTGAGTAAATTATTCCAGCATGATTTATGTATTTACCGAATCGCAAGAAACTAATCTTCCACCTTTTTCACTAAACTCTAGTAGGATAATAGGAGCTTTATGTGGCCCTGTAACATTAATAAACTCCTTGTCAATGCCATTCCAAACTTTAATTTCACCATTTTCCCATCCCGTAATTAAAATATTACGATCTGGATGCCACACAAGCGCTGTAACTTGGGATACTGCATGAACGGGGAATGATACATCTCGCAAAGGTTCTCCCTTAAGAAGTAAATTGCTTAATAGGTTATTTGATTAATGTGGAAGTATAATAAAGAAAATTGTTAATCTATGTATAGTGTTAACCTCACCAACTCATCAAAAACTGTAACAAAACCACCTCTTTCTTGTGAATAGCTAGCTATAGCTAGTAAAGGTGTAATTGGATGCCACACTTCATTTGTTGAAATAACATTAGTTTCACTAAACTGAACTGGGTTTTCAAAATAGAGCGACATTTCCAAAGATAACTTAATAAAACGTCAAACACGTCAAACACACAAGTCAAACAATTTTTGTTTACTGTTTACAGTACGGTTACCGATGGCAACCGTATGATCACGTATGATGATGCTCTACATTCTGTGTAAAAGGAGAACTGTATTTTCGGTTTCGTTGTTATCCGTAAGATGCGCTAGTGTAGTTACACACATTTTCATATTAAAATAAAATATAGGGTGTCCTCAATAAGATAACTGACAAGCTTTTACCAGATGTGTTTTAGTTTCTAGATTTAGGGTTCATTATTTATTCTGACCAAAAAGTTCGGATACACTCAACGCATGCGGTCTTAAACAAACTCGCAGTAAAGCCCTTGGCTTATTGTGTCCCGTCGGTGGCCCATCAGCGCGGTATTCCAAATAAAGCTGCTACTACTACGCAGTGTCCGAGGGACATCCTGAAACTTCCCAAGATCAGCCAAGGCTTTTCAGGGACTTCGTGAAACTTTCCAAAGACTACACAGGCCTTCCAGGAACTTTCTGAGACTCCCAAAGATTATCCAGACTTCCCAGAGACTATAGTGAAACTTCCTAGAGACTACCCAGAGTTGTCAGGGACTTTCTGAGACTTTTCAGGGACCACTCAGACTTCCCAAAGACTACCCTCACTTCCCAGAGACTACACAAACCTCGCAGGAAGTCCCTGTGACTTCCCAAGAATTATTATAAATAAGGCTTTCCAGGCACTATCCAGAATTTCCAGGGACTTTCTGAAACTTCCCAGGGACTACCTAGACCTTCCAGGATCTACGATCTACGATCTACCCAGACTTAGCGAGACTACCCAGATTTACCAGAGACTTTCAACGAACTACTCGGACTTCCCAAAGACCACCCAAATTTCCAGGAACTACCCAAAGACTTCCTGAAACTTCACTGGGACTCCCAGACATCGTAAACCAATTCTACATACAGTGAAGTTCATTTATTATGCACTATAGGTATATTGCAAGTTGAATGAACCGCCCACTTTATCATTGGAGTATAGGCAACCCATTATACACTGCTAGCACTCTTGCCCCTGCTAACTAATTTTAATTGTTTTTTGTTACATGTTAAATTTTTTTTTATATTTAATACAGAACAAAATTGAAAACCGATTTATTGAAAACATCATTTATACAGACAAAGAAAAAATAGAAATGTGTACTGGTGTACAAATTCATATGGCACGTCAATTTTTTTTTATCATGTTGTACCAAATTTTCTAGATGTTCTTGATATTGTAGACACATTAGGGACTGATCTGTTAGGATATTTTACACTAAAATAATCCCTAACATTACCTATTGATAATCCGGAGTGATCTCGTATTAGTAGGTATACACATTTCTATTTTTTTTCGTCTGTATATATCATGTTTCCAATAAATCGTTAAGTTTTAAATCTTGTTCTTTATTAAAAACTAAAAAAAAAAAAAAACTATGTAATTTGACAAACAATAATCAAAATCAGTAAGCAGGGGCAAGAGTGCTAGCAGTGTATAATGGGATGCCTATATTGCAATGATGAAGTGGGGGGTCCAGCGAATCTCGTTTGTATCAGTAGATTTATCTATTTCGTGCATTCATGGCAAAAAATAGTATACGTATACCTACCTATGCATGGGCCCTAGACACGTGTCTATGTTTCCTTGTGTGTACAGTTGCACCAGGATAAGGTTGCTCCTGGCTCAGAGATGTGCAATGGCCAAAGTGGGTAGAGTCGGCCGAGAGCTCAAATCCTAGCCCGAGTTAGGATCTCTGTTTTCCTCATTCGCACATTCACACGTTATCCCGGTCCAATTGTAATCATGTATACGGGTGTGGAAGATCGTTAAATCATATTTTTATGTAGAATACGGTCGAATTCGTGAATTGGTCAACTTACAATACATGAATCGTGAGCATTGATTTCTACCCAAGGCTTTTAAATTAAATATTTGAAGCTTTTTGTAAACACATTTATTATTTGATAGATACATTGCGTTTGCATTAAAAACATTATTACAAAAATAAGAACAAAACTGTTAACATGTATAAAAATAATTGCAAGTATTAAAAAATACATTCGTAGACTATTATAATAGTATATTATCCAATAAGCATGTAATGAACATGAATGTCTTAATAGCCATTGAATGTGAGTTTCTTAAACTAGTTTTTTACAACTTGTCATAATATAGACTATTTTCAAAATTTATTAATTTTAAATCCGTCAGATCGTTCAGTTCGTGAACTCTAGCGCACACGAGACTGACCGAAGCCATGCGAGCATGCCTTTTGTGGACGTGGCAATAATGGATACTGACCGCTATTGGCTATTATAAATCTGTATCATAATGAAAATTTGTATCGTAATGAATGTCATTAAAGTAGAGGTAGAATATATCTAATACATCAATTAAAGTATGGGAGTAGAAAAATATTAATTAAGACACAACAGTAGGTATATATCCTATATACACTTAAAATTTGGTAATATATTTGTACATAGTTTTTGAGTAAATATGTAGTAGTTAATAGGTGCCGGTTTGGCTGTAGAGACCTGAGAAAAACGATGCAGCTCCGTACTATTCCGCAGTAGGTAGTAGCAGCACGATAGCATCACGTCTCAAACCGGAATATGGTAGTTACGAAATGTTTTTATGCTTTTACTCTCGAGTGTACGACCATCCCCACACCCCTGAGTTTTCCGACGCAAAGTTTAGACTTTCTCTCAGGTCTCAGCTGCCAACCTGTAGTATATAAATGCATTTTTTTTGTTATAAAAATATAGCAATATACGAATCTCATTTGTTTTAAAGCATTTCTAGGTTGTGATTATTGATGTGGTTTCTTAAAGATTATTTATGATAAATATCACTTATGGAATTCAAAATAATGCACTTTGAATTTATGAATTTATATAAAGCAATGCAGAACTTTGATGCAGTAGATAGGAAGTTAAATGGATACACAGCCAATTTGGCCCTGTTTCTTTATTCCGTATTTTGATTATTTCTAGCTTACCATTCTATGGTGGAATAAATGTCATTACACCGACTATACTTTACAAGTCAAAGCACAACCCAAAGCAGCACAATAACAATAAATTATTATTCATCCTACCAGCAGATATAATATTGTATAACATCATTATAGACTATAAAAACGGTTTACAAAGGGTTTTATATAGAAAAACGTAAAACCTAACGAAATAAATTTCAAATACTAATTCTGTGCCAGTGCCTGTACGACTTACAATAGTTCGTTGTGTACTTATAATTAGTGCGTGAAACATATGTTTAGCGCCTGCGAGTACAGGACGCTAAGGATTTTTTGCAGGCAGTGCATATAAGATTTCTTCTACGACACAAGAAATTATTTATTACTAGTTTCTGAGTAAAGAAGTTTGAAAACTTCAGTTTTTAAAACAAAACAATCTGTTCATAACTATTGAATCGCCATGTTTGGCAGTTTCGATTGGAGGGTGTGATTTAAGTTTTTTCTTTTTGGACTGAAGTAATGATCCTTAGGGAATAAATGTAAATAAGTAGAAGGATGGGGTTATACATGGACTGGATAACCTTACCTACCGGTTATGGATAGAACTCAGATTAAATGATGTAGACCTCAGGCCCTAGCTATATAATATAATATTATTCACGCCACCGCGAATTTAAGGACAATGTAAAAAATAAACCGTGTGTAAAAGTTATGTTTTGCAAACAAAAACCAATATATTTTAGAGTCATAGAAAAAAATTAAATTACAAATGAAGTCATTTCCATAACTAGACCAGTATGTTCTGAAACCAATTAAATTAAATTTACGAAAATCTAGAAGGTCGTGAAATACATATAACAGCAATAATTTAAAGTGGAAGTGAATAATACTTACGAATTTCCGTATTATAGTGGTTCAGTTTCCTAAAACCTGATATACAACTAAGAAACAGGAAACATTCGGTTAATTTGTGGTCACACACTTTCCGGTTGTCTTATATTTTGGATATTATCATTTTGTTTAACCAAATTTGTGAAGTTAAATACAATATAAAAAATTAAAAACAGGATAGAAATACAGGTTTTGACAAACAAATTCTATATTAATTACGTAATAAATGCTATGCTAATTATAAAAATAATAATATAAATATGTTATAAAAATAATCGAGGTATAAATGCTAAAGAGCGAGTAGTTAGCATCATGTCACAACAATGAGTTTTCTACAGTATTGTAGATTTTTGGAATGTATAAAATAATTAGTAATCACCACGCCATGTAAGAAGCGAATCTACCAAAAATACGGCACCATTGATAATGGCTAGGGAAGCCTTTGCAAGACCGTAATTTCTATGTTCACCTTTCCATGCATTATCAAATTGATCGATATTCAGGGCACCAGCAGCAATAAATCCAGCACATCCAACAAGACAGAAGAAGATATCAATTCTTCGATTAATTGGGGTTGACATCAAGTGGCCTATTTGGAAAATAACATACGTTTACTATTGCATTCTCAAAATTAATACCAAAACCGATCATAGGGTACAGATATCTTTAAATATTCGGGTCTATCGCGTATCATAATCATTTAACAACAATCCTTATCGTTTACAAATGAAGTACAGCGTATCGCGTGTTTTCAGGTCTAGCATACCGTAACAACTCAAAATCGCCACGAGATGTCAACAAAGACAGCAAGCGGGACAACTTTTTACGTAAAATTCGGACGTTTGTCATCAACTCCTTATCCACTCCCTCTAGAATGAATTCCTCATGAAATTACCTTTCCAACGATGTGCCACACATGGTATGGTGCCATTTGAAAGGGGTTGATAACAAACGTTCGGATTTTACATAAAAGACGTCCCCCTTGCTGTCTTTGTTGACATCTCGTGGCGATTTTTAAGCACACAATGGTTCTGAAATATACTGAGGGTGGCTATACTATTCGTTGAAAACCCCTGTATTGTGAAATTAAACTACTAACCAAACAATTATGATACGCAACAGGCTCGAATGATTTTTCACTCCTAGTATCGTAAATAGGCTATTATGATTTTGTTTGTAGAGAGGTATGTTGATTTTACCGAAAGTTGCTATTAACTGAATTACGTCACTAGAGGATTTATAAAATTTGTGAATTACGACATATCAAATAAAAAACATCAATATATACTTGGACCTCGTGAGTCGAAAATATCTAACAAGTAGATAACTGAAAAGGTAGGTACAGTTCATTCCCTGGGTTTATGTCCCTAAAAGATTAACGCAGAATTTATGAAGCGACCTACTACTGTCGGTCGTCTCTGTTTTGCTTATGGCCCTCGCATACCTGAACCTTGAACGTAAATTTCTAAGATTGTTCATACTCGTTTAGCTTTCACCTAATGCGTTAAAGTAAGATAGACAATAGCTGGGACGTCGTATTACAACCGGAAAGTAGCGAGAAAGGTTTGTTGCACTACTAATTTAACTTAACTATAATATTAGGCATTAGAAATAAATTACAACAAAATCAAAGTACCTATCAAAGTAAGCTACGGCACTGGATAGCTTTTACCTGGTGTACCGTTAGCCATCGGCAGGGCACGTCGAGCATCGTTGCGTATACATCTGCGTTAATCTTTTAGGGACATAAAGCCAGGGAATGAACTGTATCACTACTGTAACGCGTATCGGAGCATGAGTGATAGGAGACAAACCGCAAACGCGTCCGCGACCAATAAATGCTATATACCTCCATAGGGTTGTTTTGATGATTTTAATAAAAAAAATTATAAGAATGTAGCTCTTAAGAACTAAAAACAGTCTCTTACCAACTAATCCACCAATTAAAATAACAGCAAAGCCACAAAAAGCTCCACTTGAAACGAAATCGGTAACATGGTCGCCTGATATGCTTTTGAAGTGAAGCCCCACGCACACTATCGTCAACACCTGTAACAAAATAAAATGAAATAATTAGGTACACGATATTCTCTATCTCTGGAGCAACTATTACTTAACATAGACGTGTGAACAAAAATGTGTTGTTTGATGCTCTAAAAAACAGGATCCCTGCTCACCATATAAGAGGGTACAAATTTTATGTAAATGTATGGAATTTGTAAAATTATTAAAGACTGCGAGTTGTAGAATATACGGGGTAGTATTTTTTAAAAGTATGATTCTGTTAAATGAGATAATCAGGGAGGGGTGGTATCAATTTTACCCCATATAGGTACCTTGCTAGTAATTAACTTATAGCAAAAAAACGTTTTGTTGTTGTGTTTATTTTAATAGACAGCTCAAAAAACCTACCCACAGTAACTTAACACAAATTAGATAATAATTTAAAAAAAATTTCCTAACAGTAGTGAAATTTGAATAAAACCTTGATTTGGATTTACTAATCATTCTTCGGCGGAATTGGTTCCGCTCTCAGAGGTTCCGCGGATAAAAACCATGAATGAAAGAGGGTCAGGGTATGAGAATTTTAAAAGCTTGTGTATCGAGTAAATTTTAAATATTTACACTCTTTAATAATTTCGGAATCCTACAAAACTCATGTCGTACTTTTGAATTGACAAGCGTCGTCCACACCGTGATCCAGACCCTTGTCAAGACGTTTTAGCAAAAGAAAACTATTATGTCGGTTTTCCACCAAACAGACAAATACAAACGAATCAGAAACTGGTGTCAAAATAAACAAAACTTTTTTGAAAACTGGAGCTGTTTTTGGTATACCTATTGTCTTGAATCTTAATCAACAGCGGCAACATCAAATAAAGGTTTCGACCTGTTTAGGAATTAATTTTATTTAATTACAAAATAATTAACATTCATGTAGCCTATATTTTATAGGTAGGTATAATAAAATTTTATTTCTTCCATTTCCAAAAACTGAAATCTGTTGAGCACCGAATAAAATTTTTAAACAGCCTGTGGCTGGCAATCAAACAAGGATAAGAAAATATTTTTCCCTATGCATACCTACATGTTCATTTTATAATAAAAAGGTTTTAAAAGAAAAAAGAACCAAAAACGCAGCTCAAACAAAATGCCCTCCACTTAATGGAAACGGTGTTTTGGATTGTTATGTTTCTGTTTTCCGTGTCTTTAAATTTAAGAACAAAATGGAAGCTCGACTAGTTCCGGCATTAGACAAATACGACTGATAAAATTCACCCTCAGATGCCCCCCAGTTTCCAAGTTCAACACACTGTTATAAATAATTTATATAAAATACATTTTCAGTAATATCCGCAGCTTGTGTGTGATAAACTGATTATGCTTTCCACAAATTACGGGAATCTAATCAAATATATGTAGGGTATTTGTTTTTTTTGTTATTCCATGGGGACTCAAATTCAGTTTTCTTCAAAACCGCCCCTGTACCTAAGTTTTATGTAAGTAATAATTACTTAATCAAATCCACTAAATTTAAATTGCATAGTAACACGTAATCTACTGCATTATGTATTACAAAAATAACCATGACCTTATAAGAAGCCCACCACCTAAACCTCTTCTTTGTCGTATAAAAACTGTAGCTTAAATTTACCGTCAAAATGTTGTTTATAAAAAAAATGAAGTGGGTTAGATAGCACTCTTTATGTTATTTTTTTTCTCGATTAGAACAAAATTTTCAGATAGAATTTTTTTCAAAATATACCTAGTTCAAATTCAAAATATTCATAGAAAATCACAGAGTACCTACAGCTAAAGAGTTTAAATTACACACCAAAATATTATAGTCCTTGTTTTTCTCTAAAAGAAAAATTTGAATTATTTTTCAGCAGCCGTTTTGCAAAAATGAATATTTCCAAATATAAATGTTAAAAAAATCTATGAAACACGTCAAAATTTACAATATTCGTAAAAAAATAGCGGAGTGCAGGCTACACCAAATTATAGCCCTTGTTTTTGTCTAAAAGATAGAGAAATAAGAAATTTTTTCGGTTGCCGTTTAAAAAACATAATTTTTAAAAATGTTTAAAAAAAATTTTCAACATCGTAATGCGTTCGTAAATTTCTACAAAAATGAAATACACTGTTAAATTAAATTACATGTTGTTATATTACATAAATAATTGAAACACTGTTAAATAATGAATGAAATAATGTAGGTAGGTACTTACAAGTTCAATAAATTTTACGATGGATAATCTACTAACTGCCATGGCTGTTTTGGTATGTATTCACTTTTATAAAAACAAGGGCGTAAACCTCGGATATCGATTGTGTGTGAAACGAGATGAAGCTGCGGTCGTTGCTACACCACTCTTCTATTACGCACTAAATGCAACTGAGAATTCCGTAAAGTTGGTTCGATACCCGCACTGCTTGCTATCTTCGAAACATTCAGCCCATGAGTTCATGCCTCGTTGTGTTCATGACACAATTTACTCATGAAGTCATCGCTAAATATGTGGGGCGATTTGCCCAAGGTGAGATACAAAACTCGATTTTTTTTATTCATGAGTATCACAACAGTTGCTAAGGAAAAGAGACAGAAAGGTTAAAGGTTGCTTGTTATCTCCCTCTTGATGACACATTGTTGTACTTTGTGAGTCAATCCAACTACGTAATTACTATGACGTTTTCTATCTACACTTCCAACATGATTCCAGAAACACTGTTTTGTTTTAAGACAAGAGCGAGAAAGATAAAATTGCCTATTTGTTTATTCATGCCAATTTATTTTGTATAATTTATTGTAGATTGGCAGTCTTTTACGAAACATAGTGGAACGCTATGTAATGCCAAACCTACATGAATAATTTTCTGATCATTATAGGTTGCACATCAAATTCATAAATGGAAACGGAAGTAAAAGTTGTTTTTTAGGCCATTTAAGTAGGTATATACTGCACACGATAGATAATGTAATATATGTAATTCATATTTTTACAAACCCATATCTTGGTTCACAAAAAAGTTCTGAAGGAGAAATTGATAAGAGTTGTAAGTTTCACCCCCTTGAAACAATAAGGGATAACTGAAAACATATTCATCAAATGTCTTTTCATGAGTGTAACAACTTCACTAAATTTTATTTTCACAGATTTCCCCGTTTTCGAAAAAAATTTAAAAACCTCTTCCCAAAAACTTCCAACTTCGGAAGGCCTTAACTCCAAAAGGAGGGGGGAAAAAACTTTATAGTAAAGGTTTATGATAATTTTCGATGTAGAATCACCTACTGATTTTTTTCGCACTTATTAGTTAACCTCAACACCCTATATAGTTTTATGGGGTCGAAAATTTAACATAACGAAGTCATGGCTTGAGGCGTTTTTTAGATAACAGCCTGTATATTTCGCCATGGTCCCAGAAGATGTTTGCCAAGCGTTTTCCAATAAAATATTGCAAACTTTATTCAGGACAGACTTCTCTTCATGAACTCTAATTTTGTTTCGCGGTTCCAGTGACGTAAATTTCATCACCAGTCCGCATTAGGGAGTCAGTGTCGGCTTCCAAAAATTTCGACAATTTTGATGTCTTCGCAGCTTTTGGTTGGGAGAAAATAATCCCGGATTCCTTGGTGAAACTTCATACTTATTCCTAGATTTTCGTGGAAAACGCTCTGTTGCTAAAATACTCCACAAAGCAAAAAATAACCGGGGGATTTAAATTAAATGCAATTATGAAAGCCTTCGTCTCTATTTGTATAGTTACAACCTACAGCTTGTTTAAAATAGTGTTTTTATAATAAATATTTTTATTATTATATTATTTACAATTTTAGATTATTAAAAACCGAAATGTGCCCAATTTGTTTGTATTTTGGAAAGCAAGTACAGGAACTAGCCCCTTTAGGCCTTTACATTTTACTGTTATGGTATGTATGTTAATAAATTTGTTGTGCAAAATAAAATGTGAATTTCAAGGCCATTTACCTGCCATTTAATTACGTGGGTATAGCTACCAATTTCAACACAATGGCCGGTTTGTTTTACTTCACACAACGTAGTCCAATTAAAACTGAATAAAACTATAAGCAAGTTGAGAAAGTGTTCTTTAGTAATCGTATTTGTTGTTAAAAATTGCATCATCTCATTTATAGTAGAAACATTTGGGTGTGGATATTAGACTATAAACTATTATAGCAGTAGATAACAAAATAGAACTTAACTGCGACCGGCGACCGCAACAAAAATTAATACTTTTTAAATCCAAATTTACATGTTAATCAATATTATATAATATCATCATACTATCATTGTAATATTATTATTATATTATTTCATAATCCTATGGATGACGATGTTAAAATTTGTACATAATACGTTATATATAGGATGTCGAAAATAACGAGCGCCATATGCATGGTGATCTCGTAA
The DNA here is from genome assembly GCA_963082805.1 of Hemicrepidius hirtus. Classification (NCBI taxonomy): domain Eukaryota; kingdom Metazoa; phylum Arthropoda; class Insecta; order Coleoptera; family Elateridae; genus Hemicrepidius; species Hemicrepidius hirtus. The sequence continues at coordinate 11,510,378 of OY720161.1, forward strand.
ACGGTAAGAGATAGAGCATATTGAGGACTACTACAATCACAATTCAAATTCTATAAATATTGCCTAGTTTTCAGTATAGGCTGAAAAATCGCCATTTACACCAATTACTATTGGAATACCCAAGCATATTCTTGTTAATTTTGGGCACCCGTTCCTCCTTTATGCGTGGTTGCGGTAGAAGAATTCGATCAGTTCTTATTATATCACGACTTTTTTCCTGTCTGGTTTTTTTCCGGCGGCTGTTTTTTCGGCAGCTTTTTATCCATGGCTTTTTTATCATTCGGCTTTTTTTCCCCCGGCTTTTTTATCCGGGGCTTTTTTTCCAGGCTTTTTTTGACAATTGAGCATTGTATGACCAGCTCCCTAGGAACCTTTAAATCAAAATAAATAAAATGGAACAGGTATATAGTATGGAAATTACAATAAATTATGAAACAACTTATTTGTAACCATTTCGCATAGACATGCGTCACTGCGTAGTTGTCGATTACTTCCACGCGTAGGTACATACCTACTAATTCTACTCTATCAGTCAGATTATTTAAGTAATAATAATTATTGCATTGGTTTTATGTATACAAATCTTAGAAGTTAAGGGGTCTCAAATTTATTTATATATTTGTCATGATAATCTAACGAATAAGAATAACCACCAGGCGTGATGCCACCAGGCATATTTTTATATTTAACATTTAATTAGGAATTAAAGAATAAAGAAAACTAATACAGAAACACAGAACAATAAAATTCGAGGCCTTCCGGTATAGATACGTGGAAAATGAAACGTATAGCCTATAGGTACCCATTACTCACGCATACGGATATTAAGTTAGATCATATAAAACTACAAACAACAGCCGCTATAGGAAAGCGACATCAAATTTAATAACTATGACTTCATCAAGCGAGCACCACTGTATTACTATTTACTACATAGTATTTTAAAATAAAAAATATCATCTAGTACCTATGGCTACGAAACAATAATTTGCTGTCTCTAAAATTGATACGCAATCTCGCAGGATATATTTCTGCATCAAAAAAATACATTTATACGTCAGCCAGTGGCGACCTGTAACGAAAATATTTGGGGGCACAGTAAGAAATGAACGAAGGGGCTAAAAATGATGCCGCAGGCGAAATTCTTTTTCAAAGTGGGCGTGGCTTATTGTTATTAGATGCCGTTTAAGAGCTTCTGACAAGAACTGGGATGAAATTAAAAAACCTGAAATTGTCAAATTTTTACAATGAAAAATTAAAGTTTGTAATAACCAAGCGATATAATTTAAAAAAATATTCGTGAAACGTTCACTTTTAGAGTTCAGTAATGTAAGCTGCACTAAAATATCCCATACGGTGAGCTATTTGCCAATTTATTTATATTTTTTTGGTTGCTTAGTCCTTCAGATTGTTACTGAGGCGCAGTCCGTGCAGTGCTGTATTCCGGGGTATACGTGGTATATCCAAAAAGTTAAAATACCCAAAAAAATTCCAAGGTATATGCAGATATACGCCATTTTGCCCATTTTGAAAAGAAAAAATTAAAACCGCTTGTTAGATTGCTATTTTTAGTTGTTTCGTTCGTCGCTTTGATCATGAGCCGTTACTACTTATTTCTAATGTTACATAGAGTAGTACATTTTTATAAAATTACCTATCCCTAACTATTTATATACTTTGCTTAATTTCTTTTAGCTGATGCAGCTTATAATTTAATCTATATTTTAATCTATAATTCTAATCTATAATTTAATCTAATGGTCGTACATCAGTACAGTCGTACAGATTTTTTAAATAATTTTTTGTAAGCAATTCAGAATATTCATAAAAATGTAAGTGAATAGGGTAGACCTGTCTGGACTATCACTATGTATAAAGCTAGACGAATAGGTTCTACCTACATATTTCCTTTTTCATTTTAGCTTTAACTAGGTAATGTTACCAGTCAAGTACATTCAAGTTGAGTCAGTACAAATTAAATGACAAAAGCATCGTTTAGTTTAAGAAGTAATTTGTTCTATTTACTGTATGACATGATACATGTATACATAACGATAACATACCCACATAATTATAACTCATAGATAGATTAAAAGATTGCTAGTAGGATAAGAATTAGCTGCTTTCGTTCATATACCATATGCATATCATAACATTAGTTATAGCTACTTCCACTATCTTTTTGTTAATTATATTATACAGGTCATGTCACTTGCAATATGAGAAACATATTTTTCTGCATTAAACAGTTAATATGAGACGAAATCACATGAGACTACGCCGCGTGAGACTTCAACTTGGATTTTGTAAACCAGCTTAAGACTTACGAGTCCGACATTGTAATCACTGATCTACGCCGACCTCATTTACTTCTAATAAATTAATTTGTTTTCTAAATATTCAACATCAATGGTCTTTACCTCACCTCTACGAGGAGACGGAGTTAACTGGGTCTGGCGACACTGTACATAACGAAATTGATGTTGAACATGGTTGAACTGAAGCCGTATGGTGGCTTGACCGCAATAGCTGTAACCACTTTACCCAAACGGTATATACGATAGCCAACCAGACATAAATGGTGGTTCAAACTTAAGTGCTGCCGTTGAGCACGAGAAATTTCGTCTCGTTTCATTTCGCCTGCCAGCGAGAGCGAGGATCAAATTACGAGAAACGAGGAAAGGATATACAGTGAAGTCCATTTATTATGCAATATAGGCATGTTGCAAGTTAATTGGTGTACCCACTTTAGCATGGGAATATAGGCAACCCATTATACACTGCTAAGCACTCTTGCCCCTGCCTACTGATGAATTTAAATTTTCAATTGTCAGGAGTGTTTTATTTTGAGGTTAAACTCAGTTAAACTTTCATGTGTTGCTGATTTCGGTTAGATCATAGATGGTTAGATAAAAAAAAAACTAGCTAACTGTATAATGGGTTGCCTATATTCCAATGCTAAAGTGGGTACACCAATTAACTTGCAACATGCCTATATTGCATAATAAATGGACCTCACTGTATACTTGACGTCCGTCACGTCTTTCGATCTGGTTCGAAACCAGATTGGAAAAGTTAAGGGAAGTTGCGCACATAATTTGCAAATAGTCGATTATCTCAATATTCTCCTTCTTTTTTATATAATATTAAAATTAAGTTTTAACGACTTTATTTAACATTCATGTTATGTAGAAGCATAAATACTATGTTATCCATTCCCGTATGAAACATTATAAAGAGTAATCTTTTTTTTGTTAGTTACACCATAGTTATGTTTGATAGTTTCGGACAGAAAAGAGCTCAGTTATGTTCTAACCTTGTGTTGTAGGGATGTACCTACACCTAAACTTTTAAATGTTTAAAAGTGTGGACAGTAATATAAAAGGTAGTAAATGAGTGTTGTGTTTCCAGGCAGCTGAGAACTTCACCGAATAAATAGTGAGTCCTTGTTAGAATTATTTGTAACGGGTTTGAAGGCTTTCAAGTTTACATTTACTTTTCAAAACAATGTTTTGGCTTTAGTTGCATTTTCAAAATTTCTTTGTATGTTATCAATATGATAATTTAGAAATAAAATAGGTAAGTCTAAGTTCCACATCGTGGGATAAGCGAACTTCACAGGATAAGTAGTGAGTCGTTATTCTTTCGTTTCTAACCTTCCTCGCAAACATGAAGGCCTTCAAGCTCGTTACGCTTTGAATAAGTATACTAACGTGTAAGTGAAGTGAAGTGAATTAAGTGTTTGGCTGAGCATAATAGCAATGTAAGTAGAATTCAATATTTTATATTAATTTGATTAATATAAGTATATTTTTAATTATAACTTGCTTGTTTTTCCATGTAGGTATCTCATCCATTTACATTTTGAGAAAGCGGAAAAGCGATAAAGAGAAAGTGAAATATACAGTAACTAGTGTTGTGTAGTGTTGCACTTAGCCATTTTTCAATTTTTTTAAAATGACTCTACGAGTCTGGAGTCAACCATAAAAAGTGTTTTGATATTAGTATTAGTACACCTGTAGGCCTTTGCAGTGAGTTACCACAGTGGACAGTACCAAAAACAACTTGATCAGAATCTTTATTGTGTGTTAATGCCAGGTAAGTTTTTTTATGGTACCTTTCAATATCAATGTCATTCGCTTTGAAACCATTTTAAATACACAAAGACAGTTTTACAACATTTCGTGACAAAAAGTATCTAGAAGTCGTCCCTAGTACAAGAATAAGACGTGCACCCAGGATAACAAATCCATCGCTCGTCCTCGTACCCTACATCAAAGAATTCAGTACGAAATGGATTATACTATTAATTTACTTTTTATTGCAGTTATTTTCGTTTAACGTATTACTTCAAGTATGAGTATAAATTTTTGTTCCTACTAGATGAAGAAATGGAAGTGATAATTTTGGGCTTTAATTGTAGTTGCAATGATTTTAAAATTAACTGCCGAACATTATACTTACAATAACAAATGTGTTCTAATAACTCTGTGTTGGGAAACTTCGACTTAACAAAAGAAAACAAAGAGTTCTTCACACTCATTTGTACTACAAATTGATAAGCTGCAACGTTTCCTCGCGTTCTTCTACTTTTGGTGTTTAACTTTTCATGTGCAGTATCTTTTATATTTGGAAATACAGTTTTTTTGAGTTGTGCTACAGTGCTTGGTTTTGTGAAGCATTCTAAGCCATCCTCTGTCACTCGAGCTATACAACGTCTTTTATCAATTGTTTTCACTTCATTGCCGCTAAACGCACTTTTTGACGATAAGCTCACGTTAATGTCCGAGTTGACATCAGGTACTGGATTATGGAAAAACTTCTTAAAGTGTTGGTAAAATCGAGTAAGTAACTGTCGAAACGGTTTTTGTTTCATGTTTGAATTGCATTTGCATTCACCACGGTTATCCTCTGAATGAAGAGGTTCTCCTTCTTCTTCCAAAATTTCAGAACTTTCATATTCAGTTTGCACAGACTCTTTATTCGTTTGTTCTTTATTACTCTCAGCATCTTTATATTTTGTGTATTTACCTTTTAAGAATTGCATATCGGAATTAGTTTTAGTTTTAGTACTTGATAGGCTACTACTAACAGTATTTATGATGGTATTCAGACGGATTTTAAATTTAAATTTAGATGCTTTGGGAGACGGCTTTTCTTTTATTTTCGTCGTATTGTCTTGCGAAATTGTATGTGTGCATACTGATTCCTTTTGATTTTCTTTTGTAGTTTTTGTTTCTACAATGTTATATTCTTGATCATTGTTTAATTCCGATACCACTGAAATTTTGTTCTCCACTTTAGTATTATTTTCAGATAGTACGCGTTTAGGTGAATGACATTTCACTTCTGCTACCAAACTTTTATCACTGTCATCTTTGTACGCAGATAGATTTCTATTATTGAAGTCATATTGTGTTGATTTATGGCACGACATTTTTATTGGTTCCATTGCTTTAGTTTGTGGTATCACACATTCATTTTCTTTAGAATCTTTTGTTTTAAATCTATCACCTTCATAACTAATATTTTCAGGAATTAATATTGGATTTGTGTTATCGGTATTTCTTTGTAGTGTATTAATCGGAGATGCAATTTCTATATTTTCTTCCAAAATTTTTTCTTGTTTATCGGCCACTCCTTCCTCTTCCAAGAAGTTGTTTTGTTCTTCTTTATAATTCTGTCTTGGTATTGTGTTATTTTCATGGCTAATATTTAATTCATCATTAGGAGTAATGGGTTGGTGTTTGATTCCAATACGTCCTTTTGCGTGTATTTGGTCTAATTTAGTGTCTTCATTATCTTCCAAATTCAAATAACTAACGCTTTCATCGTCGTTACCATATGGATTAATTTCGTAGATAATGTTTTCTTTATCTTTAAACAATTGTAATTTTCTACGATACTCAATTTTTTTCTTTTCTATCAAATTCTCTCCAGGCGTGAATTTGCTTCTTTTCATCGTACCTTGACCATTACTTCGGTTAGGAAAGCCTTGATTGGACTGCAACTGCATCTCTTCTTTTGCCTAAAAACGAGTAATTTCAAAATTAAGTTTTCTACAAATTACGAAAGAATAGGAAGGTAATATTAACTTATAGCATAAATACAAATTTGGTCATATTTCTACTGTTAAACCCGGACACCATTAACGTTGGATCTAATATTCTTGTTCTCAGCTTGGTTTGATTCCAGGTTACCACGTCTCATCTATTATTCTATTGTTTTGCTTGAAGATGGTCGATTTATGCGATATGTAGCAAATCAGTTCGAAACCAGTCCGTGTGTTATCTTCAGCCATAGCATGTCATAGGTACGAAGAACCAGAGAGATAATCCGGAAGAATTGACTAAACCGTGAAACAAACTTTATTCCTCGGGAAGCCCGGTATATTGCTAATTTTTCTCTTCGCCGACGAACTACTAATATTCGTGAACTGCAAAATCTACTCTGAAATACTTTTCGGAGTTGGATTAACCATGAGATGGGGCGGCATTAGTATAGACGATAAACGAATAAATTGAATGTATAGAAGAGACAAGAAAACAAAAAAAAGCAAGAATAGGTACTCAAGATGAAGTAATTGCACGGAGGACCCAACATAAACACAGCTTGTTTGCTTGGTCTAGTCTAGGACTATCATGTAGAGGTGCTTGAAATTTATGTGGCAATGAATCAAATTTAATTAGATCTGGGAAATTAAAAACTAATGGTTAGTTTTTCAGTTCTGGTTTAAAGTCTTGTTCAGGTAAACCAAGATTAATCACCATGGATATAATTGTTATAAGAATTGTACTACCGATGGCAATTAATCTTGGTTTAGCTGAACCAGGAGGATAAACCAGAACTGAAAAACTGGCTCTTAATAAAATGTTTAACAATATTTGTATCATCGTAAACATTCCTAATTTAGCTGATAGTGTCGATAGTGAAGTTGGTATGGTATAGGGATATGGATTCAATGAAGAAGGGAAGATCCCTACATTATGTGAGAATGTCCTGTGTTGTCGAAAACGACAATATTTTTAATATGTGCCGTCGTAGTACGATCTGTATAATTGGAAGAGCAACCGATTTAGCCAAACTCGATCAAAAGTAAAAAAATCTCTATTTAACACAACACTGTGTTCTGTGCTTTCAAAAACCGCCAATTATAATTTCAGTGATCTTTATTAACTGGGAGATAAATAGAACTAGTGTTTTGGGATTATGTTGTTTCTGTTGAGAAATAAAGTAGACGTGGGAATAATTATGATTTTTTGAAATGCAGAGATCAAAGACAAACTTCCATTTCGATGTTTGCGGGTCAGAGGAAAGTAATTTTAAAAGAATTTACCTCACTGTAGTTAATAATTATTGCTAACGATGGTAACCGGAATCGACTTTGCCACTATTTTAGTTCAATTATGAACGAACGATATATCACGTGATTAATAATTAATTTATAGTAACATTTGCGATTGTAAACAGTAAAATATTATAGATACTATACTATACGCACCCACGCATAGGTAATAGTCCAGGAGCTAGCGGTATATTTTAAGACTAATTTCTATCAAGCTGAAATTTTTTTATGAGCTGGCATGGTTATGTCTGCCAAATGTAGGTGGTCGGCAAAATAGGATCGCGGGACATAGAGCGCTAAGAAAAAACATTGGCCAACTAACCAATCCAGGACGTCAGAGAGTGCTTCTGTCCCGCTCAAATTGTCGGACATTCGGACAAGGTGATTTTTGTGTTTGTTACATTAGTATATAGTTATTAAAATAAAATCAGGTTGATGGTAATAAGTCAAATGTCTTAAAAACAATACGAACCCCAAACGGCAGACACCGATTCAGTTCCGACTCTTATGTCGGACAGTTAATTTTTTGTTGTTGGAATGTCTTAAATAACGAGCAAAATAGGAATTAGCTTGATTGAAGTTGGTAAATTTCATCAAAAAATAATTAAAAACAAAAAAATTCTGGGCGCTTTATGTCCCGCGGTCCTATTTTGCCGACCACCTACATTTGGCATACATAACCATACCAGCTCATAAAAAAAATTTCAGCTTGATAGAAATTAGTCTTAAAATATACCGCTAGCTCCTGGACTATAAACTCTTCGAACATACACTGCACCGCCTTAAAATTGGCTCAAAGAGGATTGACAAGGATAGGTATACGTATAATAGGAACTAGTATTTTCTGCGCATGCGCGCGGTAATTAGCTGTTAAGTGATGATGTCCCTAACGCCACGCCCACAGCTGTTTGTTTTTACGCATGCTCACTATACATTTAGTTCTTGTTCTCTGTTTATCCTTGTTGCACTTTTTAAAAATTGCATTGCAGCATGGCATGTTCGAAATGTAAAGTTCTCCCTACAAAACGAAATCGCGCAATATTTGAATTAAAATGTTTCTATAGCAGTGACGTGCGGTCCATGGAAGCAAGGGAAGCACTGCTTCCCTATAAATTGCTAGAAAATAAACTATTTTTCAAAAGAATATAAAGTAACGAAATTATTTAATATAATATTATATTTAATATTTATATTGAAATATGAACGCATTCGCATTTTTTTTAAGAACTACAGACACTAATCTCTATTAATAATCGACTGACTTTGCTATTAATGTAAGCCTCGTTTCTATAGCATAAGCAATCGCGCTTGTAGCTTCTGCGGCGATCGGCGCGTGGCACGTTTTTACGTCCGCGGGTATAGATATAGACCAATATCGGAGTTGCCTAAGACGGAATTTAAAAGGTATCGACGGCTTTTGTAGCAGATTTGTGGTATGTGTACTGTACTCAAAAATGGTTTGCTACATACAGTTTGGAAGAAAAATTACAGATAATTCAAAATGGGAGAGAAAAGCCCAGTTTAAAAAATTTAACATTCAAAAGTGTACTAGATATTTTAACCCGAATATGTATGAACAAAGTGAGTGGTTGACGGGGTGTGATAGTCTCCGTAAACGTTTTTGTTGGCCTTGTCTACTTTTTACAAAAGAAAACGGAGTTTGGAATAAAAGTGGATTTTCCGATTTAAATAATGTGTGCATAAAGTAATAAAGAGGCATACAATATTTCGTATTCACTTGCAACGACAATGAAAGAAAAAATATTTGGAAAGTCACGCATTGAAAGAATCGAGTAGTGTTGAAAAGGTTTATTGATGTTGTTTGTTTTCTTGGAAAACATGAACATGGTTTTAGAGATCATGACGAATCTAGTACTTCAACAAATAAGGGCAATTTCATGGATCAAACTTCTTTATTAGCGAAATATGACGAAGTTTAACACTGCTTCCCTTTCATTAAATCTCACCGCACGCCACTGTCTATAGGTTGTATTTTAAAAACCCATAAAACACGCTACCGCTGACATTTGACACGCTCGATTTCCTATTTTTTTAATTTATAATTTGTAGCGTGTAAAACTGCTGTTTGTGTACCATAGACTCTAGGGAAGGGGCTGTTGGGTGTATATGAGTGTGTATGGTATAGTTTAAAGTTTACTTTTCATTCTGATTCCAGTTACTTGTGGATGTTCTTAAGATTCTGATAATTACCTTTATTTTATCCTGCGTATTGTCAACGAATTTAATTTCTATTAGAGCTGGAGGTGGATCGTTGGATGAATGGGTTATTTCGGATGAAGGGCGTGAATATGTTGCACAAGATTTATCCAGCACTTTTAATACTGAAGAAGTTGAAGAACTTGGTCGTAATCGAGACTGAAATAAACGGTAGATTGTGTTTTGTACAACATTTTCAGAAATATCCGCCCTTATTTTTACTGTCTGAGATAGAAGAGATTCTGATTTACTTATACGACGAATACTAGTTTCTTCAAACGGATTATGTTCAGTAACTAATTTTCCATTTTGCGATTGATAAAATACTGTATTACTATATTTTTCTTGTAAATCTATATCAAGAATAAATTTTTCATCATCATCTTGGGTTATTATCGAATGTATATTGCGTAAATTATTTATTTCAGGAAAAGACTTATTACAGTAGTATGATTCATCCAAGTCAATGTTCGCAATGAATATTTCGCTATCGGTTATCGTTAATGGTTCCAAACTAACATTATAAACATATTTTGTTTTAGTAATTTCATTAAATGATTCACTTAATTCGTAATTCGTATTCAAATTAATGATTCGAATTAAAGTTTCAGTATCATTTTCGGTTATTCTTAGATTTATCGAGTCTTCGCAATAGTTCAAGTCAATAGCAAACAGAAGGGATTCTTTATCTTCCATTTTTATTTGTTTTTGTTTAGAACGTTTCTGCAGCATACCTTGACTTGATTTAAAATTGGCTTCATTTAATTTTTTATTATTAATACAAATATCACTGCTATATTTGTTGTTTAGTGTTGGAAACTTTCGACTGATTATTGTACTATAACTTTTTACAAGCAATGAAGACTTGTTTTCTAAAAATCGTTTATTCTGAAGTAACCATTGCATATGTATCATTTCTTCTTGAAGTTTTTGAAATTCCGATTCTTTTTTTTTATGTTTTAAACTATTTGAGCGTGGAATTATAACATCAGGTACAAGTTGCTGTTTAAGTAGCAATATTATACTTTTCGATTTAAGATTTGTCGCCAAGTCTTTGTTGTTGCTAATATTATGTCCACATATAAAATTATCGAGCCAAGATATTTCGTTTTTTTTCTTTATTACTGAATTTATTGCAATAATTTCTTTTACACTAGATGTAATTTGAAATTGCGATAAATGTTCCAAGTTATTTCTCGAAGTAGTTGTATATTGTGTTAGGCAAACTGATTTTTCTTTATATAACCGATTTGTCATATTCTTGTGAGAAGAATTTCTTGTAATACGTCTATCTTTCTTAAATTCAGTTGGACAACTTCTTAGCTCGTTGTTTTTTGTAGAATAAGGATGTTGTATGTCTAATGTTTGACGTTTCGATTTAAAAAATTGTAAATTAACTAGAACCCGAATATTTAAATATTTTTTTTCATGGTGCCATATCATTGTATTTTGGCTTCCTTTTCCTAATTCGGGGATCCTTGTATGTTTCAGAATTATGCGGGCCTCTTCTTCTGCAACATGAGAATGTTCTTGATTATTGGGTTGCATACTTTTCAGTTTATGCTCTGCATATTTTAACTCTATAACTTTTCCGCGCTTTGGAATTACTTTTTTCCCAAATTGTTGATTAAAATACTTTAAAATTAATAAAGATTTTGTTTCCGAAAGGATTGACTTGTCCGCAACTTCCCTTAGATCTAAAGGAGTAAAGGTTTTTGATTCATTTTTGGTTAGTAGTTCAACTTTTTGAAATATATTTGATTTAATTTTCAGGATATCTTCCTTTCTTGTTCTTCGAGATAATAATATATTTCTCACTGTATAGTCTTGTTTACTTGTAGTTATTGGTTCCCATTTTCGTACATTATAGTTCTCTAGCAGATTCTTGTTACAAGAGCGAGCAAGGAAAAGAAGTTTACTTAACTGTATTGAAATATTTTGTTCCAGGGATGATGAATTTGTCATCGCAATGTAAGAATTATCTTGCATTGTAGATACCGTTTATCGTTTTTTTTTAAATAATGAAAATAACAATTTCTTCGACGAAAACTATTTTTTTTAAATTAAGGTAACCTTGTTTACATCTTGTAATCTTTCTCAAAATATTTCTGCATTTCTTTTTCTGTAGTGCGACTAGTATCATGTTAAATAAATATAATATTTTGGAAAGAGGTTTTCTGTGCAGTATCACGATGTGTTTCTGAAGTACTTGCAATATAAGTTCTGATTTGGAATTAATGATTATTTTTGTGCACTTTTTTTATTATTTCTTCATTTTTCATGCAGTTTGATTAGTCCTCGTAACCAATAAATATATTGTAAATAATAAATTTAATGTAGAAGTTGCATATTTAAATATTGAAGTGGTTCTGTTTCACATAGAATAGCTACATCCTTAAAAATTTCCTTACGACGCACGCGCGGTTCAACTTGAATTTCGTATTTGTGTGTTGCATAGTCATTAGTTATGTTTAATCATTCATTGATACATTATTCCTAAAAATTCTGGGAAAATCTCACCCCTAATGCATTGCCACAACATGCTTGTAACTTCTAACTAAAATATGCTTTGTTTAATATTACTCATCTTGAAAGAATTATTATACCTACTTCAGTAAATGTAATGTCAATGTTACATGATTAATTTGTAAATGTAAAGAATAAGTTAAACCATTGCAACTGTTGTCAAAATTGTGAAGTACTATGTGAAAACAATTGACAACCAAAAGGATTTAAACTTTAAGGTAGTGTGGATTCGCCGCGTTCATCTATGCTGATCTCCTGATACTAGCCGGGGTAAGTTGGGACACTTCATTTGAGAAAGTGTAGCCATACCAAGTGAAAGAGGAAAAATACTTTTAATACAGATTTGAGATTACAACCAAAATTCCAGTTTTATCATTAAAGCTGTACAGGGTATTATATAATGTAACAAGGAAATCATATTAGTCTGTTACTTTTTTGTTAAACCATCAAACCATCTTCTAAAGGACTGTAAAGTCGACCAATAAGACAGTTCCCTTCCCAATAATTTAATTTAAAGTTATGTATCAAAGTTTCAACTGATACAACTGTAACTTAACTTACTAATGACGTATTCCACTGAAGTAATTTGCACTGCATTGGTGTACACTGGTATCGGTGTTTATGTACACTGGTTTCGGTTCGTATGGAAATACAGAACAAACATCGTCGCGTCGCTGTTCAATAGTGGAACACGTTGTACCGCCCGAGTGCAACACTGGTGTACACCAGTGCATGCCAGTGATGCCAGTGCAGGAAAGTGGAATTCACCATAAGGTTCATTTAATTTTGTTAGCATGACCATGACTACATTGTACACCTTCCAAGAGTATGCAGATATGGATTTTTGATTTCTGGTGAAGTTCATGGAAATGATTTGGCAGCCCACAGAATTTAAATTTTGCTTTCGATTTAAATAAATAGGTAGTTTTTTAAGTTTCGTACCCCTTTTCCAAAGTTTCCTGATGCCAATGCATCCTAACTTCAAATTTTACTTTTCGAACTTGATTTTCTGTTTTGTTGCATGGTTAACTTGAAACTTTTCTATCTCTTTAACAAAGACAAAAAAGGAGTAGGCTAATGTGACTTACTTTATGCCCCAGAATCACCCATTAAGAAATTGCTGTTTTTTTACTTTCCCATACCACTACTGGTATAGGGAAGTATTGATATCATGCAAATTTTCGAAATCGAGATTTTCACGGAAATGGGCATTTTGGACCCCCAGGAGCCTAAACAAGTGGTCTAGAAAAAATGTCTGTCTGTGGGTGGGTGGGTGGGTGGGTGGGTGGGTGGGTGGGTGTGTGTGTGTGTGTGTGTGTATGTAACGCCTGTAACGCAAAAACTAGTGAACCGATTTTGATGAAATTTTAAATGAAGGGGTATATCAAAAATTCATCGACAAAATAAGCTTTTCAAAAAAATCCGAAACCGGAAGCGGAAGTTAGACATGTTTTTTTGGTATCATTTTTTTCAGAAGCGGAATTTTGAAAATCTGAGTAGGGGATATCAAAGAAGGGCATAATTCAAGGGAAACAGTTTTTTACCGGACTCTCTAACTTCAAAATGGCGGTCGCTATGAATTTTTCAAAATTTCGACTTTAACGCCCCGTAACTCAAAAACCAGTTATCTGATCAGGTTCCGCAACAACTTGTTTGAAAGCCCTTTGGCTGTACTACACCAAGAAAAAAAATTATTTACTAAATCCAAAAACGGTCGCAACGGCGCTCTTCCAAAAATTTTGAAATTTTTGAAAAATTATTACAAAAAAACTGGTCTAAGGAATTTGTTTAAATTTTCTATACTTATGCAGCTTGGTATTAGCTACATTTTTGTTTTTTGATGAACGCCATAATTCCACTGTGGCGCCCTCTACGAGGTTTTGAAAATCGAAAATTGATGTTCCTATAGCGCCTTTATTAGTCAAAATATGAAAAAAGTTTAATTATAAAAGTTGTTCAGTATATAAATTTACATTTTTCTAAATGTATATCACGTATACAGGGTGTTTGGTTTTCACAGTACAATAAGCAACTTTGTTATTTAAAATGAAACACCCTATATATTATTATATAATTGAATGCAGAATTTAATTGTCTATCACATAGTATAAGGTGTTCATATGGCTAAAATGTACGGTTAATCAGAAATTCGTGAATTTTGAACTTTAAAACAGTGTAGGGAGAAATTTGTAAGTGCCGATATGTTCAAGTGACTATGCGCGGGGCGGGAATTCCTTGTCGCCGGTTAATCCTAGCAGCAATAATCACACATGCGCAGATGAACACAATCGGCACTTGTGTTAATTTTCCATATACTAATTTTCAAGTTTAGTTTATCGGTTGTGGCGAACAATACTGTTGAATACCAAAAACGAATGTTTATTTTTAGTATGGGAAAGTCCAGGGGAGGTTTGCACCTCCACTTTTTATTCTTATTATTATTATCATAACACCCTGTAGGCGACTAAAATATAGCCACTTCTTCTATTGTACCGCATTCAGCAATCATAATTATTGTTCATCGATGCTGGTCTCCTCATAGTAGTCGGGGTAAAATGGGACACTTCATTTGAGAAAGTGTAGCCATACATACCATACAACGTAAAGACTGAAAGAGGAAAAATAAAATTCGAGTTTTATCAATAAATCTATTCTATACAGGAAATACAGGTTGTTGGGTGTTATATAATATACCTAACAGCAATCTCTTAATGGGTAATTCTAATTCTGGTACATAAAGTAAGTCATATTAGCACATCTTCCAAAGGACTGTAAAGCCAACCAATGAGGAGTTTCCAGCAATTTAATTTAAAGTCATGTACCTATCAAAGTTTCAAGTTTTTCGAATTGTTAAAATTGAAGCAGTGCAATCTCAAACAGTGTCTTACAACTGTAACCTAAGCCTAACTAAGGTTCATTTAATTTTGTTAGTGCCTCCATTGTACACCTTCAGTACATTTAAATTGTTATTGTTATATTACACAACGGCCGGCCTGTAGGCGACAACATAGGTATACGAATTTCTATTGCGTTATCCTTATCATACCACATTCAGCCGATTCAGCACTCATATTTGTTCATCGATGCTGGTCTCCTCATACCAGTCGGGGTAAGATGGGACACTTCATTTGAGAAAGTGTAGAGCCAACGTGAAAGGGGAAAAATACTTTTACAGATTAAAACCAATTAAAGTAAAGTAACAGTATTACAGTAAGTTATATTAGCCTGTTACTTTTTTGTTAAAACTTACAACATCTTCAAAATGACTGTAAAGTCGACCAATGGGCATATGAGAGAAGTTCCCAGCAATAGTAAGCGAAGGCCGAAGAATGAAGATGCCAATGGCACCTCGATAACTTCAATTTTACAAGAAAAAATATTCAAATTATAATTTTATCAAAAATTCCGAGTTATCAAGTGATCTTTCGTTTTAGTAATAACAATAATAGTAGACCATTTTTAAAATTTGGGTAAACTAGTTTAATTGATTTGATTCTTGTACTTTCTGTACACTTTTCTAAACTATTCTCCTCTATAAAATTTAAAATCAGTGCTGGACAACAACATGAAATGTTTAAAGCTGTCGCGAGACGCAGCGATAGCGAAGGTCTTTGAATAATGAAATCGTAACCAAAATTTCCAACTATGGCGTTTAATAAATTAATATAGACAGGTTTGCTAACATTTACATTTTAAAATCAAATTAGTACTAAATTACCAACCAATCTTTACATTCTCTCTGGTTTTAATTTTGTTCTGTTGATTATTCGATAAGATAAGATTAATTGTTTTGTTAGAAATTTAGATTGTATTGCATACCTATCATTTAAATCGTTATCGTAAAGAAGTAAACTAGCGTATAAAAATTTATTATAAGATACCGTTTCACTACCTTTCTGTTATGTTTTCCTGCTCCTGCCTGGGGTAAATGTGTTGCTGATGTGCATGACAGGGAGTCGGCGAAAGTAAGGAAGTAACTAAACTAAACCACAGTAACTAAACCCTTTGACTAAACCATACATGCACGCTGACAGGGTGTAAACTTTAATTCGAGTCACTGGGTATCTCGTAAACCGTAAGAAATAGAAGATCGGTTAAATAAAACAAAAGTTGCCTGTTTTAGGGATTGGTTTGTATCCAGTTTCGAAAGTGTAAAAATATTCCAAGCCGACTAGAAATACTCAAAAAATTGAAATTTGATGTTTTTTTTAACAATGGTTTCCTTAATGTTCGTTTTTACCGATAATTTAGAAAACTGTACTTTTAGGTATTCATTTTTCGTAAGACAGTAGCGCAGG
Organism: Hemicrepidius hirtus; assembly: GCA_963082805.1. Classification (NCBI taxonomy): domain Eukaryota; kingdom Metazoa; phylum Arthropoda; class Insecta; order Coleoptera; family Elateridae; genus Hemicrepidius; species Hemicrepidius hirtus. The sequence goes on from OY720161.1 coordinate 11,526,764, forward strand.
CAGAAATTTACTGACTTTACTACATAACTTATTTTGCAGTAAGCATTATTCAGCTTGTTTCCTGGAAGTTTATTTCATATTTCCGAACTTTGGTGCAAGAATGAACCTGTGAAATTTTTTTTAACAAACAAATAACTACGAAAATTAGTAATTTCGTACATGATACGCTACTGACCCGAAAATTTGGTTTGATAACAAGTCATCTCCTTAGAAACCGATGCGCGCGCAGTAATTTAACGTAAGACTTAATTTAAGAAGTTGAAAGTTACGAACTTCTTAAATTAAATCCTTAAATTAAGTGAACGTTAAATCATGCATAAACGGCAGTATGTATTTTGTACCTTTCAACTTTCTTAAATTAAGTCCTTAAATTAAGTTCTTAAATTAAGTCGCTGCATAAACCAAGCCTTTATAACCGTAACTGCTTCAGTTTTTGCAGTGTAGCGTAACACTTTATATCACGACCTTTTTGATTTTCGAGTCTGCGTCAGACTCGAAAATCAAGAAGGTCGTGCTTTATATAATAACTGATGAACTCAAATTTTTTCAAAGGCCTCTAGATTTCGAGATACGACAGCCAACTTTTGTTTTCTTATGGGCCCCATATTGGATTTTGTCACCACTAGATTTAGATAGCATTTTTCATTTCCTTTATAGCCATGTATATAACAATCGAATAAAAATATGAACAATAAATAATTTTATGTAAAATAATAAAAACGCTATTTTTGCAAGTAGGCGTTGGCGTTGGATATTTTTCCATACAATATTGTTTCCTAGAAAACAAACGAATTTAAACCATCTTCTATCTCTTACAATTTCCGAGATACCTACTTGATAATTGGTCACATTCGTACCGTTTCATAATTTAATGTTAATTTTACAATCGATGAATCCTAGCTGTCCCCGACTATTAATTACATAATTAAGATGCAATAAATGCTATTAACCTTACCAACAAAAGATAGCCACCGCTTTATGCTTTCAGCAATCCATATTCGTTCATCGATGCTGGTCTCCTGATATTAGCCGGGGCGTGAGCCGGGGTAAGTTGGGACACTTCATTTAAGAAAGTGTAGCCATACCAAGTGAAAGAGGACAATACTTTTACAGATTACTACCAAAATTCCAGTTTTATCACTAAAGCTATACAGGGTGTTGTATAATGTAACAAGTAAATCATATTAGGCTGTTACTTTTTTATTAAAACATATTCTAAAGGACTGTAAAGTCCAGTGGCGCACCCAGTGGGGGGCAAAGGGGCAATTGCCCCCCCCAAGACCATATTTTTTCTTTGGTTAAAAATTTTCAAAAAATTTTCGGTGTAGCGGGGAGCCTCAAAAGCCATTACTTAAACTTTAAATTTCACGTTGCCCCCCCCAACGTATATTTCTGGGTGCGCCACTGGTAAAGTCGACCAACGAGAGAGTTTCCAACAATTTATTTTACATTGTACACCTTGCAAGAGTATACAGACACGCATTTTGTGATTTGTGGTGAAGTTCATGAAATGATTTGGCAGCCCACAGAATTTAAATTTTGCTTACGATTTAAATAAATAGGTAGTTTTTAAGTTTCGTACCCCTTTTCCAAAGTTTCCTGATGCCAATGCATCCTAACTTCAAATTTTACTTTTCGAACTTGATTTTTTGTTTTGTTGCATGCTTAACTTGAAACTTTTCTAACTCTTTAACAAAGACGTTTAACAAAAAAGGAGTAGGCTAATATGACTTACTTTATGCCCCAGAATCACCCATTAAGAAATTGCTGTTATTGTTATATTACATAACACCCTGTAGGCGACAAAAATATAGCCACTTCTTCTATTGTGCCGCATTCAGCAATCATAATTATTGTTCATCGATGCTGGTCTCCTCATACTAGTCGGGGTAAAATGGGACACTTCATTTGAGAAAGTGTAGCCATACATACCATAACAACGTGAAAGACTGAAAGAGGAAAAATAAAATTCGAGTTTTATCAATAAATCTATTCTATACAGGAAATACAGGGTGTTATATAATATATCTAACAGCAATTTCTTAATGGGTAATTCTAATTCTGGTACATAAAGTAAGTCATATTAGCACATCTTCCAAAGGACTGTAAAGTGAAAAGTCAACCAATGAGAGAGTTCCCAGCAATTTAATTTAAAGTCATGTAAAGTTTCATGTTTTTCGAATTGTCAATATTGAAAAAACAGCAGTGCAGTCTCAAACAGTGTCTTACAACTGTAACCTAACTAAGGTTCATTTAATTTTGTTGACTACATTGTACACCTTCAGTACATTAAGAAATTGCTGTTACTGTTATAATATACAACGCCGCCCGCCCTGCCCTGTAGGCGACAATTTCTATTGCGTTAGCATACCGCATTCAGCACTCATATTTGTTCATCGATGCTGGTCTCCTCATACTAGTCGGGGCAAGATGGGACACTTCATTTAAGAAAGTGTAGCCCATCACACAACGTGAAAAAGGGAAAATAAAACAAACTGTCTCATTTAATATCGATTTCAACTTCCTGTTCCTAATATTATGTGTAAAATTCAAGAATACAAACTGAGTAACGGTAAAACTGAAAAACGAATAAAAATATAGGTAGGCTAATTCGAAAAAATATATCTCGTTACATTCGTTTTGTTATTAATTGGAAACATTACACAAACTTTTTGTCTCATTCACGTTTCATGAAATAAAGAAGATTTTGACTGTTAATTTATAACCGTTGTGTAATCGATTTTCTTTATTATCAGGGAATAATGAACAAATATTTGCAGTAAGCAATTTTCTATAAATATAAACAATATCATGAAAATTTTCGAAATGTGATTTTCGCGGAAATACTTGTTTTGGACCTCCGGAACCCAAAACAGCGGTTTAGAAAAAACTTCTGTCTGTGGGTGTATGCTGTGTGCGTATGTTTCAAATGAAGGGGTATATCGAAAATTCATCGACTATATAAGCTTTTCAAAAAAGTTCGAAACCGAAATCGGAAGTTGGACATGTTTTGAAAGTTGGTAACATTTTTTTCAGAAGCAGAATTTTGCAAATCTGAATAGCGGATACGAAAGAAGACCATAATTCAGGGAAAACAATTATTTACCGAACTCGCGTTTTCCTAGAAACTGTCGTGTCGGTGTCATTAAATTCGCTTCAAAAAAATCAGATAGAAAATATGCGATTAGTTTATTCTTTACTAGTATTTGGATATAGAAATTGAGCCACCCCCGTATCACACCCGTATGCAGGTCTACCTTTCATCAAATTTTTTATATTCGCCCCTGTTGGCTGTTAAACAACAAAACACCCATCAGTACGATAAGTTGCCTATCCAGAAGTTTCCATCTTACGGTGTTTCCGTCCTACAATACTCTTGCCAGTGGCGGCCCGTACCAATTTTTTTTTAAATGTGCTGCATCAAATTGTCAGAATCTGTTTAGTGTTTACGTTTATTGGGTACACGAAATGAATACAGTGGTGGTCTAAAATTAATGGAAACTGCCTGTTTTGCAGTTCTACCAAGCACTAGAATGTATAATATGTGTCCTCGAGACGATGTCCGTAGGTGACTGTCGAAGTACCGCAAGAGAAGCTATAGAACAACGATGTAGATAAGTGATTTAATGAACCCCGTTAGGGAACTTCTTGAATACGAACGTTTGACGACTTTGACGTACGTTTGCTTGAAATAAAAACTGCAATGTGCGACATCTTAATAAACTGATTATGATAATAGCTATCTATAGAGGTGGGCTTAATGAAAAAAATATCGATAATATCGATATCAGAAAAATATCGATTTTGTCGATATATCGATTTATCGATATATCGAATATATCGATATTTTCCAAATTCAATATCGGTATTCGATATATCGATATAAATATCGATATATCGAAAAAAATTCCCAGCCCTAGCTATCTACACACTCAGAGACATGTAGTCACTGTATTTATTGTTTCAGTCATAGCCGATAGGTGTTTTATGGATTCAGTAAAGTAGTAGATAAACTATTCTCGATAAAAAAAGCGTTCATTTTATTTTTCCATCACTTTCGAGGTAGATTACAAGACGCCTTTTTACATAATTTCCCCAGTAGACAATCCATATTTTATCAAAAATTGATAAAAAAAATTAAGGCTCCTCGTTTTCATCTTCTTCTATTACTGCCTTAGCAATTCTTCCTTTTGTTGTATTACCTTCCCGCAATATATTCGATGCCAAATAACCGATTTGAATGGTCCAGTTTCTTGTATTCCGGTTCTTTTCTGCCGATTTTGGTATAGGCAGAATGTGCATTGGAAGTGCCATTGATGCATAATTGGCCATGATATTATAGTATTGGTGTTAAAATAGGTAGTAGGAGGCGCCCTCTAGATAGGGTCCGTAACTATGTAAAACGGTCTTTAGAGTAGCCTTGAGATTCTTAGAATAAAGATGAAGTTCTGCAGTATAATGCATTGTCTATTAATGAATTCAATTGAACAAACTAAGCAGAACATATAACAGCAATGTTCACAAATTCCGGAACAACAATTTTTCTACAGCCACAGTTAGGTCCACAATCTTTCGTACAAGTATAGAAAATAAAGTAATATATCCGGTGCAGGTGGCAATAAAGTTAGATGGGACCTCAAACAATAATTCTATATAACCAATCCCCACTGTTCAGGGTTTAATTCATATCCCATTTAACCAAGTTTGTAATAGATGCTGATGCTGTCAGACGGCACCGGTTGCTGCTGGGAGTGGTGATAGATTGGCAGGTTTATTGAGTCCAATAGATTTAGCGAATCACAATTATCTATAATTATAAATGGGAATTTCTTTAATTGGAAGCATTGGAGCTCTATACATCGCAAAGAGATAATGTAGTCCATTATTCACAATTACTTCTGACTATTCCAGTCGCGGGTCGGGGGAGGGGGAGATGTGTCTCTGCGCGAAACGGTCCCTGCGCCGAACCATCTCTGCGCCAAATCGTCTCTGCGCCATACCGACCCTGCGCCGAACAATCTTTGCGCTAAAATCGCCAAAACGTCCAGTCTGGGTCGCTGGGTACATCGGTGTTTTGTCTAGCAATAGGTACCTTCATGTCTACAGTATTTTTTGCTTCTGAACTACCACCTGTCAATATCATTCAAGGCACCTTACCATCTACCTGAGATGTATAATAATGCTATAACTTCCACATGCTGAACGACAGGGTATAGCAGTATCAATGGTAGTATACATCCAAAAACCTTGGTATACATCAACATCATTATAAGGAATAAAATTCAATTTTTTAATAATTGCGCATAAAGTCGTATAATAATATTATTAAACTGCTAGTGATTTATGTTAACCTTGGCGTGACCTAGCATTAGTAAAAAAACTAACAAAGCTACGATTAAAACGCAGAAGCCTTCTGTTAAATAATCAAAATATTTACAACATGTTGAAATTTATGTAGTGAACACGTTTATTTATGTCTATCATTTTGAGTATACATTGCTTCTGCCACTTTATAAACAAATAATACATCCTCACCTTTTATAAATCAGAAAATTTCTTAACAATATTTCCTTATTACGTGTTTATTTTTTTGTGAATATTTGATTTAGATAATTTTTAAGAACCTACAATCCGAATTTTTGAAGTACCTACCTATTGCCTAGTGTGTCAGGAAAAGTCTACGAGAGGATTATTGAGAAAAGACTAGGAAACCAAAATAGATGACATTTTATTCCCACAAAATAAGATCGAATCCGAATACTTATAGATGTCGAGTTGCTTATTAATAATACGTAATAGATATTTGGAGTACCTGCGTCTGGTTGGGCTCGTGCCTCAGTTGCCCGTATGGACAATCCGCCACTGGACGGTCTAGGACGTTTTGGTGCGGATATTTTGGCGCAGGGGAGGTTTTAGCGTAGAGTCGGTTTGGCGCAAGGACGATTGGGTGCAGGCACGTTTTGGCGCAGGGGCGGTTGGGCACAGGGATAGTTTGTTAGTTTGTCGCAGACGATTGGGGCATGTGCTTTGTTTTATAGAAAGTTTTACGATATTAAATAAAGGCAAAAGTTCTTCTTAATTTTTGAGAAAGTTTCCTGCCTGTTCTTTCGCGTTTACTCGATGGTGTCCTTCCATCTCTTCCTTTGATTGCAAAAATTAGATTAAAAAAACAATGGTATTATACGAATCTATTGCAAAGAAATTGGTCTATATATTTTAATCAAAGCATAATTCTATGAAAAGAAAACATCGGTAGGTATACTAAGTCGTACCAAAATTTTTTTGTAGATTTCATAGTCTGCTAAACTTTATTACAAAATGTGTACTTTCCATTAAAATCAAAACATGTGACACAATAAACTACTTTAATATGGGTTGGCGTTCACACTTCTATGCGTCCAAACGCCCCTGCGCAAACCGTCCCTGCGTCAAACCGCTCTGCGACAAACCGTCTCTGCGGGAAACAGTCCCTACGCCAAACCGTCTCTGCACCAAATCGTCTCTGCGCTGAAGAATCTTTGCGCAAAAATGGCCACGCTAATTAATAGGTCTGGTCCGGGCCACTGGGTACGTCTAGGAAATCTATATCAGTGTCAGTGAGTGTCTTGTCTAGCAATAGCTACATGTCTTGCTTCGACTGAGAGTGAAGAAGGTATCGTAAGATTTGGTAAGGATTGGTAACATAAATAAATTGAGTATGAAAACATTCAAATTTATTGAAATAACTGTTCACTTTCTACCGTTACAGTTTCAAAAAATTATTAGCTATTCGAATATGACCACAGTCCAAGGTGGGATTTGGTGCCGCAACACATACTGAGCTAACACAGCATCGCTTGTAAATTTCAACTTACAGTTATTAAAATTTATTAAATTAAAAATATTGATTGTAGAAAATATGGATAATAATTATTTATTATAATTATACAATTAGCTAATTTTAAGATAGTCACGTGAACTATATTTATTATGTTTAGAATTCGTACACATAACACATAAACAAACAGTATAAGCTACCTATTCAGTTTAGAGTGGAACCTTTTCTCTTGAAGGTCTTGTAGTTCATGCAGAACTTCGTAAAAGAAAAAAAAACAACGGGATCGTATTTCTTTTCTTCAAGCTAATTACCGATTAATAATAGAATGCTCTTTATTTAGTTAACCCCCTGTATTATAATTAATCCGTTTAAATCAACTAATTCAAGCAATACTTATACTTTCCTTTCCAAGGTGTAGTTTAATTAACCTTCCGTCGTGAGTTTATTTATTATACAGTGTGTCCACAGCCTCATTCTCAACATGGGGAGTATCTCGCTTATAATTAGAGATATAGATTTCGTTAAATGGAATGAAATAATCCTTAGGTAAAGTTGTACTAAACCCCACAAATAAATTAATGTAGTTCTGTAGCAAAAAAAGTGAGTTTTTGACTTCTTTATTTTTTTTCTGTAACTCCTTTATTTTAAGAGGAAGTCGAATTAAATATCAAAAGTTTATTTATGAGGTTTCGTACAACTTTACCTAAGGAGTATTTCATTCCATTTAACCGAATCTGTATTTTTTATACTTCGTACATGATAAGCGAGATCTCCAAGGTGAGATTGAGTCTATGTCCTGTGAACACCCTGTATTCGTTTAAAACCTATTCTAGATTAGAAAAAAATATACTAGCACACGACCCCGTCGCTAGTGCAAGTTTGTAATTTAAAAGGCTATCATTCAAAGATGGGAAACATTTCTTTTTTATAAAGGTGTTATCCCCACCAAAATGCACCTGCTAGTTGTAGTAGGACGTAGACCGAGTAGGTCGACCACTTCTCACTGCCTGCCGGCAGTCAGTCTGTTCATTTAGTAGAAGGAAACAACTGCAATTGTACGAATTGCTGCATATTTCCTCATCAGTGTTGAACTAACTACTAAACATAACATAAGTCAATCGCTTAGTGTTTAGTTGTGTAGTGCAAGCAAAGAAAGTGTCTGTGCGTGTAAGGATTGTACCGCATGCAGTATGCAGTTACTGTCAGGTTGCAAGTGGTTGCCCTAAAATCAATAAGGACGAAGGGACCGAATTTGACGTTTACGTATAAATGTATTTTTAAACTCGTTGTCGTTTGCACTTTGAAGGTGAATCGTCAATTATTCATTTACACTCGAAAACTCATAGCTTGCATGTTTCATTCAAAAGAGTTGTAGATAAATATTTACACAAATTATACAAATATCTTCCGCCTTAGAGAAAAAGAACGTGGAGCGAAATTAGTTCAAGATCACATTATAAAAATAATAAACCTTTCTCCACAGGAATCTAAAAACGTGCTAAATTTTATTGGCGATAAAATATTTGTGTGAACGATTGTGCGCTTTTCTGTATCGCAAGTAGTACTTTCCTACGGAATTATTAGAGCGAAGCATTCTCCTGAGATGACCGCTGGATTTTTATTAATGAGATTATCAAATTTCTTACATGCCAAGCAGTTAATGTAAGTATTACACTGGTGTAACATAATCAAATGTACAATTTTATAAGTAGGTAGTAAGTTCTATGCGTGAGTTTCCACTACAGTGCGTGTATTCAGGGTTAGTGGATCAGTTGTTTATTATAAGACGAGATTTGACTTCAACACACGTAGGCGCTTTTCAAGAAAAAACTTGAAGCTAAATTATACAGAACACGTAGGTATCTTATAACAATTAAAATGCAAAATTTGCGGTAAGAGTTATTGTAGAGAAAATAATTATCGAAGAGTGCGTTAACATCACTTAAACGACAGCGTTTTTCATATTAAATATTATTTCCTTGTCTTAAATAGAAGTTTTAAACGGCTATTCTTCCCATTCATTTACAATAATTGTTCTAATTGAACAAATGAGAGCGGTACCGGCTCGGAACACTGTGATGTTTGGTATAATAATGTTGAAATAAAATAAGTACCTCGATAAGTACGTAGTTAAGTATTTAAATATACATACAGGGCTTTTGTTAAATGGGTGTTTATCCATAAAAAAAATATTCCTTGAAAAATTCAAGACATAAAAATGTGTTACATTATTTGAATAAAATTAAAATCTGACAACACTGCGAATAATAAATTATTTAATAAATAAGAAAGAAAAAGAAATAGGTCGACATTAAATAAAAAACATTACTTATGTATGATAACAGCTGTACTGTTAAATTTACGTAATACTTCCGTTCTAACAAAATAATTTTCCAAATATAAAAGTGCAGTAGATTTTCTGGGTCGGACTGTATACAGGGTGTACATTTTAATTCAGGCCATTCGGAAGCGTAAGAGAGGAGATCGCTTAGATGTGACAAAAGTAGGCGGCATATCCGAATTGAAATGAATGAGGAAAGCTTGGTCAACAGAGGTTCGGAAACGCTTCGTTAAGGGAGCTAGTAGCTATAGTAATATACAGAGTGATGATAAAGTCTCGCACAAAAATCATATTCTGGTTATTTAATGTTTTTGCGGAAAATCCTGAGACACGTCGATTTTTGTTTTTAAATTGCCATTTAGACAGGTACTTTTAATCCCCCACCCCTCATCCCCTTAGTGATAGCAACCCCAACTTTAAAAATTTAAATGGAAAGATACTCTTTGTGATACCTCTTTTGATAGGTCTTTTTATTCTTAATACAGGGTGATTTCTAACGTACGGAGGAAACTGAAAGGACAAGTAGAGGGGACCAAAACATAGTATTTTTTACAATAAACTTTTGATCAAAATCGAATAACAAAAAAGTTACAGCAATTTAAAGTTCTTATAATTTAACCCCCACGTTTTGAGTACCGCTGAGCTTATTGTATTCGCTTTTTTATCAGAAACACTTCTCACACAATCTGATAAATTTCTCCTGTAATTTTGACTTACCTACATGATCAGATTATGTAAATCAGCGGTTGTCAATAAACGAGCACCTATAACTGAATATTTTAAAGAACACTTTAAACAGCCATAACTTTCGTCTTATAAAATTTTTTACTAAAGTTTGTTTAATTAACTTACAAATATACAAAAGTTGAATTCAAAACGTAAGTAATTACCGTGCTTCATTAAAAAAGTCCTCAAGTTTATAAGAACTTTAAACTGTTGTAACTTTCTTGTTATTCCATTTTGATCAAAAGTTTATTGTAAAAAAAACTATGTTTTGGTCCCCTCTACTTGTCCTTTCAGTTTCCTCCGTACGTTAGAAATCACCCTGTATAACAAAAAAAAGTTTTTCAAAATCGGTTGATAGGTAAATAACAGAGATATTTAATAAAATGTAATCATTGTAAAAAATGGGGTTGACATTTAAAAAAAATTATGACGTCACAGCGTAGAAATAATGGCCGATCAAAACCACACTTTTAGGTCACGAAGTGCCCTTTTTAATGTCTACCATTTACGGCGTGTTTGAGCCGTTTTCTTGTCGAATATTGACATTTTCATTTGATTACATTTTGTTAAATATCTCCGTTATTTATCAACCGATTTTGAAAAACTTTTTTTGGTTATATTAAGAATAAAAAGACCTATCAAAAGAGGTATCACAAAGGGTATCTTAATATTTAAATTTTTAAAGTTGGGGTTGCTAGCACTTAGGGGGTGAGGGGTGGGGGGTTGAAAATTATAAGTCTAAATAGCGATTTAAAAACAAAAATCAACGGGTCTCAGGATTTTTCGCAAAAACATTAAATAACTAGAATATAATTTTTGTGCGATACTTTATCATCACTCTGTATATGCGGTAATATGTAAATTGTAAATGGTACCTTCTAATAGGCTAGATTTTTATAACGCTTATTTTTTAAGCAAAATGGTATGAATTTCATTCCCACTTTCACTTAAAAAGACCATTTTTTAATAATCACCTCATAAAGATCGAAAATTCGAAAAACTATCAAACCAAGCTGTTTTTCGTTTCCAGCTAAACCAATCTTCAAAATAAGCAGAAAATAAGCCATTTTAGTCTGAGCCAGATCGTAATACAAATTCAATCGAATTTTGAACAAAAACAACCGATTTTCAAACTTAAAATTTTGTAAGTCAGATAATTATGGACTTTTTTAGAAAATTCCCATGTTCGTGTAAAATTTCCACTCACGGCAAAACGGATACTTTTCTTAACTAGAATATTCTGCTATTTTCTAATTCGGTGTTGGAAATCACCAATACAGTTATGTAGTACTACCACTTACCTGTTATTCTAAATATTTACTACATTATTACATTTCTATTAATGTTCACATTATTTTCATGCTAAAAACATGCTACTCGATTTTTAGAATTTTTCGAATTTTTGTTCTTCAAATAAATTCTTAATGCACAAATATCTATTTCACATTTTAAAGAAATATAGACAACAGTAATTCAGTTTACCAGTTACAAACTAAAACTATTTATTAAAGATAGCCTAATATTAAATAATTAATTATTTATAGTTATTATTTAACTAACTAGTAGGTAATATTTTAATTATCGAGAAAGTACGCATAGATCTACGTAACGTAGAACTAAATTATTATTTAATTAACCGCTAGTAGTTTGTTAATGCCAATAACCTGAAAATGCATTATAACAAACTTAGTTTTGTTCCACACATAAACGCATTTTCTTCAGTAAATCTGCATTAATTTTATGAATTTATTATGTAGTTCATGTCCCACTAGCTGCTGTAACGGTTTGTTTTAAATTGTCTAAGGTTGCCACTTTTTCCAAACATCCTTTGACATAACTCTAGAAACAGAGACACCTCTACTTGAAAAAAAACTAAATAAAGACTTTTTGCTGCAGCGTTATGTAGTGAACACATCTTCCTGAATCTATAAAAAAAATCTAGAAATTCGCTCGCTCATACCTAATATAATTTCCAATTTAAATATTGTGTCATTCTCAACGACTTTAATTTCTTGGTTTCTGTTAATTAAAGTATTGAAACTGAAATAAATGGTTGAGATTCATATTAAATCTTCACTATAGGTATCTCCTATATGTTATTAAAATTGCGCTTTCCTGGGTTTCCCAGCAACTTTTTACTACCTAGTACCTACCCTATGTTTTATATCTTTGAAAAAAGAAGCAAAAATGCTCTCAAGTTCTGACTTCAAAATGTACTGGGCTGCAAACGGCTGCAAGCATAATTTTCAGTTAAACTTGAAGAGTTATTTTATATTTGTATAGCTAAATGGACGTATTGTTCATATAAATTACGTATGCAACTTTTATTTTGGTTATAATTATTCAGATAAAAGATTTAGTTACCATATACATTAAACTTGATAAAGAAATTCTTGTTATCCCGCTTACACCTTGTGAAGATTACTGTAATAGAATTTGAAACTGCTTCTGTGCTAGAGCATAGGAGTCTATGACAGCCTATTAACAGGTGCCTATTGCAAAGTAGGGCTATGTGATAAAGTGACACTTTGCGGCCATTAAAAGATACGCATCAAAACAACTGATTTTCCTACAGTCGTTAAAATTAGTATATTATATTACTAGGAATAGAAAGAGTTTATTTTATGTTGAGCTCATATCTTGCGGCCGAGGCTGTGCAAAATAAGCGAAACTCAAAATGAACGTTCTACTGTTTTTTCTTCAAGCGATTAAATAATACAATGTCTGTTATAAAATAAATGTTTATTTTGTAAACGTCATTTCCACTACTGTCAAAAATAAAAACGAAACAATGACGGTATATAGTAATACAGTCGTTGCCGTGGATACGTATACACATATTATGTTACTAGCACAATAAATTATTGTTTTACTAGTAACACAATGACTCCCTTCTACATAAGCAGGTTTGTAGTACAACTACAATACGCTTGAAGAAAATAGTTATTTTTGTATCACAGTCAAAAAAGCACTTTTGGCAGAGTTGAAAACAACGTTTTTCAGAATCATTTAGATTATTTAGATTACTTTGAACTTTCCCAATTTATCTGTTGAATATCGTCTGTACCTCGGTCTGTACCTACTATACAAAAATACAAATATGCATTAACCGTATTTATAACACACCCTCTAGCACTTAATTGAAGATTATATATAGAGGTTAGTGAGAGCGGAGCTTGTCGTTATTGAAGTATTTTGCCCGTCATTGAATCAGTTTTACTTTTATTTGTTAGATTAAAAGAACAAAATCACTTTAAATGAGCTACTACTACTTTTAAACATCTATGGGAATCCACAATAACGAAACTTTCTTTGTATTACCTACCTACTACGGTATAATTACAATTCTGTACTATACAAACGTTGCCTAATCTATTACAGAACTTTAAATTTTATTTTTCCGTTTGCTATTTCTGCCTTATTATTTTATAGTATCACAAGAAGTGACATTAGTGCTTTTTACGGTTTTTTTTAAGTGGGTATTAGGAACAATTTTTTTGAGTTAATAATGTTTTTCAAACTATCTGCTGGAAATGGATGATCAACTTCATACCATTTGCGAAACATTAAACACCAAAAGAATTGTGTCAAAAATATCTGTTACCAGAAACAGATTCACATCTCAAAAATCAAATTAGATACTCGTCGCGAGAAGCAGTCTGTTGTTTGAAGAATAATTTTCTTATTATTTGACGATCGATAGTGACTCAACAAATTCACTTTTGGATAAAGGTTAGTTGGGTTCAATCGTTCTATTTTAGTCTCAGAAATATGCGGTTGCATTCATACACGCCCTCAGATACACCCCGTATAAATGTATACGGCTTAATTTCCGGTGCACGGATTTAAAAATCTAGATACAAATTAGTTCCTATTCCTTTGTTTAAACCCAGAAAACTACATTCAATACACAGGGTGTAGAGTTAGCATTATAGAGATTTCAATGCAAAAAAATGTATGTTCATTTTTATTTTCTTCCCTAATTATTTTAGAGCTAAACTGTTCGGAAGTTTCTTGTAGAGAAAGAAATACTGAATCATGGCGTTACAGTTTTACTTTCCCATACCACCACTGGTATATGGGAAGTATTGATATCATGAAAATTTTCGAAGTCGAGATTTTCGCGGAAATACGTGTTTTGGACCTCCAGGACCCCAAAAAAGTGGTCTAGAAAAAATGTCTGTCTGTGGGTGGGTGGGTGGGTGCGTGGGTATGTATGTAACGCGAATGTAACGGCTCTAACGCAAAAACTAGTGAACCGATTTTGATGAAATTTTAAATGAAGGGGTATATCGAAAATTCATCGACAAAATAAGCTTTTCAAAAAAATCCGAAACCGGAAGCGGAAGTTAGACATGTTTTTTTGGTATCATTTTTTTCAGAAGCGGAATTTTGAAAATCTGAGGGGATATGAAAGAAGGGCATAATTTAAGGGAAACAGTTTTTTACCGGACTCTCTAACTTCAAAATGGCGGTCGCTATGAATTTTTCAAAATTTCGACTTTAACGCCCCGTAACTCAAAAACCAGTTATCTGATCAGGTTCCGCAACAACTTGTTTGAAAGCCCTTTGGCTGTACTACACCAAGAAAAAAAATTATTTACTAAATCCAAAAACGGTCGCAGCGGCGCTCTTCCAAAAATTTTGAAATTTTTGAAAAATTATTACAAAAAAACTGGTCTAAGGAATTTGTTGAAATTTTCTATACTTATGCAGCTTGGTATTAGCTACATTTTTGTTTTTTTGATGAACGCCAGAATTCCACTGTGGCGCCCTCTACGAGATTTTGAAAATCGGAAATTGATGCTCCTATAGCGCCTTTATTAGTCAAAATATGAAAAAAGTTTACATATAAAAGTTATTTAGTATATAATTCTGCATTCTTCTAAATGTATATCACGTATACAGGGCGTTTGCTTTCCACAGTACGATAAGCAACTTTGTTATTTTAAATGAAACACCCTATATATTATTATATAATTGAATGCAAAATGGAATTGTCTATCACATAGTATAAGATGTTCATATGGCTAAAATGTACGGTTAATGAGAAATTCGTGAATTTTGAATATTTAGGTTGGACTCTTAGCGGAAACTGATCGTCGGTCGCGTCGGTCTGTAGCGATCGTCCGGCTTCGCCAGTTGTAATTTCTAGGGGGACCTACTACAGAGTACAGATAGATGCGTATCTTGGTGTCTTTCTTTTGTTCATATTGAACCCGTATAGTCTCATTTTTCTCGCGAGGCATTTAAATGATTTTCAATACTGCCTCGCGAACTACTGTTGAATAGCAAAAACAAAATGTTTATTTTTAGTATGGGAAAGTCCAGGGGAGGTTTGCACCTCCACTTTTTAATTATAATTGTTTATTTTTAATGACTTAAACATTAAACTACACAATAACCGTTATCCAAATACTTTTTGCTCATATGATAGTAATAACGTGATTTTTCATTCCACAGCCCGCCAAAGGTTTTTTAGATTGTTTGATATTTATCTTCAATATCTATTTTATTCTCACATTTAATTGGAATTTGCAAATTCATATTTAATACATTTGGAAGTGTGCAATAACTTTATTTTTTATTTAATGCCTATCTTATGCTAAGCGGAACAATAAATTAATTTCTCTCTATAATAATCTAATATTGCAATAGTTCCTATTTTTGGTTGCGTATAATCTACGAGTTAGTTGGGGGTTTCCTCTTTCTTCATCTTAATTAAATTATTTTCACTGTTGTGCTAATGGAATGGATGAACCTCTCTTGTTTCCTCGATGTCCAAAAGATTTTCATAATTTAGAATCTTTTCAACATTAAAAAAAGAAATACGACCTTCTCCAACGATTTCTATAATTTATACCTACTTCTGTGTATTGCGTACGGATTAATCACATTTCCTGCTGAAACGTGCAGCGAACGTACTAAAATGAGACGTAAAACTAGAAATATGTAGATATGTAATCGTTTGCTACTCTATCATTAGTAGGTATCATTACAATAAAGCGCAAACTAATTTGGTTTTAATAGATGGTATATTCTAAAATAAGTTTCCCTGAATAAACCTGCCAATTACCACTTATAGGGTGATACTACACATAGGTATACATAAAACAATTGCTGAAATAATTGAATCGTTAGTAATAGTAGTTTTCAATCAATGGTAGTTTTAGATGAAAGCAAACGATAACTGATAAGGCGTAACAGGCAGTAACAAGTGCTTGGAATTTAAAATATTTTGTAGTTGTTTTTTCTTTTTATTATTATTCACACTGATTCATACAATTGAGTTTTAGTTAAATTTTTATATCACCAACCTATCTTCTATTATACCGTGTGATCATTTGAAATAGTATATTATACACCAACGTAGAGAAGACATTTTTCTCAGCCGAGCATTATTATTTCCTGAGATGCGGAGTATCGAAAGGATATAAGCTGCGAGGCTGATAAGTCTTTTCTACCGTGGTTTATATACTATTTTTTCCACTACTAGCACCTATATTCCTTTTATAATTAATCGTTTTACGTTAATAAAAACTAAAATTACATTTCTAAATATCCACAAAAATCAAGTAGCGTTGCCTGAAAACATTTCAACTGACATTTGTGTAAAATTGACACCAAATATCAGAGAAATGTAATAGTTATTTGTGTACTAAGTTAGGAAAAATCTGATTTTCCTAACGAATTGCACACATAATTTTTTCTAATTCGGTATAATAATTTTACTTTCTGAAAGGCCGAGATAAAAAAAATCGTCTAAAACGAAAAAATCAAAACGTCAAAAACGAAACAAAAAAACGTCTAAAACGAAAAAATCAAAACGTCTAAAACCGAAAAATCTTACTTTTCCTAACTAAACAGTTTTCGATACAAGTTAGGAAAAATAGTACTTTTCCTAACTGAAATGAATGTTGATAAGTAAGAATTTTCGATACCGAATTAGAAAAAATTACTTTTCTATACAGGATGGGGGGGACGTCGATAGCGCCATATGGCGTCGCGCTAATGCTTACCCCGCCACCCTCACCTTGGAAATTTTAAATGCTTTTTGTTACACCTCAAATCAGTGGCGTAGCCAGAGTTTACCCTTGGGGGGGGGATATATCATATATCAGGGACACAGTCAGGAATTAGCGCAGGGGGGAACTATTACGTATACATAAATAATACCTACAAGCGAAGCGAACAAAAAATGTGCCGCAGGCGATTCGTTATCACGTTTAATGTTAAATAAAAAAATTTGAAAATATTAAACTTTTTAGAAATTAAATTGAAAATTTGCGGTCTAAAAAACAATAATTGTGAAAATAATTACATTTCGTTATTTCCAAAATATTATTTAACTTAAAATATACTTTTTTTAATGAAAATTAAGTTGTAGTATACAGGGTGTAACACTGTAACTAAAACACTTGACCAAACTTTAAGAGCGTGTTTTCCACACCAAGAGAATAAAAAAAAGTTCATATGAACATGGTTTAGGAAACGCTTTGTTAGGGTGCTACAGCCCCTCGAAGGGGGCGCATGAAATTTTAATTAATATCTCTGACACCCTTTAATATAAATTAATAAAATTTGATATATAAGTTAGTACTAGTAAGTGCTATCTGACAGTATTCAAGTAAAATTATTTAAACCAGGAGCGTCCCAAACTGGTGGGGCTGGGTACTTATTCTTTATTATTTTTGTGATCTTCAATTGTTTTTAGAAATTTGAGTACATGGTACGATTGTACATTCAAAATCACATAAAAAGTGTACTCTTACTACAAATCGATAAACCGAATCGTTTTCGAGGTAACTCAATTTTTACGAAAAATCGAGTTGCCATGAAAATTCGGAAACTTCGTACTTTATGGATTAAATTCGCAGCATAGACATCAAGGCAATAAAAAAAGTTCTGAATCTATGCTGCGAATTTAATCCATAAAGTACGAAGTTTAAATTTCATGCGCCCCCTTCGGGGGGCTGTCACGCCCTAGCAGAGCGTTTCCCAACCCATGTTCATATTAACTTTTTTTCTTCTGTTGTGTGAAGAACACGCTCTTAATGTTTGGTCAAGTATTTCAGTTACACCTTGTATTTAATCTTATTTAAAAAATAAGTTTGGGGGGGGGACACGTAATAGTGTTAAGCAACCCCAACCGTGGTTTCTGACATACTTATTCCAGTATTTATTTTTGTAGAAGTACAGGTTCATGTGGTTTTTATATTTTGAAAGGGAATAATGGTCAAATTTGAAAAATCTTGATTTTGACAAGCAATAGTAAATAATATAAATTGCTTGATCCTTAAAGATATTAAGATATTTAATTTTGTCTGCTTTTGGATTTTCATAGTTGAAGCCGGTTGGAGCTATTTTTTTCCAGTTTTTGACCCTTGGGGGGGGACATATCCCCTATATCCCCCCCCGTGGCTACGCCACTGCCTCAAATTGACACTGAGTTTACCCTAATTTAAGTGTTAGATCAGGGAGGGGGAGGGGGTTACGTTACGTTACGTTTTAGAACATCATGTTTTATTCGGATCAGAACTGCCTTTTCGTGCTTTGCCTGTAACTATCGGAACATGTATGAAAACACATTTCCATTACTTGTTTTCCATCGCTAAACGCAATCTTTCATTATAAAAAATAGAATTTTTTTTGTAATATATTTTGATATCCTATAGAGCTTTAACAAAGCATAAAGGTTTGGCTATATCGCCCTATTCTGTTGTCAGAAATATGTGGTAGCGTTTCATACAAACCTGTTAGAGACACCATGTATATTTCGTATGAGATACTATATTATACATTATATTACTGCATTAAGTAAAAAGCAATTATGCATTCTAAGCTTGAGAAAACTTGGAGAAAACAGATGTTATTGTGGTTTCACTATTTGAGTTTTAAAATTGTAAGAAATTACTGGAAATATTTAAAGACTGGTGGTTGTTGAAAGATAATTTTGCGAACAATTTTCATTCATTATGAACTTGTATGTGTTTAAAATGCAATATAGAACTGATTATTAACATGGATCGGACTAATAGTATTTTCCATTTCGACAGTAATCAGAGCAAGGTTAAGTATAAATTAATGTTTAAACGTATTACTTAAACATGAAACAAGTGTTCTAGAAATTATTACTTGGTCATTCAGACATATCGGCTTGTAGTGCATAGAACTCCAAACTGAAATTTATTACAAACTCAATTTAAGTAGAAATAGTTTTTGAGTGTGCAGTATAATATACATTCTCGTTTGTAATTGATTTTCTATTTTTTTTTGGTCTTGTCAAATCATTTAATTACGTTAATAGTACATTTGA
This sequence comes from Hemicrepidius hirtus, assembly GCA_963082805.1. Taxonomy (NCBI): domain Eukaryota; kingdom Metazoa; phylum Arthropoda; class Insecta; order Coleoptera; family Elateridae; genus Hemicrepidius; species Hemicrepidius hirtus. Next base: position 11,545,964 of record OY720161.1, read on the forward strand.
ACTGTAATGTGGTAACATTTTCTAAAAACGAGAATGATGATGTAAATGAACGGTCATAAAGCTAAAGATGTTGGATGACATTAGTCGAATACCTTCTGAAAACATTGCGTGTACCAGTAAAACGTTTAGTACATTTTATAGAGTAATTACAGTGCCATATTGTTACACGGATAATTTATTCCTATCACATGTGTTCTACATTTATTTAATTTATGAAGCTGTTTTGCAAATGTTTGGTCGATAAGATAAGCTAACAGGAATTTCTTTGGTTGCAGATTTACTCATCATCTTGCTTTTATAATGTCATATATCAACATATTATGCGTATTTGTATATCTAAAAATATATATCTTATAATAGGTAATATTTTGCCGAGTTTAATGTGGATAATCTTTTAAAATTAAGTTAAATAAGTAGTATATAGCTATATACAGTATGTCCACGGATTAAGTTATAAAATATAAAGCACACCTCTTTGTAATTCAATTAAACGTTGTTCACAATGTAAAATCATCACCCCATACAAAGTTTCAGAAATATCTTGATACGTTTAGGACAAGTTTTTCAGTTGGGGTTTAACCCTTAGTTTAGCTAAACGAAGATTTATTGTAATACATACAATAAATTGTTACAGGAATTGTATCCTCGACAAGTGATCTTCGTTTAGCTCAATCGCGGGAGTTAAACCCAAAATGAAAAACCGACCCTTACTGTAACAACCATGCAGGGGTTTTCAACGAAAAGTAGCCACTCTCAGTATCTTTCAAAACTATTGTTTGCTTGAAAATCGCCGAGACATGTCAACAGAGACAGCAAGCCAGACACTTTTTGTTCAATTTTTATCGCGTAACACCATCCTACAGTCTGTGTGCGCGAATTTCGAAACACCCTATTATATCGATTCAAGGTTTCAACAATATCGTTTACATTTTTTCTTACTTATATTCTTTAACGCCACCATAAAAATAGTTACTTATTGACTCTTATGTCAGTTTCACTATTAAGTCCGAACATCAGCAAATCGTGGTTTCGTAGTAAATAGTTGACAAGGCCATGGCTGTATTTTACGTGATGACACATGATAAAAAAGATAAAAACCATAATAAATGCTTAATCAGGTATAGATATACGTGCCATTAATAATTATACAGGGTGACCGTCGACCGACTACGATCCTGATACCATACAAACAAAATATCGGTGAGCTGCTGGGTGGGTATGTAACGCCTCTAATGCAAAAACTAGTGAACCGATTTTGATATTTGAAAAAATATAAAATAACTGTAAAATGCAAATGTAGTAAAGATTCGAAAGATTCAAAAATTAGTACAAACAAAGTTGTTTGTTTAGATGAGCTTTACGTGCCATTTTCGGGTGTAACTTTGGTCTCCTCTAAGTACCGTTTCACTCTCTTTCGTACGTTATAAATCACCCTGTATATCGACTAATAATTAATACTAACATAATATATCGTAGTGGCGACTGGTACCAAGGGGCAGAGGGGCACTAGCCCGCAGCAAAAAATGGAAATCTCGCTTTTTTTCTAAATCATAGTAGGTACTCTAATATAGGTTTATTTAAATTTTAAAATATCCGTAATTCAATGTATAGCATTTTTAGCAATTTAAATCTTCGAAATAGTATACTTCCATACCGTCATAGGGCGCTATAGCATGAAACGGGCATAGTTTTGTTGTGCCCCTGTGACGCAAAAACTATTTACCCGATTTTGATAAAATTTTAAATGAAAGGGGTATATCGAAAATTCATCGACAAAATAAGCTTTTCAAAAAAATCTAAAACCGGAAGCGGAAGTTAGACATGTTTTTTTGGTAGCATTTTTTTTAGAAGCGGACTTTTGAAAATCTGAGTAGGGGATATGAAAGAAGACCATAGTTGAAGGGAAACAGTTTTCTAACTTCAAAATTGAGGCCGCCATGAATTTTTCAAAATTTCCATTTTAACGCCCCATAACTCAAAAACCAGTTATCTTATCAGGTTTCGCAACAACTTGTTTGAAAGCCCTTTGGCGGTACTACACCATGAAAAAGAATTTATTTAGTAAATCCAAAAACGGTCGCAACGTCGCTCTTCCAAAAATTTTGAAATTTTTGAAAAATTATTACAAAAAAACTGTCCACACGATTTTGTTTAAATTTTCTATAGGTAAGTACTTATGCAGCTTGGTATTAGCTACATTTTTGTTTTTTGATGAATGCCAGAATTTTACTGTGGCGCCCTCTACGAGGTTTTGCAAATCGAAACTTGATGCTCCTATAGCACCTTTATTAGTCAAAATTTGAAAGAAGTTTAAATATAAAAGTGATTTAGTATATAATTCTGCATTCTCCGAAATGTATATCACGTATACAGGGCGTTTGCTTTCCACAGTACAATAAGCAACTTTGTTATTTTAAATGAAACACCCTATATATTATTATATAATTGAATGCAAAATTAAATGTCCAACCTCTATCACATACCTAGTATAAGGTATTCATATAGCTAAAATGTACGGTTGATGAGAAATTCGTGAATTTTGAATATTATGTTGGACTCTGACGGAAACGGATCCTCAGTCGGTAGCGATCGTCCGGCTTCGCCAGTTGTAATTTCTAGCCGGTACCTACAGATAGATGGGTGTCTTTCTTCTGTTCATATCGAATCCGTATAGTCTCGTTTTTCTCGCTAGGCATTCAAATGCTTATCAGGGTCTACCTCGCGAACTATACTGTTGAATACCAAAAACGAAACGTTTATTTTTAGTATGGGAAAGTCCAGGGGAGGTTTGCACCTCTACTTTTTTAAATGTATCTTGTTGCTGTTATTTGTTTAGTTAGTAATTTTGCTTTGATTTCCCATACCGTAGTCCGTACCTCTGCTTGTTTCTCGATTCTTCATTATTGGTTCTTGATTTCTGCATTTTCTTATGCTTACGTTTCTTCACAATTTTAGTTTTGTTTTCTCTGAAATTTCATTTCAGCTATGTTGATTCTTCCTTCATCGGTTTTATTTACTGTGAATATTGTATTAGGTAGCTCACTGGCTATTAAAACGATTTGATTACAAAAAGATTTTTTAATATAGACCTTCCACAAACTGTATAAATTTCTTTCAGTGTTCTAGACTCGATATACCCACCTATCTATACCTATACAGGTGTGAGTAATCTCTTGCAGTATTATCGTCTGCTGCTAATTACTTTTTAAAAGCTTACCTGTCCCAGTTATGGCTGATGTGAAATCACATAGGAATTCCTGGATTTCACATTCCATTATATATAGTGGTTTCCAATACCAGCCCTCTAGCATCTGAGTGAGTCACCCATGTGCAGATCTTGTCTGCATCTTGCATAATTAATTGACATGAATGGCCATTAGTAATTTAGTATATTCGGCAGTGAATTAAAGTGACGCATCTGTAATATGTAAAACCCTTATTTGTCTGACATAAATGTATTTTTTTTTTACATTAAAAGTGAGTCATTCTACGGGAAGCGCCTGACATTGCGTTTTGGGTGGATGAACTTAGGCGATCTCCCGAACTTTACAGCAATGTGTGAATCACGATACGATAACCATAGAAAATGCATCCGCTAAATTACTAACGGAAATCTCGGGCAAATAAATTTTAAACAATTATTAGTTGCAGTATTATTTCCCATGCTTTATTTCATTAGCGAAAAAAAGTTGTAGAGTATTATAAAATTCGTATGAATTACTTATACCTATTGGAAAATTGGATTTCTTTTTCTTTTACAGTAAAATAAATAAACAATTATACAGGGTGCCAATTATAATTTGTCCAGAAAATTGGTTAAATGACGAAAGTTTCAGTATTTTTCATACTAATTTTAAGCTCAAATTTTATTTTTTATGGCACTGCCGGTTGAGTCAGAAATGGTGCCAACTTTTTATTTTTAAATGGAATTCAATAGAACAAGATATTTTAAAATATTTGTTTTGATTTTTGTTTGACGTTTATTTGACATATTGTCACTGTCACATATATAATATAACGAGTGCTATTTTATTTCTAATCGAAATGTTAAAACAAAAGAAAAAGAAAAAGTTGGCACTGTGACAAGTTAAAATTGGCATCCTGTATACAAAACAATATTCAAAAGAATTAAAATATAAAGTGTATTCAAACAAATTTGATCATTAAACCTGAATTTATTGGGCAATGAACAACTTCAAGAGTTTAAACACCCATTATCTTTTTCTGAAATATTTACCTGAAATAAAAATGGATTACTGCACCAAGCATTTTTAAACCTTCTTACAATGGCTTGCCGGTAAAAAATACTTGATTATTTTTATTTTGTCAATGAGCTTTTCTTGCTTCTGAGCACCAAAGAGAAGAAAAGAACATTTCAAGTATGAATTTACAATTTAATTCTACACTACGATAATGTAACATTGTAACTTCGCATTCAAAAAATAATGTAGTCCCGTGTCAATGTTGGAATGATATACATCCATCCTTCCTGGGGGTTTCTTTTCCTCTCGGTAGGTAAAATTCCAATAAAATTCTCAGTTAGGATATATATTTATGCATAGATTTCGACACTTTATAATCAATCAATCAATGAAATCTGCAAACTATTTGTAGTTCTCCTCACGACTTCTATACGAGTGTTTAACAAGCAACGTGTGCATAGTAACAGTAAATAAGAAGACGGATGTCTCCAACCGGAAATCCGCAAACAGTAACAGTGCTGTAATGGAACACGATGTTTTAATAATTACAATTTTTAAATATGAATAGAATCTTTGTCACGTACAACGATATAATAAAATATAATACCTACCTGTATTAATAGTAAATAGGTAAAGCAATTGTCAATCCATAATTACTCGTACCAATAATACTTAGTATTTATTAATTCTTATGAAGGTTTTATAAGTAACGGGTAAAATTATGACTTGAAGTAATTTATTATAGTATCATAAAATATGAATAAACCGCAAAAAATATAATTTCAAATTAATTGTGTGGGCGGCAAAAAACAAAACTAATGTTAGAATCTAGCAATTTCTGAGCAAAACCTGATAACTACCGCCGCGCCGCGCTGTCCCAATACTTTTTTATGTAGTACCTAGTCAGGGCGCTCTCCTTGCTCCATAAAATGAGATATTTAAAGTTTTTTATAAATAAAACCAACTGTTAAAATATACCCAAAATTTATATCGTACAGTAATAAAACAACACATTTTGAGGCCCCTCTTCAAAGAGCCGTAGCTCCGTTAGAAAGCTTTTCCGGACCCCTGTTCATGAGAACTTTTCTTCATATTTTTGGATGTAGAATCATCTCCCGAAGTTACGGAACGTTGTTTCCGGACACCCTGTATAATATGACATTTAGTACACGCACAGATTGAAAAATAAAAAGTAAAGTCAGCTATGATCAGGATCACAACACCTTTCATGGTCTACCTACTGTTGTTTGAATGACAGATCAACGCAGACGAGGATATTACCTACTATATCTGAAAATTGTTGGGATAGAAGGATACAACAATTTCAAACACAACTTCCTCCAATAAAGAATAGATATATTTCTGGTTAATAATAAATTAGAATCGTATAATAATTGATAAATAAGCTTCCCACGATCCATGTTTGTACAACCATGTAACAAGTAAATAATTTGATGACTACTACGTACTTTGAATTTCTAATAATGACCGCAATTATTCTATTAATAAACACCACTTCTAACCACTTAAAACGAATAAGCAAAGAAGTAAAAGACAACACACCATCCTTCCGTAATAACATTTACGCTGTTCAATTCTATATACCTAGTACTTTGTAGAGGTTGTAGTACGTTTCCCGTTAGTATAAATATTATACCAAAATTAAGAAGTATTCGTGTGTAACTTCTAGAAGAATTCGGTAGTGACGTGTCTAATGGCATTACATAATCGTGTTTTTAATTGCCGTAATTAACAATTATCTTTCCTATACATAACTATTGCTGTAGAACAACTAAGAAGTCCAATTTTTTTTTACAGCAACTGAAAAATCGAACTAGATCCTTGCATGTTTACGTGCGTGTGGTTGAACTAAATAAACAACGGGATAAATCTTTAAGGCTTATAAGGAGTGAGGTTTGCAACCCGTTTTTTTAAATTAAGGAATTTGTAGAATGAGATCCTGATATCTAGATTAGGAACGGGAAGGTAAATTAAACCTCATACGTAACGTACAAAGACCGCAAAAGCGGTCCAACTTTTCAACCTTAAACATCAGCCCTCCCAAAACGATCACATCTTAAGTTTTCCAAGTTTTTTTATTTGCTAATGGATGTTGCTATTTGCGGCCTTGTTGGGCTAGATGCTCGGCAGGATATCAACATTGGTCCAGTTCTGTGCTCAGATTTCCCTAGTGTGCAGTTGCTAGATAAAATTCCCACAACCAAACAGACATTTTTGTGGCATAGTTGTTAAAACTGAGAGGGGATTACCTACTCTTATCGTTCATCCTTTCCAAGCCTGTCTGCATCTGTATCCCCCACTCTTTATATACTAGCCCTTGAGGGGTAGCCTCAGATCCGCTTTTAATGTAATGTCTAGGATCGCTTTTAATGCTTTCGTGGGGGTGGACTAAATAGAACTTCTAATGCTAAGACTAGTCAGAGGTTACGAAAATTGTCTTAATGCAGTTGTTTTAGTCTATGTGGCTCTGTGCCAACAAAGCTAACGCTTCATCGCATAACAAACAATACAACCAGACATTTGATTTCGTCGTACAAATATCAGCAAGTACCAAGGGTATACCTAAAGATACATAACTCATTTTTTGTGAATAGAAGGATTTGTGTTTGTAAAGGATTGGCTGAGAGGGACTGTTCATTATACCATTGCTTTGCTATTACCAAAGACGTTTGCATTTAATTGCAGAGCATATTATAAAGTGTTAGTTAAAATGAGAACGGCATGCAATTCGCATAATCGCTGCTAATATCCAATTCTGTGGTCCAAACCAGAAGGGAGAATATGGGATGCCACTTTCTGGATAGTCCCTCTGGTGAAGGTTTCTCTTTCTACGTAAAGAAATTTTTGGCCAAAGAACATCGATGAATGGACCAACATAAAAATATGCCGGTAAATTATTTAGAATAGCACAGAAAATGCAAGTATTTTGCATAGCGATCGCTAACGTTCGGGAGCCCCGACAGGGCGTATGAAAAAGTCAATAAACAACAGATGTGTATTTTTCTGTCATCCAGTATTTCGTTAATAAGAAGGACATGAGGCTAATGAGAGGGATATGATTTTGTTTCGGAATAGTTACAGTACGTGAGAATGTGTTAAGCGAGAACGAGTTAGGGTGACAAGAAATGCAGTATACGTAACTCTCGACGTTTTTCAGCTCTCTACAGTTGGTTCCTTAGGCATACACTTTTTTCCTCTTTCAACTTTCGTCTGAAACTCCATTGCACGTACTTTTTGATAGATTGTACCGGATGTTATTTGCTGCAGATCAGCTGCAGATACATGAAGCAAGTAAGCTCCTAGCCCACCCAAACCACCAGAAACCCAGACTTTCAGCAACCGTACCTATCCTTGATCTGCTGTACTACTGCTTGTTGGGGGTATTAAGAGCTTTTATTTTTCTTCAATTTGTCAACATACATTTCAAACCGGTACATGTCCGGTGTCAAGGTGAGAAATTGAGCGATATTCGTGGTGTGCGGCGACATTGCAACTCTTTAGCTATCTATACAAGGGTACCATGCAACGTAGGAAATGGTTTGCAACCTCATGGTCACGGCTGTTGGTTTGCTAAGCTGTAATATTTATGAAAAGTTCTCCAGGAATTGACAGGCCCAATCTAAAAAGCAAACTGTCTTGTATTAATTATTTAATTTTCTTGGACCTTAAACAGTTTCCAGAATTTCTTCTCCGTTCTCCTGTTTCTAATTAATACTACCAGTTCTGTACATGTTTGTTTGGAAATCGGGAATTCGCTGAATTTGTGTATCGTTGTTGTCCAAACCATACATTTTGAGTTGCTAAAATAAAAGTTAAAATTTTATAACCCGTTATCATAATACACGCGCAATATTCGATACAACTGCCCATAAATTCCTGTAGCAAGCTGCGTTTCGTACTGTTCCAGAGGCTTTCAATTAAATATAGGTACTTCCAATTTATAATTTAAAAATTAATTACTAACATTGCGCCGAGTCCAACCCACCACCTTTCTGATAACACTTTCACACTCTGACATATTTTGAAAGGTCATACATAATGTACATGCTTCGATAATCTCCGTTTTCTTGCTACAATTCATTGATATTCAATATCAGTGTCCATGGCTTTACGGCAACACTGTTTATGATCAGCAAGCAGTGATTATTTACATCACGCAAGTAAATAAAGTCACTATGTAGGTACTGGTAAACACCGTAACAAGAAAATTATTCACGGTCGACCCCGCCTGTGCAACGTGCAGGTCACACTTCATAATATAGAAGATAAAAAAATATACTTTGTTATGGTTAGCAAGCAAGAAATGTAGTTAACATTTTATTTAAATTAATATCATGTATCATTTTGCGTGTGTTCATTTACCGCACATGTATAATTGCAACCTACAACCATAAAGAAAGTGTTTGTATACTGTATATTAAGCGGGACATTCTGTTGAATGTAAAATCACAAAATGTAATTTGTTTCATATGTTCCAAAGCGGCGCAGAAGTTCAGCATAATTTCTTCCTTTAGTAAACAACCTTTTGCAAACACTGATCCGCCGCAGGAGTCATCACATAATCATCACTGCTAGATTTGGAATGAATTACTTCTTTATTTTAGTTTTTAGAACGGAAGCAATTTATTGCATATTTTAGAGAAAATTTTTCACACACAATAAAAAATATCGCAAGAGTGAGTTTTTAATATTGACCCCACAATTTTGGCCAATACTGTATTCGGTTTTAGTTTAAAAATATTAGGGCAAACTGAAAACTTTTTTATTCGTTCTTATTCTATGCATTTACAGGTGTGGTGTTAGTAGCAGAAATAGACTGAACTTACATACATTTTAACAATGTAAATAAAAACACACAGTCTTGCTCATGAATAAAACCAGGAAGTTCGTGCCTGTTCGTTTGATTATTTATTTATATCACACTTTGTTATACCTATCAAGCTTATTTGAACTACTTTGGACGTTATTCAATATTTCTCCTTATACTTACCTCAAGGGAAAATACAGGTGTATGTATTTAGAGGGCGACTGTACGTAAGTACGCGAAAAACTTGCAATGTTAACGAAAGGTCGTAGTCCCTTATGGAATATGGCCTACAATAAAGACGTTGAAGCGAAGGTCTTCATTCATCTCTTCCGACATTCGGGACGTGAAAAAGAAAAACTCAAAGCGTTTGGAGTTTGCTATGATTTACTGAACTTATTTTAACAGCATTTTTTTTCTTAACTGTTTTTTTCCAAAAAATTATTTACGGAACGAATTCAGTTTTTGGTTGTTTCAGGTAATTATTTTACCGCACAAAATGGTTTTTCCATGCTTGAACAAAAATAAAATGGTTGTGATTGAAAGTTTTTTCGAAATTGTGTAAAAATCGATAGGAATACCGAATTCGACATGTACTACTGTTGAGAACTGCTTCATAGAATTTCGTGAAAAACATTGTTTTGGTACGCTAGGACTCTAGGAGATTAAAGAAAGTTTCAAAAGAGTGTGTTTAATAAATTTACAAGTCGAAATAATATTGTCGCTCAACAATATGGTGTGTTGAAACAGGAAATTGGCATTTTGATCCTATTTTATAATAAAAATAATACCTATACATAATATACAGGGTAGGGTGTCTTTCAAACTATCAGATATAGGAAAATTAACGTTAGGAAATTAAGTAGTGATCGATTAAGGCAGTGGCGCAGCGAGGGGGGGTAGGGGTTCTAACCCTCCCCCCAGACCTATTTAGATCTTAAAAATGTTAATCTTATCTTGGTAAAAAGAATCATCTTGGCAACAGCGTTACCCAATTGTTCTTTCTATAATATATTCTCGTTTTTTAATACTCTTCTTAATTTTTTTGAAAACCCCCCCCTAATACAGAATTCTGGCTGCGCCACCACTGGACTAAGGATATGAGATATAAATTACACAAAACTAGAGTGCTTTGATACTACTGTATGTCAAGATTGGTAGTGAGGAGAGCCGATGGTTCAAATTGGTTCAAATAAGATTGACAGAAACGACAATACAATTGGTAGAAAGTGCAACAAGGATAAACAGATAACAGGAACTAATGGATTTTGTGTTGTTTACTTATCCCTTTTTTGTGTTATGAAGTGACCAATTATCGCACGCATGTGCAGAAAATACTAGTTCCTAATATATGTCTGTCCTTGGTCATTTCTTTGAGCCAATTTCAAGCGGTATGCTCTTTCCATAAAGGAGCAGTGTATGTTCGAAGGAGGAAAGTATGACCACGATTGTCAGTCTGTATTAGTTTATGAATTTAAATCAATCAGCTGATTATCGAAAGTCATTCGTCCAAGGAGATTTTTTTTGTTTAACGTCATCAGATTACAAGTTGTCATTCTCTTAGAGCATAGATGTAAGAGATAAGGTTTTATATTTCAATCCTTGAATAAGTATTAGAAATAAGTTACCGCTTTTCTATATTTTCGTATAATATATAAAATAAATCGATCCACTACTTTTTATGGTAATGTAACGCTAACGTGCTTCAGATAGTGACAGGTACATTTTGACAATAGGCTGTCTATCTCCCTTACATGTTGGAAAAAGAATAGATAGGTATCTACCTTTTTGTTTATTTGATAATCCTGTCCGCACTCTCCCCACTACAGATCTGACAGACCACAGACAGGATCAAGGCACTCTAGACAAAACAAGAAAAATTTGAAAAAACTAAAAGTCGTCGGCGGCGTTGATCCATTATCTCACTAGTTCGGGCAAACTATAAATAAACACTTGAATTTTCGATTGCCATCTTCTTAATGTTTAGCTATTTAGTCTGTAGAAAACGATACTTTCAATTAATCGAAACCCAAACGACTATCGTCTGGAAACAATCTAATACCCACTTGATTAAAGGCCGGATGCAAAATGCTTATTCAGCTACACTTGCAAAAATCAAAGAAGCATTTTTTCAACCAACGCAACGCAACGTTCCTGAATGACAAAACCATATCCTTGCAATTCTTCAGCGAATGCAATTCAACTCTACAAAACTTTCAACTGAATTATTGTTATCTACCTATATACAGGGTGTCCGAAATAAGATGATGTACAATGGGATTTCGACTACCTAAAGAGATTCGAAGTCTGTAGTACAATTTTTTCAGCCAATAATTTTCAGAACTTTTTTTCCATTTAGATCATCTTATCTCGGACACCCGGTATAACAATAGCCTTTCGAATTTTCTCTTTAAGATGTAATAAAGTTAGAAATTTGAAAATTCTAAAGATAGGTTCCGGAAAGTATATGACTTAATAAAAAGGTACGACTGTACGAGTGCTTACATTGTGGAAAAAAACATTAAAAACCGCAATTCGTTTTCATGCATTAGAAAATTAGAAAATAACAAAGTACGCAAAGTGTACTGAGATGTATTTTTAAATTTTAAAAGCCGCTTGTTGTCATTAAAAATTTAATTCTTTAGAGATTACATAGAGGAAGTAATTACCTACGCAATTAAGTACTTAAAAGTTTTATCCGCTTCATAGTTACTATCTGAGGAAGTTTGAAGTACCTAATGCATGGAAGAAACGCCAGAACTGCAACATATAAGAGACAAGGTGCACATCCCATCGGGCATACTTCCTGGCGCCTACTTTCTTGTAATAAATTACATAAACGCAAGACACAAACCAATTAAAAACGGTGATTGAGATCGCATTGGATTCATAAAATAAATCAAGTGCGTGAGATCTTGTTTAAGACGGCGCCGATGTAAAAGTAAGAATTAGATACAGACTGTCAAGGTCTACTAATTTAGTTTAAAAATTTCAAGATTGCGTTATTTTCATTTTATGTATGTATTATTACGCAACTGCATACTGCTACTATCTATATCTTGATTGTTATTGATTCATCATTTGATTCTATTAGTCTTGATATTTTATGATGGTTGTAAATTTTTAACTTTAAAATGCAGCTTCTCTAAAGTTGAATATTTAAATCTCTTATAATATTCCAGTAGACACGTAATTATAAGGAAAGTGCTTATAATAACGACGATAGAGAATTAAATAGACAAGCAAGATATTCTGTATGGAAGCTGTGGGATGTCTAGGCCGGATCTCAAACGGTAGATTGCTTACTAGCGCCACTGCAGCAGGCGACTTATATTTTTTTAATTTTAACGAGAAACAAAAAAATACGTGTTAGGTTGCTTCTAGAATATCTATTTATGAATGGCGAGTGAACTCTTTGATAAAAAATACGATAGAATGGAAAACACGTTATATTGGAAATTGTGAGATGGCTATGATTTGCATTTTAGTTAATATAGGTACAAAATAGTTATTTATGCAACATGTGCAGAAAGTTAGTGTTTATCGCATTAGGCGTAAAGTTGTCCACCGACGCGTAAGCGGAGGTGGACAAAACGCCGTATGCGATAAACACACTTTCTGCTCGAGTTTGCATACACTATTTTTTCTACGATCGTGGTTTATTCAACCAAAATATTAAAACTAATTCAAACATTTTGTATTCAGCAGTTATTTATGAATGAGGTTGCTCTGGTAGATGTAAGCTTTACATAGCAATCAAGCTGTCATTTTAATAAACAAAAAACTAAATACAGACGTCATTACGTTTAATTTTGTAAAAGCTGCTATTTCTATGAAAAATCAAAAAATTTAAAATCGTCGACCCCTTGGCGAGCATTTTTTAAGTTGAGGACAACACTCGCAGTAAAAGATAACGTTGATCTTTGAAAATATGCGAAATTAATGGCATTTCTAAAGAGGAAATCTGTTGGATATCGTTTCTTAACGGAAACACCGAAGGAGAAATATTTGATGATGAAGGTACATAACAAACATTCAAAATTGTAATACTTGTCAAATTAATGTTGAAATACGTAGTTAGGATTAGGTAATTATGAATTTGTATATCAATAAACGTGGTTCTCGCAATGTTTTTGTATTTTCAGCGCACGCACGCATGCGAGTGCAATAAAATTTTTTATTGCACTCCAGTGCAATAAAGACCTACTTTTGTCACTAAAAATAGAGATCAAAAGTGTCACTTTGTGCACAATCGTAGAAAAAATAAATTATAGATGCTTGTTTGTGTTGCAACTCAACTACCAGAAACATAATTTTATTACTTGTGGGAATGCGTAATGTAGGTATTTTGTAACACATCCGAGTTTTGTTTTCTCCTTTCAGAGTGAAGTCTAAATATGAAGATACACGCACAGATATTAATAAATCATTTCTTCGAATCATTTGTGTTAATCTGCAGTCAGATGCGTAAATACATTAATAATAATTTAGATAAAACGTTTTAGTTATTTCAAGAATTTCTTGTAAGAAGACGATAAGATGTCGGTATTAGAGAGATTGGATTTCTATGCACTTGCATGTAGTAAACATACACAGAGTTAGATTTCTACGTTCAAGCAAGAACATCCGCGTAAACGCCTGGATATAATATTTCAAAGTTCTTTCTCCTACAATTATTTTCGTTTCTTAGAATAATTGTTTCTTAGGTTTCTTCAGGGAAAGATAATCTTATTTACATCCCTGGTATTATCTTTAGTGGTCAGAAGGTTTCTCTAACATTTCTTAGTAAATTATACCTGCAGCTTATAGTTTCGGTAGTTACCTGCCTGAGCTTTGGTGTGAAGTAAATATCAATGCGCTTAAATATACAGGGTAGCCAAGATTAGGAGCGGATGCATGGGGATCTCGAAAACGGTAAGAGATAGAGAAAGAGATTCGGTTAAATGAGAAGAAATATTCAGCGTATTGTTGGTGTAAGTTGGTGACTTAGAAAACAAAATAGAGATTTGAAATCTGAGTTAAAAAGTGCCTTAATGTCAAAACCATTTTGCACTACTGCCTATAATATTAATCAAATGATACAGGGAAATAGAAAACTGAAAATTTAAGATTTTTCAGCCTGTACTGAAAACTGCGCAAAATTTATAGAATTTGAATGGTGTTCGTAGTAGTCCTAAACTAAACTAACCGAACTCTATCTTTTACCGTTTATGAAATTTCCATGCATGCGCTCAGCTCCTTATCTTGGACACCTTGTTTTTGAAATTTTGATACTATGTAAACAGTTACAACGAAGAAATTCCCTTTCTAACACTCTTAGAATGTATATTCACAAATCCGTTACTACTGGTCATTATTATAATAATTTATAACGTGCTGTTTAACAGAGCGCGTGAAGATCTGCTTGAACGTCTTTTCTCGATAGCAAACGGTAAAGAAAAGTGCTACTTTTCTACCTTAGCAGCATTATTCTTCGTAAAAACACTTTTCTACACAGCAAGGACCAAATCTTATTGTTGTGATGTTTTGTTACCATATTAACGTAAACTTTCTTTGATTCAATCAACTTTAAGAATTTTACTATGCAATTTTTTTTATATTAATCACACGTCCCAACACGTTCGTGCTCATGGAAGTAATCTAATAAATCGATTGTCAATAGGTAAGTAAACATTTACACTTGCTGGAAAAATCTCTCTTTTCTGTTAAAACAATCTGCTATGTATATTCAGCATAAGTTTTACGACGTTACGATCTCTTTCCGGTTTATTTTTCGAAGTTAAAGAAGCTATTTTTCAGTTTTACCTATAATAATTATTATTTAATAAGCTATCAATTAGATATTACTCAAAACAACGGTCAGGGGCAGCGGTAGAATAGACAGATTTTTAGCTGAACTGGAAATGCCGTGAGTTCGAAGCTTACACGGAGCAGACATTTTATATTTGATTTAATATTTATAATTACATTAAGGTTCGAAAATTTCTACCGATCTTATATTATGACTTATAGCTTTTAGAAAATTTCATAAGCCTCTGGATGTCGTTAGATGAACATTCCAAGTTTCAGGTGGAAACATTGCAGGAATGTTGCGAAGACGTAATAACATCGTCATTTCCAATCCTTCCGTAAGTGCCAGAAACGCATGTGCTTTCAAAATACTTCAGAAACTCTTCAGCTCCAGCGCGAACATTTTCCTTTAGAAATTCCATACCCCCACGCACGTGTTCGAGTGGTAAGAAGGCCAAACCATCCACCATTCCACAGAATTTTTTAAAAAATTCGTCCTCTCTATATCGTTTCTGAAGGCCCAGGTTCTGAATTTTTCTATGGGTGTTGTGGCGCACGTGTAAAAGACATCCAAATACGATCAATTCTTTTCCAAATACTGCCTTCACTGTCTGAAGAGCGCTTTTTCAAAAAGCATTTTTATTTGCGTTGGATTATTTTTCTTGAAAATATTTTTACCACGGGATATTTCCTGTGGACGATTTTTGTCCTGGGGTATTTTTTCCGCCACCCCAGTTGAATATTCCTTACAAAACTGTATTTCTAGTGAAATTATTTAGAATAAGAAACATTCTAACTAATTTCACTCTGGATTGATCTAAATCACACATGCCGTACAATTTAACGCAAGAAGTGTGTATAACTGAATATCATTATTTCAACAAATAGCCGGAAAAGGCAAGGTTTTAAACATATTCAGTAGCGTGGCAAAATATTTTACGGTACATGAATTTAAAGTTTATTAACCTTTGAATAATTTCTTGATAGGAAGTTAATTACGCGTAGTATTCATTTAAGATAGTATGTGATATGGAAACCATTGCAGCGTTAATTTCATTAAACCTGTTAATAAGGAACGTTACAAGAAACTGGAAATTTTCGTTTGATTTTCTACTTTTTATTATAATATATTTAGTTTTTATTTTACTATTTAGATTAGATGTTGAATTTTCTCTAATTGGTAAATGATTAAATCTCCATTACAGAAACACCGTTAGATACGTACTATATATACTCGTATGCTTCATCTAAATAATTTATGAGCTAAGAATATAATTCAGTATAGGATGTTTCTTTAACTCTTGAATGCAATTTGTTTATTATAATAAATGCAGGTACTTATTAAGCAATATTGGAAAGTAGGTAATACCTACTTATAGAAGAATTCGAGAAACGCACTAAGCTGCTGAATTATAATAATTAACTTTAGGGGAAAGCTTGTTGTTTCCTAATACTAGTAAGTACAACATGAAATCTTTCGTGAGCGCCTCATCAATGCTCATACATAACTGGTAGATATCAGTAGGTAAGAAAATATTAGTAAGCTTTAAGAGCTTTTTTTATTTCTTATATTAAACATTGAAAGTGTCTTAAGAATATATTTTATTATTATTACATAAATCAGCGTTCCACAAAAGGTTTAGTAGGCCTACCCACATTCGTAAGTCCGGTAGTGCAGTCTTTTAGACAGAGGCCTATGGCTATATTATACAGGGCTTTCATTTCAAAATTAGACACCTTTAATAACTCTGAACATTTTGAATGTTCAATTTTCAGTTTTGATATCAAGGGGGAAGTTTAAAACCACTATTGAAGTACAGTCGAACTCCCATTCAGTGACCTCCTATTTAAGGATTTTTTTCTATTTAGTGATGATTTTATCAGGATCTTGACTTTCGGGTTAAAATGCCTGTAAAATCACTTCTAAATTATGATGTTGAAATTCTATTTAATGATCTTTTTCTAGCAACAATTTACCTAAATACCAAAGACTATTATCACTTCTATAGACAGCTAAACAGAACGAAAAGCTATGCTTTAAGTTACTTCTTTTTGATGTGTCCAGTAGGTGGAACAGCGGTTGAAGTTTTACAGGTTTTTGTGGTCATAGGCTTTGACTACAATCGTCCAGTGTAGCTAAGAAAGTGCAAATACTGTTTGTTATTTTCTTAACCCACCAATTTGACCTGGTCCTTGCTGCAGTAGTTTGGTAGTAATTTAAGGTTTCGAAGATTTTATCAGCTATATTCCTTTACCTGCTCTAGGTATCACTAAATTGTAAAGATTGTAAACAATCTTCTTATTTCTTGTGATTACTTTTAGAAGAACGGTTTTCAATTCAAGTAAATGGTTCATATTTTCGCGATAATACCTACGTTCTTATTGAAATTATTTACCTACATAAATAATACAAAAATTGAATATTTAGATTTATTCAACAATCTAATATAATATATTAGTTGATCTGTTTCTCAAAATTAACTAGCGATTGTAATTGTAATTAATTGTTATTTATGTTATTTATAATTATTAGGTAATCAGTTAATCTCAAGAACTATAAGTATATTTTTATTTATATATTCTGCAATAATACGGTTTTACGGAAAATTATAACATAAATTATAGAAAAATTTAATACTTTAAATTTATTCCAAATATTAATGTTTAAGAACTGCAAGTTGAAATGTTGAGTGGTTTATGGTCCATACAGTCCCGTAAAAACTAACTTTCGTGCCTTGTTACATAAATAAGTATGGTTATGATTACACGCATTTCTTGTTTCATGGGGGACCGCTACTAAGTTTTTTTGATCGGGTTGTTTATCAACGACTACCATTATTTTTATTAGTATTATTTTCATTTCGTTCATCTAAATTTTAATTTTTGTGCTATATGAGTAAAAGATTATCAAGCTTTCTGTTTGTACGTTTTTATACCTACTGAAAATCTTGGATGGGTAGATTTATGCCAAGTGCCGTTTTGACACTCCTGGCCATAAAGGCGGCAAGTTGCAAATATTGTACCTACAGTGTAGTTTACCAAAACCACATGTTTTCATTTTACATAACGAACAGTATAATGTCGGCGCCTTCATCTATTATGCAGCGAAGAATCAACAAAAGGTGTTGAACTTTTCCTACGACTACTATAAGGGTGTCCGTGTCATAAAATAAAATACCGCCGGCTTGCAATATTTCAACTTGCCAATATTGGTAATGTTATAATTTATTCTATTATAAAAATTTCTTTTGTGACCAACACCTACAAATTGGGAAGGTTTTCCGACCCTTCATTATTAAACTAGTACTCTTTAATCTTAATGTTATTGAATTTAAAAATTAAACTTTTTTTACTCAATAAATATGTGTTAATATTTTCATAAATATACTTAATCCCGGGAGTTTTGCCGCTCCTGAACCCTGACACCGGGGTGCTGGGCACCCCCGCTTGTAGCAGCCCTGATAATATATTTTAACAACAGGCAACTGGTTTTCTCAAGTAACATAAATTTATTTACTATCAAAGGTACTATTTGGAAAGCATTAATAATCGACATGCCGTACAAGCTCCAGTAAAACTAAAGAAAGTTAGGACGTCGGTTGTAGTTTGAAGCATACACATGACAAGACGAGCGCTTGTGGAGATCTCTGGTGGTTACATCAAAAAGCTTACTTTTGTTGGTATGCATTGTCGAGCTGTCTAGAGAAGTGATAATAGTCTTTGTAAATACTTAGAAATAACCAGAGTTTTGAGCGGATTATAAAGTATGTACCATAAAATTTGGGTTTTTCTTAGAATTTGTTTAGCTACTTGTACTTGAACAGCATGCCACTGAGATAAATTTTTAAGCGGATTATAGGATTTCTTACTTGGGTTTCTACAGTACACATTTTCACTAATGTACTGAGAATTCTCTCCATTTAAGTGCATTTGAATTTAAATTTTTCAGTTGCTATTTTTGCGTTCAAACAAACAGTTCTTTAAAAATGTCAAAACAACAGTGTTTATGTTTTGAAGAAAAATTGAAAGTGTTTTTTATACGATAAATAATTTTATTACCTACATTAGAATTTTTATTTCGGGTTTAAAGTACAAATTCTAAATAGTGATGTTTCTATTTAGTGATGTTTTTGTGGGGATTTTTGGACATCACTATATGGAGGTTCGACTGTAATTTTATAATACACCTTCTGAACCCCAATAACCTCCACCTTGAAAGTTTAAATTGAACTCTCTACTTTGTGATGATTGTAGAAAAAAATTCCGCGGAAAAAATCCAGGAAAAAATCCACTGGAAAAACCATCCACGGAAAAAAATCCAGGGAAAAAAACTCCACGGAAAAAATCCATGTAAAATATTCAAATACATACTAAAATTTTGTTCTCTCCGTAACGCTTCTTCGCTTTCCTTCATTTTTATTTAAATATTTGTGCAAAGTTCAGATCTTAGAACATGGAAATAACAGAAATAAGTAAAGTAATTAGTAGAGACCATAATTAAATGAATTATCTAATTTTTTTTAATTTATTGCAGAGGTTCTTAAAATGTTAGGCATGGTAGGTATATCTTATATGTTACGTTTATTCATTTTACGATAATACAATAACAATATGAATAATTTAATAAGATAAATTTGGATATTTTTCCATGGATTTTTTCCTGTGAATTTTTTTCCTGGCAATTTTTCCGTGAATTTTTTTTCCTGGATATTTTTCCGCTTACCCTTTGCGATAATATGATTTTACAGGTAAAGGAATTCGGTTATCTAACTAGATTATTTTATATTCCACCCCGTCAACCTACACTTTTCTGAAATTTTTGAAATTTCCTTTTTGAAAAACAAAAACTTCCGTTTTTATATCGAATGAGAAGGTTAAAATCGCGATTGAAATAATTTTATAATCCACCCCCTTAATTCCAGGAACCTCCACGTATCACAAGGTAGGAAGAAATTTAAAATTTCAAAGTGGAGATTGCTGGAGTTCAGTGGTGAATTATAAAATTATTTCAGAGTTATTAAAGGTGTCTTATTTTGAAATTAAAGCTCTGTAGTTTCAATTTACTAGAGTAATATAAGGTTTGGCATACTGAAATTTTTTAAAGTCTGAAAAACCACCGAGGTTAGGGCTACTTTTGGTTCTACTGGCATAGAGATATTACCATCGTTTTCTATGAAACTATCTATCGCATATTATTTGATTACGAGACAATTCCATAAACTGGCGTTAACGTATTTACCGAATTGGGAAATGGGAAGATGTCGAAAGGACGCATGGAGCAGCGGTGACTTACGGTAATCATAGGACGTAGGGGACACAATTAATTGTATCAAGAAGGCTTCTTACATTTATTGGTATCTTAAGTACCTCTATTAACCTTTTGAGCTATTGAAAAATTAAATCCTGGGCGTTCTTGTCCATATTATACTATATACTATACAATACTTAGTGATAGTATATTTATATTATGTAACATAGAATGTGAGTAAGTGAGTGTGTGGGCATAGAATGAAGCTCATTTTCGCACGAATATGAGGTTCCAGTACGACCCAAAGCGGAGTGCCGGAAACATAATGATGACCGAAATAAGTGCTAATTGAATGAAGGTTCCCAATTTTCAAACGCAAAACGCATATCTCTTAAACCGTTCTAGCAGGCAGCTTTGGTATCATCTTTAACAGCGACCCTGTAATATATAACTAAATTCCACTATTGTTACAAAACTTTATATTTAACATTATGTTTCTCAAAATATTTTGCTTTCCGAGAAATATTGCAGCAGCACTAACTTTTTTTTACCTGTTGCGCTGGTGGTAAATTTAAACGTTTCCAGTTTTTGCCAGTTGTAAAGAAATATATTGCATTTGTAAAGTTACATCTTGACGTTTTACAAATTTCCAGAAGCAGACAATTCTTGTTTTCACGGGATTATATTTAAGCCTCTATTTAAACATTTTAAAAGACTAACAACTTCCCTGGTTCTAGGAAAATTGCTCGAAACCACCAAACTACTTCATGTCTTTATGTAGGTTACCGGGATAAAATTTTATGGATTTTATGGAAACTGTGTCTTGTGTACCAATTCGGTTTACTATTGCTTACGGTTTGAGCATTTATCCTATAACCGCTTTTGATCTTTTCAGAAACAATTTGTCAAAAAATGTATGTATATAGATTCCCTGATGTTTTCATACTTTGCAGGTTTCGGAGAACTGTTAAGGTAGCCAACAAGAAAATATTAGTTTTACTTTAGGATTCTCAATAGAACTTGTGTTGGGAGTAATTCTAGGAAATGTTCCTCGAACACCTTTAGACAGGAACTGAACATTGTAATGCAACACGAGCATTCGCTAAACTTTGCTAGTCAGGACCTTGAGTACAGGGTAGCGAACGTCGAACGGAATCGCTTGATGCGATTTAAAATCTGCATTAAAAAGGGCCTTAATATTGTCAAAACCATTTTGCGCTATTTCCTAGAATAATAATAAATAGGAAACTGAAAATTTAAGATTTTTCAGCCTGTACTGAAAACTGTGCAAAATTTATAGAATTTGAATAATGATCATAGTGTCGTCAATATGCTGAACATTTTCATTTAACCGAATCTCTATCTATTGCCGTTTTCGAGATCCCCATCCATGCGCTTTTTATGTTGGGCGCCGCCTCGCCGTCCATGCGCGGACCATTAGGTCGCTGGAATATTCGGGCGCGAGATACTTGGGCGCAAAGATTTGTCCCGCGTTCTATTGGCCTGCGCTCGAATGTCCTCGCGCCCGAAAGTCTTGCGCCCAAGTGTCTCGCGCTCGAATGTCCCCGCGCCTTATGGTGTTCGCGCCCGATTCGCCACGCCCGAATGTCCTAAACCGTGTGATTGTTTAGAAAATGACGAACAAGAAGAACACCACTCGATTCTTCTAGAATCGAAATCTTTGACTCAAAATAACTTCGAAAGTAGCGAGGAACATGCTGTATTGTATTATACCGAGTGACCATTTAAATTTCAGCTCTAGTTATCCATGGAAATTTAAGTCATGACTTTCATTAATTCACACACACACTTGAATGTTTTCGCATTTCAAAAAGTTAAACCTGAAACACAACCAGTTTCTCTGACTAAATCCACCAGAATGGTTAAAAATATTTATAAACTGTTTGTGCTCGACTGTAGTAGGTGTAAACCACTTTTATTAACAATGCCAAGATAAATTAATGTTTATCCACAACCAGTATATTATAAGGTCATAATTCCACTATTTAGAGACGTCTTATGATATTAATAAAACACATAGGTCTTATAATTAAAACAATGGTAAATCTATAGCAACACGTATGACAAAAGTCAGTTCAAAATGTCAAAATAAAATTTTTCCAAAATATTAATTTAAAAACGCCACTCTCTGGTCTGGTTGTGGATAAAACGTATTGCATACGTGTCTTAGTTGTATTTTATCCACTTAAGAAAATTAAATGCTCGAATTTCGTTCTCGCGTTTAAATATTCTTGCGTGGATAAAATGCTTCCTAAGACACTTATACAATAAATAACTATTACTACTGACAGTTCATAAATTTGACATTTCAAATAGTTTCGTTTTTGTGAATTAATCAAAGACATGACTTAAATTTCCATGGATAACTAGAACTGAAATTTAAATGTTCACTCGTTATTTTTCTAATTGGTATGTCGATGTCGACGGGAATCTCAGTCTATTCTCGGTATGCTCCATTTTAGAAACACCTCGTACTATATTGTATTTCAGACATGTCTACAGAAAAAAATGGTTACATATAATAATATTAATATTTAAAAGATGTTTAACAATTGAAAAGTCAAGAATGTGATCGTTAATTCTAAAAGATGAGACGGTAGGTATTATACGTAATTATATGCATAACTTCGTAGACTAAGTTTAGATTTCTCACGGATGCAAGTGAAAGTGAATACCACAAATCATTCAATATTGCGCTGTAAGTAGTAGGTAGTTGATACTCATGAGACTTACGTGTACAATAACGTTACCTATTTAAGCAGTGCTTTCACTCAAGGTCCGGCTTATAAAATAATTTACGTAGACACTTGCTATCTTTCTCTATGGTTTTTTTTAAAGTTATTGCTGCTAACAGTATTACCCATACGCTTGATATGTTTTAAAGGTAAATGCGATGGAGTTTTTCTGGAAGTTTAAAAATTTAATGTATACAAGGTTACACCGATTATAATGGTATATTCATTTGACCCTGAAAATTCATAAGATTCTTATTTTTTCACAAGACTATTAATGTTGCTACTGCCCAAGGTGTAATTTATGTCATGTTATATCATGGAATAGAAATAAAATTACGCTTGGAAGAAACTTTACAACAGTTTGATGTTATAAATACGCATCCGGGTCAAAAGTTTTTAAATGTGCATGTGATTATCATAAATCGTTGTATGTGTGTTAGCAGAATATACTCTGTAGAAGTGTAAAGTGTAGAGATTGAAATTATTTTAAAATTACTGTAGTACCTAATCTGGTGTTTGGATAATAAAAATGTTGACTACTTCACTTGTTTAAAAATGACCCAGTGAAGTGAAAGGCTTGAAATAAGGTAGTCCTTGTTAGTTGTTACTAATACTAACACCTACTTTGGTCATCTCCAAACGGGTCGACATGAAATCCTATTGCACTTTTCTTGTTTCTAAATATACAGGGTGTCTCTAAAATATGGTGCCATAGCTTAACCACAGATTCCGGGGATCAAAATAAGACGATTTAACGCAACTTACCTCTATCCGAAATTGCGTCGTTAAAGCACTATCGAACGCCAAAGATCTTCAAAAAATTTCTATTTTTTTAAATAACAAAAGATTGTTTTTAGCGATTAGGATGAAATTTGGGATGTGATTCTTTACTGGAAAAAGGTGTTTTTTGACATCATTTTTTTGTTCAGGAGTGTCGCGTAAGTGGTCAAAGGTTGATCATCCACAGGCAAAGAAGCTCATATTTTCTTAACAGTTCGACCAATAGTTTTCAAATTTTTTTTACAGAGAGACATTCTTATTTCAAATATTTTTTGTTTCTTGTTCGATTTCGGTATCTCGCATAGTTTAGGCTGAAAAAAATTATTTTGATTGACTGCAGTGAATTTCTTAAAACGATGTAGTAATCTAATTGTCCCGTATGTTGAGAAATAAATGACGAAGAGACAATTTTTTGCGTAGAATCAACTTTTGCATCCGGGAAAATGGTGGTCACATTGAGCATTTGCTGTAAATCTATTAATTTACCGGTGGTACAAAATAAGCTGAACCATATTGGTTGAGAAATGGTTCAGATTATTTTGCGCCACCCTTTACATACTTGTTAGTAATAAACTTTATATCAAATTGTCTTTTCGTCATTGTTTCTCAGCATACGGGACAACTAGAGTACTACATCTGTTTTAAGAAATGCACCGCAGCCAATCAAAATAATTGTTTTCAGCCTAAACTATGAGAGATACCGAAATCAAACAAGAGACAAAAAATATTTGAAATAAGAATGTCTCTTTGTAAAAAAACTATTGGCCGAACTGTTAAAAAGATATGAGCTTCTTTGACTGTGGATGATCAACCTTTGACCACTTACGCGACTCTCCTGAACAAAACAATGCTGTCAAAAAACACCTTTTTCCAGTAAAGAATCACATCCCAAGTTTCATCCTAATCGCTAAAAACAATCTTTTGTTATTTAAAAATATATAAATTTTTTGAAGATCTTTGGCGTTGGATAGCGCTTTAACGAAGCAATTTCGGATAGAGGTAAGTTGCGTTAAATCGTCTTATTTTGATCCCCGAAATCTGTGGTTAAGCTATGGCACCATATTTTAGAGACACCCTGTATAGGTTTTGTTACCTAAAAAACGACTCAAACTCGGAAAAAAACGCTTATTCAGAATTACAAAAAATATACGTAGGTGCCCATTTAAAAATAAAAAGTTACCTATCGCAGCTAAAATCGAGTAGCCCCTGAAAATGTTCTAACTGCATCAAAACGTAGTATATAATAACCCATTTCGATTGACATGTCGACCGTAACAATCCGATCTCAATTAAAAGCTGTATAGCTCGGGGCGGATTTTGTCATCCACCTTGTATAGTTTACGGGGTCCAAAATTTAAAATAACGAAGTTATGGCTTGAGGTTCATAAGCGGGACGAAAAATTCACTTTCGTGCCGTTTTCAGAAAAAAAAAACCTTTACGCTACGCTGCTGCTTTACGGTTTTAGAATTTGGATCATATGATACTTGGAATTATTAGGTAAATGGTAAAAGTACACTATTTACTTATTTATTAGAGTGCTAAATTTGAAACTCTACTAACCTGGATTAACTTGGCACTGTGTAAAAGATAGCCTGAGATAAAAATCAGTTTATTAATCTATTTTTGAGTAGTTATATGCAGAATATTTCTTTTTATTTTGTTGTTACAAATATACTGGGTGTATGTGAAATCGCGGTTATAAACTTTATAGAGAGCTGTTCTTGTACACGTCTGGTATTATACAAGCATTTTTACGTGATGGTATTTCCACTGTTCCTATAAAACAAATTTAAAATTGGTTAATCGATTTTGTTTGTTTTGATGTACCTACTAAATCCTGAAAGGGCCGAAGAAAAGCAAATACTACAACGTTTTTAAAACGGGATCTTTTTTGAAATTTTTATTCATTCAAAATTGATTAAAAAATTAACGTTGGATAAAATTTACAATTGCGAGGTGTAGAATCATGTGAAACTCGAAAGACCTTTAATATTGTACGAAGTCTTTGTACCCGTATATATTTTAAATGTGTTATGTTATACAGGGTGGCTTTGAAATACATGCAAGGGCAAATGTATTTTTTTAATTTCCGGCCTAAATATTTGAAAGGTTTACTAAAATGTATTAGTACGCTGCAATTTTAAAACATAATCGTAGTACCTACATGATTCGTCGCACGTCGCGTCGCTCCATTGAATTTCTTACTCTTTCGAATATCCTAGCTAGGCTATTATCGTACATTTTCAGCTGCATCCAGCATCCAGCATCCTTAGTTCACAAGTGAAGTTCTTGAATTGTATGTACGGGAACCGAATACTACTCAAACTGTTGCTGGATTTCATTATTTCAATATTTCCACAATAAAAGAATTATTATGACGTGTTAGAAGTCTTTTACTATTTCATGGACCCAGAATTGAGCAGAGGTTTCGTGGAAGGTCCGGAATATATCTTGTATGGCCTAGGTATGACAGCGACGATTTTAGGTTCTCTGCGCCGGGACCGTGAGATAATGCAAGACTTCTACCTATTGTAGTACTGCTATCCTGCTGAACAATGATTTGCGATAAAAATACACCTAAAGTCGCTATAGGCTTGGGCCTATTTTGTAGAACAGCCCAATACCTAATGCCATTTTCAAACTTGTCACTTTTGCAAACACTCCCTGTCTTCATGGTAATTGGGTACTATATAAATGAGGGCAAGCTCTTTGAAAATGGAATTATCAGGACTTTCTTTACAACAGCCTCTCCTCTCCATGGAGGTTTCCATGAGGTTTCCAGACAAAGCAAACGGTCTCGAAATAATCCATGCCATCATAGTAAGGTGTTTATATCATTTTATGATCACAGCAGCTAGGTACAGTAAATAAACAATTTATTGCTGTTTTTTGTCAAAATTTTGCGCTTAGCTGTTTATTTTTATTTTACCATCGCGTTACAAACGTAATAATATTAAAAAATGTAAAGAACAGACCAAACTTGATTGAACCCGGCACCAGAACTCTATATTTTAACTTGTGAGGAACGTTTTTCTAAATCTTCGTAAAACAAGACATAAGGAAGATGGTAGGTATTGGTTGTCTTGATCTTGAAAAGTGCAGTTTGAGGAAACATATTTTGTTGTAAAAACGGTTGGGCCGGTCTCCGTAGACTTTCCAGAATAATTATATTATGATCCCCATCCTCTTCCGAGTATTTCTGACTAGAAAACTGCATGATGAGCACAACCAACAGCTACAACAAACTCCACTGTGCAAATGTTGTTTCATAGTTATTGTTCGTCATTCATACGGTAATTTATTGTTCGAAAATTCTAATTGTTCTTGTATTACGTGATTTCATTTGCGCTGTTCCTATAATAGTATAGTAGCACCTTTTAAACGAACGTACCGTGTATTTCGTTTTTTTTTGTTTATACCTACTGAAGCTGTTGTACTTAATTCTTTTTAGCATACTCACCTTGTATATAGTGAACATGCTACCCTCGGCTTCGCCTCAATCTTCCTCTTAGCAACGCCCTTAGGTAGAAAAACTCTAAAGGTCGAAAATAGTGCTTTTGGCCGCTTTCAGAAATAGTTATTTTTGTATCGTGGCCAAAAAGTGAATCTTTTTCGTCTGAGTTTGAGGCAAGGACGAAAAAGCACTTTTTGCCAGAGGTGCAAACAACCGTTTTTAGACGAATATCACAAACTTTATTAACAAATTTAAATTTTTAATTGAATATTCCATTGACATTTGATCACGTGACCATCCTGAAACGTCATAGCCCCATCAGCTGTTTTTATCATAGTCGTCTAAAAAAGTTATAAATAAAAAAATAATACATTTGCAATTTAAACAAGCCGGTAGCTACAGCGGTCGTAAAGTAAAAGCGGCCGTGAAGGAGACGGCCGTGAAATAGGCGGCCGTGAAGAAGGCGGCCGTGAAGTAAATCGGCCGTGAAAATGAAAATTAAAAATTAAAGTTATTTACTATCGCCAAAAAATTCAGTCCATGGTCTCTACTTTTTTTTTATAGTTGGGAAAAGAGTTAAAAATGATAAATCCTCTGTTATTTCAGGTACGACTTGAACCACGTGCCCTGTAAGATGTTGTTTGAAAGAGTACCTACCTACTATTCAAGCAAAATTTGCAGTGAACTTTTATATCGGAGAGTTTTAGGAAATTTCCTCAAATTTTCATAGGAAAACTGTTTAATGTTTATATAAACATGTTAACTAAAAAATAGACAGTAGGCGCATAAATTATCCTGCAAGATTTGTTTTTCAAACAATCTAATCTAGTACCTCATTAATTTACAATCGATTTAATCCAGATGGTTTTGACAAATTTATTTGGTCGTAACATGTGTATCTGATTACCATTATCGAGGCTTTGTAAAACATTAGCGATACAAGGACGTGACGTACTGGTAATGTACTCGATACGGCCAAAAACATAAACTTGTGGTGGTGTTCAATATTAACAGACTACACGCTGTCTGGCAATGAGCGAAGTCGCTGCTGCTATTTTTTCGTTTAAACACACCAGTGTAAACAAAGACAAAATTAACAAATTTATTAGTGCGCGGAAATGCGAATGTTTTGCGGTGGCGAAATTTTTATTGGAACTTTAAATTGCGTACCCTGGAACCGTGCCAACTGGAAACTTACGCCTGCAAACAAAATTGAAGGGAAAAGTTAAATTGTTATTTTTATAAGGATGTATTTATATTTTGCAGATTTACTACTGGCCAGTTAGTTGTTGTAAATTAGAGCAAGCAAGAGGACGTCGACAAAGTTCATGTGTGTGATATTAATCGAAACAAGTGAAACAGTTACTTTAGCGTTGCAAGACTTTCAAACAAGTAGTATGTAGTTTTCTACTTGATTGTGCTGTGCATTAATTAAACTTCGATTAACCCAAAGTGAAAGTGACGTTTTCCAAAGTACATTAAGAAAATGACTGGAATTAATGCACCTCAAAATACTTAAAATGAGTGTATTACTGACAATGGAAATTCTTCGTGTAGCTTCTGTGCTATTACTCTTTTGTTTTTATTCAATATTTTGTTTTCCTTCAAGACCTCTAAATGAACGATCCACACAACTCGCCTGGCAAGCTTGGTTATTAGTGGATGATCAAAATCAGAACAAACATTACGATTCCGACAGTTTTACGAGACGCAGAATAACACCAAAATCAGTTTTCATTGCTCCGACATTTAGCCCGGAATCGTTGCCAGCTTGTGCGGACGGATATCGGCCGGATTCGATGGGACGCTGCATTAAAATCATAAAACTAGATGCAGAAGCTCATTTGGACTTTTTATTAGAAAAATTGAATGCCCAGTTTGGAAATTATGATGAGTTAGAAGATGATTCGCAAGAGATTTTACCAACTGCTGGCCCATTCCAGTTAAATATTCCACTAGAAGGAGCAGCCACAGACCAAAACAAGGATCATCTCCCTGGTAATTTGGATATTGCAATCGTTGTAGCACCTACCAATGGTAATTTTGGATTAGAAGACGTCTTAAAATCTACTGTAAAGAAGACAAACATCTTAAATGAAGATTCCCACAAGTAAGTAAATGTTTCTTACACTTACGCATGCCATTTAAATTATTGTCTGCCTATTTGAAATTACTAAAGAGAAAAGCAATTAAATCGCGACTCCAATAGTATCCTTTCCGGTGGGTGGCTGGTTTTTCATTGTCCAGCTTATATCTGCTGAAATATTAAAGATACAAGAAAAAGTTAAAGGGGAGACTTAGCTAAGAGAACCTGGTGTATAAAATAGCGCAAACAATTGTTTTCCATGGCCTACTTATTTTCCGGAAAAATATGTAACTTTGGTTTTTTAAATGGAACGCTCTGTATATTTTTGCGGAATAATATTCTAAATTAATTTCTCTTTACAAGCATGTATCACTAATAGCGTTTTGATTTTAAATTACGCCTAAAAATAAAATTATAAGAGGCGGCTGTGATATTTTTCTTTTTTAATTAAGCGGGCCCAAAAATGTTCAGAATTGAATTGTGGTCAATTTGAACAATCATTACAAGACACATTTTGTATTATTTAATTTCATTAATTTGTAATTAAATACATTTTGTTACTCGCAGAGGAAATAATAGAAATCGTAGGAAATCTCACAATTTTATTTTTTGAATTATTACTTAGGCGTAATTTAAAAGTAAAACGCTATTTGTGATACATGCTTGTAAAAAGAACTTGATTTAGAATCTTATTCCGCAAAAATATACAGAGTGTTCCATTTAAAAACCAAAGTTACAATTTTTTTCGAAAAATTAGTAGACCGTGGCAAAAATTTGTTTGCGCTATTTTATACACCAGGTTCTCTTAGCTAAGTCTCTCCTTTAACTTTTTCTTGTATTTTTAATATTTCAGCAGATATAAGCTGGACAATGACAAACCTGCCACCCTATACAGGGTGGATTCCAAAGACAGCAAAAAGATAATGTTGGTTGTATTTTGTGTGTCCTGTGTATGTATAACTGGGCAAATAAGAAACTTTTCTAAAACTTCCAAAACTTTTGAAACTTAATAAAAAAATTTGGATAATTAGTGTCGATATGTTTTGAATGAAAAAGTTTAATTGTAACATCATGTTGAAACATTTTGAGAAAACATTGTGAAAATTGTTTTCTTGGCAAATTTTTTTTACGAAAAAAAAAAGACTGTTGGCGTTCATTTATAGCACCAACACTCGTCACAAACACTCATTAAATTTGTTACGTGTTTTTCAATGTCACCCTGAATGTTTATAATTTAACTACAATATACTGGGTGTCCGTTCTCAAACTAAATATAGGGATTTAACCGGATTTAACATTGTATTGAATGGTTTTTCTGATTCCTGCTGTAGCAAAGTTGTAAGAATATACCCATTAAGACATGCTCAATATGGGTACTAGATTTCTGGTTATGGAAGTTTATATTCTTTTATGTCGGACAAAATTGAAAGCGACTAAGGGCCAGTTTTTTAGTTCTGGAATAAACCCCGCTTCAACTAACCCAAGTTTAGTTGCTATGGATACAGTTGTCACAGGAATTGTATCCTTGGCAATTAATCTTCGTTTAGCTGAACCGGGGGGTTTAAACCAGAACTGAAAAACTGGCCCTTGGCCATTTTTGGTAAATACATTCTGTAATTGGTAGGTATACCTATAGCATTGACGTTTCAAAACTGACTTTTTGAAATTTGTTTTTCTTGAAGGTTTACCTAGATACGATTTTTGTTGTCAATTTGAAAAATCGAAGGAAAATCTGCCCTACTGAAAAAATAAATTTTCTATACTTTGTTTTGTCTTTATCTGCCTTTTTAGGTGCTTTTTTGCCTATAAGGTGCACATTTTGTTGTTTTTTATGCCATTTGTCTGATTTTTAGCTTTTATTTTGCCTAACTGTTCAGTCATTATTAATAGCAATTCAACATAATTACAACATCACTATTGCTGCCTGAAGAAATCCTGTAACCATATTCACATCTTAAAGCATATACCTAGTTATACTCTACCTTCATAATTCCAGCTAGCATGATATCATTTCCCCCATACACCGCCATCGCCGTTCTTTGGATTTTCGTAACATCTCTTTGGTAGGATTTTTGTCAATATGCTGTTCAATAAACCATCACAAATCAGCGTTACCAAATTAAACTTTCGAATTAAGTAAATTCGGTACTTTATTCTATATTATAGTCAGTGGCGGATCGTGACGAAAATATTTTTGGGGCACGGTAACAGATGAGCAAAGGAAACAAAAATGGCGCCGCAGACGAACTTTTTTGATGATTTGGCGATTTAAGAACACCTGACAAGGTTTGGGATGAAATTAAAAAACCTGAAATTGTCAAAATTTTTACAATGAAAAATTGGAGTTGATAATAACCAAAAATATTCGTGAAACGTTTTATAGTAAAAATGTGGTCACATCAATTTTGTAGAAATCAATCCGGCGCACGTTGGCGCACATCCCGAGCTTGTCTTTGCTGCCGAAAATTGACGAGTTCTGCTAGGTAGGTTCAGGATAAGCTGATTCTTCATGTAAACAAAACCACGTGGGCCGGTAGTCACATGGCTGGTAGCGAGGTCTGGTATTGGTTGCTGAACGGGAAGGGGTGTATACTTGCGGAGTTAAAGAATACCTGCTTAACACGGGGAAGTAATTACGTTCAGTCAGTTCATTATCGTGATTTGAGTAAGTAACAATAATGAAAATATCTCCTGAGCAAAGCATAAAGCGCAAGAGGCAGAGTATTAGTTTACGCGAAAAACAGTTAATTTTAAAATTATATAGTGAAACATTAGCCCAAAATTCGGACATTTCGTTAACCGATATTGTGCAACATGTGGCCAACACTGTGGAAGTTAGTGTGGCTTCGGTAAGAAGAATACTTCGAGAATTTCGGGAGACTGAAACAAATTAATTTGAGATTTAATCTTATTCATAAGTATTTAAAATTTTCCATTAGTGTAATTACCAAATTAATTTGAGATTTAAATTTAATCTTATTCATAAGTATTTGAAAATTTGTTATTGGGGGTATAACTACTTTACTTGCTTTCAAGATGTAACAAACATTCATAAAATATTTAGTTATTTAGGTAACCGCAAGCGTTTTACGTAGAGC
Source organism: Hemicrepidius hirtus (assembly GCA_963082805.1). Classification (NCBI taxonomy): domain Eukaryota; kingdom Metazoa; phylum Arthropoda; class Insecta; order Coleoptera; family Elateridae; genus Hemicrepidius; species Hemicrepidius hirtus. Next base: position 11,578,204 of record OY720161.1, read on the forward strand.
GCGCACCTTGTGAATAGTACTGCAGTCACGTGGTTTTGTTTACATGAAGAATCAGCTTATCCTGAACCGTTCACTCAACGCCTGAACAGAGTTTAGTTAAAACTCCTTGTAAATTTGACATGCGCTATACAAATTGAACACGTCGTAAGGGTCACAACAAAGCTATGCCCGTTTCATGCTATAGCGCGGTATTACGACATGGAAATATACTATTTCGAAGATGTAAATTGCTAACGCTATATATTGGATTACGGATATTTAATTAAAACGTATATTAGAGTAGTACTATGATTTAGAAAAAGAGAGATTTCCGTTTTTTTTTGCTGCGGACACGTGCCCCTCGGTATAATAATAGACAGTTTGGTAAAAGAACGTTTGTATTTAAAAAATCCAAACCCTACAAAAGCCTTAAATAAAATATCTATGCACGTATATTAAATTTAACATATTTGTATGAAAGCGTATTTTGAGTTTCATTTCCTTCCTCCTCAAAATTGTGTAATTCACTCAGACCATTAATGTACGATAAATCTTACTTTTAATGATGAGGAACGAGATAGTCGCCAATATATTATTTATATAGTTGCAGTGTTGTGTAAGAACGTGCCAACCAACCGTAAGCTTTTACGTCGCTATACTCCATTAGAGTACCTATGGTTAGGTGCAATCGAGGGTGCAATGTTCCAAATATCCTTGTTATCTTAAAATGACTGTTAGCTCTAGAACTAACACAGAATATAAAATATTTCCGAGAACTTAATTTAATTGTTTTTTGAATATGGAAAATCCATTGTTTTCGTACTACTGCGTATTATACACACAAAATGTGCTAAGATTTTTTACTTCATTCTAATTCTAAGAATAATAGGCGTTTTGGATAATTGGAGCGGTAGATACATATGCGATACAGCGTGTTATATACCTGTGGTAGATTTCAACATATAACCGAATCTTGTGAATTATTATCGAACACTCTTCTGAATTGACTTCCTCAGCATTAATTTAACCGATCCACAAAGAATGTATCCGGTAGGTAAATAAAAATTGAATTTCGAAGGTGAGCAGGTGCATGTAGGTACCTGTATTTTCGAACGCTTCTGATCCATAACGTGTTTTGTTATCCTCAGAATTGACTTTTGCTGACAGAGCACACAGGAAACGATTGGTTTCTTCATACAAACAGTTAGTGTTTGTTGGCAGAAACTCCAACGTGGTCAGCAAACAGTTTTGGCTCCGATTTGAAATGTCTGAGGAATATTGCTATCTGTGCTTCTCTTTGAATTTCTATGGCCATCCTTGTGATACCTAAAATCAAACCTTTGTCTTGTAGTCGGTGGTAATCCTCCATAGCAAAATCTTCAAGCCTATAGTTGAGTTGAATAAAGTACTTTGATTGTCGAAAGGTACGAGACGATCCCAACCTTAAGAGAAAAGGTTTTCCCAAGCTTCTTTTTAGCTGTGTTCGCAGTCTTCAATAACCAGGTTATACCAACAAACATATCGTGGCCTTTGTTTTCTTGTCCTTTTTCGGATAAATGGGTACTGACACTCTTTGCATTTTATTGTTCGTTATAAATTCCTGTTTCGCTGCTTCTTAGAGCTCTTGATGCTCCAGCAGGTCGTGCACTTGAAATCTCCAATCGGAATAGTCTGTAATGCCCTGCAATTTCTTAATACCAAACATGTCTTCCTTGATTCTATCCAGTAATTTCGAAAAATTTGTACTTGCATTTCGTGGGAAACTTCAGAAAAATCACACGGCATTTTTCTCGTAGTGAAGAGTGCACGTCTCTATAACTCGTTTGATACGCTTCTGAAATGGCTTAAGCCCATAACCCTGAAGAGGTTTACTGAAGAGGTTATTCTATAAACTCGAGAAATTAAAAGTAAAAGCATGTTTCTAACGGTTTTTTTATTTACAACTTATATTTTGAACATCGTTACTGCAAACCACGACCTTCTAGATCTGTTGCAAGCCCTTACTTACTTACTTACTCTGCCTAGATTATCTAGTAATTTTAACATACCCTTTAAATATCTTCTTATATTTACCATGCATCTGTTGTCCTATGTGAATTTTTTTACAACAAATGGTATTAAAGTTTTTCTTTATTTTTTGCTTTCAGAACATTAGAAGACCAACAGTCTAACAGTACGAATATTAATACCAAACGAAAAACGGATAATTTATTCCCTATAGCAGAACAAGTTGAAGTAACAACTGTAATTGCTGATGATACTACAACTCTTCTTGATGCTGAAACCACCACCCCAACTCAGGAAGAAATTGAAGAAAATACAACATTTTTGCCTACTAGTCAAACAGTTCCAGTCGAAACTACTACGCCAGAAATCGAAGCAGATACAACGATTAGCTATCAACACGCCTTATTCTTCTTGAAACCATCGTTAAGCAATACAAAACACGTACAAAACGGTACAAACAAAGCTGAGGGCACTCCCATGATCACATTAAGCCATGATAGTGCAGTAATTTCAAACCACAGTTTAACGACCCTTTTATCAAATTCGAGTTTAGTCGGTAATATATCTAGCAATTTAAACATTAGAGAACCCGTAGCTGTAGATGTAAAACCAAAGCAAGAGTCTTTAACAAATCCTGATATGAATTCTGAAGATTTAATGTCTTCCGAAAATTTTCATCGTCAGTCAACTGAATTTATTCGATTTCCCACATCTGAAGAAGATGCATTGTCGCACACGGACTACATTAAGTATCCTGAAAAAGTATCTCAGCAAGGTTTACCACTGAAGAACACAAATATATACGCAAGTCAGTATCAACACTCGGGAAACACACCTGGAAATGCGGCACTAAATTCCGGTAGTGCACAACAAAATTCGGAATTCGCGCACACCCCTAACGTACAAAAAATGCAATCTTCAAAGCAGTTTGATACATTGTTTGACGAATATATTCATTCAAGAGCAGCCGATCTTAAAGGAAGTGAACGATTTGTATTCAAAAATCGCGATTCTGCTTCTGAAGCTGCTAACCTTGAATCAGACTTAAAAAATGAAGGATATAAAGTGCATGCAAACAATGATCAGTTTCATGGAAATATCAAATATGATGGAATAAATGAGCGCGTGTACAATCACAGAAATCGCGATAAGCACAGTAATTTATGGTCCTTGCCATCGTCATGGGTCGAATCTAGTCCACAAAAACCAATAGTTTTAAGATTTACACCAAGATCTAGTAGTAGTAGACATCTACTAGAAGAACATTTACTTCCCCATACGCAAAATGCTCAAGCGTTTTATCGAGAAGTACCGTCAGAAGATTTTTCTTACATTTTTGGCGTTACACAGAATCATAATCGAAGAAGAAATAGATGATAGAATGGATCTTATGTTTTATGTAATTTCTTGCATGTATGTATGTAGAAGTATTAATTACTAAACTTGTATATATTAATTAGCTGTATATGTTAATAATTATGTATTTTATAGGTAACTTATAATTGTGTAATTGTGTGTTATTAATATTTAAGATACAATAGATTACAAAGTGTAATTCGTAAATGGTAAATTTTAAACATCTTACCTATGTTTATTTGGTGCCTATGAGTTCCTACCTGAGTAAAATAAGGTAAGGTATTCTTACAAGTACTTTACAAGGGATTACCTTAAAGTCAACACTGTCTTCCGTTTTTTGGACAACTATATCATTATCAACTTCAAATAACATAAAGAAGGAAATACACAATGCAAGGTAAGTGACTCCTTGCTTCTTTCTGTCTATTTTGCGCTTCTCTTTTTATTTGAGATTATGAGGTACTATCTATTACAGTTAATTCTCCCTATAATATTGATTTCTTATTACTGTAACGCAATGCCAATAATTCGGTTCGGTTCGGTTCGGTTCTAGCATTATTTCTCGAAAATTTGGCTAAAAGTGCGGTGCCTTCATACACGCGCGATTTTTTTTTATTTTCATTGATTAGAACACGCTTTTTCCAACGGTGTCAAGAAAATTAAGCTGCGACGTCCCGTTCGGTTTTTAGCGAGACACGTAAATTTAAATTTTTCACCAAATTTAACCAATTAAAACAAAAAATCGCGCCTCTATAAACTGCGTTCCTTTAAAGGTTCTAAGAATAGAATCGGAGCAGAACTACTACAGGTGTTACTCGAACAGTGTCATGTGATTCAAGAGTGATTTGATTGGTGGGAATCAAATTTCAACTGTTCTGATTGGTCCTGATCATGGGTCTTATCGTGACCTACGTACCCAAATCCGACTCGAAAGAGTTGAAAGTTGCACTAGAAGTGCAGAAACGAACACATCGCAGCTATGAAGGATCCTTTAATCATAAAAAAGACTTAGAAAAAAGTAAGGACTTGCAATAATTTTGCATTTTAGATCGAAAATTTGTTCAAGTTCGAAAAAAGACCGAAAAAGAATCGGGCCAAATTTTTGATTTTGCTAACTTTGCTTTTTCGAACATTTAGAATTGGACGAAGCGGCACTTTCACATTTTTGGCCCTTATGAGCAGAAAACGGCGTTGGGCGTTGTGAACCTTGGGCGAAGTGTCATGGATCCTACAGGAGAAGTTAAATGTCAATATTGTAGCAGCGATTCGGGTACTAAATTAAAACTAATTCAGGCTTACAGAGGATGAGAACTTAGTTTTCAAAACACGTTAAACTTTCTATGGTATAGCGTATTTGCAACTATAGTTTTTTCGTGTCTTAAACCTTAAACTAGTTGATCTAAAACATTATCGTCTTTTTCGTCTCAAATGTTCTAGAAATCTAATGCAATCATAATATACAGTTTGCTTATGTCGCACTCTCTTTGTTCGGGGTTTGTTCAGTGTACCTATATTCGACATGAACATGTTTTCGTTATATTATTTCAATGCAGGTTCTGAACTTCCATGCTCTTTCAAATCATAAAAATATTGTCCCATCCCAGTTTATCCGTGTGACGTTGTACACTGAGGTCTTCATGTTGATTCTGCAGGAAGAAGCCATAGGTACCTAAGTAGCAAACAGATTTCTGGAAGAAGACCTCGTTTCTTCAATATGTCGCCCTATGCCCTAAAGTTCATTTTCATAACGCAATCAGTTTCTTTCTTATTCATTAAAGTGCATTATTTACCACAAAATCTAACACCTGAGGTAACACCTGCCGGAGCACTTCCACCTGCACAGGACACGTGCGCCACAGCCACTATCATTTAGCCAGGAGTAAAATGTGTATAAATATAAACCAAATTGAAATTAATAAAACAGACAAAGAATTAAATTTTTGTATCAATCTCCTAGAGACCCTTATTCTTCAATTGCTGTCTTATACCGTTTGAACAGTTTGATATTTGTAAATAGCAATGACAGTTTCTTTAGATAAATTTTTTATGTAGGTAATTCAGTATCATTTTTTTATACAAAATAATAGGGAAGTAAAAAACATAGATTGATAGATCTTTGTGGGTAGTACCACCATACCACGTGCTTGTCTTGTCGTTTTTGGTGGAACGAATTTACGAATGTAAATATAAAAAATACTATCAAATATGAAAATTCCCACGAATACTGATTTTTGATATCACAATTCCCTCGCCCCCTTACTGGTTTAATTTTCCTATGAAAAGGGAATATTCCCACGAGTTGGCAACACTGGAGTGCCTTGATACTGTATGTCAGATTTGTAGCGAGCAGAATGGAGACACAAATATCAAATAAACAAAGAGGTAGATATGGTATTCTTTCTCTAGCATTGCAAGGGAGATTATTATCAACGCACCTTGCCTCTGATTCAACTATAACCGAGTCACGATCACATTATCAAGGTAGTCTAAACACGACTAGCACTTTAGAGATTTCCTTCAGCGTGACAATAGCCACAGCCACTACCCCACCGAATATAACCTATAAAACATCTTTGTTTTTGTGACATTATCCCAACCATAATCTGTTAAAAAACATTATTTTTCATTTATCTCTAACATAAATAATAATAAAATCATGCTAAAGAAACAGTTATTACGGACATTCCACTCAACTTCATGTTGTTACAAAAAAGTTGTGCCCAATAATATAAAAGGTAAGGGTGCCAGTTCAGCACAATGGTTAACAAGACAATTATCCGATCCATATGTAGACAAAGCAAAAATGATGAATTATCGGTAAGTGTTACAATTTGTTTACATAAAAGGTATTCTTTGCTTTTTCCTACAGCTGTCGGAGTGCCTTTAAACTTATAGAAATGGACGATCGTTTTCGATTTTTAAATCCTGGACAAATTGTAATTGATTGTGGTGCTGCTCCAGGATCTTGGACACAAGTTGCTGTCAGAAGAGTTAATGCAGATGGTTCTCAACAAAATAACTCTGTTGGAATGGTAATTGCAGTTGATAGGCAACAAATTTATCCAATAGAAGTAAGTTTTTTAAAGTTCTCTTTTTTAATGCTAATTGATACATTTTCTGTTTGTGATAAGGGTGCAACAATCCTAGGAAATTCCGATTTCACGCTTACAGAAACACAAGACAAAATAAAGACTATTTTGAACACCAAGAAGGTTGATACAGTGATTTCGGATATGGCACCAAATGCTACTGGAATAAGAGATATGGATAATGAAAATATAATAAATATGTGTTATTCTGTGCTTCGGTTTGCAGTGCTTGTTTCAAACTTTAATGCAACATTAATTGTTAAATTGTGGCAAAACGGTGATACTAAAATGTTGGAAAATGATATAGGGCGGTTTTATAGAACTGTGAAATTAATTAAACCAAATGCAAGTAGATCAGATTCTTCTGAAATCTTTCTCTTAGGCAGATGTTTTAAAGGTTTGAAAAATAGTTGAAAATAATTTTATGAAGAGAAATTTGTAGTTTTATTGTACCCACTGTTGCAGTTATTGTGTCTCAACGAGGAGTGCAAGGTGATTCTGAATTATGTTACAAAGTCTTTGTTGTGGTATAAGGAGAGTGCTAGCCTGCTAACCCTTTGTGTTTCTTCTCCTAACTCTTGCTTGCTTCATCCAGTTTTAAATTAAAAGAACTTGGCCACTAAACTTTACCACAGAACAGGAACTGTTTAGTCTCTATTCTGTGGTAGCTTGAAGGAATATCGAAAACATACTGGTCCCTAAATAGTTATTAACCAAAATATGTACTGTAGTCCATTTAAAAACAAAAAAAACTATATAAGGGGGTAACATAATATTTTGAAAAGGTGAATAAATTAAGAATCATTTTCTTTAAGGCAGTTTATTAAAGAAATAGAAATAAATAATACAAAGTAATTGGTAATACAATCGTCTTTCCACAAAAAATTAAGACTATAACAATTAATTTCTTAAAAATAATAATAGAAACAGTCCTTCAAATCTTGTTTAAAAATTATTATTGAGTAATCATTGTTTCGTATTACAACTTTTTCCATAAGATATTTATTTGAAATTATTATTTATTCCATAATTATGAAGTTTGTTACAATACGTAATAGACTTTTGTTATCTATTTTTATTAACAGACAAGCTACAAATTCAATTGCTGTAGGTAGTGGCAAGATGGAATGTGTTGGATAGTTGATTTGAAAAGCTTACCATAAAACTAATTTTAAGAGACTGAACTGCCGATTAACACAATATAAATTTATTTACACGAAGAAATTTTAAAACAAAACTTAATTATAGATATTCTTTTTTAAGAATAAATTTCTCCTTCTGGTTAAATCTATTTTTTAATCATTTATGAATAATAGGGGCCATTATTTGTATCCTTAATATTACAAACATTTAATCAATAGCAAAGAAGTAATAAAGACTATAGACAGACAGGATAAAACAAATATTCGTAGAACCTTGGATTATTGCTCGGCACTTTAGTAAACTAAGCCACAAAATGAAATTTCATAATGATCTCCTTTTATGTTGGCAGATAGCTATTGTTAACATACCTAAAATACATTTTCTAAAAACAACCAGAATTGATGCTAATATCCTAATTTGATAATTTTGTAACGGAATACTTTAAAGATTCAGTGGTTCAGTCTAATCGCATTTTTTTATTAATTACTTTATAACATTCACTTGCCTCATTTTGAATTACTTTGTACACTATTTTAAAAAAATTTATAAGTTTATACCTTGCTAAACATTTTCATCATTTAAATACGATGTAGCTATCCTTTCTAAATCATCAAGGCTCAAGCTATGCACTTTACTATGAAAATCTTTCATAAATTCATCTAATATTAACTTTACATGTTTTTCCGAATAGTGTTTTTGTAAAAATCGTCCAAGAACAATTTCTAATGTTTCTGGCTTCTTTATTACAAGATGAACTTTACTTCCATCCTTGATTTTTGGATAGCACCCTATGGTTTGGTCATCTGCTAGTGTTTTTCCAAGCAAAACAAGCGTTTGCTGAGCTACGGGAATTTTCATGTTGTTTTCGATTTGTTTCTTAACATCCAAAATTTTCATACTTTCTTGTACTTCTACCATGCAACCATCACCTTGCAAAACTTTCACAAAAATTTTCATGACTAATAATGGTACAATCCTAAAAGACAGATAAAGTTACAAATATGTTAGGTTAGATACCCTTAACTTAGGTCCTTACACATCCTTTGGTTTGTTTATATTAATCTATTACTTTTTTTATTGTAAAGAAATAATATCATGAAATTCTAAATTAGTTTATAATTACCTTTGAGTAAAAACACTTCCTTAAATAAAATGTGATAAAATGTTTAAAATGATAAAACAAAAATCACACAGACAGAATGTCTTGAAAAAGGAAGTGTATGTTGTACCTACAGCACGGTCAATTCATGGCTGTGCCTGTAGCAGCCTGTAGGCACATATATAGTAGAATCAGAAAACATCCGTGACGTTTAATGTTCCAATTGGAAAATTTTGAGTGTACCTGATACACACAAAGCCTGCTGATATACACCTGACTGTACTTAATGGTCAAGAGTGTCAAACGTTGTAAGTAAGGTTATGGTAAATTAGTTGTCATTTTGTTAAATTCTAAAGATGATTTTCATAGAACATAGTAAATGTAAATGTAAATAATTTCAGAAATACGGATTACATTACACTAGAAAATTAGGACATTTATTTTATTGCAATTAGGTGAAATTCGAAACATTGAAAGAATTAAAAAAGAAACTCCTCATCAGAATCATTTTCAGAATCAGATTCCATTAAGGAAATAATAATAATTGGAGGAATATTGGTAAAGGTAAGATTTCCCATTACTCTGTTATAATCATCAACGTTTGAGGCTGTTCTTCCACCTTTTTTTGCGTCTGTCTTCACCATTTTCAAACTTTGTATAGATTTCGTTAACTTGCGTTACACTAATCTGTAAGGAAGGAGATGAAGGATAGGAAAATTGGTTTGCAAGGATAAAAATGTAAAGCTTACTGAAAATATATACGCAGCTTTTTCAAAATTATTATATTTTTCTAATTGAGGACTAATCTCTTGTCGCTCTATACAATATTTACATACAGCTTCTTTTTCTCTTGCCGAAAGTAGATGTTTTTCTTGCTTCATTTCATCCATTACATTCATATTTTGATGAATTACTATGAATTATTAATCTATAGAATTGATCACAAAATGCTTTAATAATTCAAATGTCAAAGTAAACACCAAACAAAAGATTTAAATTTAAATTTGAAGTGGGGCCAATATCAAATATAAAAATTACTAACACCCTAATAGGGATTTTTATGCTAACCAACTGAATGTAACTTTAACGTCACGGGAGTTTCCTGAATGGATTATACTGTAGTATGGTTACAGGTATGGTAGTAAGGTCACTAAATAATTATAAAAAAATTTATTTAGTGACCTTATATGGTAGTCATAGTGAGCGGCACCTAACTGTAAAATTTGTAACTAATACCATGGCAACATGTCCAGCTTTGATGTTGACAGGTTGATTGTTTTCAGACAATCAACTGGCCTAGGACCTCTTTATCACAGTATATCGTGTTTTTGTGGTTTCATATATTAGATAATAATCAGCAACAACTTTTTCTCATGTCAAATCTCGGAAATTATGAAGGTCGTGCGGTCGTGCCATGAGAAATAGTTAGGAGAATGAAGTTGGCCATGACGTCAGTTGTTTGTGCTGCCTTCTAGGAAGGTCATGCGATCAAATGTCATTGTAGGGAATGCCTAATTATTGTGGTCTGTGTACTATTTCTGGTTATTTTTCGGCCGTTGCTAGCTCCACGTCTAACGTGGATATAATTCATCCACGGCATTACGTCATTGTCTAGGGCGAATACGAGCTGCACCTACTGCGCATGTCTGGGGACATTATTCCATTATGAAAGTTTCAAACATTTTCATAATTTAAATTGATTTTTAATTAATTTGCAAGTTGAGTATGACCAATAAAAAATACTATAATAGAGTAAAGTTTCTCTAAGTCCGAGTGATTGATTGGATTTCTCAGAAACAGACTTTTACGCCTTGGGAGTAGGCAACCAATCTTACGCACCTCTGTCCCTATAATCTCGGGAAGCTGAAATAATTTTCCTAGTCCCCAGACATGCGCCGAACGTAATGCCGTAGATTTTGTGTCAGAATTATATCTACGTTAGCCGTGGTGGTAGCAACGGCCGATGGGCCTTATTTTTCACCCACTTTCTCAAATCCAATCGTTTTAAAAACACCACCTTGTAGGTACGCCACTGTATTTAGCCAGCTGTAATATGACCTTGTCAAACAGGTTATGTATTCCTAGACTAGCAACAATAATTACATACCAAATACACAACTATCATAAAGAGAAGTTCTTCAGATTTCTCTTTAAATGGGCGCATAGGCTAAAAAAATTGTTACAAGTTTGGTGAAAGTGAAAGTTGGGTATTACACTTATTAGGTAATATAATATGTTCTGTGGTTATTAGTTACATAAAAGTTCGAGTGTTCAGATTGATACTGAAGGTAGGTAAAAATAGATAATTTGTTGATACTTGTTCAAGTTCATTTTATTATACTTTTCCATCTTATCTTGTTAATTTTTAGGATAATTAACTAGCATCATGTACAAGACTGGTACAGGAAAAGCAAGTCCTAAAAGTGGCGCAGATATTGTTCAAACTGCAAGGGCAGCATTTGAAACTGGCAAAACAAAGTCCATAGAGTTTCGTGAAAAGCAACTGAAAGCTTTGCTGCGTTTGTATGAGGAAAATACACCAGCTATAATCGATTGTCTTGCAGCCGATTTGCATAAAAGTAAACAAGAATCCATTGTATTAGAAATTGATGTGCTTATTAATGATCTAAGAAATACTCTCCAAAATTTAGGAGAATGGGTAAAGCCAGAAATACCTTCAAAAAGCTTTGCTAATATGCTGGATAATGTTTACATATTTAATGATCCATATGGCGTTGTGCTTGTAATTGGTGCTTGGAATTATCCACTACAACTCACTTTACTACCAGTTGCTGGTGCCATCGCAGCTGGTAACTGTGTTGTTATCAAACCATCAGAACTCGCAACAGCAAGTGCAAAATTCATGGAAGAAGTTATTCCCAAGTATTTAGACAACGAGTGCTACCAAGTATTCAATGGAGGACCTCAAGAAACGCAGAATTTACTGCAGCATAAATTTGATTACATTTTCTTTACTGGTTCGACTACAGTCGGTAAGCTTATTCACGCTGCTGCTAATAAATACTTAACTCCGACAACATTGGAATTGGGTGGTAAAAGTCCAGTTTATTTAGATAATTCAGTTAATATTGACGTAGCAACTCGTCGAATTTTATGGGGAAAGTGTATAAATGCTGGACAAACTTGCATTGCACCAGATTATGTACTGTGTTCAAAAGAGGTGCAAGAAAAGTTTGTTAAAACGGCTTCTAATGTTTTACAAGATTGGTTTGGTAAAAATGCAAAAGAATCACCCGATTTTTGTAGAATTATTAATGATAAACACTATCAAAGGTTAACTGGATTTTTAAAAAATGGTACGGTTGCTGTTGGGGGAAGTACCGATCCAAAACAAAAATTTATTGAATTAACTGTTATGGTGGATGTTAAACCCACTGATTCAATAATGCAGGAAGAAATATTTGGTCCTATTTTACCAGTAGTTAACGTAAATAATGCTTATGAAGCCATCAAATTTATTAATAGCTCTGAAAAACCTCTTGCTTTGTATATCTTTTCTAATAACAAAAAAGATACGCAGTTAATGTTACAAAATACTTCAAGCGGAGGCACTTGTGTAAATGATACAGTAATGCAATTTGGTGTAGAAACTTTACCTTTTGGAGGAGTAGGATGTAGTGGTATGGGGTCGTACCACGGGAAATATAGTTTTGATACATTTAGTCATAAAAAAAGTTGTTTGTATAAGAATCTTGGAATAATTGGAGAAACCCTAGCATCCAACCGTTATCCTCCATATTCACAAACTAAAATGAATATTTTGAAGATGTTATTAAAAAAACGTAGAAGTGTATCACTTACATATTTGCCACATATTCTTATGTTTGGTTTAGGAATAGTTGCTGCATTTTGTTTTAAACTGTTTAGTGAAAATTTTGCACTTGGAAGTAGTGGTAAGGGTGGGGATACAATCGTACCCCGTTAAAATGTTACAGATTTATATTGCTTTGTCCGACATAATTGGTAATTACTACAAGTCAGGTAATAGAAGTAATATTCTGTATTTAATTTGGGCTTCAAATTTTTCAATCTGTATCCATTAATTAAGAATAAATTACCATAAAATTGAGACACCCTCTGAAACATGTAGGAACAACAACAATCTATCGGGTTGTATGGGTTACTTTGTTATTGTAAGGCTAGAGGAAAAGTGCAAGAGAGGTAACTTATAGATGGAAATGATTGGAGACGGTGGTTTAAGTATAAAGACTAGGAACACAAACCCCTACCACCAAAATATTTATTATTTTTATTATTATATATACAAGGTGTCTCTAAACCTAGTACCATAAATTTACCAGCCGCTTCCTGACGCAAAAATAAGTCGAAAATGTATAAAAATTTTGTCCTAAACCGCAGCATAAGGAAGCTACACGTCCTTGAAAATGGTGTTGACAAAAACGGAAAACAATTGCATTTTAAAAACGGTTTGAGATAAAAAATCGGAATTTTACAGACAGTCTAACCTATTAAAGGTATAAACTTTCTACTATTTTTTTTGTAAATTAACCAGGAGCGGCGCTAATGGGGGGGTTATCACCTTTTTCTTGTAACCAGTTTTTTCTGAACCTTTTGTTTTTTTTCCATTTTAGTTTAGAGATTTGTATTCCCTGTTGCCTAGTTAACAAAAAAGGTACTCTTGTTTCAACTCGCCTGGACTAACCGTTTCCTATAAAATGCAGTTTTCTGTTTAGCCAAAATAAATTTAGAATGCTAGATTTGTATGTAAATTAATTTATTGGAAAATAAATTAAAATAAAAATAGTTAAAGTGTTCGTACTGTTTATACCTTCAATAGGTTAGGCTGCATGCAAAATTTCGATTTTTTTATTTCAAACCGTTTTTAAAATGCAATTGTTTTCCGTTTTTTCAACACCATTTTCAAAGACGTGTAGCTTCCTTATGCTGCGGTTTAGGTCAAAATTTTTATAGACATTTTCGACTTATTTTTGCGTCAGGAAGCGGCTGGTAAATTTATGGTACTAGGTTTAGAGCCACCCTGTATATAGAACTCGTAGTCAAATTTGAGACCCTTAGCGTTAAATAGGAAATGATTTTCTGATTTCAAAAATGTATAGGTTACCCTATGTGTCTTTGTTAATTTTCTCAGAATATTTTTCATTTGTTGGTAAAAACAAAACATCGGTTTGCGATTGTTTTAAGTGTAAAATTTCACTTATTCCTGGGAAGAAAAAAACGATACTTTACATCCGGATTAGAAACAAAATATAATATCATTTTTATCTTAAGGAATAAGTCGGATTTTAGAGTTTAGAACTTAACGCCCCCCCAAAGATTTCCTGCTTTTCCAAGGTAAGGACGGGTATAGGGTCGAGCAGGGGTGCTCAGACTTGTACTATCGGCGATCTACTACCACAAAATAATTAGGCCGCGTGCGATCGACTATTCTACTACTAGGTATAAAAAAATACAACCTAATTAAACGTCGTTAACAGTGTTGTAGCCGCTGTTACAATGTAGCGTAAAATAGTGGTAGGGGTAGTTTCTTTCGTGCGTGACTGACGGAAGGCGACTATTTTTTTAGCTCTTGTGGGTATTACTTACTTATTTACGCGATCGACTCTAAAAGCTCTCGCGATCGACCGGTCGATCGCGAATCGACTGTTTGAGCACCCCTGAGGTAGGGTAAGACCGAACAACTTATACATCCACACCTACCTACACGTTCGTTTCGTCCAGTTTTTCTGAAACTATCACGTCAACATGAATTCAAGGATCATATGTAAAAGTACGAAGTTCAAAAATAAAACGGACGATTAAAAGTCGAGCCTCGCTCGACAGATATTTTGAAACGCCGACAAGGACGATTTTCAGCCACACAGCTCGGTTTTGGGACGGTAGGGGGTAAACTCACAGGGAAAACTGTTTGAAAAGAACGAAGTCTATGGGAGCCTTAACACCAAATTGTAGTGCTTATTATTACTATCAGCAGCAACCCGAATTAATTAAAAAAAAACAAACAATCTGGAAACGATATTTTGTTTTTGACCTTCACAGCATTCCATTGTTTATAGTCATAAATATTTATTAAAAATTGTTTTGTAAGAGTATCTATCAGTTTACAGTTATCTCTCTTGTAGTTTTCTTCTATCTCCGACGGCGACGGTTACAAAAATATTTTAAATAGAAAAATTAAGCGTTTTTCAGTTTTTTTCCGATTATTGCAGAAAGTTGGCAAGCATTGGTCAAGGACGAGAACGGAGTTTGATTTGTCTTGTAATTAGCTTTGGTAATTTAACCGAAGCTGTAAGTCTTAAATATCAAAGTTACCCTGTATTAATGTTTAATTAGAGCTTTACCATACATTTTACATGACGTTATTATGTATCATTGCAAGATTGGTGAAGGTGTAGCATAAAAAATTGTATTTAGCGATTGTCTTTTGGGGGTAAGGTAACAAAAGTTCTAAAAACTATAATATAGCAGTACAAAATGCTTGTACACTTGTTGGTAATAAAAAGGCAGTAAAGATAAGAGCAAGGAGTTAGTAGGTATCCCTTTTTCTATAATTTGAAATGTTTATTAAACAAACAATATTTTTATGTGATAACAAATATTGAACACAATATGTCAGTATTTTTTTAATAAAACAAAGTATTCATGATTCTTGCCAATAATTCATTTTTAGATTTTTATAAATATATGTATAAGCTAAGCTTTATAACTGAGGGTATAGAAAATATGGTATTTTTTTATTTGTACTCTAGCTTAAGTGATTATTTTCTATACACTTCTATGATATGTCTTGTTATGATTTTGTAATATTTTATAGATCTATATGAGATTAAATCTTTGAAAATATATTTCTAGGAAATTTTCTTTTTTCCCTAACTTATGAATAACTTTTTCGAAATGTTAAGTAATTGAATTTAAATTTGAATGAAGTACCTAGTAAAGGACAACTAATTATAATATTAATATTATAACAATTTAATTGTTATAAATCAATTAGCTATCAATAATCTAACCGATTTATCGATTAACGCTTCTTTCCGTTTTTAAAAATGGCCTTCTCATTTATTGGCGCAGTCTATATTAACTACGACTGGGCTATATTATAGCATGGTCATGGTAAATATTTATTCTGGTTCATTTCATTATCAGTTAACAGTCCTTCGCCGCTTTTTTATACAGCCCCTTTGACGAGTTCTAGTAATCAGATGCGCGTATTTTCTTGCTACCTGTCGTTCTTTACGACCTTTGAGCCTCGAGCGACATTAGCAAAAAAGACGCGTGTCGCAGCTTACTGTAGCAGTGCAACCCGTCAAAGGGGCTGTATAAGCATAAACGCTCTTTCATATAGGCGCCCCCCTTTAGGGCGAGTAGCTCCCATCAGAAGCATTTTAGGACACCTGTTCATGGGAACTTGATTTTCTTAAGATGACCTAAGGAATCACCTCCCGAACTTTGCCGGTGTCATTTATATACACCCTGTAGTATTCACGCTTTCGATATTTTTAGAATGGTTCTCGGTTTTAATATATTACATTAAAATCAAAGATAAAAAGTATAAGTACCAAAACAAAATTGTAATACACAATAAAATTTAAAACTCTAATATAGTAGGTAGGTACTCAAGCAAGTATCATCTTGATCTTATCTTTCCATAAGTTTGCAGAGTCATCTCTATTTTGATTAAATTCCATTAAGTATTAGATATTTTGGAATATTAAATAATCAAATGATTGCGATTGATAATTTCTCCTATTTTACCAACCACCCAATTAGAAAACAAAATTCTGCACAAAAATATGTAATAATAAGTAATGGATCAAAATGGATCTTACTAATTTCTATTTTTGTTTGTTTGTGATGAGACTGCTTTAAAAACCGTCTGAATATTTTTATCTATTGTTTACAAATGAATGATACAAAAGTAGCGCAGTACTAAGGTCAACTGTGTTGTTATCAACTGTTTATGACAGGATTTGATTAAGTTCTTCGTGTCATTCAGGCCAAGATAATTTAATGGGTAATATATACAACAGTCAAAATATAGTTTAGTTCATATTACAGAAAGGTGCAGTTTATTTCACTTCTTAGTACTTACTACCTTTCATTCGTGGATTTTGTGATAATAATAAAGTAAGTACCACTAATTTTCATTACGTGTGATTATTAGGGCCCACTTATCAATAGATACCACCTATTTTTAACTTTCGTTATCGGCTGACTAGTTTTCCATTTTGTATTCAAATCTAGGTTTGAATTCTCATTTTGATATTTGTATAAGTTATTTGAATTTTATTCCAAAAGTCACGAAATTAATCAAATTCTTGAAAAATCGGAAAGATAATCATCAACCAGGGAGTTGCTGAGTCAATTGAACTCGGCCAACGACGATAGTTTGGTGACTATTTTTCCAAATTTTAAAAGTTTTCTTGAGAATTTGTGATGTTTTCCAAACAAGGTATGCAGGATTAAAAGGAGATTCCGAATTCATGAAAAAAACTGGCGGTATCGAGGTTTGTACATGGTGGCGAGGTCACCGTTCTATGCAAGTAAAACTTCTGGGTATCAACTAACTATCTCTTTTTATTACAGGGATTTCAAAAAATCTCTTCATTATGACTTCGTACACCGAAATTATACAGTCCGTAAGGGAGGCTTTCGATGGTGGTCGCACGAAGTCTTTAGAGTTTCGTGAAAAACAACTTCGTAATCTTTTACGGTTCTACGAAGAAAATACTCCAGCACTTTTAGAAGCATTAGCTACTGATTTGCACAAAAGTAAACAAGAAGCAATTTTGTCAGAAATATGGTTTGGTGTAGCAGACTGCAAGAATTTAATTGAGAATTTCAAAGAATGGTCTCAACCCGAGAAACCTTCCAAAGGATTTGCTAATATTATGGACGAAGCTTTAATTTATAACGATCCGTATGGTGTAGTTTTGGTAATAGGTGCTTGGAATTATCCAATACAAGTAACTTTGTTGCCTGTAGCAGCTGCTATTGCGGCCGGTAATTGCGTAATTATTAAACCATCTGAACTCGCACCAGCGTGTGCCCAATTAATTGCAGACTTACTTCCAAAATATTTAGATAATAGTTGTTATAAAGTAGTACTTGGCGGTGCTAAAGAGACGCAACAATTGTTAGACAATAAATTCGATTACATCTTTTTTACTGGCTCAACAAGTATTGGAAAACTAGTACATGCCGCGGCCAACAAATATTTAACACCAACAACCCTCGAACTGGGAGGTAAGAGTCCCGTTTATCTTGATAAGTCCGCTGATATGTCGATAGCAGCACGTCGAATTTTATGGGGAAAATGTTTAAACGCCGGTCAAACTTGCGTGGCTCCCGACTATTTACTATGTAGCAGAGATGTTGGAGAGAAGTTTATCGAACAAGCTAAAACCATTTTGAAAGAGTGGTATGGTGAGGAAATACAAAAGTCTCCAGATCTAGGTCGTATAGTTAATGATAATCATTTTCAACGATTATCGAAATTATTACACAGTGGTAAAGTTGTTGTGGGTGGCAAAACTAATCCACAGGAAAGGTTCATTCAACCAACAATTTTGACCGAGGTAAAACCAACAGATCTAGTAATGCAGGAAGAAATATTTGGGCCTATTTTGCCCATCGTTTATGTCGAAGATGCTCGTGAAGCTATTACGTATATAAATTCTAACGAAAAACCTTTGGCTTTGTATATTTTCTCTGAAAACAGAAAAATTACAAATTTAATTCTGGAGAATACTTCTAGTGGTGGTGTGGGTGTGAATGATACTGTAATGCACCTGGCAGTTGAAACTTTGCCTTTTGGTGGTGTTGGAGGTAGTGGAATGGGTATGTATCACGGAAAATACAGTTTTGATACTTTTGTTCATAAAAAAAGTATCCTTGTAAAGAAGTTGGATAAACTTGGAGAGATGTTAAGTTCAGCACGGTATCCACCTTACTCAGATTCTAAGCTTAATTACTTAATTAGAATGTTAAGAGCGCGTTTGCCATTTTCTTTAAAATATCTACCTTATTCTCTTGTATTTGGTTTAGGTGTTGCATCTGCAATTGCTTTTAGATGTATCACAAATGCATATGACAAAAATAAAGTTTAAAAGTTGCTGTTGCTTTGCATTAGCTAGATACTCCATTTTTTAAATATAAAACTGGCTATGTAAGAAAAGTAAAACAATAATGAAACATGTTACCACAAACCACACCGTAGGTACTAATTAGAACTTAAAAATAAGTGCAATTATTTTAAATATATGATCTGTAAAGTAGTGTAGGTACCTATATTGGAGTAGAATTTTATACCAAATAAATAAATACACACCAAAGCAGTTTTCAGTAATAATATCCCAAGACTATCGTAATACATTATACGAAAATTTTGTTTTTGTTTGTTTGAAATGTGAAACATTCCGAGCGGTATACGCGAGCATTACGAATGTTGTTCGAAAAGGAGGTACGAAGTTGTGTAAACAACATTTTACAACATTTGCAATTTTACTACAATCCAAATTATTACCTATAACATTAAAAACACATAAATTTTCTGCAAGAAATTCTAAATTCGGCTTTAAAAGAAAATGTTTGTTTGGTAACCAAGGAAATGTCCATACGACTTTTTAACGTCGTCAGGTGAATTCTGTACCTCCAAGGGGTAGGTAACAGTCCTCAATCCTCAAAACATTTTAACAATATTTAGTGCAGACGAACTTTGATTTAGACGAGTTAGGTGCTCACGATAGCTCACAATACAATTTTGCTCAAGAATGATTTTTGATTTGATCTTTCTATAAGTTTGCAGAGTCAATCAGATTAAATTCCTAATGTAGGTACCTATTACCCAAGTAACACGGGACATCCTGTGGACGTCCATTTTAGGTCAATATTTGGTACATAGCGTCCATGGACGAGTATGGACCGATATGGACGTACAATGGACGTCCGGTACTGTACCACCACAGGACGGTATGCGTATCGGACAAATAGGACGTCCATAGTACGTCCAATGGACGTCCATAGGATGTCCAATGGACGTCCATAGGATGTCCATAGTACGTCCAATGGACGTCCAAAGGACAAGGACGTCCATAGGATGTGCATAGGATGTCCAAAGGACGTCCATAGTACGTCCATGTAACATGTTTAAATAAACATCCGTATATGGACGTTTTATGGACTCAATTCTAGAAAATCTAGAAAGTCGTCGTTGAGCACAGAAGCATGACGCGATGTCATATTGGCACATTGTGTTCTGTAATTCCGTTGTGAATTTAAAAGTTATTGCACTGCAGACAGGTAAGTGGTATCTACTTATTTTCAGATATAAGTGAACCGCCAATAGAGGAAAAAACGCCAAACCCTCCCCCCATAGTTCAACTTCCCTTTACATGCCATTCATGTGAACCCGTAAAAAAAGAATTAGCAGAAACTAAAGGTATATAAAATGAATTACTTAAGCGTTTTTACTGTCTTTTTACTGTCGAGTACGTCTCTTTTAATTTCCTTAACATATAAGATAGTATGTATCATCAGTGCGTCCGATGAAATCACAGCCTGATCGTCGGCAAAAAGCAAGGTGTACAAAAGCTTTCTATTCCACCCACAGTTAATAAAAGTTGCTGTGTGAACGCATCTTTTGCTAAAAAAGTTACTGTGTGAACGCACCTTTAGCTTTAAACAGTTGCTGTGTGAACTCACCTTTAGCTAATAAAAGTTGCAGTGTGAACGCACCTTTAGCTAAAAAAAGTTGTTGTGTGAACGCAGATTTAGCTATAAAAAGTTGCTGTGTGAACGCACCTTTAGCCAATAAATGTTGCAGTGTGAACGCACCTTTAGCTAAAAAAAGTTGTTGTGTGAACGCACCTTTAGCTATAAAAAGTTGCTGTGTGAACGCACCTTTAGCCAATAAAAGTTGCAGTGTGAACGCACTTTTAGCTAAAAAAAGTTGTGTGAACACACCTTTAGCTATAAAAAAGTTGCAGTGTGAACGCACCTTTTGCTAATAAAAGTTGCAGTGTGAACGCACCTTTTGCTAAAAAAAGTTGTTGTGTGAACGCACCTTTAGCTATAAAAAGTTGCTGTGTGAACGCACCTTTAGCCAATAAAAGTTGCAGTGTGAACGCACCTTTAGCTAAAAAAAAGTTGTGTGAACGCACCTTTAGCTATAAAAAAGTTGCAGTGTGAACGCACCTTTAGCCAATAAAAGTTGCAGTGTGAACGCACCTTTAGCCAATAAAAGTTGCCGTGTGAACGCACCTTTAGCTAATAAAAGTTACCGTGTGAACGAACCTTTAGCTATTAAACGTTGCAGTGTGAACACACCTTCGGTTAATAAAAGTTGCTGTGTGAACGTACCTTTCGCTAAAAAAAGTTGCTGTGTGAACGCACCTTTAGCTAATAAAAACTGCTGTGTGAACGCACCTTTATCTAATAAAAGTTGCTGTGTGAACGCACCGTTAGCTATTAAAAGTTGCTGTGTGAACGCACCTTTAGCTAATAAAAACTGCTGTGTGAACGCACCTTTATCTAATAAAAGTTGCTGTGTGAAAGCACCGTTAGCTATTAAAAGTTGCTGTGTGAACGCACCTTTAGCTAATATTAGTTGCTGTGTGAACGCACCTTTAGCTAATATAAGTTGCTGTGTGAACGCACCATGGTAATGGGTTAGGTTAGGATAGCAAAATGAGTTGGGTTAGGTTAGGTAATGGGTTAGGTTAGGTTAGCTAAATGAGTTGGGTTAGGTTAGCAAAATGAGTTGGGTTAGGTTAGGTAATGGGTTAGGTTAGGTTAGCTAAATGAGTTGGGTTAGGTTAGCAAAATGAGTTGGGTTAGGTTAGGTAATGGGTTAGGTTAGGTTAGCTAAATGAGTTGGGTTAGGTTAGCAAAATGAGTTGGGTTAGGTTAGGTAATGGGTTAGGTTAGGTTAGCTAAATGAGTTGGGTTAGGTTAGCAAAATAAGTTGGGTTAGGTTAGGCAATGGGTTAGGTTAGGTTAGCTAAATGAGTTGGGTTAGGTTAGCAAAATGAGTTGGGTTAGGTTAGGTAATGGGTTAGGTTAGGTTAGCTAAATGAGTTGGGTTAGGTTAGCAAAATGAGTTGGGTTAGGTTAGGTAATGGGTTAGGTTAGGTTAGCTAAATGAGTTGGGTTAGGTTAGCAAAATAAGTTGGGTTAGGTTAGGCAATGGGTTAGGTTAGGTTAGCAAAATGAGTTGGGTTAGGTTAGGTAATGGGTTAGGTTAGGTTAGCTAAATGAGTTGGGTTAGGTTAGCAAAATGAGTTGGGTTAGGTTTGCTAAATTATATATATATTTTTTTATTATATATATTTATCTAACCTAAACCAACTCATTTAGCTAACCTAACCCAACTCATTTAGCTAACCTAACCCAACTCATTTAGCTAACCTAACTTAACCCATTACCTAACCTAACCCAACTCATTAGCTAACCTAACCTAAACTAAAATAACCTAACCAAACTAACCTAACCTTTAGCTAGCAGTGTGAACGCACCTTTAGCTATTAAATGTAGCAGTGTGAACGCACCTTTAGCTATTAAAATTTAGCAGGGTAAACTCACCTTAACGTAATAAATTTTTCAATGTAAACGCACCATGTCCCTTTATCTAATAAAAGTTGCTGTGTGTCCTGTCCCTTAAAATAAATATTAAATTAAGAAAATAAATATTAAATTAAGAAAATAAATATTAAATTAAGAAAATAAATATTAAATTAAGAAAATAAATAATAAATTAAGAAAATAAATATTAAATTAAGAAAATAAATATTAAATTAAGAAAATAAATATTAAATTAAGAAAATAAATAATAAATTAAGAAAATAAATATTAAATTAAGAAAATAAATATTAAATTAAGAAAATAAATATTAAATTAAGAAAATAAATATTAAATTAAGAAAATAAATATTAAATTAAGAAAATAAATATTAAATTAAGAAAATAAATATTAAATTAAGAAAATAAATATTAAATTAAGAAAATAAATATTAAATTAAGAAAATAAATATTAAATTAAGAAAATAAATATTAAATTAAGAAAATAAATATTAAATTAAGAAAATAAATATTAAATTAAGAAAATAAATATTAAATTAAGAAAATAAATATTAAATTAAGAAAATAAATATTAAATTAAGAAAATAAATATTAAATTAAGAAAATAAATATTAAATTAAGAAAATAAATAAATAAATTAAGCAAATAAATTTTGGAGTGTGAACGCACCTTTAGCTAATAAAAATTGCAATGTGAACGCGCCTTTAGCTAATAAATCTTGCAGTGCGAACGCACCTTTAGCTAATAAATCTTGCAGTGTGAACGCACCTTTAGCTAATAAATCTTGCAGTGAGAACGCACCTTTAGCTAATAAATCTAGCAGTGTGAGCGCACCTTTAGCTAATCAAAATTACAGTGTGAACGCACCTTTAGCTAATAAATCTTGCAGTGTGAACGCACCTTTAGCAAATAAATTTTGGAGTGTGAACGCACCTTCAGGAAATAAATTTTGCAGTGTGAACTCACCTTTAGCTAATAAATATAGCAGTGTGAACGCACCTTTAGCTAATAAATCTTGCAGTGTGAACGCACCTTTAGCTAATAAAAATTGCAGTGTGAACCCACCTTTAGCTAATAAATCTTGCAGTGTGAACGCACCTTTAGCAAATAAATTTTGGAGTGTGAACGCACCTTCAGCAAATAAATTATGCAGTGTGAACGCACCTTTAGCTAATAAATATAGCAGTGTGAACGCACCTTTAGCTAATAAAAGTTGCCGTGTGAACGCACCTTTAGCTAATACAAGTTGCCGTGTGAACGCACCTTTAGCTAATGAAAGTTGCTGTGTGAACGCACCTTTAGCTAATGAAAGTTGCTGTGTGAACGCTATATTTACTAGCTAAAGGTGCGTTCACACTGCAAAATTTATTTGCTGAAGGTGCGTTCACACTGCAATTTTTATTAGCTAAAGGTGCGTTCACACTGCAAGATTTATTAGCTAAAGGTGCGTTCACACTGCAAAATTTATTTCCTGAAGGTGCGTTCACACTCCAAAATTTATTTGCTAAAGGTGCGTTCACACTGCAAGATTTATTAGCTAAAGGTGCGTTCACACTGCAAGATTTATTAGCTAAAGGCGCGTTCACACTGCAATTTTTATTAGCTAAAGGTGCGTTCACACTCCACAATTTATTTGCTAAAGGTGCGTTCACACTGCAAGATTTATTAGCTAAAGGTGCGTTCACACTGCAAGATTTATTAGCTAAAGGTGCGTTCACACTGCAAGATTTATTAGCTAAAGGTGCGTTCACACTGCAAAATTTATTTCCTGAAGGTGCGTTCACACTCCAAAATTTATTTGCTAAAGGTGCGTTCACACTGCAAGATTTATTAGCTAAAGGTGCGTTCACACTGCAAGATTTATTAGCTAAAGGCGCGTTCACACTGCAATTTTTATTAGCTAAAGGTGCGTTCACACTCCACAATTTATTTGCTAAAGGTGCGTTCACACTGCAAGATTTATTAGCTAAAGGTGCGTTCACACTGCAAGATTTATTAGCTAAAGGTGCGTTCACACTGCAATTTTTATTAGTTAAAGGTGCGTTCACACTCCAAAATTTATTTGCTAAAGGTGCGTTCACACTGCAAGATTTATTAGCTAAAGGTGCGTTCACACTGCAAGATTTATTAGCTAAAGGTGCTTTCACACTGCATTTATTAGCTAAAGGTGCGTTCACACTCCAAAATTTATTTGCTAAAGGTGCGTTCACACAGCATAATTTATTGGCTAAAGGTGCGTTCACACTCCAAAATTTATTTGCTAAAGGTGCGTTCACACTGCAAGATTTATTAGCTAAAGGTGCGTTCACACTGCAAGATTTATTAGCTAAAGGTGCGTTCACACTGCAATTTTTATTAGCTAAAGGTGCGTTCACACTCCAAAATTTATTTGCTAAAGGTGCGTTCACACTGCAAGATTTATTAGCTAAAGGTGCGTTCACACTGCAAGATTTATTAGCTAAAGGTGCGTTCACACAGCAACTTTTTATAGCTAAAGGAGCGTTCACACAACAACTTTTTTTAGCTAAAGGTGCGTTCGCACTGCAACTTTTATTGGCTAAAGGTGCGTTCACACAGCAACTTTTTTATAGCGAAAGGTGCGTTCACACAACAACTTTTTTTAGCTAAAGGTGCGTTCACACTGCAACTTTTATTAGCTAAAGATGAGTTCACACAGCAACTTTTATTAGCTAAAGGTGAGTTCATACAGCAACTTTTTAAAGCTAAAGGTGCGTTCACACAGTAACTTTTTTTAGCAAAAGATGCGTACACACTGCAACTTTTATTAGCTACAGGTGAGTTCGCACAGCAACTTTTATTAACTAAGGGTGGGTACACACCACAAAATGCTTACAAAACTCCATGCAATTTTTTTATAGCGTACTTACCGCTTATCTCTTAGACCTTTCTATAAAAATTTTGTTAGCCCTATAAAGGACTGTTTTTATGTTTACATCCCTAAAAAGGGCCGTCTCTCCTTCAGGACTGATGATCTTCGGCTACCTCCTGGAAGAAGTGGGCGACGGCCTCCCCAGGATGAAATCGTCCGAGAACTCCAGGAAATCAACCTAAGATAAATTATTTAGACCCTACTTTTACACCTGAGTGTACAACCATCCCTCATCCCCTCCTATCTGTTCAAAAAAAATTCAGAAAGGTTTCAGAAGGAATCCATTCCTGAACATTTCCTGACCAGGCGGGGAGCAGTGGGAAGGGCTGGGGGAAGTTTGTCCCATAATTTCCAAGTGTACACCCTCCAAATAACATTCTGGGAAAATCCCAAACCTTTAGCTAATAAATGTAGCTGTGTGAACGCACATTTGGCTATTGAAGATTGCTGTGTGAACGCACCTTTAGCTAATAAAAATTGCTGTGATCATCGGCAAAAAGCAAGGTGTAGGGTGTACAAAAGCTTTCTATTCCACTCCTTCGCAATACTTCTGTCACATACATTTTGGCCAAAGTTGGAGATAAACAACATCCTTGTCTTAAGCTATTATTAGTCGTTTTAAATGCTTCCGATACCTATCTGATTTTTTATTGTTATTGCGCTAATGCAGTCCCGATAGATTAGTAATTTATATTAAATTGTAATTATTTTGTATAATACACTTTTTTTATATAATATAATTTCTTAATCACAAAGATGTCTTATTTTTACTCAATAAAAGTAGTAACATTAAATTTGTTTAATTAACATCTAATATAAATCCATATTATGTCCATAGAGTGTCCGTATGGACGTCCATATAACGTCCATGGACATCCAATGTACATCCATAGAACGTCCATAGTACGTCCATGTACATGGGACATAGAACGTTTCTTGTACATCCAAAGGACGTCCAATGTACCTCCATGTACATCCATAAACGTCCATGTATGGACGTATTATGGACTCCATACTTGTGCCATATGGACGTCCATAGAACGTCCCATGTATCCGATATGGACGTCCAATGGACGTCCGAACATCCATAAACGTATGTACAATGGACGTCCATTGGATGTACGTGTGTTACTTGGGTAGTTATTTTAGAATTTTTTTTCGGTACAAAAATATAAGTAAGGGATCAAAATGTTTATTAGTACTATAATAATTTCTATTTTTGCTTTTTCGTGATGACACTGCTTTAAAAACGATGTGAATATTTTATCTATTGTTCACAAATGAATACAAAAACAAGTAGCGCAGTACTAGGGTCAACCTGTTTATGGTAAGATTTGATTCTATTTTTCGTATCATTCAGACCAAGATAACTTAATGAGTAGGTACCTAATATACACAATAGTCAAAATATGGTTTAGTTCATTTTACAGAAAGGTGCAGTTGATTTCACTTCTTAGTACGTACTACCGTTCATTTGTGGATTTTGGATAATAATAGAGTAAGTAGAGCACTAATTTTAATTATTATGCATGTGGATGGGCCCATTTATGACTCACCTATTGTTGACTGTGGGTATCTCTCCAATGGTTACTCGCATTTTGTTTTCAAATGTAGGATTGAACTTCCATTCTGGTATTATTATAGGAGATAATATGTAATCTTTATTTTAAAAGTCTAGAAATTAATCAAATTCCTGGAAATGTAAAATTTGAAACATTGTGCAAAAGATTTAAAGTGAATAGCACCTAGGTACTAATAATATAGCGACATTGCGACATTATGAAGAGGTTTATTTATACCCACCAAGGGCGCCAAGCTAAGAACATCCGAGGGTCTCTGACTCGAGGGTTTGTAAAACACCTCTCACCACAGTAGATACCTATGTTGTAACTACGATCACCGAAGTACCTATTTTCATCATCAGCGTAATTTTCAAAATTTGTAACATGAACCAGTCTTTTCCTTCTGGTAGTCGGGTAGTGAAGACTCGCTCACTTTTGTTCTGCATAATTCTTGTAGCAATTATTTTATGACCAGACTAAAGTCATGTTCTAGTTAAGCCATTGCATCGCCCGAGGGCATACACATCAAGTAAGTAATACCCGTATGTAAATAAATTGAAAAATAAAAATTTCCTTGCCGGTGATCTTTGTTTTTGTATCTATGACGATGACAATCTGTTAAAGGGTACAATGAGCGGTGTATTTATAACGCCCTAGGGCATAATTAATTTTTAAATCTATGATAGTTATATCAATCTGAGCAATATTTTGGGATATTTAGAAAATCAGCTGTTTTAGAACTTCCAAACAAAATCATTAGTTTAACCAAAACACAAGAAATAGATAAAGCAGTAGTCTCGCTATTAAGAACTGGTGTGGTGATATAATATAATATTCCCATTTACTTGGAAACCATTAATGATTACTGTCAAGGTTTACACGTTCATTATTGTGTTTTTCCATTATAATTCGATTTTAGAAAACCCTGTAATAAATAATAGAATGTACGCAGATTACAAAAGTACGTTTATTATTAAAAAACAATATTCATTCATGTAGGATACATAACATAATACAAAAAAACAGTCAGATACTTCATTTTCTGAATGCAGTGAGAGTCCAAAAAGGTCCTCCAACCATTTACCAATTTCCGATTTGTTACAATATTCCTTGCTCAAGCTCATGCTTTTGATTTTCCGGAACCATGATTGCCTCAAGTGAAATTGTCATCCTTCTATTATAATGGCAGGCCATAGGTACTTCTTTGGCGGCTGGTATACCCATATTTTGTTTTCTACTTGCTTGACCAACCGCTGCTGGTTAAATCCTAAAAGGAGTTCGTTTGGTAACCAAGGAAATGGCCATAAATATTAAAAAAAATTGCCGCAAGCTGTTATGGGTAATTGCAATGGAAACGATACCGCAAAAGTTTTGGCGCACGCTGCTATGGGCAACAACAATGGAAACTCCCATCGTAAAACAAAGCACAATTTTGTAATCGGGCACAAGTAGATAGGTACGTTAAAGGCTACTTTTCCTGTGAGTTGTAGGAAAATTCATTTTCCGTGGGTAGGTAGTAACTGTCAAATAGTATGACACGTGCTTTTTGTATTATTAAACAGCCCTGAATATCAGTTAATCATAACAATTGTTAAAAAAACTAGTGGTGCACTGGATTTCATTGTGATTTGGCTATTACAGTATTATGATGAAGAGATGCGTGCCTGTACAATATTGTTTTTGTCGAAAGACAATTTTTCAAGTTAGTAGTACTAAGTATTTTAAAATTGTTTGCTCATAATCGGTTAGTAATGTGTACCTTTTCAACCTTCAAAACAGTTGGGAAGTGGGTGATTGTTTACTGCACTTCCCGGCTATTCCGGCAGAATATTACTGGGTATCTAAACGTCAGAGTACACCTACCGCTAAAATGTCAATGTAATTTTCAAAACTCAAATTGTAGGTAATAAAAGTTCTAGTGAAGAATACTCTAATTCACTATCGTAAAAATGATAACAAAATAAAAACTTCTTTGAAATCAAATTGACAGAATTAGTATTATCAACATTTTGTCATGTCATAGATCTCTTTGATAAAGTAGAATAATTAAATTTTAAATTATAATAAAATTGTCAATAAGTATTAACAAAATATTCAAAACTGATACATGCCTCCCTGTAAAGCTTTACTGTCTCGTGCTACGGTTAACCTCGGGGCTACGCCCCGTCCATTAGCTATCTTCACCCTCGACAGTCTTGAAGATTCAGCAAGTTGAGCTGTACACGAATCCGTTAAAAAATATAGGGGTTCCATTAAAAAAAATATCCGATGACGTCATCACGCGAAAACAAATGAACATCGGAAATGCGCAGGTATAGAAACAAGGGTCTTATTAAAAAGCAAAATCGACGTGTCCGAGGAAATTTCATGAAACGTCATCGTTTTAGAAATAATGAATTTATTCCATACCTTTCTTCCACACTGTATATCTTTTTTTTCACATTGCTTGTTTGGAGTATGGCCAGCTTCTTTTTCCTAACTCTTATATATCTTATCTTGTATATCTAATCAGGCGATTTATACGAAATTCATGCTAGTAGCTGAATTGTATCTGCCGGGACTTCTTGTAGCGATTAAGTAGTAAGTACCTACAAAAATTGCTTCTTCTAGTGTGTAATTTTCAGGTATTCGATAAAATAAACTCCTGTGTAGCGGGTGTCTTTTACTAGCTTAAAATTAGTAAAGTAATTTAGCCAAACTGAGCTTCGTTAATGAACTAATACGTGTAATAAAAATTAAACGTCTACAAGCAAGTCAAAACTCATAACTTACTTTATGGTAACTACTTAACCACCCAGTGATATAATTGTACAAATTGACGTTTCTGTGAACTCTGATCGTTTGTTGACGACGACGTTATTACAATTTTGTACATTATCATACTTGGAAAATCAGTCGTTCTGTAACTTTCTTCAAAGCAACAAATACGTACGTAATAGATACTTATTTGTTAGTGTAGGTAGTTCTTGTGTTAGTATAAAAAGTTTAATGAATTATTTTCAAAGATAAAAGGAAATCAGAAATATCAGTTTATGAAACTAAATGCGGGTGGAAGATGAGAACTTAGTTTTAGAAACGCGTTATGGTACGGTGTCTTTATAATTTTGTATTGTTACTAAATGACAGTTTATACACAATTTGGTTATTTTTGTAAATTCTACGTCTATAGCATATTGCGAACTGCTGGCTGTTGGTTCATTTCAGGGCAGTGCGTATGTCAGGTACGACCTTTGAATGTACATAATTCTCCTTATCCTTATGTTTTACAACGTACCTACATCATTAGAATTATGCAAATTAAACTTATTAAGAATCCAACTTTTGACCTCAACATTTTTCAGAATTGATGTCAAAGATCGTTTTTTCTTCTATTTTTGTCGTAAGTAGTATTCACTAATGGATTTCAAGATACCATTCTTTGATCAATTCGTATACGATATGTACGTTAGTAACTTCTTCTGTTGTAGTATGTAGTATAAAAACTATAAAACAGGGGGAGGTTTTTTGTTTTTGTTTGATGCTTGATACAGAAGTAGGTCAACGGGGGTCCTAAAAGGAGCATAATTATCCATACGCTGTACTGCACAACCGATGGTTCAAAGAAGATTGACAGAAACCACAATATTCTTGCCTGCTTTCTGTTGTAACACTGATTTAACATGGAGCTGCGTTATCCATTTATACTAATTTGCATGTCCAAATTATGGGTACGACCTCGAGTACACGAGGATCAGCAGATCTCACACGACTCATATGGCACAAAGTCTAAGTCAGCACTTAATCACTTAATCCTAATAAGGACATGACCTTCAGTCAACGTCGACTAGCACATTCGCATTTCCAAATATGGTGTGAAATCTGACTCAGCACGAATTTCTGGTTTTGCATATCCAAATATGGATATTCTTGAGTCCACGCGGATTACAAGAAAGAGGGGTCGACCTTCTAGTCTACTTGACCTTGAGGCAAATACATTATCACGTGATACTAGCAAGTATCTTTGATTACTTTAATCACTTCGTGACACTATAAGCTATAAGTCTTCTCCAGTCTTCTTTTACTGCTTTTTACTTTCCCATACCACTACTGGTATAGGGAAGTATTGATATCATGAAAATTTTCGAAGTCGAGATTTTCGCGGAAATACGTGTTTTGGGTCCCCAGGAACCCAAAAAAGTGGTCTAGAAAAAATGTCTGTCTGTGTGGGTGTGTGTGTGTGTGTGTGTAAGTGTGTGTGTATGTAACGCCTGTAACGCAAAAACTAGTGAAGCGATTTTGATGAAATTTTAAATGAAGGGGTATATCGAAAATTCATCGACAAAATAAGCTTTTCAAAAAAATCCGAAACCGGAAGCGGAAGTTAGACATGTTTTTTTGGTATCATTTTTTTCAGAAGCGTAATTTTGAAAATCTGAGTAGGGGATATGAAAGAAGGGCATAATACAAGGGAAACAGTTTTTTACCGGACTCTCTAACTTCAAAATGGCGGTCGCTATGAATTTTTCAAAATTTCGACTTTAACGCCCCGTAACTCAAAAACCAGTTATTTGATCAGGTTCCGCAACAACTTGTTTGAAAGCCCATTGGCTGTACTACACCAAGAAAAAAAATTATTTACTAAATCCAAAAACGGTCGCAACGGCGCTCTTCCAAAAATTTTGAAATTTTTGAAAAATTATTACAAAAAAACTGGTCTAAGGAATTTGTTTAAATTTTCTATACTTATGCAGCTTGGTATTAGCTACATTTTTGTTTTTTGATGAACGCCAGAATTCCACTGTGGCGCCCTCTACGAGATTTTGAAAATCGGAAATTGATGCTCCTATAGCGCCTTTATTAGTCAAAATATGAAAGAAGTTTAAATACAAAAGTTGTTCAGTATATAAATTTACATTTTTCTAAATTTATATCACGTATACAGGGTGTTTGGTTTTCACAGTACAATAAGTAACTTTGTTATTTTAAATGAAACACCCTGTATATTATTATATAATTGAATGCAAAATTAAATTGTCTATCACATAGTATAAGGTGTTCATATGGCTAAAATGTACGGTTAATGAGAAATTCGTGAATATTGAACTTTAAAACAGTGTAGGGTGAAATTTCTAAGTGCCGATATGTTCAAGTGACCATGCGCGGGACGGGAATTCCTTGTAGCCGGCTAATCCTAGCAGCCTATGAATATAAATAATCACACATGCACAGATGAACACAATCGGCACTTGTGTTAATTTTCCACATACTAATTTTCAAGTTTAGTTTATCGGTTGTGGCGAACAATACTGTTGAATACCAAAAACGAATGTTTATTTTTAGTATGGGAAAGTCCAGGGGAGGTTTGCACCTCCACTTTTTTTTTTAGTCTACATCGAACAATCTTGGTAATAGCCTTCCCCTTCTGCTTCCTAACTTCATTTCTTTAGAATGACTCTTTTTCGACTACTTTTTTATTATTGGTACCAAGGTATGTATTTTTTGGGTTCTTCCGTTCTTGTCCTCGCCTCACGTGGGCACCACTACACAGTTTTTATTACTCGACGTTTTTGTATTCCATTTTTCTAATCGTTTCACTTAATTCCTTCTCTCTCAAAGATATTGCAAGCAGTGTCCCTTCGATTATCCTTTATATTACATATGAATCGCTAACTGCAGAAAAGGAACATGTCTATTATTTTTATAAAAATAGTTGTCGCAATTTTTTTATTGTTAGACGCTAAACACACCATGTACTGCACAAAGGAATCATGTCTGTTGTATTAGTGCACAGTGGCAGGTCATGGGAATTCCCGTTTACTGTAGGAAGTCAAATAGAAACCTAAGACTTCCAAGGAATAAGGTTTACTAAGTAATACTACCCATTCAGAAGATGAAAGTGGAGAAATTTAAAATTTTGGACATGGCCCGTGTCTGCAGTTAGCGATTAATATACAATTATGATCGATCCATGGAATATAAATTGTATGTCTTTACTTAAGCCATGCGATTGATTTATTCTTGCTTAGGTATATTCTTGACAACTGTCAAAGTCAGTTTTAGTCGAAAAAAGTAACGACACATTATAATTATATTGCCAACCGAAAATTTTGTTATACATATTATAGATAGGTACTACATCATTACTAAGCCGTCGGATTTTTTGGTATGTACCTGCTTGCAACCTGCGTATATAGTTATTGATTAAATATTGATTGAAAATTTATTTTTTCTTCAAGCGTATCATAATATCCATATTGTTGTACAGAACTGGAAGGAAGTCATTTTGTTAATAGTCAAAAAATGAAAATAATGTTACTAGTACAATAATGTGTTTACGTATCCATGGCAACGGCAGTATTTTGCCCATAGCTCCACCCCCAAGGTTGGTAGACGGGAGAGCGTTGTCCTGTGGAAATAACTTTTTAGGAAATAGTTAATTACAGCAACAGAATATTTTTACACTTGAAGAAAAAATAGTATATATTATTCGGAGTAGAACGTCTTATTTGTGTTTCGCACACTTGCACAGCCTCGGCGCGTGCGCCTCGGCGCCTCGGCCGCAATATGAGCTCAACACAAAAAGAACTCTTTCTACTCCTAATAATATAATATAGTATTTTCTGTCCGTGTGGGGTTTCTAAAGTTCAGAAACAGTAACTGATTGATGTTGAAACTGTTCTTTCCAGAATGTCTTACATTTTAACTTCCCAGGTGTAATGTTTTGCAGATCCTCGTTAATTTATTGGAAATATATTTATTCAAATGTTATATGGCAAAATATTTACTAGAACATGCCACCAAGCAATTGGAGTAGATAAGATATCACTTTATAATCAATTCACAACGTAGTGTTTTTGGCATTTGTGCTATTCAGCCACCCTGGGCCGTAAACAAATGTTGTATCTGCAAATTTCTAAGTTTTCATATATTTTATAAGGAATTTGTTTATACAAATGTCTGTACAATACATCGGACTATAGTTTTGTGTACCTTAAAAGATAACGTTGATTAGTAGGTACCTACCTATATAACTCAGCCGACGTGTACGGGTATACGGGCCCCTTAGTTTTCTCTGTGGGTTTGAACTAAAATCTAGCCTCTGTGATTAGTGCGTAAATAGCCCGGCCTTGTCATTTTAAAAATAGACACAGTGAAAATAGTTTAAATTGTGGTTATAAACATATAAATAAGGTAAACTATAATAATTCCATATCAAAATGATGTCCTTGCAATTTTTCTTATCTAAAACGATTGTGGTTCCTATTAGTCCTATTCCCATGGATGAGTGTTTAAAGTGTTTTCTACATTTCGTTTCTACCTTGAAAATTGTGTTATCGTCTATTCTTATGATTCACACCCTTCTTCCGGATTGTTTTGTTTATTTTGTACATTTCTTATCGTTTCGTTCTTTAATCTTTGTAGGTAATACGTAGGTATGTATGTGTTTGAACGAGGGAGAATTTATTTGCTGTTATTTTTTTAATGAACTTTTAAAACGTTTAGTGCTTTAACGAAAAAAGAACTTACGAAACGTTCAAGGTTTTGGGTACAAGAAATGGAAAGTTCATGTTTTTGGTAAAAACGAACATAAGTTCTGTGAAAAGTTCATAATTAGGTATATACCTAACTATTTTTTAAATTTGTTTATACCATTAATTATTTATTAAACAATAAGAACATTACAATTATTTATAGTTTATATAATAGTTCTTTACGTAGGTATCAAGGGCGTAATAAACTAGGCGTTTTTGGTTGTCGGTATGCCTAACATTCTAAGATGAAGATCCAAAGACGCCGGTTATCCCTGAGGTGATCTTGTAACAAGGATAATATCATCAAAGAGTCAAGAGTCTTTGGATAGTGGTTGCTGTGTAATTTAAATCATCAATTATACTCCATAACGCTCTAGGATATTATATCATAGCGCTCACTCATTATTCCCTCTCATTGAATACCTATCTAATTAATATAATTGTCATCGTCATAGATACATAAACACACTCTTTTGTAGGAGCTTATCCCTACGATGCACATTGCACTGCACAACTGATGGTTCAAAGAAGATTGACAGAAACGACAATACAATTTGTAAAGCTCTTTCGCTGATTCTACCCTGGTGATTTTTATTCCATAAGCCAGTCCTGTATTTGTAATAAAGCCGTAAAACATTAATAAGTGCTTTCGGGGTTTGTTTTCTTTTTCGCCATCACCCTCGGGTATTGAAACTTTGAAAGGTTTCGAGAAGTTACTGATGAATGATGATATTGGATTTCAGTATGATCCCGTCGTCTGTAGTCATTCTCATAACCATTTGTTATCTATCTCTACCACAAGGTGCAGAGGATGTAGGGATTGTAGCATTTCCGTCGAGCTAGTGGGCGCGGTACTCATTGCCCCTGTTATACCTAGAAATGGAAGTCTTTACAGATTCTTTTTGATTACCCAAATTCTGGTTTTATTGCACCAGATGCTGGTAGCATAGAGTATTGATGGAATTAATACAGACAGAGTATTATGTACGACTGCGGGTTCCAGGTCTATAAGATAATGACGGGAACTGAAGGGTTTTCTTCCTTGTGGAAGCTGTTATCTTTACTGCAGCAGTTTTACTAAATTTAATGACTACTTGCCCAATTCATTCTGTCTTTTTGTTACAGGGATTTCCAAAAACTTCTCCATTATGAATTCATACACGGAAATCATACAATCCGTAAGGGAAGCTTTCGATGGTGGTCGCACGAAGTCTTTAGAGTTTCGTGAAAAACAGCTTCGTAATCTTTTACGGTTTTACGAAGAAAATACTCCAGCACTTTTAGAAGCATTAGCTACTGATTTGCACAAAAGTAAACAAGAAGCAATTTTGTCAGAAATATGGTTTGGTGTAGCAGACTGCAAGAATTTAATTGAGAATTTCAAAGAATGGTCTCAACCCGAGAAACCTTCCAAAGGATTTGCTAATATTATGGACGAAGCTTTAATTTATAACGATCCGTATGGTGTAGTTTTGGTAATAGGTGCTTGGAATTATCCAATACAAGTAACTTTGTTGCCTGTAGCAGCTGCTATTGCGGCCGGTAATTGCGTAATTATTAAACCATCTGAATTGGCACCAGCGTGTGCCCAATTAATTGCAGACTTACTTCCAAAATATTTAGATAATAGTTGTTATAAAGTAGTGCTTGGGGGTGCTAAAGAAACACAACAATTGTTAGACCATAAACACGATTACATCTTTTTTACTGGCTCAACAAGAATTGGAAAAATAGTACATGCAGCAGCCAACAAATATTTAACACCAACAACCCTCGAACTGGGAGGTAAGAGTCCCGTTTATCTTGATAAGTCCGCTGATATGTCGATAGCAGCACGTCGAATTTTATGGGGAAAATGTTTAAATGCCGGTCAAACTTGCGTGGCTCCCGACTATTTACTATGTAGCAGAGATGTTGGAGAGAAGTTTATCGAACAAGCTAAAACCATTTTGAAAGAGTGGTATGGTGAGGAAATACAAAAGTCTCCAGATCTAGGTCGTATAGTTAATGATAATCATTTTCAACGATTAACGAAATTATTACAAAGTGGTAAAGTTGTTGTGGGTGGCAAAACTAATCCACAAGAAAGGTTCATTCAACCAACAATCTTGACCGAGGTAAAACCAACAGATCTAGTAATGCAGGAAGAAATATTTGGGCCTATTTTGCCCATCGTTTATGTTGAAGATGCTCATGAAGCTATTACGTATATAAATGCCAACGAAAAACCTTTGGCTTTGTATATTTTCTCTGAAAACAGAAAAATTACTAATTTAATTTTGGAGAATACTTCTAGCGGTGGTGTGGGTGTTAATGATACTGTAATGCACCTGGCAGTTGAAACTTTGCCTTTTGGTGGTGTTGGAGGTAGTGGAATGGGTATGTATCATGGAAAATACAGTTTTGATACTTTTGTTCATAAAAAAAGTATCCTTGTAAAGAAGTTGGATAAACTTGGAGAGATGTTAAGTTCAGCACGCTATCCACCTTACTCAGATTCTAAGCTCAACTACTTAACTAGAATGTTAAAAGCGCGTTTGCCATTTTCTTTAAAATATCTACCATATTTTCTTGTATTTGGTTTAGGTGTTACATCTGCAATGACTGTTAAATTGATCATAACTGCAGATGGTCAAAATTAAGTTTAAAAGTTGCTACTTTCCATTAATAAATATAAAACTGACTATGTCAGAAAAATAAAACAATCACATGTTACCACACGTACCTAATAATGTGAACTTACCTAAAACAAGTGCGATTATTTTAGAAATACCTACTATCTCTGAAGTGCTACCTATGGTGTCTATGTATGGGATTTGGAACAGATTTTATACCAAATAAATAAATAAATAAACACATTACCAAAACAGAAATAATTTCTAGTTTAAGCTTTTACCAGAAATCGATCAGTAGAAGTCGAATTTATTTTTATTATACAGGGTGTCCCACAACTCGACAGACATGGACTAATTTCAAGTCGAAAATATCTTCATACGCAGGTCCAAAACGCAATAATACTGAATTATTATTATTATTGTATACTATCGGATTTTAGAACATTCTTCGACGTTTTCTGGTTTCCAGTCTCCACCTATCACGATCCATCCAATAAACCGTCTTTCTGGCAGTGTTTTTCTAATACTCAGTCCCTGTCCATGTATTTCTTGATCTACGCCGCCGCCTTTATTATTATTATTATTACTTAATATTATTTTTCGCAAAACTTCATTTTCAGTTATGGAAAGAGCTAGAAGGTGTATTCAGGCAGCAGAAGAAGAAATAGTAGGGTGTGGGTACCTATCTATATATAACACCGGATCTAACCTTCCGACTTGCAAAATAACGTGGAATAAAATGTTTTCCTTTCTCACTTATGCAGTAACCACTAGCTCTATCTCTATCATGTCTCAAAAGTTACTTATATAATATAATAATAATAATAATAATAATAATAACAATAATAATAATAATAATAATAATCTACTCTACCCATGTCCTGTTGCCAGGCCCCGAAAGCATTTTTACAGTTCTGGATATCATAAGAAATTTAGTGTTGATACGCAGATTGTTAGCATTATTTCAATTCTCGTTATTGGAAACGTTACCTGCACACTTCATAACGCTTTTATTATAAAGAAAAGAAAAAAAACTAAAATTTATTTTAAATTCATGTACCTACTCCGTGTTTAAATTTAAAAACAGTTGAGTTTCAAAATTGACATCTGTTTAATGCAAAACGTTTCGTTTTAAAAACATCTGCTAAATCTTTCCCAGTTCAAAAATATTTTTACCTCTTAAAGAAATTCTAAGAATTCTAAAATTTAGGTAAGTATCATTTAAATACTTTATATTTTGTAGTTACAAGTAGGTAGTTGTAAGTGCTCGCCTGGAAATCTTAAGAAAACGGATAGAATCTATTGTTTGAAAATTATTTGTTGGTTTGCATAAAGTTTGTTCAGATAAGATCTTTGGGTTTGCCCATGTAAAGGACTACACACTACACCAAAATGTCCAAAATTAATACTTTAATCTTAAATGGGGTAAAACCTTTTAAAAATAATCCTTCTCCTGTCAATCAATGGCTTCTTGGAAGATCCTACCTGAGTACAAGCTAATGCAATACCAAAATTGTGCGACAACCACGTGTTCAATTACGTAAAACTTGCACTTAACATGTGAAAATACCCTAAAATTATTTTTTTGGAAATAAAAGTAAGTAATGAGAAAAGTAATGTAATTTTTCAACAAGAATTACTGGAAGAAAGTAATGAATTATAATAAATAAAGTAATTCATTACAATTATTACTTATTACTCAAAAAGGAATTTAATTACAGTAATGAATTACTTGTAATTCATTACTTCCAACCACCACTGATAATGGCTACTACATACAGTGCCTTCATTAATGATTGATACCCACGTGACCACAAAATATAGGCAACCCAACTTACACAATTGGTAAACCTTTATCCAATAATTCCCTAACTGATTGTTTGTACGTAAATTGACAGTAACTTTAGTAACTTTAGTGACTTTAGTTACTTAGTTTAGTTACAAGGAGTGCCAATCCTACCTGACTTCAACATTTAAATCTGAAACTCCCAAGGACACCACGGATCAAAGGTCACGTGGGTATCAATCTTTAATGAAGGCACGGTACTTTATGCTATTATATGCACTGCTTTTCGTATTTTGGTAGGCTTTACACGTTCCCAACGTTTGGTACCTAATGGACAAGTTAAATAGAAAAAATTAGGTACTTAATGAATCTTATAAATTTCAGAAAAAAAAATCGTTAATTGAATGGCGGATCTTTGGATCTTATCCTGAAAGATCTATAAAAATATGAACCGCTAAGAAATGTTTTGAAGATCTAAACACAGTATACTACACTTCCCTTTAATTCAGCGGGTACAAAACTCCATCTGTTTTCGTTTCCTAGGCAACCGCTGTGGAATTCATAAACGTCAGAGTTTTACGCTCGCTCCAGAGATAACTTAAGCTGACAGTCAGGTGTTTTGTGGCTCGCTCTAACCTATGAAGCTAGAAAGAAACAGGTATACCTAGAAATGCGTGCAGTGGTTCGGACGAGCCGCAAAATTACACAGCACTTGAGCGTATACAAGTGGCAACTTTGTGTACTGTACCGCTTACGATACCGGCTCCAGACGCCACGTGAAAATAAGCCCAATAAGCCTAAGCCTGTCTGCCTCCATCGGTGATGTTCTATTCTAATCACGGTGAAGTCTCTGGGTACTGGCACAAGTTTTTGAGGTTATGCTTCTTAGATTTACTAAAATAAACGTAATTTAAAGTTTCGACTTTGTTTTTGTAACATGTAAATACGAACGAAACCAGTATCGTTACACTACAAACATGAATTTAGGACCCACCAATCAATATGGAAACGGTTTACTCTACGCAGGTTTTAACCAAGACCAAGGTAAAAATTCTTTTCTTGAATTTCTACAAGGTATCTTAATCATTATTTTTAAGGCTGTTTTGCTTGTGCTACAACTACTGGATTTAGAGTATACAACTGTGATCCATTAAAAGAGAAAGAACGACAAGATTTTTCCGATGGAGGGCTCAGTTACGTGGAAATGTTGTTTCGTTGTAATTACTTAGCTTTAGTTGGTGGAGGAACTAAACCTTTGTATCCTCCTAATCGAGTTATGGTTTGGGATGATTTAAAGAAAACTACCCCTATATCTTTGGATTTCAATGCACCTGTCTTGGCAGTTAGATTACGACGAGATAGAATAGTTGTTGTTTTAGGTAAGTGGTGTTTGTATTTCGATTATATTTCCAAATATTGTTATCACTCTCTTGCTTATTTCTTAAGAATGGTTGATTTCTATTTATATCCATTGATTTATTGATTTCTTAATTACATTTTTTTTTGCAGAAGGTGTAATAAAAGTGTATACTTTCACCCAAAATCCACAACAGCTTCATGTATTTGAAACAAGTTTAAATCCAAAAGGCTTATGTGTTTTATGTCCAAATAGTAATAATTCATTGTTAGCTTTTCCTGGTCGAAAGACGGGGCATGCACAGTTGGTGGATCTCGCTAATACTGAAAAAGAACCTCTAGATGTGTTTGCACATGAAGCAGCTCTCAGTTGTATAGCTCTCAACTTACTAGGTACAAGGTTGGCAACAGCAAGTGAAAAGGGAACATTAATTCGTGTATTTGAAACATGTAGTGGACATAAAGTTGCTGAATTACGGAGAGGTGCCCATCAGGTATGATTATTACCATATGTTTTTGTTTTTTTATGTTTGTAACTGATGTTCTATGATAATTGTTCTCTAAAGTGTTTATACATGTGCGATTGTTTCTTTTGATTTTTTCCTTTTGTTTTAATTCGTTAAATTTGAATTTGCCGCCTAATTCAACCAATGAAACCAAAATGAAAATAAATCGCGCCTATGTTATGAATTTTTCAAAATTTTGACTAACACCCCACAACTCAAAAACCAGTTATCTGATCAGGTTCAGCAACAACTTGTTTGAAAGCCCTTTGACGGTACTATATCATGAAAAAAAAATTATTTCGTAAATCCAAAAACGGTCGCATCGGCGCTCTTCCAACATTTATTAAATTTTTGAAAAATTATTTCTAAAATACTGGCCACACGAATTTGTTTAAGTTTTCTATACTTATGCAGCTTGGTATTAGCTACATTTTTATTTTTTGATGAATGGCAGAATTTCACTGTGGCGCCCTCTACGAGGTTTTGAAAATCGGAAATTGATGCTCCTATAGCGCCTTTATTAGTCAAAATATGAAAAAAGTTTAAACATAAAAGTTATTCAGTATATAATTTTGCATTCTCCTAAATGTATATCACGTTTGCTTTCCACAGTACAATAAGCAACTTTGTTATTTTAAATGAAACACCCTGTATATTATTATATAATTGAATACAAAATTTAATTGTCTATCACATAGTATATGGTGTTCATATAGCTAAAATGTACGGTTGATAAGGATTTCGTTAATTTGAACCACGTTGTCGAATTTTGAAGATTTAGGCTGGACTCTGATAGAACGGATCGTGCGCGTTGGTCGGTAGCGATCGTCCGGCTTCGCCAGCTGTAATTTCAAGCCGGCTACTACAGATAGATGCGTGTCTTTCTTCTGTACATAATGAACCCGTATAGTCGCGTTTTACTCGCTACGCAGTCAAATGATTTCCAGGGTCTGCCCCGCGGACTATACTGTGAATACTAAAAACGGAATGTTTATTTTTAGTATGGCACGTAGAGGTTTGCACCTCCACTTTTTTTACCCTATTAACAAAAATGCAACGACATTCGCGCCAATTTGTTTAGCGCGCATTCCATTGCCGTAGTGACTGATTTTTTGTTATTGAGCTAAAAAAATGAGCAACTACATGAAAGGATAGATAAAAATATGACAAATAACTTTTATTAAAAGATATTTTTGATGAAATCAATATTTAGGCATCTGCATTATTTCATAATAAATGAGATATAAAAGATTCCTGTGCTAAATGGACATCCTGTATCACAACAATAGTTACATTTTAGTGGTGATCAATATCGAAGTTGAGTTTACTTTCAATTTTCTTGAATAACTTATTTTTCAGGCTACCATATATTGCATTAACTTTAATCACAACTCGACATGTTTATGTGTCGCTTCTGACCATGGAACAGTGCATATATTTGCTCTGGATGATCCTAAATTGAATAAGCAGTCTTCACTTGCAAATGCCACTTTCTTGCCTAAATACTTCTCTTCAAAGTGGTCATTTTGCAAGTTTACAGTCCCAAATGGACCTCCCTGTGTATGTGCTTTTGGAGCTGACAATAATTCAGTGATCGGT
The DNA here is from genome assembly GCA_963082805.1 of Hemicrepidius hirtus. NCBI lineage: Eukaryota > Metazoa > Arthropoda > Insecta > Coleoptera > Elateridae > Hemicrepidius > Hemicrepidius hirtus. The sequence goes on from OY720161.1 coordinate 11,620,279, forward strand.
AAGCATACCTCGTGAAACATAATTATTAAACGTGTAATACCTTTCTATATTACTAATAGGTAATATTTTAATTATGTTACAGTAATTTGTGCAGATGGCTGTTACTATAAATTTATGTTTACTAGTAAGGGTGACTGCACAAGAGATGTGAGTGCCCAGTTCCTAGATATGACTGACGACCATTCATAGGCTATTGTTTCACCTTATTGTATGTTTAAGTTAAAATGATGTAGTTCGAGAAAATGTAAATCACGATCACGTAAGTCTGTATAAGCCAAATTAAAGTTTTAAGTTTTATTTATTTTTCTTTATTTGATAATATGATGTCATTCAGAAAGTATTTTTTATATTTTAATGATTTACAGCATATTAACATTCTGTTTCATTCATTTTATTAATGTTGGTGTGCTATTTCTGTATGTTTCAATGTGTATCAAACGCCATTATACCGGGTGGTGACTTTAACAACGCAACATAGGGATTTCAATGGAAAATTCTTAATGTTCAATTATTGGCTCCCCTAATTATTTTAGAGCAAAAGTGTGTTTAGGTTTTTTGTAGAGAAATAAATTCTGCATCTTTTCATACTATTATTTTCAATTTTCCATTTTCCGGAAGCGTAGAAATAGAAGAAATTAAAAATGGTCTTTTTAAAAAAATCACTGATGCCATGGAATTATAAAATCAAACAAACGCACTGACATTTCTGTCTCATTACATTTTTTTTCTTTTTAAAGCAATAAAACGAGTAGGTAATAGGAACATATTTTACGCTAAACAAGGCACTTTATCATTTCTACTTTTTCTTTCGTTGAATACATTTAAAAAATAATAGATTTTAATAATCGGTTATGAACTTCAAACCGTAATGACAGATGTAAATGCGAATGTTGATTGTTTAGATAATTCCAAGGCATCACTGATTTCTTTAAAAAGACCATTTTTAATTTCTTCTATTTCTACGCTTCCGGAAAATGGAAAATTATAAATAATAGCATGAACAGATGCAGAATTGTTTTCTCTACAAAACACCTCTACGCACTTTTGCTCTAAAATAATTAGGGGAGCCAATAATTAAACATTAAGAATTTACCATTGAAATCCCTATGTTGCGTTGCTCAAGTCACCACCCTGTATAACATGGTCATGTTTGCAGTACGATCTGTTTTTTTTCTTCGTAAAAGATGTACATACTTTACAAGACAAATAGAAATCGATATTTTATGTAAATAGAATAAACTAATTTTATCCTGGCTTTATCTTAGCATGAAAAGGCTGTTATGTGTGATTTTTGAATGAATTTATATTCAACGGCAATGTTATTTTTTGAATAATAATAAAATGCTAAACACTGATTATCTTTCTCGTTTTATTATTTATTGTTTTCAAATGGTACCTATGGTAAAATTCAATGACTAAAAGAAATTATGTAGAATTAGAATATGAGTTTTCTGATTTAAGCAGAGCGCAAACCAATGCCGGTGCGAAAGTGGGGGTGCGCATGATGCGGTCGCGGTGGCTATCCACACATGATCCACACGTCCGCATGGCCCGCACTCACGCAATGCGATTAAATTGAGCGAGAAATAGCGAGATTCATTTTCCACAAATTACAGTAGAGGCTGGGTCTGGTGGGTAAAGGTTAGCCGTTAGCGCTTATCCAAGGCGTACGCGCAGCATGACCTGACGGGTCCCGCATTTTAAATATAAACGTGCACTAGCCGAACCGTACGCGCCAGTTCATAGATAATATGCGCCAGTTCTTCTGCCGCTTAGGTGAGCGTGGGTACGTTTACTTACAAGCGGATAGCACTTACGCCTACAGGGACCGAGCAGCTCCGCGTATGTATTGACAAGTCCACTGAGTTTGTGAATTATTTTCACTATTTTTCACAAGTTCAGTGGACTTGTCAATACATAAGCTCAGCTGCTGGGTCCCTGTACGCGTAAGTGGTATCCGCTTATCATTTACTTGGATACGTTATTTCTGCGACACGCGCTGCGCGTATGGCTCGGATAAGACGTGTGCGCAACAAGGAACATACATGGGCACGCTGATGATGTTTTGGTCAGATTGCTCACCCGAGGTGCTCTCCAATTGCAATTGAATTGATCTGATCTGATCCTGTAGTAATCTACGAGTACTCCAAGCTACACTGGTGTTAATTCAATAATTGGAACACTATAACTTTAATGTCACACGACGCTTAACAAGTGCTGGACCTGGGAAGGGGTGACGGGAGTTTGGCACATATTTTCCATATGTATCGACTTCATATTATATTCTGGGAATTTTAGCCTTGCCTTTTTTTCTGAAATCTTTCTGATTTTTTTGGGCACGTGGGATGGGATGAGGGATGTTTGGCACACATTTTCCAAATGTTTAGTCTTCATATTACATTCTGGGAATTTCCTAAGAAAATCGGTAAGGGCATAAGAAAGGTTGGGGAAAAAGCAATGACTGTAGCCTTTGAATTATTTCTCAAAATTTTCTGAATTTTTATAACCAGATGGGAAGGGGTGGGGGAACAGTCTTCATATTATATTCTGGGAATTTCCGAAAGAAATCGAAAAAGGTAATCTATGGCTATATTACTACACTGTTTTGAAATTAATCTTTTATCTAGTTGGTGGGCCTGTGACATTCATGTAACTTGCAACTTATTTCTAAATATAAAATCCTTTCGACTGTGGTTTTGAAAACTAAATAAAATTGTAATGTTTCAGTTTCAGTCCTGCTAAAGCTGGGAAGTTTCTGAAACGCTTGTAGGTTTTCTAAACATTTTGTGTTATGTAGTATGAGGTCTTTTTTTACAATTTGTTTTGTGTTTTTCGTTATTCTTTATTACCTACTCATTCTCTAGGCACCTATGTTAATTTCAAAAAACATAAATATAGTTTTATAACAGGCAATCCAAGTTGCAATTGTATAACTGTATCTGTTACAACTTTGGGGCAAACATAAGTAGAAAAGGGTTGTTGAATAAAACAAAAATATTTCTTGTGAATATAACTGTATTTTTGTAATCACTCTAAAACTTTACTCAGTTCTTGTGAGTTCAGTTGAAAGTTATAAGCAGCAGTATTCAGAGTAACATTGAAATAAGATTTAAAGATACCGTTACCTATTACATATTTTGATGTACAGTTGGTGATTGAATTGATTAATTAACATTTGAAATACAACTTCCGCATGTGAAAACTACTATATTTTATTTGCATAAAATATTAAGATTAACAAGATTGTAGTGCTAAGCTTTAATTCTTAGTGTTATCACAATTTAAGATAAACAATAATACCTATGCATAACTATAATCTATCCGTATGTTATTGTTAGGTATATAATAATGGTGTAGATAATAAAATTATCTGTAATGCAAAGTACCGATTCTTAATGTTACATAAGCATAGATTTGATACATTGACTGCTATTGTATATAGTAGTATAGTGGATATAGTTCGCACATAGATATTCTGAAATTTTAAGGGGGGATTACATTCTAACAACCAGCCAGATCGTATTATTTTTTCTATAGCAGATGTTAAAGTGTGCTTTGTTCGACTAAGGCCCGGTCTTTCCATCTCCTACTAAAGCTTCTATTAGCTAATAAACGATTAGTTGTCATGGAAACAATTCTTGTAACAATGGTATCCATGACAACTAATCGTTTATTAGCTAATAGAAGCTTTAGTAGGAGATGGAAAGACCGGGCCTAAAAATAGTTGATCAAGTATTACTTTAACCGCAAGGGTAGATAAAGTACTTTAATTTTCTGGAAACTCCATGGAAACCGAATGGAAACCTTTGCTACTGAGATTTTCGGGTTTAATATAATCTAATTTTAAATTGTTTTTTTTACAAATTTTTCTTATTTTTTTAACATCTGCTATAGAAAAAAATAGAATTTTATACACGACGATAAAATTTAATTATCGACTCGCGAAAATTAATTAACACTTTCCGCTTGTCGATAAAATATAATTTTATCGTCTTGTATAAAAAATAACTATACGTTGGTTTAGACACGCAGCAAGGAGAGAGCTGGCATACAGATATTTTTGGTTTTCAAAGTTTTATCTGTTGGACTTAACGCTGATTAAATCCTAAAAGGTGTAAGGTATCCGTTACAAATCTTGAGCCATAACCTGGCGGTTTCCGAATATCGTTGGGCTAACTATACTTCTAATGTTTATCAATAATCAATGAGGTGTAGTGTACTAAATAGTAAATATAAATAAGTGAAATTGCCCATCTAAATTTGAGCTGGAACCATAGTATTAAAAAAATACTTAACTAAAAGAGAAATTGAATTAACATTTGTAAATCGTTGACCAGATGAAGTTGCAATTGTCACTGGTTCACTCATCTTTATTATTTTTTAAATTATATAAAGATCATTCTTATAGACATATAGAAAATGTAAAGCTAATTGTAGAAAAACTAAGCTAACTTTTAAGATCAACGATTGTAACGATAAGAATCATTTCAAGATATTAATCTTCTATTTTAGGTAAAATAGTGCAAACAATGATGATGTTTGATAAGCAGCGTAAATGTCAGCAGTTGTTTATTTTACTAAATTGTATACAGTGAAGTCCATTTATTGTGCAATATAGCCATATTGCAAGTTAAATGGTCCGCCCACTTTATCATTGGAATATAGGCAACCCATTGTAGAATTTAAATTATTATTGTGAAAATAATATACAACTGAGTATTAAAACAGTTCAAATAGACAAGCATGCTAATGAGTAGGTATTTAATTGTATTTTCCTAAATACATTTGAATTAAAGCAATATAGCAACATTAACTGCGTAAGTAGGTATCATAATTTATTCATGGACAACTATTAAAGCAATCGTTGCCCGGAAGACTATTTTTAAGGTGTAAATGCACTACTAAAAGCAGATTGCCATGTTGCTGATATCTAGAGGATACATTTTGTAATGTGATTAAATTAGTAAGTATGAAATAATCAATCAGTTAGGGAGGTACCTAGTAAAGTGAAATTGTGAATAAAAAGAAGTATTTGTTTCTATTTCTTTGTATTTAGACTATTTGCTTCTTTTCATTTGATAAGGAGGGATTTACAGTATGCATATAACCACCATAGGCTTGTATGATAGTTGGAGTAATTGTTGGGTAACGAGAAGTACAACTGTTTGTAGTTAGTGTAGTGTAATAAAGTAGAATAGTATACCAAAATACTATAAAAACGGTTGACGATGCCAGACTGATAGCTGTAATCAAAAATACATGTGTGTTACATTACGTAAATAATAAAATACCTACATTTTGAAAAATACAAAATTCTTGAAAACGACAAAATGTTTAAAATATAATATGGACGGGCCGGATCCACGATATTTCGCCTAAAGTTCATAACGCCTAAAACTATGAGAGTAGGTACCGTAACACCTAACACGACCACTTCGCTCAATTTTTTAAATCTGACCACAAAGCCCAATGCGACCACAATGCCCAACATTGTACTACGCTACGGACACAACGCCCAGCGATTTCGAAATTTCAAGATTACAGTTTGCACAATTTGCGCAGGAGACTGAAATATTGTTACATTAAGAGATAAGAAATTGATCCTCGTTAGGTCATGTAATTACAACTTGCGTTATTAATAGATTCATGAAACCAAATTTTTAATGTTAGAATCTCTTATTAAACAAACAAACTTACTTAAAGTGTTGAAACTGATATAAATCCCTGGCAGCATATCCAAGTAAGCAACAAGAATTGTAGAAATCGAAAGTAAGTAAGTGGTACCACTTATAAGAATCCATGGTATAATGTAAATGGAACTTTTTGTTGCAATACCATATACCATTAGAATGGCCGCTGATAGATTAAGGCATCCAACCCAAGTGCAGATGTAAAGTATCCATATTATCACTGTAATAAGTCAATTGAGAAATGCTAACAGAAAGTATCATTAATGTTGTAATAAAATAGGAAATTTAATTTGTTGTGTTAAAAAAAGATGATAAAATTGAAAAACATGTGTGTAACGTGTAAAGCCTTATTTATATAGACGTGATTTTTTTATTACGATTTTTTCTTTTTGTTTTTATTGATTAAATTTGAATAGGCCGCAAAATTTAACCAATGAAAACAAAAAGGAAACCAGCAGGTACAGGTTGGCCACTCAGGCCTGAGAAAAAGTCGAACTTCGCGCTGGCAAACTCAGGGGTGTGGGGTAGTCGTACATTCACGGACAAAAGCATGCATTTCGTAGGTACCTGCTGCATTCCGCTTTGGGAGTTGAGATGCGACGCTATAGTACTGCTACTGGGTGTATAATGCCTACCAGCCCTTCCAACAACAACATATACTACTCCTTTATGAAAAGAGCATACCGCTTGAAATTGGTTCAAAGATGATTGACAAGGACAGACATGCATTAAAAACTGGTATTTTCTGCGCATGCGCGCCGTAATTGGTGTTAAGTGATGATGTCCATAGCGCCATGCTCACATCTGTTGCATTTGTACATGCGCACAATGCACTTAGTTCCTGTTATTTGTTTATCCTTGTTGCACTTTCTAACAATTGTATTACTGTTTCTGTCAATCTTCTTTGAACCATCATCGGTTGTGCTGTGCAGCATAGGGATATGCTCTTTCAAGTCAGGGAGCAGTCTATATTCGCCTCTGCATAAAATTCTACAAACTGACACGACAGGGCGCGAATGTAACCGATTGTAGTTGCGCGGTTTTTTTCAGGTTTTAGCGACCAACCTATACCCCCCTACTCAATTTTGTACTAAACGAAAAATTAGAGCGTATTCATGTTGTGTAATACTTACTTAATACAAAATGTTGGGAAAGTTGCAACTTTGCTTCATTTGAGTTTAAATGACCAATTTTGTCATATTCATAATAATTTTTTTCTTGTTCTTCAGCTAGATCTGCTTTAATAAGTTCCCATACGTCTTGAGTATGCATTTTTCCTAAAGCAGCACATGTTGTGAGCACAGCAGTAACAACCTAGAGAAACATTTAAAATTTAATTTTAGGTACTAACCTATACACACCCCTATCCTGTAAACCGTAACGACTTGTTGACGACTCGTTTACAAACGATTTTTCAACTTGACATTGTTTACAGATGATCGTTAGCTAAAGAGTCGTTCGTGCACGACTATTTACAGAATAGGGGTGTTAAATACGTCCATACATTTGGAATTGAAAATTGTTGGGGTAGTAGGTATATATAAATTGTTGTAGGTATATAAATGTATCTCTATAGCGATTACTGGCAGATCCATTTATGTGAAAGCTATTTTGTTATTATAATTAATTTATGTAGTAGTAGTAGTACCTACTTATGTTATAGATATTATTTAGTAATTTCTGTAATCAAGTACTGGGGCAGTTTTATTGCCCTTGAATATCTACGTCTACCTATTGTCAAAAAAATGTTTCTATTTATTTATTATTTTTACGGTAATTATTGTTGCGCGATACATAGGTATAACAACCATTACGTAAATTGGGTGCATTACGTTATTAAACAGTTTTTAAGTATGGATACCAACCTATGGATGTTTATGATTTGTAATTGAAAAAGATATTGTTTTTATAAATGTTGGCACTATTTTTTGTATTATCATAAATACTTACAAATACAATAACCGAAAATAAAAATGCCCACTGTTGTAGTGATAAACACATTTTGTGCACTTGACTACCACTTCTAACCTGCATTGTGAAAGATCACTACTACCTACACTGTTGTATAATTTTCACAAAAAAAGATAATCGGTCATTTCTGGTAATCAACCGATTCCCTTAAAAGAAAAGAACATGCTAATGCAGTAAACCAAGGTAAGGGCGGCCTGTTGGCTTGCCCTCCTTTTTACACTGATTATAGAATACCACTATCTTTGTTGTTCAGTCTGGATAGGGTGCTTTGAAAATCAATAATTAATATGCTGAGAGGGTAAAACTACTCCACGAAGGAAAACGAGAGATATTTGTGCTCTACAAAATGTCAATAGGACTATTTATAGTAAACAATACATTTTAAACAAATTAGCGTTTAGTTTTTATGACCTAATTTTACAATAATTATTAGCGATAGTAAAAAATATTTATGTCTTATCGATATTATTTACTTTTATAATTAGTAACTATTTTGAAAATTAATTATAAACATTGTGGAATATAAAATATAATGTTCAATATTAGGTCTAAAGTATCAAGCGAATCATTCCGCATTATGGATATACAGGGTGGCAATTTTAAAAGTTTCAATGGGACATATCTCTGTAACCAGAAAAGATATCAAAAATCTCTCGGAACCGTTTCGATAACACGAAGGGGGAACCGAAATGATGTATCAATTAACGCACCCCCACCTCTCGCTTAAGCCACAGCAACCTCAACTTAAAAATCTTAAATGGCAACACCATACTTGTGACACATCATTGGAAAGCTGTTATAAAACTCTTTTCAACCATACTATACAAAGATATATTTAATAAGATAGTTTTCGATTTATTCAAAATCAAAAGGTCAAAGTCAAGGAACTTTATTTATTTGAATTTACTCTCACAATAAATTTTCAAACTGATTTCCATTGTTTTCCAAATAATAATAAAATTTGTTTTGAAACTCTTGACGAACCCTTTCAAACGTTTCCCTAGGAATAGCCCCGGCATTCTTCAGAAATTCGTTGTCGTAATAACGTGAAATTGTCTCTGGTTCGGTTTTATAAAGCACCGACTTTAGATAAAAAGCAATCAAGTGGTGTTAGATCGGGTGATACCCTATTCTGTATATAAAAATCTGTGGAAATTAATTTAAAAAAATATAAAAATATGAGAGTTACAAAAAATTCAACTTGATTGAAAAATATTAACAGGTAAACTGTGATTTTCGTCTGTTGAGAAATATTCATACAATTATTACCCCATAACTTTCGATAATTTATTGTCAGCAGTAACGGTGGTCATGGAAACTGTAAACTAGTTACGCTACTTAGAAACAGCATACAAATTTCAAATTCAAGAGAACTTCGACGTCCAAGTATTTAAAGTTTAATTTATTTCGAAAATCGTAAAGATGGAGTGGCCTAGTCAAAGAATTGCCCAAGGAGGAATATTTCAACCTGCCAAAGTGAGCTACAGCCCCGACACGCGAAATTTTCTAAAAGGTGGGTGTGACTATGCTTAAAAAATAGCGTATGTTGTATATTCAGAGTATGTTACATGTGGATTGTCAATGTCAAAAGATTCTTAATTTTATTTTGAAATATCTTTAATTTTAATGTAGGTAATAATCGCAAATTTTAATAAACGTTAAAGCTTGTACATTTTTATGAAAGGATCCTGAATATAAAATATTTATACAAAAATTCCACTTTAAAACTTTGATAGATATGCATACAATAAAAAGAACGTTAAAAATCGGTTTATCAATCCGTAGTCAACTTCTTGTTAAGGCTGGAGTTTACACCTTGAAATATACCCCATTTTATGCACATTTTGTTCCAATTTTTCAGAGCCAATTTTAAAGTAGGAAGAGCGGGCGAAATTTTTTTCTTATTATTGGTGTTTTATCTGTCTACACATAGAACGTTTTTGTTTAATTTCTAAAAAATAACTTTTCAGCATTAAAAAATGTACAACTCTATTTTACTTTAAAATTTTCAAGTAGTATTTACAAAAATATGGATATCGAAAAATTCTCTCTATCAATAGATAGATATAACCGCGCTCTTTCAAATGCCACAAGAATTTTTTTTTCTAAAATGCAAATTAATTCGGAAAAAATGGAAATAAAATTTTAGAAATATCAATATAATTCACCATTTGCAATTTAGCATGTAGGCAACACAACTAACAGGACCATTAACTCACAATGGAGCCAATACACAAAAGACGGATTATAACGGATTACAACTTTCTACTAGGTATTGTTGTTTGACAAAAAAAAAAAAAATAATATAACGACAAAATCTATATTCAATACAGTAAATTCATTATTTTTTATTGCATTTATCAATTTTGGTAACGTCAGAAGAATCTGAAATATTTAAAAATATGAAACAAAATTCCAAGGCAAGCATTATTCTTGTTATTGTAGGTATGCAACTTTCCATAACCGTCATGGATACTATTCTTGTAACAATTCGTAGACGATGTAAAACTGTAAACTAACTTGAATGTATTATAACTTCAGTATTATTGGATGAAAGCAAACTAACCATGATGCAACGGCAAAAAGTTAATTATTCATTACGATCTGGAGACCCTTTACCAACACTGAATAGCAAACGCAGTATTCGTGGTACGAAAAGAACTCCGGAAATAATAATTCGACCAGGAACTCCAAAAATACGCAGTTTAAGTTCAATAATTAAATCAGGAGCATATGAGAGAGAAAGATATGTACCTCAACATCCTAAGGTGGACCGAGAGAAAGCAAAAAAACATTTGCAAGATTTTATGACATACGGCAAAGATATTGTTCCGACACCTCCAAAACCAAAACCAAAGTCAATAGAGCAGCAATTAAACGAACTGCAAGAGAATCGCTTTGATCAACGTAAGCGTACAATTTTATTTACCATGGTATATTTTAATAATTGTAGCTGCTAAAAGTAGTAGAGAGCGCAATATGGACTGAAAAAGTTATCATTCTGTTTGTGTAAATAAATAGGATTTGAGAATTAAGGCTTGATTCACACCATAGTGCAAGGCACATATCAAGCATCGAGCATCAAGTTATTTTTCACGAAATCTATGCGGGACATGGACGACATGGTTATCGTTAACATAAAATAATATGATGCGAAAGAAGAATCCACGTGTGATCTGCCCCCCCCCCGCATACATTTCGTGAAAAATAATTTGCCGAGCCCGTGCTGCGGCCGTTCCCGTGCTTTGCGTGTGCCTTGCACTGTAGTGTGGATTGAGTTTTAATGTTCAAATTATCATCATACATTTTGGGAATTTCTTTAATTATATACAGAATCTGTACCTGTAAAATTTTGCATTTTTCAGTTGTTCAAGAAATTAAAGAGCGTAAAGAATTCCTGGCGACGATGACAGACTTGGGGCAAAGTGAGAAGTATAAAATAATTATACAGCAGCAAATTCAACAAAAATTGAGAGAAATGCAAAGACTCAAAGGACAACAAGAAGCAGTTTCTCAATCAGATTAATTTTCAATTTTTACACTTTTCTTGTAAATGATGAACTATTATTTTGTATTTCTATTGTGATTGTATTTTTATAAATGGCTTTTAAGCACTGAAGGTGATTCGTGGTCTTCCAGTATTTACACTGGGCCTCCACTTCCCCTATTTGTTTATATCTTTATATCAAACAAAAAATAAAATAAAGCGATAACGTAGAAAATGTTCATGAAACTATATTGTCGACATGGGTGAGTGATGCTCCATCACTGAAATTCTTTAAAGATTCCAGTTGAAGCGGAGTTGAAGGTTCAAAGTATGGGTAGCTTCAAACTGTTTTTATGGGACTTGGAGGTTTAAAGTACTCGGCTACGCCTCGGCTTGTATTCCTTTACCTTGGTTGTTAATTATTCTACTTTACATTATTTGTTACTAGCCCCGTTCCTGGGGGATCACCCGCCCGAGTGCAAAATATTTTTCCCCCCGTCACGGATTGGAACCTATTAATGTTTAATTGTAAAAATACTAATTTGTATTTTCTCCAAATTGGCACCCGTAAACTGCTGCCGCCTGCAATTGAGTTCAATTCGTTAATAATGCTTTAAATTACTAAAATAGATTAAGTAATCGAGTTATGAATATACACTACAATATGCAGTTGTTAAGAAGTTCAAATCATTCAATAGTGCTACCACTGTATGGCTTGATGTAAGAAAAATGAAAACGGTGCTCTACAAATTGTTGTTGGTTTATGTTGCTACATCCATTGGTTGTGAATATACTTACTGGTAACTATTTACAATATTTCCTTTGTATTTGTTGAATATTGATTTTTCTGCTGAAATGTTATTACATCACATTTGAATATAAACAAAACGCTGAGGTAATTGAAAATTAACACGGGTACCCAACAAGTGACTTTGAAAAATTTTGTCTGAGCTATTTTGGGTCTGGGGTAATTGTTTTGCAACTACAAATACCCCTGTTCTGTAAGCCGTAACGACGCGTTTAATTTGAAGACTCCTTCATCAACAATAATTATTGTCGGTATATGAACGGCTTTCGCTCTGAGTTATTATGGGAGTAAGGGTAGAGTACAGGTAAACATACATGTCAATGTTTTATTTTCTTCGCTTCGTTCTTTTCGTCGCTTTTATAGGTTATCGTTCCAACATAAACATACCTACTCTTATACGAGAGTCGCAAACGATTGACGTGATGTAACAAGTCGTTCGTGAACGACTTTTTACACAATAGGGTTGTAACAGTGTAGTATACTTGCAGGAATCCATTTCAATTAGAAAATATCCACGTGGCCGCTCTAATATTAGCAAGAGGTGGATCTAAAAGCATTTACTTGAAAAACTTATCTAAAGTTGGGGGAATACCAATTCTTACGAAATCTTTAAATGAAGTTTTAAAAACCAAAGGGTTTAGTTCAGTGTGGGTATCAACTGAGCACAGTGAAATTTATAACGAAGCACTTAAAAGTAGGTTCGACTTTTAAATTATAATTTGTAATAGTGAGGTCTATTCTATTTAACTCTGACTCAGATGGAGTAAATATTCATTGGAGATTTGCAGAAACAGCAACAGACAACGCATCTTCGATATTTGCAGTACAAGAGTTTTTAAATTATCATCCTGAAATTGATTTCATCGCATTAATTCAATGTACTTCACCTTTTATTAAATCGAAATATTTGCAGAGAGCTGTGTCATTACTTTATTCCAGAACTTCTGAATGTATATTTTCGGTAACAAGGTTCGTTGTCATATTTAATGATTCGATTTAGATATAGTCTTATATAGTTTTCCGTAATAGGTCGTATAAACTACGATGGGCAGACGACAATGGTATTACCGTACCTCTTAATTTTGATCCAGCGAACAGACCTCGCAGGCAAGATTTGAAAGGAGACTTTACTGAGAATGGAATGTTTTATTTTAGTTCAAGAAAATATATTAAACAAGGGTATTTCCAAAATAAAAGGTATGTTTAAAGAAAATTATATCGAAAATATTTTTCTTCAGGCGCATTAGAATATCCATAACCGGCTATGTAGAAGGGAGTCATTCTGTTACTAGCAAAATAATGATATTATATTACGAATATAAAAACCCGTAACGACAAAAAGTTTAGGAAGGCTAAACGCATTTTAGGAACTGGTCCCATCTTCAGTAGACTGAAAACAGAGTCTACAAGTAATTTTTTCTACTGCGCGTTGCCAATAGTTCCATTGTGACACTGAAAATTGCATAGAATAGTTTCACAATAGCCTCTATTGTGAAATTGTTTTTGGTAAAATTTTGGTTCTTAAAAGTGGTAGCATTTACTTCATGTGTCAAATAATTATCAAAGGTCATCAACATCAAATCATTCTGAATACGAGTTGCTGCTGTGACGAAAATAATTACGATCGCTACGCCAGTTGTCATAAAAATATTGTTAGTAAAATAGCCTTTTGATTGGTTTAATTTTTATAAAAGGACGCTTCTGATTGGCTGACAGAATACGATTTGAATTGTCACTTTGGACGCGCGGATGGAAATGCAAACCTAGCTCGACGGCTTTATCAGAAGAGGTATCCGCAACTCGCTCCCAATTCAGCTTCAAATCTTTTATACAACTCGGCCTTAGTGTGGGTTGTATGGACGTACAGCTTGTCAAGAATAAGAACAGACCTGACAATCGCGCCAATGCCGCCAATAGCGTCGAGAGTTCCACGGTTGTTCCTATTCTTGTTCCACGGCTGTTCCTATTCTTGAAAAGCTGTAGTTTTACTGCCCGTTCAGCTGAACCACGATCAACTGTCATAGATACGATTGTTACAATTATTGTATCCATGACAATTGATCGTGGATCAGCTGGACGGGGAGTTAAACTACGTCGATACAACTGGCTCGTAGACCCAGTTGTATCAAGTGGTTGAATTCCCAGTTCAGCTGATCCACGATCAATTGCCATGGATACCAATTGTTATGTTATAACAATTACATGCATTACAATTGATCGTGGATCAGCTAAACTGGGAGTTCAACTACTTGATACAACTGGTGATACACAGTGTGGTTGTTTTTGAACTTTTCGAAGTTCTATAGCTCGGAGGGGGTGCATTTTAGGACACATGTGTATTTAAAAAAAGTCTGTTAACGTTGACAACGTAATCAGTCCTGGAGTATCTACCGCTCTTGTGGTTGCTTCTGAATTCTGTGCACTCTAAAAAATTACCGGAAAGAATTAATGCTCTTATGAGATTATAAGTGAATATTTCTTAGGACAATATGCAGCCTACTTTTTAAGAATTTTCTATTCACATACGATTATGTGTGTATCTATCCTTCCTTGGTACTATGCAAATTGTATTATGAAATTATCATTATGACCTAAAAAGTGTTGAGTTTTCAGTTGTTATTTGTGTTGCATACTCTTCTGATTTATTTTTATGTTGGTTTAGTGAAATCGAGAGCATTTTAATTTACTCTTTCACTTTCGTATTATAGTTTTCGTTTTACGATTAGCGTTTTACACTGTTAGTAGAAGCACTAACTGGAGCGCAATTATGAATAAATATTATGTTAAAATATGTCGGCTATTTTAATCGCTTTCTTTATGTTACTTACAGCATGGGATGATTATGATTTATTTTTATTACATTAGGTTAGGCTCCTTTTAACCATCTACTTATTTATTACGATGAGAGTAGGTACTCATGTACCGAAGATTATCTAATAATCATGTAATTTAAAAAGTGAAAGTCATTGGTGGGAATGTTTATTGCTAGAATGTATTTGCGCATGAATCCAGTAAAGAACCTGTTCTAAAATTATTCATTATATCAGAATAACTTTTTGAGTGGTGTGTGTAAACAAAATATTCTTAACATTTAATTGCAGGTAGTGTGTAGGAGTTAAAAGGTACGTTCCAATTAAACTACAATACCACATAACGTGATATCTACATAAATGTGCTCTATCCTTTGAAAAGCTTATCAAGTGCCAACAAAGCATATTATGAGTGTTTGTCACATGAACCTTTTGATAACTCCCCGAGGCCCGATTATTCAATTATGTTTATCCGGTAGCCTAATCGGAGATCCTCCCACAAATACCATGTAGAAATTAAAACTTAGTGTGATTTTAGATGTATGTTTGTTGAAATACCTGAAGAGGACAGTCTCGAAATCGATGATTTATGGGATTTACTTATTGCAAATACTATTCATGATTTACGTTCTACACAATGACAACAGATTTTAGTGCAGGTATGTGTTTAATTTTTTTCAAACACTCTAATTTTTATTGTACGTATATCCATAGGCAAAGTGTCTGCGTTTTATCGAGAAGTTTTTGAATCATGTTCTGTAAATGGTGAGCCGATACACAGAGACGTATTTAAGGAATTGTTATCAATTTGTAAATTAGAAACCTCAACTCTCAAAACTATTTGGGATTTGACCGGTCCTTCACAGGGGTTGATTACAAGAACTAGCGTGTATAAAGCATTAGCTTTGGTTGCATGGGCACAAGAGGGTAAAACCCCATCTGATAAATTATTTGAAACCTTTAATACAAAAGGTGAGTTGGAATTTCAAAATACATATTTATGTACGATAATTATATTATGTATAATTCACACAAAAATTTGTGAGTATTTTATAATGAACATGCGTTTTTTTTTTAGAGTATCCAACACCGGAATTGGGCGACTTAACATCGGTAAAAAATAAAAAGGTTCAACTTAGTCTACAATCAAATCTGGCAGTGCTAGGATTGTCTTATTCAGACATTAAACAATTGGATACGATATGTGTTGAATTAGTTCCTGAGAAAAAAGGTCTAATTATTAAATATTCGGAGTATACAGTATCATCTAAAAGATTCAGCTCAAAAGTTACTAGAAGATACAATGATTTCGTAGCTTTAAACGAATTGCTGCTTGGACGGTTTCCATACAGGTATGTTTAAATATTTATATAATTTTCATTTGACTGTTGTTACAGTTTACGTTTTGTTAACTTAACATGTACAGAAAAAATATCTTTATTATTTTAAACAACGATCCGGGCAGGCGTACCGCAGCGTAGGTCGGGAGCCTTTTTAACTGCAACTACAAACGCTGGTGGTTTACATCTGGTTGGCTATAACCGTTTCGTCTATGATTAAGATTAAGTGTTAGATTGAGGTCCTTAGTCAATCCCCCCCCCCCCGTAGTAATGTCTAAATTTTTTACAGTCACTATATTTAATCAGTTAATTATAGCTATATCTATATATTTTTACTTATAATTCTGTTCAATCCACAAGACTCACAAGAGGCTATTCCGAATATCCTAAATACTATTTAAAATATTTTATTAAATCAACGGAATTGTAGTTACTTACAAAGTTTTCCCGAAATATCTATTATACGTATTCCGGAAACTATACGCAAGAATACAAGGACGCGGCAGTATGGTATTTCTGTTTCATTAGAAATCTATTTGTAACGAGATGTGACGGTTAGTAATCATACGATAAACGGGATTAAGTCAATCGAAAAAAAAACATTTTTGCAGCAAGTTTAGATTGCGTATTTTTTTTATATTTATAGCTTAATAATGTTGTGGCTTGCGCGCTGCGCTGGTAGAAATGGGCGCAGATCTCAGCGGTCACTGGGTTAATTGACCACGGACACCAGTCCAAGTAGACGCCATTTTTAAAATATTTTTTATGATTTTTCAAATATTCTTTTATCAGAATTTATTTATAGTTTTATTATTTTCTATGCCTATAGAGGGTGTCCCAAAACTAGGAAACTATAAAACGTCAGTAGAGTGCTTGAGTGTCTGTAAGGAATTTGAAATAATTCTATACAGGCTTTAGGGTAATAATAAACTACAAAAATGATGAATTGTGGCTCACCTGCATTAGGTATTAGTAAACATACATGGCGGCAGTGGCGGCGTCAGGGGTGGGCTGGGGTGGGCAGTAGCCCATGTTACAATTTAGTCTGCCACCCTACCGCCCACCCTGGCATCTATAGAAAATTGTATGCTAAAAATACCAAATTTCATTGAATGAGCAGATCGCGGCAGATCGTCGAGACCATGGTCGAGACTACAATTTGTAATTATTGACATTTATGGCACGTAAATTGTATAGTATAATATAAATTCTCAGAAATTCCAGTATGCTTGTTTTGATACTGATTTCCTGACCAAACCTTTTCCAAGTCAGCTCGCGTGTACCCACGTGGTACCCACTAACATTTTATTATTTGCCCCAGCGTTTTTGTTAATTGCTTAGGTCTGCCCACCCACCAAAAAAACCTAGCGCCGCCACTGGATGGCGGCTAGTTGGCTTGACGCCTAGTCGGCCGATTGCTCGAGGGAACTTCGTGCGCTGGCCAGTTGTCCCATTTTGTACAGTTTTACCCTGTATCTTTTACGTATTATAGCATTTGTCGTCTGTTTTTGATGATATTTAACAATATCTGTTGCTTTCTAAAGTTTGTCGGATAATGGTTTTTGCAAGTGTGCTATGATTATTCAGTAGGTCTTTCAAATTGATGATTCGGCATCGGCGGTGAACAGTTCTTCTTCCAGCACCTCACAATCAGTAAATATTAGCCGTCATTGGCCACAATTGTTAGGGAAATATTTTTTGGTAATGATCTATTTTCTCTGTCAGCGCTGCATTTCAGCCTTCACTTTTTGGAAAAGCACTACAATCAACTGTGCAACAAGCCAACAACTGAAGATGGATTTAGTATAGAATCTGGAATTCAGTAGTGCGTTCGGAAATTATATGTTAGAAGTGTTCTAACATGTTAACTGATTAAAAGTAACAAAAAAGAGTTCGACTGGAATATATTGAAATTTCCTGTTGCTAAACATTGTGCTTTGTTTGACGATATTAACATTAGCATATAAATTGACAAATTTTCATACAAGACCCAAATTATTTACTCATATGGTAAACATTTTACGACCGGTACTTCGTGAAATACTGGGTATAGTAATGGGCTTGTTTACGTTTTATTTGCAGTTACATTTATTTTTGTAAAGATAGAAGTGATGCAATCAGAACCATGACTGCTTTCGTCATGCCCGCTTGCATAACGCGATGCTGTTTCATATTTGCCCATCTTTTGGAATTCAAATTTTACTTGAAAATTAATTATTTTATTAGTTAGAACAAAGACTAGTTAGAGTAAGGTAAATTAAATATTGTATAATTAAAGGATAAAGACTGTTCCTAAAGACCGTCTGATAAACTACTATAGGTACAAGATATTTCGTAAATAATGAATATTTCTATTAATTTCTCTTCAATTAAGACAAGTATTAGGCGAAACATACGGTATTACATAATGCATAAAACATTGTCCGATATGAAAGCAATATATTTCAAAATACATCCATCTTTGTCAACTATTTAGATTTGGGTAGGTATTCTCTTTGGTATGGAGTTAGAATTACAAATTGGAGGATTATTAATATTGTGCATAAAATTTGGAAAATTGGCGTTACATTATATTAAAGCTGTTAACAAATCTTAAATTATGCAATAGAGCTTGTATTTTGCAGTTTGAATGAATCCGCTTGCAATACGATAATGTTATCATTTTATATTTAAAAATATAATAGTTTTTTGCCGAAAAGATGGTTATTTCTACAGTTTAAGGTTAAAGTGGAAAGATATACATAAATAATCACTATATTACGTAAACGTCCTGTTTGTATGTAGTATCTTTTAATAGCAACAATAATTTAACTGTGGCGGCATTAATAAATTATATTACGATCTGATAAGATTAACGATAAATACAACTGCAAGAATTTATATTGAACAATTAATAGTTTGCATTTAAAGATTTTTAAGAAATAAGGATTAATTGTAACGATATTTTCTTCATATAAACTGAGCCTGGTTTTGTTGCTAAACTAATGTATTCATATAATCAATAACAACTTTTAAGTAATAGGTATATAAATTCCGCAGTAAAACCGTCGACGTATGCTGCAAAAATGTGCATTTTAATCTCAAGTATTTAAGTTATTTTTAGGTTTTAATTTTTATTTGAAAATTCCTGAACAGAACTATAATAACGTCTGTAACTACGTGAGTACGTGCTATGAAAAGCAGATAAGATATATTTATGTTAAAACACAGTGTGGGTTTTTAATTTTTTATGCAATATTGTATAGGTACTGAATATTTATTAATTTACCGACTTCTAAATTAAAATGATTGCACATTTTAAAGCAATTCTGAACTGACAAGTACCTAATTGTATTTTAAAATAATTGTATTCATAGTCGCATTAAATTACATACTTTAATTTCTCGAAAATATACATAGGTTACTTTTCTAGAGTACCTAAAACAATAATTGATGTTAGAAATGTACTATTACATGACGTGTTATTAAATCAAGGCTTTCCATTTGTAATTTAAAAAATATTAGAAAATTAGAAACGTCAAAGAGGACTGAACCAAATTGAACAATTTTTAACAACTTTTCTGCAATTGTTGCGTGGGCGGCAGTAAAAGTAAATTTTGCACCAATTACAAACCTCGCGAGCGGCAGAATACCTAGATCGTATTGTCGTGTAGCGTGTAGCTATCGTTAATCTTTATGCAGGTGTGTAAATCAAGGGAAATTATTCATTTGGTGATTATGCTGACTCGTAGAAATTCTATCCTGCTGTTTTTATTTTCTATAGTAGGCTTAAATAAATTAAAATATAGCCACATAAACAGACTTTTTTTCTGCATCTGGATTGTTTCATGGATCATCTGGTCGTACAAGATTAAACTTTGTTACAAGATAACGTTGAATACGATAATTTAGATGTTTTGTTTGAAATGTATAGATAGTTTCTATAGTTTCCTCTTTTTCCATGGCAACCGGGATGGCAACATATTTTAAAAGTGTTTCAAAACACAACTTATTTTGGGTCTCTCTAATTCTGTTATTTTTTAATGGTTTCTAGATTTTAACTGACGAAGATAACAAATTATCCTAATAAGGATGCGGTTAGCATTGTTTCTTACAATAATTAGCTGTTAAGACATTGCTTTGGTTTTACATAACACGCTGTATAGTACACTCAAGTGCGGTGTAACTTTACGGCTCGTCCGATCAATCACTGCACGAATTTTTAGTTCTCCTTCTTTCTTTCTAGTTTCATAGATTTGAGGGAGGGTAAAACTCTGACGTTTAAAAAATTCACAGCGGTTACCTAGGAAACGAAAACAGATAGCATTTTGTACCCGCAGAATTAAAGGGAATTGTAGTGTATTAATAGATTAAATTGAATAATGATGCCGAAATACGTGTTACAATTCTTTCAAATTGAAATTGATATTTTATTTAATATTTATTATATCTAATATCAAATGTTTTGTTTTGGGGATCATATATCGCGATTTTTAAAAACATTAATGGGAATGCTTTTAAAATGATTCTGATTGTGAGCATATAATATAATTTTAATTTTCAGGATAGTTCCAAGACTTCCTCCGAAAAAAATTGTTTCGGATTCTCAGTTTTTGGAATCAAGAAGACGAGCTTTGCAGAGATGGCTTACATTAGTTTGTCGACATCCAACTATGTGCCACGACGCTTTGCTCTCTTTTTTCCTCACTGATCAAGGACCTGATTTACAATATCGTATAAGAGATATTTTTCGCAGAGCTCCTGATGAATTTATGACTTCGGACCTTGCAGCTACAGCAAAAGTAATATCAGATACTGTATATTTAGTTATTTTAATTTCAACTATTTTCAAACCATTGGGTTTTAACAACAATAAAATATATTTTGCATTAAGTAAGATATGAAACAATATTTGTTTCTTTAGGAATATATGAAAATTCCCAGATTGTATAATGTCTACAAATAATAATTTGGTTTTAGACTCTTCTTCCAAGTGATTGTACTGAGTTTGCAGCAAGTCGTGAACATGTTCGAACATTGGTACTTGTTGTAAGTCGTCTAAAACAATTAACCGATGCTGGCGTTGAAAGATCACAAAGTTATGCACGAGATTCAGAAGATTTTGCAAATCAACTCAAAAGCCTAGGTACCACAAACCCAGAATACTTGGCTGGTGGACATTGGAAACATATGCAAAAAGGATTTTCTCTGCTTGCAGAGTAAGTGTTACCGTATGGCCGCGCGGGTTTGTTACTAAATTATTATTTTTATGTCTAAGGAAGTTGTTATTGATACCAAGTAAAGCCAATTATCATGCCAGTATGGAACAAATTACAGTATGCGAGCGATTGGATTTGCTTTTTGATGTTTTAGTAGCTCATAGGGACTTATGCGAAAGGCTTGAACGAGGTTTGGCTCATGATCACCAAGCCGCTTTGGCTAAACTACTTTCGTTAAAGAAGCGCAGGATACAAGGGGTTATACGAGGTGCCGATGTGAGTTTCGTTCGCATTATTATTACACAACTCTTTTATTAAATTGTCAAAGACCCTTTTATTGGAATCAGACTTAAACTATACGATAGGTCGTTGTAATAATCTTTATTCATTTCTGTAACAGAGCGAAAGTGTGGAACAATTGGAGTCAAGAGTTTTAACACAAGAAAATGTTATTTCTAACATGGAACTACGATCTGACTTTAGTTTATATTGTGTACATATGGAAACACAACTCGTTCATGCTTATTTAGAGACTCTATCTTCTATTCTTACTTGTCTAGTTTGTTTACATACACGCGCGCATACTGAGGTAAGTTTTGAATCGTGTGAAATGCTACTTTATGACACGCAGTTGTTTTCTGTTTGTTTCAGTTGGCAGAAGTGTGGAAACAAGTTTTACCAGCAGTTGAAAAGTATTTTCCAGTAGAAGCAAGTGCAACTAATGGAACTAAAACCTGATGATTTTTTAAGATGCAATAATAAAGTATTAACATACAATTAATATAAATAAATATGCCTTACATTCCAATTTAGATAGTTTTGAAAATGTTCCTAAATATAGCTTATTTTTGTATTAAATTTATTATATGACGATGGTGCCTTAGATTGTTGGTGCTTTTCACAGATTGATTGGTCATCATATTAGTGTTTTTTAAGTTTGTTGTTCTATTCAT
Organism: Hemicrepidius hirtus; assembly: GCA_963082805.1. NCBI lineage: Eukaryota > Metazoa > Arthropoda > Insecta > Coleoptera > Elateridae > Hemicrepidius > Hemicrepidius hirtus. The sequence goes on from OY720161.1 coordinate 11,642,536, forward strand.
TTTTACATCTCTAATAATTGGAGTTTTATTGTTTGTATTTTATTTTGTGGATATTAATTTCCACTACTACGTCAAGCGGAATAACTTTTCAAGCATGTTTATGCCATATATTTATAAAATACAATGTTATATTTTATTATATATTTTGTTTTGTAATAAATATTTTATGTTATGTTACCTAAATATTTCAAAATAAATGTTAGCTAATGGAAGTCTTAATTATATGAATTACGCTATTTTTCTATTTCAGTTTATGTTTAAAAATTAAAACACTTAAAAATTTACACGTCTACGATTTAGCACGTTATTATCGTAACATGCTCCATGCATCTATTACAATGCAAGGGGATCTTTTTGAAAATATTAAATATTTAACCAACCCTGACGCGAATGACCGAATGTGGGAACACTTATGCTCTATTGGAAGCCACTAAGGCTCTATCCTGCGATAATCAAAAACGATTTAGAATGCATGGACATTTAAATTATATTATTACATTTAAAAAACAGCTGGAAAGAAAAACTAACTTTGTAGCATATACATGAAAAAATAAAATTTGATGTGACACTTTATTTCGTAATATTAAAGATGAGTTAGTTAAACATAGAAAAAGATTTAAAATAATATTATTGTAATTAGTGTATTATATCTCTAAAATAATGTACCTTTAAATTTAAGAATAAAATGAATTAAAACTGATAACAGTGTTTGTGGTTAACTGGTGTCAGGTTAAAAATCGGAAGAGGAAATTGATAAAGTAAAACATAACCTCATATGCGGTTACGATTTACTACGAACTAAAAAAAATTAAGTATCTACCACAGGTATAATTTCCAAGAATTTAAGCAAGTAGTTACAGTAAAAGACTGGAATTATTTAGATGGTGGTTTAATCCAACTGAAGGTACTAGATATTTCAGCAATAAATTTTTTGTTGCTGTAGGTAAACATTAATGATCCCTATGAGTGGACCTTTTTGGAAAGGTTTTCAGTTTTCAGAGAGCTATTCAGTTGCGATATTGAATGATATGATCAAAATATTCAGTTTTTGTTTAATCATAAGCATTTTTTAAGAAAGGCGTAGTATATTACTTACACTGAAGAATGTTTGTACAGATTTTTAAAATACAAAACTTACTACATTTAGGAATAAAAGAAATGTAATTATTATAAATGTTTATTTAATAATAACTAAAAACTAGTAACTATAAACACTAACACTACTATAATAATATAATCTACTACTACTAAGTCCCTACGTTTATCATTCTGAAAATAGAAAAATGTATTAGACTGTGTTTATTAAAGAAACATAAAAAACTTACGCCTTTTAATCAATGAGGGTTCTCTGAAAAATAAGTATAATTATTGTTTGTTAATACCAAAAAATTAAAAATCATACGGTCTTAAAAAGATACCTTCATGGAGGGTGTCTTTAAAAATCTGGCAGGACGTGGTTGTGGGGTCCTAAAATTTGTCTCTTAAAATACAAATAAATAAAATACTAACTAGTAGTACTAACTAGTAACTATAAACTAACACTACTATAATATAATCTACTACTACGTCCCTATACGTTTTTCATTCTGAAAATAGGAAAATGTATTAGACTGTGTTTATTAAAGAAACATAAAAAACTTACGCCTTTTAGTCAATGAGGGTTCTCTGAAAAATAGGGATAATTATTATTGGTTGTTCATACCAAAAAATTAAAAATCAAACGGTCTTTAAAAATCTGGCAGGACGTGGTTGGGGTCCTAAAATTTGTCTCTTAAAATACAAATAAATAAAATAATAAATGACTTACAGTTTCTGGAGGCGAGACTCCAAACAGCATAACTTCTTTAAAAACTTACGATCAATATTCATTTTTAGCACTTTTTGATAATTAGGCTGAATGAAATCTATATATACTTACCGAAAACCGCAAAGGAAATCATGTGATAAGTAACTTCCTTTTAGCTTTCATTGTATTTGTTACAGCCCAAGCTGATATCATTTCTGCAGGGGCGGATTGAGAGCATAATATGATTCTGGAAAGTCTACGGAGACCGGTCCGGCCGTTTTTGTAAAAAAATATGTTATCTCAAACTGCACTTTTCAAAATCAAGACAACCAATACCATTTTCATTCTGTCTTATTTTACAAAGATTTAGAAAAACTTCCGCCGCAAGTTACAATATAGAATTCTGGTGCCGGGTAAAATAAAATTAAAAGGCTACGCGCAAAATTTTGATAAAAAACAGCAATAAATTCTTTATTTACTGTACCCTTGTAACCTTGCTATGATGTCGTGGACTATTTCAAAACTGTTTGTTTTGTCTGGAAACCTCCATGAAGGTGCTGTGCTGTTGCTACAAAGCTACCCTTACGATGACTCGAAGTAAGTCCCATTTGTTCTAGTACGGGCCGTAGTTGTTGTAAAGAAAGTCCTGATAATTAAATTTTCACAGAGCTTGCCCTCACTTATGCCCAATTACCATGAAGTATTTGTAACAATGACAAGTTTGAAAATGGTAGTAGGTAGGTACCACAGTCTGTTCTACAAAAAGGACTCAAGCCTATAGAAACTTTAATTGTATTTTTACTTCAAAAAACCACATGTACCTAGTGTTAAATTGAACGGTCTTAACTACAATTTGACCAACACAAAAAAATTTAAATGTTGTCACATATAATACAACGAGTGCTCTGAGGTTTGCCGATAATAATTGTCATTCTGAATACGAGTTGTTTCTGTGACGAAAATAATTAGGAACGGCACGCGAGTAATTATTTTCCAAAAGCAGCAGTAACGAGTAATGAATGAATGATTAGAGATTTGTTTCGCGAAATAGTTGTTGTTGCTGACACCGACAGTATTGTTTTCAACAATTTTATAGATTCTTGAAAGTTTGTGTACGTTTGTACAAATCTTTAGCTTTTGACCTCCCATATGTTTGTAATTGTCTCTATATCAGTGTTTACTTGGAAGAACATGAGTAGAATTGTGTATTTTTGTTCTATGTTAATTGTTTCCGCCAGGGTGAGCTATATTTCTATTTCAATTAAAAACTTGTTCGTAATTTGTTTGATTGGGCAACCGATATTGATTTTGTTAATATTATGTTGAATGCGTAGGAGGTCGATGGGAATGTTGGAAATTCGGCTGAGATCTCGTATGTGGGTTTGACATTCCTTTCCATCGAATCTATAAAAAATAAAATCCGAATTGATTGTGTTGTGTCACACGATCTCTTTCGTCCACGTTTGTCTTCTTACCTTATTTTTTCTTTTTTTCTCTTGGTCCTGCCATTTTCATATTCTATACAACTTTCAGCTAAAGGTCTCCCCTCAAACGTAAAGTCTCAAAAATTGCAGTCTTGGGCCCTTACTTTGTATTCGATTTAGGATTTACTACCAATTCTTCTGAATTGTAGCTATATTATATGAGTTAGAACACAGTGTACTGAATTAAATGCTCCCCTCTTTATTTGCTTAGATGTCATTTTTTGATTTTTTTTATAAAAGAATTATTATTATCCAGCACCACTGTGATAGTGGCCTTTAAACGTCTTTTCTTTATCTATAAATTCCTTGATTTATCTCTTTATTCAAATTAATATTCCAAATATTAGTAATGTTGTGAATTCCTGTTTGAATTACAAAAATTTTACTTTCAGATCTTATTAGGACAGAAATTTTCGGAAAGGAACTTAGAAGAGCAAGATTTAGAATGTTTAAAGGAACTTAATTTGACCAAAGCATTCGTAGTAAAAAATTTTGACAATTACAATTTTCTTACTGAAGGAAATAAACGACTTGACGATTTTGTTGCTTGTTCTTGGAGAAAATCTAGATATTTAACGAAAGATGATGTAATCAATGTTGAAGAAATTAAAAAATGGTTGGAAAGAGATTTAGTTTGGAAATTTGATAAAAGCAAAAATATTACAGCAAATGATCTAGTAGAACCATGTAAGGAAATCGCAGGACGAGATGTTGGTGACACTGCGATTAAAGTGTATAACTGCATAAACACAGTACTACTGGATTTGTGAATATGGTACATACAATTTTGATATTACCTTAAATAAATGGGATATGCTGTAAGAACATCAGGTAGTTTTTTTTAAGGTAGTTTCAGCAGATAATAATTAAAACATTTAATACACATTTTAGCCAAAGGCATTTTAAAAATGTAAGAGAGGTAAGAAGGTAACGGTAAGGTAAGTACCTATAACAAAATTCAATTTTCAATAGAAAATTTTATACAGGCCGTTACCTAAAAACGCCTCAAGCCATAACTTCTTTATTTTATATTTTTGGACCCCATAAACTATATAGTTATTTTTGTGCAACCGTACGCGAAGTGGGCGTTTCGCGTCCGCTGTTCAGGACGCGAAATCTAATTTCGCGGCCGCTGCTATGGTAGCGTCCGCTAAAGTAAAAATCATTGCAATTTATACAAAACTAATTGTTTTATTTACTCCATATCCATAGTAACGCGCCAACTGAAAGCCGTTTTTCTATTTACAATGAATTAAGCTGTAGGTTTTCTAAAAGCAATAACATTTACAATTACACATTTTTTACGGTTGCACAAAAAATATTGTGTATACCTTGTCCGCGAAATTCTTTAGCGCCCTCGAGATTGTCTTTCCTCGGCCGCAAGCGTCCTCGTCGACAATTTTCTCTCGGTACGATAAAGACACATTTCGCGTCCTTGGTATACAAATAACTATCCTTCCCTGTTTTCTGGTCTCGGCTTTGCCTCGACCAGAAAATCAGTTGCGGCCGAAAAAGATTCACTCTTTGGCCATGATACAAAAATAACTATTGAAGGGTAAGGTAAAAGCTCTCTTTTGACATCACCCTTATGTAAATATCTATCAACTGTTTTAAGTGACGATGTTCAACCTTTTTATTTTAAATGGAACGCCCTGTATATTTTTTTACATACTTGAATTCAGGGTTAAATTCTGCGTACAATAGTGTGTTTTATTTGTTTTGTCTTACGTAGATTTTTTTTAATTAATAATTTTATGTTGTATCTAGACAGCCGTGGGCTACCATAAAATGAAACGATATCAGTTGTGTTATCAACCAGATAGCGACAAATTTGAGCAATACCTTGTAATACGTAATCCAAGTAAAAATATACAGGGTGTTCCTTTTACAACAGCTGATAGATATTTACAAAAGTGTGATGTCAAAAGAGAGATTTTACCTTACCCTTCAAAATTATTTATAGTTTGTGGGGTGTTTTTAAGGTAACATCCTGTATAATTTCAATGGGGACTTTTCAATTCCTATGATGGTCATATCGGCCGATATAAACAAAAGAATTCTCGAGCACACCCTTAGCACACCAGGTATCGAACCTCGCATCACTTGGCTGTAAATGTGGGTTTTTATTCGTTTAGGACCACGGCCTGCTAGATATTTTAACTATTTCATTTTAGTTTCATTGTATACTACAACAGCTGATTATAATTCTGTCTGTGTTCTATGTCCCACAAATTTGTTACAGTTGCATGGCAAACAATGATAAAAGTAATGTTTTAGATTAAACATCGAATGAAGAAAAACATTTCGTGGTAACAGTCAAAGATCCCATAAATTCTTATATATTATTATCTGGTAGTTTTGATACCAACTGACCTTAGTCTTGTTTGTGTCATTACCAAGTGATACGGTGTATGTATAAAGGTTAGCGTCCTTCTGTAGAAATGGTATTACATTGCATTCATCATGTATAAGTACTCTGTTTTGTGCCTATTATTGTGCCTTTCATTGCAGGTATGCATATATAATGTTTAATTAAATATTGTTTAACATTACGTCAATATACTACAATTCTGAGGTAATTTGGAGTTAAACATACAAAACCTGATTTTTAAAATTCATTGAATGGTAAAAGGTGCAAGTGGATTTGTAACCGATAGAAGATCCTGTCTATAAGTTGCTCCCATATCTCGCTGATAAAGAAGCGCCATCACCATTAATATAAATAATTTAGCTTGTCTACCTATTCTAAAACAAATGTTCTGCATCTACGGTGCGGAGGAATTAAAAGGGGACCGTTTTCCTAAAAGATCTATGTCTTAAAAAGCTATTATGATTTTCGTTTATCTTGCTAGTTTTCTTTATTTTCGACCTTTTGACCCGCTATTGATATCAAAAGATTCTCCTACTAATAATTTATTGTATTGTGATGTTATCCATTTCTAATCCTTAAAGTCATTCAACATATTTGATATTTGATTTCAGGCTCGAGCAGCCCTTGATGAAAGTGATCTCGATGACACTGATCGCCAATGCATTGAAGACCTCAGTATTGACAAAAACGTTGTTCTGAACAGCTACGATGAACATAATTTTATTATAGAAGGAAACCCAGAAATGAATAAATTTTATAGCTGCGCTTGGAAAAAAGATGGTTTACAAAATGATGATGGCACTATAAATAGCGTCAAACTTCAAACTATGGTAGAACTTAAACTGAAGAAAATGTTTCCTGATCATGCTAACTATCGTAAACATGTAGCTGCTGAAAGTATTAAGGATTGCACAAGTGTTAAAGGAAGTGACGATGGAGATACCTGTGCTAAAATTTATAACTGCATCCTTAAAAGAGTTGGTGAAATTTCGAAAAGTACTAAACCAGGAGATTTTTAAGATTGAATGTAGATAATATCATAATGTGTTCTATGTAAGTTCTATGTACGTTTTGAATAAATGATACAATGTAAATCGTCTTTGTATAATTTGATAAATAAATTTCTAGGAATATTCCTTGGAAAATATTGAATGTTGCAGTAATGAAAAGAAAGTATTTATTTATGCTTATGTTTTAGATTTAGATTATCATTTGACGGTTGTATGATTTGGTCTCTGTTTGCTTGTCATAAAAAAAATAAAGCTAAACATTTCTAAGGCAACCAATCAGGGACTTTTTTATTTTCTAGAGAATGCGATTGTCCAGATTGAGTCAGAAGTCAAGTCAGATACGACAAATATTCGAAATTAAGCAATCCATAACAAGTCCATAAGGTCCTAGAGCGTTATAAGCAGACGTTATGTCAAACCCCCGCACATTATGCCCTCCAATACCGCGTGTCCCTGGGAAGACGGAACATAGGGATCTTATAATGCTAATTTTTTAAAATGATCCACGAGTGCTTCGAAGCATTCGCCTTGAAACAATTACACGAATGTCACCGATCGTTAACGATTTCCATGGCGATAATGTATGATCGTCTCCAGATCAGCATTTTTGTTTGTGTTTTAAATGTCAATTTATTAAAACCAAAGACAATTAAAGGTTATGTTCATGTTAATTTGTTTTAAATGGGGTCTACCTTAACTGAAGTACAGTTTAGAGCTGACAATCAGTAATCCCAGTTAAATTACATGTGGAATGTGAAAATTTACTTTAATAGGATGATCTTGATGTATGAATTTGATGCGACAATCTGCTTTATGATGAAACATGCTACAATGGTAATTGCATAAGACTACAAGATGAAATCAAAGAAAAAGCGAATATTAATATCAGTTAGTGTGTACGAATATGAAATCTTTATTTCTACGGCAATTTAATGTGATCAAATAATTGTTACATTAAAAGTATTTGATTTTTAAGGAGCCGGATTCTTGCATACCACAAAGGAAAGTTTTCTAACACAGGTCCACAGCATTATTTTATGTACCTACTACCCAAGTAACACGGGACGTCCTATGGACGTCCATTTTAGGTCCATATTTGGTACATAGCGTCCATGGACGATTATGGACCGATATGGACGTACAATGGACGTCCGGTACTGTACCACCACAGGACGGTATGCGTATCGGACAAATAGGACGTCCATAGTACGTCCAATGGACGTCCATAAGATGTCTATAGTACGTCCAATGGACGTCCAAAGGACGTCCATAGGACGTCCATAGGATGTCCATAGGATGTCCAAAGGACGTCCATAGTACGTCCATGTAACATGTTTAAATAAGCGTCCGTATATGGACGTTTTATGGACTCAATTCTAGAAAATCTAGAAAGTCGTCGTTGAGAACAGAAGCATGACGCGATGTCATATTGGCACATTGTGTTCTGTCATTCCGTTGTGAATTTAAAAGTTATTGCACTGCAGACAGGTAAAGTGGTATCTACTTATTTTCAGATATAAGTGAACTGCCAATACAAAAGCTGTGTACAAAAGTGTACAAAAGCTTTCTATTCCACTCCTTCGCAATACACTTATATGTCACATACATTTTGACCAAAGTTGGAGAAAAACAACATCCATGTCTTAAGCTATTATTAGTCATTTTAAATGCTTCCGATATCCGATTTATTATAAGTATTTTTGCGCCAATGCGGCGCAGTCCCGATAGATTAGTAATTTATATTAAACTGTAATTATTTTGTATAATACCTATACTTTTTTATATAAATCACAAAGATTTCTTATTTTTACTCGATAAAAATAGTAACATTAAATTTGTTTAATTAACATCCAATATAAATCCATATTATGTCCATAGAATGTCCATAATACATCCGTATGGACATCCAATGTACATCCAAAGGACGTCCATGTACATCCATAGAACGTTTCTTGTACATCCAAAGGACGTCCAATGTACGTCCATGTACATCCATAAACGTCCATGTATGGACGTATTATGGACTCCATACTTGTGCCATATGGACGTCCATTGGACGTACATTGGACGTCCCATGTATCCGATATGGACGTCCAATGGACGTCCGAACATCCATAAACGTATGTACAATGGACGTCCATTGGATGTACGTGTGTTACTTGGGTAGTATAATTTTCGTAGTTTCATTTTCAGTTTCTAATAATGCGTAACTTGCGAAAAGCCTTAATTGTTCATCTAATCCATCATAATCTGAAAAAGATCTTAGAACCATAACGTCAACTGCAAACAAATTATTTTGTATTTATTACTACCTTTATAATGATACTCGGTCACATTTAATTTAATTAAAACACTATCTACATTTACATGAACCAATTTCAGCAAATAATTAATAAATTTATTTCTGATTTTCAAGAGCGCGGCTGTCAATAATTGTTGAATCGTTTGTTAGTATAACGCACGCACGTATTACATCTGTATTAGCAAGCGCGTTAAACAGCTGACATAACGAAGTCGACGCTTCCACCAAATAGCAATTCAAAGCACTCGTGGATCATTTTAAAAAATTACCATCCCTATGTTCCGTCTTCCCAGGGACACACGGTATATTAATTATATTGTCATGGTCATAGATTCATAAACAAACAACACCTACAAAGCCATGTTATGGCCATGCCTATTTTATAAATCCACATTCAAGCGTTTCAATTTATTTACGAATCCAAAGTGGCATTACTTGATGTTTATGCCCGAACCCAGTCGATTGGTTTTTCTAAAGTACCTACAACAATTTTTACGGAGATAAGAAATATGCCGTAATTCGCCGCAAGGGGCGCTCCTATCGTGTGAATTTATTGTCAAATTTAATTTGGAAATATCTAATTTCCTCTCTTTTTTAAATATTTAAATAGTCATAGCTATGTCAACAATTATAATTAAAGCACAAATTGAAATTGAGAATATACTCAAACAAAAGAAGTTGGTTTGTACCCTTCAAGAATAAATAATAGAATAAAAGAATAAACAGAAGTCTGATGTCCTGTAAGGTAAGATTTTTAATTTTCCTTTCGATTTTCGAAAATTAGAGAGCTCTTTGCGAGTCTTTTTCAATTTTTTCCTAATAATCTAAGAAAAAACCATATCCCTAAAAATCTAATCTGCAAATACAGGGTGTTGTCAAAATACGAAATATCGGTTACTTGCTCTTTATCAACCGTTAGAGATGAAAGTTCCGAAAGACAAAACACGTTACGAACAGGTACGTTCGTACTACAATAATTAATCAATTATTTTCTTATAAATAATAAATTATTTTCTTTATTTCCCGAGGTCTCAATATGCTAATCCCTGGCAACCCTACCCTTGTTCTTAATTTTACACCCTAATCGAGAATTTTGACTATCTAGAAAAAAATCATAAACTGCACAATAGGAAACTGGTCCCGATACCAGGGGATGAGGTTCCAAGCGTTAATTTTTTCACTGTGAAAAGCATACAAAATGAAACTTAATAAGTTGTAGAAAGACCTTAAACTCAAAAAATCAAGTTTAGAAAGATACAAAATACAAAATTTTATAATTACAAAGCGGACACCTGTCCAATCCTATTACCTTGGGGGTTGTCAGGTTGTGGTTCAAAACTTTCAGTTTTAAAATTCAAGGCGTTAATAAAACAAAACTTAAAAATCTGTAGAAAAGCATTGCACTCAAAGAATATTTTTGTAAGGAATTTATTTAGGAAATAAAAAATTTTTTTTGGAAAATTACAAATAAAGATTTGCCCCCAATCCTATTTTACTTGGAGGGTTGTGAATCAAAGTTTTAATTTTTAAAACTGAAAAAGCATTGAAAACAAAACCAAAAGAAACTTATATAAAGGACTTTTATTCAAAAAATAACTTTTAGGAAATTTGTTAAAAGATCAAAAATGCAAAATTTTGAATCTACAAAACAGGAATCTGTCCCCAGTTCTGTTACATTTAAATTTAAAGGTTTTACTTCAAAAATGTAAAAAGTCTTGAAAACCAAACTCAAAAATCTGTAGCTTTACACTCAAAAATTAAGTTTTCGGAAATTTATTAAGAAATCAAAAATACAAAATGAGAAATTTCAAATTTCCCTGCCCTCAGTTTTATTTCCGTGGGGGTTGCGGTTCACAGCTTCCATTCTTTTTAAGAAATATAAAGAAAATGTACTACTATTACATGATAAATTCTAATTTATGAATCACAATATTACTTTTAAATTTTGTATTCATTTTTATTGCTTTTTATTTCTTCCGTAGATACATTCAAAGTTATTTTGAATGTTATCGCCTTATAGCAGATAAAAATTGAAAGTTAAGTGCATATATTTGTAACTACACGAACATGTAGAGGCCGTAGTAATTGGAGGTTTTACCTTAAAATGTTTAATCAGTTTGGTAAAAGAATATGAAAGTGCAAGTGACTTGAAGTGGACATTAAACTGAAGTGAAGTGGACATTAAAGTGAAGTGAAAGTGCAATGAACGTCGAGGGACGGGGACGGGGACGGGGACATCGGGGGAAAGGACACCATCACAACGTAAAAAGGTTTGTTCCGACTACCAACGTTGGAAGGACTTCTCTCAGGATCCAAGGTCTGAAAATATTATTTAAGAGCAGCACAGCCAGTAGTTAAAACTCATTACGACTTCCTTTTTCATGACAATTCGCAAAATAAGAACTGCTACATTCGACAATGTATCTAACAAGAAGAAGAATTGCCCTCCAACCCCTACTCAAAGAATAATCTTTCAATGTTTTAAGATTAGCGTACTTTAAATTAGAAATATTTTGCCAATCTCTCTCCGCCACCCCCAACCCTGTTAAGAACGTTAGCTGTGTGTCATTTTTTATTTTTTGCGGTTAATGTTATGAAATTCAAACTTGAATAAATTTGTTGCACAGATTCATGCGTCCAAGCCGCATATTTTTCCCTAATGGATATTGTCCCACATTTATACGCTTTATACGAAAATTTTTATAAGGAATAGAATTCGGATTTTTTTTGCGGAGTTAGGTACTTGTAAATTTTCGCGTAAATCGGCCTAACGATACTTCAAAATTGAAAGTACAAACCTTGATGAAAATTCAGAATACGTTTCGGAGTTTCTCGTTCTTGGCAAGTCTTTTTCCCTCTAACCTGTTCAACCCTGGCGCTGCTGCTCTGTTTTTTACTGGGCCAATTTAAAAAGTTTCAAGCAATTTTCTATCTTTGGCGATCTTTACAGATCGAATAATAAGTTTTGGCTAAATTAACGTGGGTGTGATTTTGTTACATCCCCGTTTCTCGTAAAATTTCTATTCTGTTTTGCAAACTATGATATTTTTAAAATGGCCCGTCTTTTGTTTCTTTATATTTGGTGTGTAGTATTCGATAAGCTGCAAAAATGCCCAAAATAATGCTTTTTGCAATCGGAAGATGCTCTTCTTCTTGGGTGTTTGGTAAAACTTTGTACTAGTTTCCCCCTCACTCTAATTATTTATTAACATTGAAGAACGTGCATTTCCGATTATCGATAACTAGTGCAGAATTAAAAGATTCATCAATTGTTAGGTGCAACAATACTAAATTTCAACTGTAACTGTATTATAACTGTTACGTAAGCCAAAAAAAGTGGAGGTGCAAACCTCCCCTGGACTTTCCCATACTCAAAATAAACATTTCGTTATTGGTATTCAACAGTAGTTCGCGAGGCAAAATTGGAAATCATTTGAATGCGTAGCTAGAAAAACGAAACTATGCGGGTTCGAAATGTACAGAAGAAGACACCGTGTGTATCTGTTGTAATCACAGCTGGCGAAGCCGGACGATCGCTACCGACCGACGCGCATGATTCGTTTCCGTCAGAGTGAATATTCAAAATTCACGAATTTCACATCAACCGTACATTTTAGCTATATGACTACCTTATACTATGTGATAGACAATTCAATTTTGCATTCAATTATATAATAATATACAGGGTGTTTCATTTAAAATAACAAAGTTGCTTATTGTACTATGAAAACGAAACACCCTGTATACGTGATATAAATTTAGAAAAATGTAAATTTATATACTGAACAACTTTTATAATTAAACTTTTTTCATATTTTGACTAATAAAGGCGCTATAGGAACATCAATTTTCGATTTTCAAAACCTCGTAGAGGGCGCCACAGTGGAATTATGGCATTCATCAAAAAACAAAAATGTAGCTAATACCAAGCTGCATAAGTATAGAAAATTTAAACAAATTCCTTAGACCAGTTTTTTTGTAATAATTTTTCAAAAATTGCAAAATTTTTGGAAGAGCGCCGTTGCGACCGTTTTTGGATTTAGTAAATAATTTTCTTGGTGTAGTACAGCCAAAGGGCTTTCAAACAAGTTGTTGCGGAACCTGATCGGATAACTGGTTTTTGAGTTATGGGGCGTTAAAGTCGAAATTTTGAAAAATTCATAGCGACCGCCATTTTGAAGTTAGAGAGTCCGGTAAAAAACTGTCTTCCTTGAATTATGCCCTTCTTTCATATACCCTACTCAGATTTTCAAAATTCCGCTTCTAAAAAAAATGATACCAAAAAAACATGTCTAACTTCCGCTTCCGGTTTCGGATTTTTTTGAAAAGCTTATTTTGTCGATGAATTTTCGATATACCCCTTCATTTAAAATTTCATCAAAATCGGTTCACTAGTTTTTGCGTTAGAGGCGTTACATACACACATACACACACACACACACACACACACACAGACAGACATTTTTTCTAGACCACTTTTTTGGGTTCCTGGGGACCCAAAACACGTATTTCCGCGAAAATCTCGACTTCGAAAATTTTCATGATATCAATACTTCCCTATACCAGTAGTGGTATGGGAAAGTAAAAAAGTGGAGGTGCAAACCTCCCCTGGACTTTCCCATACTAAAAATAAACATTCGTTTTTGGTATTCAACAGTATTGTTCGCCACAACCGATAAACTAAACTTGAAAATTAGTATATGGAAAATTAACACAAGTGCCGATTGTGTTCATCTGCGCATGTGTGATTATTTATATTCATAGGCTGCTAGGATTAGCCGGCGACAAGGAATTCCGTCCCGCGCATGGTCACTTGAACATATCGGCACTTACAAATTTCTCCCTACACTGTTTTAAAGTTCAAAATTCACGAATTTCTCATTAACCGTATATTTTAGCCATATGAACACCTTATACTATGTGATAGACAATTAAATTCTGCATTCAATTATATAATAATATACAGGGTGTTTCATTTAAAATAACAAAGTTGCTTATTGTACTGTGGAAAGCAAACGCCCTGTATACGTGATATAAATTTAGAAAAATGCAAATCTACATACTGAACAACTTTTATATTTAAACTTCTTTCATATTTGGACTAATAAAGGCGCTATAGGAGCATCAATTTCCGATTTTCAAAATCTCGTAGAGGGCGCCACAGTGGAATTCTGGCATTCATCAAAAAACAAAAATGTAGCTAATACCAAGCTGTATACGTATAGAAAATTTAAACAAATTCCTTAGACCAGTTTTTTTGTAATAATTTTTCAAAAATTTCAAAATTTTTGGAAGAGCGGCGTTGCGACCGGTTTTGGATTTAGTGAATAATTTTTTTTCCTGGTGTAGTACAGCCAAAGGGCTTTCAAACAAGTTGTTGCGGAACCTGATCAGATAATTGGTTTTTGAGTTATGGGGCGTTAAAGTCGAAATTTTGAAAAATTCATAGCGACCGCCATTTTGAAGTTAGAGAGTCCGGTAAAAAACTGTTTTCCTTGAATTATGCCCTTCTTTCATATCCCCTACCCAGATTTTCAAAATTCCGCTTCTGAAAAAAATGATACCAAAAAAACATGTCTAACTTCCGCTTCCGGTTTCGGATTTTTTTGAAAAGCTTATTTTGTCGATGAATTTTCGATATACCCCTTCATTTAAAATTTCATCAAAATCGGTTCTCTAGTTTTTGAGTTACAGGCGTTACATACACACATACACACCCACCCACAGACAGACATTTTTTCTAGACCACTTTTTTGGGTTCCTGGGGACCCAAAACACGTATTTCCGCGAAAATCTCGACTTCGAAAATTTTCATGATATCAATACTTCCCTATACCAGTAGTAGTGGTATGGGAAAGTAAAAATAAAATAAATTCTAATAAATGAGATTAATCTTTTAAATTCTGTACCATAATGTGTATGTTTACTGATCCATTTTTTTAGCACCGCGTTTTCGCTAGCGAGACATTAGTGCAAGCTTTCTGAATTATTGTTACTGTAGAGGAAACACGTCAGTGCTATTTTCTTTTTTTTTCAATCTCAACCTATCGGTTATTAATTGTGATTCCACAATAGTAGCAGGAGGGGTTGTATATTTATATTTTTAACTGATTCTAGTAATACTCTCCCTGAGATGAGTTTTTGTAGTACTTGGAAGTACTCTGCGGATTATTATTGCGTACACACTTGATATTACTTTTATGTACTGCGGAATATTATTGTGTACAATGCGGATTGGGACTACTTTTGCGTACACTGCGTAATAATTTTGCGCACCATGCCAGTTATTCTTGCGCATAATGCGGCATATTTTTGCGCACAAATTTTGAAACGTAATATATCGGATTTTTTGGGAGGCACTGCCTCATTTTCGCGGAGTGTGACAGTGTCAGTGTAAACAAAACGAAGGAAGTCAGAACACTAGTAGAAGGACATGGCGTTTGGGAAGCGAGATGTAGGTACCTACTAGTGTGGGGTTTAACCAAATTTATGGTTTTAAGTTTAACAGAATTCAATACAAGTTTAAGAAAACAAAACCCAAAATGCTACTGTTGTCAGAAGCATGCTATATTTTTATTTGTTAGCAATATATAATTTAATAATTACAAAACAAACAATTTATTTTATACATTATGTAGATATTAGTATATGGTACATATTAACTTTTTAACATTTTTATACTTTATAGTATAATAACAAATCAGATTCAAGCTTTCAGCCTTCTATTGAGATTACTTAAACACTGTTACAATAAAGTTACGAATCCGCCCATGAAATTATTAATATTTAAAATATGGACGAAATTTAAAGCACGGACGTAAAAATTTAAAGAAAAATAACAGTTTGGTTTATTCAGCATTTAGAATAGTTTTTTACAACTTTACAAGATGGTTTACGTATTATCCTACGATTATTAAAAGCCAATTTTTATTCGTGAGTAACTACCTCAAACTGTAGCACACTAATGTGTCGTATAACTTAGAATTTTTTTACATTATTGTTATTGCTTAGTTAACACTTAAATAAGTATTAAATATTGTTTGTTTACGTGAAATTTAATTAAACGTTTTTTTAACTTTTGGAATTCTGTCAATATCTCCTTTTAGAACAGGAAAATGTAGTGTAAGTGTTTTCATATCCAGTGAGAGACCAGCGTAGCTTATTACAGGGAACCAGAAACACACGATTAGCAGCTTATCAAAAACAATGATATTAATGTATGACATAACTTAGTTTAGGATGCATTCATACAATTATCTATGCAATTCATTTATTGTCTTTTCTCACAGTTTAGACATGTAAACGGAGTAGATGCACCTCCAAGCTCTCTTTCCTTTTTTGCGAAAGGTTTATTTACCAACGACGCCGACGTTCAGGGGTGGCGCTAAGTTTTTTAATTTTCATAGATTCAAAAAAGCCGGTCTATTCAGAGTAGTAACTGATGAATACAGGCAGGTCTAGTCCGTCCATCGATATTCTGAAATCTTCTTAAAGGAGATTGGATTATAGTGACCGGATAATATTTAAATTGGTTTAGGGCTGGTTTTATAAAGTCTGGTTGATCGACGGTTGGCTGAACCACGATCAATTACGATTCTTAAAACAATTGTATCCACGACAATTGATTGTGGTTCAGTCTAAACCGACTCTAGACAGGTAAAAAGAATAGACGCATGTTTTCAAAGCTGTACCTGCTGGACCAACCGCTGCTTAAATCCTAGAATAGGTACGTCTGGTATTCATTACAAATCTTGAGCTATAGGGGGGGTGAGGGCTCTTCCTTGCCAATAGGGGCCGACACCTCTATTTATCAAGATAACATCATCCACTGCATGTACATGTTTGATACTTTAATCTCTTTTATTATAGAAAAACTCAATTGATGGTTAAGCCATCAATTATTCAAATAAAGACGTAATAAATAATTAAAACAATTTAGAACCAAACTGAAATTTTATAAAATCACTTCACATTTATTTGTTAACACCATAGCATCCTTGTACGCGCTTTCCTAAAATCCTCTAAAAATATACTTGAATCTGACCTATTATTATATTGTCTAAATTAGTGATATGGTAATGAGCATGATGTGGTTACGTATTTGTTGAAATGCATTTTATAAACGATAAAGATCTCTAATATTTGTAACGAAAGTAAAACTAGTGTTCTGATATAATATGATGGTCGGTGATAAGTCAGATTAATAACTTGCATGGAGTTTTGATTTTTTGTTGCTTTTAATGACAATATTTATTACATATTATACTTAATGATTTATAATAAATTAAAATTGTGTTAAATTTTTCTAATTCAATTTATATATGATTGTTAGTAAACAACGTTTGCATAAATTTCCCTAAAACCCCAATTGGTTTAAGCAATTATGTCCATATTTTATCATTTTTATTAGCACACCAGTAAAAGCAAAAAATAAATTATTTTCACACACTTAAGTTGTAGTCTTTTTTTTCTGACAAAAAATTTCATTATTCAATAAATGAGTTATGAATTGCATGGTGCTAGATTTTAATTAGCGTACCACTTAATTTTTGATCATGTAATATACCATCAATAGATAAATTTTGGTAACAATGATGTTGGATGAACTCTCTTAAACGTGTCTTAATTAACTATATTAGGACAATATCCGTGATCATGTCCTATGCAGTAAACTCGTGGACTATGTGAACTATCCCAGATCCCAGGACCACATCGCATGCATAAACCAGATAACGTGCATGGAATTTCCCTGAGTTGTCTAAACTGGTGAAGAAGTCCTCTTGCTTTGCGAGCAATAATTTGCCCATCCATATACATAGCTGCCGAAACACATAGCGTTAGTAAAACAATTTTAAGTGTATGAAAGAAGAAAATAGTGACAACAAAGAAGTTCTATATTATTTTAAATTTCCAAATTGTTTATAGTTTTTGATTAAATCTTTCAAATCCTCCCTACTTAGAAAGTATTCCATGTTATAACGAAAAGTAACATTTAAACCGAAATACCAATAAAAATACTTTAATCTTACCGAGTGAGCTAAAGTGAAGGAGCATTTCGTCTGCTCTAAGATCTTGAGCTATTACATCGTCAGCGTAAACACAAATAATAGCCAGGCAAAGAAATAAGTGGAAATAGTCTGTAAGATAGTTAGCCCAGCAAGATTCCCACATTCGCAGTGCTACTGCTTCCGTAAATTCACGTTTGAAACATCTGTAAGTAAAAAGTGCGGATGATTAAGTTCATTTGCGATTTGAAGCGTGGGGAAATAGTAAATCTATTTTTCTTTTATATTCAATGCTGGTTTATGAATCAACAAAAGACACCAGCTTAGTCAAGTGGTTTTTACATTTGGTTTCCAAGCCCAACACATCATCGTTGTGGAGGTCCCTCGGTGGATGAATTTTGTGGTAACCATATTAGATGGGGTGGAGGGTATACAACTAGGGTATAGAGTTATTTACCCCCCCCCCCCAACCAGAGGACAGGAATTAACATTATTACATACATCATACATTGTTTTCGTGTTAAACATATACGCCTGGTAGATTGTTTTGGACAATTCTGGAACCTCCCCCCCTCTCCTGACTATGTATTCAAGGTCAATGCTCAAGATCGAGGACGTTGCATATTGTGCTGCTTCAGTTTTTAGAAATGGCAACCTTGAATAATGTCCTTGACCTTGAGCTACAATTAATTAAACTATAAATTTAATAAAACCTTTTTAGGGGGCTGTAACTATCTTCAAACCAATTTTAGAATACATGAGCATAGGAACTTTTATGTCTTGAAAGCCCTTCTGTGTATTGCAATTAGGTACCACGTATATTTACACCTACATTTAATTGTTATTTACAAGAGCTCTTAAAAATGTACTTACAGAAGTATCCATCGATGGCAAAAAAGTAACTCCGAAGCATCTCTGTGTTTTTCAAGATGTTCATAAAAATGCGGCACCATAATTCGTACTAATTCCCTTAGGAACTTCAAAGACCTATCCATATCCCTGTCAGTAGGTGTAGCAACAAACACGGCTCTCTGCATTAATCCAACAAAGCACCAGAATGCCGCTACTTCGTCACGTAATTCGCATAAAACCGGTGCTAACAAGTCGCTCATTCCTTGGGTATATCTGTAATTAAATACGGAATGTGCCTTCCTTAAATAATTAAAATATCAGTGGAGAATGACCGAGTAATCTAATATATCAAAAGTTTTTCATATTAGGAATATTTACCCTAATCCAGGATTGTAAACGGCATAGTTGAGCAAAATATTTTTCATAATGTCGAGGTTGGGATTGTCATCTCCTGCGAAAAAGGGATTTCCTCTATCAGTACGGACTACGTCTTTTTCTACTACACTTTGAACTTTTCGTCTAAAATGATTTAACTGACTTCCGGTTAGTTCTAATCTCCTTCTTGTGATTTCCTCATATTCCTATAATAAAAATTATATGCACACGACGTTATTTATAAGAAAAAACTGCAAATATCTCCTTTTTTAAATTTCTTTATTGCCGCCCTATAATAGTACTTGACTGATTGTGATTACCTATACATTGTATTATTATTTATTATGTGCTGCTACAGCTAAACACCTACGGCAATAAATAACCCTACAACACCTAGAAAATCCCGTCGAGTTCGTCTTCCTAACAGGTTTAGCGTTTGAATTGATTGCGAAAACATAAATATCTCCCTTTCAGTGTATTTAGGATGGTGTACTACTGGTTTTAATTATTTGCAGGGTATATGAGAAATAGCGGAAAATAGTATAATCCGGTATCGCAAGTTCAGTTATTATTTTCTATATATGCACTACAGAAGCGCTAACTGCGGAAGTCATG
This sequence comes from Hemicrepidius hirtus, assembly GCA_963082805.1. Classification (NCBI taxonomy): domain Eukaryota; kingdom Metazoa; phylum Arthropoda; class Insecta; order Coleoptera; family Elateridae; genus Hemicrepidius; species Hemicrepidius hirtus. Next base: position 11,662,336 of record OY720161.1, read on the forward strand.
TGTACCCCAAATCTAACACTTTATCTATGACCTGCTATGGGCAGGAAACAGCATTGGCTCCAACTGCTAGTACCTATATGATAATTTGATCATACAAATACATAATACACCTAAAAACCGCGAATGTGCTGTTTTAGCTTTACCATGTAGGTACTTCAAATAAATGAAAACAAATGGCAGAGAACCATCGCAAAGTTTGTAAATTTCTTAAAGTATTGATGTTTCCTAAAATACTCAAGATCGTGCCTCGTACTAAAGATATTATATAGTAAGTTCTGTATTTACCGCAATTTATAAATCCTTGGTACTACGAATGGATTTAAAGACTTTCCTAGAATGAATTTTTTATTGTCATAGATCTATATTCTTGGAGTTCAATGAAACCATTAGGCGAAAGGCGCTTTTGAGGTGAGAAAACAGAATCTGCGATTTTCAAGAATAATATGCGATAAAGCAGGACGCAACCCTCATGTGGCACTGAGTAAATAATAAGTGTCACATAAATAATTCCACAACATGAGTAATTCTCACGCGGAGAGAATCAGACATCAGAAGCAGATTACCTTTCCGATTAATCTACATCTAAAAAATCGTATCACGTGACGCAACTAAATAGGTATAGGTATAGATTTGTAATATATGAAGGGTAGCCGTGAATTTTCTAAAACACTAATTCCGAATGAGGAAACCTCCACAGCTTGCGCTTATTACCCCTGTTCGTAAGTATTTCATATATCGTAAGTGCAGCACGTACTATAAGATATTGTTTCAGGTCTGCAAAATGTAATTTATTTCTTGGATAAATAAAAATGATGGTTGCTGCTGCGTACACCTTTTCTTTAAGTTTAATAAAATCGCGTGGTTACGATTCAGCCAACGAACACAATTATTTATCTTTCGTGTTTTTCTTACATGAGATAATTCTTCAATCTTTTCACTTTAATCCAGATACCTACTTTCTTGATGCCCAGGGTCCTACGTTAGTACTTATTCTTAATACAATGGACCTTTTCTTTTTTCAGAATTTCACCCAAGACGTTTTTGTGTTAATTAAGCCTGCTTTCAATTTTAAATTAGGTATGTTAGTGCGGTTGCACATTTCATAAATTTTTTCTAAACAGATACTGCGATTGCAAAGGAACAATTAATGGAAATTTGGATTCACCATTATTACTAGTATTCAGTTTTATGCACTCAGGATTGATTAAGCCTCTTAAACTTTTACAAGAAATTATAAATTGGAAATTACGTTGCGTTTACCTACAGTAGAGGAATTTCGGGTAACGTATAGAATATTGTCTGAATATCTAAAAGTAACCGACTGTCCTCTCTTAAAATATATAGATAAGGAATTAATGTTAAAAAATGTAACATTTCTTAAGGTTTCCCTATGAAAATGTAAAACAGTGTTTCGCAACACCACAAACTTTTCTGTTTCTCTAACAAGAACGATTTTAAAATTTAGCTTCAATCAGCTCAACTCAAAGGGTACACCTTTTCGACCTGTGTAGTTTAAAATAGTGTACCTAAACGAAACCATAGAATATTAAACCCTTAACTCACCTGTCTTCGTATTTCAGCGATTTGTGCCCGTTCTTCAAAAGTGCTTTGATAAGGATAACAGTGTAATAAAAAGGGCCAAACTTCTTTTCGTAAACACCTTTCCATTCCAGCGAAAAAAATGGCTTTTCGTAATACAAGATCATCTTCAAGTTGTCCCCGTTCATTGAAGAGTCCTCTAAAAGTTTCTTCCGTAAGTTTCATCACTTGACCCTCTTCAGGATGTAATTCCAAGTCTGATACTTCAGGTCGACAAACCATGAAGTGGCGGTATGGCAAATTCTCTTCATATCCTGCGAAAGATTTTCTGGTTTAATGAATTATTTCACTGCTAGAGTGACATGAATAAAAGATTATGTGATTTAATCTTGGTATGATGAATACCTATAACAATACTAGGTTGAACACGTGCTTTTATCGATTGCATACACAGCTCTGAAGGTTTACTGCACTGTATTATATATTTAATAATTTTATCTTTTCGATTTTGTTCGTAATTGCTTTTTGGAGTTGATAAATGGTAAATAATCTAATTCTAAAACAACAATAATCCGCGTTGTATCAGTATAAGTAGTGACTTACTTTATTCTATTTTGTTTTGTATTTTGTTTGAAATAAACTTTAAGAAAAATGAAACGTGTAGATAAGCTAAGAAATGTTTCTCCAAATTTTGAGGTGTTATTCTACATACTACGAATAAGACAAGTAAAAAAGTTCATATATAAACATCGGAGTTGTGGCCAATGTTTCTATTTAGGAAATCAAAAATTATTAAATATAAATTATGTCGTTGTTTAAAGTAGATATTTGACATCTCCACCTTGCCTCTTCACATGAAGCTATGTACACAGGCCGCCCCAAAGGGCACCATTCTTTGGTATATGAAAACATGTAGGTACGATTATCCTACGGTGTTGATGATCGCTGTCTGTTTACATGGTGCCGAGGTTAGTTGTTCTGAGCAGTTAATATACACAGGGTGTTGCGGAATTGCACGGCACTATTTTAGGGATGTGTTCTCCAGCACGAAATAAACAAAAAGTTCATACGAACATATGGCTCAAAATAATTAATTAGGTACCGTACCGTACCGAGATTTTGAAAGTTAGTTATTTATTTAAAAATGAAACATTCAGAGCAACTGTTCAAAGTAGTCTCCATTTGGTTGAATGCAGCATTCAGCACGACGACGAATCCATGCTTCTCTGGCACACCTTATAATCATCAGAACGACCCTTGAGAGCTGCTGTTGCTTACACGATGCGATTTCTTAGCTCTTCTTGTGTGCCAATAGACGTAGAATAAACCATAAACTTCATCCAGCCCCACACAAAGTAATCTAATGGTGTTAGATCAGGAGATCGTGTCGTGGCCATTTAACAGGTCCGTTTCGACCAACCCATCAATTACGATATGTTATGTTTAAATAATCAGTGACAATATGAGAAAAATGAGCAGGGGCACCGTCATTGCAAAAGTGTAAGTAAAATGTTCCTGAAAGTTTTGTTGGTAAAATGAAGGGGCCGATGAGATATGCAATTGACGACTATACTTGAATAACTTCGCACTTTTAGCTATTTATCTTTAACTTTGAATATCTCGCTAATAAATTACTTTTGAGCCATATGTTTGTATGAACTTTTTTGTTTATTTCCTGCTGAAGAACACACCCCTAAAATAATACCGTGCAATTCCGAAACACCCTGTATAATAAATATCACGAGGCGACGTTGATTGGAATCATTACTTTTTCCTGAGGCACTTTGTCCGCGGAACTTTTTCCTGCAGAAGATTTTCCTACGGCACTTTTTCTGAGAAACTTTTTCCTGAATTTTGTTTAGAAGGAATTTTTTATTAGGAGTTAATTTAGCGGTTGGTGCAAAATTGGTGCAAAATTTTACAGGCATAAAGGTTGATTACTTTTGTGCCTAGTACCTATAAGCAAAAATTTAAAACATTTATCACACTTATCAATCACGTCGCAAAAGCTGTCACTTTTATGACGTTTAAAGAAAATAATGAAGAAGCAAAGAACCTAAACTAAATGTGGGCCAGGAGTTCAGGACTTCATTTTACCCCTAGATTCTCTCCTTGAAATTATATGATCACCTAATTACCACCCACACTGATACTTTTACAATTATTTTATTATTATAATTCCTCTGTGTGCTAAATATTCGAAACAAAAATTAAATTGTTCTAACATGAGTAATCGGCCCTATTTCCTATCGTAATCGTTTATTTGACGACAATCGTTATCGCTTGTTTTCTGCTAAATATGTAAAGACTGGTTCGTATCGCGTATTTTCGAGTACTGTACTGCAATCAAAAATACGCGACACAACAGTGATTTAAAATTTTAACATGAGTTCATTGTTTTCGTAAAGCAAATGATAAAGACTGTCGCTAAATAATCGATTATAACACGCAATAGACCCGATTGATGTTATCTGTTAAGTGGTTTTTAATAATCAATAACACAATGCTGTTAAACTTGTTGATAAACATTTTGTTAGTTTTTTTTCAAATTGAATGCTATTAACATAAACATTATCGTATAGATATTAGTAATTTGGATGTGGTTTTGATAAGAGTCCTATTTTTATCCGTTGAACAAAAAGTAGTAGGTATCTAAATAAAATGATAAGAGAATGGAAGGTACAAAATTATATTATTATTTAAAAGAATTTGTCTAACCTTTTGCATATTTAATACTGTGTAGTAGAGAATGCCACTGGTGTAAAACTTGAGCAAGATGATCTAACCCTCCGTGGTGAAAATGTAAAATTTTATATTGGGATTCTCTAGATGCTACGACTAGTTGTCCACAGGTACAATTAGAGTCGCTAAAAAATAATCTTAAAGATCTCATCTGACTTAAGTCCACGCTAAATGTTCTGCATCGATGTGGTTGCTTCGTGGGTAAAATAGGAGAACAATTTACACTTTCGGGAAAAGCTAAATTGTGCTTTTGTGCTAAAAACTCTGGTGTTGACATCCAATTGCATTGACTATCATTTGAGGTGACTGATTCTGACCGAGAAAAACTGAATTTGTCTACATGTTCAGCTAAATCTTTAACACTATCCGGAGTTGTAGTGATTTCTATATCAGGATTTGAAATTTCAACATTAATATTAATTATTTCTTTAGTTCCATATTTTCCGCTATCTTCCGAGCTTGTAGAGTCGACCATTTCTTGTTTTTCGTCATAATTTAAAAAAGGATTTGTACTTTTCAGTTCTATATTAATGGGCCTATCCGTAGACACGCTATAATTGGAGATGATGGAATCATTTGACGTTAAACTTTCTGCACTAGTTCTTTTTAGGGAATTATAACCATTTCGTAAGTCGCCGTTCTGAAGGGCCCCAGGACATTTTCTTAACGTACTGTTTGGAATCCACGTAAGAAATAATGTAGGTCTTTTTACGTCATTGTATTGATCAATGAAGGTTTTTGTATTTATAGTCAGATAACCTGGATGATGTAGAATGTCGGTGTCTTGACGAACCATTGCTGGAGGATGCACGCAAACATTGTTCTTACAGAATAATATTTCATTATCTTCATACTGTGCTAGTTTTTCATTAAAATTATCATTTTCTGTGCCTAAGATGTACGTTGATGCTCTACGGATAATGTCAACCAGAGGCATTGTTTAAAACTTTTTTATATCACTAGCAAAGTTAAACTTAAAGGTTCACAGCAATTTATATTCAATACTCGTACTCGGTTAACTATAAACTATTTTTATTTTTAAATGTCAGCACCTGGAATATGACATTGAGGTCGGTATAAGTTTGCTTATCTAATGCACATATTAAATCGTCTTTGAACTGATAGCACCAAGTTAAACCGTATGTTCGCCCACCCCCATGTCCTACTGTATTATTGATCCAATTATTCTCTGTCTCCCTCTTGTCGTTTCAAACGTGAAACTAAATTTATGTTTTGCTATGCCGCTAGCACCTCACTGTAGTAAGTTGTATATAACAAAATGCGGTTTAAAAGCAAACCTTATCGTATTACTGTCGGTGATAATTTCATAATTTTTCATTGATAAAGAATGCCGCGTCTAATTGAAAAGAAAACTGACATGCTTTCACACAGAGAGAATAAAAGTTCCACTAGATGGCGAGAATATCGACAAAACTCAAATAACGTTCACGATAATAAAATTGACGATTACATAATATACAGGATGATTCCAATACATACACTCAAGTGCAATGTAATTTTGCGGCACGTCCGAGCCATCGCGCGTTTCGAGTTATACTTCTTTTCTTTCTAGCCTCATAGGTTAGAGCGAGTGGAAAACTCTGACGTTCCTAGGAACGTCTAATATATGTTTTTACCGAAATATAAACCTTCTAGAAAGACGAAATAATTTAATCTGATGGATTTATTATGCCTTTTATTGATGCAAATATCAATTTAGTGCAAAATAAAAAATATTTAGTGCAACAATGAAAGGTACAATAAGTTTTCTGATCCCAGACTTTACACTGACAATAATTTGTTGTTACAAAGGAGTTTTGGTTTGTTTGCTTCTAATAATACTTATTTTTGTTTCAAGGTCAAAAGGTTAGTCTTTATCCGAAAACAGGCAACATCGAGAAACCACACTTTGGCAGAGGAGCAAATTTTTTTTGATAATTTGATGTGTCAATCGCTACTTTTTCGGTTACTCTTCTCGGCCGCCAAGTACCTAGTCATTCACAGACTTAATTATACTACAAAATGGCGGTTTACGCTTGTTAAAAGATACAATAAACACCCGTTTTTGGCTTTTTGTTACAGTCGCCTAAAAAAATTGTAAATGAAGTACGGACATAGCTACTAAAAGATTGAGTTGTGTTTGGCTTTCTATTATTGTAAGAAGGGCAACAAACAAGAAAAAGGATTTCTAAGAAGCAAGCAAAGCTCTTAAAGATTTCGGCAACAAAAAAAATATCGTATAAAACCGTCACAAGGAGTTAGACAAAATCGCGACTCGACGCCAGCCCTCCAGTTTCGAAGTTGCCAACGCACACGTCCACGGGCAAAGTTTAGACGGATGACTATGATTCCTGCACAGGACTACCGAGTGTTAGATCGACTTCGGAAATTGTCACACTGATAGAGTAAATTTTGTGGTAGCTTACGAGCTCATCCTCATCGGCGAAGATAAAAATTAACAACCGATTGTATCGAAGGGTCTTTGTTCGGCTCTTCTGGAACATCTGCGTATTTCTTGGTCCTAATCATCCTATATCATATACGACGTATGTATATCTACTGTATGTTTATTTTTCCGACACTTACGAGGGCACCAACTGTCCAACTAGCACTACTACCACCTGCTTGTAATTGTTTTGTTTCACCTTGTGTACTAAAATAAAACAAGGCTGACAATTTTTTTTAAAACAGTACCTGCACTTCGTTTCCGAACTAACATTTGAATTTTGTAATATCTGTTTATTTTAAATATACACTACAATCTTACCCCTCCTTACCCAACTTTTGCTAAGTACCTTATACTTATATTTGGCTCTTGACGCTGAGTCGGCCGGCGGCGAGATGGTCCGAGTCAAGTTGGCTGGGGGCGAGCGTCAAGTAGGCGATGCCAATTGACAACGCAGACTTTTCACACTCGGGAAAAATAATTGGATCTGATTGTGACAGGACACTCTTTGTAGGCGTTACTTAATGTCACGATTCTGTTTTCAAATATAAATTTCGAAATATACGCGCTTTAGAATAGTTTGTTTAAATATCTACGTTTAGAACATCTATTTTCCACGCGATGTAACGAGTCTTGACCGTAGAGCTATAATTCGTAAGTATTGTATCAATTTACTCATTTTGTGTGCCAAGAAAATGCGATGTACCTAAGTAGGTACCTACATATTCATATATTATGAAAAACATTTTTGCTAGGACCGCATACGACATACCCCAACCGTGAGAGAATATTCTACTATAACGTTAACTTTCGTCTCTAGTGCCGAAAGTAAATATTCCACATCAAGTTGCAGAGTGTCGCTTTTTTGTTTGCAGCTTGATGTTTGTCATTTAATTCTAACTTGTCAGTGACAAGGATTTATTGTACATAATATTGGTATATGTATATACATACGTGGTCTTAGAAAAAGTATAGTTATCTATTAAATATAAACACCTTGATTTCTTATTAATAGAGGTACATGTAGGCTTCATCCGTCGAAAATCTTTTTTTGAGGATCAAGAAAATGCTGTTTTCGTAACTGTAACCAAATACTTATACAATTTTAGCCGCTACGCTACTAAGTTTTTCCAGATAAACGTAGACGGTAGACCACCGTTACTTTACAGAATATTTTACTTTGCAATGTTTCAGTGGAGTACAACCAAAGACAACACAGAATGAGTACAATGACCTGACGATTTTAGACGTCGGCAGCAAAATTCACTGCGCTTTCAACAATATAATAAAAGCATTTTCATGTTTGACATGCTTATCCTTCGCTAGTTAAAAACTTTCAGGATACTTGGTTATCCTAGAGATATTTCCTTATAGGCAAGCTAAATAATTTTTATCACTTAAAATTCTGTACTGTTATATATATTTTACGTAAAATTTAATCTACTAAAATGCCACACATTCTCCTATACTTATCCAATTTATTGTTAAACAAAAAATGAAACACAAACATTTATTTTTATTTTTAGTAGTTTAGTTAAATATTTTTATTAGATGCATCTTTAAAAGTATATAACAAATTAACATCCTTTAGTTAACAACGATTTGAAAATAATAATTTAAAAGTACAACTATACTTCTGTTTATTATTAATAAACACAATAGTGTTATATATTATGTTCTACAATCAATGTATAAAAATATTTAAATATTTTGATCAGCAAGATAAATACAAACTTAAATAATTAGACAAATTTTTATCAGTCTAGTAGTAATTTTGCTATGTATTTGTCACTGACTCACTAGACAATTATGGCAACAGAGAGAGATCGAATGTTCTTAATAGTATCTTCTGAAAGGATCTTTGGTATATGCACCTCTATCTGCTTCTTCCTTTATAATTCTAAAGAAACTGTAGACTACCATCCACATGTATACATATACAACTGAAATAAACGAAAATTAATTTACTCTTACAATTCAAACCATAATCAAACCAAAGAACGTAAAAGCATGTAGGAAGACGAAAATTTTCAAAAACTATTAGTGAAATATCACTTACCAAAGGAGATCAAGCCAATAACGAGGAAAAGGCTTCCATTTAAATTATCGCCACGTATGAAGAAAACAACGGATGTGTATATAACGGAAACCAAAAGGCCAATAGCTAACATAATCCCAAGAAGAACCCATGGGAGCATCAGGTATATGTTCCGCTAAAAATTAATATTAATTTAATATCATAATTATTATTGTTAATAGTAATATTATGAAGAATATTATTAATTTGGAAAAACTGTCGTTTATTTTCGTGTCCGGAAAATTCACCGCTTAAGTAATTCCTCGTCAGCAATTCACTGCTTCGTAAATTTCGGTACTAAAGGGGGACTAAACTATTTGCATATATCGTCGTATTTAAATAAAAGTTTGTATGCGAGATTTGGAAGTAATAGATTAGTACAGTAGAAGTTTTTAACTTTTTAGTAGATAATTTATTATTTGAAGAAAGCCTGTTAGCGATACCAAGAAGACATCAGGTGAAATGCTGGTGCGATAAATTATTTAGGCGGTGAATTGTTGGCGATACATTTTCCTAGGCTCATTTATTTTCTTACCTTAACAGCTCCAATGAGCAGAAGAATCGATATTAAAATGGTCATAGCAAAGTTTACAGCCATTATTATTTGAACTGAAAAAAAGAAATCATTATTTTCACCCAATATTAATATTCTAATTAATATTCAATTAGGTACCTGTAGATTTTGGTAACCAGTCTAGGACAATTGTTCGATATTCTACCGGTACTGTGAAGATAATTATAATTCCAATAATTGCAAGTATCTGAAAATTCATAAGATTTATATAAAAATAATTAGAGTCAAGAAAATAATTTAAAAATTAGCAGCTTTGGTAGTATTGGTCTATTGGAACCATTTATTTCTACTAGATCAATAAAATCAAACTACATACAAATTGGTAAACACAGTGAAGTCTATTTACTGTGCAATAATATAGTCATATTGCAAGTTAAATGGACAGCCCACTTTATCATTGGAATATAGGCAACCCATTATACACTGCTAGCACTCTTGCCGCTGCTTACTGATTTTGATTATTGTTTGTCAAATTACACAGTGTCTTTTTTTAGTTTTTAATAAAGAACAAGATTTAAAACTAACGATTTATTGGAAACATGATCTATACAGACGAAAAAAAAAATAGAAATGTGTATACTATATCAATATCGGATTATCAATAGGTAATGTTAGAGATTATTTTAGTGTAAAATATCCTAACAGACCAGTCCCTAATGTGTCTAGAATATCAAGAACATCTAGAAAATTAAGCACAACATGAAAAAAATTGACGTAAAACAGTAACACATGAATTTGTACACATTTCAATTTTTTCTTGGTCTGTATAAATGATGTTTTCAATAAATCGGTAGTTTCCAATCTTGTTCTGTATTAAATATTAAAAAAAAAAACAAATTTAACAGGTGACAAACAATAATTAAAACCAGTAAGCACGGCAAGAGTGCTAGCAGTGTATAATGGGTTGCCTATATTCCAATGTGAAAGTGGGCGGTCCATTTAACTTGCAATATGCCTATATTGCATAATAAACGAGCTTCACTGTATATCAATTAGTTTTTTTGCAGAGACTTCCAACATTATAGAAGACATAAAAAATTAAACAGGTGCAAGTAGCCTAGTTGCCTAGTACAGACAGAAGATGTATGCAGCCAAATATGTCTTATTTAGAAATAGAAAGTGATGGAGGACTGCACAATATTTTTTGTACCTCCGGTCGGCATCACTGAGTTTCTGCATCGCGAAATCCGCCAGAAACAGAGGTTTTGCCGGCCTACGCCGGCAAAAGTAATAATTTTAAATTATTAGTAGGCTGCATGGGCTCAATCTGTCAAAGTCAAATTTATGCATCGCGGTCGGAGGCGATCAAACAAATAAATTAGAAAAATTTTACAAATACGATTACCTATTTGAGCCGCTGTGGTGATTTAAATATAATCTTTAATATGCGCCGGTGTATCCATTATTAAATCAAAGATAATAAAATTTAGAAATAAACGTCAATGGAAATTGTAAGAAAATAAATGAATTAAGTTTAATGAATACAAGGAATCTTGATTTTAAAATCATAAAAAAAAATTTTATACTAAATTTTAAATGTAAATTTAATTTATTTAAACAAACATCGGCACAAAAAATCTTGTGTATTACACGTCCAGAAACAGTTTTGCGAGTGCTCCTACTTGCAGGACTCGGCGTTCCGCCTCGCCCTGCAACCTTACTCGCACTCGCAAATGTGCTGTTTCTGGCCTTGTGATACAAATAACTATTTTTCTTATTTCTTTAATAACCAATAACCCGCCTACTAATTTATAAATAAAAATACAATCAATATGTCAGTCCTGCATTCCTGCGTTTGCTACGCTCATTTACCTAAAAAAGACTCAAGAAAATACCATGTTTATTACGATCGGTTCCCATATGCTGCTACTATACTTTCACTATTTTAAGAATGTAGAAACTATGTCTGCTAGTCTGATCTATTCTAACCGAACACAAATAAATTTGTCATGCATTACCGTATGTTAAGATATTTTACTTACAATTCCTGCAATGCCAGCTACAAGTGTTCCTGTGCGAAGCGACGCACAGCCGCAAAAAGATTTAAGCAACGTCATGTTGTTCCTTTAATAAAACCTGCAATAAAATATACATGCATAATTAATTGTGTTGCATTATCTGCATAAAGAAAGTGCATAATAAATTAGAATAATAATAAAGAATGGGTGGTTTAGATCGTTGTGCTAGCCACACAATATCCTTTACATATATAACCGAGGCTAAAAATTTACTACCGCATTTGATTTTTAGAAGTTTATTAATTTGGGCGGGCGTAACGCAGCGATGGCGTAGAGAAACTCTTCAGCTGGGACTACAAACGCTCACGGTTCAAATCCAGCAGCGGAACATTTTAAAACTTTTACATAATATAACACCTATTATAGCAGCTTTATTTCAACTTATATTATGATAATAAATTACTGATGGATTTAAAAGTTGCACTTTAGCAGTATTTGCTGTAATTAAATTTCCAAAAACTGACGGTAGGTATATAGTGATTGTAGTGATAGCTTAGATTTAAAGTTGAGTTAAATAGTACCTAGTAATTATTTCAGTATTCTCTTACATATTGTAAAATTTGGCAACAAAATCAGATTAACTTCTTCCTATTGCTATTTCAACATCCGCTTGGCACTGTTCGAGTTTCTGAAGTATATTTTTAAATTTTAGTATGTTTACGTTACGCTGCCTATTTAAAAATCATGTGTTAATGTATATTTATGTCAGGCATCAATAAAAACACGTTGTAATCGTTTCATTGAAGAATTCAATTTTATGATCATAGGGTTATACAGTGAGCACCAAAAGTATGGAACATACCAAATAAAACCGAAATGAATGTTTTTTTCTAAAAATCCCGAAACACGTCAATTTTCTTTTTTAAAAATACGCATTGGAATGTCAAAATCATCTTCCTGCCTTCATTTGTTTGTAAGTGATGACGTCATCACTATTTTTTTTAAATGTCAACCCCCATTTTTTTTTCGCGTTTTTGATACATCTTTCAATTGCTTAAATGACGGTATAAAAATGTTAATACCTTACATAAGAAAATTTTCGAGAAATAAATTATTTAATGTTTAATAAACACATTCTTAACAAATGTTAAACATGGTTTAATGGTATTAGTATTGATAAAAGAGAATCAAAGGTACCAAGAAACAAATGCCCGTAATCTAAACAAATGCCCAATTGTCAAATATTCAGAAATGTTAATTGTCGCTTACTTGTAATATTTAACATCAGCTTCATAAATCTGATATGGCTCCTTTAACAATTACAAGTAAACGAGAATTAACATTTCTGAATATTTGACAACTTGTAGGCACTTGTTTAGATTACGGGCATTTGTTTCTTGGTACCTTTGATTCTCTTTTATCAATACTAATACCATTAAACCATGTTTAACATTTGTTAAGAATGTGTTTATTAAACTTTAAATAATTTATTTCTCGAAAATTTTCTTATGTAAGGTATCAACATTTTTGTACCGTCATTTAAGCAATTGAAAGATGTATCAAAAACGCGAAAAAAAAATGGGGGTTGACATTTAAAAAAAATACTGATGACGTCATCACTTACAAACAAATGAAGGTCGGAAAATTATTTTGACATTCCAATGTGTATTTTTAAAAAAGAAAATTGACGTGTTTCAAGCGTGTTTCGGGATTTTTAGAAAAAAACATTTATTTCGGTTTTATTTGGTATGTTCCATACTTTTGGTGCTCACTGTATATTCTATAGTATTGATAAAATGCTTATTGGCTCTGCTGCTCTGCATTACAACTAAAACTACTAGCTGTGTGAATTATAATTTTATTACGGATCAATAGAGATTCAAACATATCGGTGTACAAGATTTTGGTACTAACCAAAACTTATATGCTCTCGAGCTCATTCCATTTCGGGTTGTTATTTATTATTTGCTTTATAGAATTATTTATAAAACAAAATATTATTGATTATTATCACTTTTGAAATGTCATATACCGGGTGACATAGGACCGCGGTACACCCCTGTAATTTTAATTATTTTTTAAACAATTTAAATAAATTTTTGTATGCGTTATATAGGTACACGTAAGAGCTCACAATTTCAACTGAATGTTAATAATCTTTCACTTCCGGTTTCGCCGGAACTGACCCAAACTTTCTTATTTCAAATACAACACCCTGTATATTTTTGCATATTTCAACTCGGGATTCGATTCTGCGTATAATAGTATCAAGATATTATAGTTTTGAAAACTTACAAATTTTTAATTTAAAAAATATATTTTCTAATTCTAGAGTGCCATGACTTACTCAATTTTGTTCATCATATCATTGCCGCAGCTTACTTTTTTAAAACTGTTTAATACTATAAAATAATAAATGAATAACTAGTTGGCGAGAGCTTCTAGCAGTTGGAAAAATCATTTATTCACAATCATAAAGTAAGAATCATATTACCTTATATGTCAAAAGATGGAAAGTAAACAATTTCAACATCATTTGACAATTGAAATGAAATATGACAGTTCAAGTGGGGAAGTGACAACTTTCTTATCATTTTTCAGGTTGGGATGTAGCCACCTCCCAACCTTTTTCAACCGTTGGGAAAAAAGATGACCATGAAAATTATTGTATTTCATACTGTTCGGTTTATACCACTTTACGGTATTAATTCAAGTGCGGGAAATGGCACATTACAGCACAAGCCCGGGAGGTGAAGTTGTTTATTTGTAACTAAGCAAAAAATATAAAATGGATGATGTGATTTAAAATGAAACGCCAACAAATGATGTATAATTTGACAGAATTTAAATATTTGATATTGACATTTTATAAAAAGACAATCAACATTCAAAGAAAACAAATTTATTTTACAGTGATGAAATAAAATGTACGATACACGTCCGTGAAGTTGATATTAAAGTATTCCTTTAGAAATTCTGGATTCGGGTCCTTTTCCTGCTTCGCCTCATCCATAACCTTCTAAACTTATACTTTAACAAGTCACTTCCCGCTTCCCGGCGCTTCCCGGACTTTTAACGTAAAATACTACATTATTTCCAACTTTGGAAGGCTCTAGCCAACTAGTTATTCACTTTTTATTATGTTAACAATTTTAGAAAGGTAAGCGGCAATGATATTATGAACAAAATTGAGTAAGTCATAGCACTCCAGAATTAAAATGTAATTTTGAAATTAAAAATGTGTCAGTTCTCAAAACTGTAATATATTGACACTATCTATTTATACGCAGAATTTAATCCCGAGTTGAAATATGCAAAAATATACAGGGGTTGCTTTTGAAATAAAAAATAAATTGAAATATTATTAATATTCAGTTCAAATTATGAGATCTAACGTGTTGTGTATATAACGCATACCAAAATGTATTTAAATCGTTTAAAAATAAAAAAAAATGACACGACTGTCCTGCGGTCTATGTCACTCGGTATAGATATTTTAATAATTCGTAGCAAAACAAGTTTCTCTGATTTCTTATTGTTTTAAAATAGCAATCTAGCCACCTATTTAATTTGTTATTTGATTTACCTATTTTATTACTATTGCGCACTTCCACTTATAGTACGAGTGAAATTCATGAGTAGGCATAGGTACTTGCAAAAGTTACATTCCATATTAAAACATTATCCATCTTTATTGATAGTAATTAGCATAGCAGTCGTTGTTATACTGTTTTCCCCGTGTGTAATACATTTTATTTGATTAAAAAAAATAGTTTAAAGCACAGTGTAATAATATTATGTTAGGAGTTGGCTTCTGACACCAGTTAATAAATATTAATAGCATAACTTGCTGATTCACTCAAGAACTAGGTTTAAATTTAAATGCTAGACTGCTACACGCTATGAACAGTCACTACCTGATTTTTGTACTACAGTAATCCCTTACTAATGAAGGAGACTGTATAGGTACATATTATTATTATTAGTATATTATTCCTATAAAGCAAACCAATACAAAATAAAGAGATAAAACATTTACTATTATAGGTAATGACGTCCATAGTGCTATAAAGCTCTTTGCAAGATGTGTTAGAAGATCATAGCATATATTCATCGATAGGAAAGTTGTTAACTACGCAATGTAGACAAATGTCAGAATGAACAAATTTAAGCTACTACTTATATACATTTACCTAACTTACAACTTAATTATTTGATACAAAGATTAATTTCAATAAAAGCGGCCGTGAAGTAAATGGGGTGGTGAAGTAGTAGTTGACAAATGCCCTACTACAAATTGACACTTTACGGTTGGCAAAAGATATGTAAAACAGCTGTTTTTATCATAGTCGCCTAGAAAAACTATTCATTTAAAAAAAACTCGAATATGTATTTTTTATATTTGCGTTACAGGGAAATTGTGATCGGATTGGCGAGGGTTCAGTGATTTCTAGTTTTATTTTGGAACCCGGCAAACGGAGCCTAAAGTATAAATGATAGGTAGTTTATAAATTCTAAAATAATGTTAGACCACCTTTAGTGGTTTAGTGCCAACTCTTATTAAGCTATGAAAAATTATTATACACTGCCCAAAAACAATTTAGCTCGACGGATGCGAACTATTCGTTGGCACAATAAATTATTGTGCACTCGTCGGAAAAACAACTAATCTACGTTTCCTGATTTGTGATACGTAATTGTTTACAATGTTTTGTAAAGGTTCTATCATGCCAAAACTGTATCTTTTTCCTTGCAGCCTAAAGGATTGAAAGGGGAAGGTTCCTTTCTGAGTCATTCCTTTCTATGAATTGTTATTAATTATTTACCTATAGGTACCTTTTTTACTTCTAGTATTCTTTAATTTTGAGTATAAGAGATGGACATTGCTCTTTAAATTTTTAAGAATTGCTTTATATGAAATCAAAGATATTTGCATAATCAGGCATGTACTACATACATGTTTGGAAATTGCAGTTTGAGCTCTATCCTTATTTATTCGTCTTCAGTTTTTTCAATTTTTATCTCGACAAGAACATATTTTTATTTATTAATTTACCAACTATAGAAACGACATATTCGCGTACTGCTGGTGGGTACTTCTATACGTATAACCGCATCTCCACTGTTCAAATAAGTAAGAAGAAGATAGCCTTGTCCATGCTTATGTCATGCTGATGGGTGTCATGGTGGGCGAGCAACAAGCATGTCTAGGTCATTACTTCACTTTAATTATTATGGCTCCAAGAATACGAAAATATTGTGTATTCAGTATCATTACGCTAGAAAATAGAACTAGGTCATCCGTAGGGCAAGGTCGAGGTCGTTTCGTATTTTCCGACAAAAAGTTTTACTGCTTATATTCTGCTTCATATTCTACAGTCATTGAAACGCTGCATGTACCTAATTATATTTATTAAATATTATAGACCTTGTTAATTCAGTTTATTCGAGCGGTTGAAATTTAATTTTAGTTAGGCATTGCGAATTATACAGGATATGCTTATTTTAAGTGAACCACTCGAAATGTCTCTGTTCTTAATCAACAGCACAACTACATCGAGTGAACAGGCAACCAATTCCAGAAGCTGTCGCATACCAATAGCAAAATAGAGATTAGAGATTATTTTTTTTAGTGATATGTATATAAGAAAAGGGAAATTAAGGGTTAACTAGGTATCCGTTTTAATTTCATTAACAAACATGATTTCCCGTAGTTTAGCTAGTTGTTGGTTGATCTATTATCGTTCGTTTAGTTTAATATGTATCCATTTAGCGTAAAATTAAGCTAACAACTAAATTAGGGTTTATTTCCAACTCGATGTTTCAATCTTAGCACTTTAATCATTAAGTCTAATCGTTATCAAGAGAATAATAACTTTAATGGTAGGTACCTACTTCTCTGTATTATTTATAATTTGAATATTCTTTAAATATTTTGTTCTAAATTAATTGAGTCGAATACTTTTATATTTAAAATGTAAATTACCTGTTTATAAACAGTTTCGTTTCAGAAATAGTGCTAAATATACTGGAATTAAAATTCGGAAGTCGGGTTGATAATAATAGAATACCGAAACAATACCATACTGGATTCTTCCCATGGGTACAAAACAAGCAGGTACTTCAATTTCTTTCTATGGCAGCAACTCAATAATTGTTGGGTCACTAAGTGGATAGAGTGATAAGAACCAAAATTTGTGTCGGTATGACCCCGTTACACGTGGACTAAAACCCAGAAATACGTGGGCACTGGGACGACCACAGATGCAGCGGGCGTTGGTGATCCAATATTATAGTAAGAATTATGAAGAAAAAGAGAAAATACAAAATGGGAAAATAGTTGACAACATTAAAACGTGCCATTTCATCCTCGGTGTAATTTGCAAGTTAATGGTAATGTATTGAACAGTTAGTAATATGGATATCCTAGGGAATCATAAGCAGAATCATTTAGGATTACAAATTGTATGCTATATGAACACCAGGGTCCAGGGGAAGGGAAATTGCTACCGAAGAACGACATTAGAACATAAAACACTGGCTAGTGCTATTTGTGTATGGTATGGTCAGAAATAGAAGGCACATAGAAGGCAATATGATACAAAATAAAATGGTCGCCTGTGCCATCCTGTGCTAAAAACAAAATTTGCTATTGCTTCCTGTTTAACTGGAGCGTATCGTCTGCGTCGATCTGGACAGATCAAAGCAGACGATAAACTGGAGCTAACTGGAGCAAGCAAGTTTGTTAATATGTGATCTTCTATATACAGGGTGGTGACTTGAGCAACGCAACATAGGGATTTCAATGGAAAATTCTTAATGTGCAATTATTGGCTCTCCTAATTATTTTAGAGCAAAAGTGTGTTGAGGTTTTTTTGTAGAGAAAACAATTCTGCATCTGTTCATACTATTATTTATAATTTTCCATTTTCCGGAAGCGTAGAAATAGAAGAAATTAAAAATGGTCGTTTTAAACAAATCAGTGATGCCTTAGAATTATCTAAACAATCAACATTCGCATTTACATCTGTCATTACGGTTTGAAGTTTATGACCGATTATTAAAATCTATTATTTTTAAAATGTATTCAACGAAAGAAAAAGTAGAAATGATAAAGTGCCTTGTTTAGCGTAAAATATGTTCCTATTACCTACTCTTTATTGCGTTAAAAAGAAAAAAAATGTAATGAGACAAAAATGTCAGTGCGTTTGTTTGATTTTATAATTCCATGGCATCAGTGATTTTTTTAAAAAGACCATTTTTAATTTCTTCTATTTCTACGCTTCCGGAAAATGGAAAATTATAAATAATAGTATGAAAAGATGCAGAATTTATTTCTCTACAAAAAACCTCAACACACTTTTGCTCTAAAATAATTAGGGGAGCCAATAATTGAACATTAAGAATTTTCCATTGAAATCCCTATGTTGCGTCGCCCCTTCTCATATAAAAAAAGTGGATGACGGCAGAGTTATTAGAAAAATAGCGAGAAAAATTAGAAGAACATGTCGAAGTAAAGAATTTAATGTACCTATAAACCGACCAATTTTGCGTAAACTTATTTTTAACAATTTCGTCGATTTTATGCATTACGTTTTGGACATAGCGTACCTACGTATTATCCCGCGTGGTTGGTCATATCCCAGAAGATAGGCCATTTACATTGTTTATAACGTGTATATTCCTGCTCCCCACTTTTATGGATGAAAATGGCAATGTCAAAACAATAAACCAAATCGTGCAGCAACTCATATTTTTAAAATAATTATATTTTTAAATTTTGTACCTTTATGCAAAAGAAGCATTGAGTAGGTATACAATTAATTTTTAACATTAAACGACGCAGAATATTATCCTCCTTAAAATTTGATATCATTGACTGGTTTCTTCGTAAAAATGGGGAACAGGAATACACATAAACGTAGTAAGCTGAGTAAGCAACGTAAATGGCGTATGTTCAGGGATATGACCAACAACTTGGTATGAATATCTCCTGTTACAAAAATTGTGCGATTTTTTTGTCTTAAGGGCGTTCCGGCAGCTGCATTTTGAGCGTCATGTAACGGTTTCGTAGAAAACTAACTGTGACCTTAAATATGAATTATTTTTTATTTTGTGCCGATAACAATGTAGATAACGTAGCAATAGTTGCTTGTATGAATCTGGAATTTTCGAAATCTGGTTGTGTTATAAATACAGGGACATTTCCCAGAAACTTTGAAACTTCATGGAATAAAAACATCACTATATTATACAATCATAGATTTGTCCTTTCTATTCACAATACATTTTATTTTTTGTTTAAATATTGATAAATATTAAAGTTATCCATTTTCTTTATTACCTCTGTATTTCAGTTTTCGTGTTTAAGGAAGTTACACAAATTTCGACTGTAAGGCGAAGATAATTTTTACACCTATTTTTGTACATGTCGGGGACATAATGTCCATCATCCACAGATATCAGGTGTGTATGATATGTGATCAAGGCACGATAGCCAACCTTAATTAGAAAACATTTTGCTCAATCGATGTATCTATGTATTACATTTTTTCTAAATATTATTCTTTTTTCAACCTTTAGATCAATTCACATTTTAATACTCGAAAGTTATTGCAGATATCTTAATTGGTATCTTGAAATTGGAAAATTGTATAAGCGTACTTAAATGATTCTTTAGAGAAATATGTATGACTATCGTTTTCAGAAATCTGTCTAACTTCACCGTTCAAGGTAAATGGTATACAAACCATGCTATTAATCATGATTCCATTAACATTTAGAATACTAGTTACCTACCTACCTACACTTTTTATAGGAAAGTTCTAATTTAATAACAATGCCCTTTTCTATAATGCCAATAGGGCAGTCTACATAAAAAATACTGGGTATCTATAACCAGCATCATGTTAGTCTTGGTAGAGCATTAAATCTCTTTATACTGTTGTATTTTCAACTTCTTGCATTACGATACAACACGTAAAGCTATTTAATATGGGTGCCTAAACAAACTATTTTTTTTATTCTTGCATGCTCTGATTAGTTGCGTAGGTACGGTATTTATTTTGGTTTTCATATTCCTATAGTTATTTGTGCACTAAGTTAGGAAATAGTTATTTATGCAACATGTGCAGAAAGTTAGTGTTTATCGCATTAGGCGTAAAGTTGTCCACGACGCGTAAGCGGAGGTGGACAAAACGCCGTATGCGATAAACACACTTTCTGCTCGAGTTTGCATAAACTATTTTTTCTACGATCGTGGTTTATTAAATCAAAATGTTAAAATGAATTCAAGCATTTTGTATTCAGCACTTATTAATGAATGAGGTTGCTCTGGTAGATGTAAACTTTACATAGCAACCAAGCTGTCATTTTAATAAACAACAAAAACTAAATACAGACGTCATTACGTTTAATTTTGTAAAAGTTGCATATTTCTATGAAAAATCAAACATTTAAAATCGTCGACCCTTTGGTCTGCATTCTTTATGTTGAGGACAACACTTGCAGTAAAAGATAACGTTGATCTTTGAAAATATGCGAAATTAATGGCATTTCTAAAGAGGAAATCTGTTGGATATCGTTTCTTAACGGAAACACCGAAGGAGAAATAATATGATGAAGGTACATAATAAACATTCAAAATTGTAATACTCGTCAAATAAATGTTGAAATGCGTAGTTAGGATTAGGTAATTATGAATTTGTATATCAATAAACGTGGTTCTCGCAATGTTTTTGTATTTTCAGCGCACGCACGCATGCGAGTGCAATAATAGTAGATTGTTTTATTAGGATGAAAAGTGGCACTTTTTTTGACGAGCAAATTTTGCATGTGTGAGGCGGAGCGTAGCGTAGCCGAACGGATGCGATATTGCGAGTCAAAAGAAGTCACTTTTAATCCGAATGAAACATACTATTTTTTCCGAAACCGGAACAACCGGATTCAAAATAATAGAATTAAGATGCGAGGAATTAGAGAACACTACTACTACTAAAATCAAGTCTTCTTAGCTTTTGTTTTCAATTTTATTTATTCTGTCAAACCCAGCCAAACCATCTAAAATGTTTGAACAAGATAATGGTAACGAAGATACACCACCAGAAATTTTAGACCGTGCAAAAGAAGTTGTATCAAATCTTCTGCCCAATAAATCTCGAGAAGTATACGAAGGTACCTACAACAAATTTTTAAATTGGTGTAACGAGAAAACCGTAAAATCGTACACGGAAAGCGTACTATTAGCGTACTTTTCCGAATTATCCACTAAAATGAAGGCTTCTACTCTTTGGGCGCAATATACAATGTTGAAGGCAACATTAAGTTTAAAAAATGGGGTAAATATCGAAAAATTTTCAAAACTCCGTGCCTATTTAAAAAAAGAAAATAATGACTACACACCGAAGAAATCGAGAATTCTTAGTAAAGAACAGGTGGATCGATTCTTGAAGTGTGCTCCTGATAAGCAATACTTGATGATGAAGGTGTGTTTTAGTTTTAAAATCGAATATTTTACGTTAATTAAATTTTGACGTTTGTAGGTTATATTAATTTTGGGTGTTACTGGAGCTTGTCCCTGCGACGCGTTACTACATTTAAAGATTAATGATATTGAAGATCTTAAATTAGTCTTACTGATTAAAATTCCTAACACTAAAACTAATAAGGCTAGATCATTTACTGTGATGGGAGATAGCTATTTAAATATTTACAGAAAATTCTTTGTCTAATATCTTTGTAGTGTTTTTCTTAAATAAATGTTATTTACATAACAAACCAAAATCTTAACCAAAAAAGTTAAAAGTAAAAGTTCCTAGGAAGTAAAAGTACTTTTACTTCCTAGGAACTAAAAGTGTTGCCTAGCAACACACACATTTTTTTACTAATAACAAAAACATCAACTTCACTGTCCGTTTTTGGTATCAAAAGTGATCACTTTTAAGACGGTTGCGGAAAAAAACTTTTATTGCACTCCAGTGCAATAAACACCTACTTTTGTCACTAAAAATAGAGATCAAAAGTGTCACTTTGTGCACAATCGTAGAAAAAGTAAGATTTTTTTCGTTTTTAGACATTTTTTTGATCGAGGGCGTGGTATTACATACTGAATCTAGCACATGCATAAAATAATAGACATTCAGATAACAGTCCTTATGGGCCTAGCGTTGTCTAACGTAACGTCTAATAATTATAAAATAAATAATAATAAAGTCATTTTGGTACTCTAATAGTTATTTATATTATTAGGAGTATAAGCAAAGCTTTATGTGCTGAGACTGGTTGTCTGCCGAATAAAGCGCTTATACTCCGAATAATATATGTAATTTTTTTCTCCAAACGTGTAAAATTATAATACAAAAATAAGCATCTATTTAACAAGGTTATTTCGGGAAACATTACACTTATACGAAAATCGCATTGCCTGATAGACACTTTCTAGATATTACCGTAGCAACCCACCATAAAAGTTGAATGCTATAGGCATATAAGTACTTTATCTGCCTAAGCATATAAGTGAAACTTCTACTAGCAACATTCTGTCATTTAAATGACACTTATATGACGTTTGGAGAAAGAAAAAATAATTTTTTCTTCAAGCGTATCATAATATCCGTATTGTTGTACAGAACTGGCTATGTAGAAGGAAGTCATTTTGTTAATAGTCAAAAAATGAAAATAATGTTACTAGTACAATAATGTGTTTACGTATCCATGGCAACGGCAGTATTTTGCCCATAGCTCCGCCCCCAAGGTTGGTAGAAGGGAGAGCGTTGTCCTGTCGAAATGACTTTTTAGGAAATATTTATTTACAGCAACAGAATATTTTTACACTTGAAGAAAAAATAGTATATATTATTCGGAGTAGAACGTCTTATTTGTGTTTCGCTCACTTGCACAGCCTCGGCGCACGCGCCTCGGCCGCAATATGAGCTCAACACAAAAAGAACTCTTTCTACTCCTAATAATATAATATACTATTGTATAGGCAAGAGTAGATATTTATAGGCGAGATTGTCATCAACAAAAGTATTAAAGTATTATAGTAAAAACGTATAAATATATTAGCATTTAAGCAAGCAATTTAAACTTATTCAAGAATTCTTTCACAGACTCGCCATGTATGTACGAGTATGTTACCTTGTATTTCCATAGAGGTAAGTAAAGTGCGTTTCGATTCGGCTGGCTAAACGACCGTCAAATTTTTGACCTTGCTCTGCCTAGTTTGACCGGAGTGTTTATAACATATTATTCCGATTTATTTACTATTTATTTACATTATGCATGTGTGTGTAGCGTAAATACATATGATGCTTTAAAGGTTTTGACAGGTTGTACCTATCTTATGTATACTGCGATATGCAACGCGCATTTAACTTACAAATCTAAAAAAGAACAGCCTGTAGTACCTTGCAACTTGTGAAAAATATTTTATAAAATGTATAATAGGTAATTAGTGTTTGTATGTATCGTATATTCGCAAGATTTATTTTTTAATTACTTCATAATGAAAAAGCAAATCAATAAAGACACCATTAATAATTTGGAATATTTAGAAAGTTTCAACTCTATTTGGTAGAAGGAAAAGTTTGTTTTTTATCTTAAATCAGGAAGGTGATTTATTGATTGTTACACATGTGCACAACTGCAACAACGAAGAATTAATATCTTCGAACATACAGTGTTCCTTCATACAAGGAGCATATCCCTATGCTGCACTGCAGAATTGATAGTTCAAAGAAGATTGACAGAAGCGACAATACAATTTGTAGAAAGTGCAACAAGGATAAACCGATAAAAGGAACTAATGCATTGTTGTGTTGGTTACTTACACCTTTTTTGTTTTGTGAAGTGACCAATTAGTACCGCGTCCCAAATTACCGCGAGCAGGTGCAGAAAATACTAGTTCCTATTACATTGTCCTTGTCAGTCTTCTTTTAGCTAATTTCAAGCGATATGCCCTTTCCATAAAGGAAGTGTATGTTCGAAGGGTTAATAATTCACATATGCGGAGCTATATTTCGCACCAAATATTCCGAAATGTTCGGAGCGAGTAAAACACTTCAAGTTTGACTTATCTGCAGTTGTTGCTTGAGCGGCAGCAAAAGTAAATAGAAGTTTGTGATTGTATCAAAGTTTACATTTACTGCCGCGCAGGCAACAATTGCAGAAAAGTTTTTAGAAATTATTTAATTTGGTTCTGCCATCGCGGTACCAAGTAATTAACCCCACCCCCGTTAGGCAAACTACTATCAAATACATTTGAATAAACCAACAATATAGGTATCTAATAGTATATTATATTCCTACGAGTAGAAAGAGTTCATTTTGTGTTGAGCTCATACGTTGCGGCCGAGGCGCTCGCGCCGAAGCTGTGCAAGATGAGTGAACCACAAAATGAACGTTCTATTTCGAGTGATATATACTGTTTTTTCTTCAAGCAAAATAATACAATATCTGTTATAAAATAAATGTTTATTTTGTAAACGTCATTTCCACTACTGTTAAAAAAAAGAAAACATAGTATGCGATTTTAAATGAGCTAGCGGTAACGAGAGATCAATAAAAAAACCAATTAGGGCAGGCTGTGAAATTGAATTATTTTAAATTGGTACTGTAGCCACATCCACAGAATGACATTTCTGACATGAAAATTTAAAACTGAAGGCTCTTGTCTAAGTTTTTTATTTGATTATTAAATTATTAAAATATTATTATCAAATAAAAAACTTAAAAACTTAGACAAGAGCGTTCAGTTTTAAATTTTCATGTCAGAAATGTCATTCTGTGGATGTGACTATAGTACCAATTTAATATAATTCAATTTCACAGCCTGCCCTAATTGGTTTTTTTATTGATCTCTCGTTATAATACATTCGTTGCCATGGATACGTACACACATTATGTTACTAGTACAATTATTTAACATAATGTTGTTTTACTAGTAACACAATAACTCCCTTCTACATAGCCAGTTCTGTAGTACAATAGGGATATTATAATACGCTTGGAGAAAAATAATGTTTCGTGCAAAATGGTGTAGCATGATGTCCGTTTTGTGAAAGACATTGGCAATGGCAGTTTTCTACTGCGATTAAAATCTATAACATTATTACCTTAACAACATTAATACTACTAACACCTAAACAAAAAGTTCAAAACGCTTCTTCTAGTCACACGCTAAAATTAAAATTCTTGTACTACCTACTTCAGAAAATTTCATAATGGTTTGCATTTGTATATCATGATTACGCTGGTATAAGAACAGTAGGTACCTACTTTTATATGGTCATTGCTTGATTGCAAAATTTTTATTGTTTGCGTAATCAACGGATAATTATTTTTATAATTATTCCTCTATACACTAGATACCTACTAGATACTATATTCTTTTTTAGGTAGGTACCTACCAACTCCAAACTCTACAAGTCTAATACGAGTATAATATCGAAGATCGTATCCTTTTTGTAAAAAAATTATCATGATAATACCTCGTCGTAAGTTCAAGTTTAATAAAGTTTCTTAAAGCTTAAATGTCGTTCTAAATCTGCAGATGATGACCGAGAGTAAAACGTATTCGCTGCTGCTAAATAAACTTGAAAATCTATTTTCAGTTTCTATACGGGTCATGTTATCTTTTCATTGGAAATAGAATTTACTTTCTAATACCTATTTTAATTAAAGTATGACAACAAAATTAGTAAAACGCAAAATCGAAAAATATTTCGTGTTTATGTAAATAAATTTGGAAACACTATTCGTGAATCATATTGTTATTGGATTATATTTAGAAAATTACCAGCATTAGTATACACAGATAGACTTGTTTTTGGTTCGACTAGGTGAAAGGTTACCTCGAAGTTAGATCACCGCGTAAGCTAAAAATAACAGTTTTTGCATTTTAGCAAAATAACTCACCTGTCAATCGTAAAAGAACACCGTTGTTTAAAATTAAAAACTATAACATGCGTACACAATCTTTTTAAAGAACAGCTTCCCGAACACTATGATTTGTGCTTTGGATTAGGTGTCACGGTTCTGTTGGTATTTAAACTCAGGTTTGCAAAACTAATCGCGAGTTTGAGGCGCGCGCGTGTTCAAAAGCGACCTCGATCCGCGGATTTATAGGATTTGACGTCAGATATCTTCGTGTTACTTCGCTGTAGCCGACCGACCATTGTTGAACAATGTCCGTATGTGACCATTTGTGACAATAATATTGGTTTTAAACTGAAAGATATGGACTTGTGTCTAGTATTTATTCTGCAAAATACTGGTTTCGTGTTCACTCCTTAAATAGAAGCAGAAGCCAGACTTCTTTTATATTCAATGACGAATCCTATGGTGACGTTATCACGATGCACTTCTTTGCAGCTTCCTTAATAAAGGACCAGATTGTAAACTTTTTAATACATACAGAATATTTCGTAAACTATTACAAACATAATATACGTCGCCGTGTTAGTTTCTAACACCAATTCAAATTAAATTTTTTTCGTTTTTAATGTTGCGCTCCGTGGTATTCCAGATGTCCAGATTCGAGTCAAGGACTTGGATAGGAGTAGCAAAATTTTGGGTACCAATAGTTATATGTACCTACGTGACAGACACGCAAAGTTAGACCGACACCTGTTAATGATATGCCGTATACGGTCTAGCTCTAGTAGATAGAGAAAGGCAAAAACAATTGAAAATATTTATACTAGTAGTACCCAGTACATTTCCAAAAGCTAAGCATTTTCGTCTCGATTTTCAAACATTCCAGGTTATTCAAGGAAGACTACCTCACTGGTAGTCCAGGCAAATTAGACCAAAAAAGGTGGTTTTGCTGCATTAAATCATGTAGTTCCAAAAGTTTCAGGAATGTGTAGGGGGAGGTTCCCTGAACAACGCCTAATAAAGTCCCATCGATTTCAGGTGCCGCTCGAGGGGGGGGGGAGGCTCAAAGGTCCCATTTTTCAGTTATTGGCGCATATCTCGAAAACGATGCGTCGCACAGCAAATTTTATGCTATTCAAAATTAAAGGTTACTAAAGGGCAGTACTCCGTGGATGAGCTTATGGAAGAGATAAGTAGGCAAAAACCAGATATGAGGACCGTGATGAACAGACTGGCTGTTAAGTATGGAGACAGAATCGTGTTCAGAAAGCTCCATATGCTCCGTGTCCGCTATTTAAGAAACACCCTGTATATTTCTACTTTCATTAAATGTCAATCTTTGACTGCAAGAATAAATTTGAAACTAGCTAAGAACAGACATTATTGTATTATATTTTTCCAATCAGTATCTGGAGGGGAATGGCGTACTGTGTTCCGTGTCCGCTATTTAAGAAACACCCTATATATTTCTACTTTCATACATATATATTTTATTAGTTATATGGGTAATAAATACTATTTATGTTTACATAAACAATAAATAACGTGATAGAGAGAGTTAAAGCCCTTGAAAACGGAAATAAAATGATCAGCAGTTTACTAGCAGAATCTCGAAATCGACCCCGAAACTTATGTTAACTTTTGACTGATTGAAGATAATTTAGCAAAAGTATATATATATTATTGAAGGAAATTGAATGCTCTACAACTTCCTTCCTCACGAGTTTCGCGTAAAATGGAAGGAAAAAGAGTTGGAAGGGCAAGCTTGACAAAAACCTGAGGCGCTTCAATTTTTTTTGCAAATTTTCCATTTTCGCCGGCTCATATATCGGAGACGGTAACACATAGAGACAAAAGTAATACACCATTTTGTAGGGAATTTAGTAACCTTTAATTTTGAATAGCATAAAATTTGCTGTGCGACGCATCGTTTTCGAGATATGCGCCAATAACTGAAAAATGGGACCTTTGAGCCTCCCCCCCCCCTCGAGCGGCACCTGAAATCGATGGGACTTTATTAGGCGTTGTTCAGGGAACCTCCCCCTACACATTTCTGAAACTTTTGGAACTACATGATTTAATGCAGCAAAAAATCTAATTTGACTGGACTATGGATGAGCAAAACTTTCCTAATTATTGTTGGCTATACCCAGTGGCGGCGCTAGCGGGGGGGCCGAGGCCCCCTAGATATCAGGCACCTTGTTCTCGAAATTTTCGTTATGAACATATATTTTCACCATATACCTAAACTCTGTTCAGGATAAGCTGATTCTTCATGTAAACAAAACCACGTGGGCCGGTAGACTCGCGTCTATATCCCAACCCTAATCCTGTCAAATGCGCATGCGTATCTAAACCGCGCGAACAATTGCGAGTGTTTGAAATAGGAGAGTGTTGTTGGTTAGTGTATTTAATTTCCGGAGTTGCGAATGTTTGAAAATTTGATAAGATTTTCATAGTCGCAAGGATGAAAAGAAAGAAGATATATTTTTATTTAAAAATGTTTATAATAATATACAAAATAATATAGAAATAGGTATTATTTTTTTTTGGTTTTGCTCTAAAATCAAAAGTGAAGGTTCTTCATCGTTAGTTGCAACGTCAGACTTCTATTTCTTCCGTTTTAATTTTTTTAATGAAGGTAACCAACGTTTTTGATGTTCAACAATTTTGTTATGTTGATGATTTTCAAAGTTGCAAGGATGAAAAGAAAGAACATATATTTTTATTTAAAAATGTTTATAATAATATACAAAATAATATAGAAATTGGTATTATTTTTTTTTTGGTTTTGCTCTAAAATCAAAAGTAAAGGTTCTTCATCGTTAGTTGCAACGTCAGACTTCTATTTCTTCCGTTTTAATTTTTTTAATGAAGGTAACCAACGATTTTGATGTTCAACAATTTTGTTATGTTGATACTTTTCATTGTTACTGCTCTTCACTGCAGCTATAAAAAAATTCAATTTTTCAAGAGCAATATTTTTTTCTGATTCAAGTGTATTGCCACTTTGTGGCTTGCTGAAGATGACTGGTAATAATGTCTTGTTCTGCATCATCTGAATTATTGTTTTCATCACTGGCTAACAAATTATTTTCATTTGAATCCTCTTCTTGTTCCTGAACAATTATTTCAGTATTTTTTAATCAACCATCAGTCGTCCAGTACAAGCAACAAGGTAACCTGCATAGATAAGGTTACTTGACGCATGATACGCATGCACCCGAAAATCTTATCAAATTTTCAAACATTCGCAACTGCGGTAATTAAATACACCAACAGACGCGACACACTCGTATTTCAAACACTCGCAAGTTCGCGCGGTTTAGATACGCTTGCGTACTTAACAGGATTAGGGTTGGGATATAGACGCGAGTGGCCGGTAGTCACATGGCTGGTAGCGAGGTCTGGTATTGGTTGCTGAACGGGAAGGGGTGTATACTTGCGGAGTTAAAGAATACCTGCTTAACACGGGGAAGTAATTACGTTCAGTCAGTTCATTATCGTGATTGAGTAAGTGACAATAATGGAAATGTCTCCTGAGCAAAGCATAAAGCGCAAGAGGCAGAGTATTAGTTTACGCGAAAAACAGTTAATTTTAAAATTATATAGTGAAACATTAGCCCAAAATTCGGACATTTCGTTAACCGATATTGTGCAACATGTGGCCAACACTGTGGAAGTTAGTGTGGCTTCGGTAAGAAGAATACTTCGAGAATTTCGGGAGACTGAAACAAATTAATTTGAGATTTAATCTTATTCATAAGTATTTAAAATTTTCCATTAGTGTAATTACCAAATTAATTTGAGATTTAAATTTAATCTTATTCATAAGTATTTGAAAATTTGTTATTGGGAGTATAACTACTTTACTTGCTTTCAAGATGTAACAAACATTCATAAAATGTTTAGTTATTTAGGTAACCGCAAGCGTTTTACGTAGAGCGCGCACCTTGTGAATAGTACTGCAGTCACGTGGTTTTGTTTACATGAAGAATCAGCTTATCCTGAACAGAGTTTAGGTACTTTCTACACTGCTGACATGCTATCTTTACAATATGAGGCCTGCACTGATTGAGTTATGGTTGCCCCTTCACAATAAATGTGGGCCCCTCAGTGAACCCCCCAATTTAAAATGCTAGCGCCGCCACTGGCTATACCTGATACATCCACAACGTATGCATGTAGTATATCTAAACATAAACATAAACTCAATGTAAACTATCAATAGGTTTAGAATCGTAATTTTATTTTGACAGCTGTGCAATTCAATCTAAAGCATGAAAAAGGAATTAGAAAAATATTTGATAGCTTATTAGATAATACAACATTGTGCCCGTTAAATGCGTCTCAAAATATAAGGTGTGACTACTTCTCTTTGAACGAAATAAAAATGCGTGGGTTACACATGTCCGTAGATCAACGCCTGCTGAGATACAGCAACGTTATTTAAATAAAAACAACAGTTTATTTACAAGTGACGTAAATTGAGTAGACTAGTGCTAATATACATCCTGAACTTTACAAAAGATGCAAGTGTGTTAGATGACGCATGACTGATTGTGTCACAAGTTCAAAGACGTCTGGGGTACCTATTTCTTATTGTGTTTATTGTTGAGGGAAAATTATAATAATAGAATTACAATAAAATTAAGATATTGGAAAAGAAAATTAAATGCGTGTTTATTAAATGAGATACAAAATTGAACTGTGTATTAATTATTAAGCTAGTAGAAAAAAAACATGAAACCAAAGTCCCTTTACACTACCCCGCCCCATCTAAACAAGGAAAAGAAAACAGAAAATTAACGTTAGAGAAATTGAAAACTTTTACAATATCCTCAAATTATGTCATCTGAAAAAACTATATAGTCCTTTAATAAACCATAAAACACAAACTGATACACATATTAACGGAAAAATGTTTGAGGAATGCGATCTTTGATTTGGCGGCAAATTCAAATTTAATCAATGAAAACAAATTTGGCAAATCGCACCTATATGCATACGCGCGCTTTGGTTATTTAGTTGCTTTTCCAACGGTTGCTACATACCCTTGCTGTCATCATTTCTGGTGGCTTGTAGCTAGTACTGTTTCACATGTTGAAAGTTACGAAACACTTAGGCCCAATAAAAAATAATTCAATAGTAACAAAAAAATTCTAATGAAAAATAAACACATCTGTATCTAGGATAATATTTAAAAATTAACTTTTCTTCCCTTGGGTGAGAAAAACTCGTCAACAATGTTATTGTAGTCGAATTGTCTTCCTACGGAATTTTCTATTGATAATATTGCTAGCTTTGACCAAGGTTTATAAAGAAAGCATACTATCGTATATTAATTGTATTGCTGTTTTACAAACCTCGAGCTTTGACAATCTTTCTTGACCCCTAATCGACCTTAAATATGTTTTAATAAGTTTCAACTTGCTAAAACGTCTCTCGCATGAACAGTTTTAACTGGTAACGTTAAAAATATTATAAATGCAATCTGAACATTAGGAAAATCTTCAACTAAACAAAAACCATGTAGGTAGTGCCGGCATTAAATTTAGAGATGTTGAATCGTTTGGTAAAATCTCACTAATTTGAAACTTCAAGTACTCATCTATTTCATTTAAAAATTCTATTGCATCTATGCCATTTTTATATTTTAAAGCTAAGTCCATCCTTCTTTAAATCTGCTGTATTACTATTCCTCAAGCTGGTCAAGCTCTGTTCACACTGGGAGCATCAAGCGCATCGTTACGTCTTCCTTTGAATTTTTTGCTAGCAAATTCTTAATTCGATGTTTCCAAACTCCAGTCATGTTTTTGAGGTGGTTATCCAGTCATTAACAATTTTCAATTCAGTTCTATTGGTTCAGGCAAAAACGCGATAGGTGCACCTGATAATTGCAGACCCGGCTTAAGATTCCCTCCAGTATCAGCGGGGTATGAATTGACTTCAGCATTTAGATCGATCACGATATTAACTGTTGGTTTCCGTTTCATAATGACTATGAGCGTACATGGGCGCCGGGTTTTTAAAATCTTCATGGGTGCCCGTGAGCGAATCGAGCTAAATTCCATAAAAAATGAAAATGTAATGTAATAATTATACAGTGCTTCCCGAAAGTAACGGATAAATTCAATAAAAACGTTCAGAAAAATATTTCAAATAAATGCTTGGACACGTCGATTTTTATTTTTAAATTGTCATTTAGAGATGTAATTTTCAACCCGCCACCCCGCAGCCCCTAAGCGCTGCCAACTCCAACTTTAAAAATTCAAATAGCAAAGAATCCTTTCTGATACCTCATCTGATAGCTTTTTTCATTCTGAATCCAACAAAAAAAGTTTTTCAAAATCGGTTGATAAATAACGGAGATATTTACCAAACAAAATGTATTCAAATGAAAGCGCCAATATTCGAGCAGGCGTTGGTACGGCTCTACAAAGGGTGGTACAAAACAATTGCAACTTGTTTGTAATTGAATGTAAACAAAAATATATCTATCTATCTCCAACCCCAATCATCATTAAAACTTCGATTCTTTCGGCTTCAGTAAATCTCATTTTTGTTATCTTATTTTTCAATCGTTAATAATAAGTAACACACACTCCATTAAGTAATGTCAATACATTTTGTTTACATTCAATTGCAAACAAGTTGCAATTGTTTTTTACCACCCATTGCTATAGAGCAGTACCAACGCCTGCTTGAATATTGGCACTTTCATTTGAATACATTTTGGTAAATATCTCCGTTATTTATAAACCGATTTTGAAAAACTTCTTTTTATTGTATTCAGCATAAAAAAAGCTATCAGATGAGGTATCAAAAAGGGTTCTTTGGTATTTGAATTTTTAAAGTTGGAGTTGGCAGCGCTTAGGGTTTGGGGGGTGGGGGTTTGAAAATTACATCTAAATGATAATTTAAAAATAAAAATCGACGTGTCCGAGCATTTATTTGAAATACTTTTCTCAACGATTTTATTGAATTTATCCGTTACTTCCGGGAAGCACTGTATATTATGGTGTAAAAAAGATCAGTTTTCTTTGTTTGTGGAAAATGTATTTTGTCTCACTGTTGCCCTACCAATAAAAATATACGTTAGAGCACTGTTGACATGTACTATTGTATGGTCATTTAAACGGCGTTGGGTCATCGTGTCTTCACTCTCCGCAATGCCGAAAATGATCTTCCAACAAGGGTCATGGGTGCTCGGCACCCACGTAGCGATGCTCATGGGTGCCCGAGCACCGGAGCACCCACGGAGTCGGCGCCCATGACTAGGTACTAAGTCCCCTCCTGGCA
Source organism: Hemicrepidius hirtus (assembly GCA_963082805.1). Taxonomy (NCBI): domain Eukaryota; kingdom Metazoa; phylum Arthropoda; class Insecta; order Coleoptera; family Elateridae; genus Hemicrepidius; species Hemicrepidius hirtus. The sequence continues at coordinate 11,695,851 of OY720161.1, forward strand.
CTCCACTCCCACACACACGACTGTAACGCAAGTACCGGTCACCATATTCACATACATAACACGTTTGTGCAATTTAGTCATGTATGGCCCATTCTACATTTTGTGTACTACACTTGTGCTTACTACTTTATAATATCATTCTAATTAATAAATAATTCAGAAAATGTGGTAGATATGAATTATTTAAACTATATAAGTGTCCCTTTCGTTCCGAAAATGTTATATTTCCATTATTTTATCGTCTGAATGCAGAATTTCATTAATGCGAAACACTTTTCCTAAAGCAACGCCTTGAACGTGTGAACACTCCCAAAGGAGCAGCTAAAAGCAAATGAAATTTTCCTTTGCAGAAAAGAGCATCGTACATTATGTGGAAATTGCCGGGAACTCATTTAATAGACCCATCATATAAAATTTACACCGCCATGCCATAATAAAAGGATAAAATCGATTGCTGAAGTATAACAAAGCCACTCCTAATAGACTGTGCTTTAGCAGCTTATGTGATTTCTTGGATTACAAATAGTAATGCCACTAACCACTTAAGGCCCGTTTTCACGGGTCGATTTGAATCGTTCGACCGTCGAATCGAATGAAAATTGAACGTGTAAACCAACTTTCGACTTGGTCGTTCGGCGGAGTCAATCGAATCGACCAAAGTAGACAGCCACTCTACTTTTGCCGAACGACTGTGGTCGAATGTACGTCGAACGACTGCAATTGAATGTGTAAACATCTATTTCAACCGTACAAGAATCAATTTGTCTCATTATTCTGAATATAATCCTGAAGACCCTCATATATAGCGTCTAAAACATCTAACATGAAGAGGGATGTTGAACACTTTGGAACTCTATACAAGGCAGAAAGGGTGGAATAGCTGTCGCCGGTGGCTAAGAATCGTAGAACTATTTGTAGTTTTAGGCGTGCTGATAACGCTTCTCTTATATATTTCTGTCCTTTTTTTGAATCAAAGGTTCAACTTTTTGTAAGAGTGCTTCAAAGTGCGCTTTATCCATTCTGAGATGATTTCGATAGCTCTCTGGATCTTCTAGAACTAACTGTTTCAGAAGTTGATTTGATGCACCGAGGGCATCTCTTCTCAAAATCCATGGTCTTGTCCACCAACTCCGCCTGTTCTTCTTCTTTTTCATTAACTTATTTAATATATTCTGACGGATTGCGCTACAAACTATTTGTACTCCCGCACGTACTGAAGTAGTTGACGCCATTTTAAATTTAAATTATCGTTTCAATGCGGTTGCCTGGTATAAACCTTTTTTCACGTTCGATCTAGTTCGACCTAGTTGAACGGCCCAAGTCGTACGATTTAAATCGACCCGTGAAAACGGGCCTTTATTGTTTAGTGTTTGAAAATAAGTTACAAAGCAACAGAAAGAAGTTTTGGAAGGTACCTACGGAACGTGTAATTTGCAGACTAGGGGTATACTCGTATACATACCTATTATATATGTAGGTAGAGAGAGTCTTGATTAGAGCCTACACGTCAAAGAATTATTGTTGAAAATTTTCAGAGTAATTTTCACAATAATTTTCGGAGTAATTCTCTGACGTGTAAAAGGGCTCTTAGGGAATTTTACTTCGAACGAACTGAAGGCGCACAAACAAAAAGAAGATTTTAAATAGAAACTATTTTGATATAGATATGAAAATCCGAAATGGCAGATCTTCTGATTTTAACATTGTGTTTTTTTCCATCGGGAGACGCTGCGCTGCGCTGCATAGGAATCTATCGTAATTCCTACTTCTGCCACGACTATGGATCTTACTCCAAGAGAAATTAAATGACTTAGTGGAAAGTAGATATTCCTAAAAGAGTAAATGACATCATTAAGAGAAAGGAATTAATTGGAACTAAAATCTCTTAGGTAGGTGGTACTACTGTACTAAAATTCGTTATTGGCATTGGAAGTTACTTATTTCTAAAAAATACTAATATAACGGTTACAAGGCGGGGGGGCGTTAATTATTGATAATTAACACCATTCTTCATATTAAAGTAATTTTCTTTAATATTCCTAACTTTTGAACCGAAGTTTATTAAAATTCAGATCAAAGTCAATGTTTCCTTGTACAGTGAAATTTAATAAAAATGTAAGTTGTCAAAATTTCTGTCACAACTTTTCACACGTAATGATGAAACTTAGTGTTAAACCTGAACAGTTACCTTTAACGAATTTTCTACGTTTACTTCTGTAAACTATTAAATGCGGACTTCTGTTTAAAAATGCAATCTCTTGGTTATTATTTAGGAGTGTCAAAGCAAACAGAAGTGCTACTGTTAACGTTAATTGGAATCTGGTGTACTATCTTCGACGCTTCTCTTTTAGACTTGAATTCAAACTTACATAAAGTATGGGAGGCAGCTTTAGACCCTATGCTTGTTTCACAAAAGTCGCAGATGTATATCAAATATTTATTAAGTGGAATAATATTAGTTCGAAGTTTCTCAGTTCATCTTTATTTGGCATTTTATATTGTTATGCTGTGGCCTGCAATTTTTGTGAGTATAATCAAAGATTAAGGCCCGTTAGTTTAACTTAACTGGAGGGGTGGCTTCTGTAAAGCCTTTGTTGGATTAAAGTGAAATTCTTAATAATAAACTTTTTACAACTTTGCAAAGGGTGTTACTATTTTTTTTAATATCCTCCCTGTTAAACTGATTTAGTGTTGTCTTATACAACATCAAATTGGTGTAAATATTTTTCTGTAGCAATTCCATTTACTTAGGAAGAACGTCCTGGATTGTTACTGCCTTGGTTAATAGTTGGGGCAATTAAGTGTTTAGGAATGGGTCTCTTGTCATTTTGCACTGGAATGTTTACATGTGTTGCCTATGGAGTTTACAGGCCAGCTTGTATAGACTTTGTAATTGCACAAATCATAGATCACATACCTTCAGTGTACATGTGGTTTTGTGTTTTAAGGTATTATAATTGTTTTCATTGAAATAATCACGGATTATGTTAATGTAATGCAACTTTGGAATTTTAGCTACTATCGTGAGTTAAAGGCATGCCCGGCAATTGTTACATATGAAAAGAGCAAAACCGATCTTGAACGTGAAATGATAATCCGACGTCGAAAGGTTCGATCTATGGCTGATAACATTGGTTTGAAACACCATTGCCCAATTGATGAGGAGAGGTATAAAATTTTATATTTACCAAATTAAAAATAAAATAATTAGGTTCTTCGAATTATGTTAAATTTTAGACACCTCATTAGTGTCTCAACCATTGAAAATATTGTTCAGCAATTGACGACAGATTTGCATAGAAAAACAACAAGGTCTTTAGATTCGTTGTTAGGAGTCATGGCTGCAGAAGCTGAAAAGGAAGAATTAATGAATTTGTGTGATGATTTACCCTCTGACGAGACTGGTTTGACTATTCAAGAAAAAACAGCTAAACTACTGAAACTTAGCAAAGAAGAAATCATTGAAGCTCAGAATAGGAAAAAATTTGGAAGAGGAACGTTTTTTACTTTCAGCATGCTTAATGCCAGAAACAACGCGGAGGATAAGGACCAAGGTAATAGCAATTTTTAATGTATCATCATTACTTAATGAACACGGTACACTTAGCTATTTACAATTTTTTTTCTTTGGACAAGAAAACGCTCATTCCACGTAGCAGTACACCAAAATCGTGCAACTGCGATACCATCGCCTTATGTTGCCATGGTAATTACGACTTACGACCTTCAAGACACCAACTGTAGTTGTTTTTGTAATGCACAATCACATCGAAAATGCTGGCGCTATTTAATATTGCAAATTTCTTCCATATAAACAATTTACCCGTTTTTTACCACAAATTATGTTCCCTATAAGATAAAAGTTAAAGAAGTGTAGATACTATTTTGTTTAGGACGGGTTTCAATACTTAGAATAATAATAAGGAATATCTCTAACACACTACTTTTGTCAGATATACAATTAACAGAAATTATATGGCTTGCAAATTGCATAGATGAGCAAGAGAGAGAAGTGAAGTGTTTCTCCTTATTCTCTCTTCTTTACCACTGCGCATCCACTAGCTAGAGCCCACATCCAATTTCTGTTGAACTGTACAAAAAATGTAAATTAAAAACGATATTAGGTTTTTAAAAATTAATTAGATCTAGTGGCGGAAGGGGCCTTTACAAATATCGTTCATATAATAAGAATTCGAAATCATCGCATTACTACAACGCAACGTAAGAAAGTCGGCCTTTCACATTTACTAAACATCGATTTTCCGCCAAAGGTGTTAAGTTGGAATATCCTAATTTAATATCCTGTGACCTATTTCCGCAAATAGGTTTATCCTAGAAGAAACATTGATTTATCTTGTGTATAGAACCTACCTTATAAATAGAAATAATCAATATGCGTCTATAAAAATGCGAATAAAGATATACCTGACCATATAGTCCAGGAGCTGGCTGTATATTAGAGGACTAATTTATATCAAGCTGGATTTTTTTTATGTGCTGGTATGGTTATGTCTGCCAAATGTGGGTGGTCGGCAAAATAGGACCGCGGGACATAGAGCGCACAGAATTTTTCTATTTGGAATTATTTTCTGATCAAATTGACAAACTTCCATCGAGTTAATTCCTTGTTTGCTCGTTATTTAAGACATTCCGACAACAAAAAATTAACTGTCCGACAAAAAAATCGGAACTGGATCCGTGTCTGCCGTTTGGGGTTCGTAATTTTTTTTAAGACATTCGACTCATTACCATCAACCTGATTTTTTTTAAAATACCTATATAATAATTCAACAATCACAAAAATCACCTTGTCCGACAATTTGAGCGGGACAGAACCACTCTCTGACATCCTGGGTTCGTCAGTTGTCCAATTTTTTTTGACTGATAAACATCAAGATCATTTTTTTTTACAAAGTTGTAAATGTTAATACTAACACATTGGTGTATGTGTCCGACATTTAAGGTGGGACAAGGCCATTTTTAAGGGTGGAAAGAGGTGCGAAAAGTATGTTTTCAATGAAGAAATATACATATTTTACTAATAGAAGAAAATGTTTAAATTAAATTTGTAGCTAAGAAAATTGTGCACATTTTGGGTTTTATTTCATTTTCCCACGATAAAATGCGGCTGAGATATACATTTTTAAATGTGAAGAGTGGTTACGGGGACGCTTTTTGGCGAATGCCATTTTGTTTTCATTGTTTAAATTTGAATTTGCCGCCAAATTTAACAAATGAAAACAAAAAGAAACATTCGCCAAAAACATTTCTCGGGCGCATCTGACGTTGTGTAACGAGAGCATTATTTTTTCAAATTCTTGAATAATGAAGTGCTTTTTGTGTACGCACCGTGTCATCAAGCGCAACGAACAATTGAAAGCGTTTACTCCAGTTATTTTAAAGAAGTGTAAGACGTTTTTAGAGGCACGAAAGAAATTAAATTTTAAATATTGTGAAGTGACTTTACCACAAAATATTGAAGAAACTGCTTTGGGATACCACTCCCAATGCTATAAGGAGTTCTAGTAAATAAGAAATACATCACTTATTTCATTGCATTTATTTATTTACAACAATATAAAAGTAGGTAATAATTTCAAACTCGTTAAACTATGACTAGGTACAAACGGTACAAACATAGTTATTAACGCGTTTACAAAGTTTCCAGTTGATGTGATGAAACTTGACGAAAAAAGCCAAAACAAGTATGGTTCTCATTCTAAACGGCGAAAATTTTAAAGGGGTGCGCGCGGTACCGTCTCCAGTTTTAATAATTTTCGGAATATCATCTTCAAACTCGATAGCTAAAAAGCTAAAAAGATTGTAGTTTACGTGTATATCGAGTTTCAAGTTGATATCTTGAAAATTGGCGAGAATAGAGGCGTTACAAGCATTTTTTCAGCAGTAATAGTAAAGATATGAAACTGCTTTTGGCAGACAGTCAACATGTCCCAATATTTTTGTCGGACACGCGTGAATATTGATAGTATATCAAATTTCTGACAATTTGGTACCATTGTCCGACAGATGGTCATAAGTAAAAAAAATTGGCCAACTGACGAACCCAGGATGTCAGAGAGTGGTTCTGTCCCGCTCAAATTGTCGGACAAGGTGATTTTTGTGATTGTTGAATTATTATATAGGTATTTTAAAAAAAATCAGGTTGATGGTAATGAGTCGAATGTCTTAAAAAAAATTACGAACTCCAAACGGCAGACACGGATCCAGTTAATTTTTTGTTGTCGGAATGTCTTAAATAACGAGCAAACAAGGAATTAGCTCGATGGAAGTTTGTCAATTTGATCAGAAAATAATTCCAAATAGAAAAATTCTGTGCGCTCTATGTCCCGCGGTCCTATTTTGCCGACCACCCACATTTGGCAGACATAACCATACCAGCACATAAAAAAAAATCCAGCTTGATATAAATTAGTCCTCTAATATACAGCCAGCTCCTGGACTAATATTTATTGTGCACAGTTTGCTTGGTACAGAGTTGTTGCATCGTAGCCAAAACGTATAGGAAATAATATTTTTCCTGATTTTAAATTCCTAAATTATGATCGGTTTCACGATTATGCTATTATATTCGAATGTGTATAATCATATCGTCTTGGATATCTAGAAACCTCGATAGTCGTTTGTTTTCCTGCATCATTTATAAACCGTATAATATTTATTAAAATATGTAATTAATCACTTTATAACTTTTAGCTAATGAAGCTGCAAATGTTAGTAAAGCTGCCTACAGAACATTATCATTACCCGCCGATAATTTGCGAACAACAAAAAGTGAAAAGGGTAACATATCACCTTCTGATTTTACAAAGTATGGCCCTACAACTGAATTTATGAGAAATATATCAGAGACTGAAATTGGAAGTGTTTTGAACTATAGTTCCATATCATTGGCTACAAAAAATGATCAGGAAGTTACATCAGAGGACTCATCTTTACTTTCCGCGGAGCTGAATATTATCCCACAAAAAGTGGAAGACAATACTTATGTGAAGGAACAACCCAAAGTTAATGAAGAACAAAAAATTATGTCTAAGTTTCCACCAACAAACGAAAATGCCATTACTCATGAGAAATTAAAAATTAATGACAAACATAAAGTTATGGTTTCGAGGAAATTTGATGTCGGGTGTCAAGCTTCCACTCTAAGCAGAAATATTTTACAATCTCCTTTTCAGCTACAGAAATATATTAAAGATGGGTCCGTGCTTAGTACTATCAAAAAGACATCCGCTAGAACTCCTATGACGAAACCTGCAGGAGTAACCACACCCAGATTAAAAATAGATAATTCTAAACAGGAAGGTCAATTAAAAAAGGTTATTCGCAAAGAGTTTAAGCAAGCAATGCCGGTCGAAATTCCTAAAAATACTTCTTCATTTAAAACCGATGGTTATACCATGGCTTATAATGAAAAACTCCGAGCTAAATTAAACAACGAGAAAAGTGCTTCCTGCACAAAATGATAACATTTATTAAGAAACCACAGTAGGTACCTACATTAACTGAAGCTTATTATATAAAAGATATATTATTTATAAAAACTAAGCGATTGCAAGCATGAATACTATACTCCTCATAATTAAATATGTAATAAAAGAAACAATGTTACTTTAATTAAATTAAATTAAATTAAATATAGACGCTTATAAACATCGCATACTAATTCCAGCTTAAGAAAAGCTTGACGTTATCCTAAATCTTATGCAAACAGCGAATAGTAAGTTTTCTAATATACAGGGTGTTTCGTAAGTACGTGTAGAAAATGCAGGAGGTGATTCTTGGGCGAAAATTTTAAGGCTACTTTTTCGTATAAACTTGTATCCTAATATATTTCCCTGAAGAGTTACCTACGCCTCTTCAAAAATGGAGTAAAAATTTGGTTTTTAATTTTTGTCTCAAATTTGGACAAAGATAAAAAAATACAAATAAGTGGACGTGTTCTACTAACAGGAAGGCTCTTATGGATATTTTCTTTATCCACCTGTATTGTTAGAAGGGGGTGAAACTTACAACCCCTGTTTTTTTTTTAGAACTTTTGAATGCGCCGGAATTTTTAATTTAAAAAATACGCATGAGAAATGAATTAAGCTTTCTCATGCGTATTTTTTAAATTAAAAATTCCGGTGCATTCAAAAGTTCTAAAAAAACAGGGGTTGTAAGTTTCATCCCCTTCTAACAATACAGGTGGATAAAGAAAATATCCATAAAGAGCCTTCCTGTTAGTAGAACACGTCCACTTATTTGTATTTTTCTATCTTTGTCCAAATTTTTGTGGTGTGTTTATACTGGGACTTCATATAGTTTAGCTGCACTATTGTACTATGAAGGAGTCAGCGGAAGAAGTTTCTTCGAATTCTGAAACCTGGTACTTTTATTTAACTTTGTACAATAATAATCAATGGTACAACTTATTGTACAAGCTAGGTATTTTCAACTATATTTAATTGTCGACGTTACACCTGTCACTGTATACGCTTGCTACTACAATCAACGCTACTACAAAACCCTTGAAATTAACTTTTATACAGTTAGAAAATGTTAGGTATACTTACCTACTCCTAATCCACTACATTAATCTTAACCATAGAAATGTGCACCAGCTGTGAACTCTTAATCAAACAATGAGGAGATGTAAATTACAAATTGTTTTCAATCATGTTTATTAGTTGTTAAGTACTATTTACATAAAGATTAAGGTGCTGAAAAGTACCCTGCACCGGCGACAATAGCATTTTTAAATCGTAAAGATAAACCAGAATACCACTAATGTACCCGATGATCGGAAATAATTGTCATGAATGGACAGTATAATAAACAAATAGTTTGATTGAGAATAATATTGACTTAATAATTTATTAATAATAAACTCTTTTTGACGATCATTGCCGATCACCTAATATAATAGGGAATATAAAAGCAATTATAAAAAGCAATATTAAAAAAGTTGTAAAAAAATTAAATTTATGTTCTAATTGACTAGTAGCAATCTTCTCCATCATCAACGTGGTTATATGAATCATAATCTGATAAATTGGGATCACAAACGGTCCCTTGAATAGCCTCATCAGTATAAGCAGACATAATTCTAAAATTGTAATCGTATTCATCTAATTGTCTATACAAATAATACGGTAATCGATTTGTTATAATCCAAATACTAGGTCTAGGTTCTTTATCTATTTTTAAATCGTTTGGAAAGACTAGCGTGGTACTGTTCTTCGCTATAATTCCCAAATTACTTTTCTTATACGATTTTCTTGAATCCCAACATCCTACAGAGTCTCTGGATACTAAATTATAAAATAAAATGCCGTTTTTATCCATTCCAGCAGTGGAAGCATGTCCTAATTTTCCTCTGCTCTCTCCTAATACTTTGAAACCATCCTTAGATTCGCTCCAACCCGTCTCGTTGCAAATAATTGAGGTTTTGACATAAAATTCTCGGAAACTAGACATGGGATGAAAATACAAAAGCCGTTCTTTTGTAACTGGACTTTCTGGACTTAAAGCCAATGAAAAAATTCCGTCAGTCCATTCAAATTCCAAATCATGAATTTTATAAGCAGCCGCTAGGGGGTCTGGAAAGAACAAGTGATCAGTTACTCTCCAACTTTTTTGCTGTTTTAAACTGAACACTAGTAGACCAAATCTCCACACATCTGCAACATACGCATGTACGTTTTCACAATCTCCTTCTCGTATATCTACTATTATGTTAGAATAAAGGCTATCTTGTTTAACAAATTCACTAGGAATTTCATAGCGTAAAATTAATTCATCGGTAGTTAGATCGAATACTAGTATCTGTGGAGGACAAACTTGTTCGGGTTTTATTGAAATGTGTATTTGACCAGAATCCAAAACCCAAAGTCGGTTGCAGGTATCCACTTGAACACGAAAAACTGATACTAACCCGCCACAGGTATCTGAAAGAAATAAAAAAAAATAATTTTTTTTTCGTAGGTATATCAATTAATGTAACACGAATTTATTTCTATCATATGATCTAATAGTCGTTGACAAGATAGTATAGATATCTATTAGATAGTATATAAAGAAGCAAGCAGCACACCACTGGTCTACTGTAAAGCGCAAATCCGAGATACAAACCAGTTTATTCTGCCCTCTATCGGCGAAGCAGCAAAGGTCAACTTAAATATATTTGTAACTTCTAACTTGAATATAAATAATTTTTCGGAATATATTATTATTTTTGCCAATATAATTTTTTTTTTTGAAAATAGTTATTTTTCTTGAATATATTTTTTTCCTAAAATATTTATTTTTGCTAATATAATTTTTTTCTAGACATATTTATTTTTGAGAATATATTTATTTCTTATGAATATTTTTTTATTTTTTTAAATATATTTATTTTTTCTGAATATATTTTATTTTAAATCGCAGATATATTTAAATTAAAATATATATATTGGTGAGACAATAAATATTTTTATAAAATAGTTTTGTCCTAAACGGCGGGGCGCCCCATAATATTTTATTTTTCAGAATGTATTTATTTCTTATGAATATATTTTTATTTTTCTAAATAGGTAGATGCCTATATTTATTTTTTCTGAATATATTTATTTTAAATCGCAAATATATTTAAATTAAAATATACGCATTGAAGAGAAAATAAATATTTGTATAAATTAGTTTTGTCTTAAACGGCGCCCCATATACCGCTCTGGTCCTACGGAAAGTTATTATTAATTCATTACAGCTTTAAGTGCATTACTTAGTTCAGATTGCCACAGTTTCAAATCATGTTTAGTAAAGTATCAATCATGTACACTTTATTTAATTGGGTGTACAAGTTGAAGTTTAATAATATTTTAATTTTCAATTAAGGAAGCTGTTAGCAGGTAGTAGATACCTAAAAGTGTTGAATGTTATGTGATTCTCATTTCAGCAATAAATTTTTAAATTATGGAAATTAGTTACCTGTGCTATGCCACTGCCAATTTGGATACGGAACTAACAGAGGTGATGGTTCGACTGGTACCTTAGGTAAGACAGCTAGCGTACAAGGAATACCACCTTTCCATTTGGGCAGCGTTACAAACAGCCTCTCCTTATATACTTCTATTCCTAAAGGAAGATTATGTTTTGGAATATATTCTCCATTGAATTTGGCACTCTGTCTATCACTCTCCGAATCGTAAGCGAAGTCTATGTGTTTCCAACGGTACCAAGTTTTAAATGGTCCTGACGTTTCTAACGGCCGTGGATATTGTTTCTTTTTTATGTATCCGCTTAAATCTCTTACATTGTTATCTTTGGTTGTAAATATGCCCATTGAAAGAAAATATGGCAAGAAATTCAGCATGTTATTCGAAGTTGCTGAAAACAAAATTTAAGTTTAATTTAAAGTTCGCTAGAGAATAAATACCTAGTGTTTATTAATGTAACGAATACAGTAATGCTGGGTTTACCTGCTCAACTCTGGAAACATTAGTATGTAGGTTAAATTTACAAAACCATATAAATATAGTACCTAACGAGAAAGTAAAATTTTAGGTCAACCAACAAGAGAATCTAGTGAGAATGGTCCGGAGCATAAACCCAAAAGTTTTTAAAACTCGAACGGGTGGAATCGGTCAAAATAATTCAAAATTTTCGAACATTGGAATGAGATATCGGAAAGACTACTAGTTGCATATTTTTCATTTCGTCAAAATATTAAAAATCAAAAGTGACTTAAACTTCTTAAACGGTGCCTATTACATAACTTAGAAAGGAAGAAACTTATAACATCTTCCAAGAGAACGTGAACAAGCATTTGATTTATGGTGCCCAGCAAACATGGTTCGAACCTGTTACGTTTTAAAACGTAACAACTTAGAAACTTTTGTAACGTTGCGCAGTTACATTACTAAAACGTAACATAAACGTTGTTTAGGCTTCGTACCACTATGATACGAAACAGTTACAGCACGAAGGATACGTTACGCTACATACAGAATTTGTTGTAACTGTTACATTTCTGCACATTCGAATTCGATACATTGTGTTATTTACGAAACAGTTACAGCACGAAGGATACGTCACGTTACGTACCGAATTTGTAGTAACTATTACATTTCTGCACATTCGATTTTGTTACATTGTGTAATTTACGAAACAGTTTGGTTTAGAAGTACACATTTTGTTACATACCAAATATTACGAAATAGTTACATTTTTGTGTGAACGGATTAGTTTCGTTGCTAAATTTGCCAAACCATTGCGATTATTTTGTTATGTTTCGCAACATACCCGTATTTCTGCATAAGTTACATGTTTATGTGTCCATATCAGAGTCGTTGTCAAATTTTCGAAACCGTTGCAGTTGTTCTGTTCAGATTTGTAACATGCCCGATTTTATGTAAAAATTACATTTTATGTGTACAGGAGTAGTTTGGTCATTTTGATTTAGATTTGAGTTTTCGGCCACTGTCTGCGTCGCGTCGTTGAAAGCAATGCGTTTAATTTAACGAAGAAAATAAAACAACGACAATAATAATAATAAAACCCCTCTTTGTTTGTGTACCACCGCTTTTAATTCGAAGAAGGCGATACTACTTATATTGCTATCACAGTAGTCACTTCTTATTTGTGCTCTGAAAAATATTAAAATTATTGGAATTTAAGAATCTAGGTACTTAGTTTGGAGTTTTGCACGACTAGATTGTAAAATTCGACCATTGTGCGTTGGGTCGAATTTAGACATTTTAGCTCGCATTTTAGTGCAGTTTATTGTAGGGACTAAGGTTAGGGGTATAATAAAACTCCACAAACTTCCAATAGCTGGTTAGGATTTCGAATCTGTTAAACATGTGGAAGCTCGAAAACTTTCCATCCCTTACATAGGCGTACAATAAATTAATTTACTAAACATTTTTTAACATTGAGTTTTCAATAATTCTGGTTAAAAGCATAATCCGCCTTTATGGTTTCAAAGTAAGTATCTAATGATTAAATATCAAAATGTATTAAATCTATTCCAGTTTTATCAAAGTTTACAGTTTTTGCTGTGACCGGGAGCAGTCATCGTGTAAAACTTTGTCTGCTGTGTTATAGGTACTATGTTTTACCGCGTATCCCATTTTGATGGGATGATGTAGTTGAATACTTATTTTGCGATAACAGATATGCTTTAACAAAATAGTGCGTAAAAAAACAATAAAAATATGTAATTGCAGATGCAAATTTCTATTTAGTTGCGCCACTGGCCTCTAAAAATTCCACAGGGTAAGACCAACTGAGTACACACTTCTTGTCCGACTATTTCTAAAACCCCAGTAGTGTTCACGTTCACGAAGATATTGAATTATTGTTGATAGTGATTGTGCTTGCCAGTGTGTTATTTTATTAGTTTATTATACTCGTATATATTGGATTTTAAAAACTTGGTAAGTATATGTTATATTCTAATAATATCGCATTTGTAATGTTGTTTAAGTAAATTTTAGTGCATAAGAAACCAATTGTGTTTAGACGCATACTGTTTTTTTAAATAATAAACGGTGTTTCTCCGGGTGTTTCAGACCACCCGTACCACCCTTGTATTGTTGAAATGCGACGAACTATGAAGTTGATCACAAAATGTTTATTACCAAAGCATAATAATTATGCAAAGAATGTATTGGCACTGCTAGAATAAACCGGAAACAAATTTGAAATTTCAGTGGACATAGATCATGTTTGATATCATTTTAAAAAGAATTCTTTTGTATTTGAACAGACGGTTGAGGAAATTATAATTCAATTTTCTAATCTTTAGAATTTGTTGTTGAGTTATTCTGATACTTGTGGTTTGCCTTTTGCTGAGTTATTATTCCGATTTATAATTCTAGAGATTTGCTTTTTTCAAATAATCGTAATCTTTTGCATTCACGTACGTTATTATTCTTAAGTAGTTGTATTCTTTGTTCTTTATTATCCAAAATAAGATGCCCTGTTTTATTTTAATTTTCTCGTATCTTTTGTGGACTGAATAAATACACGTTAGGAATGAGGACAGTAGTTGTAGTAGTTTTGTAATTTTTATAGGAGGATATGTTAAAAGCAGTAAGAGGGAAGGACGTTCGATTTGTTTATCACGCCTGCAACTTCAAACTTGCACCCTTGTGTTCATAGACAGGGAGAAATGGCAATTTAAAAGTGCAAGCCACTTTAATTATTAAAGTGATACAAGGTGAGACATTACTATTTGTATTTATAGTAATTATATTTGAAATAAAAGAGGATTTATAATTTAAAGGTGGTTTGGAACTATTAGGCAGCCAATAAAAATAATAATACATATTACAAACAATTAATAGGAATTATAATGAGTAGTGTTATATTAGAATAACAATCTTATGTTACGCGTTTCATTGATTTTACATTCTCAAAGAAGAGCATCATCATCAGTACATGGAGCTGGTAATACTAATAAATTATTTATTTGTATCAGATTCCACCAGAACCTGATTTCCTGTAAGGAGCAGGAATTTCAAACAGCAGTGGCAAGCAAAGGAGCAAAAGGGAAATAAAGAAAAATGGAAACAATAATTAATTTTTGTTTTACTTTACTCATTGTATCACTAACTAATTATATCCGTAATTTTACATTAATAAAATAAATTAGATAACCAAATTTTGTATGTATTGTATCCGAATTGCTTAAAAATGTCATTCTCAAAAATATAAACATTATATAAGATTCAATAAATATTATATTGTTCAAGCAATCAATTATTTTATATTATTATTATTATTATTATTATTATTATTATTATTATTATTATTATTTATGCAAATTTCAACGAAGTAAAGCTCGATTATGTTAATGAAAATAAATAGCAACAGATACGTAACAAGAGAGTATTTTAAAACGAAACCGTTTCATTCTAAGATGCAACCGTTACGATTTTTTTACAAAACAATTAGAGACTAAAAACGTAAATCGAAATGAAACTCCTACGTAACAGTAATGAATCGACCTCCAACAGTAATGAAACTAAAAGGTATCAGTGACGAAACAAACTATAGCCGAAACGTAACCGTTAAGCATCCTAAACTACCTTCTTGTTACGTTTCTTTAGAAACGCGTTTGTTTCGTTTAACGCAAAAGCAACCGAGGCGGACATAAGGCAAAACCACGACGTTTCTGTTACGTTCTCGTTTCGAATGTTGTTTCGAAACAAGAAACAAAGATACGTAACAGTTACATTTAGGTTTCAAACTTATGTTTGCTGGGTGAAGTTTATGCAAATAATTAGTTAACTTTATAAGGCTTCTTCAACAAAAGTGGTTTCCTAAAAAAAGGAACCACAGATTATAATCTACTTTATTCCCGTGTTTACCAATTAAGAGATTGCTGTTACTTTACATAACACCCTATATAAAAAAAACACATTTTACAAAATAATTTTATTCTTGTCGGATTAATTTCAATGTTATATATAAAGTCTATATAAAACGTTAGATAACTGAAAGACTAGTACAACCGAAGCAAACATTTATATATTAATTAAAAGATATTCATTCATAAATCTACAGTATTGGAAATTGTAAAAACAGTATGGGCCTTGTTAATATGTAAATTATCTTTCTGTTTCTAGCTGTACCTTTTAAATATTACATCGCACTGTAGCGTGTAGACTGGAATTACGCTACATAGAGAATTCAATGCTAAAATTTAAACATGCTATAATATTATCTTCCCTAATTATTTTAGAATAAAGGTTCAAATAGATTTTTTGTAGAGGAAAAAATTCGGCGTCTGCACATGTATTCATTTTTAATTTGAACTTTTTCAAAGGCTGAGAAATGAGAAATGAGAAAATAGGAAAAGCTGTTTTGACAGAAATCTATGGTGCCTTGGAGTTGAGCTGTGCTAACTGCCGTCCAGCGATCCCTAATTAGTTCACGGTTACTGTTTCCAGAATGATATGATTTTATCATTTCTACTTTTTTTATTATATGATCGCAGGTGCACGCGAACGCGATAATGCGATGAGCGGTTGTCGCGTACGGTAATTCCAAGGCACTACAGATTTTTGCTAAATAATATTTACCATTGAAAGCCTTACGTTGGGTGATTCAATTCTCGATCCTGTTAGATATCTTAATAGGGTTCGATCAGCACGTGGTCTACCGCGGTGGGTAAACAACTAAACGTTCATGGGTTATCATAGGAACCGCTCATCACGACGTGGTCTACCTCGCAACATAGAGTTTTCAATGACAACACCGAGATTGTCGCGTTGCTGACGCGCTGACGTCACATTACCGACCTCTATTGCAAAAATGTAAACAAGCGGCAAATAAATTTTTTACGGCTGGATTATAAGTGAACTGAATATGAAAGAAAATTCAGTCAACCCTAATATAACAGCGTTCTAAAGGTTTGTCCTAACTGAAATTGTACCAAACGTTGGTAGTGTTAATATAGTTAAGGGTAAATCTTCGAGTGCCCGGGGCTCCTAAAATTGACAAGTGATGTGCGGACCAAATAAATAGTTTTGCGTATCGGGCTTTGATGAGCCTAATTGCAGTTTTACTTCCTATTCAATAAAGTATGCGTGGTATGTTTTTAACTTTTTATTGAAGACATCGAAACTACGACAATAGGGTGCCATTTTTGAAGCTTCTGATTCCGTAAAATGGTTTATCTACTTTAAGTTCGTACTAAGGATCTTACGATACGCGTTTGCGTGTCGTAAAGGACAAAAGCGGGTGCTATAATAAAAATACCAAAACAGTGTAATTTTTTCTCTACATTGGCAATCCTAATATCTCACTCACATTCACAAGTATAAATAGACAGATCGAACTGTCATTGTCAATCAATCAATCAACCAAAATGACCTAAAATATGTTTATTATGTATAATTTTTGTTTATTAGGATAAAAATACAATATACACAGGATATGATGTAAAAATAAAAACCAATGACGTTTCAAATTTATAAAATTTTTCATAGCCGCCTTTAGTGCACCGCGCACAAATGTTCACAGCTGTCACGAAATTCCCTAGATTTTGAAAATTTGCTCTTTTTGTTAAAAAGTGTGGAAAAGTAGATAAAATACTGTATGATACCTCGTTTATAACGCATTTTGTGGCACTTACTCTTTTAGGGCACTCCTCGCTCCGCTCGTCGTGCCCTAAACACGTACGTGCTACAAAATGTGTCTTATAAGACTCGTATCATAATATACTATTATGTATTCTAAACATTTCAACAAAACTTCCTTATTAATACACTTATAATCAATGTAGGGCAAGGGTCACATATTCTTTCAATTAAGTGCGGGTTAACCAAGAAGGTTGCATTCATTGTCGAATTTCTAGTAGACTACTATCAGACTATCACAGTTCTATATATTTAGATGAGTTCTAGTTCCTGATTTAGAATATATTTAACTTACAATAACATACATTTGTTTTTCTTCCGTTTGTACAGAGCCAATGTCTGTTAATACGCCTCCAACTTTTTATTCACTTTATTCTTCTTTTTAACAATAATCTCGCTTTTCTAGTTTTTTTTCCTATCCTCGAAATGCGTTTCTTTTAGTTTATTTTAATTGGATGAATTTGCTTTGGTTTTAGTCTATTTGACTTTCCAAGGAGTTAACTCTACATCGACTACTTTGGAATATATTAAAATAAATTTTTTAACCGATAACTAGTTCTCTCAGTAACCGGCAAAGCTTTCCGGTATCACTTTCACACTGTTTATACTCTTCTTGAACTTGCTCATGCAAATGCTTTTAATGATTCGCGCAGTGAAAAAGTCGACTTAAGTTTGTTGGTCACTGAACCATCTAATTTCAAAGGCGCGAAAAATCAACCCAAGGCGTAAGATTATAATTATGTTCGAAGAGGCACGTCTGAGGATGGTAAATTCAGGTGGCAAAAAACTAGTAATAAAAACCTTCGATACCTATAATTTTACACTAACTATGGTAATGCAAGTATAATGTTTGAATAATCAGCATTGCAATACTTTGCGTGGGACACCAAATGTTTTGGTTTGTCTTTGTATTGCTTCCATTTCATTGAAAATATTAACCACTTCCTCACAGGTTGTTTGGATAATATGTTTTGTCGTTTATACTTACTGCTACAGTCAGTTTGTAAATACGGATAATAATCATACTGTTAATTGGATTCAATTATCTCACTTAAATTGCAGTGCGTTTTTCTGTAGATTACTATATAATAAGTACTAATAAAAGCAAATAGAATGGGCATTTTATTATTTTTGTATGTTTATTCGTTCGTGCGCTAATGCGGCAACTGCATGTATAATCTATTAACCGTGAACCACGATTTCTTTTCGAATAGGAAATAAAACCACAGTTGCAATATTAATAGGATATTTGTCAGGAACGGATAAAGATCCTTCATATGGGTTCGGTTCCCCTACTTGTAGGTACAAAATTATAATATGGAATGAACAATGGACCTAATCTTGCGTACCTCCAAAGACATGCCAGGTATCCGCATCCCCAAGACTTCGTCGGGTAGATATTGTTTGGGACATGTACGGCCACTACGACCGTATTAGCATAAAAATAGAGTTCGCGATTCTCCCGGCATATGAGTTTGTTGGCAAGATTTGCCCAGCAAGTAGAGGAAAATTTTGTGTTCCTAAACCCATTTTTAAGATACATTTTTCTATTTCGCTTACAGGATCGTTATCTAAGGGTTGGATGGATTAATTCTGCAATGGTTAAAATAAAGTTGCTTTCAGTTCTTAGCACAGTCTGCACTTTCAAATTTAGCACCACTTACAGTTACAATAAATGCGAATGATTCGATCTTCAGGAAATGCGATAATTTCTCTTAATGGTGTGTCCTGCACAGGTGTGGAAGAGAAAGATTTATCGCACGTGTCAATGGCATCTTTCTACATGGTGCGCAAACTGTGGTAATTAGAAGTAGTGACACCGACGTATTGCTGCTAGCAGTATCCTACTTTCACACTTTTCAGCGTCTGGATCTTAAGAAACTTTGGATATTGTTTGGAAATGGTTCAAAGCAACTGTACATAACTACACGCACGATCGCTTTAGTTTTTGGAGAATTAAAATCAAAATCATTGAGGGGGGTTCCACGCATTCACAGGATGTGGTACGGTTTAGTTCTTTTCGTCAAAGGGAAAAAAGAAACCTAGGCACGCCTGGAATCAATGTTCTGAAAGCATAATTGCTTTTCAGGAACTTTCAAAACCAAATAATCAAGTTGAGGAAGATTTGATTCGCTCTCTGGAGAGATACACATTAGACGGTGTTCTTGTATGATTCTACAAGGAACTGCATTAGTGTGAATGAGGTATGAAAATACCTCTTCGCATCTGAACCGAAACCAGTGCACCTCATTCCTCCAACAACAGCAGGCTGCTCTCAAGTAGGGCCGAACAAAGTATCGATACTTACTCCAAATATCTTTTTTTTTCTATTTTTGTATGTCTTAACAAGTGAATTGCTGCATTTATACATAAATCTCAATTAAAATCGTACGCAACAACAAATAAATTCATTTTCTTCAAATGACAATTACCTATGATTATGAAGATTCCTGTCGTGTTTATAATTTCTCCACAATTGCTTTGTCTAATATTTAATCTTGTAATTAAGTACATTCTTATATCCTAAATTCAAACTAATTGCTTTTAATGGTACTTAACTGGTATAAAATTAAATAATACCGATTTTACTGTTAAAATTTGGAGTTTAATGAAAGTTCAACGGTTCAATGGCTTAGAAATTCTTTTCCGCACTTTTGATTAATTAAAACGCATTCATTATTAGTGTTTTGCTTAGTTTGCCTTGTTTTATAAATTCTGCTCTTTTATGTACAATAAAGAAAGTTAAAAATATTTGAATCATGATTGCTAATTAATTTAAATCTACTTGATGGAAAGTTTAGGGTAAAAAATATGCATTTTATAAACTACATTCAAAGTACTAATCTATAAATAAAATGCAAAACTGGTATGGGAATTGCAAGTTACATTGCTAAATACAGAAAGGATGATTCATAAAAGGCCTACGGCGAATTTAAGTAAATTCGAAAGTATGTAAACTGTATCAAACGTTTGAGCGTTTGAGGTATTTTAACTTTACATAATCAGAGCGATGGTGTTCTTGATTGCTAAACACTATTCAGAATAACACGACAACTAGTGTATTCTGTATTATTGTCAACAATATCCGTTTAGTTTGTCCGTAATAAATCCGCAATGGGGTGCATCACCTAGGTTGAATAGAACGGCAATAAGGCCGCAACTCAAAGAAGCCATGAGACATTTTGGATCGGACATTAAAAATTAGGAGTAATCATCAATATAGCTATAGTTAGAGTTCATGTATCAGCGGGAGTGAAGGGTAATAATGAAATAGACGGAATTATTTTAATATTATGTAACAACTATTCCTTGTTTCTTTGTTTGTTTTCAACATATCGCTTACATGAAGGAAATCCAACCCTCAGGTGGGATCTTTATCGTGCTAAACATCCTATTGATGTCTTACAATTTTACTACGTATCTCGGAAAAAGAAATATCTGCTTAAAACAAACGTAATAACCATAGGTACATACTGGACCACCCACACCGGCCCATACAGTCTTTGTATTTATCACATCCCGTTGTTATTAGGACTGGAAACATAAAAAAGTTAAGGCGGAAACAAATTCATTCATTCATTAATACCTTCACCATTAAAATGTTTACAATTTTACTTTTCCAAAATAAGAAAGAGATGCTTATCGATACGACAATCATATTAGAAAATGTTAATTTCGTGCCATTCTAGTCTGTTTTGCGGCACGAATGTAAGTGAATACACATTCTTTACAGTCACCATGGAGACACGACTTAAAATATTTGAAAATTATAGTTAATGTAGCTACAATGAAATTGATTATATCACTCAGATATTATAGACCAATAGGATTTAAGAATTTTTTAAAAATGAACCAATCACGGTGGGAATTCTCGGATATACCTTATTGGTCCATCGGTATATTCGATTTGGTGTTTCGGTTTCCTATTGGCTATGATACGATGGTATCTGTAGCAACCGTGCATAACAATAATTGATTGTTTTTATAAATTAATTTTTTCAAAAGTCAGACAGACATTTTGAGCAAAATGAACTTAAAAATTCGTGATATAATCGTGACGCATATATCATTCGATAACTTCCGTATATTCTAAATACTTCTCCCTCTTTCTATTCTCAATTGATGTTACCATTAGGAAATATCCCTCGAGCACAGCTCTCGGGAAATTTCCATGGCAATGAAATCGCGAAAAGTATAATTTCTGAATATACGAAAGCGCTCTTATGATATTACTACTGAAACTACTTGATGGAGGTAGCCCTACAAGAAAAATCTACATAACGCTTTATAATGTTGTACTTGACTACGTGTCGCTCAGGTGCATTGGTACTGTAAGCAACTTTAGTGTAGTCGTGGTGTAGCCTGACCTAACTAATATGCAAATATATAGAAATAATTTAGAATTAAAACTCAATTCGAATGTTAATTTACAAACATTAAAATTATATTAATGGAGCAATACTGTTTTAAACTGCAAATCATTTTGACAGTTCTACAGTGTAAGCTAAAAAAGACAACCTATACGGTATGACGCATTGACGGGTTTCACGGGACGGGACTGAGCTCAACACGTTTTTTGGGCCGGGGCCGGGGGTCAAATAACTACTAAGTTTTTGTTACATTTTAAAAACTTGTTGCTACGCATTCATTTAATTTTCATAGAAAGTTTTCATACGCAATTTATTTGTCTTATCACACTTTCTTCTTTATCAGTCGAAATTCTGAATACTGAAGACATGAATTAATTTTTTTCTTACTTAAAGCACTTTCAGAAAAAAATGTATAATTCGGCCTTAAGGCCTTATTGAGTAATTAAATAAACTTTTCCATTTTTCAGAATTCTGGAGCAACGAAGGTTCAATTCGTTAGTGTAGTTAGGAGAACGGGCATGTTAGACCCGTCCATGCAGTGCCGGATTAACCATTAAGCCCACTAAGCCCGGGCTTAGGGCACCAGGTAAACTGGGGCACCAATACCCGAGCAGATATCCTTCGCCGAATATCTTTTGAAGACGTAATTAAAGATTTTTCGATTAAGAAATCAAGGAAGAAATTAATTTAATAATTTGTTATTCATAATATTACATTACCTACCTATTTATTTCTCGTGGAAATGAGTAATTCTTTCAATTGTTTAAAATATCAGTGTTGCTTCTTTAACAAAAATCCTTAACTTTCATTAATATTTAGGTACATTATTAACATATTTCTTTGTAAGTATGTAGGTACTTATTAAAAAAAATTATTATCTATATTACATTTTCGTATTTTTTGGCGGGGGGGGGGCACCAAAATATTTTGGGCTTAGGGCAGCGGATGGCCTTAATCCGGCACTGCGTCCATGGCCCTGATTCGGGATAATCGGGGAGGTATCGGAATCATAGGGTTGTCTTTGGCAACTCCATGATTCTTTAAATAAAAGATATATTTACAGGATGTTGCATGGAATACGCACTCCTCATTTGAAAATTGCACGGGCATTTTTTCGGGAACGTTGAAAACTTTGTACAACTTTAAAAGGTGTAACACACCAAGACCTGCTAATAGGGAATTTCTGACGGGTCACAAACAGAAGTTTGGAATTTTCTAGTCAACCACATGAATATTGTCAAAAACTTTAAACGTTTGGTTTGTTTATAAGACACATTTTCTGTTTAAAATGCCCCCAGGAATATCCTCCTTGAGTGTGTATGGTATTTCATGCAAGATCTTGATAACACGAAGTAATTCAAAGAAACTATCGCAATCGCAAAGAAAATTTAATAAAGTCTTTGCGCTTTTTTTGTTATTGGAATTTCTGTAAAGCGTATTGTTATTATTATTATTACCCTCCTGCTATGAAGCTATATGAATCCTCAAAACAATTTTCTTATTATTTGTAGTAAGGAAATATAATGCCTTAATAATTACTTACAATGAGGACGTTCGTGTGCATCTTCGGTGAATGATCTCAAGTGATTTGATGTATGAACTGGTTGATTTTGTGTTACTAAACTTGTTGGCGGATTCCAATCCTGGAACCACGAATGACTTACAGCCATCTTGAATGATTGATTGGAATAATTGCTTGTTCATTAAATTAGGTACCGCTACTTCATGTTTTCTGCATAAGTGTTTAACCAATCTGTAAAAATATTTAAAGAATATTAAATATGTGGCAGACTAATAGCAAAATAAAATCTAATAAAATATTAATCAGGTATTAATTCACCACTGCTACTTAAAATTAAAATTCCTATCAAGAATTAGTTTGAATAATAATTAATTGAATTTTTTTTATTCACTTTGAAATAATAAAAACGCATGCTGTAAGATTAAAATAATATTAAAAAAATGTTAGAATCCTTCATGTAGTTTTTCATTAACAATGGAACCCATTAAAATTATTTTATTTCATACTGCATCGTAACACCCATGTTTAAGTTAACGATTTGAGTCCGGTAAATAAGACTTTACG
This sequence comes from Hemicrepidius hirtus, assembly GCA_963082805.1. NCBI lineage: Eukaryota > Metazoa > Arthropoda > Insecta > Coleoptera > Elateridae > Hemicrepidius > Hemicrepidius hirtus. The sequence goes on from OY720161.1 coordinate 11,719,436, forward strand.
GTATCAGGTCCGGTAAAAACTTTTACCGGACTCAAATGAAATAAATCGATAATCAAACTATTTATTACTAAAAAACTACAAAATTAATAAATATGACAATTAAAAAGAAACTAAATATTAAAATTGACATTAATTGTGCAATAGATTTACTAAGAACTTCGTCAAAAATGTTATAATTTTCTCCCGTTGTGACAAGACAAACAGTCAAAAAACAAACACTTCCATTTCATAGATGTCCATATTATGAATTCAAATTTTTATTTTTAATTTTTTCAATTTTAAACAAAGATTTAGTGCCTGCAGTATGAAATAAAACGCATTACGACATACGTCCGGTAAACTCTTACAGTAACTCGTCTCAAAATTCCTGACTCGGCTCCTTCGTCGCCTCGTCCTTAAACATTTCGACTCGTTACTGTAAAACTGAGTTTACCGTACTTATAACGTAAATTACTATTATGGAACTCAATTCACAGTAACCGCAGTAACACTTAATTGACAAATAATAAATTGTCTTTACTTCTTTAGGAAAAGGTTGACCGTGTCACGTTCCTAGCTTGTATCCCTATAAAACACTGTTACTATTAGGTAAAATACAAGATACCTACTATATATTCTATTAAGACTGACTTTATTTGCAAATAAAACAGCACTGGTAATTATTGCGTTCGTGTGCGTTTGATAAATAAACGAGAATGTACGCATTTGATAGATTTGCAAAGAAATCATCTAGTTTCCCTAAAAAATGAAATTATTGTATCCCTACCACTACTTCCTCCCCTTCGGCGGATTACCAGTTTAGAAAATCAAAGTTTCCATAATTAGGTAATCGCGCTATTGATTACTACCGTTTGTGTATAATACTTCTTCATATTATTTCAATTAAATATTTCAAAATAATACATGCTTTATTTGTTAAGGAAGTTTAAAAGGAGTACAGGAACAATTTATTATAGCCTAACAAAAATGTATTAGCTACTTATGCGTTCGTTTTTTTACGGCAGGAAAGGAACTAAAAACAGATTGTTTAGGTGTTACAGTGGATGCGAAACTTAACCGTACCTATTATAGGTACTATAGTGTCGCACTACTATTCTAACTCAAAATAATTATTACTATACCTATATCTATTATTAAATATTATCCAACATTTTAATCTTTAATAACTGCAAATTGGAAGTTATTACTGGTAATGTGTTAAATCAATGCGTTACACCGACATGATTGATGATTGAGCCCATTACACTATTAGGGTCGGGATTCAAATTTAGATTTAGATTTAACCGTATCTCGAAATCTAGAGGTCTTAGAAAAAGATTAAGTTCATCAGTAAATTCCCTGTAAAATGTTACATTAAACTGCAAAAACTGAAGCAGTTATAATTATAAATAAAGAAACCACAGATAAAAAAGAAAATAGCAAATTTTAATTTTTTTATATTCTCTAATAAGCTTTGAATAATTTAAAATTTTGAAACTGGATATGAACTGGTCCTTAAAATAAGCAACTTTTGTCTAATTTAACCGATTTCTTACGGTGGCTCGAATTAAATTTTACACCCTGTATACAGACATCTTGGTGCATGTTCGACGTCAACACTCGATTTGAGAAAGGCACAAAAAGAAGACGATTTTATATACGAGGGAATTCCTCGATTTCTACAGTTCCAGCATACATGTAGTATTTTTTTACAGTTCAGTTTAGCTTTAAAATAATTTCGAAAGCAAATAATTGGACATTTAAGAATTAGCATCAAATATTTCGTGTGCTGTTTTACATTAGTCACTAGTACTACTCTATATACAAATCAGAAAAAAGATTTGTTTGGGAACTGGACCATCTCGGGGACCCTTTTAAGATACGAGAAAATAATATGTGGTAATTGAAAATTCCAATTTCGTAGTTTATCACAAGCCAGGCACAGTTTTCAGTTGTTTGCTACATTCGAGTTAGATTACAATTAGGTTTAAGTAATAAATAATGTGCAGCTTAAATATATGAAGTCAGCAGTTCTCAAACAAACATGTATATTATTTTCAGTTTAAAAAAATTAACTTAGGGACTGTCTTTCAGTTGTGGTTTAAACCCCATTCCAGCAGCTAATCAAAGATTGATTGCCGTGGATACTATTACTTGTCTAACTAATCTTGGATTAGCTGAACCGGAGTTTAAACCAGAACTGAAAAACTGATCCTTGATGATTTTTGAAAGATGAACATACATAGTACTACAATTTTTATTCTAGTTAGTTCAATCTATTGTGCCTACTAGATTAATATTTGTATCTTTTTTAATACATTTTGTATATTGTATTTAAAAATTCTATGCATGCGTGCAAAAGTGATTACCTAGGTGAAATCTTGTAAAATGCAATTTTACGGTTGTTGACTTCATACTGCACTCTGCGGAAAGGAAAGGAATTTATACATTTGATGCCTACCTATGGAAATAACTTTCCTGTAGTTGTACTTACTATAATTTATTGTAAAAGGTAATAGTTATTTTTGTGTCATCTACACGAAGTTGACGTTTTAATTTGTTCTACAACTGCATTACAATTACTATTAAAAGTTATTTTATCTCAAATAATTACTGTTAAAAATGCCTATCAACAAATGTCTTTTCACGGTTGTCAAGAACCCTTCATCACGGTTTGAAATTGAAAATCACTTATTTTTTTATGGTTACGGAAAAGAAAATCATTTTTACACCCGTACCGTAAATTGACTACAAATATGTTACATAAATCTTCAAATTTCCTACAATTACAAAAATCTAAACACTACTGTTTTTTAAAAGACAGCAATAAATTGTTTTCTTTCTTTTTGAACTCTTACACTTTTTTTTTATTTTATGTCTGTTACTGCTGCATCACTAACCTTGAACTATCATTCCTAAATGATATTGAAATAATTTAATAATCATTAACAAAAAGAATTTTGAATGTTTAAGTAATTGCATCATAAAACCACAGCTGCATAAAATTATTTTTCGGTTTGTCAATTGGTAAGGTTGCCTTACTTGCATTATTGTGAAAACCGCACGTTTTTTCGCTTCAAATTTAAAGTGTTTTACTAATTGATCTGTATTATGCAACAGAACGCAACTAGAACTATGTCACATTTTTGTTGTCAATAAGAAGCACAAAAAATATGAATAAATCATAATTAGAAAATTAAGCAAGAAAATCTAAAATGCTATTTACTCGTACATAATATATGGTTATTTATTATAGGCGATATACTTTCACCCACTAATTAATTGCGAATATGAAATTCCAATATTAATGAGTGTTGGGATTAACTTGAACGCATTTAACGCATTTAATTTAAATTTTCGTTAATACAAATCCATCTCCAACTATAGATTGTAGATAATTTATTATTTGGATATTAGCATAATTATATTGTGTATAAAAAATAAATGTGTGATACTTTAAAATCAAATCTGTTACATCAGATATTTTTAAGATTTAAATTTGCTCGTAGCTCACGCTTGACAAAACAAAGTTACCAGACTACTATACGCAGTCTTTTTAAAACCGAACTCAATATTGTATACAGGACATATATTAAGTATGAGATGTGTTCTAAGCAGGTTTATGAAATATAATTTTTAATTAATATCTCAGGCACCTCTCACTTCAGGACTAGTTGTATCTATTATCTAATTCGATTATCTCAATTATTATTTACATTAGGGACATTACAAACTGAGAAAATATTCTTTCAGACCAATTTTTCTGATTCAGACCAATTTATTAAATTTATTGGTATTTGATCAACTAAGTAGTACAGTGTTATATAAAATAAACATGAACAAGTTATTTTATATTATATATTTCTGTAGAATGAGCTTAGTCCTACCAAAATATTATAAACTGAAACTGCTGTATGTACACAAGATCAAAGAATAAAAATAATTTAGCATTCGTTAGGGGACGCTGCTGGTTTTAATTTCATTAATTTGTATTAAAAGGTTCATAAAATAGTTACCAAACAAAATTTAAATTTCATGCCCCCTCCACCAGTCCAATCAAAAGGTTTTGGACATAATGAGTGATGCAAGATCTTCAATATAAATTATCTTGGGTTTTCGGGGGTAATACCACGAGTGCTTAAAAATTACCGATAATTTTCATGTTAATAATTTCACGAGCTCGTAGAGCGAGTGAAATTAGACAACGTGTTTGAATGAAAATTATCCGGTTCATTTTTAAGCACGAATGGTATTTAGGGAGAATATTTCTCGAATAAAAATACTCGAAACCAATAGCATTTTTCAAAATGAATGCAAGTTCGGATACTGGAGTCTCTCGATCGAATGTGTACTTTTTTTTGGCGCAAAATGACATAAACTGTCTCCAGACACTGTCCTTGCTCTTTTTCGTATTTTTGCATTCACTTTTAATAACATTTTCGTTAATTTCTCGTTCTGAGACGTTCCCAAAACGGTTCATGACGTTTAACAAAATTTGTTTTTTTTTAGTATTATGTTGTGGTCGCAAGTTTGTCATGGCAACGTGGAATTTCCACTAGATTGGCATGGCAACGTTGAATTTCCACTTATTAATTTTGTACTGTACTACTGTTACAACAATGTATGACTGAAATATTCATAAGAATACATCCCACTTAGATGTACGGTCGTGGTGCTACGCGATTGTTGGTGCAAATTCGAAATAATTCCTGAATAAATTAAAGCTGTCCCAACGTGTATGTTACATGGGGGAGGGGAGTCATAAATGACATTAGCAGCAAAGAAAAGAAAACTTGTAAACAAAAGAATTCGTTATGTATGTGATAGAGTGTAATTTTCAGTGATATAAACGTTTTTTCTACATAATATGGAAAAGCCCAATTATACATACCGAAAATAAAACATGCGTTGTTTTGCTGTAATAATTATTATTGGCGAAGATTATTATAATATAAAACACTCTTTAAAATGTTAATTTAATGAGAAAGTCGACTTTACATACATAGATTATTCAGGTTTTTTAAGTTCCTTTAACATATTATAATATTCTATTAACACCGATCAACACCTAATTAGATTGGAGTTGAATTAAAGGATTCCAATCCAATTAGATGTCGGTAGATGATCAAAATTTTTTGCTCACTTGGTATAGAGTACAGAGTACAGGACAGACCTAATAAAGGAAATATATTTGTATTCTTTATTATTGCTTATTCTTTTCCCTTTATTTGAATACAGGGTGTATCAAAAATAGACACAAATATTTAAAACAGTAGTAGAGAATACAAAGTTGCTATTATAAAATTTTGTTTGACAAGGTTTTGAGATTCCAACGTGTAAGCTGTACATCGATACATCATTCTGTTATCAATCAGGAACCGGAATAAATTCAGTTTTCGGGAAAAGGATTTTATAATCTACCTCCGCAATGTGGAGAAACGTAAAAACGTATCTGCTTGTTGTGATGTAAACTACCGAATTATTTATTGACTTGTGTAAGGTGATAAGAAATGAAATCGTGTTCACGCTTCTATTGTAACGTGCCTTAAGGGAACTCATTCCCAAACAAACTATTTTTGTCTTTCTAATACACCCTGTACAAAAAAGTACTAACTAAAGTTGGAGTTTACATTAGAAAGCTTTTTGTTGTGAAATCTTTTTTTAGAAATTTGAGACACTAATCGAATGTTTACAATAAGTTTTCATGCAAACCTTCCTAAAGCCATTTGAATATCATTTGCAGATATTTTTTCATATACTTTTAAAATTTATAATGAAAATGTCGCATAATTATGTAAATATAAAATTAAATGAAGCTTACCATTGTACAATGTTCGAATACCGGTAGAAATTATGACATAAAAAAGTTCAGTTGTATCAGTTGAGGGTTGAACGTGAAATTAATTACACAAGAAATGCGTTTTGTTAATGAAAAAATATTTTCATCAATCGTCACATATCACTATCAAACTTCGCGCAGTCCCTTAAAACTACGAACCATTAATAATTATTATGCACATTTCCACGAGCAATAAAAACAAAACTGGAGTTAGTAGATATAATTAATACTGTGAAAGTTTGTACTACCCACCAGTCTATTCCTACTCTTAAGCGATTTTGATCTACTTACGCATATAAAATTTAACAGATTGGAACTTCTATCTGAAGCGTTAACTGCTGTATCTATTCAACGTTCTCAGTTTTACTTTAAAACTACAGCACTGAAGGTCGAAAACAAACCAAAACCACAAAAGCCAATTCGTTTTGTTTACTTCATGTTAAAAAAAGTGTCTTTCCATGTTAACTTCCTGAATGATTTCTCCATAAACAGATCAACAAAAACTTTAATAAATTTCATGGAGTGCCCTAAAGTAAGAAATACGGCTGTCACCTAAAGTACGTTTGGATTTGATTAAAATCGGTTAAGTATTAGAAATTACTAAGAAGTAATAAAAATGTTAGAAATTAATTAGAAATTTCCAACGCAGCTGTTGATTTATTAACAATAGGAGTAATTTATTTAATATTTTACTTTTAAAGACTGTCTTGAAAAAGATAAAATAATGCTAACTCCTATTTGCTTTAATCAATGCACGTGTATTATGCATTTCGCTATACAAGGTCACTTCGAACTTTCTTGGTCAGTTTCCCCCTTCGAAGTAACCTCTTGCAATTTTAATTCACCACTCCCATAGTTTTTCTTGCAATCTTGGAACCTTTTTTGTGGGATATCGCGTAATTTTGACAATGCATTTCTGTAGCCTTTACAGTCCAAAAACATTGATTTCTCGGGCTAAATTTCAGCTTGAAAAGCAACAAACTGTGGTCTATTGAACTTTGCAGGATGCTTTACGAAAATCCAGTATCATTTATTTCCTAGATTTGCTCGTTTTTCGAGCTTTTTGAAACACCAACTTCTTCATTGTATGTTTTAATGGTTTGAATCTCACGAATGTTTTCGTTACCTTGTCATTTTTTCACCTGTAAAGTAATCCCGATGTAGGCCATATTCAATTAAAGTTCGGTCGTCTTTGAACCCGTTTGTACTATTAGCAAATCTTAATTCATTACCAAATTAAAAAAAAGCTAAGGGTCTTGAGGAAATTAGATATTTATAGAGAACAGAAAAATTGTCTAAACTGACACCCGTTAGAGTAATCAATACAAAAAGATGCTATAGTGTCGTTAGGTCACTTGCACAGGTTACCAAAGACTATGCCAAATAAATTTCTCAATAGCATTTCCCTTCTTAAACCAAAGTATAATAAATATAAGGAAATTTATATTGTATGCCGTAAATTATACAGAAAATAGTGGAAAATTGGTTTTCTTTAAAGATTTCAGAACTGAAGCTATTTATTCAAACACAATTTTAGGGGCGGGTGTTACTACCATGGACCGACTATATGTCCAAAGTTTTTTCAAGAGGAGGTTGTCCAGCGGCGGAGTGACAGGGTGTCCATGTTATAGGGTCTTTATTAACTAATTATACTGCAAAACGGGTCTCGATATTACCAACAACAGCTGTCGATAGGAAGTTGTACTACACCTCATTGTCGCCTGGTCCTACAATATCGCAGCAAGTCCAAAACAATTTATTGTTTGTCCTTGATACATGAATTTTGATCTACTGCATGGAAAAACTATCATCTTCAGTCGTGTTTAGCAGCCGAAGGCGCATGGTTGTATACATTTGAGGAAGCATTCAGAATTATGAAGACCTCAGACACCCAATTAATGAATTAACCACAGACATAGAATTCCCCATACCATTAATGCTATATATTAGCTATATTGTATCCGATCCTCCACCAACAGGAATATTTGTTCGCATTGTATTGGTAAGAGGCAAAGTGAATTTTTCCTGATCTTTACCATAGACATTACAAACATCTATCATTACCTAACAGAAGGATCTGGTATCTTCTAGTGTTGCCTGTAAACATGACAAGACGCCAGTGTTCGTTTAAGGATAGTGTCTGGTAAGTTTAAGTACCTACTTCAACGGGTCTTCTAGATCTAGATCATAGATTAAATTCGTTCTGCTTATTACGAATAGCTTATTGGATATTAATTATGTAGCCAGTAGCTTGACTAATGTCTATTCGAAGATCTCGTGCTCCAGATAAACGATTGTGAAGGGCTTGCAAACGAAACAAATGTTTCTTGCTTGCTGTTTTTAAACCACTACCAGGACTTCTAGTGACAAATCCGGCTTCCCTATAACCGTAACGTATCCAGAACTTTCACACACTTGCATTCTTTGCTTGCACTATGTAGTACCGCTGCGATCTCTCTTCTTGTAGCAACGTTACCGCTCGAACAACCAAGTGTTTGTGTTGATTCCCTTTATTGTCGTACAATTTCATTTTGTTCACGCATAATATTAACAAGCAGTATTGCATTCAATATTCAGCACAATTGTTGATTTTGTCAGCTAAAATAACCACACTTGATGGTTTGTATTATTTATTGCGAAAGTTAAAGAACTAAAATCTTTCATACCAAACTCTATGGATTTAGATTAGAATTAGTGCCTCGTCTGTCTTGTTTCACAGATTAGGATCTCTGGGTTTTCTATCTGTCTCCGCACATGAAGAAATGGTTCGGCCGTAAAAAGAATTCCTCTTATTCCGAGTTAATCACTATTTTGAGGAATTCTATTCTCCTGCCTAGAAACATGCCTTAGACCACAAGCCCATAATTAAAAAATAAATTTATTTTCGGCCGAACGAAAATCGTATCTGAATTTGACTTAAAAATTTGCAAGTATGATAATGCGAAATTACCTATATATTTTGTCTTCGGTGCCCTTTTTTCATTTGGTGCTTATCAGATGCCTGAGTTTGAATATTTATAGTTTATTTCCACCTAAAGTAGAATACAGGTAATTTTTTTATTAATTAAATGATTGTTGTTTATAAAAAAGAAAAACTGAAGGTTTCCAAATCCGATATTATGCAACCGATTGCAACAACCACAAATTCGATAAATTATTCAGCTGAGACTAGTTTAACAGCTGATCATCTGATTTAGTGGAATCATTATATTCTTCCAGGTGCATAACAAACACCATTTAAACGTTTACATACTTTGTAAAATATCTTACCCAAATTTAATTTCCTGAAATTAATTATTTGAGTTTCTTGATCAAGAATAATAAATACTTATCTACATATATGTCTGTCTGAAGACTTTTTCCGATTGTTGTAAGTTATAATTAATAGGTCAATGATGTTTTTAAATTGAAAATGTGTTTTTAATTTGGTATTAATTTCAGTTATTACAAACTCAGCTTTTAAAATTCATTTTCTATTATCTTACCGATATTTATAGCCTGTGGGCAGTGATTCAGCAAGATAAAAACGAAAACAGTTTTAGATACCCATATCAAGAGCTAATAAAATTTCACATTTGCAACTAGTGCACTGTTAAGAATTGAGAAATTTAGTGGCTAACATTGAGAAATGCATGATTAAATCCAAACAGTTGAATGCATTATACGGGGTCGCTATGACCAGATGGAACCTATAAGCTCCTACATCACGGATAATAATTCTTATCCAGTGCTCTTCACTGATTATCTGCATTTACTATACATTATGTTGCACAAATGTGTTTTTAATCTAGGAACCTAGCTAACAAACATTAGGGGAACGTCAAAAATAATTAAATCACAATTAATTACATAATTATGCAATAATACTACAACAATATTACTCATAATAATGCTACATTATTATGGTGCAGATTCCAACTAAAATAGTTATTTACGTATCAAGGGAGTAAACTAACTAATTTTGGTCTGCGGCATGATTAAATAAGCTAGCGGGAAACGAGTAAAAATTTACATTTATTCCCTATGGATAACACAGCCCAACACACATTTTGGTGCCTGAGTTATTGTAACTGTTTTTATGTAATTTTTAGGTGTAGAATCCAAAATTGCCGTCATATTTGGTCTATCAGATCTAGTTTTTGAGATACGCTATATTGACCTTTTTCTAAAACGAAATCGTCTTATTTTTTTAACTTTTATACATTTTACGTTATTTACTATGTGCTCCAATTACCAGTTAAAAACATAGAAAATTAGGTATTTAGTTCAAAAAATAAATAAATATATATTTACATATCACTTAAAAATGTTCTTTTATATAACTGTCTTGTATGGTGTTTATCAGGACAGTCTCCAACAGTAATCGGGGATCATGTTGCTACCCCATCTTCCTTGATATCGATGTTTCATAGTTTTAATTAGATTCTAATTATTTAGGTGTGAAATTTCACTTTTGGCCTCTAAAGATATCATTATTTCATTATTTTTGTGTTTTATCAGAACTAAGATCAATTAGGCCGTATCTCAAAAACTGGAGCTGCTACGAAAAAAAGTCAAGTATTTTTGGAATCAGCACATCCAAAATCAGTTTTTACCTTTCCGGCACCAAGACGAAATAGTATATAACGGTACAAGGTCGGTAAGTGCTCTCTAACAGATCGAAAAAAGTTGGAAAATCTCGATTTTCCAATTTTTGAGATCTGTAGGTAAGCACTTACCGACCGTGTGCCGTATAATATTTTTTGCCCGATCGAATTTACAGAATTATTTGGGAATAAGTAGTTTTTAAAATGTAATTATGAAATTTTGACTTGTCATTTTAATTGCACGATCCTTGATATCAAACGTGCTAGGTATCTAAAATAAAATCAGAACGCTACCTCTAGAAGTGTCAAATTTGCATGTTTTGTTTTACTTACCGCCCTAATTAGGTTATAAACTCGAACAGCACTGGTGTTTCCATACCAACCAATCGAAATTTTGTAAACCCAACTTGCAATATCTATCAACAAAGCTGGTAAATACACATAACAACACGATCAGGCGAAAATTTAATTTTGTTGGGCTGTTTAATCGGTTACTTCATTAACTATGGAAATGGATTAAACAAGCCGGGCCAAAAAGACTAACTTTAAAATGAGGTCAACAAAACACATGAGTACCGAGTACATGTTCACTATTAGGTAAACGCACGCACCTAAGACAAAAAAGGCTTGCACTAGTTACATTTCTTAATAGTTATTGCCAAATAATGGAATAAACTGCACTACCAAACAGGTTATCATTTTTAAGTGCAGTTGAAACTATAAATCTGTCCATAAAATTCAGTTAAATAACGTCAAACGAAAATTTACATGCGGTCTCTGGTTCTAAAGCTGCTCTATAAAATTTATAAATGTAGTAATAAATTAGATTAGACTAGAGTCTTTACACAGTTTAAACTAATTTTTTTGTATAAACGAGAATAAGTATATCAAGAGAAATAAAAATAAATAAATAATATATAATATCGAAGATATGGGGAAGAATTAAGGAAAAATAATGAGAAAATAAGAAGAAAGAAGTGCTACGAAAGGAATCAAATTGGTAAACAGAAAGGAAGCTCCTAACTGAAAGAATAGAAGCGCTAATAATATACCTTTGTCGTCCTTCGGGTTTTCTTGCAGAGTATAATCATTAAAAGTAGTACGCTATTACATTCTTAGAGTAACATGTAGATAATATTAATTTCTGAAACATCATACCTACTATATTAACAAAAACGCCCTTAAACTTTAACAGTGTTTCTTTTTTGCTTTCATCCTTCACGTACGAAGGGCATCAACTACCAGAGTCTTATGGCTCCCCATCTACTTACACAAACATTCACATCCATTGATGGTTGGGGTGGCTTTATTTATTCAGAAAAATATCGTCCCGTATCGGATTCGAACCATTCGTCATATCGGTGATCATATTCGTGATACATTCCCCGTGTTACGTATTACATATTTTAGTGAACTGCTAAATTTGCTTGGAAAAAGTTTTCAGAATCAGGTTTGTTAGCACTATTTGTTTATTTACATCTTGACCAACCTTACAAAAGTTGAAAGGGGGTGTGTCCGGCGCTGTTCTAGTTTTTCAAAGTATAGTAAAAATAGAAACAGTTAGGCGGCAAATTTAAACAAATGTAAATATTTTTCTTTCGATTAATTTGGTGACCTTCCGAAAAATATTTCTGGCTTTAGAATGAATTATCTTCCTCGATTTAACATTCATACTTAACAGATTTTAAACGTCAAAACAATCTGACAAACACTGAAATTATTAAAATTTCAAACGTCAATTGAATTTTTTCAGTGAATGCACTTTTGAGTATGATTGTTTGCTATTGGTTGACGTATTGCCGCGACTTGTCTTTCAAAATTTAGTTGAGATATTTTCCGGGGCATTTGTCAGCTTGGTGGAACTGTAGTTACCCTAAAAGGCTACAATAGCAGGATGTATTATTCAAAATGATATAGAATAGGTACTTTGCGATGAATTTGACATGCAGTAGTATTATTTAAGTCTAAAATGTGAAAGGCTGATTGATTAAGTAGATCGGTAACGATGCATTAATTTATATTAATCCCATGTTTCGATTGCCATTTTTTTTATTGGAATGTCGAAATTGTACATCTAATAATTGCGTGCTGCGTAATTAATTACATGTGAATTATACAGGGTGATCAAAAATGATTGAACGTGCCGCTTCATACTGATTTTTTGTTGTCCGCTTACTGCTGCTGTCGGTACTTAAATAACCTTGGTAATTTCAGTGGTGTAGACATTGTAATTTAAATGACAGATGGAAAATAATGCGCAAGACACTGAACAGATGTAAGTATTGATAAACAACAGGTTGTTTGACAAAACGGAATGCATTTTTGATAGTAATTGAACCGACTAGCGGTCATGTGACCTTCAATCATTTTTGATCACCCTGTACAACTTCCGCCCACATTCATTTTTTGAAAGGCATCCTGACAGGGAAGTGCTACTTTCGAAAAAACAATTAAATTGCACAGAACTGCACCCAAAGAATTTGCAGATGTAACACTATCAGCCCTATTTATTATTTGGTACGTTGGTGTGTAACTGAGTAAAATAACAGTACCTACTAATGATTTCTCTCTGTTAACATTGTTTTTTATTACACATTTATTTTAATTACAGGTCATTTCATATAATTTTACCTACATCCTCCTTTTGTTAATTTTATCAGTTTTTATTAGTAATTTCGTCTCTATTTTTTTATATGTAGCACTACCTACATCAGTTCTTTCACATCAATAAAAATTTATTTTTTCTTTATTTAACACGTTCAGTTCTTCTGCCCTTAAAATTAAGACTCATGTAAAATTAGAACATAAATTTAAGAATAGAAGTTTGGATTCGCATTAACATGTTTCAGTGTTTCACATAAGGTAATAAATAAAACAAAGTTAGTTGCACCTTCATTTTCAAATTAATGTGTATTTAGTTACTCGTTAGTGTGACATAAGACACCGATATTATATAATGTATGGGTATAACCATTTTTATTGGAATATTATTGGCATACGTGCAAAAAGTAAAACTTTTTTTGGGGGCTATTATCCCATAACATGCAGGTGCTAAATTTGCTCTAATTGGCTGTGGTTGTGTAATGTAAATTAAATACATGATGCCTCGAAACAGAAACAATCCAGAATATAATTTAAACAAATCGATACGAGGATTTGTTATTCAGTTGAAATTATTTAGATCCATGGGAGAAATCGCACGACTGACCAGACTCGAATAATGTTCTGCAGTAAATTTTGAAGAAGAATGCTGTGGAAAATCAAACGGTCCAGGCAAATCAAAATACAAGCTTTGAAGGTTCAGTCTAATAATTTCTAGTATGATATATTGCGTAGTAATTAGCAATTTAGAAAAAGTAGTGATTTCTAAAGAATGTGTAAGAAACTACTATATACACGCAATGTTAATTTTTCCCCTGCCCTTGCGGGAATGCCAACTGCTATAGGGTTATACGACTGTATACGAATTCTATGCACTGTGTGCACGCAATGTTAATTGCAATATTGGAAAACATGAATGGCATGTTTTAAGAAACGAATATTACTGTCATGTTTAAGAATTTATTTAGAAATTCAGAAAAAGTATCAAAAGAACGTAAAATTAGCAAAGGCATTGAATATCATTATATTTTCGTTCTAGGTTTATAATATATTTAGAAAATTCCCGTGACGTTTAACGTGTCAAATGAAAAACTCAGTTGGTTAATATAAAAATCCCTATTAGCTATTAGTAATCAAGGTCCCATTCTCAAAAATTTATAGTAATTTTTATATTAGCCAACTAAATTTTCCATTTGACACATTAAACGTCACGGGAGTTTTCTGAATTCTGAATGTATTATACCTACGTAAGCCCCCATGCCTAATCAAGTATCACTCAAGATATTCTATTAACTTGAGGAATTGAGATGAATTGATTCTACTCATGTTTGTATGTATGTGGAGTACATGTACATGGAGGGCGAAACGTTCCGCAACATAGATTATCTTATTACTCTGCTATAGTTGAATTGAAGATAGCAATACGTTGCTTTTTGTCTGTTGATCAAAAATTGGAATCGCGCCATGCATTAGACCCGCTATCCCCGCTTGGCAGCAGCCATTCTGTCTAACACTTCCTTGCCGAAACTTTAGCTCCTCGGAGAAGATTCAGGCACTACCTTGATATCATGCTTCTATTTGGATCAAACTGTCAATGAATACATTCATATTCCACCAGAATAACAGATTCAGACTGAAATACATATTTATTACAGGTTACAGGTCTATTCCTTACTAATGCGAAGTAGTGAATAATAAAATATGTTCAAGTTCAAGTTTTATCATTAGCCGATGCATTCAAATAATTAGATTCCAAAAAATGTGAGATATTCAGATATTTTAAAAACTCAACATTATTACTTAGTTCACTTGCTTTTACTTTTACTCCCGAAAGTAGTTATTCCATTCGTTGCGGAGCAAATGAATTCATTCGGTTCAGACATAATAATTATTAATGAACGTAAACATTACTTTAATCTGACATATTAGGTACATTTAAAAGATTTTCCAAACATTTTCTTTTATTTTTCAGAGATAAGGTGATAGAAACTATTAATTTGTAGAATAATGAAAATTAAATTAAATTAAATTAAATTTCTCGTAGCATATTATCATATAATGCGTACAGAGAAAGTATATCATTTAAAGTTGGTCGTTATAATATTATACTACAAATCGCTCTTATACTGTGTTACAAAACCGAAATGTGCAAAAACTTCTACACTTGTCATACGGTTTAAGGTGTAGCTAAACAATAGATTTAATAGTTATTTTTTATACAAGACGATAAAATTATATTTTATCGACAAGCGGAAAGTGTAATCGCGAGTGAATTAATTTTCGCGAGTCGATAATTAAATTTTATCGTCGTGTATAAAATTCTATTTTTTTCTATAGCAGATGTTAAAAAAATAAGAAAAATTTGTAAAAAAACAATTTAAAATTAGATTATATTAAACCTGAAAATCTCAGTAGCAAAGGTTTCCATTAGGTTTTCATGGAGTTTCCAGAAAATTAAACTACTTTATCTATCCTTGCGGTTAAAGTGTTACTTTATCTACCCTTGCGGTTAAAGTAATACTTGATCAACTATTTTTAGTCGAACAAAGCACACTTTAACATCTGCTATAGAAAAAACGTAGGTTGTTGAGGAGAGCACGGTTCTTGTATGAATGAACAAGATTTGTAACGGTTGTGAGCTAAATTCATTAAAAAAGAGCAGTATCGGGAATTTTAATATTAGAATAGTGTTTTTCACTTCTTGGTCCGCAAAAAGATCTTTTTCTACTAGCGTGCGGAAAAACGCATTTTCCGCACATTTTTTAGTGCGGAAAATCCACTTTTCCGCACCGTGCGGCAAAGGATTTTTCCGCACTAGTTTTTCTACTAGCGTGCGGAAAAACGCATTTTCCGCACGCTAGTAGAAAAACTATTGTTCCTAACACGTGCAGAAACCTATTTTTCCGCACTTAAATGCTTGACACCACTCCGCTACGCGTCGTGCTGTCAACGGCATTTGCGTGCGGAAAAATCGATTTTCTGCACTTGTTAGGAAAATAGCTATAGCGGTTCACTTAAAACCTGGTGTGTCTGAAATTCGAAAAAACAGTTGATCAATTTCGGATTAACAGAAACAAACACCAGTTTATTAACATTTTCATTTCCCACCAAATAGCATAGCCTATTTGATATAATGAAGCACCTAACATAGTGTAGTATTTATTATTACTTATTTACTGGGTACTACTTACCTACTTTAATGTACGATAACATTATGTACAGGTGCATCGAAACCTCTATTAATATCGGATACTGGTTTGAGCAAATGTTTCGATTGCCAAATACCGATATTTGTGGAATTTCCTCATTCACATTATCAAAAACGACCTTTATTTAATATACATTTTTTGTTGTGTTAGTAAACTAATATAATGCAATAAAATGAATGACGATTCAATTCATTGGTAACGTTTAACTTATCATGGAATTTCCTGTTGAGCCGGTCTTTCTGAAAAATTAAATCCATACCGTTCAAGGATGTTGTTTGCATTACATTTTCCCCCACGCCCCTGTAACACTTAAACCAACGATATACATATTCACCTTATACATAACACCTCCAGGGCGGTTATTACTGTGGAATTTGTTATACAACCATAGACGAGTCAGCCTTTCGTTTACAGATACCGATAAAGAAAATAAAAACACTACAAAACATTTATTTTGTAAGTTATATGAGTGCCAGATACCACACGAAAATCGTATATTAATAATAATTATAGGAAATAAAATAATTCAGATACCTACTTATCACACAGCACCTGCCTATTATGCAAAAATGTACTCTGCATTCTTGGTAGTACATAATTCAAATAAGTTTTTTATGCTTTACCCCAAATAATGATTTTGTAAAAGCAGGCAATCTGTTTTTGTATCAATGAAAGGGGAAACAATTACGGGATTATGTAAAAAATAGATTATGTGGTACAGTGGCGAAGCCACGGGGGGGTATGGGGGATATATTCCTCCCAAGGGTCAAAAACTGAAAAAAAAAATACCTCCAACCGGCTTCAACTATGAAAATCCAAAAGCAGACAAAATTAAATATCTTAGAATGTTTTAGGATCAAGCAATTTATATTATTTACTATTGCTTGTCAAAATCAAGATTTTTCAAATTTGACCATATTATTCCCTTTTAAAATATAAAAACCACATGGACCTGTACTTCTACAAAAAATAATACTGGAATAAGTATGTCGTAAATCACGGTTGGGGTTGCTTAACTATTACGTGCCCCGCCCCCAAACTTATTTTTTAAATAAGATTAAATACATGGTGTAACTGAACTACTTGACCAAACATTAAAAACGTGTTCTCCATACGCTTTGCTAGGGTGTTACAGTCCCCCGAAGGGGGCGCATAAATTTTGAACTTTGTCCTTTATGGATTAAATTCGCAGCATAGATTCAGGACATCAAGGAAAAGTTCATATGAACTTTTTTTATTGCCTTGATGTCCTGAATCTATGCTGCGAATTTAATCCAGAAAATATGAAGTTTTCGAATTTTCATGGCAACTTGATTTTTCGTAAAAATTGAGTTACCTCGAAAACTATTCGGTTTATCGACTTGTAATAAGAGTACATTTTTTATGTGATTTTGAACGCACAATCGTACCATGTACTCAAATTTCTAAAAACAATTGAAGATCACAAAAATAATGAAGAATAAGTACCCAGCCCCCGCAGTTTTGGACAGTCCTGGTATAAATAATTTTACTTGTATACTGTCAGATAATAGCACTTACTAATACTAACTTATATGTCAAATTTTATTAATTTATATTAAAGGGTGTCAGAGATATTAATTAAAATTAAAATTTCATGCGCTCCCTTCGGGGGGCTGTAGCCTGTAGCGCCCTAACGAAGCGTTTCCCAAACCATGTTTATACGAACTTTTTCTCTTCTCTTGCTGTAGAAACACGCTCTTAAAGTTTGGTCGAGTGTCTTAGTTACACCCTGTATACTACAACTTCATAATTTTCATTAAAAAAATGTATATTTTAATTTAAATAATATGTTGTAAATAACGAAATGTAATTATTTTCACGATTATTGTTTTTCAACTGCAAATTTTCAATTTACTTTCTCAAAAGTTTAAAATTTTCAAATTTTTTTAATTAACATTAAACGTAAAAATTGGCCTCGCCTACTTGTGCTAACGAATCGTCTGCGGCGCATTTTTTGTGTATTATTTATGTATACGTTATTACGTAATAGTCCCCCCTGCGCTAATTCCTGACTGTGCCACTGATATATCCCCCCAAGGGTACACTCTGGCTACACCACTGCTGTGGTAGCTCAAATCCGATATTATATTTTAAGCAAAATAGTATTTTTAGAAGTTGACTATTATCCTATAAATTAACTGATCTGTTGCATAATCTCTGAAACAATTTTTATTTATACTTTTTCCAATTATCCTTTTCCTTATAATTTATTTAAATTCCTTTATCGCCTAGTTTGTTATTCCTCGACAACAATGGCTTATGACGCCGTAGAGCAGGTATTATATGGACACCTAACTATATGATAAACATTCAGAAGGATGTTTTGATACTGCGATAATGATCAAGTATTAGTAATGTAATGATAAGGATTCGAATGATAAACAAGGGGTTTCATGATAATAAATAATATAAATGTATAATAATTTTCTTTACATTGTTGCATTGTTAAAATACAAATAAACGTATGAAAAATTAAAAAAACGAATTCACATGGAAATTTTCCTGTTAAAAACTAGCATAATAAAGAATAGGTACAGTGTAAATAGATAATAATACGTGTCAATTATCAACATTTATTCAATTCATTTGTAAATTATTTTTTCCACTTTTTTCTGTAATGGAGTCGTCTAGCACGTACTATCCAACATTCTAGGGAGCTGATGAAATACTTTGGCAAAACACCGCACAGATTAAAAACAAAATATACAAATCAACAATAAAAATCTTAATACTTTCCTTCCGAGCAACGTGAGTACACTGTGTATTTGGTATAATATTGACTGACAACAATATCAATGTTTTTCTTAAATACGAAAACAAATAATTTATTATAAACATATAGCAAGCGTGATATTACTAAAAAATACTGTAAAAAAACTAGTCCTGGGGGAATTGCACAGGCTCGATATTTCTTTTGTTGTTGCTTCTTCCATACCCATACCCTCCACCATAACTAGGTTTCTGTCCCGAACCACTGTTTTCGCTGTTACTACCACCATGATGGTGATGGTTGGGTGGTTTGTTAAGGCACTTGGATCCTCGTGTTAAATCTTCTATTCTAGCAGCTTGAATTCTAAAGTTGGTTTCCGCGGGATTTAATGTACCAGTGGCAATTCTTTGGAATCTCATAGTTACAAACCATAATTCTTGATTTCCGCGTCTATTTGTTATTACCTACACAGTTAAATACAGATTTTAGTTCAAGTAGTAGTGGATTTCCCAAAAATTATGTAAGTAGGTACTATCCATAGAAAAGCGTCTGCAAAACTCAAATTAATTGACTTAGCCGAGTCAGTGATTGCTATCGACTCAATACAAAAACCAGACGACTATGGTAATAATATTTTTATAAAACATTACAAACTTGGTAACACCAAGTTACTTTCATGACTTTTAGTAAATAAACATTTGGTACTTACTTTTATACCACTAATAAACTGAAGTGTTTTTTCATTTTCCGATAATACCCCAATGTTTCTTTCGCCATAATCGGTAGCTGTGTTCCAGCAATTTATACTGGTATCAGATGCTAAACCAAAGTAAGCTATACCATCTTTGTCGATTGCCTGTGCTGGACACTGTGAATGGCGTTGTCCAGGATATGTCTAAAAAGTATAAAACATTAATATTTCCTTTAATAATATTTTTACATTAAATTTACATGAAACAGTTGCGGTGCAGCACTAGGATCGTTAAGGAAAAGGGATTGATTTCTAATATGAGAAGTATAAACCCGATTTTCAGTACCGCTGGACATAGCATGGTAGAATAGAATGCGATCCTCTCCTGGTTTGTAGGGTGACAAATCCATTCCCAAAATGCCGTCCATCAATTCAAATTGCTGTCCTATACACAATTATAAATAACATAAGTAAAATTATAAACAGAAATTAATTTATTGACATTCTCAAGCGTCACTTTGTTGAAATCCATGATTATATAAATAATAAATATTAAATAAAATATCGATTTCAACGGGAAATAACAAGATTTATTCGCTTTATACGTATTTCGGCATCAAAGTGCCATTGTCAAAAGCTATATAAAATATTATAACAAATGCAAAATATAGTAACTCCTTGATTCTATTATTTTAACACTGCGTGAAGCAGCTGGCCCCAGTCAACCCGTCGGAGGTCAGTCGCTTATCAGTGTGTTTTAAAAAGATATTTATTCCAAAATCTTCAGTAAAGGAGAATCTAAGAGCTCAATTTGCTCATTCATTAAAGGTACGTTGTTTTTTGTGTGTTTATAAATTTCAAAAGCTTCCAAAATATTTAATTTATTTTTGTTATCAGAAAAGTGTAAAAATTTAATTGTATTATTAGATGTTAATGTGTGATTTTGTTCTAACAAATGTTTAGCAAAATTTGATTTATGTGCATGTTTATATTTGTAACAACGGATATGTTCTTTTTGC
Organism: Hemicrepidius hirtus; assembly: GCA_963082805.1. Taxonomy (NCBI): domain Eukaryota; kingdom Metazoa; phylum Arthropoda; class Insecta; order Coleoptera; family Elateridae; genus Hemicrepidius; species Hemicrepidius hirtus. Next base: position 11,740,091 of record OY720161.1, read on the forward strand.
CTAATACTGAAATTTCTAATTGTTTGACCTATATATACTGAATCACAATGTGAACAATTTAATTTATAAATACCTGATTTTAGCAAATCATTAATTTTGTCTTTAGCATTGAAAAGAGAGTATAGAATATTTTTATTTGTTTTAAAAATGACTTTATATTTTTACACTTTTCTGATAACAATCGTAATTAGATGCAAAATTAGTAAAAATTAATTGAATTGTTTTTAAGACCAGTTAGCTAGGTAAAATTGGATTTACTGTACATTTAAATTCTCTATAGAAAAAAATCATTATCACAAACATAATTTATATTCAGACACATAAGAATGTTCATTATTAATGTAAGCTGCTTAATAAGGATGCCGAGGTTTTCGCTGGATATTAAATAATTCAGCATTTTACTTCTTTTATACGTAAAACTTTAGGAAATTATGTAAAGCTGATATCATTATAACAAATAAATCATGTTCCAAGGTTTGTTTTCTGAAAAGTTGCGTTTACGACTACGATCAATTAATAGTTTTATGAATATTAATTTTTAAGGTATGCGTTATTATGTAACCATCAAATAGACATACCTACAATACGATAGGTTCCAAAGGTAGGATATGGATACATGGTTTTATCAATAATATGCCAAGAAGTATCTTTTTTAACATCGTATACAATAAGAGACATAGCCTGACAATCGGCGACGTAGACAAAAGTATCCCTGCATTTCAAATGAGGATCCCGAACATCTACAATTGGTGTTACGAGAATGGAAGAAGACTGTAGCTGACTATCAGGAATTTCATATCGGTGAAGTAATTCATTCTGTAAGATAGTATATGTATCAATAGTAATTTGAACACAAACATTTGTAATAAAATTTAAAAAGTACTTACAGTGTTAACATCAAATGCCAAAATTTGTGCTGGACATATGCGTTGATCTACAAGACGACCAGTATCTAAGACCCATAAACGTCCACATTCGTCAACCTGTAATTGTTTTAATAGTAACCCTGTCCATTGATTTGATTTAAGAATAAAAAGTTACTTACTTTAACGCGATAAACCGATATAATCCGATCATGTGCACACGTGCTTGGATTTTGATGCCAACTCCATGATGGATATGGAGCAATTACAGGATTTCCGTTGTACGTCTTTTCAGTAACAGTACCTAATGTAGCAGGAACTCCAGGTTGGAACCGCGGGATGGTAACAAATATTTTATTTTTATTATTACCTGCAGAATAAAATTTATTATAACCTTGCTATTAAAATTTTCACACTTCCTATTGACCCTGTACTAATATTTACCTACCATATCTTGATCTTGGTGTTTTAACATTTTTTAGCTAATTTTTGTCTGTGAAGCAATATTCCTGATTGTAAGCAATAAAATTTATTATCACTTTATTTATGAAAAATAATAGAAATATTGTTTTGTAATGAATATTTTTAAAAAGATAAGTAGATTAATAATTTTATTTTTTTTATGCAAACGGCTCCAACTGCTCTTCGTTGGACCTCGATCTAACATGTACAAGGTAATCAGTAATCAATACCAGCCTTGGATCAGACAGAGAGACGCTTTTTTTTAACTTTTATTTTTATCAAATTTGAGTACTTTCTAAATTAAATAAATTTTAGAAATATAGAGTGTATCAAAACTTCCAAGGCATCACTAATTTCGTTAAAAAGACCATTTTTAATTTCTTTTATTTCTACGCTTCCGGAAAATAAAAAATTATAAATAGTAGTATGAACAGATTCAGAATTTTTTCTCTACAAAAAACCTCAACACACTTTTGCTCTAAAATAATAATTAGGGGAGCCAATAATTGAACATTAAGAATTTACCATTGAAATCCCTATGCTGCGTCGCTCAAGTCACCACCCTATATGAAAATATCCCACAAAATTGTTTGAGTACCACAGAATAATTATAAACCTTTGGGTTTAAAGACGTTGTATGCAAAGGAGAGTATGACAGAAGAGCAAAAACAATTTCTTATCAACTAGTGCAAAAACACATTTCATAGTTTATCACAAGCCAGACACGTTCATATTTTTACCACATTGGAATTATTGTCAGCCCCGGGAAACTTCATAGGATTATATCCATAAGTTAGTTTTTAAGAATTAGGATTACGTACTATGGGCCCGAAAAAGTGGCTGAAGTACTATAAGACGATAAACAAGAACAACAACAAGAACCCTGTATTTAATTTTATTGGTTTAGTTAGTAGTACTGTATGTTTCGCCCTTGATTCGAACAGGTTCATTTGATACCTATTCACATTTTAATGTCGAATAGGATTTCCCAAAAATTACATTATTAAAGCATATAACCCAAACTCACTAGATCTGTTTTTAATGGATAATTAAATAATCGGGTTTTCGTGTTGTTATAGAAATAATCATAGAATTTACCAGCATAATGAACATCAACGTCTATTGGAGTTGGAAATCCAACATTAAAATCTCCTCTATCAATAGCCGCTTGTCTTTCAAGTTCAGATGGGAAATCAAATTCTAGTTGAGACCATTCGTATACAGGAGTTGCTCCTCGAGTTTGAGCATAGCTGCCACTGTACCAAGAAGCACACATTCCTAAATAGAAACACAGCCATTTCGTTTCTGAAACAAGCAAAAAAGATAAAGGCTTATAATTCGTTATACTACATATAAGTACTTAAAAGATGTTTTATTTAAAAAAAGATGAAATGGAAATTGGATGTGTTATAATAATCACCAAAATGCAAATTTGTTTTAAAAATATGGCCAATATAAAGTGCATAAATACTGTTCCACATCTTTCGTATTTCATGCGTGACAATTTATTTAACAGTCCGCATGCATATTTCCAAATCTTTATTCCTAATTATAACACGACTTGGGATAGGTATATATCGATATATGCATATTTTTGCTATAAGCTCATATAGAATTAAAATCAAAATATTAATATGTTTGGTTTGAATTTTGAATCATAAGTAACCGAATTAGTTTTGCATATCTGGAATACATCGGCGGTTTACAGCTTATTGTGAGTATGCAGACGTTTTATCCCATATGAATACATAATATATTCCATAAAATTAATAAAATTCTTCGAAATATTAAGAATTTAATTTTAAATTCCTTTCTTGGAAATTCTCACCACAACTTTTTTTTATGTTACGATACTGAATCACTATTCTTAATTTTTAAACTAAAAATTAAATATACATCAATCACACTTTAGTTGCCTTCATTTAATTTTTAATTGCAACGACCAATGGAGGTTACAATTTAATCAGAAATTATAATAATAATTTCAAATTATGTCTTGTTGACGATTTCAAACTAATTCTCGCCATAATTTTGGCTTTACAGCATACATTGTGTCTCAGGGACTATCAGACATTGGAAAATTAACTTTAGAAAATTATACAGGGTTTCCAAGATAAGGACCGCTTACATGGGGATCTCGTAAACGGTATGACATAGAGATTCGGTTAAATGTGAACAAAATGTTCAGCGTATTGAGGACTACTACAATCACAATTCAAATTCTATGAATTTTGAACATTTTTCAGTACAGGATGAAAAATCTTAAATTTTCAGTTTTCATATTTTTTACAGTGGACTTAAATACGAACCAGCGGAACAATAGAAAAAGAGCTCTTTACTTATTTGGATTTTAATGGTGCGTATGGTTCTCTACCGCGCACTATTCCGCTAGTTTTTTCAAATTTCTGATTTTGTTTAATTTTTTTGCTAATAGCCTTAGTTGATCCCTACATAATATACGAATGTTAATTTGCCTATGTTGAATGAATTTTTTGCAACAAATTGATAAACTATTTTATGAAAATTTGCCTTTATAATATGAAATGAAATAATACGTAGCCTGTTAATTATTAATTATTGCACCGGTAGCCCATATACTCTTAGCTTTCTTAAAAATTATTACCAAATACAATAAACTGCATTTCATTTAGTAGGTATGTTTATAACCTTCAGACGTCTGTCATTCTATTACAAACAATATGAGTAACACTTAGAATGCAATCAGAATTAGTACACCATAAATAATAACTAAAGTCAAACTCTCACTGAATCTTATAAAATTAATCTATGATTTTTTTGAATAATTTTTTTTATAAAATAATTAAAAAATCGAAAGTAAAGATATAAATTTAATAAAATGAGGTCTGAATCCACAGAAAGTGATTTATAGTTTTATTTTTTCTCAAATCGTAACAGTTTCAAGTAATGGTTTAATAGTACCTAACTGTTAATAAGGAACCTTTAAAAAGGATGTTAATATAATGAGCTTTAATTTCTAATCGTAACCTGCCTGATTTGTTACGCAATCTGTAACTAAATAAATTTAGTACTAAATTAATTCGACGGAACTGAACTGTGCAGTCTCCTTCGTTTTATTTGCGGAATTCCAGACATTAATCATATCACATTTTTAAATTGCAAATGAATATTTATGAATTAAAATAAAGTAACAGTGTCATCATTGTTTACACTTCACATAATGTTAAAAATTTTGTATGAAAGAAACAGTGAACAAATATTCAGTTATAACAGGTGGTTAATAGTCTCTGGAATTTTTTTAACGTAAACGCTGGCTCGTTCTAACTTTATATGGACCGTCCTCTATTTGTTGGTTTTCACATTTTTTACATACACCGGCGTATATTTACAATATCTTTTGATATTTTCGCAAGACGGTGTTAACTTTAAGCAGAAATCATTTATATTAGAATTTTATTTAAAAAATTAAAAAAAGTTTGATGACATTTGGCAAATACAAAAAATTATATACATGGTATATACGAGCCCTAACAACTATATGTTCGGACGATCGCCGAAATTTCATAAACCGCTTTAAAGATTTGTTATTTTTAACCGAGTCTAAATGACGATTTAAAATTGGTTAGTTATATAATATTTGAAGACCTTTTGCAGTTCAATTTATTTTGTTTTACTTTTCTTTATGAGCAAAGCAATTAAAGATTTAGGCCCGGTTTATTCACCTACCAGTAAAGTCCCGAGTAGCTACTTGACAATTAACTTTATAGGTTACCCGGGTAACAGGACTATATTAGTCCTGTTACCCGGGTAACCTATAGAGTTAATTGCCAAGTAGTTACTGGGGACTTTACTGGTAGGTGAATAAACCGGGCCTTAGAATCGTAAAAATCTGTTGACAACTAAATGTTCGGACATCAACTGTTTACCTCCCTTAAAACAAAGTAGACTGGGATTTAAACAATTGCAAGTAGCTTTTTAAGTCACTATTAAAGTTTTTCATCACTGTTCTGTTGCGACTGCCAAAATTATGTCTCGTGGAATAGCAACATCTCAGAAAATACGGGAGGTCGTTATAAAAAAATACCATGAAGGAATGTCAATGTTTAAAATTGCCCAAGATCTTAATATGGCAAAGTCTACGGTTGGAAACATCATACAGAAATTTGGAGAAACTGGTAACATTCATGTAGCTGGTAAAAGTACTGGTCGACCCCGAATGATAACGCCTCGAAACAGAAGATTTCTTTTAAAAATATGCAAAAGTGCTAGACGGTCCACTTTACGTGAAATAACCGCCCGTTGGAACGTAGAAGCAGGAATAAACGTTTCTCGAGAATGCTGTAGGAAGTGGATACACAAGTCTGGACTCAGTTTTTATTATGTTGGTTCCATAAATTTATACTTAAACTTGAATATCGAAGCAGACTTTTCATAGGCCATGGAAAAACCACTGTTAACAATGGTACAAAAGAAAAAACGCTTGGCTTGGGCAAGGGGAAAGTACCGGTTGGACAGTAGAGGACTGGAATAAGGTCATATTCAGTGATGAATCGAAATTTGATATGTCTGTGGGTGATTTTCGAAGACGTGGTGTACGATCCAAAACGGAAACGTTTTATAAAGATTGCTTAAAGCGCACTGTTAAATTTGCGCCAGGGGTCATGATTTGGGGTTGTATGTCAGTAAGGGGGCTGGGAACTCTACACTTCATTGATGGAACAGTAAACGCTGACAAATACCAAAGGATTCTAGAGACCAGTTTATTGCCTAGTATCCAAAACATGTACGAAATGAATGATTTCAGCAGGATGGCTCCTCTTGCCATACCGCAAAAACAACCAAAAAATGGTTTGCAGATCGAAATATGAATGTAATGGATTGGCCCTCAAGCAGTCCCGATCTTAACGTTATCGAGACTTTGTGGCACAAGATGAAGCAGCGCTTGAGGTACAATCCACAGCGCACAATCCCTTTACTTCGCCTGAAACTGCAAGAATTTTGGGATTAATTTTTAATTGTAGAATGCCAAAGGCTTGTAATGACCATGCCCTCGAGAATCCAAGCAGTTATTAAATCAAAAGGAGATGTTACGTCTTACTAAAGTATGAATAACTACTGTTGTCCGAATATTTAGTTGTCACATAATGTTCCTGTTCTTTGTTACAGATTGAGTTATAAGTCAATTGTGTTAGTAAATAAATGATTACACCTACAAAACAACTTTTTTCTATACATATCTTCACAAATATGTATCACGAAACTCGGCAGAATAAAGAAAACGTACTGTTATCAGCCATTATAGAAAAAATGTCGGCCGTCCGAACATATAGTTGTTAGGGCTCGTATATGGTTTATCATTGTCCAGCTTATATCTGCTGAAATATTAAAGATACAAGAAAAAGTAACAGAAAAAATTTAGCTCTTCCAAAAATATTGAAATTTTTGAAAATCTATTACTAACAAACTGGGCACACGATTTTGTTTAAATTATTTATACTTATGCAGCTTGGTATTAGCTACATTTTTATTTTTTGTTGAATGCCAAAATTTCACTGTGGCGCCCTCTACGAGGTTTTGAAAATCGGAAATTGCGCCTTTATTAGTCAAAATATGAAAGAAGTTTAAATATAAAAGTTATTCAGTATATAATTCTGCATTTTCCTAAATGTATATCACGTATACAGGGCGAGGGCGTTTTCTTTCCACAGTACAATAGGCAACTTTGTTATTTTAAATGAAACACCCTATATATTATTATATAATTGAATGCAAAATTAAATCGTCTGTAGCGATCGTCCGGCTTCGCTAGCTGTAATTTTAAGTCGGTTACTACAGGTACAGATAGATGCGTGTCTTTCTTCTGTACATATATCAAACCCGTATAGTCTGGTTTTTCTCGCTACGCATTCAAGTGATTTCCAAATCTGTTTCGAGAACTACTGTTGAATACCAAAAACGAAATGTTTATTTTTAGTATGGGAAAGTTCAGGGGAGGTTTGCACCTCCGCATTTTTGATCTCGTGGCTTGATAATGACAGTCTTCATGAAGGGTAAAATTGCCAATGTTCTTTTTTATGAAAATTAAGCACTGCAATAATACTATTTTATTACTTCTAGTTTTTTTGCCATTAAAAATATAATAATGCGTATAAAATAAACGTTCCCTAAGATATTAATGCAATATAAGATTAAATTTCGCGTTAAAGTATAAACAGCATTAGCGGCATTGCGATGAGCAGCCTACAGACATCCAAAACAGCGTAGGAACATATTACTTTTTCAATTTATCAGTTTGCGAACAAACAAAGACTAATATCGATAACATTTATGAATACAGAAGTTTTTTCTCTATAAAAACCTAAATTAGTTTTCCTGTCAAATAATTAGGAAATTCCTTCATTTACAAGAAATTTTATCCCAAAAAGCAAGACACTGGGAAAATAATCTATTAAGTGGCGAAACTATATATATGTCAGTGTTGCTTTATCTAAGCCATTCAAACATAGTATTTAGCATCCAACCTAGTTTTCCAGAGATAAGGCCCCCGTCATTTTGTCAAAAGTCAAATAAACAAATGAAACACAATCGTTACGCTTGAGATACTTTCCTCACTCATGAAATAGTCATGACGAATTTATTATAATCGTGATTCAATTAATATCTAATAGCAAAATTAATCTTTGTTGGCGCCGAATTTTGTTGGCTTAAGTAATTTCACTGGTGACATTTTTCGACACTGTCGTTGCTCGACAACTTTCAACAAACCATTTTCCCTGAGAAAATTTAACCACTTATAATATTACTTATGATAATTGATCTTTATTTAGTACAAGGAAATAAAGGAAGAATCAAGTTAACCGTGCGCTTCAGACAATGCTTAACCACAAAATAAATCAAAAAATAAAAATTCAACATTCACGACAACGGATGCTGTAACCGCAATGTTTTATTCCTGACTTAACGTTGCAGATACACATAATAGCAAAATCAATATAAGGTATTTAGTTCATTTTTTGTACATCCTGTCGTAGAATTCCTTTCATAATAGCATAATAGTGTGAAAAGTTTAATAGGTAGGTCTTTAAATATTGTGTAATGACAACAGATGTATTAATATTATAATATATAAATAATTAATCCAAAAAATGTGCAAAAACATTTCAGAATATTTCATTTAAAAAGAAATTCAGGTGTGACTTGTAAATTAATTTCTTCCAAACTCGCGTGTTACTAAGAATTAAATTTAAACGTTAATGAAGTGAAATTAAAAACGAAAATCTTTTGGTGTTTTACTTCATACATCTTTTACTACATATTTTTTAAATAAACGCTTTTACGAAATTTTTAATTTCTTATTTCAATGCAAAAGCAACATTGAGCAGATTTTTGTAAGTGGCTTTAATAATTAAATACATAACCATTATAGTTTTCGGTGCAATTTTCATAACCATAATCGCTTCACGGTTTCACATTTTTAAATTTGCACAATTAAACAATTCTTAAAATTTTTGAATTGTAATTTAATTTAGAAGGAAATTTTTTTTGCGGATTTAGTTACTAGGTAGTACCTAATCTGGTATTTCGAAAATTTTAATGATAACTAAAGGTAAAAATAATTATCATATCTTAAAACATTTCTTATTGTCTTATTGTTAGCTATTTTAGTTTAATTAAGAAGATTACATCATCAGGTCTACCATAAAATATTTGGGCACCTACCTATATTACTTTCGCTCTATATAAAAATGACTGTACTATTTTGCATGCGATGTAATAAGCTAATTAGTTAGAAATGGAAAAATATTTGATAACTAGAACAATAAATTATTATTACAAGTTTACAACACAGACAGCTTCCTTAACTTTTTTGATCGCCCACGTGCAATGCGGTTTAGTTAGTAACCTAGAAGCTATATTGTTTCTCCATTGCTGCATAAAAATGCCTTGATTATAGAAAAGTAGATCAAACCTGTATCATCCACAGTGTTGTATATATCAAAATCATTGAAATCGGCTAAATTACTATAATGTCTATTAACGAACTGGTAGGAATATGACTTTTTCTTATCACGCCTTCCTATATTCACATCAATTAAACACACCACTATCCATAGGCACAACACACGCACATTTAAAAATATTTTTTGCATTGTTCCAGTCTATATTATAATTAATTATATTTATTTAAACGATTCCACGTTACGAAGGTGGCATAATCATAAATTATTATAGTTTATGTGCAGCTTATTACCGGTTAGGGTTCATTTTTGGAAACTCGAAGTTCAGTAATAAGCGATTTTTATTTAAAGTAACAATATTGTAACAGTATTGTTCATTGATACTGTTAATGTCATTACGTTACACATTGTAAATTACCGTGTAGAAAATACTGAACGAACGTTTTTAGGGAAAAAGTGGTTCGCTACTGAACTGCAAGCGGGTCGCACTGCGTCGATCAATTTCAGACAGTTTCTTTAATACTTTCGTTTCTTATATAATATAATTATTTACCGCTTATTGCAGATATATAAGTATAACACATTGTGGTGTTTCTATTTTAAATGTTCACATAAATACATAGAAATTAAAGCGGGCGTAAGCTAGAACCATTAGAAAAAGAGTTTTAACAAGAGTGGTGGATGTATGACCACGAATACCATGAATGGAAGATATGTGTTAGATGAAAGCAAAGGATGATTTTCAGCGCCATTCAAAATAAACAAAATATGTTGGTCACTTAAAAGTGGCCTTTGCCTATTTAGTTATTTATATTTCTAATATGATAATGATAACGTTTAATGATATATTTTTTAATAAGCGCAAAAGTATCTATTTTGATAACTGATAAGCTAGTTTATAACGTTTTTCAGGGTCATTAAAAAATAAGTTATTATTAGATTAATTAATATTAAGACTGTGGGATAAGACTAGGTAAAGTTTAATCGCTCTGTTAAAACTAACCGTTATAGGTTAAATATAATACATGCACTGTTGCATCCTGTTGCTTGGAAACCGCCTACTACTACTACTACACCATTTATTTTTTTCTCTAGGGCAGATATGGGGCAGATCATGAATATAGGTAACGTTAATAAAATAATAGTTATTAGTTATATTTTGTTATGGTAAAAATTTGTATAAAGAAGCTATAGGTCGAGTTAGATACATTTCACCAGCAGATAATATCACTTTGTTCACGGCTAGTAAATAAATCTATGAACTATTTACGTGCTTAGTCAAAAGTGGTGCTATCCATAATTCACAACTGTGAATTATCATTATTCGCTAGGGAATAATGTAAAATAGGCGATTTGAACGTCAAAAAGAATATAAATATGAAAGACAATACCTATAATCCAATTTTATTTCGGATAATATTTAAAGTAGAGCTCGACCAAGCTAACAAAGTTGAACGGGGGCGTGTCCGGCGCTGTTATAGCTTTTCAAAGTACAGTCAAAATAAAAACATTTTGGCGGCAAATTTAACTAATTGTAGATACTTTTCATTCGAAGAATTCGAAGACCTTCCGAATGATACCTATTTCTGGCTTCAGAGTGAATTATCTTCCTCGATTTAACATTCATATTTAACAGATTTTAAACGTCAAAACAATCTGAAAAACACTGAAATTATTAAAAACGTCAATTTAATCTTTCAGTGAATGCACTTTTGAGTAGCATTGCTTGCTATTGGTTGACGAATTGTCGCGCTTTGTCTTGCAAAATTTAGTTGACATATTTTCCGGGGCATTTGTAAGTTTGGTGGAGCTGTATGCACAATATTGTAGGATTAATAGTGGGTACCTAATATAAATTTAGGAAAAGTAAAATGTCGTGTAAAACTACTGCACAATATTAAATTTGACGTTTCTAATCTAAAATCAATTTCTGGCTTTGCCATAAAATATGGTTATGGCTTATTTGATGGAATTTTTTTTTCTATAGCAGATGTTAAAGTGTGCTTTGTTCGACTAAAAATACTTGATCAAGTATTTCTTTAACCGCAAGGGTAGATAAAGTAACACTTTAACCGCAAGGATAGATAAAGTACTTTAATTTTCTGGAAACTCCATGGAAACCGAATGGAAACCTTTGCTACTGAGATTTTCGGGTTTAATATAATCTAATTTTAAATTGTTTTTTTTACAAATTTTTCTTATTTTTTTCGCTTAATGAACTGGTGACCATGCCCCGCATAGATTTCGTGAAAATATTTTGCCGAGTCCATGTCGTGTCTGTGCCTTACCTGTGCCTTGCACTATAATGTGAATCAATCTTTAAGGTAGATAAAGCGGCATTTTAGCATCCATATTTGAGTAGATAAAGTAAAACTTTATGAAAGAAAAGTTAATATTATGACATTTAATAATAAATCTAGCGCGTAATATCCGATAGAATAATATAAGACATAGGTCGTAAAAGTAAAACTTCACTTGCACATAACAATACTGTGTAAACCCAACAGATTTAGTAAAACCTGTGTTTTAATTAATAGACATACCACATAAAATATGCTACAGGTTTTTTATAATCTCACTAATTGCTATAGTAAATTCCCACTAATTTACTGTTACTATCGGTTAGTAGGTATTTTGACTAGAACTTCCTTTCTGAATTCAAAGCTGTAATAGATATACTTGAAATTATACTATATCCAAAAAACATTAATTCTTAAAGAAATTTAAGCAAATTTAAGTGTCATTATCAGTTGAACGTAGTACAAAAATGTTATTCTATGGTGACGTCAATCGGTTAAACACCTCATATGAATTTAAAAAAAAAGGTGTGAACGAAATAAAGGTGGCAAAAACTTAATGAGCGGTTGCGAAACAAATTTATTTTATGTTTTGTCTAACATGATTAAAAAAACTTAAAAAAAAAGACATTCCGTGGTATATAATAAGATTAAGGTGTAGAGGGCTTGCAATGGAACTTCTTCCTCGTGAAAGAACGCTATAGTATTAGTCCAGTCAAATTAGATTTTTTGCTGCATTAAATCATGTAGTTCCAAAAGTTTCAGGAATGTGTAGGGGGAGGTTCCCTGAACATCGCCTAATAAAGTCCCATCGATTTCAGGTGCCGCTCGAGGGGGGGGGGAGGCTCAAAGGTCCCATTTTTCAGTTATTGGCGCATATCTCGAAAACGATGCGTCGCACAGCAAATTTTATGCTATTCAAAATTAAAGGTTACTAAATTCCCTACAAAATGGTGTATTAGTTTTGTCTCTATCTGTTACCGTCTCCGATATATGAGCCGGCGAAAATGGAAAATTTGCAAAAAAAATTGAAGCGCCTCAGGTTTTTGTCAAGCTTGCCCTTCCAACTCTTTTTCCTTCCATTTTACGCGAAGCTCGTGAGGAAGGAAGTTGTAGAGCATTCAATTTCCTTCAATAATATATATACTTTTGCTAAATTATCTTCAATCAGTCAAAAGTTAACATAAGTTTCGGGGTCGATTTCGAGATTCTGCTAGTAAACTGCTGATCATTTTATTTCCGTTTTCAAGGGCTTTAACTCTCTCTATCACGTTATTTATTGTTTATGTAAACATAAATGGTATTTATTACCCATATAACTAATAAAATATATATATGTATGAAAGTAGAAATATATAGGGTGTTTCTTAAATAGCGGACACGGAGCATATGGAGCTTTCTGAACACGATTCTGTCTCCATACTTAACAGCCAGTTTGTTCATCACGGTCCTCATATCTGGTTTTTGCCTACTTATCTCTTCCATAAGCAAACGGAGTACTGCCCTTTATCCTGACCGAGCCTGACCATCTAAATAGGTACTGGAAAATCTCCTCCATGGCTACTGAAACAAATTCTTCCATGGGTCTGCCTCTCTGTTGGCCAGTCGGTTTACGCAAATAGAACTTTGTCTTCATGATATACTCGTATAGCATCTGCAGCATATAAGTCTCCCACGCCACTAATGCGGATCAAGACATTGTACACTAGTGATGCCGCGAGACGAGAACGAGACGAGAGTTGGGTAACTCTCGATCTCGTCTCGACTTCGAGACGAGAGTTGAACTTCCCTCTCGATCTCGAGACCCACCTCTCGTCTCGTTCTCGTTCTCGAGGCGAGAATTCTCGGAACTCTCGAGCTCTCGAGTTCGCACAAGAATTAAGGAACATGCAAATTTAAAAATGAATGTTTACAACAAAATGCAAGTTAACCTTGGGAAACCCATAAAACATCAGGAATAGTTAGGTACCTACTTAGAACGGCTTTAGCTTAAACAAATTTTAGAATGCTTTACTATTCATACAGAGACGTTTCTAGAATTTGGTAGTTTTCAGATTTTAGTAAATCGGATTATTATCCTATGGGGGTTCCAGGGCCGACTGCCGAGAATAATCATAAATTATTTGCAAAGCGTCTATTTTCTTTCGGATAATCTATACTTACACTTATTTTGTTATTATTATAGTTGTGTAGAGTTTTAAAAATTAAACAAATTAAAAAGACAATCTTTACTTAATACTCGTATCAGTCGTATCACACTTTTTTACCTGAGTACTTTCCTACTATAATCAATAGTTTCAGCGATATTAATTAAAATTTGTATAGCAATTTTGCCGCTAGCATTTAATAAATAAATGAAAATGTTTGTAATTATATATCTTTATTTATTGTTATATCTTTTTATTGCGGCATAAAATTTATAACCTAATATTTTTCCTAAGTTTCTTAAGAAAATCTGAATGACAATTCGAGAGCTCGAGAGTTCGAGAGTTCTTGAGGCGAGAACGAGACGAGAGTTAAGCAACTCTCGATCTCGTCTCGATTTTCGAGACGAGAGTTTTGCTAACTCTCGTCTCGAAATTCGAGCCGAGATCGAGACGAGATCGAGAATTCTCGATCTCGGGCGGCATCACTATTGTACACCTTGCGGCGTTTGTGAAGTTTTTCTTTTTTTTTGTTTCGCGAAAAAGCTGTGAAAGTGTTTTAATATGTGATGAATCAGCTGAAAAGGAATGGAAACGTTGTTAAGTGCTAGTGTTACAAGAAGAGATTGGCTGTGGTTTGATGTACAAATTCTTTATGGGCCATATGCAGAGACCTCCTCCTTAAATATTTCGTAAATACTTTTTAGTCAAGAATTATTTCATCTTATATTTTCCTTTTAAAAGCATTTCATCTACCTAAGCTAACCTGTCTTTCTTCATTTGGTTCAGGTGCTTCTACTTCCTTGCGAAGTTCGTCACAACTTGGATTTGAATTCAAAACTAAATGTTTCCTCTGTACTACTGAAAATATTGATGACAGCTTTTTCGCGAAACAAAAAAAAGAAAAACTTCACAAACGCCGCAAGGTGTACAATGTCTTGATCCGCATTAGTGGCGTGGGAGACTTATATGCTGCAGATGCTATATATCATGAAGACAAAGAGTTCTACTTGCGTAAACCGACTGGCCAACAGAGAGGCAGACCCATGGAAGAATTTGTTTCAGTAGCCATGGAGGAGATTTTCCAGTATTTAGATGGTCAGGCTCGGTCAGGATAAAGGGCAGTACTCCGTGGATGAGCTTATGGAAGAGATAAGTAGGCAAAAACCAGATATGAGGACCGTGATGAACAGACTGGCTGTTAAGTTTGGAGACAGAATCGTATTCAGAAAGCTCCATAGAGAGAGTTAAAGCCCTTGAAAACGGAAATAAAATGATCAGCAGTTTACTAGCAGAATCTCGAAATCGACCCCGAAACTTATGTTAACTTTTGACTGATTGAAGATAATTTAGCAAAAGTATATATATTATTGAAGGAAATTGAATGCTCTACAACTTCCTTCCTCACGAGCTTCGCGTAAAATGGAAGGGCAAGCTTGACAAAAACCTGAGGCGCTTCAATTTTTTTTGCAAATTTTCCATTTTCGCCGGCTCATATATCGGAGACGGTAACAGATAGAGACAAAACTAATACACCATTTTGTAGGGAATTTAGTAACCTTTAATTTTGAATAGCATAAAATTTGCTGTGCGACGCATCGTTTTCGAGATATGCGCCAATAACTGAAAAATGGGACCTTTGAGCCTCCCCCCCCCTCGAGCGGCACCTGAAATCGATGGGACTTTATTAGGCGTTGTTCAGGGAACCTCCCCCTACACATTCCTGAAACTTTTGGAACTACATGATTTAATGCAGCAAAACCACCTTTTTTGGTCTAATTTGCCTGGACTATATTTCAACTTGAAATTTACGTGAAAAATTAAGACAGTTAACAATTTTATAGTTCTGGCTGTGGATTATTATAGCTTTTTATCTTCATTTTATGTTTGAGTATAGAAATGAACTCAGGGAGAGGGGTTTATTGTAACTGGATATGGTTACTGCGAGGAAGTAGAAAAACTGTTGCTAATATTTTACACACGTTGTTGTGTTTGCCTATAATTTGAAAATTTTATAAATTACAGGTATACTATAACAATTCGCCAGACGCGGGTTATTTAGCCATAGGTAAATATCTTATACAACGATGTAACTAATGGCCAATTATAGTGCTATAAATGGTAATCACTTTACTATAATAAGTATAGTATGTAAAAAGTGTAGTAAAAAACAGAATAGTATAAAAATAATTATTGTTGCGGGTCTTCCTGGAAAGGACACTTGTCTCGTTTTAACTGTTTGAGAAAAACAAATGCACAACTGATGAAGTAATTTACCTAGTAATTAAGTTTTCAAGATAATAAAAAATACCCGATAAATTGGTAAAAATTACGTAATAATAAATGCACATTGGAAGTTAAAAGTGATATACTAAAAGAAATATACATAAAACTATTTTGATTAATATTTAATGTAGTAGCTACGTGCACCGACTACATTACAAGGGGACAAATAAAGGAGAGGTTTTATGATTTACTAGAAAACATTGTAAAAAATGTACCAGTCATAGACATATTAGTACTAGTATTGGATGAATAGTCAACGCTGACTTTGATCTCTGGTACGGACAATAGGTTCGTATGATACCGAGGCGGCAGAGCGGGCAGATTAGTGTTTATTTGGATTCAAGGTGAAATTGTGCATACAGTAGTGTGTTTCCTTGTTTCTTTTTTTCATTCGCAGATTTTTTAAAAATAATTGTTTTATGTTGCATCTAGACAGCCGGGCGCTACCATAAATCTAAACGATATCAGTTGTGTTATCAATCAGCTGGGGGTAAATTTGAGCAATACCTTGTAAATACGTTTTGTAATTATTATAACGAGAGATCAATAAAAAAACCAATTAGGGCAGGCTGTGAAATTGAATTATTTTAAATTGGTACTGTAGCCACATCCACAGAATGACATTTCTGACATGAAAATTGAAAACTGAACGCTCTTGTCTAAGTTTTTAAGTTTTTTATTTGATAATAATATTTGAATAATTTGATAATCAAATAAAAAACTTAGACAAGAGCGTTCAGTTTTAAATTTTCATGTCAGAAATGTCATTCTGTGGATGTGGCTACAGTACCAATTTCATATAATTCAATTTCACAGCCTGCCTTAATTGGTTTTGTTTATTGATCTCTCGTTATTTAAATTTTCCATAAAATTTTAACATTCCGGTTGTTTTCCATGGCACACTTGAAAACTTGGTAGCGTACAATTACCCGCATGCAATAAATTTCAGAGTATCACAGAAAAAAATGAACACAGTCACAGTATTGTATGCAGAATTTCACCCTGAATCGAAATATATAAAAATATACAGGGTGTTTAACATCGTATTTTAAAACAGTTGATAGATATTTAGGTACGACAGATAGCTTTTGCCTTACCATTTAAAATTATATATATAGTTAGTGCGGCCTAAAATTTAAAATAACGGAGTTATGGTTTGAGGCGTTTTTTAGGTAAGAGCCTGTATAAAGAGGATGTATGGCTGTATGTATAACCCATCAATACCGACAGGAAGAGGTATGAAAAATTAATAGCTTATACAGGATCTCCTGTATATGCTATTAATTTTTCATATTCAAGGATATCTATCCTTGGCGATTGCCGATTGGTAGTATTAGATCGGGTACACTCCATTAGAAATTTTCCAACCACCAGCTCATGGGAAAACAAATGATTGTTCATAGAGTTCCAGTAATCCAATTATTTTGTTGTAGTAGAAATTCCTTTATACAGTGTAGTGACTGGCTTTAAAATACCTATTAAAAAAAATTGTTCAATCCCAAATAAAATTTGAATTCAAAGATTTCGGATCAGCAACAACAAGTAGGACCTAAGCAATAAAGTAGCACTATTTCCAATTTCGAAGTAATACAAGATTAACAAAGAGAATCTGTTGTGGAGAAGTAGTTTATTATTATACTATTACTGAAATGAGTAGTAGGTAGGTAATATCAGAGAAAAAGAGTAACAGATGAATATATGGAGATGGTTCAAAAAACGATGAAAGGAATAAAGGATGTAGGTACCTATAACTATTAATTGTTCAAAGCAAAAGAATAGTAATTAGTAATTACAACAAGAAAAACTGAAGTCTTCAAATTGAATTGAACACTCTAATATTAATATTATCGGGAATTCAAATTTTTACTTTTAAAGCACCCAACTGTAAAATGGTGAGTTTTAATTGTGTCTTGGTAACACTTTTTTTAAAAACACGAAAAAACGAAATCAATTTTGCTTAATTAACGAATTCTAACAGATGTTCTTGGAATAGCACAATCGTTCCGGTATAAATTCCTGTAAATGTTGCAATGAAATGCCCATCAATATGCAATTTTGAATCGCCACAGTAACTCTAATTTGGCAATAACTAAATCATCAGTATCAAAGTTAAGTAACAGCCGGTTGCCGTCTTTTTCCTCTTTCACCTTTACGGTCGAACCACGAACAAATATACATATATACGAGCCAATTAAGAATTGAAATCATTAGGTGTAACCAAACATTATGAAGGAAATGAATAAAAAATTATCATTTATATTATCCACATAGGTATACAACGTAATCGTTAAAATTTATAGTCATTAGTCAATATTGACTGTGGAAATTGAAAACCATTTCAGTTCTTAATTCAATTTGAATCTGCTTGTGATAAAAAAAATATCAAGTCCCCCCTAATGGTTTTCTTCAGAAGTCCTGCATGCAAAAGAGTTTATTAATGGAAATATAAATCTCAGAAATAATTTGTGACTGTTTCTCTCATCCAATTTTGGGCCAATCCATTCAAGACATAAATCATTATTCATTTGTAATTAAACATCTTATATTATGCTTTTGACAATGGCACATTGATGCCGTTAAAATCGATATTTAAATAATTATGGATTTTAAAAAGTAACGTTTGAATATGTCAATAAAATAATTAATATGCTTTTTACTATAATGTGATTTCGGAAGTGACAAAAACAATAAACTCGAGTAGTAAATATCTTTAGCCAGTCTTGAACTCTATTGCCTTTTTTCGCTATCGTTCGGGAGCAAATTTGACCTAGCCCGGTATTACCTTCCCTGTTGTGTAAATATTTATATTATGCCAAAATTGAACCTGTAATGTGATAGTGGCGGCCACCTGTGGCCAATGATTACCGCGCATTCAGTTAGGAAAAAGTTTATTTGCGGGAGCCTGAAGTTTACAACATCCTGGCGACCACTGCTGTATAATGTGATGCAGTCTAACTAAATTGTTTGTTACTGGAATTTAGTATCACCAAAATTAGTTTGTGTTTTAAACAATAGCATGCAAGATAATCATCATTCCATGCTATTATTAATTTAAAAAAAAACAGTACACTTGTAGAAAGTGCAATACTCATTATATATTATTATCTCGCATAGTACATCTAGTATTATTTTATTATGTCAATTAGGTAATTCGTAGTAAAACGAAATGATAATATCATGAGTAAAAGTTAGATTTCTGATAAAGACATGCTTCTTGTGTTTTTTAATCATTCACTCCGAATTATTATTTTTATTATTATTCCCAATTAAAACGAAAGTGTGTAGATTGTTAGCAGCAACAACTTAATAATAATTGTAATAATTGTATGGTAATTTTATTCATCTCTGAAAAAAAAAATTCTGAAAAATTAAGCAAGTAATTAAGTCATAAGTGTAATACAATGTCAATCAAATATTCGACTCATACTTCTAGTGAATTACTACCAAGAAACGAAATTTTGGAACTTCCTTAGGATTTTATATCAAATTATAGGTTTCGTCGATAAGTATAGGGTTTTCCAAAAGTAGGAGGTACCTAGTACCAACTCTTAAAAAATTGAGGATAATGTGAATAGATTTCGTTACCTATGTTTTACTTTTGCAATATCCGAAATTATATGTGTTTTTATTTTTCATCAATTAAAGGACAAAATCTATTTTACAAATACCGTGTGACCCTACAGAACCTATAATAATGTAATGCAGTGTCTATTATTGTATTTCAAACGTTTATAATAGTAAACATGGTAATTAAAATTTAATTGCAATTTTGTAATTCTTACAATAATTAGCATTTGTTTAATTAACAATTATTGTAGTAGGTACTTATCACGCAATATCAAGTATCCCTTAAAGAATTCATCATCAAGCAAGAAGATGCAACGCCAAGGTTATCTATTCTAATGTAGAGAAAACCCCCTTCTAATTTATTTTTAGTAAGATATTACAAATAATTAATGCTACAACTATGTGATACTAAAAAAAATACTAGTAAGTTTTAATGACTCACGATGGGAATTTATATTTATCATACAATTAACTTTTTAAAACTATTGTTTAAATCTGGAATTAAAATATTATTAATATAATAAATTAACAAATTCGTTAACAGGATTCTTCGATATAGAAAATATAATTAAGAATACTCGTGCAGCAAGCTTAGCAAAAAGTTTTTATTGAATAATATTAGATATTATTATGCTGATGAAACGGAACGCGGTAACAGGTGTTTTAATAAAACAGTATGAAAAAGTTCCCTAGGTATTAACTTCATAGCAATGTTGCAATAACATATTGAAAAAAATTTTAACAACAGAAATTTATCAGAAAGAATGTCTTCTGAATAAGGAATACACGGTATAAAAAAATTCCAAATTTATTAAGACTTAATACTTGATTGATGAAAAATGTAGGTTAAAATTTAGCCGTTTTTCCAAAGCATAATGGAATTGAATCTCAATCTTTGACTGAAAATAATTCTGAAACTAGCGAAGCACGGGCATTATATTGTATTATATTTTTCCAATCAGTATATATGGAGGGGAATGTTGTACTGTTGCCACGAGACGAGACGAGACGAGATTATGCCCATTCTCGATCTCGATCTCGAAAATTCTCGAAAGGTAATTATTCTCGATCTCGATCTCAAAAAATCTCGAACATCGTTTCTCGATCTCGACTTCGAGAATCTCGATTCTCGAATTTAAGGTGCACGTATACCGAAATAGTGATGTCAGCATCGGATTTCGCAGAAAATTACTTCTGGATACGCGTGTTTTGACTTGCTTGTTATGGCTTTAACATTATACTCCATGCTGTAGATGTATTGGTATGGTGGAGTAGTAACCAAGTTTTATACACAACCCTTGCCAGAATGGCTAGAGACTCTTTTGCTATTCAAGCAACTAGTGTAGGTACCAGCTGAACGGCTATTTTCGAAGGCTGGCTTGATTATTCGAAAATACCGCAATAGACTCGATGGCGAGTCGGCTAGAGCACTGCTATGTCTGAATGCTTGGCAATCCTGCGATTATATTAAACAATTTTTAAAATAAAGGTTACAAAAAATTTCGTTTTCATTAATAATTGTATACCTACCATTTCTTATATTTACCAATGTTTAACCGTTGGCGTTTTGTAAAAAATAAAATAAAATAATAATAATAATAATAACGTTTTTTCACTACTAACCCAAGTCTTACTTCTTTTCTCAAATGAGAATTTATATTTCTCAACCTAGGTAAATAATGATAACAAAAAATTACCCAGATAAATAATAAAAAAACGTTCTATAAATCAGATGTTATTATTGTTATTGGTTTTGTTTTTTAGTTTGACAGCTGCAGTTCCAGTTCCAGGCTACTTAACATTTCTAAATATTTAAAAAATCTTGTGAAAATGGTAAATTACAAACATAAGACGAATAACATTTCTAGTAGTGAAAAAAATAGCATGTAAACCACGGTAAAGAAGGTTTCTTTCAACCTCGCAACTTATTGCCGTCCCTGCTTTGCAGCTCGGAAAATAATAATGCTCAGTTGAGAAAAACGTCTTTTCTACCTTGGCCTGTAATTATTAATGTACTATTATTCGCCATTCAAATGAGTACAAAGTATTCGATAGTACGCATGTATAAGGCTAGTCAAGACATAAAATACGCGAATGTTATAACATTATATTAGGTACCTATTATTGAAAAACTGTCGAGATCGAGAAATCGAGAATCTCGAAGAGAATATCGAGAATAACCGAGAATTTGGATGATCTCGTCTCGAATATTCGAGATTACAAATTTGCAATCTCGATCTCGAATTTCGAGACGAGACGAGACGAGATCGAGAATTATCTCGTCTCGGCGGCACCACTACTTGTACTGTATTCCGTGTCCGCCATTTAAGAAACACCATGTAAGTATATGGTCAACTTTGTTACATGAGTGAACGTGAATTGTTAAAAAGGGCGCAATACATAAGTTTCGCTTTTCAAAACGCAGAAATTGTAAGACGAATTGGATTGGTGAGAGAATTACAACACAATATAAAGAAAGGAAATCTTTCATCATTTAATTCGGCATAAAATACTAGAATGTATGACAAAAGGGAAGATTCAAGGAAACCGGGAGCTAGGAGGATGGAAAACCTGAGGGATGTGACAATCTCGCTAAGCTCGAAAGCTGAAAGGCACCCAGAGAGAAAAAAATATTTCAGAAGCAGCGATGCCACAGATATCAATTACAAGGATATTGATTATAGGAACATGGACACTGCACAATTCAAGCCGATCAAACTTGCTTTATATGGCTTATGAGGTGACCGTGGGGTTGACAACATGCATCATCACCTGTTAGTGAATTATGAAATAAATATTACTACACATCTCTGAAAAAGCGAGTTCTCTAATAATTGGAAACATAGATTGTAGACTAACTCGGTATACATTTTATATCTCATCTCACATCGTATAATCTGAACTTCCAATAGCTATTCTACATTATATCTTTACACAGAAATTTGGGTGTGAAAATGTCCTTCACGCGGTCACATTCGATGTACTTGAGACTACAAATGACGGATACGGCACCTAATTAAACCATTGTTATAAACGTTGTTTTATTATCAAACATATATAAATTGAGGAAATTCGAATTTTCATGGACCTTTTGTTGTTTAAAATTGGAATAACACATTTCTTTACGAAAATGTTCATCCTAAATAGCATTGAAGCAGACCGGTACCTTGATCACAAAAGAACTAGTGAAAAGGGGAAGCGGAAGTAGACCACCGTTCGTAGAGATTGAAAGCTTACTACAAATTTCGGTTCATTACGGCTGTGGGTTCGATTCTGAATCAATTAAATCACTAGTCACTGTTAGGCTGTTAATTGTTAAAAAAAAGTATATACAGTGCTTCCCGAAAGTAACGGATAAATTCAATAAAATCGTTGAGAAAAATATTTCAATTAAATGCTCGCACACGTCGATTTTTATTTTTAAATTATCATTTAGAGATGTAATTTTCAACCCCCCACCCCCCAACCCCTAAGCGCTGCCAACTCCAACTTTAAAAATTCAAATAGCATAGAACCCTTTCTGATACCTCATCTGAAAGCTTTTTTTATGCTGAATACAATAAAGAAAAGTCTTTCAAAATCGGTTGATAAATGACGGAGATATTTACCAAAATGTATTCAAATGAAAGTGCCAATATTCGAGCAGGCGGTGGTAAAAAACAATTGCAACTTATTTGTAATTGAACAAACAAGTTGCAATTGTTTTCTACCACCCACTGCTAGCGCCGTACCAACGCCGGCTCGAATTTTGGCACTTTCATTTGAACACATTTTGGTAAATATCTCCGTTATTTATCAACCGATTTTGAAAAACTTTTTTCTATTGTATTCAGCATAAAAAAAGCTATCAGATGAGGTATCAGAAAGGGTTCTTTGCTATTTGAATTTTTAAAGTTGGAGTTGGCAGCGCTTAGGGGTTGCGGGGTGGAGGGTTGAAAATTAGATCTCTAAATGACAATTTAAAAATAAAAATCGAGGTGTCCGAGCATTTATTTGAAATATTCTTCTCAACGATTTTATTGAATTTATCCGTTACTTTCGGGAAGCACTGTATAGATACCAGTGGCAGCTGGTGCCAAGGGGCACGCGTCTAATAAACCACGGGCCACACCTTCTCCGAAAAAAAATTCGTCTGCGGCACCATTTTTGTTCCCTTCGCTTATCTGTTACCGTGCCACTCAAATATTTTTTCACGGACCAATATTATGTTTTCTTGATGATTCAAATCTACATCGAACGGGTAAAACCGTTTTGTCCATCGATGTGTTAATAGAGTCTTAAATGGCGGGACATATGACCTTAACAATTGGAGCCCCGATTGTATGTATAATTTTAAATTTTCAGTTTTCTCTTTTGCGGTTAAGAAAAACCTACTACCTTAATATTTTCCTGAACACTTCGATTATCGAGTAATATTGTTACATTTTCTTGATATATTTGAAGAACTACAATATCTATTATTTTACTTCCTTCTTGTTTTTTTTTATTTTAATGTAACATCTTATAGTTTCTTCAATCTTTTAATAAATTCATATAATCGTTCAATTAAAATTTTAAAAAATTTCATGGGAGATAATTATTACCTTGGCGGTTAAGCTAGGGTTTAACTTCTACGTAAGCTTCTTGGGTATATTCAATGGCATTGGTAATAAACTTGTACTATTACTGCTCACGGTCGTCTGATTCCACGCATTTGCTAGAAATATTTAATTTAATTGATTTTCAAGGTTTTTAAGGTATAATAAAAAAACATCAATAGGAGTCACGGTGACAAAACTTTTGCGTATTCTTTATTATCTCATTAATTTTACATTCACATATTTCTTTCTGAATATAATACTAGACACTGTACGTTAAATACTTTACCAAAGTTGCTTGTCGTCTGATAATGTTTTCAACACGTCATTCAATTTAATAAGTAATAAAGGGTTATAAAACTTATATTACCGAATCTATTAGTAAATGATGTAGCATCTATTTTTTTGTATTTTTATTATCTACGTGGTAAGCGACAATCTCCAAGGTGTGTTAATAATATTAATAATATTTATGTATTTAGTCTTGTTTACAGAAATTCATTGTTGATTTCTTTTATATGCTATATAGATGCCTATTAGTTATACCATTTAAAGCGACGTTATAAGCTAAAATATCCTGTCTTATAATATAACTATATACATCTTAAGAGCGACCTTTAATGCCATTTGTTGATATTCCTGATGCTGGATGATTCAGATGATGCTTCTGATTGTCAATGTTATCTTAGTTACGGTAACTAGTAAGACATCCTTAACGCACGAAGGAGAATTCAGGAGAAAATTCAAAACTCCCTATGAAAATTTATAATTTCCTCTAATGCTGAAATTATAGTAACCGTACACTCAGTTAATTGAGTTACCCTTATAAATTAAAAAACAGCAATATCTAATCACATTTTAGGATATAATTTACTAATGTCAGTAAGAAAGAAAATTGTGTATATGTGTCATGGTACAATACTGTCCCTCGGACCCTAGCGGGCTCTCAGAACAATAGTTGCCCGTGGTAGTTAACACGATCATAATTCTTTTGATACAAAAAAATAACTATTATGTAGTGCAAATTTGTCAAATGTTCGTCGCTTTTATTGCTTGATATTTCCTGTTGTTTAGTCACACTTCACACATACAAACGATGCGTGCACGCGACAAATGTTTACGAAAATATTTGTTTACTCGTTCACACGATGTGCTGGTTTAGAAATTGTAGCTTGAAAAAATTTACCTCCCGCTTCTTCACATAGACGAATAATATCTATACGTACAAATTAACCAAAAAATTCAACCAGTAAGAATAAATAAAAGTGTGAGGTGATTTTGGCTGCATGCCGCGTAAATTTTCTTTTGCAGTTGCATTTTTAATCATTTTAAAAAGAATAGCGCGTTAACAGTAGAATAATGGTTTCTCGCAGGTATCCGCAACGCAGAACTTGAACCCGGTTTGATTATCGGAATTCATAGGCTTCGACCCTTAGACCATACCATATACTGCTTCGACCCTTATAGCGATTTCTGTTTTTAAAAATATAATATGAAAATAACAGTATAATTTTGTTACAAATTACGAAAATAACTTTTTTGCAAGCGAAAGAAAAGTTTACCACCCGAGTCGAAGTCTAGATAGGTAATACTTTCGAACCTCAGAAAATGATTTTCGTCGAGTGAAAATAAGCTACATATAGTTTTTCAGCAACTACGTTTATGTTATGTACTAATAATGTTATTAAAAAATTGAATTAAATGGCAAACGTCAAACTGCAAACAAAAAAGCGACACCCTGCAACTTGATGTGGGATATTTTAAGCTAGCCCCCCGTAGATCCGCGCTTTATTCACACGGTGCTGCATGTCTCTATGCTTGACAGATATTTGGCAAGTGAGAGTATCATATATTAGGTATTATTTTCATCCACAATCAATACTTACAAATATCTATAAATTATTATCATAGTTATAAACTGTTAGTGAATTCTCGTGTTGTATTACTCGCCATAACAAATTCAATCACATCCTGACATTTAAGTTTCGAATAAATTTAATATTTATTTAAATAAATATAATATTAACATCACCAAAAACCCATAGTCTCAAAACCATGACTCACTTCGGAATTGATTTTAAAATATCGTTTTTAAAAAACCGGTATTTTTGCTATTTTTATTTTTACATATTAATATTTCTTTATTGCTATATTGTTCTGCACTGCTATAAATGGTTATACTTTAAACTCATGTTAGATATTCCTTTTAATTTAAATTTTTTTCTTGAAGAAAATCATTTATTCGTATTTAAACGCATTTATTGTTTATTTTATAATCATAAAAAATAATGTATGTATACTATACTTTAAATTGATTTCTATATTTACCTACAAAAAAACTGCAATGAATTGTTATTCGCGTACCACGAGGGGATCATAATCAAATTTTGTAGGTAACTAAACTAAACTGTTTGTATCATGTTCCTGAAGTTTTCCAGTTTTTAGGCAAACGGTATTTCTTCGTTAAGTAATTATTTTGGGTATCTTAAATTTAAAACGAAAATATCGTCTTATTGGACATTCTACTTCTCTCTCCATCCCTATCACTCGGGGCGGTCTTGTGTGATTTGTAGTACTCTGTATACCGACTTTGATTTACGTAGCTTGGCAGTGGCTATTCTAACGTGCAGTTGGATACAAAATGTGCAGTAGGAAATGCAAATTGTGCGTTGGGAAATTAAAATCTGTGCAGTTACTTTTTTATTTATTACGACTATACAAACCAAAAATTTAAAGACAACATGAAAACGAACAAACTAAAAATAAAACCCTTGTAGACAGACTGTGGTTTGAAAAATAACAGAATTAAAACCCTAGAACCACAAAAAGTTCAGAAAGCCTAAACGCGTTTCTGGAGAAGATGGGTAGTACGTAGTTCCTGAAACGCATTTAGGCTTCTTAAACTTTTTGTTGTACTAGGGTTATAATTCTGTTAGAACAAATTAAAAATATTCAAATACGTGAAACAGATATTGAACTTTTGATATTATAATAAAATAGTAGATCTGAAATGATTTATTTCCTTTATGTGCAGTGGAAAAAATCCTTAGAATAACCTCTGTAGCTTTGTTTGTTAGTAAAGTAACGTATCTACCAGCAATATTTACGCCATGTCTACCAGTACTTCTCAAACGTTGGTTTTTATAAACCAATGACTTGATACAACTAAATTATTGCAGTTGTTAATAGTTTTTATTGAAAGATCTCAACAGGTGTTTACATATCCATATTATCCAAATTCCATATTGATATCGAAACAAATTTCCAGTCCTAATTAAGACTGTAAGCTCCCCTTCTATTAAGGATTCCCGCTAACTTCAATATTCATTATTAATCAATGATTTTCTGTTATATTTCATATTTAGGTTTTTTAGAACCCCATTTAACGTCTAAATTTAAAATTTAAAAAACCGATTATAATTTGTTTTTCTGACCTTAAAGCTGAAGAATTTCCAATTCTCGCCTTACTATTCGTAATTATAGTTATAAGCAGTGTAGTAAAATGCGCATTAAACATTGTAGCACGTTTTGCGATTACGTAAACCAATAAATACCTTTAAATATTGGAAGAAGATGTCATTGACAAGGAACTATAAATTGTGGTTATTCAAGAAAAGTTATCGATAAGGTTGCGTTCTAGACATGGACAAGGACATGGCAATATTAGCTACAAAATGTAGATTTTTATAATTTGAAGATAATCGATTGTTAAATACTTGTTTGTCAAGGTAAACTTAGGAACCGTCTTCCCCTCGGGTATTTAACAAAACGTTTTGTGTTCAGCCCATAATTTATCAACGAATCAACAAAATCTTGCAAAACAATCAAAAACCGGTACCTACAACTGATATCAATAGTACCTATATTTTAATCGCTGTGCAGGTTCGAAGCTGCGAATCTGGATGCGACCCCTTAAGCCTCTAAGGGCCGGTTTTATAAAGTCTGGTTGACCGACGGTTATCTCAACCACGATCAATTGTCATGGATACGATTGTTTTTAAGAATCGTATCCTTGACAATTTCTCGTGGTTGAGCCAACCGTCGGTCAACTTGACTTTATAAAACCGGCCCTTGGTACTGTAAGGTGAACTTTACAATAATTAATTGTGGAAAATACTGATATGTGTATGTATACCTTGTATCAAATGACAATTGCCGGCAAGCTTGAAGTCTGTATAAGCTTACCCGTAACCCAATCGGGCGGAACCACCATTTGTGTTCTTGATATTATTTTAAAATAGTTCGAATAATTTAAATAAATATTTTCTTTTCGCATTTACATAGCCTGCTTTTTGGAAATTCCAATTTTTACTGTTACGGCCTTACTTATTGTTTAAAAGATAAAATGAACTGAGCGTTATATGCAAAATTTAATAAAAGCTTCCCAAAAAAATAATAAAATATTGTAGTGTTTCGTTTAAAATTTTATTTTCATTTACTAAAATAGATTTTGTAAGAATTGCCCATGAATGTCTTTTAGAAGTAGATAATACGTGCAGATCCGCACCGCACGCCTTCGTACTGGAAATCTAGACTATATTGTTGCCAGCATTGAAAATAGGTACCTATACGCAGGAGTTGAAGTCCTGCTAACAATTTTTAACTTGCAAACAACAAAACGTTTTCCGAATTCATTCCAAAATCGATTTTTGTTTCTTTTGTCTTTTTTTTCACTTATTCGGCAACAGTTTTATGATGAACAGAAGTAGATATTAGAGATAGTATATTGTCAATAATACTACTTTAGGGACTTTAAAGACGAATGCATGGAAAAGAAAGAATAAATCCCATCGAAACATTTGAAAAGTGGGTAGGTATGTAGCAAAATGTTGACCAACACACCTAAGAAAAGGTCCTTTGATTATAACACGGAGAACTAGTAAATAATTTAATTAAAATAAAGCAAGTGTAATACTTGTAACGTAAAAATAACAGTGGCTGCATTTTTTTATAATCTTATAATGTATCGACTACAAGGCAAGCGAGGTTTTGGAAGAAGATGTACGTCAGGGCTGAATAATTTACGCGATTGGACTGTACTACAAACACAGTATTTTTACTGTCCCATACCATTACTATAGTAGGAATATGGGAAGTACCTATTTTCGAAATTTAGATTTTCGCGGAAATACGTGTTTTGGACCTCCAGGAACCCAAAAAAGTGCTTTAGAAAAATGTCTGTCTGTGGGTATGTGGGTGCAGGATATATCGAAAATTCATCGACAAAATAAGGTTTTCAAAAAAATCCGAAACCTAAAGCGGAAGTTACACATGTTTCTTTGGTAGCATTTTTTCAGAAACGGAGTTTTGCAAATCAGAGTAGCAAATATGAAAGAAAACCATAATTCAAGGAAAACATATTGACCCAAAATAACGTTCGCTATAAATTTTTCAAAATTTTAACTTTTTGTAAGTATGTTATACCTACAGTCAAAGCTCATATAAAATAGGACTGTTTCACTGGTGTATGTTTCAATCCCAGGAGCATAGATAATTTAATCTCTTTATTAAATTATACTGTAAGCTGACAGTCAGGTGTTTTGTGCTTACGAATAACTAAATATTGTGACTTGTTATAGGGCTGGCCATAGTCAAGCAATTCGGACTTTGAGGGCTAGTTAGAGACACTTGTGACTATATAGAACGGGTACGAATTTGATAAACTGTAGGAAACTGATAACGATGATATTTATGAAAAGTCGATTATGATTTAAAATAGGAGACAGTAATTCACAAATTCCATATAGAATAAATTAATGAAAGGTCACTCTATGGAGTTTTATAAACATAGATAAGGAATCCAAACACGTAATTACACACGACGTAATTTACAGAAAAGCGAACTAAAACCCCTTAAAATAAATTATAAGGCAATTCAAAGCCAATTTATAATAATTTTGCCGATTCCAAATACAATACAAAATATCAACTCTTTATAAATTGTAGACTTAAAAAGCTCTCTTTAATATAAAAAATATCTGCACAATTGTGTATTAAAATAATGCTGTTTCCTTCAAAGAGCACTGTTCACCGATTACTGGGAATACTTACACAATTTTATGTAGGTATTGAGGATTTGCATTCCTAACACAACAACCGCAATTTTGCGGTGAATGTATACAAGTACGTAAACTACAATAATTAGCATTTGCAACGTTATTTATCGCTTTAAAATGTTTTAACGATGTTTAAGTACCATTTACACTATCATCATTTAAAAATACTAATCAACTCTAAGTTGATAGCAATATTGTACTAAGCTAAATGCCAATTCAATTTAACATGTTCAGGAATTTGTATTCACTCATTATAATCCGTCTTTAGACACTTATATTTCACATTGGGCATGAGCTAGTTTAGAAATGGTAGCTATTATGCAACACATAATTACCTAATAAGAGTTCAATTTTATATTAGTTGTCTGTAAGAAATTTTAATGAAATACCAGGTAAGAAAACTCTTTTATATTATAGACTTTTTTAAGAATTGTTAATCATGCAGTTAGTAAAGGAATTCTAGCGTAGTTGGAATTAGGAATAATTAAGGACGGAGCTTAAGATAATATTATATGAACGATGTAAATAAAATATTGATTAAATTTCCTTTATCTAGAAAATTTATATTGTCTAACACAGGGTGTTTCACGAGTTCAGAGACACAAAACCGAATTGTAAGAAAGTTACTAAACTAATACAAATAGGTACCTAATGCGAAATCAACCTATCTCGTCAGACTTCCATTAACAAAGAGTAATAGCAAGTTTTGTTTTCAAATAGAATGCTTTACTATTTTACCTTGAACCTTGTAAACATTTTTTTTTTCACTTTCTAATGTCACCACACACTTTACTATTAACAATAAAGTTATTAGAGTGTAATTGGAAAAATACTAAGATTGGGGACTATTAATTAACTTAAAGAAGAGAGAATACTGTCGTACTGTTGGTAGTACAGCAGAGGGACTAAACTTTACAACTAGACGCAAACGAAGTTAAGCCGTGCAGAAACTCTAAATAGCTAAGAGTACAAATTAATATTATCCCAACCAGATAACCATGAAGAAATAAAATCACGAATAGAACATGGACGAACTGCTATAAGGCAACTCAATGGGGTACTTTGGAATAGGAAAATAACAAGAGATGTCAAAAAAAAGAATCGATAAAGCAATATGCACATAGTGCTTATCGTGATTCTGTAAAACAACAAAATAACCAGGTAGAAAAAAATAGATATATTTTATCGAAATTGATTGAAACAATTAATTGTGCCCTACCTACTATGATTACCACGAGCCGCCACTGGAGTCAAGTAAATACTAATTGTGATTAGCTGTGAATTACAGAGTTGTGGGAAATATTTCTTTAAGTACTATTGCCAATATTGTTCTATCGTTCGTCCCAATTAATTAGTTCGGTATTTTAAATTTCTTTCAATGTTTCTCCAAGTAGTAAAGGTTAGATGGTATAGACTTAAACTAGGGGAAGAATTATGTGGTGGTATCGTTTTAATTCTGTAGCACTAGTTTACAGATAAAATAAAGGCAATACTGTGGCAATGCTAGGTAAAATAGAAAGCTAGAATAGGAAACTAAAATGTAAGAGAAGGAGAACAATGGAGCGTAAGCCATTGTCAAAATCAGAAAATCACAGTCACGTAAAATCACAGAAAATAACCGCATAACATGAATAATAGGTAGGCATGAAGAAAAATAGACAATAATTAAATAGGCAAACGCATGGGATATTAAAGCAGTTCCAGTTAGTATCTTGAGAGTAACTTGTAAGCAGCGGTACAAAAGAAAACAGAAGGCACTAATTTGAAAATCCTCCCCAACTAGAGTACCTACACGTCTTTCCTATCCGTATAATATAATTTATTTTTATCATCCCCCAATTTTTTACCCTATGACCCATATTAAACGTAAATTTAAATCCCTGGTAGTTTCTGCTTTAGGTTCTACATTCCGATTTAGAAATGTCGCCAAGATAAAAGAACAGTCCCAAGCGTATCTACGCAAGTAGACTATGTATGGTCTGAAAAATTTTAAGAGCTAACCAAATTTTAAAACATGATGTTTCAGGAAAACTTCAGCAAACTTCAAGGGTATATAAGTAGAAAAAGTCATCTTATTTGGAGAGCTTATCTCGTTATGGCTAAGAAAAGAAATGAGAACATTGGCTAAATTTGTGCGCGAATCTCTTTGATGTAATTTCAAGGAATAGATGATAGAAACAATTCTTAAACAATCTAAATTATTTATTATCCGTAAATTAGTTTGCTGCATTAAACATTTCTACTTGGAAATAATGTTTTCAGATGAAGTAGAAAACCTTAATCGAAATGAATTACTGCAGAGTCTTCACTGGAAAGCTTAAAAGGCATTTATTGTAAAATAGAAACACGTAGACTGACAAACGTATTTTTACATTTTTTTTATATTTGGTATGGTTCACGAGATATTAAGGGACGATCGATTTCAAATGATCACACTGTATGAAAATTCCTCCTGACACACCCTGTACATTTAGATTACAAATTCTCCAACAAAAGAGGGTTTACGTAATGCTGAAAATATCTTCTGAATACTATACAGGTGTCCGAGCTAAGATGATGTAGTAGGTACAGTTTCTCCAGATCGAGCTGGCGCAATCGGCTAAGCTTGTCGCCCACTTGTCCGTCACGTTCCAGCACGGCACGTACCGCCAAAATGCGGCTAGGATTAAACACATATAATTAAATGGAGAATCGCTCACTTTTCCGTTCCGTCGCGGCCCGTCATAGACAGCAGTGGGCTATGGTAGCGTCAATTGACGGACGGCGCTGTACCGGAACGTGACGGACAAGTGGGCAACAAGCTTTAGGCGAGATTCATGTACAGTTTGTCCAGATCGAGCTGGCGCAATCGGCTTATACGGTTTAAGAGGGATTTCCTTAAGTGATAATTTGTTTACATGTAATCCCTGGTTGTACGTGCTACTTACCAGTTGAGCGGACTTCTAAAAACCTGTAAGTAGCACGTACAACCAGGGATTACATGTAAACAAATTATCACTTAAGGAAAAACCGCTTAAACCGTTAAGTATCTTAAAAGGTACTAAATGGATTAAATTAGAGAAAAATTGCATAAATATATGCCTCTTACAAGAATGTATCGATTTTCAAGATAGAAATACTTCTGAAATATTCTGAAAAAAACTAAAAACTAAAATTTGTCTTTTATTATTAAGATTAGGTAGTTTCATATAAGTGGATACGAGCAATCCAATTCCAGAAATTAAATTTTCCAAGTCAATTTTCAGAGATACGATAATCAACTTTTCCCATGTATGTCATACTATCTCGTACGGTCTGAATATCAGCTGACGCGTTAAAGGCATTAATAACGTAATTGAAGATATTTCTTTTATCTTCAAAACTCATAGTTCGTAGTACTAGTAATCCAATATTGAATTAACATGAGAGTTTACTGCCACCCATCCTGTATACATACAAATTTTATTAAATAACTTTAGTTATCAGAAATGTATTGCACATCATACATCAAATATAAAATGTATATTTTATTATTTACTGCGTAAACTTTGAATGTCAGAAAAACATTACTTATCTCCTTGACCGAAGGCTATAATTTCAGTGCGTTTATTGGTGAAACATTAGTATTATCTCTCTAATTATCTTTGAACTAGGCAGTTGTAGAATTCATGTTAACTATGTTCCTAGTTTTAAAACTATTTTTGATGACTTATTTAAAATTCTAAAATAACTTTAACTAGCTATAATCAATATAGTATAAATCCACTTAGAATGTTTTTATTTTGATTTATATGCTATTTACAAGAATATGGGGAAGTAGGTACATTTGTTTATAAAAATAACAACCATCAATTGCACTGTTGAGATGATTGATTTTATATTGAAAAATTTAATTTTTAATATTTACTAAGTACGACATAAATAACAATTAATATTTATATATTACGAAACGGTAGTGGTAACGGTATTAAAACGGTACTGCATTTAAGTATAAGCACGGTGAAAGAAATTAACAATTAACTACTAGTAGACTCTCATGAGTATTACTTTAGTTTTTTTATACATACTACAATTTTGTTATAATATTACTAAGAATGTCCCGAAAAATAATAATATTAGAGAAAAAATTGTATTTTACCTAAATTCATGTTGAAGGTGTCTGAATCTGAATTTTCCTACGTAAACTATGACTTTAACGATTTTAATTAAATTAGGATCGAACTATTCGTTTTAAAATGTGTACACTAATATTCGAAAACCGTCACAACCTTGACTACACACCCGAACAACTTGTTGATCACTGTGATGGGTAACTTGTACGAAGTATATATATGTATGTGATGATACGTGCTATCCTCTTTGATACCGCACTTACTATTGGTTCGTCGTTTCAGGTTTTAAATTTTGTTTGTTCATTTGTAGAAACAGTCGATAATGGGATTTTCTTGTGTACATACACTACACATAACTGGTTGTAAAACTATATTGACGTTATTAGAAAAATCCAAAATTTTTTGTTTTATCCTTCCTGTATTATGTACAAATAATATATTAGTGCATTGGATACGGTTAGAAAAGTTTGTATTAAATGGCAATGTGAATTAGTTTGCAGTTTTATGTAAAAAGAATGCAAATAATATTATAGTAGTAATTTTTACATTTACATAGAGATTGTAAAGGTCAATAAACAATCTATAAAAAGCGTATTTTTGTAATTTCAAGGATTCATATTTCCCCCTATGATTAAAAAATAGTAAACATTGATATCTAAAACTAAAACTAGAAATTTTGGAAAATTCATACTATACCGGGTGCCGGTCTCAAAGGTGTACTACTTAGGGATTTAACATTGTATTGAACGTTTCTGCTGATTCCTGCTCGCCAATTGAACTTACAGGAATGGTAATGGTATTCATTGAAAGGTAGAATGATTGCGCTTCAAAAGGCGCTAATAATAAAATTAAATGTGCTATATTTATTTTAAAATAACGATTTAAAATTTTACGATTTTTAAATATGACGTCAGACGTGCCATGATTTTCAAATTTTACAGCATTTGTCAAAACATTTGATAATTAGTTGGCATAAATTAGTGGATTTCTGTAAAGGACAACTAATTTAACAATTTTTTGACAAATGCAGTAAAAAATTTAAAAATCATGGCACGTCATATTTAAACATCGTAAAATTTTAAATTGTTATTTTAAAATAAATATAACATATTTAATTTTATGATTAACGCCATTTGAAGCGCAATCCTTTTACCTTTCAATTAATACCATTACCATTCCTGTAAGTTGAATTGGCGAGCAGGAATCAGCAGAAACGTTCAATACAATGTTAAATCCCTATGTACACCTTTGAGACCGGCCACCCGGTATAGTCAAAATACATTTTTCAAATTATAGATGAAATTTAAATTTAATTGCAATTTAAAGTTTCAAACCACCATAAGTATGAATAATAGGCGGAATAATACTAACATTAACATCAGTAAAATAAATAAAATATGCTTTTAGAAAAATATCTTCATATACAGGGTGTTTCAAATTTGAAAAAGTTCCGAATTTAGGTATACCCGGCCTCTATCACTTATAATAACTAATAAGCGAGATCTCCATGGGTGGGTGCCCTCGGATTTGATTAAGCTACTGCAAAATATTTCAAGTACTTAGAAGATTTATTTTTTTGGATTGAAGTTGCAATTTGGGACTCCTTAGCAAGGACGATATTATTATGTCGAATATATCGTCCTTGTCTTTAGTGAATCTTATCGTTTTATTTGTCTACACAACGATCTGCATAAACCTTACAACCATACTTTGAACTTTATGCTACAACGCTTTAAGTAGGTAAGTGGCCTTTGATAACGCACGACAAGACAACTGCTAAATATATGCATACTACAGGAAACATTTAGAAAATAATATAAATATCCTTTAAAATCTACGATAAACATTTGCATTGGCCAGCCAATAACATAAATGAAATTTGTTTACGATATTTCTAAGAATTTTACAGAGCCTTTACTTTAGAGAAAGCCATCAATGTCAAACTACAGCAATTATTTTCATTGCCAAATTTGTTATTGATTTAAATTATTTATAGTGTAAATGTTGTCAACCCTATTTACAAAACCAGCGTGTTTAGTATTTTTTTAAATTTTTTTTTAAATCCAGTTGCCAGATTTTTTTTCAATTTGGAATACGTCGAAATGAAACAACAACCTTCAAAGTTCAACACCATCATCCATCTCATTCGCTTACAATAAGTATAGTAAAACCATACTTTAGGGGCGGTTTAACAACCCTTTGTTAAATTAAGCAACAGTCAATTGTCATGGATTCAGATTGTTACAAAAATCGTATCCATGACAGTCGAGCGTTCGTTAGATTAACAAGGAGTTCTATAGTGGCATATAGTAGATGCAGCGAGAAAGGGTACAATTTTTAATATGTTATCGTTCATTTTGAACACAAAAGTTCACATGAACAAGAACTTGTATCCAGTTCTCAATGGTTACAGAGATACGGCGATTCGCAGCTTTCTTTAATGCAGAGGGAATTACAGAACAAGTATCCAGGGCTTGCCGTATCCAGCAGGCTACCCCAAAACACTGATATGGTGTTTTGTTACGGATTTTGCAATGAAAGGGCATGCGCTGCCCATAGAGAATATCGGAGTCGGTTTTCTAACAGGGTGGTACCCAGGGCATTTATTCGTACTTTCAACAAACTGCGTAAAACTGGTGCTGTTCCCGTCTTCGTTCTGAACATGCATTTGAGCAAAAATTTTTCGAAATAGAAGAAATTCTGCAATCGGAAGAGCGCAGTCGATGGACTGCGCTCTTCCGATTGCTTACTAGCACAAGAAGTATTTCTGCACGTATCGGTGTTCCTCATGTAAGAATATGGCAAATATTGCGTGAGCAGAGCTTGTATCCATTTCATATTCAACCTTGACCAAGAGATTATGGCAGCAAATTGAAATTTGTGAATGGATAAATGCTAATCGTTGATCGACGCCCGTAATGGAATTAATAACACACGAAATGTCCACCATTAGTCTGATGACAACCCACAGTCCAGTGGAGAATCAAATTTCCAGCAAGATTCTCTGTAAATGTATGGTGCGGAATGATTGACAATATTTTGATTGGCGATCGATCGAGCGTCTAACAGCAGTCCGGTATTTAGATTTCCAGCACAATGAAATTCCAATATTGTTGGAGATTGGAGGATATTCCCTTGACCATAAGGGCCAGTATGATCTTCCAGCATAATGGCGCTGCTGTTCATTACGGCCGTCAGGCGACACAATACCTAAACCAACGTTTTAGAGAACAGTGCATCGGCCGTGGTGGTCCGATCAATTGGCCAGCTAAGTCTCCGGACCGAACTTCATTGGATGATGGACTATGGGACTGGATAGAAAGTGACTTTAATCGAAAAAAATAAACACTCATAGTTTTTGAAACCAACAGTCATATATGGTTTGCAAACCTTTTTCCTGTGAGGGATTCTCGGAAGAAGAAGTGAGGTTCTTCTTTTGGTCTGGACGTATACTTCAAGAGCCTTATCTTTTCTATATGTTCTTCTTCAAGATTTGCAGCAGTGAACTTTGGAATTTCTTCAGATTCTCAATTGATACCGTCTTTTAGTTGATCTTTTGGATTAGCTGCACATTGTCAATAACTCAAGGAGGCGGTTGTTGTAATAACACCATGGTATAGTCATTACAGAGGTTAGAGTTCCTTCAATATAATTATATCACGTCCAGGTGCACCATATGCAGCAATCTATAGCGCCAGAAACCGAAAGCTGTCTCCGGGGTTCCCGCACTATAATCCCATAGCATAAATAATAATTGTACTACTTGTATTAGTAAATCTTACAACCTGGAGAATAACCTAGACTACCGAAATAAGCCTTTAAGACTTTGCGAGCAAGAAGATGTTGGTAGTTGGTAGCAGGATGGTTTTAGTCTGTACGGTTGGTAGTTCCACATGTTCCGGAAAGATTTTTCAGCCTGATAGGCAGGTTTC
The DNA here is from genome assembly GCA_963082805.1 of Hemicrepidius hirtus. Taxonomy (NCBI): domain Eukaryota; kingdom Metazoa; phylum Arthropoda; class Insecta; order Coleoptera; family Elateridae; genus Hemicrepidius; species Hemicrepidius hirtus. Next base: position 11,778,303 of record OY720161.1, read on the forward strand.
TTGGATATATAAGGTATAATCGCTAGCGTATATTATAATACTGCGTATATACCCGTAGATTATCTTTGCGCAATAGAATAAAGACCTTTTGTATCCTGTGAGGTAAATCGCCAAGCTGTGACTCTTAATTTAAATATTCAATTCAGATTGTACATGCATGGTCAACAATCAAGAAGGTCATGTATAACGAGAATCTTCAATAAATCCGATTAACAAAGTTTATAGAAATTAATTAATAATTATTTTTATTGTCGTGGTTCGTTTGTAAGATTTAATAGACAAACTTTAGCGAATTCGATAATTACAGACAACCCATAGAAGTCAACTACTGTTTCCTATTTTCGTGGTTCTCCTACGATTTTGTTCCAGTTACGACCGACGCTGAACGGATATCTCAGGTTAATGCACGAATTTGTCATTATTATCGTGTACGAACACAATAATTGAAAACTTATGGACTATGAAAATTCTTTGTTCAAAATTTGTTTCAATTTAAATGAAAATATTGCTAAGTCATAGTTTTGCGTGTTTCGACCTTTAATAAAATTATTATTTAATTAAGTCGTTATACGTTCATTGCTCTCTGCTTTTTATATTATTTGTAATAAAGATATTTTTCAAACAAGATCAATATTTTCGTTGTACCTACTAGTACTGTCTGTCTGCAGTGCTTCAGGCGTTCATGGGTGATTGATTAGTTGTAACGGGTTAAAGTCTCCGTATGGGAATCCCTTGCACTTAATTGCAATTACGCTGGATGTGGTCTATGTCGGGGCCTATACTCCATTGTACACCGTAACTAAGAATTTAGCTTATTTGAAGGAATTCCAAACCGCAGAAGGGTTGTTCATAGTGACACAGTTTTACTTTCAATGCGAGAAGAAAATTCATCCAGAACTTATAAAAATTTTGTCCAAGTGAGCCAAGTTTGAACCCGCGATCATCGGACCCCTGAATAACCCACATAGGTTAGTTAGGCTTTCATTCTATGGTGTTTCCAAATTGTGGCTCGCGGAATATTCGTCGGCCTCGATTTTTGTTCTGGTAACTAGCCCAAGAAATCCAAATTGTCTCATTTTTCTGTAGGAGCCAATTAACCAACTAACTTTCCAACAAAACCATTACCCATAAGTTGTAATTTTAGACCAGTTACATTAGTCTCTATGATATGTACCTAATTTTTTCAAAGTAGCATTAAATTAAATTATGACGTAAAATTTTTAAATAAATTTTCAAAAGAAGAACCTGAATTGGAGTTAGTATACAGCAAACTGCATAATCTGGCCCTGACGTAATCTTCATGAGAAGCCTGCATGCGGTGTAATTTTCTAATTCCGGTCGGTATTTCATAAATGGTCGACATTTCAGTTGACCTTTTATGAACGTTTCCAATGATTTCATTGTCTTTCTGTTAATTTTGTTAACACGGTTACTTTACAATTGTCAGTCTTATCACGACAAATTAAACTCAACAAGTGTTTGCAACGATGCATGACCTATCACTATTTTATCAATTCAGGACTTCCCAATCTAAATGGATATGACAAAACGGAAAAGGTATTGACATCATAATTCCAGGTTAAAAGACTAAATTGTTGTTTACCTTTAGTAATTATTTGCGGCCACGTGCTCACCTTTTAAATGATTTTGATAGGTACTTACCTATGCTTTTACGTATATCCGCAACTTACCTGTGTTTTAGGTAGTTAGATCTTCTGGAGGTCAGACATCAGGGTCTAGAATTTGCTAATTGCAAGTTTTTGTCAGCTAGTTACATATGCACGTCAGATTTTTTAACAATACTTAGTACGTGATCTCCATCTAAATAAGTCCGATAAGGTTATAGAATCATATTGATTCCCAACGTAAGTAGGTAGAAGTACCTACCTTTGTTTTTCCAGAATTAAATTTCTGACAATTGTTTGTTCTCTTAGTAGTTAGGTAGTCTGCTGTCACGTTGTAGACCAGATTGTTCTGTATAATTACTTTGAAAAAATTAATCAATTTTCATACAATTTTCGAAATACAAGCTTTTATTGGCAAAATCACCTTAAAAACAGCCAATTTGTCTGGACCAGAGTTTTATGAAATGTCAGATTTTAGCAAAAATGAGTCGATTTTAAGGTTTATAGTCGTGGAGGTTTTTTGGAACTCAAAAACAGCTGATCTGTTTGGACTAGATTTTTTTGAATTAATAACTGCATCAAATACGTTTTAAAAATCTGGATCAACAAAAATGTTCTTTCTATTCGAAAGTTGGTATGAAAATAGATCAATTTCTTTAAAATAATGAAACAAAATGCAAAAACCACTCTGAAAAATTATTTGTTGGTATATAGCCTCAACAAATACGAATTTGTTGGATTAATGTTAACAAAAAAAAATATGTTGCCATGTTATTAATATTTCCTGTCACAAATTTGTATGGTACGCCGTTTAAGACAAAACTCATTCATAAAAATATTTATTATCTCATGAATATAATATATATTTTAATTTAAATATATCTTAGATTTAAAATAAATATAAATAATAATAATAATATATAAGCGCTACAGGCCTTAAAGGCCTAGGGCTAGTTTAATTGTCTTTTTACACTTGATGTGGTCTTTAGCCGCTGTCCGCCACTCTCTTATACCTAGCACCTTTATATCTTCTTCTATTGTTTCTAACCATCTTTTCTTGGTCTCCTCCTTCTTCTAACACTCAGTAGTCCACCTCTAAACACAAAGTTAGTAATTCTATTTCCCGATAACCGTTCCACATGACCTAACCACCGTAGTTGTTGCGATTTCACTATTTTTATTAAAATTGGTTCGTTATACAGATTATATATTTCAGTATTTGTTCTTCTTACTCACACCCCTCCAACTTTTTTTCCACCATAAATTCTTCTTAGTAATTTTCTCTCCCATCTCTCAAGTTTTCCTTGCTCGTTTTTACTTAGGATCCACGTTTCACACGAATAAGTTCCAGTTGGCCGTATCACAGTCTTATAAATTCTCTTCTTCGCGTTTTTTGTTAGAAATTTGGAGTAGGTACTGCTGCTGTGGTGTCAATAGACAATAATATGCTACAGAACGTTCTTGCTTCCATGCTAAATTGTATGAATTTGAAGTAGGAGACGATCTATTTGAACACATTTTGTAACAACAGATGTGGAAAATATCTTGTTTTCTAATATTATTCGTTTTTAATAAAGTTTAAAGTTGAAATGTTAAATTTTTGTTTTTTATCAATAACTCTGTAACGAGGGACAATCGAAAAATGTTCCCCTCTTAATTTTCGATTTGTTTTAGCCCCCTGAATCAAATCCCGAAGGCACTAGCGTCAATTTTGAGACAACCTACCCTGTATATTGATGAGACAATAAATATTTTTATAAATTTATTTTGTCTTAAATAGCGCCCCATAAATGTCTGCTCAGACAACAAATTATTTATATGTGCAACTAGTTTTATTTGTGTGACAACGTTTGTTGTCTCTGTTCCTCTGTTTATAGTGAGCAAAGAAAATAAAAGCAAAGTGCTTTGTTTGAATAGTGTTTATTATTATTATTTCATAATATACATTTAATTGACAAATCTTTGAAGTTACTAAAAATTCTCTAGGTACACTTAAGTTTGCTAGATTGCGTTCCCAGCCCCGTTCTTAGAATAAATCTTGATTAAAAAATCAGTTTGCATTATTGACTCAAAAATCTAACGCTGATTCAAAATCCTGAACATGCAGCTTCCATGGGAACGTTAATCTAACATTTATGGAATTCAAAGAAAACTTAATGATGACATATCTACAATTAAAGTGATACACTTGGGTTCAGGGTTATTACAACCTACACCCTTCAACACTGTGCTGAAGAAATTGAATCGAATGGAGAGGATGGTGCAAGTCATTTAGAGAAACCAACCAAACTTTTGGTAGTTGGTAAGTGTTTATAATTAAGCAATACAAATGTAGATTGTAATTGTGTTATAATTATTTATAACACAGGTTTTTGGTTCCCCCTTGCTAGTCGTAGGACAGAATAATTACTACTTCAACATTGACTCAATTTATGTACTAGTTCATTACATTTTTCATCTGATGTCTCTTACTGCCATTGTTGTTAGCATCAGTGTGTTTGTAAAACGGACCTAGACCGTTGATTGAGGTATTGCCTAAACTCTAGAGGGAGACCCACTTGCCTATCCGATGCTATTAAATCTGAGAGGGTCATAAACATCTCCTGTAGTCGTATCCCCCCCATGGTGTGTGGTGAGTGGTTTTTCTATTTTGTGGGAACCGAAGTCTTTTTCCTAGCTTCTAACCCCATGAATAACCCCGCAATTTATTTTCTTCAATACCGTAGACGCGCTCTGGCGGGGAAATACTGTATGTAGAACTATTGTAACGCAAGGTATACGCAGGCACGATTCTCAGATCGCTAATCTGTGTGCAGACATCTTTTGAAATTTTATACTTTAGTTCTTGGCATTTCACTTTCTTTAAAGGTTATGAATATCTAGAAGCGCTGTTCATTATTTGTTTTGTACAGATATACTGTGCGATGGTGGTGTAATGGTCAGCATAGTTGCCTTCCAAGCAGTTGATCCGAGTTCGATTCTCGGCCATCGCATTGATTTTTGTACAGAGTGATTGATTAGATTAACCGAATTAGAAATAAATTAATTTTATTTTTTGTTTAATTGCTTAAAATTTGCGCTTATGATTAATGGAACATTTGTTGTTTTCCAAAAAAACCCAAATCTTTTATTTTTGATTCCTAATAATCAACGTTAATTAGGTTTAGTTTAATTTTATTATTTAATTATTTTTGTTTGATGTTTACAATTATTTCTTGTTATATTTATTTTCATAATAATTTAGTTAAAATCGAATAAACTAAGTACTTTTTTTGTTTAGTCTGTGAATTTGGATTTTCCACGGTTTTCGCACGTTTCATCCTACATTGTTGGTAATTGAAGCTACAAAAAAGCAATTCTAAAATTAGTTTATTCATGGTTCATTCTATCAACTATAATTTTATTTTAATAAGCAATTCTTATTATTATACTAATTTCAAATACAGAGTCACCCAAAAAGACTGCTAATAAAATCATGAAGGCCTACTTGTAAATTAGTCAAAATTAATTACTGTGGCGTGATCATAACTTCTTTCTGGTTAATTTGCAAGGACATTAATAGTTCCCAGTGCTTCTCTACGCATTTATTAAAAAGTAAGTTATTTGTGGAGCATTAAAGGTTTTGTAATATGGATTTTAATAAATCCATTTTTACTGTAAATAAATTCACAGTTGATGTGGCCAGGCGCGTTGAGTCGGAGGCACCAAAACTAGACCACAATGGTGTTACATTCGTAATTCGATTACGATCAGTTAATGCCAAATTGCCAACTTATTGTCGGGTTTTGTGGCTGATGTGTTGTGGATATTGAGGGGGGGTCCCGACACTAGCATAGGCAAAAAATCGTCTTAAACATAGTTTTCTGCACTGCTGAAAAATATTCAGAAAACCTTGTAGTCTAATGTGATTAATTTATTTTTTGCGTTAGGTATTTAGTGACTGAAAGGTAGTTAGTTTCTCTTAGAGAACACAATAATTAATTTAATAATTAATTAGGAATTCATGTAACAAGCACGGGTGAGTATTAGAAAACGATTTGAAAAACAAAGGTTTTCAGAACTGTTTATTCTTATTTTTTTCTACATGTACTATACGGGGAACACCAACTACTAAGGACAAGGTTACACGTCCCCCCATCTACCACTTATTCTAAGATGAAATAGAAGCACCCATTGACGGAACGGTTTTACCCGTTTCGCAGTTGGATTTGAACCAGTACATTTTTTGTAGACGCTATTGCTTGCCTATATCCGCCCCACGATTGGAGACATTTGCTACTTAAAACAATTTTGCATGAAATTGCTGCACAGAATTTAATTATCCGTAATAAGTATTCAATTTTGTTTCTATGCTTTTCTCACGTTGAAACTTCTGTTTGGGTCACATTCGTTTTCTATCATTGCTCCTCCAGGTGTCCAAAGTGGTGTACGGTGATACGAACGGTCCTATAAAAACTGCGATATTCTAAAAACGGTGACACATTTTCGTTGTACAACAAGAGCACCTTTTTTTTTTGTCTAGCATAGGGGTTCTCAAATCCACTATTGAATTTACCAGAAGTGGAAAGACAAAAAAGTTATGACTTGAACAACCTAAATGGTCCTCTGATTTACCGCCTTCTGGATAATTTTAAAATTCTGAAAACACTATTAAGTGCCTCCCAACCAGAGAAATACTTTCCCTAAGCACCAATACAGTATCCTATTCGAATAAAATTAGTCATTCATTGTTCCATCTTTGTCGGTTGGTAACTCAGCAATTAGGCATTCTCGAACGAGTTTTCGGTGTACTTTTGAATCACTTGGCCAGTATTTTGCAGTGGTAACCCGTTACGTAATACGGGAGCGGCGCTTAGCAAATATGGTTACCATTTCCGGCTTCAAGATACTAACTTTAACTGTTCTGACTTCTTTCCATCTTCATACAACCATTTACGATCTGTCTATTGCACTTGTTTTTTCGTGTAGATGCTTTGTCTTATTTTCTTCACACGTCTAATATTTAATTTCATTCCGTATTAAACTCCATTGTTTGTCTGAACAATCTAGTATATTTTGTAAAGCTCGAAAGATTTGTATACTGTATAATATTTTATTTTTTACTTTCATGATGCTTACAAAATATATACAAATATTAAAATGACTAATGAATATGCCAACATTCTTAAGACCTATTAGATTAAAATTTAATTATGTAACAAAATAAGTTATAAACAAAATTTATTAACATTGATCTAAATCGTGTATGAACTTACCTACTATATTTTATAGTAAAATGACAATAAATGAGGTTGTGCGTATGTGTGCTGTAACAGAAAATCTGAAAATGACTCCCTGTAATGTATATTATGCAGTCGATATAAAAATATACGTATAGGTACTATACTATCTATCGATATAGTGTGGGAAATATTCTATATTAAACGTTTGTTAAATGACAATATCGTGGAAACTATTACTCCCGGACAGGTGCTGTATACATTATTAAATTATTTAAAGTAAATGTTGTTAGTGTCAGGACCCAAAATTTGTTGATTAGTAGATATGCGAAGAACTCTTAAATTAACTTCTGCAGTATTAATCGTTCTTCTGAAGAATCTCTGAAATCTGGTGGATATCAACCAAAGACTTCCATCTTTAGCTACCCATCGAAGATCAGCTACAAACTGAAGCTTTTCTGGATCGTATGCCATCAACCTGAAAAAAGACATCATAGGTAAAAATCTTTAACAACATCATACTTGCTTAGCTAGAAAATGAAATTATGAGTTAAATTTCCTGTTCTGTTCCTAATAATAATAAATTACGCATAATTAATACATGTTACGACCTTAAAATATATTGCAAACTATGAGTTTATACCAGTAATATCAGCAAAAAAAAAGTACTTTTTTGCGCTACTGTGCTCTATTTCATTGTTTACCGCGGCTGTTTCCAAGACAGTAAGTTATGTTTACTAGTTGCTAAGGATAAAGTCGTCGGTAAAATACTTTTTCTACAATTGCTCAAAAAATGGTTGTTTACGCATTAATTTCAGTGCGCAAAGCACGTGTTTTTTTAACGGCGAAAAAAAAAATTTTTTTAACGGTGAAAAAAAATTTTTATATTAAGTGCGCAAAGCCGGTTTTTTGAGCTTTCGAATGTATTTTTTGTCTCGACCTAACGGTCTCGACAAAAAACCTAACATTCTCAAGCTTAAAAAAACCTTTGCTTTGCGCACTTAATATAAAAATAACTATTGGGGTTCTAGAACGGTAAGTAAATTTACTCAAAACGAATGTGCCATATGTAATTTGATAAATTAATGTCAGTCACAAATGTCAGTTTAGTTAAAGAAAATGAATGCAATTTCCAATGTTAGTTAAAACAAATCCTGGAGCTTTTAATTTCTCATTTCTTGTAACAAAGTACGCCAGCAACGATTTTTCATCAATATTTGTACTTTTTTTGGTACACCAATTTTTAAAATGATTGTAGGTACCTTCGTAGGGTCTCTCTAGACTTATCAGGAATGAGAACCGGACACCCCACATTCCAAGCTTCTTCTATTTCGTTTTCGGAATCATTTTCATTAATTTTTAGCACGGAACTCAAAATAATTTTCACAAAAAACTGCAATGGCGGTAACTCTTTACAGATTGCTATAGAAACGCAATATATCAAGCGACAATATGGCAACGTGATGTGAAGACTGACAATTATCGCATTTTAATCTGTATTCATTATTAATTTATTAAAAATTATTTTTACCGGATTCAGTTGCGCAAAAAACGTCATAAGCATCACGAACGTTAAGGACTACCGATCTTCGATCGGTAAAATGTCCTTACCGTTCTTAATACTTAGGCCCAACTGCACCGGTTACACTTAAATAATAAGCGTGGCTTAAAAAATCAATTGCCATGGACACAATTCTTGTAACAATTTGTATCCATGGGAATTAATCTATTAAGCGACGCTTATATTTAAGTGTAACCGGTGCAATTGGGGCTTAATATACTATTAATTCTAGAAACAAAAAGTGTTGCCTAAGCAACACACATTTTTTTATCAGTAACAAAAACGTTAACTTCAATAACAGTTTTTGGTATTAAAAGTGATAACTTTTAAGACGGCCACAGAAAATATAATATTCTTGGTATAGCTCATATCAGCGATAATTTTTATTGGAGCTGTTAAAATAATAAAATTTAACTCATCCTGTAATAATTTGTTATTTTTGGCAACCTATGATGTCGAATGTACCGTAACAATAGCAAGAGAAGTTTCAGTAGTAGGTAGGTCAAAGTTTTGTTGAAAAGTTTAAATATAATTGTTTCTCTTGCATTTTCTTTTTCTTTATTACTATTGCTGTGCTCGGTTGCAATAAGTTTAACAAAAGTTCAGTTTTGGGAAATACTTCTAGCCTCACTAACAATTTGGCAATCCCGAAAATTTCTTAATAATCCAACATGGACGTAACAGTAAAAATTATTACCATTTGAAACAACCGATTACATGAACCAGATTACTAACCTTTGGTTATTATTCAGAGGATTCCATGTAGCCACAGATGTTTCCGTAATTGGACTAAAGAATAAAGTGTCATCTCTCTGATCCACAGCCAATCCCACGCCTTGGGATGACTTAGTGCCCACTAAAGAAACTGGGAGAGCTTCTAGTTCTGCTGGAGGTCCTTTTCGTAAAGCAGCAGTTGGAACGCTAAAGATTCTAAAACACAAGAAATATTGAATATAAATACATTCGGCCAATGTTACTTCACAGATTCGTATTAGGAAATAACAAATTGGTACAGTAATGAGTAGATCAATAAGCAACAGCTTTCCTTGGACTGGATACAGAGATTGAAACGTTTAAAAAAGATACGCCGCTGATAAGAAACTATTCAGTATTCACCATTGAACAATCCTGTAATCGCCAAAACGATATGAATTGAACAGCAAAGAACTCTTCATAAAATCTCATTTTTATATGACATACCTACCTATAGTATTTTTAGTCTGTACTGAAAACTGCGCAAAATTTATAGAATTTGAATCGTGATCATTATAGTTCTCCATACGCTGAACATTTCTTCTCATTTAACCGAATCCCTATTTCTTACAATTTACGAGATTCCCATGCATGCGGTCCTTATCTTGGACACCCTGTATAAGTATAACGTTTATCCTTACCTATTGGTGGCCAGAGGCTGGTAGTACAAAATTCCTAAATTAGGAGAATGTGTTAAACCCACAATTCCATCCATAAGAGTAAAAGATTCTCCTCCAACAGTTGAATCAGAAAAATCGGGATCAGGAAACATAGAAGGATGCATTACCCTCCACGCTCTATCTCTCAAAGAATCGTACACGATCATACCTAAACATTAAAATTCTTTAACTATATACATAGTATACAGGATGTATACCTTTAAAGTTATAAGCAGTTTAAAAGTGGTAACATTGCAAGGGCGACATATCGTAAAAAATTGAAAATCTGCGAACAAACCTAGTAGAGGAATTATCAGTATCATGAATTGAAAAACGAATTTAACATTTTACGCATAATAATACAGGGTGTTTCTTAAATCGCGGACACGGAGCACAGTACTACATTCCCCTCCAGATACCAATTGGAAAAATATAATACAATAATGCCCGTTCTTCGCTAGTTTCAGAGTTATTCTCAGTCAAAGATTGAGATTCAATTCCTTTATGCTTTGGAAAAACGGGTAAATTTTAACCGTTCCGCATTGTTCATCAATCAAATATTAAATCTTAATAAATTTGGAATTTGTTATACGTTGTATTCCTTCCTCCGAAGACATTCTTTCTGATAAATAGCTGTTGTTAAAATTTTTTTCAATATGTTGCAACAGTGCATTGTACCTATGAGGTTATTACCTAGGAAACTTGTTCATACTGCCTTACTAAAACACCAAACGTTTAAAACAAAGTCCGTGCAAGCATGCGCAATGTTGTCAAATTTAAAATTTTTAAAATGCGAATAACTCGGAAACTAAATACATTAGGACAAAATCGCCTATACTTTTTCAACTCAGTTTTAAGACGAGAATCGCGTAGTGCTCTCCGTGTCCGCCATTTAAGAAACACCCTGTAGTTGTCTGTATTTTGAAAGTATGTTAAAGATACCAAGAAATTGGGTTAATAGGCTGTAAAGATTAATGTGAGAAAAAAATTGTTTTTATAATCTTAAAACTTGAGAACAAGTAAACACGATATTTAGAGTTTGTAACTGTACTACCTACTGATACATTTACAGAATCAAATTCAATTACCTGGCGCAACGGTATCTGTTATGTAAACAAAAGCAGAATCACATGTTCCTTGAACACTCTCATCGATGACCAAATTAGTTAGGAGCGAATTTGGCCTAAGAACTTGACGAGGGAAAACTACTGTTCTTGCAACTTGGTCCGTGTTCAAATCAAATATTGCAATCTTTGGAGGACAAATTCTTTGAAAATCTTCCAGAGAAGTCATGATTCCTGAATCCAATACCTGAAATATTAGATTATATCAGATTCCCTAGAATTTACTCTTGCTTTCTTTTTTTCTTTGTTGTAGACATCTTTTAAAAGAAATATTCAAAGATTTCAATGTTTATAATTTCGTAAATATGCTCTTAAAAATGATCAAAAGGATTTTAAGTATTTAAGGTGTTAAAAATCCTTCAGCAAGTAATTGAAAGAAATGTCCGATGTTAAGGAATGAACTAACCCAAAGTCTATGGCAAGAATCCACTTTCATTCTATACACAGACGTAAGACCATCACAACTGTTGTTTATGCCTCGTCCTGCATCATGAAACGACCAGTTAGGATATGCTTGTAACAATGGACTAGCACCAGGTGGCATATTCCTAGGAACAGACGCTACTGTGGCAGGTACACCAGCATAAATTCTTGGCATGGCTAGAAATATACGATCGTCTGTCACTTCGAATCCTGTAAATATTGTTCTTTCTGGCCTAAAATAAAAATGCATTATATCTTGGTGTTGCCTTTCTTTCTCAAAACTTTCTAAATGTTTTAACCAGATAGGAAGGGATACGGAATGTTTGGCACATATTTTCCAAGTGTTTATCTTTCATGTTACATTCTGGGAAATTCCTAAGGAAATCGGAAGGGGTAAGAAAAATATCTAAAAAAAAAGAGGAAGACTTATTATAATAGTCTTCTCTCATTTTTGAACATTTTTTCACCCCTTGAGATCTCGTTAGAATTTTTCCAGAATGTTAATTGGAGGCTGAAAACTTTCCGATTTGTTTTAGCAGATGGGCGATGTTTGGCACATATTTTCCAAGTATTTACTGGGGATTTTCTAAGAAAATCGGTAGGTGTGAAACAAATGTTCAAAAAAGAAGAAAGACTTTAGCCTTGCCGTTTTTTCTGAAAACGTTCTGAATTTCCTTTAACCAGATGGGAGGGGTTGAGGGATGTTTGGCACATATTTTGTTTAGCCTACATATTACATTCTCGGAATTTGAGGCCCCTTCAAAGTGAATAAATTTTGTTAAATCTATATACCTATAGCAGGTTTGTAGAGTCTGAGTCGAATATCTGGCAAACGGCGTTTGCTGCATTTCAAAACCCTCTTGAGTATACCTATTCTGGACAGAATAAAATTCGTATGCGATAAGCGTAATTTTTCTCATGACAATTAATCAATTGTCTGAAAAGTAGCTCTCTGATTGGTTCAATTTTTTTTATCGCATGCGAATTTTTTCATGTAAGTTCAATGCAGTCATGTAGATAGTATGGAAATTCTGTGCACTTTCGACGTTCATAAATGCAATGATAGGTAGTATTTAGTAGGTACATCATTTACACGGGAATTGTGTACAGCCAAAGCAATCACGCGCGGATCTACAAAAATTCTCTAGCGCTGGGTAAATGATCCGAGAGGTACAGAGAACCCCCAGGCGATGATGTTAAACGCGAAAACATTTTGTGTAATAATGTTAATACCAGATCTCTGGGGGGGGGAGGGTAATTAACCCTATCCCCCTCCCCTAGGTTCGCACTTGAAAGTAATACATAGTCTCAGTGTCCAATTGTTATTAATGATTTATAAAAATTGTGTAGGTAGGTATGTATTAATATTAGTTGTGCACTTACTTGAAGTTATTTGCAAAACTGTAATCCGAGAACGGAAAATTAAAGTCCAAAACCTTCCATTCATTCATTACCTCGGCTTCTAAACAGAATATCCCTGCCGTGGAAATCAGTAAAATCAGGGATATGCTGAACATTTTTCTTCCTGTAAATATATTTATATCAGCTATGTAGCTAGCACCTATTAATATAATTTATTATACACTATACTACACTAATATAAAAAATACGCTACTGTATTCTAGGACCAAAATGTAAATTACTCTTAGATACTACTAATAAAATGGTTTTCCTGAACTAAACCAGTTATCATCGAATTAATGGTTGAATATATGGCAAGTAACCCCTCATTTGGGGTAGCCTGCGATCCTATTATAAAGTTGGCAACATGTAATCAGGATTACCGCAGTTATTGTTAATGGATACTGTATAACAATAACTTTTGTCACTTGTTTTATTCTTAAATTCAACTTACTAATAAAGTTTGTATTGTCAATTTAAAATGAGTCACAGCGAACCCCAAGTAAGTTTTTCAAGAAACTGTATGTTTCTAGTTACCTAACTGTATGACTGTATTTTAATAACAAATTGTTAGTAATATCATCAATATGTCATTTCAGTGAATTAAGAGCCGACATAAATACATTATACACCGAGGAAGAGAAAAGTATAATCTTTCCAGAGGTAGAAGTTTGAAACAAGAGGGCTGAAAGTCGAGTGCTGTAATGCATTGTAGACATTGTGCGTCATTTTGTTCCACTATAGATATATTACTTTTGCTAAGTTTGTATTGGTGTTAAATATAAATAAATAAGGTTGTCCACTGTATATTGTGCATATTTCAAATATCATCAACAACAATGTTTATGTAGTTATTTTTGTATTCTTTTTGACGTTTGAAGGACTTACCTACTACTTCATTATTCAAGTGAATAATTCAAACTACACGGCAGTGGTTTTATATACACCTTTATCCTTGATCAAACGCATAAATAATTGATAAAATACTTATTATTGGTGGAAAACAATATTTCGTATTACTATTTTCCAAAAATATCTACACTGCTCAAGATTCTTCATTTTAAACATAAAATAGAGTAAAAAGTAGATACAAATTTTACTAAACATATATAACAAACAGTACACGTTTACAAAACGAAGAAAACTCTTCTAATTTAACTATATGAAATAAGTTTCTCATTAACTTCTGCGGAAAATTGTCCCATTCCTCAATCGTCGAGTAGCGACTTCTCTTTGTCTAATTCGCGTTCCAATCATGTCCCATATACATGTTCGATTATGTTAAGATCTGGACTACAAGCCGGCCATGAATTAAATTCCGGTATCACGGAAATACTGGAGCGAAACCCGAGCTATATAGGGTCTGGCATTATCCTGCATTAATAAAAGAACTATCCCCAATAAATGGGACAAACGGCATTACGCGGTGGTTCTAAAATATCTGTTTGCTGTCATTGAACCCCTATCTACCACCCCTAAGTCTGTACGAGCGTTCAAAGAAATTCCGCCCCATACCATTATTGAACCACGTTCAAAACTCGTAGTTGGAAGGGTGTTTGCTGGAGTATACCGATCTCCAAAATCTTAATTCGTCTGTGAAAAGCACGTTGCTCCAGTCCGTAATAGACCAATTATGCCCGATTGCACCGTCGTCACTTAAATAATAAGTGTCGCTTAAAAGTTGAATTGCCATGGATACAATTGTCACCAAGAATTGTATTCATGGTAATTAAACTTTTAAGCGACACTTATTATTTAAGTGACGACGGTGCAATCGGGCATTGTTCACGACCAAAACTTAACCTGACCACACGATGTGTTCTGGTTAACCGGGGTCCAGTAGCAGGATTCCTAGACCTCAATCGTACATATTTCAATCGTCTTCTAACAGCTTGATCACTTACTCTTACTCATCGTACTTCAGAAACAGAGTTTGAATATGTCTTGCTATCACAAAACGTTGACCTCCTTCGAATAAATCTATCGTATATTTCGCATGTGGCCTTTCGGCCTTGTCCTCGTCGCTGTTCGTATTCTCCAGTCTCTCTGTATAGTTTCTGGCTGCTACAGATACGGAAGATTGCTGGATTCCACCGATTCCACACACCCCAGCCACATCTATCTCTGACTACGACCTTTTTGGAGGAGAGTAACAATTCGAACCACTTCTTCATTGTTTAAATGGCTCTGTTGACGACGAGGACCCATTATTGAACAAAATTAACGTCTCAATGTAGCTTTCTTACATAAAAATCACCTCAAACCAGTCGATTATTGCAAATTACTGACACAATAATGACCCATATATTTTGGTATGCTGCTTATCATATGTTTATGTGGAAACCATCAAAGCTTCTATTCCTGTTTTGTTTATATTTCAGACAATCAAGATTCAACCTTAGACATCAATCTCATATCAAAAACAATTAAATCCGTTTTGTATACCGGAAATTCAATTTGGATAACGATAACGATTAATACGAATTTTATAGTGATTTAGTTTTTATGTTTCTTTACAATTTATGAACCTTTATGATTACTATAACAACTGAGTAATTTACGGATACAAGATTAGAACGCCAGAAGTAGGTACCACTTCAAAACACTAGTCCTTGCATTCCCGACAGGTGCAATAAATAAATTCCAGACTTTGTAGAGTTAACAATAATAATGTTAACAATAATCCGGCACAACAAAATACATGTACACAATCTAATATGTATCCAAATAATTTGGTTACCTAGTAATAAGTGAAGTTAATAGTTCGCGATCAGAATTCAAAATTACACTTTTAGATAAACGGCCTCTAGATAGAGGCTTTTTTTATTTTACGGTGGTATTTTCAGAAAGTTAAATAAGAACAAGATGCGGTTGTTAAATATCATTTTGCTAAGATTTTGCCCACCACTGTAATAAGTAGGTACTTGAATTAATTTTGTCAATAAAATAGGTATTTTCAAAATCTTTTAGTTTATTCTAATAATAAATTGTAGTAATGCGTAACGAATTCTATTTTGTTATTATCCTGGGCGTGGAATCATCTTGCTGGTTAGGTAACATCAAATAATGTGTTGCATTACATGTAAAAATGACTATTCAGTATCCAAAGTTTTGATTTTAGCGAAACAGATTGTAGAAAAGATTTATTATTAAACCTATCCAATAGTATCTTCAATGCTAACTGACAGTAGGATGCCCTTAGAAAATAATTTACCTTTCTTATTTAAATTGAAGTCCTAGAAAAAAGCAATTAATTGCATGCAACCATAATTATGTAATTAAACCTTACAGGATATTAAAATACCTCTAATTATAAAACTCAGTTTTCATATAAATATAATTAAATTAAGTATTAACTTGAATGTGTGTATTTTGCCATGCTCTCCACCTGCATATTTGCATTTAAATAAAACAAACACAGGCGCCCACGCATGAGATCAGAGCTGTAACCTGGTGTACCTCTTGATTACCTATAATATATTTTCCAAACCACAGTTTCCAAGGATTTTATACTCCTTGATTGCTAAACACATAGGTATATACCTCTATTTATAAATAATAGTTGGAACGACATCATTCTCAAGCAATAATAATTAATAATACAATATTGAATGAAAATTCATCCCAGCCTTGTAAAAGAAACGCACCAACAACATAAACGAATGCATTATTTTAGTCCATAATCTACATAATGGATAATGAAACATATTGCAATAAAATTATGAAACTTAATCTGTTTCTCTATTAACTAATAAGCAAAGTATTAAAACTAACTATGCATAGAATTTGATCGGCGTACTACTTAGGTCCCGTTGTACGAAAGTATTTGATCGTCAATTCAGTTGAACCACGATCAGTTGTCATGGATACGATTGTTTGAACAATTGTATCCATGCCAATTGATCGTGGTTCAACTGAACTGGCGATCAAATACTTTCGTACAACGGAACCTAAATGAATTAAACACACCTGCTCTGGGTCAGGTTCCAGTTCATTTGTTTACATTTTTAAAATGCAACATCGACTCTTTTATTTAAGCATAAATTATAAAATAATTTTACGATTTTCCACCAAATACGGTAGTATCTACTACAGCACTATACTACGTTTCACTCTAACTATGCAGTACAAAAAACATAGGACAATGTTATTTAAAGGCAAACTTCGCCTGCTACTCAAAGAAATTTTAAATCTTCGTGTAAGCTGGGAAAGGCAGGTATAGGTAGAGGATAATACAAATTAAGGTATTAACAAATAAGCCGATTGCAATACAAAAGGCGGATTTATTATGATTTACGTCTTCGTGTTCAGTTTTAAGCGACTTGCTGGGGAAATATGGCGATACTGTAGCCCTATCCCTGTACACTGCATAGTCAGAGTGAAACGTAGTATAGACTATAGACTTCACGTCATTGTGAGTAAGTTTATTGGCAGTTTCCAGTAGTACCTGCTATGTCACAAAAATTCTTATTTTTTCGTAATAAAAAGAAGTAGGTAGTAATATTTTCAAACAAAAAGAACTGAGGCGCTATGCGCCCCGTTTTACAGATTTGAACCCGTATACTATTTCAGCTTCAAACCAGCCATTCGTCATTTTTGACAGTGTCCCCTCAAACCCCAAATCTTATTCACTTATTGCTGCTCCTACGAATTTTTAAAGTTCTAACAAGATTTCTAACTGCGTCCCGAAAGTCTTTAAACGATTTCCAGTAAAATTAGAGTAAATAATGATTGTGTGATATTTTCACGCATGCACTACAATAACCCCGGTTCTCTCCATTTTGAGCCTCTACTTCTACTCTGAAAGAATTCTACTGAAACACCCCTTACCACAAATAATACGTAAAAATCTATTATTTTTGTGGTGGGGCTAAGGGCTGTTTTCAGTTATTGAATTATTACGAACCTACAGTTTTCAGCTTTTATATATTTTGTACCCTCGCCCCTACAACTCCAAGTTCCAACCACTTCTGCTAGCATAGGTGTGCGCACAGGGGGGCAGGGGGTCTTTGGACCCCCCTAATAATTCTAGAGTTTTGGACTGAATCAAATGTAAAATGTTTTAGTTTACAACCCAAAATCCTGGTATTCCAAGTGTATGGTGTATTTTTATTATTAACCCTTGCCCCCTCAAATAAGAGAGTCTGCGCACGCCTATGTCTGCAAGTAACGTTTTCTTTTTACACCAATATGCAATACACTGCTTTAATTTTATTGCGGTTTCAACTCCAACTTTAGCCCCATTGGAAATTTTCATTTTCGAACTGGTAAATGTAGGAATAGTACGCTTGATACAGACAGTTCAAATATGTATAAGTCATTTCAAGGATATAAAACAGTTGTAAACAGCTTTCATTTGAGTTCCTTTCTTACCCGTAGCTTTTTCCTCTTGAACGTATTATCGTGTTTTTTCCAATTCCCACAGCAATAGTTACTTCATACTGAATTACTATTGTGTTTAAATTCCAAAACGCTGTGATAATTATTACCTTTATAATGATTCAGGATATTCACGGCAATTACAGTTATTGGCATTGATCGAGTTTCCATAATACATTAAATATTCCATTTTACAGTTACCATACCAATTTACAATTAATAAGAAAATGGTGGCAGCTTGCGCCAAGGGTCACAGGGGCACGTGCCCACAGCAAAAAACATAGCTTTGTTGTGTTGTGCTTGTGACCCTTACCTACAACTCAAGTGAACCTTTTCATTTAACAAGCTGTACTATAGGTCCAATTGCTTAGCGTAATAACGCTGCGATACAGTTTACTGTAATAGTGTAATAGGTACGTCATAATTCCCCTTCCTACCATTACCTAAGTAAAAATATCTTTATAATTAATATCATTTTTTCAATCTCTTTAAATTAATAATTCCTAATTTATATGCAGTAATTTATCCCTTTCAATATAATATCGTGATTGACCTGCGTAAGTTGCTCTGCATGCTGTGGTATGTATCCTACTTCAACGTCACACCCAAAGACGGCCTTGTTCTGCTCTTACTTTCAGTGCGTGTGTTACAATTATGCACTGTAACAATAAATGAAATGTTGCAATGTACAGTCAGTTCAATTAGGTTAAGTACATTTTTCTGATTTATATACCAATTTGTGATTTAAAAAAAGGCGAGAAATAAATAAAAAGAAAAATAGATGTGAATTAAAGAAAATTAATGATATAATGGTGTTACATACTAGATATTTATTACAAACATAGTTACATAGGGATAATTATACAATTCGTCGGGTTGATTTCAATAAAATTGCTGTAACCACATTTTACCTATAAATTACTGAACTCTAAAAGTGAACGTTTCACGAATATTTTTACTTTCCCATACCACTACTGGTATAGGGAAGTATTGATATCATGAAAATTTTCGAAATCGAGATTTTCGCGGAAATACGTGTTTTGGGCCCCCAGGAACCCAAAAAAGTGGTCTAGAAAAAATGTCTGTTTGTGGCCTTGTGGGTGTGTATGTATGTGTGTATGTGTGTATGTGTGTATGTAACGCTTCTAACGCAAAAACTACTGGACCGATTTGGATGAAATTTGAAATGAAGGGGTATATCGAAAATTCATCGACAAAATAAGCTTTTCAAAAAAATCCGAAACCGGAAGCGGAAGTTAGACATGTTTTTTTGGTAGCATTTTTTTCAGAAGCGGAATTTTGAAAATCTGAGTAGGGAATATGAAAGAAGACCATAATTGAAGGAAAACAGTTTTTTGCCGGACTCTCTAACTTCAAAATGGCGGCCGCTATGAATATTTCAAAATTTCGACTTTAACGCCCCATTACTCAAAAACCAGTTATCTGATCAGGTTCCGCAACAACTTGTTTGAAAGCCCTTTGGCTGTACTACATCAAGAAAAAGAATCATTTACTAAATCCAAAAACGATCGCAACGGCGCTCTTCCAAAAATTTTGAAATTTTTGAAAAATTATTACAAAAAAACTGGTCTAACGATTTTGTTTAAATTTTCTACACGTATGCAGCTTGGTATTGGCTACATTTTTGTTTTTTGATGAATGCCAGAATTTCACTGTGGCGCCCTCTACGAGGTTTTGAAAATCGAAAATTGATGCTCCTATAGTACTTTTATTAGTCAAAATATGAAAGAAGTGTAAATACAAAAGTT
The DNA here is from genome assembly GCA_963082805.1 of Hemicrepidius hirtus. Lineage (NCBI taxonomy): Eukaryota > Metazoa > Arthropoda > Insecta > Coleoptera > Elateridae > Hemicrepidius > Hemicrepidius hirtus. The sequence goes on from OY720161.1 coordinate 11,798,216, forward strand.
ATTCAGTATATAATTCTGCATTTTTCTAAATGTATGCCACGTATACAGGGCGTTTGATTTCCACAGTACAATAAGCAACTTTGTTATTTTAAATGAAATACCCTGTATATTATTATATAATTGAATGCAGAATTTAATTGTCTATCATATAGTATAATATATTCATATGGCTAAAATATACGGTTGATGAGAAATTCTTGAATTTTGAACTTTAAAACAGTGTAGGGTGAAATTTACAAGTGCCGATATGTTCAAGTGACCATGCGCGGGACGGGAATTCCTTGTCGCCGGCTAATCCTAGCAGCCTATGAATATAAGTAATCACACATGCGCAGATGAATCGGCACTTGTGTTAATTTTCAAGTTTAGTTTATCGGTTGTGGCGTGGTTGTGGCGAACAATACTGTTGAATACCAAATACGAATGTTTATTTTTGTATGGGAAAGTCCAGGGGAGGTTTGCACCTCCACTTTTTTAAATTATATGGCTTGGTTATTACAAACTTCAATTTTTGATTGTAAAAATGTTTACATTTTCCGGTTTTTTAATTTCATCCCAAACCTTGCCAGATGCTCTTAGATCGCGACTAATAAACCATATCCACTACGAAAAAAAAAATTCACGCGCCGCTACTGTTGTATACAAAAAACTGAGATTTTAGAGTCTCATGTCCAAGAGCATACGGAATTATTTCAATTTTATTTACACATAAGGTAAATAATATCTGAGAAATCTGAGAAACACTGCAATTAATTTACTGCATTTTTCGCACAGAAATTAATTACAAAGACATTACATTTTTATAGGTAATAAACCCAAAGCAGCAGAAAGTCCCTACTACTACTACTTACTTTAATATTTCTATTATCATTCTGTTCTCTTCTGCTGAATTCCTTGTAAATTTTACAATATTAACATGTAATTTACTGCCCTGTAATCAGTTTTCTTTCTCGCAATTTTCGTTTTAGACTTTAAGATTGTTCAAAGAAAAATTAATTGTGTGTTAGGCGCACAAAGAATTATTTCCTATCAACACTCAAGAGTAGGTATCGTTGTACCTATGCCAACACACCCAGATAATTTATTTATTTATACATTTCGATTGTTTTAAAGATTTAAACAATTATTGTAACTAAAGAAGTTTCAACAGAATTCACGGTCATAAAGTGCAGACATTGTGACATACATACAGAAGAATAATATACAAGTACATGCATGTATTGCATTTCATTTTGAGGCTGAAATACTTTTTTATGTCAGAAGGAGAAAGTAAGTTTAACAGCTTTATTATTAGCAGTTCGGTCGAGTCAGTCCAAGATTTCCACATTTAGTACCTACAATTAACATTACCTGAAGAAAAACCAGTACGTAATTTACATCACCATTTTTTGCAGAACGGTATCTGAATACAAGGGACATACGCTAAATTTTTTGGCGGTACAAAATGTCATCCATCTGTTTTCGTTTCTTTATCAACCGCTGCGAGTAACATAAACATCAGAATTTTAGGCTCGCTCTAACCTATGAAGCTAGAAAGAAAGAAGTATAAGTAGAAACGCGTGCAATGGTTCGGACCAACTGCAAAATTAAATTGCTCCCGAGTGTACATATTCAAAAATCAAAAGGATTTTCCAAAGTACAATCCATTATTTTCTATGTTCTCATCTTCACCTTATATTTTATTTTCCTGTGTGTGTCCTCTTGCAAGTTTGTCAATGTCAATTATTTGTAAAAGCGGAATTCCTGATAAATAATGCACCAATCCAGGAAAACACGCGTTTTTGCGTGCTATACTGCGTGAAACACGCTCGTTTAGTTCAGGTCTTAGAAAGCAGTTATCCATACAAACTATTTTGAAAAATAAACTTTTTAACTATCCTAAAGCTAAAAATATCTGAAATTATTTTAAGTCTTTTATACCTACCTATAGATTTACAATACTGCGGTTAATACAGAATTTGTTATTGAAAAAACATTTGTAGACTTTTTATGAATTAAAATTTATAATTTTTAATTAAACCATGTATCCAAATTAATTTCGTTAATGATAAACATCTTATAACATTGAAATATTATGACTTCCCTGTTGGGAAAAGAAGCGTTTGTGCGAATTTTGGACAGTTGTTTCCACTTCGAAGAAGGCATTAATTATTTAAAACCATTGAACATGAATTAATATACAAAGCAAATTACATTAAATTACTATCATCACAAAATTTTAAAAACACTAACCTGTTGGTGCTTATATTAAAATTTGAACCATACTTTGATTTTGCCACACCTCACATGTAAAGACACATATACACACATGTATGGGTGCTAATCAATTATTAAACATTTGTGTAATGTAATAATAATATTACTTATTAATATTGTAAATAATAATACCACCAATTACTAACAATAATTTTAGATTTGCTAAACAATATGCAAGGATTGTATTATAATACAGGGTGATTCCTAAGTACGTGTAGAAAATGATGGGGGTGATTCCTGGGCGAAAATTAAGGCTACTTTTTCTTATAAACGTGTATCCTAATATGCTTCCCTGAAGAGTTACCCCTCTTCAAAAATGGAGGAAAAATTTGGTTTTTAATTTTTATCTCAAATTTGGACAAAGATAGAAAAATAAAAATAAATGTACGTGTTCTACTAACAGGAAGGCCCTTTATGGATATTTTCTTTATTCACCTGTATTATTAGAAGGGGATGAAACTTACAGCTCCTGTTCATTTTTTTATTAGAACTTTTTAATGCACTGGAATTTTTAATTTAAAAAATAGGCATGAGAAAGCCTTATTCATTTAGAAAATGATTTGTCTCTTTTATTTTTATCGTGAGACAAATAGTTTTCGAGTAAAAAATTAAAATCGATTGTAATGTGCGCCTCAGTTTCGTGAGAAGTTGTAGTAAATTTCTGAGAAAAAAAGTCTAGGTAAGGCGGATTTCATTTTTTCATCAATAATGTATGCAAACTTACTAACAATTATTATTATTATCAAAAACAACAAACACAAAAAACGAAATCTGCCTACCTAGACTTTTTTATTTCAGAAATTTACTACAACTTCTCACAAAACTGAGGCGCACATTACAATCAATTTTAATTTTTTACTCGAAAAGTATTTGTCTCACGATAAAAATAAAAGAGACAAATAATTTTCTAAATGAATAAGGCTTTCTCATGCCAATTTTTTAAATTAAAAATTCCGGTGCATTAAAAAGTTCTAATAAAAAAATTAACAGGGGTTGTAAGTTTCATCCCCTTCTAACAATACAGGTGAATAAAGAAAATATCCATAAAGGGCCCTCCTGGTAGTAGAACACGTCCATTTATTTTTATTTTTCTATCTTTGTCCAAATTTGAGATAAAAATTAAAAACCAAATTTTTCCTCCATTTTTGAAGAGGGGTAACTCTTCAGGGAAGCATATTAGGATACACGATTGTAGGAAAAAGTAGCCTTAATTTTCGCCCAGGAATCAGCCCCTTCATTTTCTACACGTACTTAGGAATCAGCCTGTATAAAGCAAATAATTAGTTTGCAAGATTAATTACATAAGAGAACACCTATACTTATCTTTCTTTGCCAAGGTAACTAAAATTCTGCTGACTAAGTATCGGTAAAAGGAAACGTTTACAATGTGAATGGCAAATATAAAGGCAAGCCGTTGCATATTACCTATACTATGTTCCAATAAAAAAGAACGCGCGGTTTTCTCGGGTGTTTTAGTAACATTTAAATATTTTGAGGGAAGATAACATCTACAAGATGTTGAAATAATAACAAGAAGTTTTGTTAAAAATGATGATTTTTTTTAATTACTAATATGGACTACAAACTACGCCAACTGCCAAGGTTGTTAGCCCCCCCCCCCCAATCTAACACTTAATTTAATCTAAGTCAAAATCAACACAGCATTTGAATTTACTGCCATTTAATATTTTCTTATCTTTGTAATTACGTATATTACTTAGAAATAAGATGATAATCTAAAAAAACATTTAAAGAGATGCATATTTTATTATTTATGTAGTAGCACCAAAATATATTTAGACAAAAGTTATATCTAGCTATAGACTTCCGTTTCGTGTCAAGGTTCTGTTACTAATTTAGATTATATGGTTACACAATTAACAAAGAACTGTGAAATTAATGAAGATGCGTGTAAGGTTATGACCGTACAATCTATTGTCAATAACTGTTTCCTTTAAAGAGCTTAAGTTTAATAGCGGTTTTGGAGTTACCATACTCTACATGTCAAAATATGTACCTACTATGTAGAAATACAAAATAAAATTAATTGTGCTTGAGTAAAGAATCTGTTTTGATTTAGTTATTCTCAATATTTAATTAGGTACCAGTGGCGTAGCCACCGGGGGGGATATGGGGGATATATCCCCCCCCCAAGGGTCAAAAACTGGAAAAAAATACCTTCAACCGGCTTCAACTGTGAAATCCAAAATCAGACAAAATTAGATGTCTTAGAATGTTTTAGGATAAAGCAACTTATATTATTTTATTGCTTGTCGAAATCAAGATTTTTCAAATTTGAGCTATCATTCCCTTTTAAAATATGAAAACCACATGGACCTGTACTTCTACAAAAATAAATACTGACATTTGTAGGTAGTATGTCATGTAGGGTTGCAGCTTAAGTATTGTGCCGCTAATTCCTATATACTTACAGTGTGGAAGAAAAGTATGGAATAAATTCATTATTTCTAAAACGATGATGTTTCATTAAATTTCCTCGGACACGTCGATTTTGTTTTTTAAAAAGACCCTTGTTCCTATACCTGCGCATTTCCGATGTTCATTTGTTTTCGCGTGATGACGTCATCGGATATTTATTTTAATGGAACCCCTATATTTTGTTAACGGATTCCTGTACAGCTCAACTTGCTGAATTCGAAAATGTACCACTTTAATACTTTATTTCTACACCTTCCCGAGAAAAAAAATAATAACCGATTCGTAGTAAGAATACAACTAATTAAATCAAGTTACCTAAGAAATTCTTTCCGGCAGTGAAACAAAATCTATTCAGAATCGACAAAAATATAGAGGTTCCATTATAAAAAATATCCGATGACGTCATCACGCGAAAACAAATGAACATCGGAAATGCGCAGGTATAGGAACAAGGGTCTTTTTAAAAAGTAAAATCGACGTGTCCGAGGAAATTTCATGAAACGTCATGGTTTTAAAAATAATGAATTTATTCCATACTTTTCTGCCACACTGTATATCCCCCCCCAAGGGTAAACTCTGGCTACGCCACTGTTAGGTACCTATCTAAAAGAAAGAAAAGTAATATACAGGGCGTTTGGAAATTCACGCACGCGGTCTATAGGATTGTGTTATGCGACAAAAACTGAACAAAAAGTTCCTCTACCATTTTTCCAAAATACCGCGGTTTTAAAAATCTGAAAATCGCAGAAACAACTGTTGAATCTTGAAACTTATGAACATTTAATCAATTGGTTAAATTAATAGTACATAATTTCCCAATATTAATTTTCCTTCGCCTGAAAGACACCCTGTGTAAGACATTTTATAGAAACTAGCTACAGTTCTGGTTAAAACACATAATAATAAAATTTATTTATTACTAAAACTCAAAAATAAATCTAAAAGAAATAGATAATATATTAGCATGTAATAAAAAATAATTTTCCCTACAACTACCAACATTGACAACATTTAAGTAAATTGTTCAGTGACCTTAAAATTTCGCTACAGGAATACGCGTGACAATAAATAAGACAACACGTGGTTTCAGATAATGGACGTAAGTTGTTACAGTGGTTAACTTTAGTTGCACCTGAGCGATTTTTTTAAATTCCTAATTAGCCGCAACCAACCTTCAGTTAAAAAAATTCGATAATAGTAGTGTATCTCAATTCTAGTTGAAAGAAAGAAGTTGACGATTCCGATATTTCCAACATTTTCCTATTTTTAAGCCAGATAGACAGAACAAGGGTATTATATAATCCCCATTTAAAATGCACATCCATTAAAAAAGAGGGACACTGTTTTTCAGAAAAATTGCAGTTGCACAAGGAACTGGAACCATGGAAACAACTTCGGCCCAAACTCTTCAACTTATTTAGTTATTGCACTACAACTCTCCGTTTTTCTCAATTTATAAAATAAATTTCCTAGTCTAAATAATTTAAATATTTTAAATAAACAGCACCAATTATTTTAAACGGGTTATAATGATGATATGTAGATTTTAATCAGTATTACCAATAATTACCAATAATCTTTATACGAATTCACAAAATGAGTTCAACTCAAAATAAAACTGCGACAAGCAAATTTTATGTAACGTGTGACTTCCTCTTTTTTTCTGTTGGTAACTTATCCGTGGTGTCTGGTCAATGTTTCATTTTCCAACCAGTTCTTACCTTCACGGAATAACGCTACCTACATATTACATATGTATTGCTTAATTAACAATTCTTGTATAAACTCGCAGTTGATCGTTATGGAACAGTTAAGGCAATAAAACGCAGCGAAATGTAGGTAACATTCCTGCGTGGAATCGTTGTATAATATTTTTTGTATAAATACAGTAACCCATTAAATAATTATTTCAAGTGCAAGCTTTTTATGTTAATCAAGGTTATATTGTAAGTGTACATATTTAAAGATTTCTATAGGTAACTTATACTATACTAACTAGTTTTTGTACCTATATTAATATTTCTTTTGAAATACCTACAGTGAATGTTCTTGTTGTTATCTTACAAATATTAATTAGCATAAAATTAATTTAAACACAATAAATAGTTTAATAGAGAAATAGAGTGCGATTGTGGGCTCTATATTTAGCAAAAATATTTGGTAATGAAAGTTACTTGAGAATTGCTAGTATAAGGAAATAAGGTCACTGTAACTGCTATGCAATATTTGTCGTTTTATATCGTTCAGCGAAAATGTAACATAGAAAGTGTGTTAATCAATCGATACTAACAATTTCAATACTAAATGTCACGTAATCGTTTCCAAAATTCAGTATATTTAAGATTAGACACACATACGTGAAGGTCGTGAGACATGAGGAGTGTTTAATAAAATCTTGGTCAAGCTGATTTTGTTTTTATATATACGTTAGACGTTACATTATGCAAGACCAACTACCGCTAACTAGATCAGATTTTTGAAGTGTAACTTCTTATGCGGCGTTGGGGACTAAAAGCTTGGAAGTGAAACGGATATGACGTGTCGCGTAACGGAAGCACGTGATGCGCGGGCGTTTTAAATTCATACATTAAGCGACTAAGCGTGCGTGTTGCGCAGACTCGAAGATACAGCAGTAATAAGAGAGGAAGAATGACGCACGCAATGTGTGTTTATAATTGAATACATTTTGTGTTTGTTATACATATACATTTAAAGACAAGGTGCGTCAAAATTAATGCAACCAAATGGATAATAATGCACATACAGGGTGCGTCAAAATAAATGCAACAAACACACAAGAAGTAAGAAGTTACACTTCAGTCGTGTGTCCCATGACGCACACCAATTTTTTTTAAAATGCTTTACTTTGATATATTTTAATCGGCACCGCGTCGTTTTCATGTTTTCATATCTTTGATAATAATTTTAAAACGATTTTGTTATAAAGTTTCATAAACAATTATAAGGAAAAATAAATTAATAAACACAGAACGATCGATTCGGAATTCAGTTTTAAATTTCGGAATCATCCTTTAAGTATTGATTGACTGTAATTAATAGAGGTCGAGGTCTCGGTATATGGATTCCTAGCACCCTATTTCACATAAGCCAGTTGTAGTCCATTCCAACCCCCAAGGAGGGATGTAATGCCAAACTTCATATTAACCCGGATATTACTTCGCCGAAAATAAAACATGCTCAAGATTCATTCCATAGTAATAATAATCTTTCCAATTAAACAGGAATAAGGTAGACATGCACTGCAAACATTATGTCAACTTCAACAACTACAAGCTTCAAAATTAGTCTTCTTGTTTTACAAATTTGCACAAAACTTTCATCATTTATCCTATCACTTTTCTGAAATAATAATCTACATGAGTTTAATGACGCCCATTACTAGAAAGTATACCATAGTACACATTATTTAAAGTAAAAGAGAGTATAGATAGAGAGTATAGATATAACACAATAATTATATTAAAGTTATGGTTTTAACGTCAACCTGGAAATTTTAAAATTGTTAAACAATGTTATTATCATTTAATTCTATTGTTGCAGTACATTTTCTATATTCAAGAATTCAAACATCATATTATACAATAATTGTAATTGTGTTTATTATAACAAACAATTTCGCGGAATTAACTATTTTTAATATCCTATAATAACTTACTAAACATTACTTCTTAGAATGTTTAACGTCAACTGGTTACATAACATTTATAGAGTCCTGGGAGTCTTAGGTTCTTACGATAGACTAAGGGCCGATTTTTTAGTTCTGATTTAAACCCTGGATAGAATTCTTGTAAGAATTGTACTATCCATGACAATTGATCTTGGGATTGAATTTGAGCGGCTAATTTAGTGGTTTAAGGTTCGAGTCTCTTGAAGGACGGACATTTTTCTGAGCACGGTAAATCTCGAGGTAAATCTAGTCTACAACCTCAATGTAGTTGAGTACTACTAATCCCTTAAGTGAAGTATAAGAATTTACTAAGAAGAGTTAGTTTTTTATTAATAAAGCATCTTTCAGAAAAATAGAAGCAGATTCTTCATATTGCCAAGACGTTACTATATAGAAGCAAATCAGAACAATATTTATTGCTTTTCCGAAAATGCGACCGGAACGTCAACAATTTTCTTAGAATTAATTAAATATATGAATTGTTGACCCATAAACAATAAACACGCAAAAACTTTTTATTAGATTCCTCTGATGTTACGAACGAGGAGGTAGTCGAGTCGGTAAACATCCAGAATCGTCCACTTAAAAACACTGTTTTACATTATTTACAGAGTTTACAAAACGTTTTATGGTGTAATAAAGCATACATTTATGGGGACAGCACTCCACAACACGTTTTTAAGAAGCTACTAATTACTGAAACGGTTTTTTATACAATTAATATGAACACTTTGTCGGCATTAGTAGGTACAATAAATTCCATAAAGAAGGTTGTAGTGAACCATGTTGTGTTGCTATTTTGCAATTGTTAGCTAAGTCATTGTTTAAATAATAAATTTATGCTTTACGAATTATGCTGGAGAAGTGTTTAAACGATTATCGTTTATAATAGTAATTGCTAGCTATAGTTCAATTGTTCAAGTGTTTACTGCAATGCAATCGCACTGTATTTATTAAAAAAAAAGTACCTACATTTGTTATATGTAAGGTAAAAGTTTAACCAAAGAGTGTTTAACTCAACATTAGAGGTTGGCATACGTAGTTTTGTTTTACAAGATCCTGAAATTCATATTCTTGAAACTACACTGAGAATTGAATGAAATTGAAATACATAAAGCTCGCACAATAGAACCAAATATTACAGGCAGAAGTTTATATTTTTATGGAATCAAGTTTACTACCTTGATGTAACATGTAACCAAAGAGTTTACTTTTTGATGTAACGTTGCACATCAAGTGAGCTCCGGCGAACACACATAAAAATTTCAGAGATCTCTCGACACCAAAATATATAAAATAATATGTATTTCCTACAGGACAGTATCTAAAAAACTCTAATTTAACGGAAAATACTTTAAACAATATTACATATTGGGTCCTGAATTTTTCATATTTCAGCAAATCAGCAAAAAAAATTATATTTCTTGTAACTCGTAACATTAATTTATATCTAATTACAATACGAATAATAATATAATAAATTATGTACTCACTTTGTGTTTACACTATATACAGTTACTAATTGAAGAGTTTCACAACTGTCTCACACCAGCGTTTATTGCTGTAGTCTTCCGCGACTTGCACTTACTAGCGTTCAAATAGATGTGAATGAACGAAACACGTACGAAGGACTAACAAACTCAGTTTTTCACATAAATTTACATATAGGGAGATACGAATTATCGGTTTGTATGGGACTAGTTGTGGGGCACTTTCGCTGCCCCTCCCCCGATGTGGCCTCGGTTAAGCCCCCGGACACACCTGAGAGTCCCCAGGAGCTGGGGCAGACCTCCGACCTTAACACTAAGCCCGTGCGATGCCAGTCACTCTTGCAGCCACAGAAACAATATTCTTACAAAGAAACTGTAAAATCTAATCAATAATCAGTATTGTGAAAGCATTGTAATCGTGCTTCAGTAACAATATGCATACAAATTCAAAATAACAAGGCCAGAATTAATCAAAAATATTGTTCAAGATTTTGAGCTTACTACAAAGAATAATGCAAATGATGGGGGAACTAAAAAAATCGCAATTCACAACCAATATATTAGATCTATTTTTTATATTTAGGTCTGTTTATTTATTTATTGGAGTCTTACATGCAACGAGCAGCTATGCAGCTATGCAGGTGGAGGATTTTCAGTGAAAGTCGATCAGAACTTGTTAAAGAAGGCAAATTTATGTCATCAGCAGCTTCCGGACAAGGTTTTAGGATTAATTTATTGCATAATCATTCAAAAGTAATTACATACACATATATGTAATTTAAAAGTTTGTATTTATTTTTCCATATAAATTGTAAAAGTATGTTTTGGAAATGTGCACTTTTTAAATACACTTGCATTGCGCACTCAACTTGTTAAAAAAAATTTCCGCCCTGCCTCGGCCTGGAACTATAACTTATGACCTAGCTTTAATGCCAAAGGTGTAGATAACTATATCAGTCATTCAGTCAATTAGGTATCTTAGAAAATTGTTATTTGAAAATATTCGTATTTACTACTGGATATAGTTATTAGATATTAGTATACTAATGCGTAAAAGGCGCATTTCTATCATGGTAATTTTTGACCTACATTGATAAGGGGGAGGCAGAAACTGCTGATCCGGAAGTTCAGCTACAGGTACTACTACATCGATGAATGATGCAGATTTAAGTTACTACTAAATATATACTGCCTACAGTATAAACCATTTCTGTTAATTAAAACAAATAGTTTATGATAGTAATTAACAGAAAAAAAAGTTATAAATACATCTACTACCTATAGGTACCTATAGTACTGTTATAAGTACCGGCAAGAAAATATTAATTTCATTACGTCCAGGTAAATGGACAACACAATTAGCAAGGAATGGTACGATATAAAATATTTTTGGAGTAGAATGTGCCCATCCTATAATAGCAAAGCAACCCAGAATCCAAACTATACGAAAATAGGAGAAAAGCATTACACTATTAGTAGTGAAATGGAAATAAACACCAATATAATTTTCGGATTACAGAAATTGTTCTGCATGCGTGCTTTTCCTTAATACAGGTTGTATCAAAAATAGGTACAAATATTTAAACCGGTAGGAAATAAATTAGCCCAAGTATAGAATCCTATAACACTACTCCAAAAATCATCAAAAATCAGTATAAGGTTTTTTAAGTTAAAACAGAATTTTGTTTGACAACTGCTGAAATGCATGGTATACATTTTTTAAGC